>JADMNL010000024.1:450811666-452247500 GCA_016271365.2 Neoceratodus forsteri
AAATTGGTTTTTTACATTTGATATTCAACTAAAGAAAGGTTGTTTAAGTGATAAAGATAGTTAAAACACTTTAAAATCCACTAAAACTGACTTTCGAGAATGAAGGTTCAGATTCCACCAGAGCCACTTTTCATGAAAAAAGGTTTTCTGTCAATTAACCAATAGGGGTAGCTAATTATAGGCAGAGTGGCTATAAAGGGCAACACTGCATAGCACTAATCATCCCCTTAGGAAGATCACACATGTGGTCGAAGTGCTGGGTAATAGTGTTTGTTGGATGCACTTACAATGGCTGTGATTTGAAATTCTTGGAGCAGAAAGATTTACTTGTGAATCCTGACATCATACAATAAAAATTCACAGCTTTGTGGAAAGAAAAAGAAGGTTGGTGTCTGTTTTGCAACATTATTGGCACATGAGTGCAGAGATTGCTTGGATTTTGTTCATTATTGGATGGGGCCAGCAACCCCATACTCTGTACCTAGGTTACCTGTGCACACGTCTGAGGAGTGGTCTGGACTTTATAGCTGCATACAGTAGCATGCTGGGTGGCCCGGACCCCTCTTTGGTGCTGGGCCTTGGGAATTATCCCTGGCTCCCCCACCCTTTCAAGGGCTCTGCCAGTACTTTACAGGGAAATGGAGCCATCTACAGGAAAATGGTTCCCATAGACATATTGGTTATACAGGAAAACTGAATACATTTTTTTCCATAGAAAACACTGTAGTCTACAGGAAAATTGCCCTGGAGTTACAGGGAAAATGTTAAATCAGTCAGCGAGCACTGAAGCTTGCTATTGCAATACAAGAGAAATAAACTACGTTAGCTCTGCTGCCAGATGTGTTCATTCCTAGCGACTAGTGTCCTGTATGAATTGACATATAATTACTAAATATCTTGATATGCAAACAGAAGTAAACCAAATATAGAAGAATGCAAAAAATAGTCCCAGTTGTCTTGGAGCCACAGGATTAATTAAATGCAATTTCCAGGCAAACCCAAATATGCTGCCAGTATCCATGACACCTTACAAGTTACAGAAGGAAGCTATGTGTAGAAAATTGTGAATATTAAGAGCTCTTTCTGCAAACTTTGAAGATTAAAATGGTATTGATTGCCTGATTTTTTAACATACCCTGACTCAAGCATGGGATCCTTTCCCAGACCACAAATGTGAAAGAATGCATAAATGTTAAAGATTTCCCAGGCCTGGAAAATGGTCAGAGTCCCCCCCATCTCCCACAAAGTGAATGACCCCTCTTCTGGAAACTACTATCCTATCTTCTTCCTTGTTTTGCTAAAGTAAAGGAAAAGCTTGTCTTCTTCCACCTTACTTCCTTCCTTGAATCTTCCTCCTTTCTCTCCCCTTTCCAGTTTGGGATCTGTAAGTCACACTTCGCTTTCTCCTCTTCCCTCCTCCAGGTCACTGATCCAGTCTTGAAAAGGAATGGATCAGGGTCTCCTCACAGGCATATGGCATATGATGCTGAGGTCTAACCCCCTCCTACTGGATAAGCTGCTGTCTGTGTTGTGGTTCTGCCTGATCTAGCAGACAGCTGAGTCTGCACCGACCTCTCTGACTGGCAGCAGTCAGTCCAGGTTCAGTGACTTACCCCCCCCCTTCCCAGTGGTGCTGGAGTCCCCCAGGGCTACAAACTTAGCCCTTTCCTCTCTTTTTCCTCTTTTTAAATGACCTCCCTTCAATCCGTCTCTCTGCGCATCCATTTGTACGTGGATGACACAGTACTTCTTGCCTCTGGTGCCTCACTTCTTGAGCTGCTTTCTCAGCTGCACTTTGATAACATCTAATGCTAGTTCTGCTCAAATCAATTGTCTCTAAATGACAAAAAAAAAAAAAAATTGCCATGGCTTTTGGTGCCAGGCTGAGACTAGCATGGCCGTAATATACCCTGGCTTCAGGACTATGGAATACCCCCCCCCCCCAAATGAAGTTCACTGCTTGAAGTACCTTGATGTGTGGCTGGGTGACAAAACGTTTCTCCACCCACGTGGATAGCCATTCTCAAAAAACTGCCCCAAGCTTGATGCACAGTACCACAAGTGCTGCCTTCCCCTCTCGATCCTCCGCAAGGTTATCCTGAAGATGATACAGCTGTCATTTGACTTATGGATGTGGTCTTCAGCGCAGTCCCCAAATCAACCCTTACAAGGCTGGACCCTCTTTCTACTGCTTCTGTCATTACACCCAAAATGCTTCTCTTTACCTATCATTTCTCCCTTTATTGTTCCATCCTACGCCCCTGTTTCTTGAGACCAGCCACATATCTCATAGTTTTTTTTCTTGCAAAATGCTAGCTCGTTTACGTCCCCCACTTTCTCTTTCCTCATCCCCTCCATTGCATCCGTCTGCTTGTCTGACACTTGCTTCTTACACATCCTCATCGCAGATCCACTATTGGTCAGTACACCTTTGTGTCCACCTACCTACCCTTTGGAATAACTTCCCTCTCCCAATTCATCTCTCATTCTCTCTTCTCACTCTTTAACTTCTACTGTTGGCTTATTTCTCCTAACCTTGTTCTTATAGCTAGCCTCTCCCTTCCCACTTGTCTCCCACTCCTTCTTACTTCCTTCTATAGTATTTGATTCTTTTTTCCCTGTCCCCTTCTTCCCCTTCTCCCCATCTCTTGGCTGCTTTAGCCCCGGGGTAAAATGAAGGATGTCCCTCACTAGGTGGAATAGTTGAGATGTATGATCTAACCTGCTGGTACTGCCCTCTGGCAAGTTTGCTGCTCAGTGAGCCTTCCCTGGTGTTGCCCAAAGTATTTTTTGAAAACTTATGTTCCTTTTTCACTGTTATTATACTTTTGCACATTAAGCTCTACCCATTGCTCTCAAATATTTGGTTGGATGTGACCCAACTGGTTAGTGTGTTTTGACTATTTCCTGCCTCTGTTGTAATTCTCTTGTAACCTGACTCTCATCACAAGGCTACCAGGACCCACAAAGTGTGCAAAATGAATGTAATTGCTGGTGAGCATTTTTAATGCTCTGATTACCGGTTGTTTAAAAAGCATTACAACTGCTTGGTTGTAAGTATGCGTTCCAACTGGGCAGTTGTAACCACTCCCTCTCAGTCAAGCTCATGCCGTTCATGACATGGCTGCCGATTGGTGGACTGAGTGAGATGGGGCGAGCTTTAGCAAATTGGTGGCAGCACACAACAGCTGGCATCAGCTCCATGTGTTAAGGAGCTGGCATCAATGAGTTGCAGTTCACATTTGTTTGTTTTTTTAATATGCCTTTATAAAAAGATTTTAGGGTCTGTTTGTCCCTGGGAAAGAACAGAAATATGAGGAGTGAGAAAAGATGAGGCGAGAGGCCAGGCAGAGCAAACGGTGTTTGTGTATATGTAGGGGACATTATCTTCTTTTTTTTTTTTTTGGTAACCAAGTAAAGCCTACTAGGCACAAGTGCCTGTTTTCAGGGGTGACCCAGAAACACTGGGGAGGTTAAGTGACTTGCTCAGAGTCGCACAGTAGGCAAGTGGAGGTTGTGAGAATCAAACCTAGGTCTGCTGGATGTACCAAGCTTGTTCACAGCTCATTACCCTAACCTCTAGGCTACACTGGCAGCCCTATTTATTAAACATGCTCAACAGTAATTATAAAAATCAAAGCATGGGGGGGGGTGTAAACCAGAATTTTAAACACACCCTCAGTATGGGATACTTTTATAAACCTCTCAAACATCACTATCAGGGGTTTATGTAGCATCCCATACCTCAGGTGTGTAAACTTCTGGTTACACACACCTACCCATGCATTATTCTCTATGTTATGTGTTGCAAAAGTATTACAGTTGGGCCATGGTATATGGCCTGAAAGAGTTAAAGTGCTTGTGTGATTAAGAAGCAGTCATAGGGATAATCTGAGCCTGAGTTATAAGTTTCTGAAATGTTACCAAGAAGCATCTTGTTTTGTAATGTGTTTTCTGCTTATTGACAGTATGGGCAGCAGGACACAGAGGGTGGTGGTAAATGGCTGTCACTCCACAGAGGGAAGAGTGACCAGTGGGGTACCACAGGGATCAGTGCTGGGACCGGTACTATTCAATATCTTCATCAGTGACATTGCGCAGGACCTAGAAGGCAGAATTTCACTGTTCGCTAATGACACAAAGCTCTGTAACAGAGTAGACACCCGAGGATGTAGACAGAATGAGAAGGGACCTGCAGAAACTTGAAGAATGGTCAGGGGTTTGGCAGTTGAAATTCAATGCAAGGAAGTGCAAGATAATGCATATGGAGCACAGCTCCTGGCACAATATATCAGTTGGAGGTGAGGATATAGCATGCACCAAGCAGGAAAGGGATCTTGGAGTTATCATCTCTGATGACCTCAAGGCAGGGAAACAGTGTGACAAGGCAGCAGGTAAAGCAAATGGGATGCTGGGATGCATAGGCAGGGCATCACCAGCAGGAAAAGGAGGTCATAATTCCACTATACAAGACACTAGTGAGGCCGCACCTGGAGTACACTGTGCAGTTCTGGAGACCTTACCTATGTAAGGACATAGACAGGGTAGAGAAGGTTCAGAGGAGGGCAACAAAGATGGTGCATGGATTGCATCACAAGTCCTATGAGGACAGGTTGAAGGCACTGAACATGTACTCCCTGGAGAGAGGAGGAGAGAGGGAATAGGAGACATACAAGTATCTTACAGGGAGGAACAGGGTGCAGGAATGCACTATTTTTAAGCGAAAAAGATGTTCCAGGACTAGAGGGCATGGGATGAAGTTGGAGGGAGGACGATTCAGAGGAAACGTGAGGAAGAATTTCTTCACAGAACGGGTGGTGGACAAGTGGAACACCCTGCCAGAGGAAGTGGTGGGGGCTGAAACAATCACGGGATTTAGGAATGCATGGGATAGACATAAAGGAATTCTGGAGGTCAGGGGTAAGGGGCAACAGACTTCCTGGAAAACATAAACTGAACTTACAAACTTAAATGGGCAGACTGGGTGGGCCATAGGCCCTTATCTGCCGACACTGTCTATGTATCTATGTATCTATGTATCTATGTCCTGGTGCCACTACTTGCACCTGTGGTTGCCTATTGAGAGGGAGGGTTTCCATGCAATGTTTTCCTAGTGGAGGTGTTTAAATGAGAGCTCTAGATCATCAAAAGTCTAGTCTTTCCATGCATCCCAATCAGGTATGCCAATGTGCAGTGTTGTAGCTTTAGTACTTCCAGGTATTGCTCTCCTACTGTGACTGACTGGATGGGGCCTGCAGGCTCTGGAATGGCAGTAGGGTTCCTGGGTCCAGGTGGCACTGTCTCCCTCCGGTGTAGGTCTTTGGAGGCTTGGGCCTCAGATGGGTCTGAGATTAGGGACATCAGGCAAATGATGGGGACTCACCCTCAGGTGGTTTCCTGATGGCTTCTGCACCACCTGTCCCATGATCCTGTAGTGGTGGAGAGGTTGTGGATGAGAATCCTAAACTAGTGGGGGCCTGTGGCCTAGAGAGCCTTTGTGTTCATGGGAAGACAGCTCAGCTGAGACCGAGGATCTGGACTCCACAAGCCAAAGATGGAGCTAGTATCTGGTAAAGGGTAAGCCACTGTAGTTTGTAACCCTTAGGTGTTACTCCAGCCCCCATGGAGGCAGGCAACAAGGGGCAGGCTGACTGAGGTAGCAATATACCTACTCCAAAATCCTGTGTGTGTATGTGTGTGTGTGTGTATGTATGTATATGCGTGTACTTGGAAGGGTGTACCACATCATCTGACCGCTGCCAGAGGCACTGTATTACTCCCTTCTGTGCCTAACATGGCCCGGTTCTTCAGCCAGCTCATAGCCATGAGTGCTCTGCAATTATAAAAGGAATCCCTGTAGTCTCACCTAATGTATGGGAGAATGTGGTAACTGAGTGTAATGTGCTAGAGGGACCGTGCATGAACTGTAAATATGTTGAAAAGTGACTACGCTGCTGAGAATCGAACCTGCAACCATCTGGACAAGGGACAGTATAGAACTATAATTTATGTAAGTAGTAACCCTCAACAGGGCACGGGTTTCAAGATAATTGCACTTCCCAGGTGAATTGGAAGGCATGAGCCAAGGGTGGAGTGACTTTCAAAGCACCCGGGGAGTGCAGTTATTCTCAAGAAACTCATTGTGTTTATAAAAAGGAAACGTTTCCTTTTGATATAAAAAAGGTTTATTTTCTTTTAGTTAGGTTTTTGCTAGGTAAAATATGTAAGTTTGGTAACAAAGACTGAGTGACTTTAAGTGATCCCGGAAGTACATTTATTTTGAAGAAACCTATGCAATTATATTATTGAGTGCATATTTTTTGTTTAGGCATTCTTTTGTTTGTTTCATGTATTTATTAATGGACAGTTATCCATATACAGTTCATAGCCATCAGCTATAGGAAATCCATATAGTACAGTCATATTCATATGCTACTACACTTGAATACAGCAACATTTTAGACTTCATTCCACATTACTGTCCTTTTTTAATTTTAACTATCCCCCCTCTAACCTACTAACCCCTAACAATTAACTTGCTCTGTGTCCCTTCTTTCTATCTCATCTCTACCTTACTCAGAGGTCCATTCTCTCAATTAAATAACCCACTACCCTCCAGCAGCATTCTTTCCCCCATACTCAGAGCACCCAAATATTCTGCCCAGCTTCTCTCAAATCTATCTTCCATCCCTTTTAAACTATATGTCAGCTTATCCACTGCCAAGACTTTCACCGTGAGTTCTTTCCATTGACCCACTGTAGGCCCCAGAGCTGTAGTCCATACAGTTTGTATTCCTATTCTGGCCACTATAAGTAACACCCTTGTCCATCTAGGGTAAAGAAACCATTCCCTATTTCCTTCTCCTTCTACCCCTAGCAACAGTGATTTTTGGGAGATCTCAATGGACTTTCCTCTCATGGATGCAATTTCTTTAGATATGTCTTGCCAGTAGGGCTTTATCACTGGGCAACCCCAATAATAATGTTGGTATGTGCCCCTGTTTATTTTGCACTTATTACAAAACGGCGAGACCCTCGGACAGAAGCTGTGCACCATAGCTGGTGGGTAGTATAGCCTCTGTATGTATTTGAATTGGGCTTCTTTGTACTTATTGCACACTAGCAGTCCATGATGGGATTCTAACATTAGCTGCCAATTAGCCTCACTAATTTCTTCCCCGATATCCCGCTCCCACCATACCTTCGCCTTCTGGGGAGGATCCTGAAAAAAACTTTTCCTGTCCAGCCTCACGGCCCTCCCTTTTAATCCCTTCTCACATTTATTAGCCCCCATTATTTCTCTTTCCACGTCCTCCATCAGTCTCCTTGTTTCCCTAGACCCGCTAAGCTGTTTATATTAGTCCCTTTCTTGGAAGTATCTACACATGTGTGGAGTGGGCACATTCCACCTCTCTTTAACCTCCTGGAATGTGCATACGCCCCCCCCCCCCAATGTCAAGGTCACCATGCATTTTACCCCCTTATCCTGCCATAGTTTAAATCCATCATCCTCCAGACCTGGCAAGAAATCAAGGTTCCCCACCACTGGGACCAGCAAAGTCTGACATACCCCAATGCCTTGTCTCTTTAATTTTTCCCCAGGCCATTAAACCCACTACCACCATTGGATTAGGTGCAGCCAGCTTTCTATACTGCTTAAGTCCTTCTTCACATAGGTAATTCGAAATTCTCCCTGGGGCCCCATCCTCTTCTAGCTCGACCCACCTGGCCACCTCCTGTCTGTGTACCCAATTTTGTATGTACCTATATTGTGTTGCCAAGAAGTACCCCATCATGTCCGGGAAATTTAACCCCCCTTGTGCTACTGGTGCTTTTTACCGTTTCAAACTAATTCTGGGGCGTTTACCCCTCCAAACAAAAATTGTAAATGCATTTTCCAGTTTCTTTATATCCTGGCTGTCAGGCTGAAAGGGATCATCTGCATTTTATATAAAATTCTGGGCAAAACGTTCATTTTAAGGAGGTTGGTCCGTCCCATCCAGGAAATATTCAGCTCTTTCCACCTACTCAGATCCTGTAAGATTTCCCCTATCAGTGGTCTATAGTTCGCCTCATATAGGTTCCCCACTTGCTTTCCCACCTCAATTCCCAAGTATGTAAGTGTATGTTGTACTCTTTTTAACCCCCAGGCCTCCTTCCTACTGCTCCCTCCCAAAAACATGATTTCGGACTTTTGCACATTAATTTTATACCTGGAGAAAACTGTGAATTGCTCTATTATTGACAGCACCTTAGGGACTGATACATCTGGTTCTGTCAAGAACAGCAGAACATCATCTGCATAAAGAGATATAACATGCCTCCCCCCCCCATTTTCCCCTAATACCCTTTATAGCAGGCTCATTTCTAATTTTAATTGCCAGGAGCTCTATTGCCAACTCAAATAGCAAGGGTGACAAGAGGCATCCCTGTCTTGTTCCCCTATATAATCTGAATTCCAGAGATGCTGCTCCATTAATTAAAATCGGTGCCCTCGGATGTACATAAAATGCCCCTACTATCTTTACAAACTCTTCCCCCAGCCCAAATCTCTGCAAGATATGCAGTAAATATTCCCACTCAAGTCTATCAAAGGCTTTTTCAGCGTCCATTGAAAGGACACAAGCCTCGCCTGGGTGCCTCTCCCCCCACCAGATGACATTCAGCAGCCTCCTTAGGTTATGGTAGGAGTGCCTTCCTTTCATGAACCCAGTCTGATCTGGGTTGACCAATAGGGGGAGCACCTCTTCCAATCGGTTTTCTAGAACTTTTGTCATGATTTTGCAATCATGATTCAGGAGCAAGATCGGTCTAAAGGACCCACATTCCTCCAAGTTCCTTCCTGCTTTGGGAAGAACAGTGATCAAAGCCTGGCAGCACATGCTAGGAAACCCTCCCCCTTTCCTGGTCTCTTGTAGGATAGTACACACTGAGCCGGCCACTTCTTCTTTCAATGGCATGGGCTCGCCCCAGCCCTCCACCTTCCATTTTCAGTGGACTGATCACATTTTAACTTCCATCATCATTATTTTTCCCCCCAGCTTTTTCCTTTGTACCTCATTTAGACTGGGTATTTTCATCTCCTTAAGGAAGCCATCCCTTTCTCCATCTTTCCCTTGACACTCAGCCCTGTATAACTCCTCATAGAACTCCTTAAATCTGTTACAAATTTCCCCTTCCTCCTTAACTATTTTCCCCTCTCTATTTTTAATTTGCACTATCCTATGACTACTACTATTTCCTCCCTTCGTAAGCCGGACCAATAGGGGGCCTGCTTTATTGCCCCATTCATACATCCTCTGTTTTGCAAAGAAAATGTTAGTATTCACTTCCTTGCCCAAATTGATGTTAAGCATCTCCCTCGCCAACCTAAGGTCTCTATTTTTCTTCTCCTCCTCCCCTAAGTACTTCCTTCTCCAAGTCACCTATTTTGACTTCCAAATCCCTTTGCTTCTGCCTTTTATCTCTTTTTTGGTTAGCTGTGTATCCAATTATGACCCCTCTTATGAATGCTTTACCAGCTTCCCAGTATATACCCTCACTTTCCACCGTACCCTTATTTGTCTCCTCATAAAATTTCCATTGCTCTTTTACAAAATCCCAGAACTCCTCCATTGCCAACATATATGTGGGAACTTTCCACCGACCCCTCTGCACGTCATTCTGACCCAAGATGATTCCATTTCCACCATGGCATGGTCAGATAAAATTACTGTGCTATATCCCATTGCTCTGGTATACTGATACAAGTCTCTATGAAATATATATATATATATATATATATATATATATATATATATATATATAGTCCAGCCATGACCAGGAACAATGTGGGTTGGAGAAAAATGTATTTCCTTTGCCCCCGGGTTAGCTGTCCTCCATCCATCAATCAGGCCTAATTCTGCTAATCCAAGTAGCCATTGTTGTATATCCCCATCTGTCCTGTTCCTATTCCCTATGTAGTCTAGTTTAGGGTGTGTCACATAATTAAAATCCACCCCCCCAGTATCAGATTTGTGAATTGTTCCTTAACCAGGACATCCAGCACCTTCTGATAAAAGCTCCGATCCCCATCAGCCGGCGCATATAGATTTCCAAAAGTGATAATTTTACCCTCAAGCTCCCCCTCTAGAAAAACATACCTCCCTTCTACCATGTCACTCACCACCCTCTGTGTTTTAAAGGGCAGGTGCTTATGAATTAGAATTGCTGCCCCCCTCTTATGCAAATTGTAGGCTGCTGTGTGACACTCCCCCACTCATCCTCATACAAGTTTTTTGTGCTCACTATTTGACAAATAAGTCTCTTGCAACATAGCCACTGAAACCCTGCATCTTTTAAGAGCCATTAAGATTTTCGCCCTTTTTGCGGGAGACGTAAAACCTTTTATGTTCCAAGAGACTATTTTAACCCCCACCAAGGGCTGGGGCGCACCATTAGTCATTTCCTTAGTATAATCGTGCATGGAATGTCCTGGTCACAGCTCGACCTTTTACCTCTTACAGATACTATATGACACAGACCGTTCTGAGAACAGTAAAAACACAAGTGAACAATTGAACAATCACAGACTGTATAAAAATAACCCTAACTTTGCCCCCCTTCCTTGGTTCATTTTCAAAAACAGCCCTTCTTTATCCCTTCTTCCCCTATGTTGACCCTCCCTCCTCTCTAACCCCAACTGCTCTCTCCCCCCTCTACATATACTACGATCTTCAGTATATAATCACTCCGCCATACACGCTTCTCCTGCTCCATCTTTCTTAACCCAAACTTGTCCACGTGCTAAATTTACCTCAATATGCCCCAACCATCTATCTTGTTATACTATTACTGTACTGCCCGCGCCCCCCTCAGAATCGGTGTCTGCACCCCCACTGTCTAGGCCGTCCCCCCCAACCCCTACAATTGGTTGCAATACACAACCCATTTCCCTCCTCCCCCACTATATTTACCCTTCATATTGTCGCCAGGCATTTTGCCCCCATCAGATCCTATGGGGCCACGTTCCAAGAGCCCATTCAGTTCATTCCCCTATCCATCAGGGCTTTTCCACATCCCCCTATATGGCCCTCAGCTCCTACTTTTGGTAAATATGCCTTCCTTGATTTGAACATGATGTGTATCCCTGCATTTGCGCATTCCCATTTTAGCCCTCTCTTATCACCAGGTGGAGAGATGGGAAAAAGGCGGAAGCTCGTGCCCCACGGTGCCACATACTCCTTGTGAAGAAAAAGTTCTGTCTCTAGTCCACACTCGTGAGGCCGCCAGCAACCCTTCCACCTCCCCTTATTAAACTTTGCAAACTTGTGGCATAGTCACCCCATGGAGTAATCTGCCGCTTTCAAAGGTCCAGTTCTGTCTCTAGTCCACACTATTCGAGGACTGTGGGGATCATATCCCTGTCGCTCTTTAATGCCAAGATACAACTCACCTGCATTCCTCCTACACCACCTGTAAATCCCTTGAAGTCTGCTTCTGTTAGCAACCTGCAGGATTAAAGGGAAGGGCAGCTGAAAACACCTCTAGGGGGCAATCTGAGCAAATTTCAGCTCCTCCATGCTTTTTTTTCCCCCTTTGTTTATTCCCCTAGTAAGTGCAGCCACCGATTCAATTCGCTGTTCGCCAAGTCAGCCTCCATCTTCTCACCACTTTCAAAGTGCTCTGGTCCCTCTCAGGTTCTCCCATTCTTCCTGTCCCAGTCCTCCAGGAATGTTTGCAACTTCTCCAACTCCCAAAATGAATACGTAGCCCCCTCGATTTTTACTTTGACTGTAGCCGGATATACCATAAAGAAATCGAGCCCCCGTTGTCTCAGCCCATCCATCAGTGTGTTAAACTGTTGTCTCTTCTTCTGTATTCTTTGAGACATATCTTGATGCAGAGTGAGCCTATGGCCTTCATATACTATCTCTTTCTTATTTCTGAAAGCCACCAATAAGGCCTGTCTATCTGGGTAGTGATGCAGTCTGAAAATCACCTGTCGAGGAGGTTGCCCATTCTGAGGCCTCGGGGTCAAGGCCCTGTGTGCTCTCTCTCAACTTTAAGTTTAGGCTTGGGCAAGTCCATGTCTAGCAATTTTGGCAGAGTCTCTGAGCAGAACTTAAGTAAACTCCCTCCCTCCATTCCCTCTGATGTGCAGATTATTTCTCCTGCTGTAGTTTTCCTGATAGTCTAATGCTTCCTTAAGCTCCGTTACCTTTTTTTCTAGTTTTTGTATCTTGGAAGGGCTTTCATTGCTTTGGTGCTCGAGGTTCGAGATTCTCTGTTCCACCACCGCGATCTGCCTCGTGTGCTGCTTCAGCTCTTGTGCTAGCCCCTTCAGAGTGTGCTCCAGGCTTTCCCAACGCGGTTTAAAGTCAGCCAAAATTTGCTCTGACACCACCCTGCTGATCGTGGCTACCTCTGCTGCCGATAATGAAATTGGGCCTGGTCCTCTGCTGGTGCTTCCCTCATGGAGTGGGATTTTCTTTGTGTTTTTACTTGTCTGGCGAGCCGACTTGCCCGAGGTAATGTATTCATCCATCTCCCCGATATTAAAACAATTCTTTTCGGCTGGGCAAATTATTTAGTTACTCAAATAAGCACTTTTATTTTCATAATAAAGATGGAGCTCTGGAGTAGTGCGACCAGTCAGATCAGCTGCTCATTAGCGCCCCCTGTTTAGGCATTTTAATGGATTGAGAGTTTGGATTCTGGTGTGAATTTCTACAATGCAGTACTTTGTAAAGAGCTGCATTGTGGAATGCAGTATGGGCACTTTAAGAATAGCACTTTAAGTACAGCTCTTCTCTGGTTGGTAGTACGCTCTGATGATGACCTAATGCAGGTCGATACGTAAGCGTTCTACCAGGAAATACTGTTGTCAGCAGGTTGTCTCGGAGTGACACCAGCATTTTTTCAGCCATATCAGTTTTATTTTTGGCTTTTCCTCATTGTGTGTTGCTGGTTACTTTTTGCCTTTACTGTTCTCCCTTTAGGGAGTTTTGGTCGGAGTTTTGGCCATTTTGGAGCAAACTGTGCATACGGCACCATGGGACGCTGTGTTCTTAAACTGAGCTGAAGCTGTAAGTGCATGACACGCCGTGGCATTTCTCCAACTGAACCTGCTATTGAGGTAGTGAGCTGTACTGTTTTGGTGTGTCTATTTACAGTACGTGGTTATGGAAAGTTTTTATATTTGGATT
Source organism: Neoceratodus forsteri (assembly GCA_016271365.2). NCBI lineage: Eukaryota > Metazoa > Chordata > Ceratodontiformes > Ceratodontidae > Neoceratodus > Neoceratodus forsteri. The sequence continues at coordinate 450,824,854 of JADMNL010000024.1, forward strand.
TGACATTAAAGGGTGTTTATTTTATACAGCTGGCGTCTTTCTCTGCCATTTTGAGTACTGTCCTCATGTCTTAACAGATATATTTGTTGGCTCTTTTCTCTTTACTCGTTTCCAGCTCTGAGGTGTTTTAGTGCACTCCCCTGTGATAAACAAGTTGAGCCCCCACCCTCCAAGATTAGGAGTGTTTTGTTTGTCTGCAATTGCAAAATTTGGAGCTGATTTTGTTGGGGTGGGCTCCAGGGTTTCCCATATTATGTTTTGGCATTATGGAGCCCCTGCTCCCACTGTTGATAGCCTGTCCTTTTCTGAAAAGGCAGGCCAAGATATAAATCTACCAATGGAACAGATCCAGGCTCTCCTTTCTGGGACAGGATTACAGTCCCAAAGAGATGGGATACATTTTAGAAATCTTGAAAACTTAAAGCAAAGAAACATCAGGTTTAATCTACATGCTGCCTCATTATACCAGTATTGGAGGGATAAATGCATCCCACAAGGGATGCGCATGCAAAACCCCCAATCTTTTGGCATGGATGATGTAGAATATTTGCAAGACTGGGAGAAGATTCTCAATAAATGTAGTAATGACCTGATTTTATTAACAATTAAGAAAGCAAAAAAAAAAGAAGTAGAAAAGCTAGCAAAGAAGTTGAGGTTTTGGAGGTGAAGTTAAAAGAAAAATATCCCCCAGCTGAATATGAAAACCTGGCCTCCAAAGTGGATAACACCATTAAAAAATTTCAAACTGAGTTGATTGCATACAAACAAAAAAAATATACAAGAGATGAAAATGACTATAAAACTGGAGTAGTATATACGTGGCAAGGGGCAAAGAAACAAGGTTCTATAAATAAATCTTTGACTGTACAGGATGATGGGCTTAACATTTCATCAGGCCCAGATTCAGATTTGGAAGAACTGGGTAGACAAAATCAAGATAACAGGCGTTTTCTAGGACAAGGTCAGAATTTAGAGGTGCAAGATTTAAGAGAAAGAGAAGAACAAGAAGGGAGCTGGGGAAGAGGGAGAGGTATTAGAGGCAACAGAGGGAGATCAAACTCCAGAGGAAGGCAGAACTGGGGAGTTTGAGGAGATCACCAAGGTCATACAACAAGAACTGGAGGTCATCAACCTCACAGATATAACTTTATCAGATATCCAGACTGAAGTACTTAGAAAGGGTCTCAGTTTTGTGCCAACCAATCAGTTCAATGCCTTTAAGATAGAAGTAGACTTGTATTGCTTCTTTAGAAAACTCCATTTAAAAGATTTCTTCCAGAAGATCCCCCCGAATATACAAGAGTCAAATAGAGAAGTCACCCCTTTTAAGCTTGCATCTACCTTTGCACCCCCACAAAATAACGGCGTTATAAACACCTGTTGTAGTCTGGTAAGGCAAGATATGAATAAACTTCAATCAATCAATCACTTTATTTAACCAGGCATAAACACCATTGAGCAAGCTCATTTTCATGGTGGTCCTGGGCACTAATACAATACAGTACACTTCATAAGATTACAATTATGGTGGACAACGGTGCAAAAAAGAAAAAAACATTGCGAAGGTGCCGGTCAATATGGGCCTATACATATCGGTCAGTATAATTAACATGCAAAGGTACATAATGATAAGCTTTACTGGAATGAGAAGAGACAACAATCCCATATAGTCTCCGCTAAGTAAGAGTTCATACATAAATGATAAAAAATAAGGAGGTATTAAGGAATAGGGTAGAAATTGGGGTGAAAGAGTAGGCAGCCAAGAGGGAGGCCAGAATAGGTAAAAGGTAGAGAATAGGCAGGGCCATCTTGGATTAAGGGAACTAGGCTTGTAGATTCACTAAAAAAATACCACCAACAGCTTAATCTGGTTCAAGGTCAGTTGGCATTCATCTGTATCCCCTTCCCCCGGGTCGTGCCTGAAAATAGGCAGGATTTTTCTAGTGCACTTACCCGGTCAACAAAAACTAAATAAATAAAAATAAAATAAAGATCCTAGGTTTCTGTTGTTAGGAATGTGGGATGGATGAGATACTTAGGTGTAGGATTTGATAGTGGCACCCGGGGCTTAGGGATCATAGGCGTCTGAAACAGTTGCATGATTCCTTCAGATAATCCGTTAACAAAGCTTTGAATGTGAAAATGCTTGGAAGTGAGGATAATTTTAATGAGTTTTGCATAGTGTTCCAAAGTCATGGAAGTGAGAAGTTGATTGCTGCCGAGCCAAGGGTAGTTTTCACTCTAGGAATCTGGAAGCAAATTATGGAGAAGCGTCTCAGGCCATAGGAACCTTTAGCCCATTTGAAGAGGTTCGAGATGTATGCAGGGAGGTTATCAGATAGTGCTCTAAAGAACCAGTGGAGAGCATTCCTTTTTCTCCTAGTTGAGAGTGAGGTCCATCCCGAAACCTGGTATAGACGACAGTGATGTGTACCACGGGGTAGATTTAGGATAAATCTTAAAGCCCGGTGGTAAAGGGTGTCCAGTTTGTTTAGCATCATTGATTGGCAATGACTGTAAAGGAAGTCAGCGTAGTCCAGTTTAGGTAGGAATGTAGTTTGTACTAGTCTCATTCTGGCTTCTAACATAAGTAAGTGTTTAATGTGATAGAATAAACCTAATCGCTGTCTTAGTTTCTTCGAGGTTTCATTTAAGTGGCAGAGAAAGTTGAGCTTGTTATCCAGCCAGAACCCTAGGTATTTAAAGGTATCAACTACTTCAAGGGGTTCATCTAAGAGTGTTCGGATCTGTGTGATTATGTGGACATCCGGAAGTAGACTTTGGTGAGAGAATCATTGCTTTTGTCTTTTTGGCATTGAGGAGGAGCTTATGCGTGATAAGGTTGTATTGGAGGGTGACAAAGTCTTTCTGTATGTACTCATGGGCCAAATCCAAGGATGAATTTGTGGTATAGAGTACAGTATCATCTGCGAAATAAGTGCACATTGGCTGTGCCCAGCTGCGAGTCCAGATTATTGATGTATATTGCAAAGAGGATAGGGCCCAGGATGGAGCCTTGAGGGACTCCTCATAACAAGGATTTTTGTGGGGACAGATCTCCTATGGCTTTAACTTGTTGTAACCTATTGGTTAAGTAGCTGGTGAACCATTTAATGGCAGAACTATCAAGTCCGATGTTACTCAGTGCAGTAAGCATGATGGTATTATCCACAGTATCGAAGGCCTTACTTAGATCAAGGAAGAGGGCAAATACATGCTTCTTAGAGTCCAAGGCCATTTGCCAGTCTGTAGTTACTTTGGCAAAAGCCAATACTGTACTGTGTTTGGCTGTGAAGCCGGACTGAGCCGGGTTTAGCAACTTTTGTGAATTCAAATGTTCTCTAAGTTGGATGTTGACAATTTTTTCAAGTAATTTAGAGAGGACAGATAGTATAGAAATAGGCCGGTAATTGTTCGGATCACTCGGATCCCCAGTTTTGAATAATGGTAGGATGTGGGCAGTTTTCCATGAGACAGATAGCTCACCTTGAATCAGAGAGGTGTTGAATATGTGTGTAATGGGGGTGGTCAGATAGGTATGGCCAAGTTTTAGGAAGTAAGGTTCAATATTATCTGCACCTGCACTCTTTTTTGTATCCAGAGAAAGGAGGAGGTCCTCCACTTGCTTGAACGTAATTGTGAGAAAGCTGAAGGGGGTGGGATGCGGTTGTTTATGGTTGTGGTCATCAGTGAAGTCAACAGTGTAGTCTCTTGCCGGGCTAAGTTTGCTGATAGGTGAGGTGTCAAAGGCAAGCTCTGCAGTGGCAAAGTGATCATTAAACTTCTCTAGTATATCAGCTTTGTTAGTATAGGTGGTACCATCAGACACAATTTTATTTGGAAGGGGTGTTGCAGTGGACTGAGCTTTATACTTATTCATAAAAATAAATATACTAAACAGATTCACAATGTAACCAAAAAAGAAAGGGAGGACAAACCCACTCAGCAGGTCAGCCCTCTACTCCCAAAGTGCCAACCTCCGAGCGCAGTTTTGTGAACAGTTTAACAGAACAAGGTAACCCTCTTGTCTGTTTTTGTGGGTTCAAATTAACCTTTGGTCTCAAGTCTTGGACACCCCCTTGATCAGTGATTACCTCCTGCGGAAACCCAACACGGGAGAAAATCCCAAGTAAGGCATCTGCCACTTTGTCCATCCTCAGTGAGGATAGGGTGACTGCCTCTGGGTACTAAGTGGCATAATCCACCACAGTCAGGATGAATCTCTTCCCTGAGGAGCTGGGGGTATTTAAAGGCCACACAAAACAGGGAGGAGAAGAAGCACTGTGGGTAAATTTGGAGACAGGCAATGGCACCACAATCCACACAGGGTTGTATACAGACCCCCTTCTCAGGGGGAGGAAATGGACAAGGAAATGATAGAAAGTACACTTAGAATGGCAGAAAAAGGGGAGATATTGCTGATGGGTGATCTGAATATGCCAGATGTTAACTGGAGTGCAGTTACAGCAGCCACTTCGAAGAGTGGGGTTATTCTAGATGCCCTACAGGGGCATGCCTTAGACAACTAGTATTGGAGCCCACTCGAGAGGGAGCAATCTAGACCTGGTTCCTCAAATGGAGATGGAGAGAGGATCACAGATGTAGAAGTGGGTAGCCATCTGGGAACTAGCGACCATCGAACAGTATGGTTCACAATAAACACAGCAATAGAGTCAAGCCATACAAAGACAAAAGTACTGGACTTAAGAGGGCTGACTTTGCCAAAATGGGTGAGTGCCTTAGGAATGCACTAGCAAATGGGCAGGAAGGAGGGGTGGAAGAACAATGGGAAATAATAAAAACTGCCATCATAGAGGCAACAAGCCTTTGTGTGAAGCAAATAAACAAAACAAAACGATGTAAGAAGCCACTATGGTTCTCAAAGGAAGTGGCAGTGAAGGTTCAAGAGAAAAAGAAAGCATTCAGGAAGTACAAGGAGTCGCAGAAGGAACAGGACAGAGAACGGTATCAGTTAAAGCAAAAGGAAGCTGGGAAGGCAGTCAGAACAGCAAAGGCCCAAACTGAGGAAAAGATAGCCAACTCAGTTAAGAAGGGGATAAAACCTTTATAGGTACTGTACATCAGGAGTGAAGGAAGACCAAGGGAGGGATAGTGAGGCTTAATAAAGGGAGGGAGGGTGGGCAGAGGTTGACTGTGAAAGGCAGAGATACTAAACAAATATTTTTGCTCAGTATTTACAAATGAAGAGGGGAGGTACCTAAAACAAACAGTAGAAACACTCTGGATACAAAAGTTGATACCAGCCCATTTACAGAAGAAAGGGTTCTGAAAGAACTCTAAAACTGAAAGTGGACAAAGCAATGGGGCCTGATGGGATTCATCCCAGAATTCTAAAAGAACTAAGGGTAGAACTAGTGACACCACTGACTACCCTCTTTAACAAATCATGGGAGGATGGGTGGTACCCGAGGACTGGAGGAGGGCAAATGTGATTCCCCTTCACAAAAGTGGAGCAAGCCAGAAGCAGGAAACTACAGACCTGTTAGTTTAACCTCAGTCATAGGGAAATGATGGAATCACTTCTGAAGGAAAGAATTGTCGAATATCTAGAGGCCAGAGTGGCACAGGACCCAAGGCAGCATGGATTCACAGCGGGAAAGTCATGTCAGATGAATCTGATAGATTTCTTTGACTAGGTGACCAAAGTAGTAGATCAGGGAGGGGCTGTGGACATGGCCTACCTAGACTTTAGCAAGGCATTTGATACAGTCCCACACAAAAGATTAATATACAAGTTAGCCAGCCTGGGAGTGGGTCCCAAGATGACAGTCTGGGTAAAGAATTGGCTGGAGAATAGGACACAGAGAGTAATAGTAAATGGAGTCCACTCTGAAGAAAGGGTTATAAGTGGGCACATTGCAGGGTTCAGTATTAGACCTGTCTTCAATGTCTTTATAAGTGACATTGCAGAGGGACTGGAAGGAAAGTATGTCTCTTTGCAGATGACACAAGATCTGCAACAGAGTTGATGCACAAGGTGGGTGGAAAGAATGAGAGAGGACTGCAAGGTTAGAGGAATGGTCAAATGTATTGGCAGCTTAGATTCAATGCTAAGTGCAAGGTAATGCACCTGGGAAACAAAACCCAGGGAAGAGTACACAATGGGGGTGAGATACTAACAACAACAAAATGGAAAGGGACCTGGGGTAGTCATATCAGATGACCTAAAGGTGGCAAGCAATGTGGAGAGGGCAGCAAGGAGGGTTGGGGATACTGGGATGCATAGGAGAGGCATCACCAGTAGAAAACAGGAAGTTATTATCCCTCTGTACAGACAGCTGGTGAGACCCCATCTGGAGTACTGTGTGCAGTTCTGGAGACCCAATCTCCGCAAAGACATAGACAGGATGGAAGCTGTCCAGAGGAGGGCAACTAAAATGGTGCAGGGTCTGCACCGGAAGACATATGAAGAGAGACTTAAGGAGCTTAATATGTATAGCCTCAAGGAAGGGAGGGAGAGGGGGACATGATAGAAACTTTCAAGTACCTCAAGGGAATCAACAAAGTCCAAGAGGGTATCTTTCAAAAAGGGTGTGCAGAACAAGGGCACAATTTGAAGATGGGCGGCTCAGAGGTAATTTAAGGAAGTATTTTTTCACAGAGAGGGTTGTGGATGCATGGAACGGCCTTCCAGAGGAGGTTGTGGAGTCAAAAACAGTGGTGGAATTCAAGCATGCATGGGACAGTCATAAGGCAATTCTAGAGGGTGGGGGTAGGAAGAAGTAGGCTGCTGGTTAACTAGGATCTGCAGCTTATCCATTAGGTAGACTGGGTGGGCCAAGCGGTCCTTATCTGCCATCAAATTCTATGATCCATTCCCACTCTCTGGAATGACTCCTCCACTATGGGTAATGGAATCAGGGTGGCTCGGGTTTTCTTGCCCGCCTTCCCTATTTCTTGGCACCGGTGACAAGACCTGCAATACTCCTTCACCTGCTGGGTGAAGTTAGGCTAGTAGAAATTCTGGGCTAACCGCTGCGTAATGCATGCAATTCCCAGATGACCAGACAAGGGAATGTCATGTGCAATTTTGAGCAACTGCTTACGATACCCCTGTCTGTACTGCCTGAGTATACATAAGTCCATTTTCCAAATAAACCTTATGTCTGCTGTCACCTCCCTGTGTACCGTCCGAGTCTGCCCAAGCCCTCAGCTTCTCTAAACTAGGGTCACTTCTTTGAGCAGCTGTGAAACCCTCACACATTCCCAAGGCATGGGACAGGTCCCCTTCAGTCGCTAAACTAGCTTCCCTAGCACTAGCGTCAGGGCCCTCAGGATCACTGTCAATCCCAACCCTCTGACAAGGGGTCACCCCTTCCTCTTCAGAGTAACCCTCTGTAGCTGTGTGGTTACTGACTACCAGGGAAATTTCTACCCCCTTTTCATTAGTCTCCCCATCTGGAAACACAGGATAGGGAACCAGCCTCTCAGTAGTTTCCACAATGGCTTCTGTGGGGTTCAGGGAATGACAATTTTCCCTTGCCACTTGGCTACGGGTAACAGCACACACCATCTCCTGTTTGAGATTATTGCCCAGAATCACATCCACTGCTAAGGCTTGGGCTACAGCTACCTGTTGCACAGTTCCCCGTTTCACCGCAGTCCAGGAGAACACTGGCCAATAGCAATGTTTTCTCTTCACCAGTGAACCCTTGGATAGTGACGTATTTATTGGGTATAAGCTGACCAGACTGTACTAGATCCCCCTTTACCAAGGTCAAGGATGCCCCTGTATCCCTTAACCCTTGCGTCTGTACACCATTCACCATGACTGGGTGCATGTGTTCCCTCATGTTCACAGGCATGCTTCCAGGGACACATAAACAACCCACTTCTTTTCTAGCATCCTGTTGTGTATTATTGCTCACCTTTTTGGGACACTGTCTGGCAATATGCCCAGTTTCTTTACACAACCAACATTCATTTCTTCTCTCAGAGAAATCTTTTCTCTGAAACCTGGGGCTAACTGGTTTCGGTGGAGGCAGTAAGGATTTTAGCTGCCCTGAAGGTGCGCTTTTCCCTTTCAGCACTGCCACGCCCACCCCATTTGCTCTCAGAGCAGGTCTGCTCTTGGCTTAGTGGTCCGAGAGTTCAGCGCCTCTTGCACTGTTTTGGGATCTCGGTCCTCTAGCCAAGTTTTTAGCTCTGCTGGACAAGCCCAATAAAACAGTTCTAATAAAATCACATTTTGAATTTTATCAACGGAGTTTGGCTCAATTCCTTCCCACCAACGTTTTAAAAACTGACGTCGTTTCATGGCTAGCTCCTCATAGCTCATATCAGGGCTTCTCCTGAGCTTACAGAATTTAGCTCTGTATGATTCAGCAGTTAATTCAAACTTTTTTAACAGTGCAGCTTTAAGTTTGCTGTAATCATCACTGTCCTCATTGTCCATTTGACCCAATCATCCCTAGCTTTCCCGGTAAGTAGCGGGGATAGCTGGAAACTCCAGGACTCTCTAAGAATTTTAGCCTGAATACAAACTTTATTAAAAGAATTTAAAAAGGCATCCATATCCTCAACCTTTTTTAAATTTGGCTATTAATTTGGAATTCAATTTGTAACCTAGTCCTGCAGTCCCAGTTAAACCCAAGACACTTACCTGCTCTGGTGCTGCTGGTTGGCGTCGTATCTTCTCCAGTTCATGTTGCCTCTGGTGCTCCTGCTCCTCACGGTATATGTCTCAGCATTCTCACTCCCTCTTCTGCTCTGCAGCTCACTGGCACACATGCTCCACACAGTCTGCGTCTCTCTGTTCCCCCTCTGCCTCTTGGCATTCTCGCTCTGCCTCTCATTGTTCCCACTCTCTCTTCTCCTGGAACTCCAGCTCCATCCTGCACAATTCAATTTGCAGCCTGAGTACCTCTGGATTCAGGATACTGGTGACCTTTCCTTGCTGCTGTGGCCCTTCACTGACAGTGGCCCTGTTTCCCTCCTCATCGGATCTGGACACTGCACTGGCTGCTAGCCCTGCCACACTCAAGGTTTGATCCTTTCCAGTCATGGTCTGTGACTCACTGTTCTGGGTATCTGCTACCATCAGGGCATCTATGAGGTTCTGCTTTTTGGCTGTCACCTCGAACGGGACTCCTCTGTCCCCACACAACTGCTTTAAGTAATCTACAGTGTGCCTGCTGTAGTCAGAAGCCATCTTCTTTCCTGACTACTGCTACTCTGACTTGCACTTTAGAAAAAAACATAAAACGGGTAGGAACTTGACTGTATGCCAAGTGATATATAGTTCTGTTTCCTTTTTAAAATAAAACTCTGCCTTTTTCTTTCTTTGCAAGTGAGCTAACGGTCTCAAGCTGACACACTGAATAATAAAAGCTTGTGATACCAAAATTATGCCACTGCTGCCAACCAGTCTGTCACAAACCCACTCAGCAGGTCAGCCCTCTACTCCCAAAGTGACAGCCTCCGAGCACAGTCTTGTGAACAGTTTAACAGAAGAAGGCAACCCTCTTGTCTGTTTTTGTGGGTTTGAATCAACCTTTGGTCTCGTCTTGGAGGGAGTCAAACTGTGAACCTCTTGCTAGTGTACCCAATACACAGGCTCAGATATATCTGTCTTCGGGGGCCCAGATATCTTTGCCTAAGGGCACCTAACCAGGTGTACAAAAATGAACCCTTAAACTCTAATAAAGACCTCAGATTATTCTTACCTTTTTCCAGTTTGGTATCACCATTCAAGCTTATGCCCAGTGTCTGCTGTAGCCATATATACTCTACTTGTAAAGGAAAGAAATCAAAGACAGGACAAGTAATCTCTAAAACAGAGTTTTACTAATATAGATAATATGATGTAAAACATACAATACAGAACTATTATATCACAAGACATACAAATCTTTTAAAAGAACAAGGTTTTATACAGTGCAATTCCTACTACAGTAATTAGATTTGTCTCTCTTTCTAAATACCTGTTGAAAGTGCTCACAGATGTTTCTTTGTCAGAGTCTAGATAGAAGTGTCTCTAAAGGAAAACAAAATAATGTTTAAAAGCTGATTTTCCCCACCTATTTTGCATGAGGTCACCTAGCTCCTCCCTGTCAGAATATATATATAAAAATATATCTATATAAAAAACAGGATGTCTTTTCAAAGTATTAAATTCTGCAACCTCAGCATAACTCATGTTTTTCTTTCAAATGACATCTCTTTGATCTATTGATCAAGCTTCCCTCTCACACAGACACCAAAGCATTTATGATTTCGTACCAGTGTACAAAACCTGATTTCCTCCTCTTGAAACGTCATAAAATGGATATGCTCAACTCAAGCCTCTTCCAGCCAGTAATTAACTTAGATAAAACAGGAGATCCTTGAGTAAGGCTTGTTCTACTCTATAATTATATTCAGGCCTTCCAGGTAACACCTTGTATGTAAAACCTGTGTGTGTGTATGATCTCACATGCTGTTTTAGCCTTTCTCATGGGAGACAGTTCATAACACATTTTTTTTATTTTACAAAAAATCATACAGCACTCAGAATTGGCTGTCCACGTTACAGAGAAGTCATTGCTTTTAAGCCTGCATCTACCTTTGCACCCCCACAAAATAACCCAGTTATAAACACCTATTGTGGTCTGGTAAGGCAAGATGTGAATAAACTTATTCATAAAAATAAATATACTAAACAGATTCACAATGTAACCAAAAAAGAAAGGGAGGCACTAGAAGAATTGCAGTCCATGCCTAGAATTGTTATAAAACAGGCTGATAAAGGAGGAGGAGCAGTAATAATGTGGGGAATGGATGACTATTTGACTGAGATGTATTGACAAGTTAATAACTGCAGTTTTTATAGAAAACTACTGAGTGTTCCAACAGAGGTCATAAAAAGGAAAGCAGATGAACTAATAATGGACGGTGAACAAAGTGGTCAAATTACCAAAAAGGAAGCAGACTTTTTGTGTGTTTCAAATCCGAGGATACCGGTTTTGTATTTATTACCAAAAATACATAAACAAATTAAACCGGTACCAGGTAGACCCATTGTGTCAGCCATAGGGTCGGTGACAGAGAAAATGTTTAAGTTTGTGGACTTCTTCATACAAAAGATAGTGCCTTCCCTAGAGTTGTATCTTAAAGATACAAAAGAAACCTTAAAAATTCTAAAAGATATTAAGGTGGAAGAAACAGACTGGCTAGTAACAATTGATGTTGAAAGCCTTTACTCCAATATACCCCATGAGGGAGGGTTAGTTGCTTTGGAGAAGTGTCTACAAAAAAGAGATAAGACAAAGCCATCTATAAGACTATATTTTGGCCCTGGCAAGATTTGTGCTAGAAAATAATTACGTTTGGTTTAATGGATCATTTTATACACAACATAAAGGGACTGCAATGGGGCATACCTTTGCCCCAAGTTTTGCAAATCTATACATGGGTGTCTTGGAAGAAGACCATATTTATTTCCAACAGAATAATCTGTTCTTTCAGAAAATAAAAGTCTAGAAAAGATATATTGATGACTGTTTGTTAATCTGGTCTGGAAACGAAAAAGAATTTGATCTTTTTGTTGACTATTTAAATCACACCAATGTGAATTTAAAATTCACATATGAGAAAAGTTTGTTGACATTGCCATTCTTTGATATCTAAATTGTTAAAACAGAAAACAGCTTATAAACTGGACTTTATAAAAAAACCCTTTCAAGAAATACATTGCTAAAATGGGATAGTTGCCATCCTGATAATAAGATAAAAAACATACCGAAGGGACAACATGTAAGGGCACGAAGAACATGTTCTTCTGAAACTCAGTTTATGTCTGTTAAACGGGATCTAACTGAAAGGTTTATGCAAAGGGGCTATGAGTCAGATCTGTTATAAAGTTCCATTACAGAAGTTGAGGAGATTGATAGGGAAATGTTGCTAAAACCAAAATGATGCAGTGTTCTCTTTCATTACTGAATACAATCCTATGGCTCCAAAAATAGGAAAAATTATAAGGAAACATTGGCCTGTAGTGCAGTCTGATACACGCCTTGTGGAACTTACTGAACATCCTCCAAGGGTGACCTATAAAAGAGGGAAAAATCTTAAAGATACTTTAGTGCATGCCTATATACCACTGTAGAAAGAAAAACCTTGAATGTGGCTACCGCCAATACCTAAAGGCAATTATAGGTGTGGACATTGTGTCCACTGCTCTAATACTTTTGATACGCGAAGCTTTAACCATCCAAGATCAGGGAAAAGTATCTGATTAATGCCTTTATAAATTGTAGTACATTGGGAGTGATTTATTCACTCCCATGTCCCTGTGGAATGAGCTATGTCGGACAGACCAAGAGGGCATTAAAAAGCTGAATAGGAGAACATAAAGGAGCAATAAGGAATTCTAATTGTGACTACGCTATGGCTAAGCACTACAAATCGATACAACATGGTTCCATAGCATCGTTGAGGTTTATTGGAATTGAAAAAGTGGAGACAGGACTAAGAGGCAGAGATTTAGGTCTCCTACTGCTACAACGTGAAGCCTATTAAATTAATGAGCTGGATAGTTTGGCCCCAAGAGGGCTAAACGAAGACATCCCATTGCATAGCTATATTGGAAAGTAATGTTGGATTGCATTGTTTAAACCCTCATCTTTGATTGGCTCATGGAGTTGGGAGATTAGACTTGCTGGCTCTGTCTCCCTGGAGATATGACTTTCCGGCTCTGTCTCCCATTGATTGGTTTTAGTGAATTGCCACACAAGGAGATTAGACTTTTTGTCTCAGTCTCCTAGAGAGATTAGACTTGTCAGCTCTGTCTCCATATGTGTTGGCTGGTGTATTGTTTATATGTTTGTTTCCCCCCTTGTCTATTTTGCCACTTTGTGTCTTTTGCCCTTTCTTCTTCCCCTTCTCCCCCCCCAGTACTCTCCCCACTACGCTGGCTGCTATTTATTTATAATTGTTTGGCATAGATTCACTGTGGATATAATGCCTATATATTTTGTTTATGTATATTATGCAATTCTATTATTGAGCACATATTTTTTGTTTAGGCATTCTAATGGATTGAGAGTTTGGATTCTGGTGTGAATTTCTACAATGCAGTACATTGTAGAGAGCTGTATTGTGGAATACAGTATGGGCACTTTAAGAATAGCACTTTAAATGCAGCTCTTCCCTAGTTGGTAGAATGCTCTGATGATGACCTAACGCAGGTCGCTACGTAAGTGTTCTACCAGGAAGTACTGTTGTGAGCAGATTGTCTCGGCATGGCACCAGCGTTTTTCAGCCATATCAGTTTTATTTTTGGCTTTTCCTCATTGTGTGTTGCTGGTTACTTTTTGCCTTTACTGCTCTCCCTTTAGGGAGTTTTGGTCAGAGTTTCAGCCATTTTGGAGCAAATTGTGCATATGGCACCATGGGATGCTGTGTTTTTAAACTGAGCTGAAGCTGTAAGTGCATGACACGCCGTGGCATTTCTCCAACTGAACCTGATATTGAGGTAGTGAGCTGTACTGTTTTGGTGTGTCTATTTACAGTACGTGGTTATGGAAAGTTTTTATATTTGGATTTGACATTAAAGGGTGTTTTTTTGTACACCCGGGCCCAGATATTCAAACTGCACCAGGCTGTGGCGCAAGCTTGGGCACAGCTCAACTTGGCTGCACAGGGGTGTGGACTGGGAGATATTCAATGGAGCTGCGCCATGGCTCAGCAGCATTGAATAGCACACCCTGGCCACCCCCAGTGTGCATGGCGCAGTGGCACTGCACCAGCGCAAGTGGCCAGAGTGGAACATGGAGATGCACTAGCACAAGTTCCATTGTGCCATGTACAGCAACCGTGATATTCAAAAGTTGACATAAATGGGGCCATACTGCAGGCACATTACGGGGCCATTTGTATGTCATTATGGCCCCATTTGCATGCAGGTGCGCCGCCATTCCCGATGGATCATCTGGCGCCCGCCAGGCAGCAGCCATTGGGACCGACCCCTGCAGCTCCGGATTGTGGCCATCTGTAAAAACAAAAACACTGTTTATATCCTGGTAGGATCAGTGACCATCATTCAGTGCTGACAGTGGCATTAGTAAAGAACTGCTCAATATCTCTCAGGTCCAGTGACCACCGACTGCCTCGACAGGGCATTAGTAAACAACATTCTCGAGAGCCCACACCACCCGCCCACCATTCTTCGCCGTCAGCCGGGCACTGCCACGCCGCCGCCGACCGATCATTCTCGGTAGCTGCACGCCACTGGTCTGCTGCGTGAGCCAATGGGCATGCATTCCTATTATACACATATCCAGATATGTGAATGAATCATTCTGCATATCTGGAATGTGTAGTAGAAGCTGCATGCCCATTGACTCACGCCAGAACCAATGGGCATGCAGCCCTACCGAGGTGTCAGTCGGCAGGCGGCGGGCGGCAGGCGGTGGGTGGTGCCACCCAATCGCTGACCGGGGAGCGGGCAGTGGGGCCCAGTGGGCGGTGGGGTTACCGCTAGACCACCAGGGATATTGCTGTATTCTTAATTTGTTTTTACTAATGCCCACGACAGCACTCAGCGTCCACTGACCACCAGGATATTGGACGCAGTTCTTACTAATGCCCGCGATCGGCAGATAGCGGTCCACTGACCACCAGGAATATTGGCTGAGTTCTTTACCACTGCCCGTGATCAGGCAGATAGTGGTCCACTGGACCACCAGGGATATTGAAGTCTTTTTATTACAAAATGCCCATGATCGGGCATGGGGGTGCCGCCAGTGCAGCCGACCAGGGCCACCACAGGTGGCAGCTGCCGTGTTGCGCCTGCAATGCGGCAGCTCACCTGTGGGTGGCCATCAGTTGTTCCTTTTTTGACGTAACTTTGTGTTGATTTAGGGGTTGTGCATGCATGGTTCTGCACATCCCGGCTGAATATCAGGTTGTGCAGGTTATGCATGGGCACGCCCATACCTGTGCCTGACATTACTGATGCGCTCCGCGCATCGGGATTTTGCGCCATGCACTTTTCCCTTTTGAATATTGTGCCAGGGCATATCAGTGGGTTGTGCATGGCGCAACACTGTTGCGCCATGCGCAACCCTTTTGAATATCTGGGCCCCGGTGTCTTTCTCTGCCGTTTTGAGTGCTGACCTCATGTCTTAACAGATTTATTTGTTGGCTCTTTTCTCTAAACCTATGCCCTAGTATGTTTTTTTTTTGTTTTGTTTTGTTTAAAAAATATTTTTAGTTAGATCGATAAAGGTTTTATTTTCATTTAGTTAGGCTGCTGCTAGATAGATGGGGATTGGTTAGTTAGTTTGCTATGAACTATTCATATCCCAGGAATTAATGAATGGGCAGGTGATGTGTTTAGACCAATGAAGTTGCTGGGGGCACATTATAGTGAGACCTTCAGGTACCTTAAAGGTACAAAGACCACTGACAGCCTCCTCAGCCTTAGTGGGAGCAAGACCACTAGGGGGCACAGCATAAAATTAGTGGGGGGGAGGTTTAGGAGGGAGATGACGAGGCACTTTTACACTGAGAGGGTGGTGGCAAGGTGGAATGAGTTGCTTGAGAAGGTGGTATCCCTAAAAATGGTGGAACGCTTCAAGAAAGGGTGGGACAGGGTGAAGGGGAAAGTTGCAGTTGGGTGGAGGCAAGTGAGGGGAGGACGTATTTGAGAGGGTCCAGGGGAAATGGGATGGGGCAGTTCCCTTGGTAAACACAAGGGGAACTGTACACTCAAACAGACTATATAGACAGTAAGGCCTTTATCTGCTGGCATGTTCATATGTTCATAGGATTCTGAAGCCCATTTTATAAGCCAAATTGTGCTGATGTGGTAACTGATTTGCTGCCAATTTGAATGGGCCTAGGGAGTAACGGGTGCAGTTTTACCACTACCTTAAAGGAAATTGCAGCTGTTTAAGTATGGACTTTACAGCACATTACCTCAGGTCTGCGATTGTTAATTCTGGCATAGATGATAATTTTTTTATATAGTCCTATTTAGGAGGGAAGGGATCATAATTCAGGCCAAACCCATGGCCAGCCGATCCTTTCAACTTCCCGATCCACCGGCCCCACCCCTGTGCTCAGACGTTTTGCGATGTCTGACTAGAGAAAGTGGAAGGGCATGCCCCATATAACTTCATGTGGCTATTTTAAATTACATATTTATATATGTTGTCACAACCTAATATTGTATTAACACCACTGCTTAATTAACAAGGCCCTTGTTAGTTGAGCAGTTGTGTTAGTATACGTACTGTATAAGGTCCCTGAGATGGCTAAGGCCAAAATAATCTAACAGTGAGCTGCTTCCCCAAAGATTAATTACTATGCAGTGTTTTACAAAAAAACAACAACACAGGAGCACCTTTGCTGCTAGCCCCACTCCCATCTACCTGGCTCAGGGACATGTCCTATAAGGGTGAGTGCCATACTAAACTGGCCTTGGCATGATGCACCTTGATATGAGCTCCTAACAGGTGTCTACCAGAAATTAATTAGGATACCCTCTTTGTTCCAGACCCTTGATAAGCTGGCATAGCCCTATCCCTCCAAAGCTACCATCCAGTCCCCCACCCCCTCCATTCGTGAATTGTTTCTCAGGATCAACGTACCCGTCTGCCAGCCTGAGGGGAGAACATCAAGCTTAGCTAAGGGTTTTTCTTTCTTAAGCTAGAGTCTAGCAGTTGCCACTGGGGAAGCTTAGAAGACGTTCCCCTTCATCATACACTGTTAGTCTTTTCCTGGTTAGGTGTGTGTGTGAATTCTGGGACAAACTCTCTAGTCATTGATTGTTGTACTACGGCTGTATCTACTATGCCCTTTTCTACTTTTAGGTGTTTATTATGTCTGTCGACACAGTTCAAAGTGCCTCAGGTAACCAATTTTCTGAGGCGTTTTATGAATTATGAATGCTATCCAGTCTTTGTGTATTTTAAAACTCCTGGAGTATCATTCTGTACAAAATCTAAAGAAAAACTGGTTAAGAAATTTTGGGAAGCCAGTCCCTGGCCCTAAAAAGCTACTCATACCATCCTCCCCACTGTTGCAAACCTTATGGGTCTCATTAACATGCTCTGCCCCCACACAGTATTTTACTATCCCTGGAAGAATACCCCAACAACTTCCATCCAAAACGGGAACTAACTTATATAAATATGTCTTTGTAATGACTAGGGACTTAATTTCCCCAGAAAAAGGAAGCATGTACAGTACTTGCACATTTAAAGAAAGAACAGTGTGACATAACTCTTCTCCAGCAAATGCATTTGCTAGCAGCTGAAACCCCAAAGCTTGCTAGAGAGTGGGTGGGACAAGTGGTAGGTAACTTATAGTCCATGAAGGTCGGGGGAGTGGCCATCCTTTTTCACAGTCAACCAAAAGTGCAGATCCTTAAAGAAGGAAGTCTATTCTAAGGAAGAAAGGAAGATGAGCACTAGAAAGGGCCTTGTAAATGCTGAAACATACTTGTTAGGCAATGCCCATGGACCCAACTGTGACTTGGACAACTTTTATTCTGAAGTAGCACAGGAATTGTCATCTCTATATGAACCAGGTGACAAACTAATTCTGGGGGAGGGACTTCAGTGAAATCTGGGCCCCTGTAACAGATAGGCTTCTAAGACATAACCCCAACTAAAGCCTGGAAGACTGCAACCACTAGCTAAGGAGTAATATCTCACTGACCCCTGGAGACATTTGCACCATACAGGTTGAGACTTCACCTTCCACTCTGCCCAATACAACATCAGCAGCAGAACTGACTTCTTCTTCCTACCAATACAGTTCCTGCTCGAGGTGCAGGCAGCTTTCATTGGTCCAATTTTTTTTCATATCGGATCATGCCTGTGTGCACATCACATTGGTAGCGAGACCAACCCCACCAACTTCCCCATGCTGGCACTGAGATAGAGTTCTGGTACCCCAAGATAGCTTCTGGCAATGGCTCATGAAAGAGATAAAATTCTTATCAATGAATGGGTCCCCAGAAATCTCAAAAACACTTCTGTGGGACATATTCAAAGCCTTTCTAAGAAGAAGAATCATAAGCTATGCAGTGTATGTCAAAAAAAACAATGTGCCAGGGACCTCAAAGAGTTGGAACAAATACTTAAGCAGAAGGAAAAAGAGTTCAACTCCTTCCCAACACACTTGCCTCAGCTACATTGAGTAAGTATGCAGTTTAGATTCAAAATAAACTAGTCAGAAAACAAGGCAGGCAGACTGTTAGCTTATAAAATGAAAGTTCAGCAAACTACTAAGCATGTGGGCTCCCGCCACCTACCATTTGGTTGGATGGTTATCCAACCAAAAGATATTGCTGATGCCTTAGTCCAATTTTACACACAACTTAAGCCTCTCAGTGAGGTACCCAGATGCTGAACCTGACAGAATTCTTACAGTGATGGACCCTTGACAAGCTTTCTGACACTCAAATAGCCAAACTAGATGCCCCAGTGACTCTACTTGAACTCCATGCTGCCATAAAGACCCTTCTCAAAAGGAAAACTTCGGGACTAGATGGATTTCTGGCAGAGTTCTACCAGACCCTAATTCCTGCTGTGGATCATCATCTCCAAGCAACTGTAACAGACTCCCTCTCTAGGTGCCACCTCTCACAAACAATGACAGAAGCCTTAAATATCCTGCTGCCCAAACCAAATAAGGACCCCCAGTTAGTGTCCAACTACCATCCAATATTTCTGCTTAATGGGGAGGTAAAGATTCTGGCTAAGATCATGGCAGCTAGGTTAAGTGTCCTCATTCCCTAGTTAATTGACCATCACCAAATGGGCTTTGTCAAGGGTCGTATGGCCATGGGCAATATATGAGCAGCCATAAATGTCATTTGGGCAACCTCCAAAAGCAAGCACCTAGCCCTGGTAGTAAGCATTGACTTGGAGAAGAAGTTTGACTCTGTAGAGTGGTACTTTTTATAACAAACAGTGCAAGGGATGGAAATAGGTCCTATCTTCACTGCTTGGGTCCACACTCTTTACTTCTGTCATTCAGCCTGCTTCTTAACAAATATCTACATATTTGCTGCTTTCCATTTGCGATGGGGAACTAGGTGAGGCTGTCCACTTTCCCCATTGCTCTTCCTGATAGCAATAGAGCCCCTATTGCATAGACTCCACCAGTGCCATTGTCAATGTGCTGTCTGGAAACACTTGGAAATTATTACATCCAGAGCAGGGCTGCAAGGCTGTTCAGTGGCTACAGTTTCTTCCGAAGTAACGACCGCTAACACCAGCTGCCAAGTTTTTGCCAAAAGGGTGCAAGCCATTCCTCTTCAGTTTTGCCTTCCAAAATATAATCAGATACAACAGTTTCTGATTCCTCCATAACTTGTTCAATAACATCCAGACTTTCCTCAGTACGTACGGCCACACGAGTGATCTCCTAGGCTGGATCTGCAGGATAGGAGATCAGCTGCATTGCAGGCACACCAGCATCCAACTCCTCCACACTGTCGTCCGCCATCTTGGATGTGTGGCACCCCCCCTACCAAAGAGCAGGGGAATTTTTTATACTGTATCTTAGAGACAAATTTCATACAATAAATAAAACTTCAGTCAAATCCATTTAGAAACAAAAAATAGAAGCATAAATAAGTATTACATCATACCAGAACCTTGAACATAATTAATATTTAAACCAAGACCCCCTTTCCCTTCCCCACTATGAGAGAAGGGGAATTATTAATACTTTTACGAAAACAAATATTTGCTTACATATTTACAATATAGCAAAACAGAGGTTAACTTGAAAAAAGAAATAAACAAATGGTGTTTCATCACACCTAATCATATAGCAAAGGGGGAAAAAGAAAAGAAAACCCAAAAGGAAACCTAACAGACAATACCATCACTAAAATTTATATCAGTCTGTAACCCTAGACCAAGATAAATTAGCAGAAACATACTCAGACCCTCCTCTCCCTCCCCATGACAATCATAGAGGATGCTGTCTTCACACATTCTTAAAGAGAAACTCTTAGACAGTCGAAACCTAAGTCAAATCATAAGCTACAATTCACGTAAACTTCCAGTACTGTCCTGGACCCAGAAACACTAAACCATATTTCTGGGAAATAGTTGATGACTACAACTCTCAAACAGAAAGATGCATGTTACTAAAGAACCATAGAACTATTACTATACAAAAGGAAATCAACATAACACTCTTAAATGAATAAGACCCCGTGCAAGAGTCCCAAACTTTAAATAGATATAAGCAGCCCCCCATTCAGAGATGGGGAATTGTCAGTTATAACCAAGGCACCAAAACAATTGCCAATAAGCAATACCTGCAGCACAACCCTCGGAAAAGTAAATAAGCCCTTCCCTTCAATCTCATTACCAAAATTCCTCGTATATAATGAAAATACCGCCACAGCTGGTCTCATTGTTGTACACCAACCCTTATCTGCTCTAGCAGTTTCATATTTCTAAGGTCTGTTGACAACATATAAAATAAGTCCAGTACTGGTATCATCTGTTGTTGAAGAACCAGATGACATCTACTGAGCCAAATCCAATATAAAAATGCACATGTATTACCCGAAGGGTATTGATGCTCTTCTGAGCTGTCAAGTTGGAATTAATTTCATAGTACAAAAATTCTGGTTGCAGGGGGATACCACCTACCCCTTTCAATCTTTTTTTTACAGCATCCCAAAACTGAATGACATATGGACACTGAAAATACATATGATCCACAGTTTCAATTTTCATAATACAGCTTTCTCTCAGACAATACCTATCTTGTAGAGATTTGTGTTTTTGGTTTCCTTTCACCTTTATCCTACTGTGAATCCCTAGCCATGCCATATCCCACATGTGCTCAGGTATCCTGGCTTCCATTATATAATCAGGAATACATTTTTGATGGGCTACCAAGAACCCAGCAAAAGGATGGTCTATAAAGCAGTTTGCTAAAACATCTGCATAAAGTGCTTTCCTGGGAAGGCAAAGAGCCAACTCATAACTTATCTTCCATGCTTTTATTTTATCAAATACCCCCTCCCACCTTTTAACCAGCTGAGTACAGCATTTATTTTTAAGAATAAATCTGTCCTTTCTCCATTCGGCTAATACCCCTTGTAACAACCGAGCCCCCCATTTCTCCCAAATCTGCATACATTCCTTCATCAATGGTATTAAATTATATAAAAAAATAGTAAAAAAAAAAAAGAAACCGGATTCAGCATATTTACATACCCTTCTTTAATCCCTTTGTACAAAACATTTCTCCTAATTGGGTTCAACCTACTTCCCCAAACCCCCAAAAAAAACACCCCAGTAATTTTGTTTCTAAACACCTGGGCAATGGGAAAACTGCACTAAGAAACAAAAATACAGGAACCAAAAAATTCTTTATAAAATACATGTATTTCTTTTTGGAAACCTTCCATTTGTTCCAATTATCTACTTTTGCTTCACCTATTATTAAGGCCTCGTCCCAATTAAAACCAGCCATATCTCCCCCCATAGTAAATCCCTAGTATTCAACATGGAGCCATTGCTACCTGAAAGCCCCCCACCTTCTCTGGTATTTGTGGGAACCCATCCAATCGAAGTCACTTAGTTTTCATCCTATTTATATGAGCCCCTGTGACTCTACCAATTTCCTGTATTAGATTGCAAGTGATGTGAAGAGATTCTCCATCTTGCAGCACTAGACGGAGGTCATCGGTGTAAGCAATCACCTTGCAATCCTGGTCCGCACCCCCCCCCATGCCATAAATCAGTGGAGACCTCTGAAGCAACTGCAACAGCAGATCAATCTCAAAACATACAGCAGGGGACTTAATGGACACCCCTGCTGCACCCTCATAAAATCCTATGTTTGGCCCCCACCAACCATTTTTGTATAGTATAACATAAGGCAATGAATAACATAACTGAAGCCATTACAAAAATTCTGTTGGGATCCCATAGGAACCCAAACATTCACACAAAAAGGAGTGTGATACTCCATCAAAGGCTTTCGCCTGGTTGAGGCTAACTAAATAGCCAGGCCCACCCTTTAGTCCGCTTTCAGTTCCATCCCTCTTCATAAGATCTCTCAACATAAGCAAAGCATCCGTTATGTGTCTTCCTGAGATAGAACAAAATTGTACAGGACTAATTAAGTCAGCCATAACCAATGACAATCTATTACCTAACAATTCTGCAAATATTTTAAAATCTGTATTCAGCAACGTGAGTGGCCTCCAATTCTGTATATCTGCATGTATCCCTGATTTATATAGGAAAACCAACAACCCTTCATACATTTGTGTAGGCAAGAATTGATCGGTCAGAAAAAAATGATAAATTAACAAACGTTTCTTCGGCATGATCTCCCATAAAATTTTATAGAGCTCACTAGGGAGACCATCTGAACATGGGGAACCATTTTTGCTAAGGGTATTAATAACCTTTTCACCTTTTCCATTTCAAGACTAGTAAAGGGGCCTATCATAGATTTCCTTATTTCTAGAGACAATTGTGGAAGTGCTGCTGCCTGTAATATCTGTGCTGTAAACTGAGAGTCTGCCACCTGGTCTCCAAATGTACATCCCACATGATCATCCAACATGTTCTTTATTCCCTTATTATCCCATACCACTATGCCCTGTGGAGAAATCAGGCTAATAATCACCCTTTTCTCCCTCTTGCCTGGCTGGCCATAAACTGGTTGACTTCCCCTTGGTCCCAAAGGTCTGCTCCCTTTGTAGGGAATGGAGTCTATTATATTGATATGTCACCATTTCTTCTTTCACTAAGCTAATCTCCTCCATAAAATTCCCCCCTTCCGTATTCTGCCTTGACAATAGTTCCCCCAAATCTTTCCTGAGCTCCTGATATTTCCCATATGAGGAAGTAGCTCGGGAATGGCCCCAATATTGGAAAAAAAACAGTCAAATATTGTTTCAGATCTTCCCACCAATGGCTTATGTCATCATAGAAAAAAAATGTTGAAATTGTATCTTGTGCTATAGAAGTCAAATCTTGAACTATCTCCTCATCTAATAACACTGAGGTGTTGGGTCTCCAAAACCCCTTACCCGCTACACATCGAGGGGGGTCTCTGTGAATGCCTATCAATGTGTGATTAGAGGTTTCTATAGGGACATTAACTATGTGCTCTATTGGCAAAGTCTGTTTAGCAAAAATAAAGGTCCTCTCCTCTTCAACCTACTTCTAAACTTGCTTCCCAAATCCTGCCCTGAAAAATTAATACTCTATGCTGATGACGCTGTAATTCTCTCCTCCCATAAGGATTCAAATCCACTATGACAGAGGTTGCAGCTTGCTGTCTCATGTGTTGAAAAGTGGTTCCTTGAGCACAAACTGGTCCTAAATCAAAAATAAACAAAAGTCATGCTTTTCGACAGTCATCAAAAAAGAAATAGGCATACTCCACTCGTCATAAAAACTTCTCTTGGAAATACACTAGAACAAGTGAACACCTTCAAATACCTTGGTATCACTTTTGACGAATGTCTTACTTTTGCTGCCCATATCGATAACACTGCAAAAACATTGCACCAACACATTGGAATTTTGTACCGGAACCATCAATTTTTCAACCAAGCTGCCTTGAGGATTGCTGTTCAAAGCTCCATCATCTCAATCATAGACTATGGTCTCATTGTCTATGGCTCAGCTACTACCACTGCACTAAAGCGCATCTCAACAGCACTAAACAAAACCTGTCGACTCCTCACTGAAGCACAGAGACGGACCCACACTAGTGACCTCTACACAGAAACCAGTTGGTTGCATCTTTCCAATCGCCTCATGTATCTCACCTGCGTGATGGCAAAAAAATTAATCTTGGGACTAACTCCTCCATGTATCTGGGACCTGCTCTGCCTGAACAATGGCACTCGTACCACCAGAAGATCTGACCACCAACCTTTCCTTGTGCCTAGATGCAGGACTGCTCAGGGACAAAGATCTTTTACATACCATGCCCCTACCTGGTACAATGCCCTTAACCTGCCCTCTCTATCCTCCACAACATTGGGAGCTTTCAAATCCATACCTTACACTCACCTTACAGCCTCCAGCTCCTGTGACTGCTTTGACTAAAGTCTCATCCCACTGAGTGCAGTTACATTTGTTTCACTCAACCACCATGGTCTCTCTTTGACAAAGACAACCTGAGTACCACTAACCTGGTTCTGTCTGCTCCTAACCTTCTTATTTCTCCCTCTCTTCCCTCTCAAGCTCTCCAATCCTTATTCCTTGCCCTTGACACTGCCTCTGAGTTCTTTTTTCTTTTCTGTACATAAATGTTACTGTTTAAGTTGTGGCCTTGTTAAACGGCTTACTGATTGTTTGTAACACTGTCTACTATGTTTTTGTACTTAATGACGTGGAAGCTTTGTAAAAGAGCCTTGGCTCAAAGGTATTAATTCCTAGAACAATAAATAAATTAACTTCAAATAATAAAGTCTATGCTGGAAGAAAGCGCCCCTTTAAAAAAAGTTGGTTTAGTAACTTGTTCCCACTAGTATGTGTGTCCTGTAAATCTGCATGACTGACTACCGATTTAAGCGAAGTTTTGTCACAGTATTGTTTGCCCAGTATATTATGTTGTTGAAAATTGATATTAAAATCTCCCCCCCCAAAAAAAATGTGCCTACCTGTATGCAAAAAGGGTTGAATTTTCCTCAACAAATCAAATCAGAGGGTCTTGGTTTGAGGATCACAAATATTTACCAAACGACTCTGCAGCAAGTTGATTTCGACATCCAACATAAAAGCTTGACCAGGATCAATATCCACCATTCGGAATACCTTCACTTTAGGGGTAGAAAAACAGAAACCCACCCTACAGCATGCTTTCCACCCTATTGACTAGTAAGAAGGCCCCCAGTTCCAGTCTTTAGAAGCCTGGTCCACCTTCCCCAGTGTATGGAGTCAGGTGTCTTGCACTAAAATTACATCAAATTGCATTTGTTGTAAAAGTCCAAAGGTGGAAAGATGTTTAACAGCAGATTCAGTACTGTTGACATTGAAACTCACCAACCTCAAAGAAGTTGGCTCAGGGAGGGGGTTTTATGATCTTGCCACTTGACCTTGCAACCCTTTTCCTAGGTTGCTTGGTCTTAGGCTTACATGGAAGTGGATCTACGTCACCCTTCGGGGTAGGCTGGCTGCTACCTTCCCCTTCCTCCATCAGGTGTTCCTGTTCCACTCATTCACCCCATGATGTAAATGGAGTGAATTTATTCGTAAGGGGCAGTGGAGACAAGGGCTCACCAGAACTACCGAACGGTAACCTTACATTTGGGGGGGGACACAGCACCCACTGTCTTATCCACCTCTAAAACAATAGGCCCTACAATCTGGGACATACTCTCTGATTCCACTTCGCACTCATTCAGGCTAAGGGGTGGGATCAATACAGGGGTGTGCACCACCCATTGCGGGGAACCCTGGGGAATTACATAAGGTGTTTCCTTCTCTTTGGGCCCTACTACCAGTTTTGGCAACACCAGATTCTCAATATCCTTTGTATGTTAAGGGAAAATCATATCTAAACCAGGGGAATATGATCTAGCTGGTAGAGCCCTGGGCCTGTCCCCCAAACCTCCTCCTCTGCCTTGACCTTTCTGACGGCCTTGAAAGGCATCATCTTCCTCTGGTCGAGATAACTGGCTAAAAGGACATCTGACCTGGGATAAAAAAATAAATCTGATCTGATGCATCTTCTGAATTGTGTGCTGCCCATGGACACTCTGAATAGGAGTGATCCTCATCTCCACATAAATTACACATCGGGGAGGCCATACACTTCGCAGCTGTGTGGCCCAAAACCCCACATTGGAAGCATTTTATTTGGTCACAATCTGTGTTCAGATGTGTTAATGAACCACATTTATAGCAGTTTTTAGGCTGACCAGCATAGAATATAATGCCCCTGTCCCAACCCCAAAAAAAGAACTAGGCAGATGTTGTATGCCCGTGTCCGTCTGTCTCAATTGAACCTGGACAGTCCAACCTCCTGTCCAGAACCCATTTTCATCCATGATGGGCTTCGGATGATCAAAAATAGTGCAACGTTTTTCCAACCAAAAAGTTATATTGTTCATGTTTACTCCTTCATTCCTGAAAAGCATTGTCACTGTTTTTATTGTGGGCGTTCTGATAGAAATAGCAATAAACTCCTTCCAGTTCTCAGAATCTTTCATGTCATAATACAATAGAAGCTAACATCATAATTATGGTCTCCTGGTGAGTGGATGAACGCATAAACCTCTGCTGGTGTGAAGCCCATGGCTTCTTTAAGTAATGATTTGCCCACCCATAGTCTATCGGGGACTACAGGAGCCTTGTCCCTGTAATGAAGGTGAACCAGAAACCTTCTTTTAGCTGCTTCAGCTGGTTTGTGAAAAAGTCCTGCATAGGACTTTGGACCTTGTGGACCTGATTGTGGATGCTCTCCCCCACCTGACTTTCTGTCAGGAACCTTTGTATAGTACTTGGTTTTGATGCATCGACACTCAGCAGCATTTCCTCCTGGTCCATCATTGAGGTAGCCAGTAGAGAGACACCTGACTCAGACCTTAACTGACCCAAACCCTGCAGGTTGAAGTCCACAGGAGCTGCATCTGGCACAGCAACTATTTCCAGCTGCCTCTCCTTCATCCTGCGCAGCTGCAGAGGTCAGAGGGGGAAACTTAGGAGTTTCTACAATTCCAGGATGCTGAGATGGAGAACATATCATCTCTATCTCCTTCTACTGAGCAAGCAAATGCTCTGGGGAGCCTGGGATGGGAATGGGCGGGTCCAGAACCACGTATTCTGCTGCAATATCCATCCTGCCTTCTGAAGCGCATCACCAGGAGTCCAATCTGTGGAGGTGCCACCCGCTTTCCCATCAGCCTCTGTCATACAATGAGACCCATCCTGTTCCTCACTCATGGTAAGACTTCCCTTTGCATGTCCGAGGTCGAACCCATGGGTAACTGCTTGTTACCATCTTGTAGTGGGTTTGCCATCGACCGTTCCATGTTTTCTTTTCCTCTTCCAATTTTTGTCTGCAAGTCTGAAAATTTTGTTCAGCCACTGTATCATAGCCAATAGTTGTTCCTTTTTCCTTTCAAGTTCCATTTGTAATTTCTCTTCTTCATCCATAATACCAGCATCAACCAACATGCCATCTGAGGTAGCTGATGCTCCTAAAGTGATACCTTGCAATGGGACCTCCATATCATTTCCCATAACCACAGTAGAACCCAGCAAGAGCTCAGGAGCTCCAGGATCATGACTTCCCCCTGCAATGTTCAGGTCTGGACTGCGGTCCTCCATTCTTCCTGCCGTGCATCAGTATCCCCTGCAGAAAGAGTAGGGGAAGCTTTTATTAGGAAATCATATAAACCAAAACAAGAAAACAAAAACAAAATATAGCACAATAGAGATAAAAAAAAAGATAAGAAAGTGCAACAAAAACAGTTCAAGTAATTGGGACTTTAGAGTCCGTAATCCATGGTAGATTTCTCCAAAGTTGTAACAAACGAGGTTGGTCAAAAACTTTCAGTTCAGAAAAATATAACATGTGCAGTTCAAACAAAAGTTTACCATACAATTTGACATGAGAAATCTGAATTTGCTGTAATATAAAAAGACATCTGGAATTCCAAATGTACCACTTAATGAAAACAAAAATATTCAAAGTGCTACCGTCCCATTTCAGCCAGGAGAGAGGATAAACCACATACAAGAGTCTGGAATAAGTAACCTGATGGAAAATGGGCAGTTTAGTCATAGTAAACAAAAAATCCCAAAAAGCAGAAATATGAGAACAAGAAAAAAATAAATGATCAGTGGTTTCAGGTTGAAGGATGCAGGAAGGCCCGGATCAATTCCGTTCCGAGACCTGCTTAAGTTTTTGGTTTGCTTTGACATTCAAACGTTCATGACAAACCAGCCAGTGGAAATCCTTCAGTTTGTCTGCTAGACGCTTATCCAAAAGAGAGTGGAGCAGGGTTGCCTGAGTCAAAGGTGGACATTTAGGAAAAGGATCATATCCCCAAAATGAGTCTGAAGAATCAAGGAATAAAGTTGTTTTTTTTGAGTGAAGTTGCACAGAAGCAGGGGTCGCACCCTCACAGTCGAAATTTAACAAAAACATCCCGTAGATACACCAGTGGGGAGTCCAAGTTGCTGGAGCTGTCCCAGCTGTCCACTCACCCATGCCTCATACCACTCTGATATTGAGTGCTGTAAACAGGCTCCCCAAAACCTGTGGAGACCTGCACCAAGGGACAAAAATTAGCAAAAAGAAATTGACAAAAGGAAAAAAGAATAGGGTTAACCATATTTTGACCCCGTTTTGCCAAAGGCAAATAAAGGACATTGCGATGGATGGGATTAAGCCTGCTGCCCCAAAAGGTCTGGAAAAAAAGACTATATACAGTAGCTTCCTGAGATTTAGGCACAGTAAAAAGAGCACTAAGAAATAAAAAAGTGGCAATAAAAAAGTTTTAATCAGATAGACTTTCTTCCGAAAGGACATTTTCTGTTTAGACCAGGAAAGCAACATGGCTTTCCCTAGCTGAAGTTTGGCACCCCAGTTGATAACATCCACTTGTGGACTGCCAAATGAGATCCCCAAGATAAGTAAGTATGAGGCAGTAATCGAGACTCCGGCCACCGTGGACTGAGAGGGGTCTGAGACCCCAAAAAGTCTGCATTTACTTTTAAAAACCTTAAGTTGCATCCCTGATAAAACACTGAACTCATGATAGCGAACAATAGCTGCCTCAGCCGAAACAACAACCTCAGTTAAGATGATAAGATCATCGGCATAAGCAATAGCAGAGTAGGAGATCTGTTGGCCAGGCAAACAGAGCGGTCGAACGGCTAGGGTAGAATGAAGATATCACAAAAGCGGATCGATGGAACAAATAAATAATAACAGACTGAGAGGACAACCCTGTCGGACACCCTTATGAATGGGGATGTAAGGTTCTAGATAACCATTGACACAAGGTTTAATCATGGCCGTCTTATACAACAACTGCAACCAAATTATGAAGGAACTAGGAATACCATACTGGGCTAAGGTATACCATAAAAAGGAATGACTGACATTGTCGAATGCCTGTTTCTGGTCCCGAGAGAGAAGTACTCCTTCCAGGGGGGAGATGCATGACAAGTAAATGCCTTATGTAAGAAAAATAAGGGGTCAGTAATAGACCTCCCAAGGACAGTACAAAATTGAGCTGGGGAAATAAGGTACAGTGCCACGGTAAGTAGTCAGGAATTCAAAATCTTAGCCAACCACTTAAAGTCTGCATTAAGGAGGCTAACTGGTCTCCAATTGGTGAGATCAGATTTATCCCCCTTCTTAAATAAAGAAATCAGCACCCCTATAGCCATATCCAAGGGAAGCTCAGAGTGCTTCAAAACAAAGTAAAACACCGTGGTCAGTTCCTCAGAGATTTCCTGACCCAGTATCATAAACAATTCAGAAGGAAGACCATCCGGATTGGGGGATTTTTGGGGGGCTAAAGATGAGAGAGCAGTAGAAAGCTCAGACACTGTAAAAGGAGCAGACAAAGCGTGAAGCAAGTTGGGGAGGCCTGCGGAAGAGGAAAACCATGAAAAAAAGAGGCAAAGTCAGGGTCAGCATTATCAGTCTGATCAAATAAAGAACCAACATAGTCAGTGACCACACGTAAAAGAGCAGAAGGGGAGGAGTGGCGGATACCCCCAGGATCTCGGAGTGTCGACATCAGCCGAAGGCCTAAATGCTTCTAGTTATGAAGCAAAAGGCAAACCTCTGGGAGAGAACCTGTCATACAAAATTGCTGCCTGAGGCGTAAACCCTCACATTGAACAGAGTGATAAGACATCATCTGAGACTTAATACAAGAAATTTGGTTAAAAAAGTTATGTTTAGTGGAATAAGAAAGTGAGAGAAGATGTTGCAGATGTTTGCGATCATTTAAATAAGCCACATAAGCAGAAGAACGAACACTTTTGGTATGACTCTTAAGGAAAGCCCTGAGGTCAGATTTGGTCTCCAGCCACCAAACCATGGGAGAGTCATAGAGGTCAAGGTCGTCTTCCTTTAACATAAAAAATAAACAACCAGCTGAAGAAAAGAGGGTTGTAACATTAATGAAGAACTGAATTTCCAATAACCTGGGCCAGAGGAGGCCGTCGGGCTACCCAAAAGCAGGGATAAAGAACAATGATCGGAATACTCCACAGGCCGGACTTCAGTACTAGTAATATGCAATGACGTAGAAATAAACATAAAATCAATACGAGTTGATAAAATCCCTTTGGAAAAGGCATGTTCTCGTTTCCCAGAATGAGTAAAAAAAGCATCTGTCAACCTGGTCAAATGGGTAACAGAATTTAAAGCTGACATGTCCCCAAAAATCTTATCAGTTGTTGTAAAGGAACCCCTGTCAAGTTTACTAGCCCACAATTAAAATCCCCCCCAAATGACATTATGAGCAACATGG
Source organism: Neoceratodus forsteri (assembly GCA_016271365.2). NCBI lineage: Eukaryota > Metazoa > Chordata > Ceratodontiformes > Ceratodontidae > Neoceratodus > Neoceratodus forsteri. Next base: position 450,855,317 of record JADMNL010000024.1, read on the forward strand.
AGATAAGGGCTAATGAGATAAAACAGAGCAGTGCACTCCACCTTAGTTTGGGGGGCATAAATGGAAATAACGTGAAAGGAAACTTGTTGGATAAGAAAATCCAATAACAGGGCCTGACCAGGGACCAGGTCTAAGAGTCTCAGGACTGTTGACTGGAGGTGATGGAATAAAACACCCACACCAGAGCAACTCTCAGTACCGAGAGACCAATAAAAGATGCCAGAAGCCCACTCCTTAGTGGCCCTGGCCACCTCAGGAAGGGAATGGAGCCTTGTATCTTGTAAAAGAAAAATGCCCGGGAGACGAGAACCAAGGAGAAGAAAAATAGCCACTCGCTTCTTGGCCTCCTGAATGCTGTTAACATTAGAGGAGAGAAACAGCTATGAAGAAATGAAAGACATAAAAAAGAGCTTTAAAGGGTTCAACTCTTTTTCTTCTTTTTAACTCTACCCCATTTAGGTTGTGGAGTAGAATCAGAGGAAGGAACAGCCGTGGGCAAAACAGCAGCTGGTAGATCTAGGGACTGGGAATCTACTGAGGAAGCAGCCGACTCAGCCTCAGAGACATCTTCATCCAACACCTGATACCTGTTAGAAATAGAAGTAGGCATCGTCTTGAAGACTTTTGGTAAAGGCTGAGACCCAGACTGATGTTTTCTGGTGGTCATTCTCCCACTCAGAGGGTAAGAGACTGGGGGGGGGAGGAGGGGCATAACAGTCAAGGAAGGGCCAGGAGAGGACTCCGAAGAGAAAGCGTCAACTAATAACGGTACAACTACTGGTGTGGCAGAGGAAGCAGAAAGGACAATGGGCTGGGGGGGAGGAAGAGCAGAATCGGGGGGGTACTGGGAGGGTGAGGAATACCCTCTGATACTGGGAGATCCAAGGGACCAGACTGAGAGATCTGTGGATGCTGAGGCAAAGGGACAAGGTGTGCATACTGGACAAGTCATTTGGAAAACTCTCTCTGATTATTAGCTACCAACAGCTGTTGTTCCTCAGAATCTGCTGAAGCAGGTTGTCTGTGGGCTGCTGCAGGGCAGGAAGCATAAGCATGGCTAGTGTCACCACATAGGTTACACTTAACCAAGTTATCACAGTGAGAACACAGTGACCCATTTCATGACAAAGAGAACATTTCTGAAGATCACAAACACTACTGATATGTCCAACCTGACCACATTTATAACAAGTACAAGGCTGGCCAGGATAAAAGAGAACCCCTCTGTCCCTACCCCAAAAAAAAGCTATTGGGTAAATGTTGAAAGTCTGCCTCATCAGAGCAGAGGATAACTTTAATACACCAACCCCCAGTCCAAATCCCCTCTGAATCAAAAATGGCCTAAGGATTGCCAGTGACCGTACAGCATTGCTTCTGCCAAAACAAGAGGTCAGTGATGCTAACCCCTTCATTGCGAAACAAAACTGTGATAGTCTTATTGGCAGGCCTAGTCAAAGGAATCACCTCAAAAGGGGACCAAAGAGGAGCTTGCTTCCTTTGATGATATCGAGCCCAAAATTTATCTAGCCCACTACTGAGTTCAAAGTTGATATCAAAGACATTTTCCCCTGACACATGAATCAAGGCATATAATTCAGAGACAGAAAATTGTAAGTCATCTTTCAAAAGCTTTTTGCCAACATACACATGATCCAGAAAAATGTCAAGTCCTCCCTTATATACAAGCCTAACCACATTATGGCGCTTAGCAGGATAAACAGTTTGCTGGAAGAAAGAAGCATAAGTCTTTCTATTAGGAGGTGGGTCAGAAGGAGGTATAGACAAGGCAGTAGGCAGAGGCCCTTTCCAGATCTCTGCAGGGATATTCCTGGGGATGTCAGAAAAATCTGAAATGTCACTCAGCCTATCTTCAGAAATCTCCTGAGGCATGCCCACAGAGTCATTAGCAGAAGTAATAGGAAGGACAGGGTGTTGAGTCGGGGCTAAGTCCGGAGTCAGATGTAAGGGAGAAGAGACCAGGTCAGGAGGCCGGGCCAAAGGAGCTGACCACACAGGAGACCTCGGCACTGCAAAGTCTGAAACAACAGAGGTACTTACTGAAGGTGGCCTAGGAGATGGCACCAGAGACACCCCAGGAATTCGTATTGGTGTAAAACCTGAAATCCAGTGAGGAGAATCAGGAGAGTGAACCCAGCCCGCTGCCTTAAGGGAGCACTCCACCATCCATGCTTCTCCCTCTGGCAAAGGCGAGTCAGCCCAACAAAACTTGTTAGAAGAACCCTTTTTAGGAGCTTGATCCTGGGAGCAAGAAGCAGGAGAAGCAGAAAAGGAGAAAATCATAGCAGAGCTCTGGTCCCGACTTGTGGAAAAGACCGTAGACTGAGCAGCATGCGCAGTGTCAATGTTCGTGTCCATAGCAACGATCGGCTCAGCCAGGTTAGCGGAACAGCCAGGCCGCCCCACAGTGTCCGAGTTCGTAGAATGAAAATGATCCAGAAGTGCTTGTTTTTTCCTCAGATAGTCAGCTTCTTCAAGAAGCAAAAGCTGGTCAAGAGTGGGTTGCACTTCGTTCCCTTCACCATATGCCACATTAGACTGGCAGATGAATCTTGTGAGCAGGCAGGAACCATGTCAGAAGCAGGTGAAATTACATCCACAGCAGAATCCACAGCAAAACTAGTAGCAACATCAAAAAAAACAGTCAGCTTAAGCAACTCAGGCGCTGAGGAGGAGACAGGCTCCACAACCTGCCATCCCTCCTGCACCTCGCTCATCCACCCAGCAACTGATTCGGCCATCCTCCGACAGCCTGAGGGTCCCCCTACTGATAAGCAGGAGAATTTACCCAGTGCCCTTGCCAAATTTCACCCATTCACTAAAATACTACCAACAGCTTAATCTGGTTCAATGTTAGTTGGCATCCATCTGTATCCCCCTACCTAGCATGAGGCTGAAAATGAGTAGAATTGTCTAGTCCTCCTTTCCCGGTCAACAAAAACTAAATACATTTGATACCCATTTTGTAAGCTATTGTAAACAATGGAAATTTTGCACATAATGGTGACATTAGCATATTTATGGATTTCTCTCCCATGTTCCAGTGATGTTAAAAGTGATTGTTTTAGGCAGTTTTTTGGTGCTGCAGCAAATGCAACTTTACTTGTGATTAAGGAGTCCCAGCTTTTGGTGAGTAATTCTGACAGATCAATTAGTGTACTCCAGATGGGAATGTTTGGTATCAAGCCAGAAACCCAGGTATTTGAAATAAAGAACATTTTCCAGTGGTGGTCCGTTGGAAGGCTGACTTGTAGTGAGCAGAAAGTGCTGTCCCTCCACTGAGCAACATGGATTTAATTCAACTCAGAGTTCAGCTTACAACTCAGAGATTTGTTCATGCTGAGTGGGAATAAGTACTGAGGAAGCCCAATAAAGCTGGTGGGTGAGAGATTTAAGAGAAACACCAGAAAGAATTTCTTAATGGACAGGGTGGTGGAGGGGTAGAATAGACTACCAAAGAAGGTAGTCTGTGTGAAATCAGCAGAAGGAGGTTCAACCGTGGGTGGGACAGACACACATAGGTCTGGTACAGAAGGTGGCGAAAGGAGAGTGAGGTAAGAAGGAATGAAGTACTACTAGGCCCCTTGAAATTAATTTTAGCGTGAAAGGGTTGGCAGACTTGATGGGCTACAGGGCCTTTTTCTGCAAACAACTTCTATGTTTGTCTGTTTCTGTATTGTTGGGTTGTTCAATAGGAGGCAGTTTGCATTCACTCAGGTTTGAGTTTCAGCGACTTCATCTTGCAGGGTACTAGTTAATTCAGTGACTGAACTGACTTCTGTATATACAGTAGCACTGTATCATTTGCATAAGGATTGGTATAGATGATCTATGGTTTGTGCACACAGTTGGTAAGTCATTTATGAAAAGGCAGAAGAGAAGTGGATCAAGGATAGACCCCTGTGGTTCGAGTGCTTTGGAGGGAAACTTAACTCCATTGACTTTGATGACCTGCACCAGTCTGAGAGGAAATCAATGTTCCAGGACAGGAACATGTGAGGTAACCCCAAGTCATGTAGCTATGCAAGGAGAAAATCATAGTGAGACACAGTATCAAAACCCTTTGTGAGATTGATGAAGATGGCTCCAGCAAGGTTTCCTTCATCCAGAGCAGGTAAAAGGTCATTCATTATTTCAAGCTAGGCAGTGCTGGTTGAGTAGTTGGGACAGAAACTGGATTGTACAACAGTGAGGAGGCGGTGTTCTAGTATTGATTCCATCAGTTGAGTATGTACTATTTTTACGAGAATCCTGTTGAGCGTGGATAACACTGAGATCAGCTGGTAACTGTTAGGCTTGGAGAAAGGTCCAGGTTTGTGATTCGGAGTGACTATTGCTTTTCTAGATTTTTGGTACTGTCTCAGTATGAAGGGAGAGATTGTGTGCACAAGCTAAGTGTCGATACATATGTCGAGAGCCACATACAAAGCCAATATACAACATTTAAAAACAGTGGCCATAGGTTGCAATAGAAGAAGCGGAGTGGAGTCGCTCTGACAATGTCATCGCATATGCATGTCAATGCCACTTTGTAAGCCAAGCTGTGGTTCAGAATTGGAGACAATCGGGGGTTTTGCTTACATTTGGGGAAATTTTCATTACTGCCGAAACCAGGAAAAAACATTCATTTACAAGTAAATAATAATAATAATGCTTTATTTATAATGTGCCTTTCAGGTATCAAGGCGCAATGCAGTAAAACAAGTGACACAATTAAAACAATACAATAAAACAAGTGCTACAATTAAAACAAAATCATCATCATAAAATGTACAGTACAGGTCAGAAATCATCACTACCATATGCTTTAACCCAAAGAAATGATTTTAAGGCCTGTTTGAAGTTCCCCACAGTTGTGCACTCCCTAATCCGATGCGGTAGAGAATTCCAGAGGGACGGGGCCACGAACATAAAAGCATGGGCCCCGGAAGATTTTAAAGTCACCCTCGGAATCTCTACCAAACCCTCATCAGCCGTGGGGAGCGGTCTCACAGGGTGATAAGGAATCAGGAGCTCTTTCAGGTAGTCAGGGCCCAGTTCATGTAGGACTTTGTATGTCAGTAATCCAACTTTGAAGGTGATCCGCCACTGAACCGGCAGCCAGTGCAGTTCCCTCAGCACCAGTGTGATATGGGACGATCTAGGAGTCCCCATAAGCAACTGGGCTGCAGAATTCTGCACCAGCTGCAAGCAGCGGATATCAACCCTCGGAAGCCCAAAGTAAAGCGAGTTGCAGTAATCTAGATGCGAGGTCACAAAGGCATGGATTAATGTAGGCAGATCACTGGACGGAACAAGGTGCTTGATCCTAGAGATGTTTCTAAGATGGTAAAACGATAACTTAACAACAGCTGACACCTGAGTCTGAAGAGTCAGCCCAGCATCCAATATCACCCCGAGGTCTCATACCTGTTCAGAGACCCGAAGCTCAGCATCCCCAAGAAACAATCCTAATGGGGAACCTGCATCGAGACCCTCTATCCGACGATCTGGGTCCAAAACCATCACCTCCGTCTTCCCAGAATTCAACTTCAGCCAACTGGACTTCATCCAATCCTGGATTTCCTTGAGGCAGTTATTAAATACCGAGACTGCTCCTTCCTGGTCAGGGGCAAAAGACAGGTATAGCTGGGTATCATTGGCATAACAATGAAACATTAGCCCATACCATCTCACAATGTTTCTGAGGGGAAGCATGTACACCACAAACAACATGGGGGACAATACTGAGCCCTGAGGGACTCCACAAGACAGGGAGATAGGGTCAGAGGAAAAAAACCCTGATACTACCCTCTGAGTTCTTCCAGTGAGAGAAGAAGTAAACCATCTGTGGACTAGGCCAGAAAGTCCACAGATAAATCTCAGGCGCTCAAGCAGAACCCCATGGTCAACGGTGTCAAAAGCTGATGACAGATCTAAAAGTACCAAAATGGACCATTTTCTCTGGTCTCTCACCTTCAGGAGATAATTGAGCACCCGAACCAGTGCAGTCTCGGTACTATGTCTCTTTCAAAAACCTGATTGGAGAGGTTCGTAGATGTTATGGATGGTCAAATGGTTCTCCAGTTGAGCTGCTACTACTTTCTCGATCAACTTCCCCACAAAGGGGAGATTCGAGATAGGCCTGTAGTTTGCAAGAGAGTCTGGGTCCAGAGAAGCTTTCTTCAACAAAGGTGTCACCACTGCCTCTTTCAAGGAGCAAGGATATTCACCAGAGTCGAGGGAACACCAGACTATCTGTGCCAGAACCAGACTGATAGACTCACCACAACCCATAATCAGGGATGTAGGGCCAGGTCTAAACTACGGCATGTTGGGCACATCCCCTGGACAATCCGCATAACATCAATGATTTCCGGATGGTCGAAGGAACTCCAGGAAAATGGAGGGATAGTGACCAAGGCATGATCCCCAGCAACTCGCATAGGATGTGTCAAGTGGATCTCCGATCTAGTGTCAGCCACCTTACCAGCAAAGAACCGAGCAAGCTCATCACACTGTGATTGTGAAAAGGCTCTTCGGAGCTGCAGACAGGTTGGGTTGCATTGCCTGTCCACAGTTCTGAAAAGCTGGGCTGATCGATTCTGAGTGGCAGAAATTTCCCCAGACAGGAACTCTGCCTTCTTACGAGAGATTTCTGACTAATAGAACCGATAATGTTCTAGCAGTCTTAGATGATCGTCATATAAGCTGGATTTCTGCCAACAACATTCTAACCTGCGTCCTAGTCGCTGCAACTCCCTCAAGACTCCATCAAACCATGGAGCCCAAGGTCGAAGGGAGAGAGGACACACACGTACTGGAGCAACAGAATCCAGGGCAGAGGTAATGGCACTGTTATATGCCAGAACCAGAGCCTCCAGATCCTTGCAATGCACAGGAAATTGTGATAGGTCAAGCACCGCAGCAAGGCCATCGGAAGTAACATTCCATAAAGGTTGGTACTTGATCATCTCCACAGGGGTCGGCCTATGGGGGGGTGCCAAAATTGAAACTCACATTACAGTGATCAGACCAACCGACTGGTTCCACCCTCACGTCGGAGGCCTCGATCCCCAGGAGGAAGACCAGATCAATGGAATGGCCACACTTATGAGTAGAAGTGGTAACCACCTGTGTCAGTCCCAGTGAATTCATCAACTGGAGGAAGTGTCCAAATTGCAAGAGTTCGTCGTTGATCCAGGCATTGAAGTCACCCAGGACCATCAGCCTGGGCGACTCAGATGCCATATCGACAATGAAGTCCACCACTTCCTTAAGGAATTGCTTCCCATCTCCGGGTGGACGGTAGATGAGAGCAATTCTATAGCCTGCACCTGCTACTGTGGCACGTTCAAATGAACTGGTCTCCTCAACTGGAACACTAATGAGTTCCAATTTAGTCTTGAAACAGAGCGCAACCCCCCCCCACCGCGGTCCAACCTCAGGTGGTGTATCACGGCATACCCGGCTGGAATAGCGGCCTCAAATATCGGGCCTTCATTATCATCCAGCCAGGTTTTGGTGATACAAGCCAGATCTGTCGACCCAACAAGATCGGAAATCACTGTGGTCTTGTTCCTGACAGATCTGGCATTGCACAACAATGCCCAGGTTGGACAGAACTCCTGGGCTGCCCCGACCACCTGCCCATCTCCAACGATGGTGCCCTTGGGTATGAGGACCAAGCAAGATAGCCCACGCTCTAGGCTCCACTTCGCCCCAGGATGTCTTCTGGGCTTAACAACCCTGATGAGAGCATCCCACTCTTCCAGCCCCCCCAACCCCTCTCCTACGGGCAATATTCAAGGTCTGACAATGTTGGTATATAGAAAAAAACAGTGGGGGGGGAAGGGCAGAGGGCATGGAGAGCGGAGGCTGAGTAATGCACGACCGGGGGGATAACACTGACACATATCCCAGGCCCACAACCTAATAATACAATCTAAATCGAACTAAACAATCTAAGATAACAGTAACATAAAGCCATGACAATTTCAACCTATCTTAAGCTTCTCCTCAAACCCCCAACTAAATATTCTATAGCTACTACAAAAAATAACAAATAACTAAATTATATATCTTAAAATTTAAAAATCTAAACTCCTACCACAGCCTATATTTAGTCCGCAGGTCCTCTCACTACCTGAGGGACAAAACATATAAAACAGAACAATTTTAATCTGAGAGACCACCCTCCAAAGAGATCTCTCACAAATATCAGTGGGGGATGAGTTTACAGGTATTTAATAAACAAAGAAATACACATCAAATCAAACAGAATAATAAACCAAACAAACTAAAAATAAATATAGGGAAATAAGTTGAACAACCCCCCTCCAGATAAGTCTCTCACGAATATCAACATGAGGGTGGGATTACAGATATTTACTGAGCGCTCTCACTGCTCGATTAGATTCCACACTTATAAAATAAAAGGGCTTAGTAACAGGAGAAGTTCAGATTAACAATATACACAGGTTAAAAAATACTTGCTGTCCAAGGAAATTCAAAATAGCAGCAGACATCCAGCTTATAGCTTTCAGTGATTCAAATCGCAAAATTCCTTATACCAAATCGAATATCCAAAAAGCCAAGAACTCAGCAAATCCAGTCTTCAGCCTCAGATTTCTAAGATGAAAGACCCACTATCAGCCGTCAATTCCCTTAGTTGTTTTACGAGGGAAAATAACTCAAAGAGTCAGTGGCACTTCACTATGATTATGGGATAAGCCAGCCCTCCAGTTGACCACCCCAAAAAATCTAGGGAAGGAGACCAAAGGATCGATCCTCCAACCGGCCCCACTCCCCAACCCTGTGTGTGCCAGAAACCCCCGAGATCCCTCAAGGAGCATGCGACTCTGACAACAGACCAGTCAGGAATCGACAAACACTGACAGAAAATCCACATCCAACGAAGTGAAAAAAATCAGACAGGGAAACAACAAAAACTTCTGTCCAAGCGTGTCCCCAGAAAGGACAGTTCTCAGCCAATCCTCCTGGTAATGAGCACAAAACGCTGCAAGAAATATTTCAAAACCTCGATCAAATAGTTAAACACAGAGCGATAGACAGTGCTATTAGATTCATGGCTGAAAATCTCAACAGCAGTCTCCTGACTGAAGGTTATCCAGAGCCCAATAGGGTGCAGAGTTGCTGCCAAGGAATGAACAGACCCAGGAATTCTAAAATGCAATCCAGGCCCAGTAAGCGTATCAAGCAGAAATAGGAGCAACTCACAGGCAATACTCGTAATATTCCCACTAGAGCGGGCATCGATAACATTGACCGCTACTTCACCATGCTTGATTCGAGCCAATAAGGCCCGCAAAACACCTCCGAAGACTTCCAGACAGGACCACGGAGCTAAGCCGTTATTTGTGGATCCCACAAAGCATTAACTGCCAAATTAAGATCACAAAATGTAAAAAAAGCATAAAATAAAATAAAAAGGTGTATACATAGGTAGCAAACGAAGCTATTTGGCAGACAATGCTACCAAAGCAAACAATACTGTCGGAGACAGACGGTTAGCCCAGTGTGGCTGCCACCATCTTGATCTAGAGGGGAGATGGCCCCCTCAAGGGCAGGGTCCCCATGGCTAACTGGCATCATGAAAATCAGCAGTCCTTATTCTACACATACACAGGAGCGTTTCCAGTTTCATCCCCCCCCCAAATTCTTTGTTTATTTGTCCTTTAAAAAATAAACCTATATAAAAACATAATGCAGGTAACTGTCATTGAGGCAAAGGTCAGGAAGCATAGGAAAACCAGGAGCAGTTATAAAACCTGCAAGTAGCATTTTATCATTCTCAATAACAATAGAATAAAAATAAAATTGCACAGAATGGTTTTTAAACATAGGTAATTCAAACAAAAAAAAGTCCTTCCTCTGAGGGTAACTCTACTTCTAAATTTCAGTCTCGCTCTAACAAAAGATTGCTGCTCTTTATATAAAATGGGTGGGATATTCAAAAGGGTTGCGCAATGCGCAATAGGGTTGCGCCTGTGCAAGTCAGAAAATGCGCCATTCTGCGATATTCAGCAGGAGGCAGTTGTGCTACTGAAAACATGCTGAGCAACAGCGCAATGCTAATGAAGGCATGCGCAACTGAAGGGGGTGGAACCATGCATAAAGTGCTTAGTGCGATATTCAAAGACTTGCGCAATGAGCAACAGTGGATCAGGCGGAAGTTGCGCCATAGCGGAAGTGAGCCAAAATAAAAAGGAGCAAGGAAGAGGCGCAAGAACGCTACAGGGAAGCCACATGAGGCAGGGAGAGAGACAAGGCCAGAGGGACAAACAGGGCAGGCCAGGGAGATCAGAGGACGAAATAGGGGCAAGGGAAGGTGTGTGGGGCCACAGAGTGCAGAGGCCAGTAGGTGTACCCGGTGCAGTGGAGGTAGCAGTCAGGACAGCGGGGGAATAGAGCAACAACAGCTGGGGGAGGAACACAAGCCAGGGACATGAACAGTGCCACCTTCCACATGGAAGCCATAATGAAGGGGGTAAGATGGCATGCTGCAGGGGGACGTGGCCGTGGAAGGGCCCGTCGGCGGTACGCCCCCGACAGGCAATACCGAGCCCGCACCAGCTTTGAGCTTTACTCAGATGTCGAGATTGTGGGCCGGTACCACCTGACCAGGGCAATACTGAGGCGGCTCTGTGAGCTGTGCAGTGATGTGATGCAGGCACCCTCACGACGGAGTCACGCTCTGTCAGTGGAGACAAAGGTAACAGCCTGCATGTGCTTGCTCGCCATGGGTACCTTCCAGAGACCAACAGGGGACACCACAGACATAACACAGTCGGCCACGTCATGCATCCTCACCCAATTCCTCAGTGCACTGCTGCCACATGCTGCGGAGTACATCCATTTCCCCAGCACCGCGGCGGAGCGCACAGCAAACATACAGGAGTTCCACAGGGTAGCACGTATGCCTGGCATGCTAGGGGCAATAGACTGCACCCATGTGGCCATTCGCATGCCACCTGGCCCCGATAGGGCCACCTATATGACTCAGAAGGGTTATGTCAGTGTCAACTGCCAGGTGGTGTGTGATGCCAGTGGGCGCATCATCAATGTCTGTGCCACGCACCCTGGGGTAGCACACAATTCATTCATATGGTACCAGTCAGCACTGTGCCATCGATTCGAGAGTGGGGACATCCCCACAGGACATCTAGTGGGTGAGTATGCATGTAGAACTGACAAATCGGGGGCAAGGGTGGGTAAGCCAAAGGTGCCATGGGTGTGGCACACAGGGTTAGGGGCAATTTGAGCCTGAACAAGATACTAACCTCTACTATCTCCACACAGGTGACAGTGGATACCCACTCTGTCCCTGGCTGCTCACACCCTACCGGCCGCCCACGACCCCATTGCAGCAATGCTTCAATGAGGCACTTGCCGCCACATGCAACATCATTGAGCGGGTGTTTGGGATGCTGAAGGTGCGCTTCCATTGCCTAGACACCTCCAGTGGTGCCCTACAGTATAGCCCCTTAAAGACCTGTGGGATATTCCTGGCCTGTTGTATCCTGCACAACATGGCCAAAGACTGTGGGATAGCCGTACAGGTCGAAGAGGGGGACAGTGATGGGGATGATGGTGACGCCGGTGACGATGGGGATGGGCAGCCCCCCCTTGGATGACGGGACCCCCGACTGATCCGGCTGGTCCAGCTGCACTGGGACACCATCACAGAGGAGCACTTCACCCAACACAGGTAAGTCATGGGGCCATCTGCAACCAACAGTGGCTAGGGCACAACCCACATACACACAGGGAAACACACTAGGGGTGCATGACAGCAAGGGAAGTGGCAGGGCACAGAAGCACACACATACAACCAGGGAAGGGTGAACAGTAACACGCCACATGGACGGACACACACACACACACACACACACACAAAATAGGCACAAAGTGCACAGGGGTCAGGTGCACAACAGAGCCGGAACACAGACACTAAAAACACACATGTCCACAGGCCACCACCTCCACTGACTGTCCATGTGCATGTGTCAGATGCTGGGCACCTTCGCACTTTGGTGTACAGTGCAATGCAGGCATCATCATGCACACACACCTGTGGACAGCAGTCGGGAGGGTGTGCAGGTGGTCCGTGTATCTGTATGTAGGGCTGGGCACCCACCGGTGCACTGCCCACCGAAACACACATTGCACACAGGGCAGCACCAGACAGGGCCCGCACTGGGAGACAGCTCAGTCTTGCGGCACAGTGCCACGGCCACCTCAGATGCATGGGCGGCCCCGCTGAGACCCAGCAGCACTGGCAGGCTGAGCATGGGCCTCATGGGGTGGCACCGATGGTCCACCAGGGGTTCCACTGTGCAAACGCGACCTTGCCCGCACAGGGGTCTGCAACACACCGAACATACCTGCACCAGGAGTGCTTGGGATGCCCAAAGCTGAACCCAGCATCGACAGAGTGGGTGTCGCACAACACTGGGAACGGGGAGTGGATAGCATACTGCGTGGTGTGAGCGGCACAGGGGCACCTGACTGTGTGCCCAATGTGGCCATGACAGCGACCAATGCCTGTGTCTGCCTGTCAATGGCGGCAGTCACATCCATCCATAAATGGTCAATCCGTGACAGGATCCTCTCATTGTCCCTGCTGTGTCACTCCTCGACCTGCTCCAGAGCCACACACAGTACCTCCATGGACATTGCAACCCGCATCTGCTGCTGAACTGATGCCTGCAGCAGGCGGGTGTGCCCATCAAAGAGGTTGTCTGCCACATCGGCAACCTGTCCCTCAGGGTATGGAAGGGCCTGATGTTCAGCACCCCTTGAGGGTGGGTGCTGCTCACCAGGACCAGGTATGGGCAAGTCCACAGGCAGTGCACATACGCCACCACTGAACCCTGTACCCCCAGTTCCGGTGGGTGACTGCTGCTGCTGCCCCTTCGCCTGCTGTGCCCAAGGGATCAGTTGTTCCGCTGCTGTGGCCACAACAGTGCCTGTGACCTGTACAGCCACCGGTGCTGCCCCACCAGTGCTGACAGACACAGCCTGGGACTATGCTGACATGCTGGCACACACGTCGGAACCAGCTAGGTCCATGGGCGTGAGCTGTCCTGCTGTGTGTCCAGTCTGTGACACACACATGTCAATGCCCATAGTGGTCATTGCATCATCAGTGGTGCAGGTCTGTGCCACAGCCACAGCCACAGCGTGCTGGCATGCTTGCATGCCAGACCACTGAGACACAGGCAGAGCACCCCCCACACCTGTCTCAATGACATCAGTGATGGCAGCCAGGCGTGCACACTGGTGCAATGCAAGCCGGCTACCTGCAGAGGTGGATGGTCCCTCCTCCAACTCCGGATGGCTGTCCGCAGTGGACAGGCCCTCCACCACTGACCCCTGCAGACACACAGGATAGTGAGAACACGTTAGTGCATGTGATCTACCTCCCCCCGACCATGACATACCATGCAGTGATGGGCTACCACCTGTCTGGAAGCCACCTCCAGGAACGCCCTCAATGGCACTGCACTGCATGCTTGCAGTGAGCCTGTCCTCTGCCGGAGTCAGCTGCACCACCTCCGGCTGGCCCCCGCCTGTTGCAGCACGTGCCGACCTGATGGCTGCCACCTTCTCCTTCACCCTCCTTCTGTCGGTCCCCATCTTCTTTTTACACTCCTGCACAGAGCGCTGGTGGCTGTTGTGCAGGTTGACAGCACATGCCACCCCCTCCCATGCAGCAGCACTGGCCTGAGGGGTGCCCCGCCGTCCACTGAGAAGTGGCTCTTCATCCAGGTAGGCCTCGAAGAGTGCCTCCGTCTCAGCTTTCATAAAATTAGGCCTCCTCTTCCACCCACCATCATCCTCCTCACCCATTCCTCGCTCGGTCATATCACAGCCTGTATAGGTGAGAGTGGTCACCTGTGACTGTGCAGTACACAGCAATTCCCTGAGACCATAGTCCAGAACATCACACAGCATGCAACTCACCTATAAACTGCAGTAACCAAATATGGCCACTGCAGAACAGCGTTGCATTTGTATAGCGCAATCCATGCAAATTAGGTGTGGCGTAACTTTAATGAGATGCAAATTGTGTTGCTGCACCACTGAATGGCTGATCGGATGATTTGCATATACGGCTGATTATCACGCTACTGCGCTTTGCGCAATTGTGTTGTACATGCTGAGCCAAAGGCGCAGTTCTGTGGATGCGTAGTAAACCGCACTGCGCATGCCCAGGTAGCTTACTCAGCTGTCTGCCGCACTGATGATGTGCTGTGTGCGGTAGGCAATTCAGGGCATGGCCACCATTGTGCCAGTGGCGCTACGGCGACGGTCACTACATGGCGCTGTGGCACAGCTGTGTAATAGTTCGCTGTGGCAATGGCACACAGGTGACCAATCACGCTGGACGCATAGATGTCCGATGGCGCTGTGCATGGCCATGCGCCAGAGACCCATGACCCTGTGCCTGACCTTTGGCCCCTTGGCTCTGTACGTATGGCATGTCTGCAGCTCTATCGCGCTGTTCGGTGACAGCGCGATAGGGAATGGTGGCGCTGTGCCAACAGCGTGATAGGGAATAGCAGCGTATTGTATTGCGCTGCAATTCCACGTGGGGTTGCCGCGCTGCGGAGCACCATATTGCCTACTATAGATCTGGAGATAGCACGCAGAAGAGCCCCCCAATGGAGTGCCCTCGAGCTGGCCAACCTGGTGGCCATTGTGGAGCCTCACTATGGCCCACTGTATGGGGAGGTTCCCCTGGACAGGGCCAGGACCCAGGTGTGGCAACAGGTGGCCACTGACTTGGAGGCAGCCACTGGCAGAAGGAGGACCTCAGAACAATGCAGGCACCGCTATGGGGACCTGAGGAGGAGGGAGCCTGGGCTACTGGCACATCTGCGGTCGCGTGCCAGGAGGGGCGTAGTGTCTCATCCAGGTGGGTGATCCGTCTACGCACCTGTATGGTCCATATGGGTAACACTGTCTATTGTGTCCAGCACATGGGGGAGGGTTGGTCTAGGGTTGGCTGTAGCGGTGTTTACAGAGTATGTGATGTATGGGTCTGGCTGGGTGGGTGGGCACACTCATTGGGGCAGTGGGGAATATGCTTTGGGATTGTACTGATGTGTTTCTCACCTTTTGTTTCCCACAGGCATGGCAGACCGGAGGAGGGCCATGGCTGAGCAGCAGAGGGTGGTGGCAGCAGTACCTGAGCGTGGCGGTGGAGAACCACAATGCCAGCAACAGCCCAATGAGGGTGAGTTCCATGACAACATGATTGATATTGCATGCTGTGTGACAGGGTGGGGAGCGGGGCATGGCCACCATCCATGGACACCACTGCCATGCACGCGACATGTGACAGTCAGCACTGTCCAGTGGCATTGCATGTCTGGGAGTGCGTCAATGGTGGTCCATGCGTGCACTGGGCACATGGCTGTGGCACTACCTGCCCACTGCGTAGCCACGTTACTGTACGGCCTTGGTTGTGCTGTGCTGGACATTGGCGGTGTGTGTGTGTGCAGTGGTACACATGGCTGTTGCTGCCTGGTTGGGCATGTCTTGTGCACACGGTCACTGTGGGTGGGTGCACTCCATCACAGGAGTGGGGCACTTGGCTGTATGCCATACATGATGGGTGGGCTTCAGGGAGATGGACAGTCACACCCATTGACTCTGATCCCTTGTCCTAGGTGTCCGGATACTACTACGCATTGAGAGATCCATGCAGCAGCTATTGCGGGTGGCCACGGACTCCCTAGAGATCTTGCAGGACCTCCAGCGGTATGGGGTGCAGAGGAGATGGAGACCCCAGGACCAGCACCAGGCAGCAGGGGAGCAGGCTGGAGAACAGTAGCTGGGCATCACCTCCCCCCTTTGACTAGCCCTCACCCCACCTTCCCTCTCCCAGTTGTTCACCCCTGCCCCTTACCCACCCTTACCTTGTACCCGTACCTCCACCCTGTTTTGTACATATGTAAATAGTTGTTGATGTTATTGTTGTACTTGTTGTTGTTTTTGTAATACAGTTATTTTTATATAAATACTGCAGTGGTCTCTGATTTGCAGCTGGCTATAGGTGCTCAGTTGCAGTGGTGTGCATGGCATCTGGGGAGGTATAGTCATGGGTATGTGTGTGTGCACGCATGGGGAGGTGTCTCTGGTGTGGGAGTGGCTTTCAGTTGGTATCTGTGGTGTGTGTTGTTCTCTGTGCATTGCATTGCTGTGTGCAGTGTTCCATGGTGCCTGCTCTGTGTCCATTGTGCCCCTGTCAAGCTGTCCTTGGCCTGTGCAGCTGACACCCTTGCATGTCTGTGGCCTGCCAGGTCTGCTGCCTTGTCAGTGGGTGCTGTTCCTGCAGGTCATCCACTGTGATCGTCACAATGCTGGGTTGCCACCTGTCACTGGTGGGGTGCATGTTTGCCTCGGGTGACACTGTGGCCTCTACAGTTGCTGTCCCACCTCCATGCTGTGTCTTGTGTGTGTTGCAGGGGCTGTGCAGCACTGTCTGTGACTTGTGATCCAGGCGTATGCTGGTGGTGTACAGTGCCCACAGTACATGCACAGGGTGGGTGTCACCCCTGTGCCATGGTGGACTGCAGGCTGTGTGTGCACAGTTTACATGTGCCCACACTGGGGGCTTGGTTGCCACACTACTGCGTCCCTGTGTTGGTGTCCCCGAGGGTATGGGTATGTGTTTGCCCCTGCATTGTGTTGCATCCGGTGTGCTGCATGCTTCCATGCACCACTGTGGGTGTCTGTGCTGGCTGCTGTGGCTCATGGTGGGTCACGCTGTGACACCTGTCTACTGTGCAGGGTGCTGTATCAATGGCAGTGGTGTCAGGGGCATGCCCTTTCCTGTGTGGGGTACCACTTGTGGCGACACATGTTCGGTCTCTCAGCTGTGCCTCGGCGGGGGGGTTGTGCGTGTTGGCACTGTGTCTGCCATTGTTGCATTGCCGTGTGCTGCCACCCACTGCTGGGTGCTCATGGTGGCTCTGGCTTTTATGGTTCTGTGGTACATGAGGTTGCAGTGTGACGCGGGGGTGTGCATGGGGACTCCTGCAGTGATGGTCACTGCTCATGGGGGGTGTCTTGGGGTCACAGTGCAGGGTGTGCTGTGCATGGGGGGGCTGCTGTACAATGGGGTGGTCCGCCCCCCTTGTTTGGCAGTCTCAGCTTGCCAGTGGGTGTGCTGGGGCAACATGGTCCAGCTGTGCTTTGTTTGCTTGTCCCCATGGGCTGGTGGATATTCCGTCCCTATACCAGTTGTGCTGTGCTTGGGGTGTGGAGGTGCATTGTCAGTTCTGCAGTGTGTTCCTGTGCCCATCTGTGGCATGGGTGGTGGGCCCCTGCCTACCTCCCTGGTTGTGCAGTTCCATTGCTCTGCTGCTGGGGGTCTCCCTGCTTGCGCTATGGCACCTCTGGGATGCTCAGCTGGGCTGCCCTTGTTGCGCTATAGCGCATCGTATCTGCTCAGCTTCCCCTTCCTGGTTGCGCTATAGGCGTTGTGCGATATTCAGATGTTGGCTGGTTGCGCAATTTGGCTTGCTCCATTTTTGAATATCGCATCTATTGCGCATGTGTGCAATGGACTTGTGCTTGCTCCTGCTATTGAGCACATTTTGGGCGCAGTTTGAATATCCAGCCCCATGTATTTTCCTGTCAATTAACTTCTACATCTCAAGGTTAACCTCCTGAGTTCCAAATAACTTTTTGCAATAATTTCAACAATACAACTATATTCACTGGTAAACTAAGGGATTCCAGTTTCACATACAGATTCACATATATTTTTACAACCACAGATAAGCAAGGAGGAAGGAAAGACAGAAACAGCAAGTGAACGCAGAGAAATAGCAGGAGGCAGAGAATTACAAGACCGTCAAAATGATTAGCCCCCAAACCAGGCATAGATCCTACCCTCTTTCTATCACCAATGAAGTGGGTTCTCCCCTGGAGCTTGTTCAACATTTTAAATATCTGGAGATTACGGTCGACAGTACCCTGTCTTATGCCATTCACGTCAACAATACCACCAAGGCTGTCAATTCACGTATAGGGCTCTTATATAGGCACAAATATAGTCTGACCTCAGAAGCCCTCAAACTAGCTATACATAGCTCGGTGGTCTCACTCATTGACTACAGGCTCATTATCTATGGGTCTGCCATGGTAAAAATTATTTATTTATTTTTGTTAACTGGGTAGGTGCACTAGCCATGAAATGACTTTTTTCAGGCATGATCCGGGAGAGTACAACAATCAAAGACGGGTACATAGCATGAATGCAAAGAAATTACAATAGCATAGGTCAAAACAGTTAGTAGTAATGAATGCATGCACCCAGAACAATAACAATCAATGCAATTCACATAGAATTTTTAGGCAGAGAAAACCTACACAGTCTAGGAGGAGATACCACAACATAGCAGCAAAGAAATGTTGTTCAAATTAGTCACAACAATGAAGATTCAAATAGGCAGCGAAACAAGGCAAGGGCAAATTCTTGGTTGGGCAGGATGCATTATCACGGCCTCTGAAACAAGACTCAGGTGTGGGGGGAGGAGTTGGGGTAGATTAGTCCTCAAGGAGATAGTAAGGGTAAGAAGTGCTACGAGGTAGGGACATTAAAGTTAGGCCAGGCAGCATCTGGCGGGTGAGTGGATTAGGG
This sequence comes from Neoceratodus forsteri, assembly GCA_016271365.2. Lineage (NCBI taxonomy): Eukaryota > Metazoa > Chordata > Ceratodontiformes > Ceratodontidae > Neoceratodus > Neoceratodus forsteri. The sequence continues at coordinate 450,873,996 of JADMNL010000024.1, forward strand.
AGGATTAAAACAAGTGCAGAGATCAGCAAGGGACAGATGTAAGTGCAGCTCCTTTTTGAAGCTGTCATGGGATCCAGATATTTGAAGTGCTTGGGGGAAGAGAGTTCCAAAGCTTGGGAGCAGAGTGATTGAAGGCAACAGAGCCTTTTGATGTTTTACATCTAGGTACATTCAGCAGGGATTTATCTACTGATCACAGTCTATAGGAGGAGGTTTGAGGTACCAGCAATGCTACGAGTGCTGAGGGGGTCTGGTTTCTGAGTATACAGTCAATCAGGGAGCCAAAAGAGTATTGACGGCAAGCTGAGGGGGATGACAAGCCCAGGTCCCTGTACAGTTGGCAATGCTGCTTAAGCCATGGTGACGAGGAGGCATATTGACAGATATTATTATAAGTGACATACCACTTATGAAGGATGGTTTTGTGTGTGGCAGCAAAGGTCAGCATGCCGTAGGTGAGGGCAGTGAGTAATATGCCTCTGGCAATAGCAAGTTTAGCAGAGGGAGTCAACATGAAACTGGACTTGTAAGCAACCCCCTAGTTTAGCATTCACTGCCTTGCAGGCAGATTGTATATGCAGGCTGAAGTCCAGGGATTGGTCCAGAAGAATTCCCAGGTACTTAAAAGATGTAACGCATTCTATTTGTGCGTCACTGCGGTCTTGCACCAATAGGGGAGTTTGACATGTCCTAAGTTTAGGGGCAGATCTAAGTAACATTGCTTGGGTTTTCTTAGCATTAAGTACAAACCTATGTGCAGAAAGCCAATTTTGGACATTTGAGAAATCGGAAGAAAGGGGTATCAATATAGCTGCCATAGTATAGTGCAGTGGGTTAAGCCTCTGAGCTGCAGATCTGGAGACCTGGGTTTGAATCCCACAGCCACCTAGGTGCATACTGTGTGATCCTGAGCAAGTCACTAAACTTCCTTATGATCCCAGGTCACATCTGGAAACAAGCTTCCGCTTAGTGTGCTACTCCTGGTTAAACAATGTTCCCTTTCCCTTTCTCAACAAAGCCTGCCGGTTCCTAACTGATTCCACCCAGTTGACTCATACCTGCGACCTGTATGCTCAGGCTAATTGGTTTCACTTCAAGGACAGACTTACATACCAAACATGTCTGCTCACAAAAAAGTGAGCCTTGGAATGATGCCCCTGGTGTACAGGAACTCCTCATCCCTTACACCAAGCCTCGCCACACCAGAAGCTCTGATAGTCAGGTTTTCAAAATTCCCGATTGTCGTACTTCCCAAGGTCAAAGATCCTTCGCCCACCGGGTCCCACTTTGGTACATTCCCTTCATCTAGACATTTTCTCTGCACCCACACTGGGCTCTTTTAAACAAATGCTGAGACAACATCTGGTTGCTAATGCCAGCTGTGACTGCTTCCACTAATTAGTCCCAACCAGTGTTCTGCACTTCCATTGGTCTATTGTCTCCCTCCTGGATCTTCATGCCCTACCCACCTCATTGCCTCCCTTAATCTCCCTTATCCCCCCTTACCCCTCTATGTCCACCTTGCCACACACCCTAAATCTCCTACCCTCCTCACCCTTGACTATGCCTTCTGGGATGATTCTCTGTCTCTCCCCACTAGTCGTCCCTGTCTACCAATCTCCACCCACTTGCCTGGGCTTCATGAGCCACTCCTCTGTTTCACAAATTTTAGTTTTCCCATCTTCAAATGACCACCCTTTGGCTTGGCCTCATGAGCTGTATCTGTCTCCCCTCTTGTTGAATCTCCTGTCTTGCACTTTTTTGTCTCCCAATTCATGTATTGTATTTTTTGCTCGTGGCATACGTTGTACAATGCTACGTAGTGTAACTTTCTCTAGCTCCAAATATGACATATCCTCTGTACCTGTAGATTTGTTTATATTAGCCTCTTCTCAGTTATGAATTGTTCTCCCTGTATATTAAGCCTCTGACGTGGAACCTATGTAAAGAGCTTTTAGCACAAAGGGGTCAATCCAAGATATTAATAAATAAATAAAATAAATCGCAAGACTGTCACAATGATTAGTTCCTAGGTCTCGCATGAAAATTTGATTGCACAAACAGAAAAGGAGAGGACAGAACAGATTCTAGTATCTGAAAAGTGGTCAACAAAGCTATTAGAGAGGCCTATATATAGGTCAGCATGCGTTATCCATTATCAATTAATCATAACCACAATCAATCAAATGATTGCAATGTTCTCCAGTTTGTGTTTTATATTTCTGTACCCTATGTAAGGAATAATCCATAGCGGGGTGTGCAGTAATAGTGTAACAACTGAACAACCTGGATGTGTTGTGGCACCCTTCAGCCACCAGAAAGTGGTGTTATTATAGCACTGATGCACATCTGGAGTGGATCACTACACTTATAACAAATAGAACAAAGTGTCGGTCAGGGTGTGTAATGAGAAGTTTACACACACTCGAGGGGTTAGATGCTACATAAACCTCGAGAGTGAAATTTGAGGTATTTATGCATAACATCTAACCCCAAGGGTGTGTGTAAACTTCGAGTTTACACACACCGACCCATATTTTATTTTATATACTTGTTGGGTTTTGTTTTTTTCTCCACAGCGATTATATAAAATAAAAGAGAAGAGGTATGGTGCAGCCGTGGTCCGACTGAGTTTCGGCAGTGTCAGCAGTCAGACGCGGCTGTTGGAAGGGAGGGTTTTGTTTTTATTTTTCACCCTCTTTTGGTAGGAGGCAGTCAAATTTTTTTGTGCAGCCATTTCTTTTTTTTCCTTTTTTTAATGTACTTACCACCGAGCTGGAGCGGCGGTCTCTGGTTGCTGGGGTTAGGTTGGCTGGGGGAACATGGAAGAGCAGTGGCTGGCATCAGAATGGTGCATGCATAGCAGGAACAAAACCCAGCGCGTGTTTGCCATAATAAACACTCCTTTATTACAGCAAATTATGCCACAGGTTTTGTATATAAAAAACTAAACCCATTAATTATGTTCATAAAATGGTAAGAAGTATTATAACTGGGATTAAGGTATGCCCAGGTGCATAAGACATGAGTCGCTTGAACAGATTGCCTTTATTATCACCTGGAAGTGCATTAGCAGCATATAGACAATGACTTGGTACATCTTATTTTCCTTATAAAATGGGTAAATTAAAAATCAATTTAAAAAATGCACAAATGCAAATTTATTTTTATTCAAAAACAGGTATTTTGTTGAAAGTAATTATTACAAAAGTCATCTTCCACCACTTGTCAATCATCTGTATTTCCACACATTCAATAGATGGAATATAATACAGGTATTTAAATTTCTGCACAGTTTCTCTGGCAGAATGTGTACCCCCTTCACACACAGCAGAAGGCTTTCCATTTAGCCAAGGTCTCAGTTTTATCTGTAGCAGGGCAAGCAGCACAGACTGGCCTCATAAGCTGGTAAGGATAGGAGGGGATTTCTTATGGTCACCAAAGAAACGCCAAAATTAAATTGTGAATAATACTTTTTTTTTTTAAATGTCGTGTGTGAGGAGAATATCAAAAAAAAAAATTCCATTCCATTTTTATAAAATCATTTGAGTGACCATAACTGTGATAAACTGACACTTGACCATACACTCCAGCACAGCACAGCTCAAACAGGGATTCCCTTGTGGTGCAAAAAACAAAAGATATATCGAGAATCAGCCACTCATATTGCTGCTACAAACCAACTATTTGGCACTCAAAATAAAGAGAATCATTTGGACATATTGGCAATCTTTAAAACATTGTGATGTTCCAAATCTTTTTTTAGGATCCCTTCATATCCCACTTAGTCAAGCCCAGAATATCAAGGCTGTCTTGTCCATAGTCACTTCTGAAGAGAAAAAGCTGCTTTAACATGGTTGCCATATAAAAGAATAGTTACTTACCATAACAGTAGGTCTTCAAGACAATCTTCTCCATTGAACTACAGTAGCGTGAAAAAGTATTTGCCCCCTTCCTGATTTTCTCCATTATTGCATATTTGTCGCACTGGATGTTTTCAGGTCTTTAGACAAAATATAATATTAGATAAAGGGAACCTGAGTGGACAAATAACACTTTTTTTTTTTACTTATTTCATTTATTTAATGAAAAAAGTTAACTAACACCAACTGGCACTGTGTGAAAAAGTAATTGCCCCTAGTTAAATCAACCCAATTAAAGGGATAATTAGAGTCAGTTGATTGAACACAGCCAGGCTTGATTACAGCCAGCCCTGCTCAATATAAACCTCACTTATTTTGCCCTTACCATCAGAGTCACATTGCCAGCACAAAGATTCAACAAGCACATTATGCCATGATCAAAGGAAGTTCCTGAAAAGATCAGAAAACATTTTGTTGCCCTCTATCAGTCTGGAAAGGGTTACAAAGCTATTTCTAAGGCTCTGGACTCCATCGAACCACAGTGAGAGCCATAATCTCCAAATGGAGAACACTTGGAACAGTAGTGAACCTTCCCAGGAGTGGGCGGCCTGCCAAAATTACTCCAAGGGCAGTGTAAAATCATCCAAGAAGTCTCAAAGGATCCTAAAACAACATCCAAAGAACTGCAGGCTTCTCTTGACTCAGCTAAGGTCAGTGTTCATGACTCCACAATCAGAAAGAGACTGGGCAAAATGGGCTTCATGTGAGAGTATAATGGAAACCACTGCTAACCAAGAAGAACATAAATGCTTGTCTCTCATTTGCCAAGAAGCACCTGGATGATCCACAAGCCTTTTGGAAAATGTTCTATGGACAGATGAGTCAAAGTGGAACTTTTGGACAACATGGATCCCATAATGTCTCGTAAAGCAAACACAGCATCCCACAGTAAGAACACCATACCAACAGTCAAACATGGTGGTGGTAGTGTGATGGGGATGCTTTGCTGCCTAAGGACCTGGATGACTTGCCATAATTAAAGGAACCATGAATTCTGCTCTGTACCAGAAAATTCTTAAGGAGAATGTCCAGTCATCCTCCGTCAGCTGAAGCTGAAGCGTAGTTGGGTCATGCAGCAAGACAATGATCCAAAACACAAAAGCAAGTCCACATCAGAATGGCTAAAAGAAGTAAAATTAAAGTTTTGGAGGGCCTAGTCAAAGTCCAGACTTAAACCCAATAGAGATGCTGTGGCAGGACCTGAAACGAGCAGTTCATGTCGAAAACCTACCAAATGTTACTGAATTAAAGCAGTTCTGCGAGGAAGAGTGGGTTAAAATTCCTCCACAGCGATGTGAAAGACTGATATTGAATTATAGGAAGTGTTTGGTTGCAGTCATTACAGCTAAATGTAGTGAACCAGTTATTAAGTATAAGGGGCAATTACTTTTTCACACAGTGCCAATTGGTGTTGGTTAACTTTTTTTCATTAAATAAGTGAAAAAAAAAAACAAGTGTTATTTGTTCACTCAGGTTCCCTTTATTTAATATTACATTTTGTCTAAAGGCCTGAAAACATCCAGTGTGACAAATATGCAATAATAGAGAAAATCAGGAAGGGGGCAAATACTTTTTCACACCACTGTACATCATGGAATTGTAAGTCGTTAGCATCAGGACAACCAGGAAATTTTTGCTGGCTGGGGCTGCTCATGTCAATGTGCCTCGTTGGCACCTAAGTAACCTGGGTGTCCCTGACATGCCTCAGTTCCCCACCAGAGACAAGCTCAGAGGACCATCGGAGCAGCAGGGACCAAAGCAATCAGAGCCAAACCAAGCACACAGGAGAGAATATGGAAACCTGAGTAAAGATGCCAAATAAGACATCAGAGGAGAATCGGCATGCGTGACCAGGCAGGATAGTCACCCGTCACCTGAAAAGGGGGGGAAGGAGGAAGGGGCAGCTGTGGCTCAGTGGAGGAGATGCTCTCAAAGATCTAATTACAGTAAATAACAATTCTCTCTTCGAGGACCTCTCCCTCCACTGAGCCACATCATGGAACAATTCCCAAGCAGTGCCAAGCACTGTGGGAGGAAGGCAGGATGTAAGGACCCTGAGTACAGAGGACCTGAAGAACAGCAAGGACAAAGCAGGCATGTCTAAGAGAAATGATATCCAGACTGTAGTATTTAGTAAATGAATGAACCATACTCGAGGTGACAGCAGCATACATCTTGGCAGCAGCCACACTGTGAAAACAAGCCATTGAAGTAGCCACTCCAAGGGTAGAGTGAGCATGGACAGGACCAGGAAGCTGCTCATCATGCTTCTGGTAACAGAAAGCAATGCAGTAGCCAAATCATTTGGACAGGCTCAGCTTGGCAAAGGGAGCACTAACCATTCAGGGGGACGAAAGCCACAAACAGTTGTTAGGATTTTCTATGATCCTGAGTAAAGTCCACGTACCAATGCAGCATCCTGCAAATGTCCAGCGCTCCAGCATATATATAAATGACATTCCCCACTATCAGTGGGAGTCAAAAAATAAACAGGAAGAGGTCAATAGTCTGACTTAGTGTTCGCTCAGACATGACGTTCGGTAGGAAATGAGGAGTAGTATGTAATGTAACTTTATCCTTATGGAAAGTAAGAAAAGGAGGATCTGCAACCAGAGCTACAATTCAGAAATGCATCTATCAGATATCATGGCCACGAGGAACAGTGTCTTCCAAGTGAGGGAGCACAGTTCCCAAGTAGCAACAGGCTTGAAGAGAAGCACAATAAGGGTATCTAGGACCAAATTATAGTCCCACACTGGAACTGGATTGTGGACCAGGGGTGCATAGGTAGGATACCTCTGAGGAACTTATAGGAAACCTCAAGCTGGCCCACAGTTTTGCCGTCTATGAGGGCATGAAAAGTCAACATCACAGCCAGCTACAGCCTTGGTATATAGTGAAGGCCTTAACATTGTGGTCTGTGCCTAAGTAATGAATACATGCAGAGTAGTCACTGTCTTCGTAGATTTTAACATCTCCACAACAGCAATAATGATACTGCAGTTCCTTGCTTTCAGCGATGGCATGAAAGAAAGTTTAAAATAACAAACTGTAAGAAGCAGCAGTGTTAACGAATACTTGCAATGTTTTTATGGCATTCTTTAGAAGCAGTAGTCCTATGAGCAGTTGACGGCATGCTGGGGATACCCACATTATATAGGCACTGACGAGGCACATCGACGTGGGCTGTTCCAGACAGCAAACAATTACTGGGTTGTCCTGATGCCAACTGCTTATGGTTCTGTGATGTTGCTCAGTGAAGGGAGATGTCCTCAGAAAAGTGCTCATGTTTTTGATGTGTTTTTTGCTCTATATGAAAATTTGGGAAAAACAATAACATTTTTAAACATCCTGAACTGAACATATCAGTGGAGATTAGGCAATATGTTTTATGCTCCCCTGATTTAGTATATGTAATTGTTTGTCCCTGTAATTACATTTATGTGGGTCATACAGTCTGACCTCTCAAAGTGCGCATTCAGGACCATTTATACAACATTAAAAATGCTAAACTTAATTCTGCCCTGGGTGTACACTTTGATGCTGCCCACAGTAAACACCCTACTGACTTTTATTTTGTGACATTGAGCATGTTCTCACACCTCCATGGGGAAACATCAGAGTTAGACTACTTTTTCAGAGAGTCTGGGTAGATTTTCACCTGAAAAGTGCTAAAACTATTGAACTTTTAATGATGACTTTGATTTATCAGTTTCTATAGCTGCAGCCAAAATACAGGACTCTCAGGCTTTACGGTCCTCTTTTCAGAGCCAGCCAATAGTGCACGCAAGCCTGTAGTAACATAGAAACATAGAAACATAGACTTTGATGGCAGATAAGGACTGCTAGGCCCATCTAGTCTGCCCATTTCCCTACCTACAGGATAGGCCGCAGATCCTAGTTAACCAACAGCCTATATCTTCCTGCCCCCCACAAGAATTGCCTTATGTCTGTCCCATGCATTCTTGAATTCTCCCACAGTTTTAGACCCCACAACTTCCTCAGGAAGGCTGTTCCATGCATCCACTACCCTCTCTGTGAAATAATACTTCCTCACACTGCCCCTGAACCGCCCTCCTTCTATCTTTAAATTGTGTCCCTTTGTTCTTGCAAGTCTCTTTTCTGAAAGATGCTACCCTCTTGGACTTTGTTGATTCCCTTGAGGTACTTGAAAGTTTCTATCATGTCCCCTCTCCTTCTTTCCTCAAGGGTATCATGATTAAGCTCCTTTAGTCTCTCCTCATACGGCTTCTCTTGCAGACCCTGCACCATTTTAGTTACCCTCCTCTGGACTGCCTCTATCCTGTCTATGTCCTTGCAGAGATGGGGTCTCCAGAACTGGACACAGTATTCCAGATGGGGTCTCACCAACTGTCTGTACAGAGGGATAACAACTTCCTGTTTTCTGCTGCTGATGCCTCTCCCTATACATCCCAGTATACCCCCGGCCCTCCCTACTGCCTTCTCACATTGCTTGCTAACCTTAAGGTCATCTGATATGATTACCCCAGGTCCCTTTCCTGTTTTGTTGTTGTTACTACCTCCCCACCCATTGTGTATTCTTCCCCTGGGTTCTTGTTTCCCAGGTGCATTATTTTGCACTTTTTGCATTGAATCCTAGCTGCCATACTTCTGACCATTCCTCCAACCTTGCCAAGTCCCTTTTCATCCTTTCCACGCCTCCTTGTGTATCAACCCTGTTGCAGATCTTTGTGTCATCTGCAAAAAGGCATACTTTTCCTTCCAGTCCCTCTGCAATGTCACTGATGAAGACATTAAAAAGGACTGGACCCAATACTGAACCCTGCGGTACCCCACTAGTAACCGCCTCTTTCTTCAGAGTGGACTCCATTTACAATTACCTTCTGTGTCCTGTTGTCCAGCCAATGTTTTACCAGGCTACCACCCTGGGACCCACTCCCAGGCTGGTTAATTTGACTAATAATCTTTGTGTGGGACTGTGTCAAATGCCTTGCTAAAGTCTAGGTAGGCCATGTCCACAGCCCCTCCCTGGTCTACTACTTTGGTCACCCAGTCAAAGAAATCTATTAGATTCGTCTGACATGACCTTCCTGCTGTGAACCCATGCTGCCTTGGATCCTGTGCTCCACTGACCTCTAGGTACTCAACTATTCTTTCCTTCAGAAGTGACTTCACATCACTGAGTGCATGGCCAGCTCTGAGCTGTGTTCAGACAGGTAGTGCACTCTAAGAGAGTTTGCCAACTGTATGAACATGAGGCCATGCCAGTGCAGTACAAATTGACTGTGCACTTTGCTAACACAGACCAATGCTGCATATGGCCCATAGGAGTTAGCCCTCCCAAACAGGTTGCACCAGGGCTCCTGTGGGCCATATTTAACCCTAGCATGCAAAACGAGTCTACTAGACATGCATGGCACTAAGAGGCCATTTGCATGTCCATTATGGGCTCATTTGCATGCATGCAGCAGACCCTTAGCGCCTATGCTGACTGACACCTACCATTTCCCTGGCATCTAGCACTCCCCCATCACCCCTTTTTGCAAACATAGAAATTCTTTCCTGGTGACTAGTGGAGCCTCTTCCATCCAGTCATCCCTGTTGCAAACATAGCAATAGTTCTCTGGTATCTAGTGGTCCCCCATTCCCCTGATCACCCCTCTTTGCAATGAATAATACAATTTCTGTCCCCATTCAGTTAGCACCCCCTCCCCACCGTGTCCTCAACCAGCCATCCGCTGAGGTTTCCCATGCTGCACCCCCACCCTGGTCACCAGTTCAGCATCAATAGATGGGTGACTGGCATGGCCCTCTACTCAGCTCCTCAGCTGGCCACCATCTGACATTCACAGAGAGCAAGCATGACTATTGCTATTTCTACAGTACTTGTGATTGTGCTCTGTAAATGTCAGATGGCGGCTGGCCAAGGAGGTGAGTGGAGGGCTGTGTGGTCGCCCATCTGTTGATGTTAAACCGGTGACCAAGGTAAGTGGGGGTGCAGGGCAGGGGTACTCAGTGGGTGGTGACTGAGGGGATGTCACTTGGTGGGGGGGTGCAAGCCTACGGGACAGCCATTGTATTATTCATTGTAACCAGTGGCGATTGGAGGCAGGGGTCCACTAGTCATCAGGGAAGTATTTCTGCTTGCAACAGGTGTGACCAGGAGGAGGCAAGACTGCGGGACACCAGGGAATGGAGTTCTCCGTGACATCTGGGCATTAGTTGAGGGGGGACCACTGGTCCACCAGGGATGTTGCCTGCAGTACACCCACCCGTATTTGTGGGGGCACAGCCATAGCACCAGTTAAGGGCAGGGTTTCGGTGGCAGTAAATAGTGCCATGCTGACAGCTGTTTAACACTGGTGAAACCTATTAATATACCGCTGTACCCTTAATGCATGTGGGATCCCTCATTAGAATTGGTGCGGTGGTATGTTTTGCATGATACAACTGCCAGGTTTCACCAGTGGTCTGGGGGTCTCTGAATATGTCCTATCCAGAGCGTGACCATATTTAAGGTTAGTGCAGCACTAACCAAATTAGTGCCATGATAACCTTTTGAATATGGGGCCAATGTCTTTTGCCATTAATGTTAGTTCAGTTTCTTACTTTCTTACTTATATTTTAATTTTTTTTTCATTCTCTTTAGACTTTGCTAATTTTTGAACTTCTTTTGGATTTACATCATTTGTGGGGTGGCTCTGTTAATCAGATTCTTCCACATATCCTTTCATGTGGGCATGAATTTTGAAATGACTTGTTTGTGATAAGTAAAATGGGCTGCCTGCATTATATTTTTGTTATAGGTTTACAATTTAAACGGTACCGATATGAAGGCTTAGTATTACTAACATAGTTTGTCTTCCTTCTGGGCATTGTTTTTTTTTTTTATTATTATTATTTGTGTACATCTTATGCTCTGCATTTTTGTTGCTCTGTAGATGTACTTTTACCATTTGCCATTATAGGGCTTGGTGTTGAACAGGATGTTTACTTTTTTTTTTTAGTAAATTAAACACATTTTAGGCTTTTGAAAATGAATTAATATAGACTTTTTAAATAAGCGTGGATCCATGTAATATTAAATACAATTTGATATTTAACTGTTTAGCCTGTGTTAACTGTTTTAAAGTACATTTCAGGAGGCTGTAAAGGTTTCCCAGTCTATTCTATATAGAACATTACTATGCTCATATATATTTACAAATTAGTTATTGTATGTACCTATAAGTCCACTTGCCTATATATTGGGCATTTCTCTGCAGTGGCACCACCCCTGATGAAGAGGTGCAGTGCCTCGAAGCACTGGGGTATTAGGTCACCATTTTTGGCCTGAAATTGAACATTGCTGTAATTTAGTCATTGTTTGGTGGGCTGCTGTATTTTTTGTTTGCTTAGTTGCTAGCTACCCTGCACATATAATCATGAACCCACTGTGTTCCAACATGGATGAATCATGGCTGAGTATGGCTAGTTAATCTATGCCCAACCACAATGAGTCCAGAGACTCAGAAAACATACTTGGAAAGGCCATAATTAATGGGAGATGCATGAAGAATTCTACAACAACTTTGACCATGAACCTCTAACTGGAACTCAAAAGTTACTTAATTGTTTAACAAAGTAAAAGTGAGCTGGATCACAAGATCCCATTGTAGGCCATGGCTGGAATATACAGTGCAAAATATATAGACACAGTGAAAACATAAGTACTGTACAGGAAAGACATTAAAGAAACATACATAGATTCAGCTACTAAGAAAAGGTAGTTTGACATATTGTGATAACATTCTGATTATGAATAAACATGCAATGTTCATAAAACAGATTTTGGGGGTTGTAGATGCAATTTTTATGTATTTGAAGGTGAGTATTATGTTTGGGAAACTTTAGAAAACATAATATTTAGACACCATTCAGCTTATATTTTATAGATATTCTGGACAAGATTTCAGACACTCATGTCTGTTTTTCTGGCGCAAAATTCCACCCAAAATGTTAGACCACAGTTGATCTTTCAGTACCGAATTTTGCAGTTACGTCCAAAAAATGGACACGAGTCCCGCAGTTGCCGCAGAAATTGCCGTAAACTGCAGGAAATGTCACAGATACATCCAGATGTTTGTGAACAGGACGCAGACATCTGGATGCATCTGTGTGGCCACAGCATGTGTCTGAAATATGGATACAAGTGCTATGACCACCCCGCTGAAAATCCCACCTTCTGCATTTCTGTTTCTTTTACTAAAGGAACTTATATAAATAAACTCTACTACTCTTCACTTCTTGGTTCTTTTACGTGGATACAGAATGCTTGTCCCCAACAGCTGATCTACTCTAACTGTCCAATCCTTTGCTAAAGTCACAGTCCTCTGTTTGTGAGTTCTTAATCAGGGCCCCTAGTTCTCCACAACACTGCAGTCCTGATTTCTGTGGCAGTGCTCCTGGACTTCTGTGGCAGCATCCGTGTACTCCTGCAGTATATAGTCTTCGTTGCTGTGGCAGAATGCAGTCCTTCCATTGGATAACATATGATATGATGTCATCAATGACATAACATGCTGAGCATTGTGGAATGTCTTCAGGAAACACAAGGAGGATAAGGGAGTCAGGTACTGTAAAAAACTGGATATTTTGATAAAAAAACACAAGTAATTAATTCCACAGCATCACATATATTCTGCAGCATGATGGACAGTCTGCAGAAAATTTTACAGCCATGGAAATGCAGAGTTTTATGGGCCATTATCATAATCATGTCTACGGTAACAAACTGTGATGTCACACATAGTGGATTATAATTTCAGCAAATGATTATGTTACAGATGGAGTTAAAGTCTGCTGGAAAAATGATCCTGTTTCCATGCAAATTAACCTTAGTAAAGAATAAAGGGAAGAAAAATCCAGTCATTATATAAAATGTAGGCAGAATTTTGTTGCAATAGTATGTTTTTTTCAAAGTTTTGTCAACAAAATGACAACCCACACTTTAAAAGGACTTGTTTTACTTAGAAAAACCATACATAGGATAAGCTAGGAAGTAAGGTCCAGGAACAAGTGTCCCTAGAATTCACTTCCCCCAAGCTTTCATCTGGCAAATGAAAAATTCCTTCTATTAACAGGATAAAAAATTGATATTTTAACTTCACAGTGACCTGTTTAAATTTTGAATCTCTCACAGATGGGATAACCTGAGTATGTACACTTTAAATTAATATGTATTAATTATATTTTAGTTACTTGAACAGCAACGTAAAAAAAAAAAGAGTTACCACTTTGTGTTTTAACTTAGGTTTTTATTTTGTATGAGTGGTGTATTGTATTTTTTCCTTAGATCACGGTTATTCATTTTTTATTTAATTGTAACCAATTATATGAAAAATGGGTCAACACAGTACGTGAGCTTGCTCAATTGGCATTTCCCTAATAAATGAAATAAAACAAGAATGGGAATAAACAAAGAGACTTAATAGAGATTAGTTAAGAATGTAATCTTTCAGGGGTGCCCAACGGCCCAGTGGCAGAAAGCTGCCTGCCATGTAAGAGACCTGGGGTTCACAAATGGACTCAGGAGTTGACTGGGTAGCATGAGGAGGCTGCACTATGCTGTGCCAGGAAGGGCTGGTTCTGGCACCACAGCAACACCTGTGGAGGGCCACGGAGCTCATCTCTCTCCCATAATGTAGTCCGTAAGTGTTTGCAGGATCTATTGCAGTCACTACCAGATGCCATGGAGGAGTGTAAAAGGAAAAAATTGGGGAAAACCGACAGGCTCTGTCTAGGTGACTACCCCGGCTGGTACACTCAGACTTCATCCATTCATACTATAAGTAGTGTAATTTGAAAGATGGAACTACTAGTGTGATGATTATAAACATTTATATTTTAACCAGGATAGCATATATGATATAATCTCAAGCAGGATATATAACAGTGTAAATTTGATTAATATCTTATTTAAAAACCATACCATGAAAATTGTTATCATTCACGAACACTAAAAACAATCATGAGACCAAGGACAATCATGGCTGCTACCTAGAATAAGTTTTCATTTCATTTTATGTCTTTGTTTTTCATTCATTATACTGAAAATGGACTTAGTTCTCCATTCTGTTTCTTTAGATTGTGTATGATTTTATTTTTCCAGGCATGTGTACATTCACCAAAGACAAATGTATCTATGAATCATGGGCAAGCCATGGCTGGAGTTACCATGGACAAAGATAAGTGGCAGAACAGGAACGATCATGGATGTCCATGGACAACCTGAGTATGGAGCAATATCTCTCTTGACTATTTCACATATCAAAGACATTGAGTGCCTCCGGCCTTATACACCCAGAGGAGCTGCATTTGTTCTGAGAGTGTCGTCCCTTTTCAGATATTTGAATACTGTAATCATGTCTCCACTGAGTGTCCTTTTTTACATGGAGAATGTGCTGATTCTGCCAGTCAGTCCACATAACCCAAGGCTTCCACAAATTAATACAGAAACACAGAAAGTGTCAGCAGAAAAGGACCAGTAGGTCCATCTATTTCACCCTATCTTCCCCGCCTAACACTACACCATGGACCCTACTTGGTCATAGATGTCCCTCCCGTCTCTCTGCTTATTATAACCATGTGCCTATCTCATGCATGATTGAAGCTCTCCACTGTCTTTTCCCATACCACCTCTTCTGGCAGCTGTCCCTAGTGTCTGCCACCCTTTCTGTAAAGAAGTATTTCCCCACATTCCTCTTAAATTTACCCCCCCCACCAAGGCTTCACAGTATCCCCCATAAAGTCTTGAACCCTCTTGGTCACTCTCCTCTGCATCTTTTTGATCCTGTTCGCATTGTTCCTCAAGTATGGGAACCAGATCTATATGCTGCACTCAAGATGGGGATTACTAGTACTCTGTACTGGGGCATTACAGTATCTCTCAGTCTATTTGGGAAGTTTTTCTTTGTGCATGTCATGATTTTATTTTCATTGCCAGCTGCTGCAGGAACCTGGTTCCTCCCAATCCCCTTCCTTGTGGAACAGCACCACATTCTTTATCCTCCAATGTCTCAGAACCACTCCAGACTGTGGTAAGTTAATGAATAGCCCTGTCAGGGGTTCAGACAGTTCCAGCACCAATTCCCTGAGCACTCACGGGTGCATCCCATCTGACCATGAAGCCTTGTCTATTTTCAGGGCTACAAGTCCTTTTCTAACCCTTTCTGCAGTCATTACCAACTGCCCCATTTTTGAGATCTTACCTATGGCAGCATTTATTCTGCTTTCCTGTAATGGCCTGCTATTCTTCACTATGAACAGTCAGTAGAAACAGTAGTTAAGAACTGCTGCCTTCTGCTGGTTATCCTACTACTCTATCCTAGGATAGGCTATCATTTGCTATCAAGTTACATATACCCACTAATACAAAGTATCATGGGAAGAAAATGCAAATTATCATGAAAGAACTAAGGCTGGCTCAGTTTTAAGCCAGACTGAAGGGTGACAAAAAAACTCCATACAGTCTATAAAGGCTGAAAACAGCAGATACAAACAAAGGTTTTGCCCTTGTTATGACTCATCAGTGTACCACATCTGTATCTCAGCCAAGGAGGAAGGGGAAGTGAATTTTTATTAGTGATTTGCATATACATCTCATGATGCTTTGCATTAGCAAGCTATGTGTAATCTAGTATTTCTTTGAAACCTTGGTGTGTATCTGTAGAAATAGGGCCCTCAACATACAGACCCCCATTAAGGTTTCAGTATGAAACACTTTGTGACTTTCCTACTAATGATTCATTACTTTCATCATTCCATCAGGCAAAATACCCTGGTGACCTGTGAGCAGGCACATCAATCTAAAATTCTTTTGATAATCATCACATTTGGTTTCTCCCCAAAGTGAGTCCACTGGTGCCTATAAAAACTTGATACATCTCCAAAACTCTTCCCACAATCAGCACATATAAAAGGTCGCTCTCCTGTATGAATCCGCTTATGTTTATTAAGGTCTGAATTCCTTGAAAAGCTCTTTCCACAATCAGTACATGCACAGGGTTTCTCTTGGGGTTTTTTCTCTCCTGTGTGAATCTGCTGGTGTGCAGTGAGACCAGATCTAGTATTGAAGTTCTTCCCACATTCAGTGCATCTAAAAGGTTTGTTCCCTGAGTGAATCCGCTGATGAGCTGTGAGAAGGCTCATCAATCTAAAACTCTTCCCACATTCCATGCATATAAATGGTTTCTCTCCTGTGTGAATACCCTGATGAGCTATGAGCAGGCTCATCAGTCTAAAACTCTTCCCACAGTCACCACATGTGAAAGGTTTCTCACCGGTGTGAATCCGCTGGTGCCTATGGAGATTCGATACATCAGCAAAACTTTTCTCACAATCAGTGCATGTAAAAGGTCGCTCTCCTGTGTGAATCCGCATATGTTTATTAAGGTCTGCTTTCCTTGAGAAGATCTTTCCACAATCACTGCAAACAGAAGGTTTCTCTTGGTGGGTTTTCTCTCCTGTGTGAATTTGCTGGTGTGTAGTGAGACTAGATTTAGTGGTGAAACTCTTACCACAGTCAGTACATATAAAAGGTTTAATTCCTGTGTGAATGCCTTGGTGAGCTGTAAGCAGGCTCATCAATCTAAAATGCTTCCCACATTCAGTGCACATAAACGGTTTCTCCTCTGTGTGAATCTGCTTATGAGCTGCGAGCATGCTCATCAATCTAAAACTCTTCCCACATTCAGTGCATGTAAAAGGTTTCTCTCCTGTGTGAATACTCTGGTGAGCTGTGAGCAAGCTCATCAATCTAAAATTCTTCCCACAGTCAGTGCATGAAAAAGGTTTCTCTCCTGTGTGAATACCCTGGTGAGTGGTGAGCTGGTTCATCAGTCTAAAACTCTTCCCACAGTCGGTACATATAAAAGGTTTCTGCCCGGTGTGAATTCGCTGGTGCCTATGAAGACTTGATACATCTCCAAAACTCTTCCCACAATCAGAACATGTAAAAGGTCGCTCTCCTGTGTGAATCCGCTTATGTTTAGTAAGGTCTGAATTCCTTGCAAAGCTCTTTCCACAATCAGTACATGTACAATGTTTGTCTTTGGGGGATACCTCTCCTGTGTGAATTTTCTGGTGTGTAGTGAGACTAGATCTAGTCGTAAAATTCTTGCCACAGTCAGTACATTTAAATGGTGTCTCTCCTGTGTGAATACTTTGTTGACCTGTAAGCAGGCCCGTCAATCTAAAACTCTTCTCACACTCTTTACATTTGAAAGGCTTCTCCCCATTGTGAATGTGCTGGTGCCTACAAAGACTTGATACATCCCCCAAATCCTTCCCATAGTCGGTGCATGTAAAAGATTGCTCTGCTGTGATGTTCTGCTGGTGTACAAGCTGTGGCCGAAGATCCATCTCACAATCATCAGATATGGGGACTAAACCTGGAACAAAAAGAGACACTCCATTATTTGGTTTTCAAAGACAGAAGAGAAAAAAAATCCAAAATTATAAATTTTGCAAAGAATTGACCTACAAGACACCCATTCGATCAAACTATACCCTATGTTTTGCTAATCAAGCTTTTTGTCTTCTGAGACCATTCACCCCGTCTTTGGATCGAGGTCATGCCTGGCAACCTCCAGCCCTTTGACCCACTATCCCTCCCAATCAACCCACAATAGGAGATCCCTGCAGTTCAGGGCCCGACAGTACCATCTACTGTCATCGCTATGGCCCATTTTTTTCTCCCACCTTCCACCCGCTTGATGAGACTGCCCTAACTACTGGTAGCCTTGGATGCAGTCATAGAACCCCTAGAGAAGGAAGCTCTCTCGCCCTTGGGTCACCGCAATGTTGGAAGTGGCACAATCCTGTTCCTAGGCTGAGGAGTGCTGCTGCTGCTAGCAACACCATCTCCCAACCCAAAAGCAGTCCTGAACCTGGGTCCTCAGCAGTGTGACTCTGTGCAGTACTGCTGTGTCATTGGGCTGCCTTGGCACAAATGTTTTAAAGATCCACTGATGCCTCGAGAAGAACTTTGAAAAAATATAATATATGGACACAAACCATTTTATATGTCCCATTAGTATTTATTATTCCCATTATTTACTACTGAGGTCATATACGTGAAAACAGGAGAGTTGTTCCCCGAGGATTCCTCACCTCCTATTGCTTCTTCACAACCTAGTGTCATAACGCTCTGCTTGTGACATCACAGTTATTTCCACAGCAACAGGCTGTGCTGTCACAACAGAGCATTATGATTTCAAGTAGGGAGTTAGCTGTATAGGTAGAAGAACTCTAAAGGATAAAGTTCTTGTTTTTGTGGGAATTTCTTCCGTAATGAATAATGAAGAGTATACATCTATAAAAGATACAGTATATGAAATATAAGCTGAATTGCATCCAAATATTATGTTTTTCAAAGTTTTCCCAAAAGTCTCAGTTGCTCTTTAAACAACTAAGATTGGACAGCAGGACAGGGCATATGAGGACAGACTGAGAGAACTCAGTATGTACTCACTCGGGGGTAGGAGGGCGAGAGGGGACATGATTAAAGTCTTCAAATGTCTGAACAGTATAAGCAAGGTGAATATTGAGGACCTTTTTTTTTTTGTCTTAGTGAAAACAAGGCCACAAAGGGTCACTGTTACAAACCGGTGAGTGAAAGTTCAAGGAGGACGTCAGGGGACACTTCTTTACAGAATGATTGGTGTCAGGCTGTAACAATCTTCCATCTCAGATTGTCTATCAGAAGACAGTGGAGAGGGGGATACAAGAGAGGGTGGGACAGGATGAAGGGGAGGGTCAGGGATGGCAGGCAGTGGGGGAGAGGCCCACTATTATCAATAGAGCTGGGGCACTACAACAGCACAGTTGGCCCTCTTCAGCTGGCAAATTTGTATGTTCATAAAGCAGCTGTTCATGTTACAGTGAAAATGGTTTACCTATACCTTAACAGAATAGTATGTTAAGGTGGCCAAGGACTTTGTGTCAGTCATGCCCACTCCCCCTCAAAGCCCCACTTCATAAGCAGTGATAAGAAAACATGCTGTGTGAATGTGTATTAATTTATAGGGATTCCCTCTGCCCTCTGCCCTCTCCCTCGCAACCTTACTACCCCTTCATGTAGCTGCTCCTAATCTCCCTATCTCCCTTCCTCCTTCTGTTGCACTCTATAGTTACCTAGCTTAGTAATTACCCTCAAAATGCAGTCCAGCTGTATCTGTTCTCTACAATTGTTGTCCTCAATAGCTTATTTTTGCTGCTCCTATTTTCAGTATCTCTGCTGTTTAAATAGTACAAAACCATTTTGATCATGGTATACTCATCTTACTGATCATTGTACCCCATGTTTCTTCTGTGCATTGTTATATTTCTGTATTGCTGCTGTATATTGTAACATACTGTAAACACTATTGTATTATTATATTCTCTCCATCCCTTCCCCCAGGATGCACCTGGAAACAAGCTATTTGCTCAGTGTGCCTTCCTGATGACACTTTTAAAATAAATAAATAAATAAAATTCCCTTCCCACTCTGTTACCCAGGTTATCCTGTGAGTCCCATGGTCCATAGAAATTTGCTCAGGCTTACTTTAAAGGCCTGTACTGTCTTTGTGTCCACCGCTAAAGAATACATAAAAAACATAGAATTTGATGGCAGAGAAGGACTGCTTGGCCCACCTAGTCTGCCCATTTTCCCTACCTGTATGGACATTTACACTGTCTCTGCTGGTAGACTGTTCCATAGGTTCACCATCCTCTGGAAGAAGTGCATGCTAATGTTACCTCTGAAATTACCACCTTTAAGTTTAGAGAATATCCCCACATCCTGCTGGAAGACACCACAGATCAAACATCTCTGTTTCTTCAATCTTGTTGATACCCTTGTGTATGCAGAAGATGGAGATCTTTCCCTCTCAAACTTACTTTCTGCAGGATGGACATGTTATAGGTTAAGGGTCACCAATTTCTCTTCATAATTTTAGTCTGCCAAAGACCTGATCATTTCGGTGGCCCTCTGTTGCCATCTCTCAAGTGCCTCAATATCCTTTCTATGTTTGCTTGCATGTATGTGCAAAGCAAACACATTGGTACCATTCAGGGTGGAGTAGGTGGTCGGCAGGCATGTGCTGCAAGCAGCCACTGCAGCAAAGATTGCAGAAGGTGTAGCAAGTGTACACCCTGTCCTGACAAGGATGTTGCAGAGGCTGCCGACACTAACTGACGGGCACAAACTTCGTATAAATGAAAGAATGCAGCAGCATCAATCATAGTGTGACTTCATCCTTTCATGTTTCCACCCATCAGCCAGCATTCCCAATCCTGCCCCAGTGTTCCCACTTCCACCCAAACCATTGTGTCCATGTTAAAAATGCCACCCACTCCCTCCCTCTGAGAACACTCGGAACTGCCAATCCTTCATTCTCGCCCTGTGTTCATACTACAAACATCCCACCCCCTCCCTCTGTCCATAAGTGGTCTTGACCACCAACCCTCCATACCCAAACCGGAGTCCTTACTACAAACAGATCACCCACTTTCTCAATCTGAGAGTGGTCCTGCCCACCATTCCCCAGTACCCGACCTGGTGTCCACATCAAAAACACTCCACCTAATCCCACCTTCTTAGAGCGGTCCCACCTGCCAACCCCTCTGATCCTAACCCAGTGTTCATACTACAAACACTCCACCCACTCTCTTCATCTGGCAGTGGTCCCACCCACCAGCACTTCATTTCTGAGCTGGCATCCACAAGACAGACACCCCACCTGCTTCCTCCGAGACCGGTCCCACCCATCAACCCTCCATTCCCAAGCCGGGGTCCTTACTACAAACATCCCATCTGCTCCTCTGACAGTGGTTCTACCTGCCAATCCTCCATTCTAACTCAGTGTCCATACTGCAAACACCCAACCTGCCCCCTCCTGCTGAGAATGGCCACACCTGCCAATCCTTGGCTCCTGACTTGGTGTCCATACTACAAACACCCCACCCGCTCTTTCCCTCTGAGAGCAGTCCCACCAGCAAGCCGTCCATACTACAAACACCCCACCTGCTCACTCCCTTCAAGAGCACTTACACCTGCCAAACCTCTGTTCCGAACCTGGTGTCCATGTTAAAGCCCTCACCTGCTCACACCTTCTGAGAACGCACCTGCCTGACCAACACTCTGAGCACAAGCTCAATGAAGCAACACTGCAAGGAAACTGCAGGACAATAGGTTAACCTCTACGTCTACCCTTCAGTGGGTATGGAAGGCAAGGAGGATGACCAAAAATGCAGCGTGTATGTGTGTGCGCGTGTGTGTGTCTGTGCCTGTCGTTTGTTGAAGTGTGCACTTGTTTAAAAAGTAAGGTTCACGGCTGAGACTGATTTTTCCCTACTTCACATACATTTGTTTTATATTGTTTGTTTATTTGAAAATTGGTGATTGGGAAAGGCACACTGAGCCAAGGCTCGATTCCAGGTGCGACCCAGGGGAAGGGAACAGGGGATGCAAAATGCACAGTACTGACACAATTTGCAGTTACAATAAAGTGCAAACAGAGAACATGACTAAAACGTGAATTAAAACAGGAGTAAGTGCAAAATGAGTAAGCAATAATAAACAGCTTTTCAGTCACACCAATACCCGTGTAGGAGGCAAAAAAACAAGGGGAGCAGTTGGGTAGGAGGAAAACAGGAGCAGTTTAAATAAATAAATGTAAACTGGTTGGATGGCACCTGGGCTAATATGTCCTGCCTTGAATAATTTGTAACAGTACCTTGGTGCTCAGTGGCAAATTTTACTTGTAATGGATAAAGTGTTGGAGTTGCAGGGTGAACGTAACCTCTTGGAGTTTGGGGGAGCACAGGCTTCGGATGATGTAAGGGCATGGCTCCTACAATGATCCAACTCCCTCCATTCTAGCCAGAATGATCATGGTATCTTTTGGGAAATATTTGCTGGAGTAAAATTTTCGGTTGGGGGGGGGGAGCTGTGTGCTACAGCAATCCAGACTCGTTGTGCCTGCTTTTATGGTATATTTTCTAGAAGTCTACATCATCCTGTAGTTGCTAAGCTAAGGAGGCAGCAGCTCTTGGGGGTCCCCTTGCCCTATACGCCAAGTGTTCAGGACTTCACTAGCACACTTCATTTTCACAATCTGTATAGTAAACTAACCCACCCATTCATCTCAGCCCAAGCATCCTCCCCACCCCAGTTCTTTGAATATCTTATCTCACTTAGTTATTTTTTTAAATTAATAATTTACCATCCAGCACAGAGTGATCCTCTTCCCCTATCACCCCAGCTGGCTCACTTCAGTGGTGCACATCTTGATCAGGAGAGGTTAATAGTGATCCTCTTCCCCTATCACCCCAGCTGGCTCACTTCAGTGGTGCACATCCTGATCAGGAGAGGTTAATAGTGATCCTCTTCCTCCATCAGCCCAGCTGGCTCACTTCAGTGCTGCACATCTTGATCAGGAGAGGTTAATAGTGATCCTCTTCCTCCATCACCCCAGCTGGCTCGCTTCAGTGGTGTGCATCTTGATCAGGAGAGGTTAATAGTGATCCTCTTCCTCCATCACCCCAGCTGGCTCGCTTCAGTGGTGCGCATCTTGATCAGGAAAGGTTAATAGTGATCCTCTTCCTCCATCACCCCAGCTGGCTCGCTTCAGTGGTGCGCATCTTGATCAGGAAAGGTTAATAGTGATCCTCTTCCTCCATCACCCCAGCTGGCTCACTTCAGTGGTGCACATCTTGATCAGGAGAGGTTAATAGTGATCCTCTTCCTCTATCACCCCAGCTGGCTCACTTCAGTGCTGCACATCTTGATCAGGAGAGGTTAACAGTAGTTGGCCCATTGCTTAGACAGAACTTGAGGATTGTTGCTCTGCATGAGATGTTTTCTTAATTTTTTTAAATAACCGTGCCGCAGAAGGAATTCTAAGGATTGGGCAGGAATGGTGGTGGGAAGACACTGATCTTCAAACTGTGGGACACATCGTCAAAACTGGACCGACTGGTCCATCCAGAAGAGTTGGACAGCACAACTTGCACCAAGTCTGGCTGGAGCAGCCGGTCTGCTTTTTATTGTTTAGGTCCAGTCCAGCAGTCTGGATTTCACCCATATCCTGAATCACTTATAGTTAGGAGTAGTTACATTCATCACAGTCCTCTGCAGCCTACTCTGCAGTTACTGTTGAAATTAATAGGGAAGGAGGCTTGTCTCCATAGGTCTGGGCAGCCCCTGTAGCTCTTGTAGTGGTGTCTTCACTTATAATGGAAAAGGAATGTAGCAAAAACTCATAACTCAAATTATAAAAAAAACTTCCTACTGCTAAAAACTGTGCTGGGGAGGGCTTGAGGAATTCAGAGCTATATCAGGGCTAGCTCTTGCATTTTATTTCTTTTCCAAAATACTTTTTTGCACCAAATGGTAGTCAGAACCTATTTACAACTCTATTTTGTCAAGCCAAACAATTTTAAATATCACCATTTCCAAATAAAAATATTTTTCTGGCTCCACTTGTGAGTGGCAGAGCAAGCCCTGCAAAAGAATTGACACCAGTGGCCTTTGCGATCAGCATGAAAGCTACATTTCATCTCTCCATATAAAGCCTTTGTCTTCATTGCTGCGTTGTTTCACATTGCCTGGGAATTAATACAGAGCAGTGGCTGTGTTGCTTGGGCCAAGGGCACACTATTGTTGGGGCTCCTATATACACTGTACTGTACACGTATAATACTGTATGTGCCTGTTTACTGCAGTTCACTGGTATCGAAATAGGGGTAGTAGTGCACTAAGTAAATGACACTTTTTTGGGGGGTTGGTTAATTTCTTTTCCCTCTACCAGTCGTTGGTTTGGCTGACTAACCCCAGCCATCGTAGCCACATCATCCAGGACTAATGGTCACAATTTTGCTGCATGGCAGGGGTGCTCACCAGGTGTGGAGGCTGCAAGCGG
Source organism: Neoceratodus forsteri (assembly GCA_016271365.2). Lineage (NCBI taxonomy): Eukaryota > Metazoa > Chordata > Ceratodontiformes > Ceratodontidae > Neoceratodus > Neoceratodus forsteri. The sequence goes on from JADMNL010000024.1 coordinate 450,897,847, forward strand.
CTGGAGATGACCAAGTCAGCTGAAAACTGCTTTTTCCTCCTCTTGTGTTTTCTCCCAAGGGAAGTGAGCGTGCAGTGCCACCCAAGACAGCCCTGCGCACGCTAATGGCAGTGGCCACCCCTCCCTTTGCTGCTTGAGTAATAGTACATGACTGCCTTGCCCCCAGCCATCACTAGGGACCAGACTTGCACTGGGTCCCATGTTCCCCCCCTCTCCCCCTCTCCAGGAGAGGAGAGCTGTCCCCTGGATGCTCAGCCCTCTCCATCCTGTGACTTAGAGTGCGCACATTAGAGTCAACACTAATGCGCATGCTCGGACACATGGCTCCAGTTTACAAACTGAAAATAAACCAGGTTAGAGTACTCATTTCTAAAAGATATTTACTTGCCAAGCTGATAAAAGCACATAGTATCAGGGAATGTGTAGTTTATGTGCTTTAAGAAATTCTTATCATACTTATGCACGAGTTTACCCGCTGCTCATAGTATAGCGTGGAGTATAGGAGTGGCAGCCAGCAGGCTTTCGGGTCAGGATGCTTTTAATTGTATTTCAGCCAAATAAATAAAAAAGTGGCAATATTATGTGACTCCTCTGCAATTTATATAGTGTATGTTAGAAACGGCAGCTGGACGACTGATAATGTGTGCTTTAAAAAAGTGCCAAAAAGCTGACAGTATTCCATTAAGAAGTAATTTTCTCGGTGATGTACTAAAAACATATGCCACCTTGCATTTGGCAGAACTGAATGCGAGACTCCAGGAATCAGACCCGCTGCCCAGCTTGTTCAGGTCTTCCTGACATTGGCTCAAATCCTTAAAGGAGAACTGCACTGAAGCCAGTTTCCCTACTAGATGCTGTTTTTAAGTATTGGTTCCAATTCTGTTATTGTTCAACCTATATGGGCCTTTTAACATGAGTGGATGATTCTGATTTACACTCCCATGGTAAGTACCATTTGAGAACTGTGTGAGGTAGTTTATGCCCCACTCAGCCGCATAGCTCTGTAATAGAACACTGATACAGTGTGACAACAATGTAAGAGCTATGCAAGGACATAAACTACATCACAGAGTTCCAAAATGGCCTTTACCACCAATGTGTACAGGGGTTAAATTGAGCAGGAGCCCACAGGAACTGTTTCACCACCTCTTAAAACCCACAAAACAGTTCCACCACCTTGGCCATCTTTCCACTGACTACTTCAGGAGAGTTCCACCACCTAGCGATCTAGATGTGAGAGTTCCTGTGCCTAAACATTTCCCATTTGAACACAGAGTGTGTAAATTCAAATCATACACTGAATTTATGAAAAGGACAGTGAGGACAAAACAATAACAGAAAAAGAACCAGTATTTGAAAACAGCTTTCTCTTAGAAAAATGGCTTACAGGTTCAGCGCAGTCCTGCTTTCAGAGTTCACTTCCCTGGTCAGCTTAGTGTCAGGGAAATGAAGCAGCCTGCTGGAAACCCAAGTTTCATGACAGTTGATGAAAATGTTAAACAGCAGTGGCCCCAGCACCAGTCCCTTTGGGATATGCTATCCCTCTCCTCTCCTCTCCTCTCAGAGTAAGGACTGACCAGTTCTATGTCATGAAGCAAATCAGCGATATACACTTGCCAGCGACCTAGCATCCGGCAACAAAAAAGGTGTTTTTGTGGGGGGGGGCTATGCCTCCCCTCGCCCCCACCTCGCGGGGGGCTTCCTCCCTGATTTTAGAGTCTCAGCTGGAGGGGGTGCATGTTGGGGAGGGGACACAGTCCAGATTTAAAAAAAAATTAAGTCCCTCTGCCACAGGCAGTGGCAACATTTCTACCCTCCTGGTCCCCAGCCCTGAACCCAGCACCTGCTGAGCCTGAGCTAGCCATCCACACCACCACTATGCCATATGGCTAGCTCGGCTACAACAGGTACATCACTCCCCTAGAAATCCATTCCCCATCCCACCCCTTCCCCTTGATATTCTTCCCTTCCAGTAGCCATTCCCTACACTCGCCTGCGCATAGGGTCAACTATCTTTGCAGGGTAGCCCATAAGGATAGCGCTGAATGAGTCACTGTTTTGATGGTCACCCATGTTCAGTCACAATACTCACTGGATACCAGACTGACCACCACATCTTTCTGCTTTCTATACCTAGTCAATGTGTAATTCACCTTGTATTTGCCTCATTTCATGTACACTACACTGGTGCACTATTCTCAGAGGCTTACAGTGTGCTCCTAGAATGTTCAAGGGCTTTCCACTCTGATAAAATGGAAAAAGGTACTCCGTGCACTCAGTAAGACACAGGGTTGATGCTGCCATGTTGCAGGAGACATACAACGCAGATACGGAACACACTAAACTTGTTCAGCAGTGGGTGGGTCAGTGTCGTGCTGCGTCCTATAATGGACACATGAGTAGTGTGGCCATCATGTTCCATACAGACTTGAATTTTGTGAACACAGAAGGGTAAGCAATCCAAGAGCTGGTCAATATATTTTTGTGCAGGGGCGATTATATGGAGTACCGGTCACATCTGGTAATATCTATGGATCCGCACAGCATGACCCTCTGTTTTTTATGAAATGTTGACCTGTTTTCAAGGAGAACAGTTTCTAAATTTGGTATTAGCAGGGGACTTTAACTATGCTCTAAACGCTACCCTGGACTGGCCACGAGGGTCAGGGAGACAGAAGCAGGGAGTGAGATGCTGGGGTCTTGGCTTATCAGAGTTGGACTTTGTCGACGTATGGCAGGAAACCAACCCAGGATCACGAGAATGCACTTTCTTCTCTAGATAAGTCTTGTTCACAGATTGATTACATATTTGTACCTAGGCCCTGTACAATAGGGTCCTGTGTACTGAGATCGCTGCCATCTCTGTGTCTGATCATACAAAAGTGCTCTTGACTATGAGTACCAGGGATGCAGATGACTTCCAACACATGAGATGGTTCCCATCCTATATGGTTTCCCAGGATGAGTTTGTGGAGTTTCTTCAGGAGCACTGAAATCTCTATATTCATACTAATAAGAATTCTACCATATTGAAGAGATTCATCTGGGAGGTGGAAAGGCATACATGAAAGGAATGATAATTTTTTTATATGGCGAAAAGAGCCAAACAAAAACATGAAGATACAAAAACTCTTTGCAGTCTCTTCGAACAGCTCGAGAGACATTAACTTTGGCCCTTACAAATGGGGCTAGTACTCCCTGTTTTATGCCAAGCAGTGCATTTATGAATGGGGCAACAAGACTAATCCGTTTCTTACCTGGGGCTAGTACTGCTCTATTTTATGCCAAGCAATGTATTTACTAATGGGGAAACATGCCTAGTCTGTTGCTTGCCTGCTTGGCTAAAGCACCTGGCTACTGCCCTTAAGAATAGACTGGAGAAAACCTATAATCAAAGCTCAGAGATTAGGGTGCAATTTGTTCAATTTTATAAAGCATTGTATACAGGGGAGGTGTCGAACAGTGATAAGATGAATACCTTCATGAGGGATATTTCCCTTCCAGTGCTTATGGAGGAGCAGGCGGAATAGCTGGGAGCCCTGGTGCAAGAGGCTAAGTAATTGGCACCCTGGGGACACTAAAAAAATAGAAAGCTGCAGGGCCAGATGGGCTGAGTGTTGAAAACTATTGAGCACTAGGGAGCCCTTATTAGAATCTCTCCAGGAGATGCTTGCTGAAGCTCTGGAGCAGGGGTCCTTGGCAGACTCATGCTGTCAAACCACTATCACGGTCATCCCAGAACCAGGGAAAGACCCCACCATGTCTGTGGCATACAGGCCCATTTCACTGCTTAATTGCAACAATATCATATCATATCATATCATATATCAACTTTATTTAAAAACAATGTTCCAAAAAGGTCACAACATTGTACAATCAACAATAAAACCATACAAACAGAAATAAATAAAATGAACATCAAACAGTTACAAATAATCAGATATAAAATAGCAAAAGCTAACTATCATCCGAATCAGGAAAAGCTAAACAGAACAAATGAGTTTTCAAGGCGGCTTTAAAACTCTCAATGGTCAGGCACTCTCTAACCTGGTGAGGTAGAGAATTCCACAGGATGGGGGCCATATAATAATAATAATAATCTTTATTTTTATAGCATAATTCAAAATTATCAAAGCACTGTACAAATTTTGTCAATAAAAACACATTAAAGCAAATAAAATAATAAAGACAGTATAATTCCGAGCTTCATACCAATATACTTTAAAACATCTGCATAACAGTGAAACCTCAGTCCATACCATCTCACGTCTCCCAATGGCAGCATATACACCGTGAACAACACTGGGGACAGCACGGAGCCCTGAGAACCCCACATGGCAGAGAGAATGAGTCTGAGGAATACATCCAGACATCATCCTCTGGGACCTGCCAGTGAGGAATGATTGAAACCATCCGAGGACCATCCCTGAAAGGCCACAGATAACCCTCAAGCACTCTAGCAATTCCCCATGGTCCACGGTGTCAAAAGCTGAAGAGAGATCAAGAAGCACCAAGATAGAGTGGCTCTTCTGATCTCTTGCCATCAGGAAATCATTGAGCACCCGAACCAGAGCAGTCTCAGTGCTATGCCTCTTCCGAAAACCGGACTGGAGAGGATCACAGATATCATGGTTGGTAAGATGGTTCTCCAGCTGCAGCACAACTACTTTCTCAATCACCTTCCCTACAAAGGGAAGGTTAGAGATTGGCCTGTAGTTAGCAGGACAGTTTGGGTCAAGAGATTTCTTAAGAAGTGATGTCACCACCGCCTCCTTTAGGCAGTTCAGGAACTCACCTGAATCTAAGGAGCACCAAACAATCTCTGCAAGAACAGGGTCAATGGCATCCACACACCCCATTATGAGGCATGTTGGGCCTGAGTCCAAGCTACAGCAAGTCGGCCACATACTCTGGACAATCCGCATGATATCCATGATCTCCAGCCGGTCAAAGTATGCCCAAGAAAACCGGGGAGTAGTAACCAAGCACCGACCACTGACAACCCCCATAGAGCGAGCTGACCGGATCTTGGCCCTGATGTCGGCCACCTTATCAGTAAAGAATCGAGCAAACTCGTCACACTTACCTTGTGAAAACACACTTCAAACATGCAGACAGGTTGGATTGCACAACCTGTCCACAGTTCGAAAGAGCTGAGCTGGTCGATTCTGAGCTGCAGCGATCTCCCCGGACAGGAACTCTGCCTTCTTATGAGTGATTGCTGATTGATAGTCCCGATAATGTTCCATCAATTTAAGGCAGCCAGCATCAAGAGCAGATCTCCACCAGCACTGCTTTAACCTTCATCCAGCTCATCTCAACTCCCTCAAGGTCCCATCAAATCAAGGGGACCGAGGGCGAAGAGTGAGAGGACAACCGTGGACAGGAGCGATAGAGTACAGAGCTCCTGCCATGGCCTTATTATAGGCCTGAACCAGGTTCTCTGGACCCTCACTTGCAGGTCTAATACAGTCAAAAGGCCATCAGGGGTCACATCCCTCAAAGGGCGGTATCTGACCATCTCCACGGGGCAGGCCTGTAAGGGGGAGCCCGGAAATTGAACCTTATAGTGTGGTGATCGGACCATCTGACTATTTCCACCACCAAGTCAGAGGTCTCCATTCCCAGGAGGAAAACCAGGTCAAGTGAGTGACCCTGATTATGGGTTGCAGAGGCAACTACCTGTGTGAAGCCCAATGAATTCATAAGTTGGAGGAAGTCCTGACCAAATTGTGAGAGTTTGTCATCGACCCAGGCGTTGAAGTCAGTCAGCACCATCAACCTAGGTGACTCCAACACCATGTCGACAATGAAGTCTGCGACCTCCTGTAGGAACAATTTCTTGCCCCCAGGTGGACGGTAGATGAAAATGATCCTACACCACACACCCGCAACTGCAGTACACTCAAACGATCTGGATTCCTCAACTGGCACCTCTACAAGGTCCAATTCTGATTTAAAACAAATGGTTACACCCCCACCCCTATGGTCCAATCTTGAGCGGTGTGTCACCGAGAATCTAGCAGGAGTAGTCTCCTCCAGGATGGGGCTACCATTCTCATCCAGCCAGGTCTCAGTAATGCAAGCCAGGTCTGCTGTCCCAACAAGATCAGCTATAATAGCTGTCTTGTTACTAAGAGACCTGGCATTGCGCAACACCGTTTGAGTTGGATGAGATTCCGGGGCCAGACGGACTACCGGCCCTGAAACACTGAAGCCCTTGGGTATGGGGACCAGATATGGAGAACCACATTCTGGAACCCATTTCACCCCAAGGCGTCTCCTGGTCCTAACTATCCCAATTCGGCCACCCAGCTCCCCTCCTCCCTCTGAGGTTCAGGACAAAAGCAAAACAGCAGGCTCTAGAGATCTTCAGTCAAACCCTGGAAACCTCTAGAAATCTCTTACTGGTAGACCGGAGAGAGCAGAGTGAGTGGTAGGGGCAAAGAAGATCTTGCAAGTAGCATGGACCCAGTCCATGTAGGGCTTTATAGGTCAGTAACTCGACCTTGAAGGTGATCCGCCAATATACAGGCAGCCAGTGCAGGCCGTGGAGGACAGGAGTGACATGGCAAGATCTTGATAAGCCAGTCAACCTGGCTGTCGCATTCTGCACTAGCTGCAATCAGCGGATATCAAGCCCCAGTAGCCCTAGGTATAGGGCATTGCAGCAATCCAGGCATGAGGTAACAAAGGCTAAAATTATTGCTCAAGTATTGGCCAGTCATTTATAGAAACACAGAAATCTGATGGCAGAAAAGGACCCCTTGGCTGATCCAGTCTGTCCTTTTAACCCATCCCCAATAGGTAACCCTAGACCCCGCTCTCTGCATCCGTCCCCTGCCTCCCCTCGATGGAGACTCCAGTTCCTTCTTTTTCCATGTTCATCCCCTCCCTCTTCTGTAATCTCATGTATTTATCCCATGATCTCTTAAATTCACCTACTGTTTTGGCCCCACCTCCTCTGGTAGTCTGTTCCAGGGGGCCACCACCCTCTCCGTGAAGCAATATCCTCTCCTTTTACCTCTGAACCTTCCTCCTTCCAACTTCAAGCTGTGCCCTCTAGTTTTCAGACTTTCTTTCCTCTGGAATATGCTCCCTTCCCTCACCTTGCTAATCCCCTTCAAATATTTAAATGTCTCAATCATGTCCACCCTCTCCTTCCTAATTTCCATGGAGTAAAGATCAATATCTTCCATCCTCTCCTCATAGGGCTTCTGCTGCATGCCATGCACCATCTTGGTCACCCTCCTCTGGACTCTATCCACCCTATCTATATTATTACATGGGTGAGGTCTCCAGAACTGGACCCCAAATTCCAGGTGGGGTCTCACCATGGTCCTGTAGAGGGGCATTAACACCTCCCTCCTTCTGCTTGTTATACTCCTCCCTATGCACTCCAGCATTCGGGTTGCCTTGCCTACATAGATACATAGATACAGAGATACTGTCAGCAGATAAGGGCATATGGCCCACCCAGTCTGCCCATTTCAGCTTGTTAGTTCCTTTTACGTTTTTTCAGAAGTCTGTTACCCCTTACCCCTGACCTCCAGGATTCCCTTATGTCTATCCCATGCATTCTTAAATCCCATGATTGTTTCTGCCCCCACCACTTCTTCTGGCAGGGTGTTCCACTTGTCCACCACCCTTTCTGTGAAGAAATTCTTCCTCACGTTTCCCCTGAATCGCCCTCTATCCAACTTCATCCCATGCCCTCTACTCCTGGAACATCTTTGTTAACTGGACAATAGTGTATTCCTCCACCGTGTTCCTCCCTGTAAGGTACTTGTATGTCTCTATCATATCCTCTCTCTCTCTCTCTCTCTCTCTCCTCCTCTCCTCCAGGGAGTGCATATTCAAGTCATTCAGCCTGTCCTCATAGAACTTGTGATGCAATCCCTGTACCATCTTTGTTGCCCTCCTCTGAACCTTCTCCATCCCGTCTATGTCCTTACGTAGGTAAAGTCTCCAGAACTGTACACTGTACTCCAGGTGGGGCCTCACTAGTGTCTTGTATAGTGGAATTATGACCTCCATTTTCCTGTTGGTGATGCCCCTGCCTATGCATCCCAGCATCCTATTTGCTTTACCTGCTGCCTTGTTACACTGTTTCCCTACCTTGAGGTAATCAGAGATGATAATCCCAAGGTCCCTTTCCTGCTTGGTGCATGCTATATTCTCACCCCAACTGATATGTTGTTCCGGGGTTTTTGGTCCCCATATGCATTATTTTGCACTTCTTTGTGTTGAATTTTAACTGCCAAACCCTTGAACATTCTTCAAGCTTCTGCAGGTGCCTCCTCATTCTGTCCACACCCTCTGGCATGTCCACTGTGTTACAGAACTTTGAGTTATCAGCGAACAGGGAAATTCTGCCTTCTAGGTCCTGCTCAATGTCACTGATGAAGACATTGAACAGGACCGGTCCCGGCACTGATCCCTGCAGTACCCCACTGGTCACTCTTCCCTCTGTGGAGTGACAGCCATTTACTACCACCCTCTGTGTCCTGACGCCCAGCCAATTACCCATCCACCGCACTACTGTCCTGCTCACTCCCTTATTCCCCAGTTTGTTTAATAGCCTTCTATACGGCATAATGTTAAAGATCTTGCTGAAGTCCAGATAGGCCACGTTCACTGCCCTCCCCTGATCCATCTCCTTTGTCACCCAGATGAAAAATTCAAAGAGGTTGGTCTGGCATGACCTCACCCTGGTGAAACCATGCTGCCTTAGGTCCTGTAGTTCGTTGGCAACCAGATGTTGCACCAATCAGTTTTAGTACTTGATGTGTTGTCACTGTACCATTATGCCCATACTGACAGCTTGTACTTGATGTATTGTCTTTGTACCATTATGTTGTACTGTCCCAGGTTGTTCCTGAAAATAGGCATAATACTTGTCTAGTGTACTTACCCGGTAAACAAAAGCTAAATAAATAAATAAATCTCTCCATCAATAGTGCTTCCATGATCTTCCCCACTACCGAGGTCAGGCTGACTGGTCTGTAGTGCCTCACTTCCTATTTGTTCCCGCTTTTGTATAAGGAGACTACATCTGCTGTCCTCCAGTCTTTGGGTACCTCCCCTGTTTCCAGTGATTGGCTAAACAGGATTGCCAGAGGTTCAGCCACCACCTCTCTTAGTTCCTTTAGGACCCTGGGATGCACCCCATCTGGCCCCATTGCTTTATTGACTCATGCCTTCCAGTTCCTTTAGGACCCTTTCCCATGTAAAGGGACTTGTGTCCATTTCTGCACCCTTCCCACCCCCTGTACTCCCTTCAGGCCCATTACCATCCACTTCCTCAATGAAGACTGAGCAGAAATATCTGATCAGTATGGCAGCTTTACTGTTGTCATCCTCCACGCTGCCCCCATACTCCCCCTTCAGTCTCACTATCCCTCCCTTTGCCCTTATTTTTTCCCTTATGTACCTGTAAAAGGTTTTGTCCCCTCCACCCACTGATTTTACGATGCGCTCTGATGTCTGAGCATTGGCTTCCCTTACTGACCTCCCTGACTCCCTTTGCTTCTCCTGGTACTTCTCCCTATCCCCTTCTGGGTGCGTCTTTTTGTATTGCTTGAATGCGATCTTTCTGGCTTTCACTTTCTCCGCTATCTCCTTGGAAAACCATAATGGCCTTCTCTTCCTTTCCCCTTGCTAACCTGCTTAATACATACTTCTGTTGCTCTTGTAATCCCTGTTTTTAAATATTGCCCACTGTTCCTCCACCTCTGATTCCCTCCCCATTCCCATTAGTGCCTCTTTCAAGCATGTCCCCATTTTCCCAAAGTCTGCCATCCTAAAATCCAGGATACGTGTTTTTGTGCGGTTTGGTTCTGCTCCTTCTGTGATTTCAAACCACAGAGACTGGTGGTCACTGTTACCCCCATCACACTGTCCCCATTTGTGAACCTGAGGTCCAGTATTGCCTTCTGCCGAGAAGGTTCCATGACCATTTACTTAAGGAAGGCACCTTGAAGGGAGTCCAGGATAAATCTGCTCCTAGTTGATGCTGCTGTTGGGAGGTTCCAGTCCACGTCTGGAATGTTGAAGTCACAAACCAGCACCACCTCCCCCTTATCCACCATCCTTTGGATGGCTAGCATTAACTCCTCATCTGTCTCTTCCTCCTGGGCTGGTGGTCTGTAGACCACCCCTGTGCAGATGGCTGACCCCATTTTCCTTTCCAGCTTAACCCACAGTATCCCCCCCCCCCGTTTTTTTCCTCCTGGATCTCTGGGGCCTTTATGCATCTTTCACATAAAGTGCTACTCCTCCTCCTCCCTTCCTGCCTCTTCTGAATATGTTGTAGCCAGGTATGGCCCTCTCCCAGTCATGGTTATCATTACACCAGAATTAGAACCCAAACAGCATTCACCCTCCCCAAGTGTCAAATCCAACCACAGTGCCCCTATTCTGAAACAGCTCCTCCAGAAATGGACAGTCACAGTACTTCATTCAGACACAGCCCCAGTGCCCCCAACCCCATAACAATACCACCAAAAAATTGAAAAGCCACAGTATCTTAGTCCAGTAGCAGTACCATGCCAGCAGAATGTATCCCTAACCCTCCAGGTCACCCAGGGACCTCTTCTTCCAATGAACTCCTCCTCCTGCCCCCTCTGATAGGTCCTCTTCACCACTGGGAGTGGCTTACCTCAATCTCCACAGCCCGAGCTCCACTGGATGTGATCAGCCCTTTCTAGACCGTTTTCCTCTTCTGTTCTCATCCCATCCTCTAGAGGGTGGTACCCTCCTCAAACCTTTCTCCCTTGACTGGTGACTCCCCCTGGAGTTGGATCTGCTTCCTTGTCTTGGGCACTTCTTAATAGTGGTCAGGGATGGGGTGGGAGGCGGGGCTCAGACACGGCGCCCAGCTGCTTCTTCCCCGATCCTCCTTCTCCCCCACTCCAGTGAATGCCTCCCGATCCCCTTCCTACTCGAATGTGCACCAGTCAGCAGCCTTTTTAAATACGGCCCACCATGGCATCCTTCAAATGGATTGGCTCCTCAGTTAGCCGATGCAAATCCCCTTCTGTGTCCCATTGGAAGCAGCCCCTGCCGCTAGATTGGCTCAGACTTCAAGCCGCTTTTCCTGTAGCTTCTCCTCTGTTGCTGGTGGGCATAAAAAAAAAACAGCTCAGACACTGCGCCCCCAGCTGCTTCTTCCCTAATCCTCCTTTCCTGATCCTCCATCTCCTCCACTCTGGTGAATGCCTCCTTATCCCCTTCCTATATATCTTAGGATCTATGACAGTCGGTTGACAATTTCATTGTTGACCGACATTACAATGACTCCCTTATGTTGACCGCATTTGCGGTTGGCATAAAGGGGATTACATTCAACTGTGTTTTCTTTGGGAGCTTTCTCCCTGAACCCCCCATGTGGGAGGCTCTGCCCCCACACCCCCTGCTATTTAATTAATCAACTCCAAGTTGGAGTTGCTTTGGGGAGGGGGTGCAATACCCCCTGGAAAGCAGTGCCGGGGTCCCGCGCCAACACTATAGTGACCTGGCGCTGTTGTCGCCGTAGTGTCAGGTGTGGTAAAGCTGTTGCAGTAGCAATTATATATATATATAATCAATGTATCTATCTATCTATCTATGTCTCTCTTTCTATCTGTCTATCTCTCTACCTAAAGGCCCAACTCAAAATATGCAGTTTATCTTCAAGTGCGAGGAGGCAGGATCATAACTTGTGCGTGGAAGAACCATGACTTACTTATGAAAGTCTTGCCTTCTCACATTGATAAATGACAAATTTTGTGACAGATCACTGTGTGTTTGATTTATACACCATCAGTTTCTTAGTTATAACTTTAAGAACTGCTGTTTGTTTGAAGATTTAACTATTTCTCTTTGATTTCAACTGTTGGATTTAATGCTGCACTAGGCAAGTGTGATGACATCAGAACTGTGAAAACTGCTCTCTGTTTGGTTCAGTATTTCATTGCTATGATGCTAAACTTTAAGACGGCAATCGTGACAACACTTGCCACAACATAATTTTTGATATCTTCCTGTTAGTGTTATCATCAGCCAAGATATCACTTTTAATTTGTCTTTGTTGCCCCTACTCCTGTTGTATAAATGTGTATGTTTTTTTTTTTTATAATCACTCTGTGAGGATAGGGGAATTATGGTGGAGGGTAGGAAAAGACCAAGTTGGTCAAGGGAGTGGCCTAGGCCCGATGAAGATGGCTGCAGGATCTTTTTGTTTTGATATATTTATGTGTCCTGACTATATTTCCTTGAATACCCACAATTAGTATGAAATACTCGGTGCTCATATCCAAGTACCTTGTACCCTGCTATTCACGTGATTCGGGAATAATACGCATTGTTGGCACATATCTTAAAAGGGATTCAGGGCACGGGGGATAGAAAACAGAAGGGTAATGGGTGAGAAGGGCACAAAATACACGACAGAGGAAGCAATCACATATGCAGGGAGAGAGTAGTGAAGCAGATTTACTGAAGGGGTTGGGGAAGAGGAGGAAGTGGGGGAGGATGGAGGGGGAGTAAAAGCCCACTGTAGTAGCTGAACCAATAACCGTCTAGCTCAGAGGTGAACATGCTACCAACCAAGCAACATGAGCAGTACAAATAGAATAAATGAAGAGTAAGTGTGGTATATATAGAGGATAATGACTGGGGGTTGGTTGATTACCAGGTTGTAAACACCTCAAGCAGTTGCCAGGTCGACCTTTGTAAACCTTGAGAGCAAAGCTCAAGAGGTTTACGGTTGTCATGGCAACCGCAAGAGATTTTGCAACCTGGTAGTCAACCGACCTCCAGTCGTTGTATTTTACAGTGTATGGTGTCAGTATGCACCCGGACAATCAATTTGTTTTTGTTTTTGGACAGCATTTTAAGAGAAAAAAATGGTCATCTATCTCTTACCTTGCACAAGAGGTGAAGTCTCCATAGCGATCGCAAAATATACTTTTTTTATTCCTATAATTAACTCTGTCACATTTTAATGCGATATTGAAAGGCATTACAAGAAAAAAAAACATTTTTAAATAATACCCCCCCAATAAACACAGGCCTGAAAAACCTTATGGATCAAATGTCTAAAGTTCAAATGTGAAGAAACATGGTTGGCCAACCGTTTTCAAGTGATCGCTCTTTCCTTTTGCATCATTTACTTCTGCTAAGGCCTTGTGATTGCCATGGTAAATGAATGAAGGCACAGGGTATACAACTTTGGTAAGGAACCTGAGGAAAAAACAAATAAAAATACAAAAAAAAACTGCCATATGTTTGAATAGCAGCACTCACCTCTGTGAGAGGCATTCTGACACACAGAATGTTGGAATCAGCTGGCGTTCTTTCTTGTAAACCCACTGCTCTGATGTACTTAGGCAAGGTTTATCACCAGAACGTCAGAATAGTGTGATTACAAGAAAAAATAACGATACATTGGGAGCGTTTATAGAGGCTCCTCATACATTATAAGGAAATATACCCACTGTGGGTGCTAATCAGATCATAAAGCCACGTGTCCAAAGGACGAGTAGCTTAATAATCTGGTTAGCCTCCTCAAATTTTCTCAAAAAGTAAGGAAATTCCTTGCAAAAAACTATGTTAATGCATCCATTAGAGTTACAAAGCTACAAAAACAAAAAAATGTGTTAGGCCAGAGTATTTTCAACCTTAATACCCACTCCCTCCACCAGCCCCTACCCTCGTGATCCAAGACTGAGCTACAGGTCCAGGGCCACCATGCCCCATGGCTATGAGCAAACTAGCCATTCCGGAATCTTTATGTTTTGACAGACTGTTGTTGACTGATTGACTAATTTAGTCATTTTATGTACTAGGTGGGGGGAATGGATCACTGGAACTCATTTTCAGTCATCCCTAGCCCTGAACTACTGTAGCGCTTTTCTGCCTCTAAATGTAAACCCAGACCAGTTTTCTTTTTCTAACAAACCCGAAGTCAATGTCCCCGAGATGCATCTCCGGCATCTGATGGCAAGCTGAGAGGAACATTTATTACATTCATACAGCAATAACTTTTTTCTTTTAATTTTATAAGGAATGTCTTTGGGCATATAATGTCGGTTTATAAAGACATTCGAGTCAAAAACATACCATGCAAGTACAATGTGCAACTGTTAATAAACACAAATAAAGAATAGTTACTTACCGTAACTGTAGATCTTCAGGAAAATCTTCTCCATTGAGCCACATTATGGAACTGCAAGCTATCGACATCAAGACCATCCGGAAAATGTTGCTAACTGGGGCCACACACATCAACGTGACTCGTCACTGCCTATATGACATGGGTAGCCCCATCATGCCTCAGTTCCCCGTTGGAGATAAGCTCAGAGGATCATCGGACCGGCAGGGATCGAAGCAACCAGGACTAAACCAGGCACATAGGAGAGGATATGTAAATCTGAGTAAATATGCCAAATTCAGGCATAATAGGAGAACCAGAATGCGAGAGCAGGCAGGATAACCACCCATCACTCAAAAAGAGGGAAAGAGGGTGGGAGAGCTGTGGCTCAGTGTAGGAGATCTCTCGAAGATCTACTGTTACAGTAAGTTACTATTCTATCTTGGATATCTCTCTCCATCGAGCCACATCATGGGATGATTCCCAGGCAGTACCAAAACACCAAGAGAGGAAGGAAGGATCTAAGGACCCTGAGGAAGGAGGCCTTGCATTACAGTAAGGACAAATCTGGCATGTCTACGAGAGGTGGTCCATTTCACAGCAGTGGTGGAGAAATTAATGGAAACACTGCTAAAAGACAGGCTAGTGGAATATTTTGAATCCAATGGGTTATAAGACAAAAGACAGCATGGATTCACAGGGGGAGGTCATGCCAGACAAATCTGTTTGATTTTTGGATTGGGTGATCAGGGAAAGAGATCAAGGAAAGGCAGTGGATGTGGTCTAACTGGACGTCAGCAAGGCCTTCGACACTGTGTAACATAGGAGACTGATAAAGAAATTGGACAGTCTAGGGGTGGGATCCAAAGAGGTAAACTGGGAAAAAAGTAGTTAATGAATAGATGACAGAGGATGGTGGTAAACAGCACTCACTCTAATGAGGGGAGAGAGACCAGTTGGGTGCAGCAGGGCTCAGTACCAGGACCAGTCCTCTTCAATGTCATCATAAGTGATACTGCAGAAGAGCAAGAAGTGAAGATATGCCTTTTGCAGATGATATAAAAATATGTAATATGGTGGATACTCAGGAAGGGGTTAGAGAGCATGAGCAGGGACCTTAAGAAGCTTGAGGAGTAGTCAAGGGTATAACAACTGGGGTTCAAAGCCAAAAAGTACAAAATCATGAACTTAGGGCACAGAAACCCAGGAGCGGAGTATAAAATGGGGTGGGGGAGGTATTGACAGTCACTAAGCAAGAAAGAGACCTGGGGATTATAATTTCTGATGACCTTAAAGTATCGGGGTAGTGTGGCAAAGCAGAAAGTAGGATCAGTGGGATGCTGGGGTACATAGGGAGAGGTATCACCAGTAGGAGGGAGGAGGGAGGTGGTGTTACCACTGTATAGGTTATTGGTGAAACCCCACCTGAAGTACTGTATCCAGTTCTGGAGGCTGCATCTCAAGAAGGACATAGGCAGGATGGAGGCATTCCAGAGGAGGGCTACTCAAATGGTGTAATGGTTGCACAAGAAGCCCTACGAAGAGAGACTGAGGGATCTCAACATGCACACCCTAGAGGAGAGAAGGGAGAGGGCAGACATGATAGAGACCTACAAGAGCCTCATGAGTGTGAACAAGGTGTAGAAGAAGAATCTATTTCAAATGAGGAAATGCACAAGGACAAGAAGGCATACAATGAAGCTTGAAGGGATAAGTTTAAGAGGGATTTGAGGAAATACTTATTCACTGATAGAGTGGTGGATGGTTGGTACAGTCTGCCAGAAGAGATAGTGGTGGCAAAAAAGTGGGGGGCTTCAAGCATGCATAAGATAGGCAAAAGGTGATACTGGAAAATAGGCAAGGAGGTGGGGAGGATAGCAGTAGACCAGGTAAGGTCTGCGGAGACAAAACAAGCAGGAAAATCTGTGTAGACAGACTGGGCCAAGTGGTCCTTTTCTGCTGATAAAATCTATGTTTTTATGTTCAGACTGTAATGTTTAGCAAATGTATGAACAGTGCACCAAGTGGCAGCAGAACATATATCAGTAGGAGACACACTGTGGAAATGAACCACGGAAGTAGCCACCCGACAGGTGGTTTGAGGACGTACAGGACCAGGAAGCTGCTTATTGCACTTCTGATAACAGAAAGAAATGCAGCAGGCCAACCACTGAGAAAGGCCCTGCTTCAAAATAGGAGAGCCCACTATTCTGGAGGTGAAAGCCACAAATAGCGGAGAGGGATTTTCTACAGTTCTTAGTATGATCCAGGTACCACTGCAACATCCGATGTACATCCAGCGCATGCAAGCAACATTCCCCACTATCTGCAGGAGTTGAGAAATAGACTGGAAAGACAACAGTCTGCTTTAATGTTCTCTCAGACATGACCTTTGGCAGAAAATGTGGACTTGTATACAAGACAACCCGGTCTTTGTGGAAAATAAGAAAAGGAGGGTCTACAACCAGAGCCTGCAGTGCAGAAATACATCTAGCAGATGTCATAGCCACTAGGAGAAGTGTCTTCCAAAAGAGGATGTGCAGATCACAAGTAGCAGTGGGATCAAAGGAAGGTGCAGTAAGGGTCTCTGGAATCAAACTCAAGTCCCGCACTGGAACCAGAGCTTGGATGGGGGGGGGCAGAAGTAGGATACTGCTGAGGAACCTGCATGAAACCTCAAGCTGGGCCACTGTCTTCCCATTGGTAAGGGCATGAAGAGCTGGCATTGTTGCCAAGTGGACCTTATTGAAGGAATAGCCGAGGCCCAAGTCCATAAAGGACATGAGGTAGTCTATCACCAGACTGACTGGACACGTAAAGGGGTTCAGCTGACAGGCAGCACACCATGTAATAGAACGTTTTCAGTTTCGTGAGTAGATGACTTTCAAGCCACCAGTAGAACAGCTGCAATCACCAAGGAAACCCCAAAGCGGGAGAGCTCTACATTTCAGGAGCTAGGTGTGGAGGTGCAGAAAGTGAAGATTCAGATGCACCAGAGCACCCTGCTCCTGTAACAGAAGTCCCACTTGTAGATAGAGTGAAACAGGGGGTTCCACTACCAACTGCTGAAGCAGAGGGAACCAGATTTGTCTGGAACATTATGGGGCAACCTCAGTGGCTGACTCAGCCCAAAACTTGACTACAACCCTCTGAATTACAGGGAATGGAGAAAGGTATACATGTACCTCCCTTTCCAAGATAGAGACAATGTGTCTCATCATAAAACTCCATCCCTGGAGCTAGCAAACAGAAACATGGCAGTTTTGCATTATATGGGGACACAAAAATTTCTCTGTTTGGGCAACCCCTTTTTAGGAAGAGGTCATCCACGACAGAGTTCAGTAACACCCATTTGTGGCAGAGTACCTGGGACTGGATAAGATGACCCACAATGGTGTTGAGGGTCCTGGGCAGAAAGATGGCTGACAGGAACAGATTGTGTTCCACAGACGAGTGACAGACTCTCACTGCCTCTCTGCAGAGAGGATATGAGTGGACACTGCCTTGACAGTTGATGTAGTACATCACTGAAATATTGTCTGTAAAGATCAACAGCTGATAACCTGGAAGGAGGGTGGGAAGGCCTGTAGGCCAAGCAGAAGAGCCCTCATCTCCAGAGTATTACTATGTAGAACCATATCCACGGGGGCCCAGACAGCAACCCCACCCTGAACCTGAGGTATCCATCATCATCACTAGAAGAGGAGATGGACGGAGAAAGGGGGATACCATCTCGAGTTTGGATTAGTCTAACCACCAGCGCAAGTAGAGACAAAGCGGAGAGGTCACTTCTATGAGACACTCCAAGCCATTAGAATGTTGAGCTCACTGGGTACAGAGGAACCACTGTGGAACCTTCAAGTGAAGATGCACCAGCAGGACAGTCAGAATGGCAGCAGTCATGAGGCCCATCCGACGTAAGAGGTATTTGCCAAGACATTGTCACTGGAAGAGACCACATGAGCCTGGGCAACTACTGCCGAAGCAGTCTGTGGGCAGGAAAGCCCAACCCAGTCCTTTGTGCAGAATGGCCCCTATATAAAGGACACATTGGCACGGAGTAAGAGCTGACTTTGGTTTGTCCACCAGAATACCCTACTGTTCAAGCAGTTGTCTGGTTTGAAACAGCATGCAAACAATCGTTTTCCTCGATAGGGCCTTCAAAAGCCAATCATCAATGTATGGGAAGACATGCAGGCTCTCTCATCAGAAGGCTGTTGCAACCACTGCAAAATATTTGGTAAAGACACACAGTGTACATGACACATCAAAGGGCAAGACGTGAAACTCATAGTGCGAGCACTGGAGCATCAACTTTATGTGCTGTCCATTAGACTTGCAGATTTGATATGGAGGTAAGCATCCTTCATATCCAGAACGACCATCCAATCTCCTTTTAAAAAGAGGGGGAGGAGGGACTGCAGAGAAACCATGCAAAACCTCTTGTAATCTACAAACAGTGGTTCATACAAATAACAGCACAAGCAAAGAGAGCGCCGGCAATAAGGGCACACACAAGAGGGCGCAGGAAAAGAGGGCACCTGGCTATAGGGCACATGTGTGCCACCCATTTGGTCGTCATGTGCCTGCCCCTTCACACCCACCCAAATATATATAATCACCCCCTCCTACCCCATACAAGTGAGGAGAGAGGTAATATTGAGGGCAGCAGCAAGAGCGGGCGAAAGACAGAAGATACCCTCAGCACCATGTGCCCACATTGTCGTGCCCCAAACTCCCGTGCACCACAATTGCAGGCACCTTATTTATGGTGCCCTTCCCATGCCCTTTTGACAGGGTACCACAAACAGGTTGAGGCCTCAGAGATCTAGGATGGGCCTTAAATCCCTGGTCTATTTTATTACCAGGACATACTGGGAATAATACCCAAGTTCTTCTCTGCAGTTAGGATGGGCTCTGAGGCCCTCTTGCTGAGGAGAGTTTGAACCTCCTCCAACATGAGGTCGAGGTGTCCCAGAGGGTAATGGTTGGCCAAAAGAGAATGTGCTGGATGGATGGAGAGGAGCTCTAGAGTGTGTCCTCACTGAAACCCCCCCCCCCAAAAAACCCAAGCATCTGCAGTAATCTCCCTCCACTTTGATAGGAAGAGGGAGATGCAGTCCCCTTCCATGATGTCCTTTTCTGACGGGGCCTGAAGAAGGGGGGGAAGTCAGAAGGTGGCAGGGGCAGCAGGGCACCATCAATACTGGCCACTTTGGTGAGTCTGGCATGGGCACCAGGAGACAAATTGGTCTGGGGGAACCTGTGGATGCTGAAAGTCATGGCTGGGACCCCTGGAGTAACCCCCTCTGGGAAGGGCATAAGGCCTATGAAATGAACCACAGCCCCAACCTCAGGGCTTAGGATTCAGAGTGTGCAAAAACCTCAGGGTCATTTTGGACATCTGAAGGAGTCAAAGGGTAGCCCCTTCATCAGCACCAAAAAGCTGCTTTTCTCTAAAGGGAGCACTTAGTACTGACTGTTGGACATCAGATGCAAAACCAACAGCACATAATTAAGAGTGATGGTGCAGGCAAATGCCACATCCAGCCACATCAGAAGCATCATAGGTGGATCTTAGCAAGCGTTTACCAGCTTCGAGGACATTAGCCGCGGTTTGTTGGGCCATGAACTTATCGGGCTCATCTGACAGTTTTTTGGCCATTGCAGCCACAGATTTCCACAGGCAATTTTGATATTTCACCATGTATGCCCAGTAGTTTGCAATACTGTAAGCAGTCCAAGGGATGCAGAAGCAAATGTTCTTTCTTTCCCCCATGTCATCAAGCTTCCCCGATTCCTTATCAAGAGGAAAAGAGCTCATGTTTTCATAAAAATTTCTCTTAGAAGAGTCCCCCTCTGCTGTAAAACCCAGTTTGGATTGAACCTGCCAAATGAAAGCCTGAAAAAAGGCATCTGCAGAAGGTGATCTTGGAGTGTGTTTCACAGTTCCTTCACTACAGGAGGACAGTGTGGAGCTGGAGCCCACTACATTCAGAGGATCCAGATCCGCCTACATGTTTTCTTCACAGTTCTCCTCCATATATTCTGGACGGTATTCCAGTTCTTCCTCATTGATAATGGGATTATAGGGTTGATGAGCAGAGGACGCTGCAGTGGAGGAACCACTGATGGAGTTATCATCAATGGGGGATGCTAGGCAACACTGCAGAGAGAAGGAACTCCTGTGTCATCAAAGAAGTTGATGGTGGTAACTCCAAAGGCCTCAACAGAGATGGCATCAACCACAGAGGCAAAGGCATAAGCCTTTGAAACAGCTCAGACATCTAATATAGAAGCTGTGCATCAACAGACCCAGACAGGGTCGATGACTATGGAACCATTGATAGGACAGTCCCCGATGGGTGGCCTCCTTTTGTCTGACACCCCAACAGTGAAACAGGGAAAATGACCACTACAGCGACAGTCACTGTAATGGTCCGTTTCATGTTTCACTTTCCCCCAGTGTCTTGCCCCCTCCCCGGACCAACTCCAACCTGGAGTTGAGAATCCTAAAGTCGGGGTGTGGGCACAGCCCACCACAGAAAACACTAGATTAGGCAGCCAATACCTGCATCGGTATTGTGCCATCGCAAAGTGATAGTCGACAGACGACTGGGTCGACTCAAACTTGGTGCTTCCGTCCCCAACGGTGGAATCAGCTGTAAATCCCCATGGGGGATTGCTGCCTTTGCCAGACCCCGACATTGGTGTCTGAGAGACGGTCGGGGTGGGGGGGGGCAGCAGAACTGGAGGCTTTGGCTTGGATTCCATCTTTGTTACTTGACTTACCTCTGGTTAGAGGAGATCAGGATTGGCTGGAGAGGCATTCTTTTCCTTGTGCCTCTTCTTGTCTGCATTGCAGTGCTTTTCCACCAACTTAGCAAACTTGTTCAATTTCTTTGTGGATTCAGCGGTGGATGCCATCAACCTCGAGGAACATTGGTCCGATGGTGACCCAAGGGGAGAGGCAGTGGTTAACGATGGTGAAGCTGTCTTCAGCACACCTTGGTTCTCCTCCACAGCTTTGATTTCTGAATACAGTTCCAAGGCCTTCTTTCAATGTCTCCTAGTGGTCTGGTCAAAGCTCTGGCAAATGCTGCAGGTCTTCACGTTATGGGACAAGCCCAAGTAGCAATGCACATGGCGTGCTCAACATCCTAGCATTGTTTGATGTCACCATATCAACAATAATGGAATGGTTCCTGTTCTTTTGATGGCAGCATAAAAGTTTAAAGTTTAAAATAAACAAAGAAGTAGCAGTGTTAGCAATGCTTACAGAGTTTTACAGTGTTCTTCAGTAGCGGTGGACCGACCAGCGGTTGATGTCGGGAGAAAGACCTGAGGCATGATAGGACCACCCACATTATATAGGTGTTGATGAGGCACACTGATGTGGGAAGTCCCAGCTAGCAAGATTTTCTGGGTAACCCTGGCGCTAACAGCTTACAGTTTCATGATGCAGCTCAATGGAGGGAGATATCCTTGAAGATCAATGCATACATTCAGGTAGAACATACACATTCCATAGACTCAATCGAGCTGTACTTTAAAACAAGGTTTATAAATACTGCAGTTTTACAAGCTTACAGAATATAAGTTACAGAAACTAACCAACCTGGAGTTACAAGGACCCCAAATCCAATCTGAAATTTATTTTTTTTTGGGGGGGTTACTGCCTTCTGCAATTAAAGGGATACAAGACCTCTTCCTTTTAGCAAGATAATGCCTATTTTCAGGAATGACCCAGCAGAAATAGAGCAAATAGGTAAATAACCACATAACGAAAGTGGTGACAGAATCAAATGCAAATCTTGTAAACACTGCTTATAGGCGCAGGTAACACACACATGAATACAAGAGCTTGTTTATTTACTTTTCATACAAAATATTGAGACATCTCATGTAGGTCCTCATCTAGCCATTTACTTACCGCTGGGGGTGTTGTCAAGTTGATCCTCCTGCTGTCTAGTTTCTTCCTCTTTTACGTCACCAACGGGGAGTTCCTCATCCCTCTCTATCAATGATAACAAGTGTCCTGCTGGGATTACATATCCTAAAGAGTGATTGAAAACAAAAGCAACATGACAGAGATGTTATTTATAAAGAAAACTAAAGGCAAGAAAAACCTGCCATGATGTTTTTTTAAACTTCCCTTTATTAATTTATCTGTCAGTAGAGATCATACACTGACAATACAGCAAATAATAGCCTGTGCACCCTTTTTCCACGTTCTTTAATTAAAACTGGGAGCCACTGCCCCCTCTTTCTCATTATGTCGATGTTTCAAAGTTTCACACAACTTAGTCATCATTTTAATGCACCTTTTGGAACTGTTCATATTGTGTAGCTGGGTAAGGCTCATCTGTAGTGCTCCAACGAGCCATCCCTGAAAATATTTGATTTCTGCTGCATTAAACTTCAGAATGTAGCCATCTATAAATCAAGTGACATGATTCATTTGCAACCCACCCCACATCCTCCACCCATCGCAGTATTTATTTAGTTTTTGTTGACCTGGAAAGGAGGACTAGGCAATTCTGCCTATTGTCAGCCTCGTTGCAGGTGAGGGGGGATACAGATGGAAACCAATTGATATTTAACCAGATTAAGCTGTTGGTGGTATTTTCTAGTGAATGTAGAAATTTAGCCAGCACATCAGGGGGATTTACCAACTCTTTTTACATAAGCATAACTTTGGAGACACAAGCCCATTGTTTTTAGAATGCCCTTCTATTGACTCTTTTTGGAAAAAATGGCTACCTTTTGTGGTTTTCCAGGTTTTGGACTATTGACATATGACATTCTGGTGTTGAGAATTTTCTTTAATATGTGGTCCCATTACCATGAAAGTACCTCGAGAGTGATATTTTCTATAATTAACTTTTTAATCTGGCAGTTCTGCTGTAAATTGGTGTTACAGCAAGAACTTCTACAGAAAATCTCTGTGAAACTGCACCTGCAGGAGGAGAAACACACCAACAGGTGGAGGGAATGGCACCAGTGGGATACACAAGAGAACCTAAGTGATGGTTCTGCATTAGGGGAAAGGTGGGAGCCCTGTGATTGCAGATATCTCTACTGTATGGTTCCTGGCAGGATCTAGTAGACAGTGCTGTTGTGAGAGAACTGCACATTATAACACAGACACCACACATGCGCACATTGTTTGGGTTGTTTCTATTATGAATGAGCATGAGTAACCCCAAAGCATGAGTGCCATGAATCAAGAGTGTGGCATCTAAGTGGCATCTGGGGGCATTGGCATGATGTCAACAGAGGGCCACAGGCCATAGGCCATGCTGCTGAAAAGACAGCAGGTGGAGCAAAGGGAGAAGGAAGGATGTAGGTGGGGGTTCAATAGAAACTGCAGCTACTACCTATCTGGGGTCTGTCTGTCTGTAGAGAGGCACTGGTAGGGACTGCTGCTAACTCCTATCAGTAAGGGAATTCTGTGTGAGGGCAGATATCCCTCAGCCAGGAGTGGATACCTGTATTGCTAGTGGACCAAAGCTATTCCCTTTCTAATGTCAGCCTACAGGGGACTCAGCAGGAAAACATACGGTTCATAACTAGGTTAGTAGTGGGTCACAGTTACTTCCTATCTGGAGTCAGCCTACAGGGGAATTAGCTGACAAACTCAGTGGGAAGGCTTACAGTTCAAACCTTGGACCAACTAGACAGCTAGGTAGCGAAACTGTTAACATAATAGTCAATTAGAAAGGAAGTGGGTACAGCTCTTCAGTCACCACCATCCAGGTTCTTATTGACTAAAGGGGTGGGACAGAGTTGTTGAGCTTAAACCACCCTTATCCAGATCCAGAGTAAAAGCTCCATATGGGTAACGGGGACAGTTAAGTGCCTTATTAAAGAGTGCCTAGAACACAACAGTGGAGAGGGTGCATGCACTGGGGGCAGGGGGTGACAGGTAGGGTTGTAGGGAGTGTGGGGCAGCAGTATTCCTGGGAGATCTCTGAGAGATGGAGGGGATGCCTGGTTTGTAGGCATATTGGCCAGTTGATGCAGGAGATAGGTGCACTGGTGGGGGTAGCAATCCATAGGGCATGGATGGGATGGGCAGAGGGGCCACAGGACATGGAGGCAGGCAAAGAGAGAGAACAGAAGGGGGGCCAAGGTGCAGAGGGAGGGCCACACAGAAGGGAAAGGAAGGATGAAGGGAATAGGAAGGTCCCCAGGGTCCACCTCCTCCAGCAGAAAAGAAGGCCCTTTGACTGGGGGGGGGGTAACAGTAAGGGGTACAGACAAGGCAGGGTAGAGAGGGTGTACAGTAGGAGCACCACCAGAGTGCTGGTGCAGAACAGGTTCCTCCCACTGAACAGAAGGGAACAGGAGGAACTTGGAGGGGAGGGTTAGGACAGTGAGATAAAGGGGGAAGAAGGCAGTAAAAAGAAGGACTTCAGGGATGACAGGGAGAGGGGACAATAGGAAAAAAGTTCAGGTGAGAGGGAGAAGGCAGGGAAAAGTATGGAAGGGACAGTGGGAAAGAGTAAGTGAGGGGACAAGTTGGGGGGGGTGAGGAGAAGGGAAAGGCTGTGGGAGTGCCCGGGAAACTGAGGCTTAGATAGAGGGGGCTGGGATGAGGGGTCAAAGGGGAGTACAGGATGTGCAGGAGAAGAAGGAAGGGGTAGGCAGGCGTGGGCAACAGCATGGGTGGAGGGGGAAGGGCCCATGAAGGTGGGGGAAGGGTGGTGATCTTGGGGGATTTAATAGTAAACGGGGTGAGGTGGGGAAGGAAGGGTCAGCAGCAAGCATTAGGACAGTAGAATATATGCCAGGGATGACAGTGGGAAGAGTGGGATTTCTAATAGCCAAGCACATGGAGCAGGAGGGTGGAAAACCTCACATAATAGCACACCTGAGTACGAATGACTTTGCAGGATGCGAGGTGAGGTAGTGCAAGAGAGGTTCAAGGAGGTAGAGAAAAAGTGCAGTGAGGCATGGAGTTCAGTAGTCTTCTCAGAGGTGCTATCAGTCCCAAGGTTTAGAGCACTGCAGGGAAAATTAGAAATGAGGAATTTAATGTATGGCTCAGAGGGTGGTGTGAGGCAGAGGGGTATAGGATAGTTGGTGATTTTGGAAAGGGACCTGGGAGAATAAAGACTTGTATGCATCAGACAGGTTACATCTAAGTAAAATGGGCACAAGGGTCCTGAAGGGCAAACTGGAGAAATTCATGGGGAAAGACTTCAATTTAAACTGACAAGGGGGGGCCAGCAGGGTGCAAAATACCCTTAGTCACCTGGTGGTTGAGGCTGATAACCTCCCCAGTCAGAACAGAATAGGAAGGAACTAGTAGGGAGGGAAGGAAAGATAGGGGAGGTTGGGACAGAGTTTAAGGGGCCCCCGAGTTGTGATGGAGGTAGTGTCTCTGAGCATGGCGACCAGGGAAAAAAATGGCTGAGATGTAGGTGCTAATGATCGAAAGAGAGGTGGACATGTTAGCATCCAGAGATATAGGCAATACCAAACCACAACTGGGACCTCGCACTCCTTGGGTGCATAATATAGTAAGTATAAGGAAATGGAAAGAGGGGAAGGAATGGCTCTGTATGTGAAGGGGGGGATAACCTGTACCAGAGAGGAAGGGGTGGATAGAAAGACAGAAGTGTTATAGGTGCAGGTCCAATCCACTAATAGGAGGAAACAAAGGATGGGGGTAGTTTACAGACCATCTTTACAAGATGAGGAGTTAAATAAGCCAGGTACTAGGGTCTCAAATCCTGGAAATCTCAGGCAAGGCAGAGGCAGTAATAATGGGGGATTTCAGTCTCTCTGGGGTGGACTGGAAGATCCCAGCTACCTCCAGCACCAGGGAGCAGGTACTGTTTGATGCATTCCAGAGTGGATTCCAGAAACAGAGTGTAATGGAGCCCAGTAGGGAAAGGACCATTCTGGACCTGGTCCTGTCCTACTGTGGTCATGTCCAGGATATAAGAGTGGAAGTGCCACTTGTAGGAAATGGCTCCACCTGAACATGGGCAGAGGGATTGTCAGGACCAAGACAAGAGTTTCAGATTTCAGAAAGGCTGACTTTAATAAGATGAGATTAGAGAAATTCTGGTAGGACACCATGCTCGGATCAGAAAGGAGATAGAGGTAGAACAGAAATGGGCCATAATAAAGGAGGGACTGATGGAGGCCCCTAGTGAGTGTGCCAAAATGAAAAGTAAGAAATCTAAGGCCAAAAAACCCAGATGGTTTGGAAAGGAAATGGCAAATGCAATAAGGGAAAAGAAGACCCAGGAGTAGGCCCCAGGACTGGAGAACTGAACATGTGGTGCCTCTCCGTAAAAGTGGTCCAACGGATGAACGAAGAAATTACAGACCAGTTAGTATGACCTCAATAGTGAATAGGAGGAAGCTGATGGAGACTATCCTGAAGGAAAGACTGGCAGGCTTTTGCAAGGAAAATGGGCCACAAGACAAGAGGCAGCATGATTTTGTGTTGGGAAGGTCCTGCCAGACTAATATGATTGACTTTTTCAACTGGGTGACCAAGACGGTGGACAAGGGCCAAGCCATTGATGTCCTGTATCTAGACTCCAGCAAGTCCTTTGACTCTGTATCTCATAGGAGACTGGTCAGGGAGCTAGACCTGGGTGTGGGGGCCAAGCTCACTAGATGGGTCAAAAACTGACTGCAGGGCAGAAGCCAAAAGGTGGTGAATGTGAGGGAATTCTCAGAAGTTAGGCCAGTGATCAGTGGGGTGCCATGAGGCTCGGTGCTTGGCCTGATGTTGTTTAACATCTTCATCAGTGACATAAAGGATGGGATCAAAGGCCTGTTTGTGGATGACACAAAGCTCTGTGGGACGGTGGACATGGAGATGGGGAGACAGGAACTAAGGGAAGATCTGGCTAGGTTGTTCAAGTAGTCTGGAATTTGGCAATTGAGGTTCAGTGCTAAAAAGTGCAAAGTTATGCACTTCGGGGCAAAGAACCCTGAGACCAAATACTGACTGGGTGGTATGCAGGTCACCAAGTCAGAGGAAGAAAAGGACCTGGGGATTATCATCAAGAGTGACCTCAAGCACTCGGCACACTGCAGGAGAGCAGCAGCCAAAGCAAATTGGATGCTGGGCTGCATAGCCAGGGGGATTACCAGCAGGAAGGCAGAGGTCATACTACCACTATATAGGTCACTGGTAAGACCACACCTGGAGTACAGTGTGCAGCACTGGTGCCTTCATCTCAGGAAGAATGCTAACGAGCTGGAGACAGTCCAGAGAAGGGCAACCAAGATGATCCAGGGCCACCAGAGCAACACCTATGAGGAGAGGCTCATGGGCTCAACATGTATTCCCTTGAGGACAGAGCGGAGATGGAGGATATGATCGAGACCTTTAAATACCTTAAAGGTTTTAATATGATGAATATAGAGGGTCTCTTCAGTCTTAGTGGGAATACATCCCCTAAGAGCATAGCCTAAAGCTGGCAGGGAGAACATTCAAGAGACAGGTGAGTGGCACTGTTTGTGCAATTGATTATATGATTAGCCACACCTGTTATACATTGTCCAAGCCTTATGGCAGCTATGAATTGTCTTGCTGTCTGAACAAAGCTGAGTTAAGAAAGAAAAGAGAACATCTGCAGCAGAAAGAACTGATTGCTGCTATTCAGAGTAATATTTCATCTTGTTATGAGAAAAAGAGGAATAAGATTTTGCAGAACAAGGTGTGGGATTTATGGAAACATTGCCAATACTTAATACTCTCTCACTGTTGATTTCTATATATTCTCTAGCAAAAAAGGGGGGGTTCATTATGGTGACTGTGAGGGAACGGGGTGGTGTTTTTTGATCGCTAGACTGCTTATGTATGTTATTGTATGTATTCGGTTTGATTATTGGTGTATGTATATTACACTATATTTGTGTTGAAAATAAAAAATTCCCCTACTCCTTTCGACATATGGGATCTTTAATGACCACCTGAAGAATCTCCAGAACAGGCAGATGGGACCTTGATTTAATGACTCATCCAAAATATGGCACCTCGGGAGTGCAGCACCCCCTCATGCTGCAGTACAGTATCAGTACTGGGATTTAACCCAAGTTCCTGTTTTTATTGTCCTGTATTGCAAAAATACTGACACCCGATTTTTTGTAGTTTCTTTTTTTTTTTTGTAACTTAGATTTTTATTAAAAATAAGAAGGTTTTTTTTCACAGGGTACAAGTACAAGTTAAATACATACTGTTATTGCATCTCATTCATTACACATGTTGGAAATCAATCCTGTATCTTACATTTCAATTTAGTTAGCTAGAAGGAGAGACAAGGAGTTAGTTGTGGTACTTCTGTTATGATCCATTTGGCTAGGTGGTGGGGCTGCAGTGACAGAGCCGGCCCAATTCTTAAAGCACAATGTTCCATTCCTGAGTCTGAGGCCATCTTCAGGACATTAGCATTCTCCCAGGTGGGGGACAGGGCAATCATATGTATAAACAGGAGCTGTTCCTCCCCCAAGAAGCCCATCATCCCCTCAAGCTTCCATCACCTCCATCCTATCGGATGAATTCTGGTCTGTGCTCCACTATGTATTGTAGCCAGGTTGTCCATCTATTTAGAAGGGAGTGAGTCTGATCTTTTACTTTTGCTGTCATGCTTTTCATTTTGTAACTATCATATATTATATCCTCCCACTGGGCCATGGTGGGTGGGTGGGTGGAGTCATATTGCAGCCACTTCCTAGTAATGACTTTCTTGGCTGCAGTCAAGAAGATATTGATTAAATAAATGTGAGGTTTAGTTTCCTGAGCAAGTCACTTAACCTCCTTGTGCTCCCAGGTCGCTCCTGTAAAAAAGCTTTCAGCTTAGTGTGCTATACCTGGTTAAACAACTAAATAAAAAAAATAAATAAATAAAGTGTTTTGGGTAATATAATAGTAAAGCCAATTCTGGCGTGAGATCTCCTAAGGCAGGAAACAGATCCTGGATAGTCTGTGTCACTCCCCCCCAAATTTGGGCATGTAGGTTCTTACCAGTCATTCATAAAATGGATTCTGGTCATTTCTGTCTCCTGATTGACAGACAGCCCATCATAGGGAGGCAGTGTAATGTACTGAGCAGCAAACCTGGAGAACTGGGTTTGAATCCCACAGCCACCACTTACATACTGTGTGGCCATGAGCAAGTCTCTTAACTTCCCTGTTCTTCTAGGGGACACACCTGAAAATAAGACTCAGCTTAGTGTGTCCTTCCTGGCTAAAAAATTGTAAAAGAATTAAAATAAAACATGGGGCTGCTCTAACCAATAGATAACTTCCTGTTTGTGTCAGAATAACCATTTCAGGTCACAAAATAATAACCATTCAAGGTAAAAAATAAAAAGTTACTATGTAAGCAAAACACAAATCACAAACCCCTAAAGTCACTATGTAAAGAAACACAAATCACAAACCCCTAAAGTTTCTTTATAAACAAAACACAAACTACAAACCCTTAAAGTTAATATGTAAACAAAACACAAATTACAAACCCCTAAAGTCACTATGTAAACAAAACACAAATTGCAAACCCCTGAAGTTACTATGTAAACAAACCACAAATTGCAAACCCCTAAAGTTACTATGTAAACAAAACACAAATCACAAACCTCTAAAGTTACTATGTAAACAAAACACAAATCACAAACCCCAAAGTTACTATGTAAACAAAACACAAATTACAAACCCCTAAAGTTACTATGTAAACAAAACACAAATCACAAACCCCAAAGTTACTATGTAAACAAAACACAAATTACAAACCCCTAAAGTTACTATGTAAATGAAACACAAATTACAAACCCCTAAAGTTATTATGTAAACAAAACACAAATCGCAAACTCCTAAAGTTACTATGTAAACAAAACACAAATTACAAACCCCTAAAGTTACTATGTAAATGAAACACAAATTACAAACCCCTAAAGTTACTATGTAAATGAAACACAAATTACAAACCCCTAAAGTTATTATGTAAACAAAACACAAATCGCAAACCCCTAAAGTTACTATGTAAACAAAACACAAATTACAAACCCCTATGTGCCTGCCCCTGCATCACAGGCAAAGGAAATATAATGCAAAGGCAAACCGCAGGACAAAACTTCCCCATCCCAATGAGCTGAAACCTTCAGAAACAGAGCCAGAGTCCATAGAAGTTTCCTGAAAGTAATCCCTCCCACCAGATGAAGAAAAAGCAACCAAAGCAGTACAAACAGTTTCAGCAAAAAAAAAAAAAATACCTCACTATTCTAATAAGCTGTAGCCTTCAAAAGCACAGCCAGAGAACCCTGTTAGTATGAGGAACTGTACACCTAGTAATGATGGGCATCTCAATGAGCAAAGTGCACGTGCTGGTGATACGTTTGTTAACCTGCCTTTTCTTCCTCCTCTCCTGGTTCCCTGCTGCACTACCTTCTCATGAGAAAACCCAACCCTTCTACTGTTTGGGATGATGTCCCCAGAAAGGTACAAGTTTTATTCAGCCTCCTACACTTCAGTCGACTCCCAAAATTAAGCCCCTGGTAGAATGACTCCTCTTTCTATTAGTTTTTCTCCTCAATGTTAAAACAATTGGCTCTAACGAGTTAGTGTAAAGGAGTGAGCTGTATCGGTGTCCAGTCAAACTCAGTCCTGAACTCTGTGGCCTCTTATACTAAATGACTGTCAATTACTGCAATTCACAGATATTCAACATGGAGTCAGGTTACTGTCTACTGTTACTACTGTGTGGGGATGTCCATTTAAAAAGGCCTATGAGTTAAAGGCTTTAGTTGTGGTTCAGTGGGGGCAGTGAATGAAGCTCACCATGCCCCCTTATCAAGGGCTACTTTATCCATGCATACCCTCATTTCGTTCCAGCAGCTGCTGGTCCTACCCACCTTCTGCTTACCTCTGCTGGTTCTACACTGGTTTTCTGTGGATGCTGCACAGAGGCCCATGCGCTCACCTTGCAGTTTGCTTACACCCTTCTGAAGTGGCAAGTCTTCTCTCCATTACCAGTGCAACCTTTGCTGCAACTGTCCTGTTCCTGGGTTCTCCCTTCTACTCCATGGTGTCCTCTGCTGTTGCTCCCCTGGCCTCCCCCAAATGCTTTTTGGTTCTAGCCCTGGTCAGTTTTGGCTCCTTACTGCCATCACTCTGTGGGGCTATCTCTGTCCACTTCTTGCTCCTTGGAGTTGGTTTCCCTGTGGCCCTCTCATGCGGTCCTGCTCTCTTTCTGAATTATCAGTGCCTCCTGCTTTCCTCTACATTGCTGGCCTTTGGCCTCCTGCTTCCATCCCCTTCCCCCTCACTGGTCCTCTGCTTTCTGCTCTTTACTCCTGTGCCTTTCTGCCCACCCTGTTGCCCACCCCCACTTGTTCTCTGCATGAATCCAGGCATTCCATCATGCTTATTCCCTGCTGCCTGCATCCCTCTGCTCAACCATCCTCCTGTGTCCCTGGCACCTGTTGGTCTCACCTGTCTCCTCAGACTGTCACCTCTGCCATGGTCGTGCTCTGCCCTTTGGTGTTTTTGGCCATTTCATCTGGATGTGGCCTGGATTCTGCTGCTTTACTCTTACTATTCTGTCCACCAGCCTGCCTAAGCAGTCATACAGGCCTTCTCCTTGGAGCACAACACTCATGTTATAAAAAGGTCTATGCTCCTTCTTATCATACTGTTTACCAGGCATCTGTCACCTCATCATACTACCTACCCAAAACTTAACTCTGCTTTCTAATCTACCATACCTTCAACTCATGGGAAAACACCCCAGCTCCTGCCAAACTTCCAACTCATACCCCTCCTCTACATACTGCTCGTGCTCTTACCCCTCAAGGACTTTCTCCCGCTCCCCTCAAGGGCTCATCTACCTTAGGATTTACCCCTCCAGAGCTTGACTCCAATATGTTCCCAATAGCAACAATGTTACCTTGTGCCTTTTTCTCAGAGGAAAGTATCTGAGCTGCCAAGCCTGAAGTAGCTGTCAGTAAGTCTTGCTTCTTTTCAGGGTTCCTTCAGTAATCTCTTTATTTGGCATCAGCAAAGGCCACCCTAGCAGTTCCCCAGGGGTGGATACCTTCACACCTAGGGATTCAGTTAGTTGTTTGGGCTGTCCTACAACACCTTTTGGAGGGTTAAGTCTCTAGACAGAAGGAGAGACTCTTCGTCCCTTTTTTTTTTTATTTAGTATGCTTTCTGGCTGCAGGGGTGCCGACATCTGCCTTGGTCATGGACCTCCAGCTCCCACCTCCCATCATCAGCTCTTATCTCCCCATGGCATCCCTGGCTGACCTCCCAGAGGGTGGGGTTGCGGCACCCACTCCCCTTAGGTGCCGCAAATCTAGTATCTATCGGGGGAAGTGAGCCACAGGAGACTAATTGAAGCCAGAGGTAAGGCTTCATAGAGGCGGCCCTGCAGGATTTTCTCCCCATAGGAAGGGGCAGGGGCGTGCGATGATAACCAGCATCCACCTCGCCCCTGAGAGCTGAACTGCATTGGTGCGTTGCGGCAACCCAGCCTCCGACGGGTGCCGCTGTTGCACTGAACGTGATGCCGCCCTCCCCCCCGGAGAAGGAGAGCAGTCCAAAGCATGCTCGATCCTTCTCCCCCCGGGCCGGCCTTCTGACGACCTGAGTCCGTTCCCAAGCCTGGGTCGCCAGCGTTGCAAGCGGAAATCCAACCACTGTGCCAGCGGACCAGCTTGGACTCTTCGTCCCTTTAATTGAACTGGCATGTCTGAGGTCCTTTTCCAGACATAATAATGGGGTGGGAAAGGATTAATGGGATTAAGTAGCTTTGTTGTACATGCCAGTATACAGTCAGAGCCAGTATGCATTATCACATTAGCCTTTACATTTGTTATGTATCAGAACATAAAAAGTACATTTCGTACTGCAGTCCCAAAGATGGCTGTTTATGTGGTTATCTGTGACCATTTGTGATTTTGTGTCTTCTTTCCTAAAGTACTGTTGATCTATGGAAACCTCATCCCTACAGCCTGTCAAAAGAGAAATTCCAATGCATTTTGTAGCTCCTGGCCTCTACAATTTTTGGCTTTTTCAAAATTTGTACAATTTTTATGCCCTGTTGATGCCCTGTTGATTGTAATTCTCTTGCTTGCTGGTGCTACTTTTCTCTAAGATGCCTTTTGAATTTGTATCTGATTTAATTTGCACATTTCTCTTCCTTCGTATTTTCTTTACCATCTATTTTTATTGCAAAATCACTGGCACTTTATCCACTTTATTTATTTATCATTATTTATTATTGTATGCCTGTATTTGTTGTACGTGTCCCCCCCCCCAAACCTCTGTAACCCTTTCCCCCAGGTTGCGCCTGGAAACAAGCCTCAGCTAGTCAGCTCTCAGCATGTCTCTCCCGGCCACTAACTGTCAAATACATAATTTTATTTTTATTTAGTACATTTTACCAGGAAGGTGGACTGGATCAAAGATCCATTTTCAGCCACGCCTGGGGATAACGGAGTACAGAAGGTGAACAATACAGAGACATGTCACAAACAAACAGCAATCCATCACTAGTGTCAATGTAGTACGATATTTACAAATTTCCATGCATGATATCGGTGATCAACAGAGACAGGCCACAAACAGGCAGCAAGCCATCGCTAGTGTCGATATATTACAACATACACAAATTTCTATGCATGTTTTAAGTGCATGACTGGATTTTGTGGCAGTAGAATCAGGGTGCATCGAAACAGTTACAAAGGGACAGTGTCTTCGTGAGCTCACTCAGGGTTTTCTTAAAAATAATAGGTTTTGTGTTAAAGTCTGAGCCCTTTTCAATGAATTTATTTGCTAGGTTTGGGCCAGAGTTTGAAAGGGAACACTCAACTAGCTATCTTTAGTTTGCACCTTGTTTCACTGTATTGTTTTGTTTTTCTTAACGATTTGGCAATTTGCACCTCCATAAATTTTTCAGTGAGTTCCTTCAGCATTTCAGTATTCAAAATTCTGTAAATGAAGACTAAGAGTGAAGTTAGAATTTGGTGTTTTGGAGGGAGAATGGCAAAACTCCCATATAAGGTGCAGTGGTGTTCCATCCTTCCTGTGACTGTAGCAAAACGAATGACGTTGTTGAAAGTTATCTCATATTTCCTAATGTCTGTTTTTGGCAAGTTATATAGGAGTAAAGAACTGTATTCTAAAGTCGGTAGTAGGACTTGCTTTTCAATGATTTTCTTGACATTGTTTGTTAGGCTGTATTTGTTTCTGTACAAGAACACAAGTTTGCTATTTATCTTCTTCCTGACTTTTGCTAAGTGATCACTGTAGGGCAAGGTTTGGTCTAATGTTATTCCCAGATTACTGAAGTTTATTAATTCCTATAGCTCGCAGCCATTGACTCCTTTAATTCTCAGGTTGTTTCCCATTTCTCCTGCTTTTTGTCGTGTCCCCAGAGTCATTACTTTGGTATTTCTCTTATTCAACAACAATTTGTTATCAAAAAACATGCCTGTAAAGTATTGTATAAGGGCTGGAGGTTCTCCTGCAGGTCTGCTTCTGTCCTGCCTGCCTGTATCATGTCATCAATGTACATTATTACCAATGCTTTGTCACAGATCTCCAGTAGTTTGCTTATAAATAGGGAGAACAGCAGTTCACCTAGGATCAAACCCTGTGGTAGCCCCCAGTCAATGATTCTCATCCCCAATTTCTTGGATCCGATTTGTACCATTTGTATTCTGTTAGTTAAGTACTCTTAAACCAGTTAAGTGTGCAGTCCCTACTCCCAAGTATTTCAATTTTCTAGTAGCAGGTGGTGATTCATCAGGTCAAAGGCCTTGGTCAGGTCGACAAAAAATGGCCCCTGTAAGCATCACTTTGTCCATGTTATCATATAGTATACAGCTGTAGTCAGCCTGACCAAGGCAGTCAATGCTATACCCTTTGTGGAAACCATAGTGATCTGCTGTGAGTAAGTTTCCTTCTAAGTGTTTAGTTAACTGGTTAAAACCCACTCTCTCTAGGAGTTTTGCTAATGCTGGGAGGACAGAAATTAATCTGTAATTAGTTACCCGCTGTCTATCACCCGATTTTAAAAATGGGTGTCACAACTGCAATTTTCCAGCATTGTGGGAGCTTGTGCATAATGACAGGTTAAGGAGAAAAGTGACAGGTTTCATCAGCTGTTTGGTTCCTGGTTTCAGTAATCTTGGCAATAGACCATCTTCCCCTGCCCCTTTGTTTGCTCTTAAACTTGCCAATAGATGCTATACTTCTTTTACTGTCACTCTCAGAAAATTAAATGTTTTTACATTGTCTTTTTTGGCAATAGAGTTTTCTTTTCCTGTTTAATTCTTGTCTATTTGTTCTTTATACAAGGACATGTTTGTGAAGAAGTAATTGAATGTTTCAGCTATTTCCTGGCTGTCCTGCAACAACAGCTCTCCATTCATCATATACTGATCTATTAATGTTTTTGGTGGAGGTTGGTAAGGTCCTTAAATGAGTCCCACAAGTGTCATGGATCTGATAAGTCCTCAACTACTCAGTTTTAAAATGTCTGCTTTGTCTTTTAAGCTTGCTTTTACAGACATTTTGAAGTCTTGGATATTCGTTTAAGTCACTTGTGAGACCTGATTTCTTGAAGTTTTTTCCACAGTGAGTTCCTTGTTCTAATCATTTTAGGGAGTTTACTGTTTAGCCACGGTAGCTGACTACCTCTTTGCCTTTTCTTTTTAACTGGTGCAAAATAGTTTTATTATACCTAGTAAGTACAATTTTGTTGCATCTTCAGCTGACGTTTGTTTATAAAGGGGCTACCAATCTACCTATACATTTTAATTAGCATCAGTTATGAATATAATATGCTAGCATAATCATCATTGATCTTCTGTATTGAATCATACTTGTTCAATTTAATTTATAAAATGGGCCATGAGGCCAGCCCATCAGTGCAGTGGTAGCGCAGTGGTGAC
The DNA here is from genome assembly GCA_016271365.2 of Neoceratodus forsteri. Taxonomy (NCBI): domain Eukaryota; kingdom Metazoa; phylum Chordata; order Ceratodontiformes; family Ceratodontidae; genus Neoceratodus; species Neoceratodus forsteri. The sequence continues at coordinate 450,933,917 of JADMNL010000024.1, forward strand.
CCAGGTTCGGAAGCACACCTGGGTTGTCAGGGGCCAGCCAGGGGAAGGAGGACTCGGCATCCCATAGGACGCTCTCTGGGAGGAGGACTGAACATCCCATAGGATACCCTTTGGGAGGAGAACTGAGCATCCCGTAGGACACTCCCTGGGAGGAGGACTGAACATCCCATAGGACACTCTCCTCCTACGGGGCAGGAAGGGTTCCATGCTCCGCCGCAGTACTGCCACCTGAGTGCACACAGGTGGTAGTGGGTGTGGAGCCAGATGGAAGAAAGGGAAGGATGTTACGATGTCTGTGTGCAGATGCCCACATAGTGAACATGTGCATGCCTTGCCATCCTACACACAATGTGCTTGGGCATTGTAATGGGATAAAACTACCACATCCTCAGCACCTCTTCAATGAAGACTGTCCATAGCACAATCCAGGTTCCCGCCTTGCCACCATGAGCCCTGCCTGACACAACAAGAAGTCCAGGGGTGTTCATCCACCCTGACTCCACCTGGGGGTGAAGCCAAAGGCTCCATGGAGGTGAGTGGCCATGGCTGGGGGGGCCAGAGGAATCAAGGAGGTGCCTGGAGGTCCCGAGTTGAGAAGGGCTGGTGTGAGGAGGATACCATATTGCAGAAGTAAAAAAAAAAAAAAAAAAAAGGCCATGACAATCCTATAACCTCATTAGTCCAAACATGTCCCATGATCATTGATTATTTAGTAACAGCCAACCACACAATGCACACCTCACCTGAATGATGTATTTGTCTTACAAATAAATGCCCATTTTATAAGTGCAATAACACACTCCAGGGTTCTAAGGGAATAATGCACTTCTCATACAAACATAAGAAAACACCTGCAAATAAAGACCTTATGGTCTGTCTAGTCTACTCAATTGAGCAGTTTCCACCATGTTTACAGAGGGACCTGCCCCCCAATTCCCTCATGGCCCCCCTCACATACCTCCTCCCCCTCCTCTACCTGCAGCTTTGCCCTTCACTCTGTCCCATCCTCTCTTGAAGCTGCCCATCATTTTCAGGGAGACCACCTCCTCCAGCAACTCATTCCACTTGGCCTAAACTCTCTCAATGAAAAAATGCTTCCTCATCTCCCTCCTGAACCCACCACCACCTTTAGGCTATGCCCCCTGGTGGACGTGTTCCCACTAAGGCTGACGAGGCCGTCAGTGCTTGCCCTGTTTATACCTTTGAGTTACTTGAAGATCTCGATCATGTCCCCCTCTCCCTTCTGTCCTCAGGAGAGTACATGTTTAGCCCCTAAGCTTTGGCCTGTAGGTGTTGTCCTGCTGGCCCTGAATCATCTTGGTTGCCCTCCACTGGATGCTTCCAGCAAGCTGGCATCCTTCTTAAGATGAGAGCCCCAATACTGCACACTGTACTCTAGGTAAGGTCTCACCAGTGATCTGTACAGTGGCAGCAGCAGCACGAGCTCCTCCTTCCTGCTTGTAATCCCCCTGGCTATGCAGCCCAACATCTGATTTGCTTTGGCTGCTGTTCTCCTGTAATGTGCCAAGTGCTTTAAGTCACTTGTGATGTTTACTTCCGTGTCCTTTTCTTCCTCTGACCTGGTTACCTACGCACCACCCAACTAGTATTTGGTCCCTGGATTCTTCGCCCCAAGGGCCCAACCTTACACTTTTTAGGACTGAACCCCAGTTGCCAAATGCCAGACTACTTCTCTAGCCTAGCCAGGTCTTCCCTGTGTTCCTGTCTCCCCTCCTCCATGTCTACCCTCCCATACAGTTTTGTGTCATCCGTGAACAGGCACATTTTGCCCTTGATCCCTTCTGCTATGTCACTGATGAAGATGTTAAACAACACCGGACAGAGCACAGAGCTCTGTGGGACCCCACTAGCCACTGATCTAGCTTCTGAGAATTCCCCCTTACTACCACCTTTTGACTTCTGTCATGCAACCAGCTTTTGACCCATCTAACAAGCATATTCCCCACCTCCAGGTCTTCTAGCTTTCTGACCAGTCTCCTGTGAGGCATAGAGCTGAAGGCTTGCTAAAGTCCAAATAAAGGGCATCAACAGCTTGGCCCTTGTCCACTGTCTTAGTCATACAGTCAAAGAAGTTAATAAGGTAAGTCTGTCAAAACCACTCCAACATAAGCACATGCTGCCTCTCATCCTGGAGCCCATTTTCCTCCAGAAAACTCACCAGTCTTTCTTCAAGATGGTCTCCATCAGCTTCCCCATTACTGAGGTTAGGCTGACTGGTCTGTAGCTCCCTGGTTCACCCCTCAGCCCACTTTTATGGAGAGGCACCACAGGAGCATTTCTCCAGTTGTTCATACCCAGGTGCACTATAATGTGATGTCCCCATCCATGTATCATTATTAGACATCCCACCTCTGCTGTCATCCCCGGCATACATTCCCACCCACAGTCTCGTATGGACTCTTTTCCCCATCTCCCCTTAATATATTGAATCCCATGATCACCACTCCACCCCCACTATCCTGGGCCCTCCACCCTTCCTGTCCACACTGCTGTCCACTCCTACTTGCCTTCTCCTTTCCCTCCTGCCTATCCTGTATTCCACCTTGATCTCCTGTACCAGCTGTCCTCATTCAGGTCCCCTCCTCCCTATCATTCTCTCCTCTCCTCTCTGGCACTTCTTAACCCTTCCCTTCTTCTCTCCCCTGGCCTGTCCCCTTGCCCTCCATTCCCCACCAACCCCTTTCCTCTTCCACCTGCTTGCTGCCTTTTGCCTGCACTCTTCTTCTCCTGCCCCTCCTTACTTTCCCTGAAGTCCCTCACCCTATTACCTCCTTCCATCTCTTTCTTGCTGTCCCTTCTCCTCCCTCCAAGTTCCTTCCTCCCTCCCCCATCCAATGGGAGTCATCTGTTCTACACCAACACTTCTGGAGGTGATCACACTGGACCACCTCTCCACCCTGTCTTATCCATTCCCCTTACTGTTATCCAACCCCCACCCTAGGCCTCTTCTCCCTCTGGGGGAAGAGGGACCCAGAGGTCCTGCCTAATCAGCTCTTCTACCATTCTCCCCTCTTGGTCCCCCCCCATCTTGTCTCCACTCCCACTCTCTCTCCTCCTTACCTTCCTCCAAGCCATGTGGCCCATCTTCCCCTCCCTTCATTGCCCTACAACTCCCCTTCACCAGTGAGCCTATTTCCTGCCTCAACTACCACATCTCCACCCTCAGCCGATTAATGTTCCTGCAAACCAGACATCCTCTCACCTCCCAGAGAGCTCCCAGAAACACTGCTGCTCCCACACCCCCTGCAACCCAAGACTCCGATTGCCTCACCCTGCCCCCACTGCATGCTCCCTCTTCACATATTACAATTCTAGGCCTTGGTTAATATGTACTTAGCTATCCTCCTTACCCTTATGAAGCTTTTAACTAGGACCTGGATAAGGGTGGCTGTAAAGCTGCAGCCCCTTCCTTTCTTCCCCGTTAGCTACTGAGTTAACTGCTTAGCTGTCTAAATGCCTAGTTGGCCCCAAGTATGCCCTATATGTCTTCTTACTGAATTTCCTTCCTGTTAACTCCCATATAGGTTGACACTAGCTGTAGCCAAAGCCCTCTAATAACACTGCTATCTGCTCCTAGCCGAGAGATTGCTGCCCTCCTATGGAGTACCCTTACTGCTAGGCTAGTTGTAGGCCTACCTTAGATAGGGACTAGCTGCCACCCCAAGTCGCTATGGCTACCATCCTATGGAGTACCCTGATTTGTAGGTCTACACTAGACAAGAAGTAGCTACAGCCACTATCAGCTGCCTCCTATGGAGGCTGACCCTGTATAAGTAATAGCTGCCCCTCTTATCTAACCCCTACATACTTCTTCCTGACCCCTCTTGCCTTACCTGCCCTCCTTTGAGCAGCATGGCCTACGGCCTACAGTCCTCCCTGTGAACATCCTGCCAACAACCCCCAGATACCAAACACTATTTTTTTTTTATTTAGTTTTTGTTGACCGGGTAAGTGCACTAGACAAATCCTGCCTATTTTCAGACACGACCCGGGGGAGGGGAATACAGATGAATGCCAACTGACCTTGAACCAGATTAAGCTGTTGGTGGTATTTTTTAGTGAATGAGGGAAATTTGGCCAGGACACTGGGGAAATTCCCCTACTCTTTTCGATAAGTGCCATGGGATCTTTAACATCTACCTGAACTACCACCAATCCAGGCAGATGGGACCTCAGTTTAACGTCTTATCCGAAAGACGGCACTTCAGAAGTGCAGCACCTCTCTCATGCTGCACTACAGTGTCAGTACTGGAATATTAACCCAAGTGCCAGATGTGGGAACTGAACCCACAGTCCTCTGATCTCCCGGCCTCAGAGGCGAGTGTGCTACCTACTGAGCCACTGACACTGCAAAAAATATTTTTTTTACCAAGTGAGACACACTAAGCTGAAAGCTTGTTTGCAGGTGCAACCTGGGAGCACAAGGAAGGTAAGTGACTTGCACTAAGTCAGGACACCAGACTCCTGCTTTGTGGCACTCACACTTCAGAATCGCTCACAATTTAAGGACATGTGGTCCTTTGGATAATTTTTAGTAGACTGCAGTTGCACTAATGGCTGACTGTGGTCACATGTTTCCCCTGCTCAGATAATGAAGTTGGGTCCAGTTGCCTTACTCCCCTCCCCCACCAGCCCTCTCAGCATCCTCCCTTCTCCCTAATCCCACACAGCCCAATTCAGCACAGCGTAATAAAACATTCAAAAAGTGCCTCAGTGCCCAAAACACTTGCAAATAAAGATAACCCACTTTTGAAACAGCGTTTACTGTATCCCCAACTTTGCTACATTTCTGTGCCCCACAAACAGAACACTGAAACACTCTTGGGTGATTATGATACTCGATTATGCCTCATACCAAACAACCACCCAAAGCATGCATAATTCCTTTATAATAACTGGGGATCATTTTTTCCCTAAGGGAAACTGGGTTATAATTTGCCGTTATAACCCGCAGGTTATAATGGTGAACACGTACCGGTTTCCCTTGTGCGCTTGCCCCTGCAGCAGCTCTTTCATCGCTCAGCGCCAACAGCTGCCAGTCCTTCATGCCAGACGCTGCCACTCGGCAATAGTAAATTAAAAAAAAGAAGTAAAGGGGCCCTTCAGTCTGCAAAAGTAACAATTTAAACAAAATCAATTAAAAAAAAGTAAAGAAAACCTTTCACTTCAGCAGCCGCTTCTCGACTGCATGAATATGGGTGATAGTGTAGAATATTGGGTACACATAGGAGTTACGCTATTAGCGTAGAGCTCAAGTTAAACTATTTGGTACAGTTGCTCATTCATTTATTTTTTATTAGTTTATTTGGGTTTGGTTTCGCCCCCACACCACCCTCTAAAAAATAGCAAAAACAAAGGGGATGTGGGGGGAAAGCACCCCAGCTTAAATAAACTGACAACCATGTAAGACATGTGGCCAAAGCAGCGCTGTATTCAGGAAGCTTTTATGGCAAGCTTCCTAGGTGTACTCGATATTCTACACTATCGCCTGAATGTGCCGAAACCCGATCGGACCACACAGGGAGGATGTCTTTTTATTTTATATAGTTGATGTGGTGAAAAAATGATCCCAGCAATTATATAACATAAAACATGGGGTGGTGTGTTTAACTTGAGATTTTGCACACACCCCTCACTTGGATGCTTAAATAAACCCCTTGAGCTTCACTCTTGGGGTTTATGTAGCATCCAATACCTTGGGTGTGTGTAAAATCTCGTTAAACACACCACCCTATGCATTATTCTATATATAATAATAGGTGACCCCCATTATCAACTGATTTTTGGTTGCTTTCAAATGCCACAGTAACTGGGTGTGATGTTAAACCCAGTTATTTCAGCGTCTGAATAGACATTCAGTCAAGCTCAATATGTGGAACCACAGGAAACTGAAAATACAAGCTGGTCTCTTTGGCATAAATACTTGCTCCAGTTATTACAAAAAATAACACATAGGAGACCTGTGTGTTTATGAGTTTTTTTTTTATATACACACACCCTCGGTGTGTGATGACCTCATAAACATCTGGAGCTTCGCTCTCGAGCATTATGGGTCATCACATACCTTGGCTGTGTAACACCCTTATAACACACAGATGCCTGTGCATTATTCTATATATAACCACACACACTATCATGTAGTAACCATCACATAACCCACTAAAATTCTTACTTTGTCACAAGTCTCAAGTGATTAACTCCAGGGATATCACTGTAAATGAACTCTTCTGCTTAGTATTCATTTCTTTTTATTTCATTGTATAAACTTTATGACTGACTGATCGATCAATAGCACAGTCCCCATGTCTGCCATGTGCTGTTCCTTATGTAGTCTCAGTGCAGAGTCATGAATACTGTCACCTCTCATTATCATATGGGGATTAGGGATTCAGTTAACTCCATTTCTGGAGTATTTGGCTTCCAAAAACAAGGCAAAAACTTAATTAAATAAATAAAAAATAAAGGGTGAGGAAGTCACTGACTTTTAGATGTAAAGCCAAAAATCAGATGACTTCCAAAATTGCAGGCAGGAAACTCAGAAATTATGGATTTTTCTGAAAGAAATTGTATTTTACCTCGAATATATTAGCATCCATAAATTGGTCCTCCAAAGAATATTGACTTCCCAAAGTGGAATCCTGGAAGTGTTTTGACTTCCAGAAAATTAGAATGACTTCCAGATTTTAACTCAAGGAAGTTTTAGTCTTCCACTAAAAATAAACTGAACCTATGATGGAGATATTCCTATGGCACCTACTTTCTCTCTCTCTCTCTCTCTCTTTCCATTGAATTCCACGTTTAACCCTGCATAAATAGATAAAAATACTGAAAAGTTGTCCAGGGGAACAGATTAGAGGAGCAAATGAGTATTTCACTATAATTTGTGCATGATTTCCTCCCACTTTCTCATTTTAGGAATTTGTTTCCTATCCTTTATATTTACGGCACACATGTACAAAACTGTCAGTACTGTGACATGCTAACAGCCATTGCACAACACTTACCAAGAATGGAAGCTGTAGGGGTGGGGACAGGAAAGAATATTAATACCAGTTGCACACAGTGCAGGAAACAGTTTCAGAGGTTGCTTAGTGTCTTGCCCGTAAGGGCTGTTTCAACCTAGCAAAATGCTAAATAAAGTTTTTTTTTTAAAACTTTCTTTATTTGTAGATTTTGATGGCAACCATACATACATTCATTTTCAAAGCTTCTGATTACATATATAGACTAAATACAGACAGGCAAGAAGGGACATGTCATTTACAAGTTATACTTCATTATGAATCTGGAATGGTAAGACAGATTTTCATCACATAGTTCATACTCCAGATAGTACCTTTGATTATAATTATTCTAGTTACATTTGAGTCTGAGCTCATCTGATTGTTTAAATATATAAGAGCCTCAAGTTTAAAGTTTATGTCATTTTGTGTTTTTTTTTTTTGTTTATTTCAGTTTAAGGGGGAGGAACCGCAGCAGCCCATACCTTGAACATCTCAGTTCCGTCCTTGTTAATATTTAATATTTAGTTCGATTCCTTAGTAGGATTAACTTTGAACTACTAACATTTGGTTTTGTTTAAGAAGAAGAAAACGAAAACACCCTAAGGGATGAAATATCGGGACTCATTTGTCATGTAGAGTACCCATCTCCTCCAGATTAATTCGAATTGGATAAGTTTTCTGTTGAGAGTCGCTGTCAGGGCCTCCATTCTGTATATATTAATCATGATTTCATGCCACCCCTGCAAGGTGACTTCTCTTTGCGAAAGCCAATTTTTTGTTATTAATTTTTGTGCTGCTAAGCATGCAATTTTTAGGAATTTACTTGTGTTGGGATCCCTACAACCCCTAGGGTATTCCATGAAAAAATAAAATGATGGGGTTATTTGTAAATTCGGGTCTATTATGTTCTGTAGGGTCTGCCGCAGCTCCTTTAAAAATTGTTGAATTTTTGGACAGTTCCAGAAGATATGTCCCATAGTTGCTGGGGAATATCCACATTTCCTCCAGCACATTGAGGCTCCCTCTCCCTGATATTTCCCCTGAACCGCTGGCGTCCGGAAAAATCTATTAAATACCTTCCATGCAAATTCTTTCCAACTAATGGCCGAAGTCCCCCATTGTATTCTCTGCATTGCCCATTTCCATTGTTCATCTTGAATCTGGATTCCCAAATCCACTTCCCATGTTTTTTTAATAGCTTGGATAGAGTCCCCCTTCCAACTGAGCAGGGCTTTGTATAGGACAGAGATTATACGTTCTCTAGGTGGGTTCCCCTCTATAGCTGATTTAAATATTTCTGCAATCTGGGGAGGTGGTGCTCTCCCAGGTGGTAGCCGTATCTGAAGTGATCTGATGTAGGCTCTAATCTGGAAGTATCAGAATCTATCCTGCCAGGGAATCTCGTATCTGGTAACTAGAGTTTGAAAGGCCTGAATCTCTTCTCCTTCCAGAAAATGCCAAATTAAGTGTAGTTTTTTCTCCTCCCATTTCTTAAATCCTTTATCCCAGCTGGCAGGCATAAATGATGTCAGATAAGGCACTGACAGCATTAGATGTCTCCACTCTTTAGCCTTCTATCTGATAGGGTTTTGTGCCATATATTTAAGGTGGCCTCCATGATAGGGGTTCATTCCCTTTCTGTATGTTTACTCCTCTTGTGTAAGTAGGGCACAATTTAAGTTCATTAAGCCCCTTCACCCAATTCCATAGTTTTCCATCTGGCTGTGTACGGGTGATCCAACCAGTACAAGATTGTTCTCAGTTGGGCCGCTTGATGGTATAATTTCAGGTTGGGAAGTGATAGACCCCCCTTCCCTCTCGGGATCTGAAGAGCTGAAAGCCGTATTCTCGGCCTCTCCTGGCCCCACAGGAAGCGAGAGACTCTTCTGTGTAATGTCATAAAATATGAATCTGGGATGGGCAGGGGTAATGTCTGACTTAGATATAGAAGCTTAGGGAGTAGTACCATTTTAATTGCCTCTATTCTCTGCACCAGGGGAATAGGAGTCAGGGCCCATCTCTCCAAGTCTGTTTTAAGTTTTTCTAGGGTTGGAGTAAAATTGAGTGTAAAGAGCTGATCTACATAGAAGCTAAGGTGAACCCCCAGATACCCAACATGAGTACGATCCCACTTAAAGGGGAAAGACTCAACTATCCTCACTGAGGGTGTGTATTGGTTTTTTAAAACCTCAGTTTTGGTAGTATTTATTTTATAACCTGCTAGTTCACTGAATTCTGTTAAACAGTTCCATAGCGGTTCCATGGAGTGTTCTGGGTCTGTAAGATAAATGAGCAGGTTATCTGCATATAATGCTAGTTTATATGTTTCTCCTCTGATCTCCCAGCCTCTCACCGCTTCCTCCTGACGTATCCTTTGGGCCAGCGGTTCCAAATACAGGGCAAAGAGAAGGGGAGAGAGGGGGCAGCCTTGCCTAGTACCTCTGTACAAAGATATAGGGGTAGACACCCGTCCATTAATTTTTATGTAGGCCTTGGGGTCTGTGTATATATTATTTATTGCTTTGATAATAGATTCCGAGAAGCCAAATTTACTTAGGGTCATCTCCAGAAACTTCCACGCTACCCGGTCAAAGGCCTTCTCCGCATCTAGACTCATCAGTAAAAAAGGGGACTTTGACCGGGCAGCGTGGTGTAATATATGTAACGTTCTTTTGATATTGTCCTGTGTCTGTCTCCCCAGAATGAACCCTGTCTGATCTAATGCGATTAATTTGGGTAATACATTTTCCAGGCGTCCTGCTAGGATAGCTGTATATATTTTATACTCTATATTGAGGACTGAAATAGGTTGGAATGATTTGCATTGTGTGATGTCTTTGCCTGGTTTTGGGATACTGGAGATAACTGCGAAATTCCAGCTATTTGGGAGAGCTTCCCCTGATTGCACTGTTCTACACGTCTCCAGTAGCTGGGGTTTAAGTTCTGTTTTAAAGAACTTGAAGAATTCTGGGGTGTACCCGTCTGGGCCAGGAGATTTCTTTGATTTGAGTTTTTTAATCGCATTTTCTATTTCTAACATCGCAATGGGTTTCTCTAAGGAGTCTCTCATTTCTTGTGATAGTCTTGGCAATTTAAGCTTCTCTAAGTATTCTTGAATCTGTGGTTCACTCGGGTTTTTTTCAAGAGTGTATAAGGTCTGATAGAACGCTTTAAAGCTGGCCAACAAATCCTCCGGTTTTCATACCATTTTCCCTGTGGTAGGGTCTCTAATCTGGGTAATGGTATTTTGTGAGGTTTGTTGCCTCAATCTGTGAGCCAAAAGGCGGGTAGCCCGTGGACCTGATTCATAATATCGCTGACGCATGCGTTGCAACGCATGCTCTGTTTTAATATCAACCAGCTTCTGGATTTTTTGTTTAACTTCTCATATGTTTGCATAGCTAGAGTCATCCCCGGCTGCATGCTGTTTCTGTAATTCTAACAGTTGGGCATGGAGTTTTTCCAACTGCTGATTATGCTGTCTCTTAAAATATGCTGCATATTTAATACACTCTCCCCTGAACACCGTTTTTATGGTATTCCCAAAGAGTGGCTTGTGAAATTTCAGGAGTTTTATTCTCCCGAATTATTTGTTCTAATCGGGTTTTTGCCGTATCTGTGAACTTCTTCAGGTTCAGCATATAATTATTAAATTTCCACAGGGTGTGTCCCTTTTTACTGTTCCACTCCATCTCCATCAGGAGCTTAGAATGGTCTGAAAGTGTGGATGGGATGTGTCGGCATATAGTTACTAGGTTTTGGTGTTCCCCTGGTACTAATATATAATCTATTCGAGCATACGAACTATGGGTGTGAGAAAAATGGGTGTACTCTCTCTTCCCTGGGTTTTCGCGTCTCCAGGAGTCCACCCAGAAGGCTTTTCTCAAATGTGCCCTGATCCCTTTGCTGGTTGGGTTTTGTCTAAAGGCCAATTTTTTAGATGTGTCCACCTGTTCCCAGATTTGATTGAGGTCTCCCCCTACAATCAGCCTCCCCCTCTGCAGTTCCACAATTTTCTGCATTAGAAGTCTAGTGACTTCCTTTGTTGACCCTGGAGGAAGATAGATCGATGCCAAGGTGATGGGTAATCCCTCCAGGTCTCCGGAAAGGATCACCAGGCATCCCTCTGGGTCTGAGTAAGTGAAGGTTGTTTGAAATTGAATGCTTCTGGATACGAGGATAGCTACACCTCGCCTCTTTTTTTGCCTGTATGATGCTGCAGCTACCTGGCTGAATCCTAATTTCTGCAGCTTCTGGTGCTCCCCTCTATTTAAATGGGTCTCTTGTAATAATACAAATGAGGGTCTTTGTCTCTTTATATCTGTCAAGATCTTATACCTCTTAATTGGATTATTTAATCCATTGACATTATGTGAAATAATTCTTATAGTAGCTTTATCTGTCATTTAGAAATATATATGTATTATCTTGTGTTAATATTCCTTTACTGATTCTCAGTATTTCACTCTGTCCTCCCCATGTCTCTGTCCCTCTCAATGAAAACCAAAGTTCTTTACATAGTCTGCGTATTTCACTAAGATGGTACACTGTATGTATGTCCTTAAAATTTCTGAGCAACATGCAAGCAACAGCAAACATACGATACCGTAACTTTAAAAATACCCAAGATAATACCAACCCATTAAACTTACCATAAAGTAAAGAACTATGTACATAATGACCCCCAAGGTAGGGAAACAATTTCTCATGTTCCCTGTAAACTCGGGTTACGAGCACCCAAGTTGGAGGAAAGGAGATCAGTGCCCTATCTCGTTCCTCCTGGACCCTAATTATATCGGGTCCTGGCCTGATGTATTGGCCTGTCGTCACCATTTTTATCCCGTCCGGATCAATAATGACTGGGGTAGCCTCCCTCTGCCCAGTTAGCAGGGGATTTGTCGGCTCCACCATGCTCACGAGGAGGAGCATCTGAAAAAGTAGACGAATCATGAGTACTTAGACAGAGGCTCTCCATGACCTCTTCCCAGCCCCCTGAAATATTTTTGTGATCAACTCAGAGCAAATTCCCTTCTATTTCTATTCTTTCCATTTCTGAGCAACTGATTACTAAAAGGGGGAGGCGAAAAACTTGTCATCCCAAGTGCTTCTGAGGATTTAAAGGTGCTCAGCAAAACCACATTAGGATAAAAGGCCATGCGCCTCACCCCCTATCCTATATCGCCCTGCAACTTTTCTTTTTAACTGATCAGTATTTAAATAACCATGCACATATGGATAATAACATTGAGGTTATAACTCAAGAGAGGCGGCAAGCTGCTGGACCCCGGGGCGAGATCCAGAGCTCCCTGAATGCCTCCTCCCCTCTCCCCTCATCTCACTCAGAGTTAGTGCTTCATTAGACATCTTCGAGGTCCCAAATTTAGTCAGAACTCCATTTAAAGATTTGTCCTACAACCTCTCAGGAGTTAGTTCCAGTGCTCGCTGCACGGAGGGAGGGGGGATCATGATTCTCTGTTAGTGCCCTCCATTCAACTGCCTTCATCTCTCTCCCCCAACTGCTCCTCGACACTTCGTGTGTGGGTAAGTTCGTGCAGCATCCTTTTTATATCTTGCATGGTGTGCGATGCCGACGACTCTCCAGGTTTTCTATTGTTTTTCCTTGAAAAAGATTTCCACTGTGCTTAGGTACGTAGGTGTTGGTCTTTTTGCCTCGTCACAGGTTGAACATCGTGGCCCTTGTTCTTCAGGGCTTGATATGCTTCCTCGGAAGTTTGGTACAGTTCTGTGCCCGAATCCCAGTAGACCCGGAGGCGAGAAGGGTAAGGGGTCTGGAATCGAACTCCTAGTGTCCTCAGTTTGCACAAAATAGGAGCATAGGACAATCTCTGTTGTTGTATGGTAGGCAGATAGTCTTGATCAAAAAACAATCTTGCTCCGTTGTATTCTACTATTCGTTGTTTCCACGCCGTCCTTAAGATTCGTTCCTTATCTCTATAACTGGAAAACTTTGCCACGATAGATCTGGGCCTTGCTGTCACCGAGGTGGGTTTGGGCACTAAAGCTCGATGCGCCCTTTCAATTTTAAAGTTGAAGGCCTGTGGTAGATTGAGTACATGCCTCAGCAAGTCTCCTAGGAATTCACATGCATCTCCGGTTTCAGCCGCCTCTGGTAAGCCATAAATTCATAAATTGTCTCTTCGGGATCTAGCTTCAAGATCCAGGCATTTAGCATTTAACAAGTCCTGTTGCTGAGCGATGCACTCAACTGCTTGAGAGAGGCGCATCAGATCGTCTTCCATTGTTGAAATTCTCTCCTCTGTTGCGGTAATTTGATTCTCAAGTTTAAGGATATCATTATGCAGTTGTTCGAACCCTCGTTTCGTATCTGACCTTGATTGTTTTATTTCTTCTAATAGAGTCTCGAATCTAGTTCGAGATGGTGTATCTAATTCCGTTTCTGTGTCCGCTCCCGCCATACTTGTAGGGGAATCTCTCCTGCTGATCGTAGAACTTGCTGGGCTCAACTGAAGTGGATCGGGTTGCAGTTTCATTCTTTTTGCTCGAGATCTATTTCCAGTCTTACTCCCACTGTATGTTTTATGCATTTCTTCTTAGTTTCTTATACTTTAAGGTTGTGTGGAGTCGAATCTTTGCTGGTAGGTAAGGGGAGCTTCAGTATTAGGCGGCCATATCGTTGGTGACGTCACCGGAAGTCCGCTAAATAAAGTTTTATTGTTTATTTATTTCATTTATTTAAAATATATTTTATGAGGTAAGCACACAGAGCCCAGAGCTCGTTTCCAGTTGTGACCTGGATTGAGGGGAGGTATGCGAGAGTAAGGAATTTTACAGCACACATACATTGTGCAATGTGGTAAGCAATATATCATGGTAACAAAAAGTAACCAACCAAAAACAAAATAAATAAAAAAAGGTCACAGAGCAAATAGGAAGTATCTTAAGACTCCCTAGCTGTATAACAAATTATTGGTCCTAGTAAGAACAAATCCAGAACAAGTGGTTTGATACCTTTTATTGGACCAACAAGGATGCTACAAAAAGAACAAAGAGCTTTAGCTTTCAGACCAACAAGTCCTTCATCAGAAGCGTAATGAGAATTTCTAAACAATTCTCATTGCGCTTCTGACGAAGGACTTGTTGGTCTGAAAGTTAAAGCTCTTTGTTCTTTTTGTAGCATCCTTGTTGGTCCAATAAAAGGTATCAAACCATTTGTCCTAGCTGTATAAGGCAGAGAGAGAGAGAGAGAGTCAATGGCTGTAGGTGTCCAGTAGGTTTGAGACTTGGTTTGGAGGTGAAGGGGGAGGTTGAAATGGGTCTGCAGATGGCATTACTATCATTTAGATGAAAATACTGTCTGGCCAAAGAAAATCACAGTAAATACTTCCCAGTCTTAATTATCCTGCCTCTGCTGAACTCAGTGACACTACATTTCAAAGGAAACGTGAATTGCAACTGATTTCATTCTTTTTTCTGAAGGACATATATATGAAAGCAGGAGTTTCGATCCTTATAGTTTTATCTACAGCTGAGGCTTATTCAGGATCAGAAGTTTTAATCACCTGTCAGTGACACCACAGTCACTGCTGCACCAACACAATTATGACTTCAATTCCTGAACAAGTACTAGCTGTGAGTGAACTCTGAGGTACTAAGTTCCAGTTTCCATGTAGTTATCGATTGTAAAAACAACATAGGTTTCTTACCTGTAATTATAGTTCTACATAGGATATTTAGTGCACAACCACATTCTGGCAGTCTTGGTGGAGACAGTTGAGTCATCATAATAGCTTCAAGCTAAGCTCCTCCCACCATACAGGTGGTATAGCCTCTGGCTCCATCCTGTGATATCAGATCCTCTACACTGGAAACAGAGATCCAGATGTCACTTGCCAGGGAGGCTGAGTTGGTGCATGGATATATTTCTAACAGGAATTCAGTGCACTTTCCACACTCTGGCAGTCTCCTAGCAGTTCTCCAGGAGAAGGGAGTAAGGTGCACAGATTGGATAACTGAGGCCCCAAAAGCAACATCCTGATGACTCAACATATTGATGCTGTACTGGGAGATGAAAGCATGTGCTTTTACTCAGGCTACAGCCCCGCATATCTCCTCAATGGGGCTATCCCTGGAAGCAGCCACTGAGGCAGTGGTACAGTACGTCCGTGGAATCAGCTTTAAGCCCCTTGGGCCACTCCCTACCAGCCAACCTATAGCATAGGTTGATGCAGGATGTCTGTGATTGACCTGACAACTGTCTACTTAGCTACCAGTTTACCAGGCATGGCTTACACCTGCATGACAAACAGCTGGCAAACCTTGCCGCATACTCCTGCCATGGGCTCTTCATAGGATTGCACCCTGCACAGTTCCAGAGAGTGGAGCCTGCGACCGGTGTGTGAGGATGGCTGCATGAAGCAGACCTGAAGGTTTATCACCTGGTTAATGTGGAATTCTGACATGACCTTCAGGAGGAGTTTCACAGGGTGAAGGATGACCTTGTCCTTGCTTAAGACCATCTAAAGAGGTTCCACTAAGAGTGCCTGGAGCTCACTTACCTGTTTGGGTGACATGATGGCCGCAGAGAAGGTGGTCTTCCATGACAAGTATGACACCTCACCCTTATGCATTGACTCATATGGTTGACCCATGAGCATAGCCATTACCAGCAGTAGGTCCCATGGAGGTGGTGGTTCGTGCTACCCAGAGAACAAGTGATCCAGGCCTTTAAAAAAGCACCTGATCACCTTCTCCTGCACCACTGTCTGCATTCTTGTCTGCACCCAGTATAGAGATGACAGTCAAGTGCACTTTTAGGGTCATGGCTCGCAGTCCCAAATGAGACAAGGATGAAAGGTGGTCAATAATCGTAGCTACTAGGCAGACTCTGAGATCAAGCTCCTTCTTCAGGCACTACAGCAAGAATCTCTTTGACTTAAATGCATAGATCTGTGAGTCAACTGAAGGTCTGGGTGCAGGACCATCCCCTGTTGTCTCATCAGCAGGTTGGGTGGAGAGGTAAGCACCACAGAGGCTTGCTGCTAAGGCTGAGAAGAGCTGGATACCAGAACTGTGTGGACCAATCTTGTGCTATAAGCATCATCTGTGCCTTGTCCTTATGGGCCTTGATCACAACCTTGTGAATAAATGGGAAGCCAGGGAAGGCGTACAGAAGGCCTGGGGTCCAGGGCCCAGAAGAGACATTCCCCTGAAGCATTCCCAACTGAGGGGGGCAGGCACAGAAAAGCCTCACCTTTCTGTTCTCCCATGAAGCATACAGATTCACCAGAGTGGGTGCCCCACTGGGAGAACAGATGGTCTACCACCTGATACAGGGACCACTCATGCAACATCTCTCCATCTTGGTTGAGATCATCCACCAGCCGGCTGTTTTACCAGCAAAATAGATCACCAGGAGATCAGCCTGTGGGCTGCACATGGGGGTCTAGGTGTGGATGCCGGAGAACCTCCTGACACTAGAGAAAGGAGTGTGTTCCTCCGGCCTGTTCAGATAAAACATAGCAGTTGTGTTGTTGGTCTGGAGCTGAACAATCTGACCCTGAGTTGATGGAGCAAATTCCATCACAGCCAGATGCACAGCACTGAGCTCCGGTGGGCTGATGTGGTATCCATATTCCTGGGGTTAACAGCACTCTATTGTCTCCCAGGTATGCTTCCTACATCACCAGAGAAGCATCCATTGTGAGCATGACAGACAACTACAGGTGGATGAAAGGAATTCCTTCCTCCAGATTCTGGGGGTACAGTCACCACTTGATGGCATCCCACATCGGCTGGGTTACTAAGACCAGCTGGTCCAGGCAACCTAGGCATTGGGACACCTGCTGGCCCAACTCCCACTGCAAGGGGCACATCCACCAGCAAGCCTAATGGACTAAGCTGATGGAAGCCGTCATAAGCCCCAACAGCTGCAGGAAATCCCAGGCCAGGCAACACTGCCCAAAAAGAAATGAGCACGCAAAGGATGGAAGGTTCGATGCTCTGTCCATGGGGGGGAATAACTTGGCCCGAAGAGAGTCCAGTTCTGCCCCAGTGAGCTTGATTAACTGTGTAGGAACCAGTTCCAGCTTGGCTGGGTTGACCAGAAGGCCTAGGTCCTGACAAGTCTAGTGGGCCAGATCTCTGGACTGCTCCACTGCCTCCTGGGATTAAATGGTGAGCAGTCAGTCATTCAGATACAGGTACACCATGATGCCCATGCACTGCAGGATGGCCATCTCCACTGCTATGCACTTGGTGAAGTCCTTTGGCACAGACAAACTTATGCTTGGTGTTTGCCATGGAGGTGGAAGTGCATGGCACAGGTGTGGCCATCATATGGGTGCAAGAACTGCCCAAGTCCAAGGCCATTTGCAGCTGGTGTTTGGCCAGCATGCAACCTTGGTCCCAGCTCTATTGGGCCACCTGCTGCTTATTGGCAGGCGGGGGGGCCCAACCAGCCCAAAAAGGGAGCAGCCAAAGTTAGCCATCATCACAGAATAGGTAACCTGTCAAAGACCACATGAGGTGGCCGTGTAGACCTTTTTGGCCACACAGTCCAGTTTCTTGGACTCCTTGTTGGGCAGCTTATCCATGTCCTTATGGCTCTTTGCAGAGGGTTCCCAGACAAGGCTCTCCATAGAGCATTGGTATGAGAACCCTCACTGGGGGGGCGTGAGCTCACATTAGATGGGGCTGTAGCCTCCCCCAAAACAGTGTGGTGATGCCACTGGAACCCTAAGAGTGTGCCTGTGAGCACTGAGAACTTGCAGACAATGCAGGTGAGAGTTGCCAGACAGGATGCTGGATGCTGCACCAAGGTGGCCTTACCCATAGGGAAGGTGGCTGCTGGGGGATTGTCCCTGTCCAGGATATCAGCGAATGGGTATGTAGCCTACTGCTACACCGACTCCAGGGGGACTGCCACAGATTGTGACAGCAGTTGGATTAGTTGGATGTCAGTTGATCAGTTGGCTTAAGGCTTAAAATGAAGTTGAACCAAATGAGGCAAATCAACTGGCTGAGGAATCCCAGTCATAGAACTGGGTTCTACTTGAGGTCATCAAGAACTCACCCTCAGAGTCTGATGACTCTTTGGAAACTGCTTTGGTTCTCTTTGCAGCATGGACCACCCTGGTACTCTTTTCCTCGGTAATTTCTAATGAAAGGTGGCCTGTGGCCTGATAGGTCAGTAGCAGAGTGGGACTCGTTTGTAGGGAGACCCCCACATGTGGATACAGTGGAGGAGGATCCATCATTAGCAGAGGAAAGGCAGATGTCATGGTCTGCTGGGTCACCATTAGGTGAATGCCAGGAGGAGGCCAAAGGACTGTTGGCCCCAGCAACAGAGTCCTGCCCATCCCTGTGAGAGACCATTACTGCCACATAAGGTTTTGGTAGTATCAATGAAGATAGCATCAATGTTGATCCTCCCCAGAGGACAAAGAAGTTGATGAACATTGAGACTGACATTTTCTGGTCAAGCGGGACTGAGATGGTGAGGGGTGCCTCAAGCTTGACTGTCAGCTCAAAGGTTGACAACGGTGCATGTCCACCAGGAGCTCTGAGTAGACCACATACTTCAGCAGTGAGATCACCAAGGGTCTAAGTACAACCACTGGGAAAGGCTCCTCCCAAGGTGGCTCAGTTGGGGGCACCCACTGAGCCAGGCCCTCCTGCATGTGGACTGGGAGAACTGGGCTCTGTGAGATCAAGCACTCCTCGTTGATCTCCTCCAATAGTCAGTTGACCAGCTTGAGAAAACTCTAAACTGGCTGTTGGACTGGAGTCGGGGTTAAGTACTCTGGTGATGTTACCACAGAGGTGTTGACCTGTCCCTCTACTGAAGGGAACTCAACAAAAGTCAAGTGGTCAGGGGAGCTGAGAGACCGGGAAGAGTATGATCATTCCCAGTCCCCCAGTCTTCAACAGCAGTGCTTCTCATTCTGTTTGTGGTGAGGCAGACTCTCCCCATAGGTCTGAAGGGCCAAGTACATCTCATGGAACTCATCTGTGAAAGATCCTCCGGTGCTGGGCCCAGTCGGGATCAGTGCAGAGACCAAGAATGAGCTCATAACGGCTACTGCAGCCTCCTCCTGCATGGCCACAAGCTATGCCGATGACCTGGCCAGAGCTGAGGGCAGTTTGCGGTCCTTAGGCCTACCTAGGAGAAGACAAGCCTTTCATGCCTCAAAAGATGAAGGCAGCATCACCTGACAGTGAGCACAAGATGAGGTGTTGTGTTCATCACCCAGGCAGTAGACACACATGTCTTGGGTGTCCACGGCCAACGTGTTCTGTCTGCAACACACACAGAACTTGAATCCAGGCTTCTGCTGATCCACTGCAATCATTCGTCGATGGAGCCCACTAATAAAAATAGCCAAAATTAAACTTTTTATTCAAAGTTCACAAAATAAAGTGCATGAAAACTGGTAATCCCTACTAAGCATGCAGAGCTTCAAAGGAGGAGGAGACCTGTTCCATTCAGTGGAAAGAAAGGTCAGACCTCATGGGGTGGAGCCAGGGATATACTGTACCACCCTGTTGGTGCAAGGAGCTTAGCTTCAAGACATTATGATGATTCAGCTGTCCCCAGCAAGACTGCCAGAGTTTAAATAGTGCACTGAATTCCTGTAGTTAGAACAAAATGACTTGACATTCTGTTTTTTGTAATACTGTATAACTGGCTTCTTACAATTGTTTGCTGGAGACCCTTGGAAGAAGGGGGTGGGGCACTAGGACTAATCAATAGTGGGGAGACAGGGACAGGGATGCTCACAGACATCATGATGTGCCCCTCAATGTTGGAACAAGGAGCAGGGATCAGGACCTCTGTGCCTGTACTGCGCCCCCTCAAGAAAGGTTGTCGGAACCTCTGTACCCTCTGGTACCATATGATAATGGTGAAAACATTTAGGCGATGCATGAAAACAGCAAGTAGATTTGGGCGACTTCAGATGCAGTGATTTATGTATCTTCGAGGGGCTTCACCCCCACATCCCCCTTTCAAAATATACTAACTACAGGGGGGTGCAACTTGGGGAGGGGGAACCCCCAGCTGCCATATGTGCAGTCGCCAAAATCCATCACCATTTTAACAGTTGCCGCTGTTGCAGTCACTGTTAACAAGGGGCACCGTACCCTCCAGTGGGTCCCCCTCATTAAATGTGGTCAAGGAGATAGATGCAGAACTAAGGACTGTTCACTGTAGAATGACTTCCTCCTCTAAGCCCCCGTGGGCAGCTACTCTACAATGAGGGCAAAAGACGATTCCCAGAGAGGAAACAGCATTCCAAGGATCACCTCACAACTTCCTGCCTTTGCCAGATGAGATACAGGCTCAGAATTCGAACCCATCATCCTCCAACTGGAAGGTGAGCACCATAAGCAAATGCACAAGGAAGCTGTGCTGCAGCTTATCTGTTGCAGTGCTTCCAACACATGGGAGACTCCAGATGCACACACAAGGAGGTTAGCACACACGGGCAGGCAGCCGAAAGCAAGGGTCACAATATTTTTGTTTGAGTGAGCTAGCAAACATAGCAAGGCAAAACAAAGCACGGAGCTGACGCTGTGGGCTGAGGATGAGGAAATGTAGTTCAGTAATGATAAATGTGTGGTAATGCACTTCTGTAAGTATAATAAATAATACAAATATTTCCTAAAATTTAAAGCAGTTGCTATTACAACATCAGAAAAAGATCTGGGGATAATAATTTCCAGTCTGAACTCATGCAAACTGTATGGAAATAATGAGAACATCCAACTATCTAATAACATCCATCAAACGACACTTCCTCACTAGCAATAGGAATATTGTCATGCATCTTTATAGATCCTTTGTGAGACCAAACCTTGATTTCTTCTCTCGGTTTTGGTCACCCCATCTTAGGAAGGACATTCGTCAAGTAAAGGCAGTGTATCATCACTATACTGATTAAGGAAGCTTGGGGTAAGAACTATGAGAAAAAGATTGAAGTTCTTAGAGCATGACAGTTCGGAACAAAGACGATTAAGAGCTGACTTACTGCTGATGTATAACATCTTAAAGAGCACCTTTTCTGGTGCTCACTCGAAACAGACAGGAGGAGGGGGGTGAGCCTTACCTTCCCCAAAGTTAACTGCGTCAGTAATTTTAATTATCTGCTGCCGTAATTCGGGAAGGAAATTTGGCTCTATGGGGCTGAGAGCCCGATCCCTTCCACTTCCTCATCCTGCGTTCTGCCCCCGTGTTCTCATGTTTTGTGATGTGATAATATGGAGAGTGTGGGGTCGTGCCCCATAGCTTATATAGGGCTGGTTTAAAAACATCTTTTTACAAGACTTTAGAGTATTGCTTCAGAAAAATCAAGGTCACCACTCAACAAGGGCCTTGATAGTGGAGCGGTGGCCTTTATTTTTCCAAACTGGCACTCTAACATATTGCAAAAACACATTTTAAAACTGGACCTATACAAGCCGATTAAGCACACCCCTGTGCTCTCCATATTGTTACATCAGAGAATGGGGGCAGAGTTCAGGACTGGGAAGTGGAAGGGATTTTGCTCCATAGAGCCAAAATAAGATCCCTTCCTTCCCAACTTACCGGCAGCAGATAATTAAAATTATTAAAGTCTTAACTTTGAGGCAGGTAAGGCTCCTCTTTTTTGGGGGGGGGGGTGGCAAATAGTGAAAGAGTATGAAAGGTGCTCTTTAAGGGATGCAACACTAATGAATATTTTGGATGTAAAATAATATAATAATGGATAATAATGGGGCACACAAATCTAGTAAAATATCCTTTTCAATCCTGTAAATTGAACTTTTTTTTTTTTTTTTGCAGAATACGAGCTATCAGACCATGGAATTCTCTCAAGAGTCCCACCTCTGGGACCATATCTGTTCTTACCCACTGAAGTCATAGTTTCATAATTCTGCACCATCACTTCTCTGTGTAGCTCCTTCTCCTGTTTGCTTAATATTTCCCACTCCTGTTCTGAAAAAGTAACAGCAACATCTTCAAAGGTTTCTGGTTCCTGAAAGGACATGAAATGCTTCTAATTATTCCCATTTTCATTGGACACTTTACATTTCCATAAAGCATTTTGCACATCACACATTAAGTGATTGAATAACACAGTGCAATCTGCGGATAGTTTTATTGCACAGTACAAAGACTTCAGTGGAAATTCAACAGAATGAAAAATCGGATATCAAAAATCCACAACACTCTGCTGATGGAAAATATAACTCAGCACAGCTCTGTTCATTGGTTTATTATCTTCCGATGCTTTCAGGGTGAAGTCTGCAAAAGCGAGGAGGAAATGGTACAGCTAGAGGGGAGACTGATTAAGGCCATAAGACAAATGACAATTAAGTGAAAAACTACAGAGCTACTAATTAATTATTGTGGAGTAATATCAAAATTCACCACACATTGAAAAACATTTTAAATAATTTTTTAAAACAAAAACAGAGAGAAGAGGCCGCACATGGAGAGAGGTGCTGGAATAAAAACCAAGTATAAAATCAAAAAGAATCCCACACTCTCCAACCCCAAAATGAAAAGACTTGCTTACCAATAATCCAGATAAAGTGCTTAATTTTATTGTAGGTGCCATGTGCAGGGCCTGACACATTTCAGAACCAATGTTCCTTTTTCAAACAACCCACACTAGGTGCAAGTTTGGGTAACAGGTAGGGTCTGCCTGCTGTGTACCAACTGATCCTGCAAAGTAGTTGCCCATCTGTAAGACATTCTGGGGGGCCTGTTATGATAGATACTGAGGTTTGGATCCCCTTTCAAAATATTCCAGTTGGATGTAATGATGTCAGCTATTTCAAATGAGTGGACAGAAAGGTGGTAATAAAATTGAAATTATTATGTGCTAGATTATTTGGAGGTTTGTTAGTCAATATAGTTTCTCTGAGTGTATTGGTAACCTCTTCATGTACCATTCTGACATAGTCACTCCGATATCCTCTTTCAATAAACCTCTTCTCCAAATCAGTGGCTGCTTTCTCAAAACTACTGTCATCATTACAGTTCCTCTTAATCCTGAGGAACTGTCCCTTTGGTATACATTTTACAGTATGTTGTGGATGACAACTAGATGTAAGGAGTAGAGTGTTTTTCTCACAGGGTTTCCTATAGATGTGAGTATATATGGTACCATCTTGTCCTTTTCTGATCTCTAAATCTAAAAAAAATGAACACTTTCTCTGCTGGCTTCAAGAGTAAAATGAAAGTTGGGGTTAGAGTTATGTAAAGCAGACACAAAAGCATCAAATTCATCAAGTTCACCATCCCAGATAATAAATATATCATCGATAAAGCGTTGATATAAATTCAATTTCCAAAATAAAAAGTGTTATCTGGATCCCTTATATAGGTGTCCTCCCATTTGCCAGTGTATAAATTAGCTAAACTGGGGCCAAAAGTAGCCCTCATCGCTGCCCCTTGATCTGTAAGTAATATTTGTTCAGAAATGAAAATGCATTGAATTTTAAAACAAATTCAGACAATCTGAGTAACATCTCTGTACATGGTATTGCATCAGTGGGTCTGGAATTCAAATAATAAGCCAAACTATCTAAGACATCCTCCTGGAGGGTATTGAAATAAAGAGACTCAACATCCATTGTTATTAGATAGGCACTTGCATCTACTTCTATATCTGCTGGTTCTTAAAATATCCCCTGTATCCTTTATATGTGAGCCCAGGTTGGCTACAAATGGTCTCAAGAAATAATGCACATACTGTGAGAGTGGTTCAGTGAGGGATTCCACACTACTCACAACGGACCTGCCTGGGGGTTGGGGTGGGGACTCAAAATCTAATCTTTATGTACCTTAGGTAGTGCATTGATAGTAGCTCTGACTAGAAAATTTACAGTGAGGAATTTCTGCACATTGGTATGTATCCAACCTCTATTCAGAACTTCTGTGATAAATTCATCTATACAGTGTTTAAAAAACACAGTAGAGTCAGACTCAAGTTTTTTTATAAAATGCAGTGTTGGACAATTGTCTATTTAACTCAAAAATGTAATCCATTGTGTCCTGAATCACAATGGCACCCCCTTTGTCTGCTTGTTTAATAACAATATTCTGGTCTCTCTTCAAGTTATATAAAGCCTGTCTCTCCAGCCTAGATAAATTATCATAATTAATTCTAGGTAGGTTAGAAAAAAAAGTGCTCAAATTCATTTTCACACACTCTGAAAAGTTGAGAAAGCTGAACTTGGTGGGGGATAAAGGACAGACTGACCTCTAAACTTTCTTATTTCAGAGTTAATATCCTCAGTTTCAAAATTAGTACCTGGAATCTCGCCTGATGCCAAGTTCATTGCATTAGAATCATCAGTATCAGCAATGTGAAACCATACTTGTTTACCCAAAAAGGACTTAAGACTGAGGTTACGACAGAATTTCTGTAAGTCAAGAAATGTCCCATATTTATTAATACCTGTTGTAGGTGCAAAAGATAAACCCTTATTCAAGACTCTCTCCTCAGTGTCTGTGAGTAGTCTGCTGGACAGGTTAATTACTTTTTTGGATTCCTCCATGATCTCCTGCAGGGGTAATCGTTCTGTCTTGTGCTGTGATAATTGTACAGTATTGGGGCCCCTGGTGTGATTGTTGAGGATGGGGATGGAGGTAATGCACTGGATGTTGTTGTCAGACATTGGGGTTGATGTAGTCCTGATGTGTTGTTGTTCCTGCTGCATATTGCTTGTCCATCCTGCATCTCTCTCTACCCCAGCGTTTCCCCCTCCTCGTCCTTCTCTTCCTCTGTTGCCTCTGGTATAATTGCCCCTGTCTGGCCCAGTCTGTCTGGTGATTTGAAAACCCTGGTACCTGTTGGATCTGGTACTCTGTCTGGGTAAGGATTGTCTTACAGATGGGCAACTACTTTGCAGGATCAGTTGGTACACAGCAGGCAGACCCTACCTGTTACCCAAACTTGGCTGGCACCTAGTGTGGGTTGTTTTAAATGCACAAATGTAACTACTGTTGGAATATGCTAAGAGGGAAAGAATTTGCATGCCCCAATATTAACAACAATAACAGAAAATATCGAATTCAAGAACTGATTACTTGTGATACAAGTGAAGTGATTTATGCTGCCACTTGCACTTGTAAAGCATTTTATGTAGGCAAAACCAAGAGGCAGCTTAAACAGAGAGTGGCCATTGGCTGAGCATGTGAGGGCTGTTAGACACAATGATCCCACCTATGCCACAGCATTACACATTATGCATGCTGATGATGGGAACTCACATACCTCTGTGTTCCAAGGTATCAAGAAAGTACTTAGAAAACCAAGAGGTTGTGATTATGAGAATTTTATATTAGAAAGGGAGGGCTTCTGGATCTATACCCTGGGAGCGTATGAGGCCCTAGGACTGAATGAGAGATTCAATATATCCCCCTATTTAAAGAAAAAGAGATAGATACATATTTCAATATAACATACATTTATCCTGCTAAACAGCTTGGGAATTATTGAAGCTACCTTCATTGTATAGACTATTGACATAAACAAACTCATACAATATAAGAAATTATTTACTTACTTATGCACACAAATGTACCAGCTGTGGGTCTACTATATTATACTGTACTCATTTATTGTATAAGTGCCACACACTAATATGTTTTTATTATGTTCTCTTCTAGGTTTTACCTTTTGGCATTTGAATCTATGGAGCTTACTGGGACATTGAGTCTTGGCACTTCATTTGATTTTTCTGCTACACAGGCAACTTAGTTTTAGTAATGGCACCTTTTTATGTGACATCTAAGTATATATGTATATTTGTAAATAATAGTTGTGTTATACTGTTTTTAACCATCATGTTGCACTGTTGTTTTGTACTGTCACTTCATTGTTTACTATTGCACATTACTGACGCTGTTTGATGATGTCATCACCTCCATGATATAAAGAGGCGCTTGATCTATGATGTAACAGACCCTTTGAAAAAGGAACATTGGTTCTGAAGTGTGTCCGGGCCTTGCACATGGCACCTACAAAAAAATTAAGCACTTTATCTGGATAATTGGTGAGCAAGTCTTTTCATTTTTGGGTTGGAGAGTGCAGGATTCTTTTTGATTTTATAATTTTTTAAAACAGTTATGTAATTTTATGTTTTGATACAAAAAATAGTATCGACACTGTATTTGCCTTTTTTTGGCTGTGTCACAACTAATATGTATCGATAATTTACTGAAAAAGCAGATTCAAATAGTATTGCTACATATAGAATAGTATCGACACATACAAACAGTATTGGCAGAGCTAATTCTTAATGGCTAGACTCCCATGCTTTTATTTAGAAAAAATTACATTTCTAGCTCCAACAGTTCAAAAGTTAGATCTTTCAAAAGATAACTTCTTTAAAGTGGGATAACTCTGGAAGTGTTAGGGCTAGAAACTTAATTTTTTAAATGAAAGCTCTGAGTCACATAAGTTGCAGTAGCGACAAGCTATTGCTACAGAGAACATATATCAATATAACAAACTTAAAATTGTTCACTAAATTGTTAAAGTCCTGTTATTTTAACAATATATTATACTGACATGCACTGACATGTAGCAACACATGAGAACAGTACTGTTAGGATCTTTACATGTTGATTGGACTCCCAGCTTTCGTGTACAATTAAAAGTTCAAATGTTTTCTGCTTTTACAAAATAATTTCAAGTATTATAAGATATCATAAAAGATTATGTTTGGCAATGGTCAGAAGATACTAGTGGTTGTTTTAAGAATAAACACATTATTTTCTAGTTTGTGTCTCGGGGGTGGGGTGCACCAATGGTGGTGTAGGGGAGCTGAACAGAACTGCTTGTGGTATCAAGACTGCTCACTAGACATGCTCTGGGTTTAGAAATGAGCCTGGTGCATCAGAGGGCCAGCTGGGGGGGTGCAACAGAGGGCCAGTTGGGGGGGAGGATAAAGCATCCAAGGGACTGTTCTCTTCCTCTGAGGAAAGAGGGTTGTGGTGTCTGACACTTGCCTGGCCCCCACCGGTGGCTAGCTTGGGACCACCAGATTTAGGAAGCGGAGGAGTACCAGCCGTCAATGTGCTTTGCTAGGAATCGTGCATAGTGGCATAATGGACATCATTCCATGCTCGCTAGTCCTAGGGACTAGATACATGTAAAAATACCACTGACTAGGAGAGAGACACTGCACCATGCCCCCCCCACATTCAATGATCAGCCCCATCTGCCTAGTCCTGGATCTCCTGGCATTCACCTCCACTACAGTGGCAGGCCAGATGGTATGGGGAGTCACTAAGGAGCTGCAGGCAGCCCTGCCTTGGGGAAAGGGGGCAAACAGAGGAAAAATGACCAACTACGGTGAGCTGCGGGTGGAGCAGGATGCCAATCATCCAGTTAGGGAGGCCTCAGGAGGACATGGCTGAGCACTGGTGTGAGCTGAATGAGATCATAATCAGCAATCAGAAGGAGGAGGAGGATAACTGGAACTGAAAAAAAAAATTGCTCCCTGGGCTATAGATGACTTAGATTGCCTGGAAAATGTTCAAGTGAGAAAGGCAAGGAATGTGGGGAGCCAGATAGCACTTTAAAAATAATTGACTTACTAGCCTGTAACATGACCCTTTGGTGATAACATCTCCAGAAGACCATAGACAGAGTGGAGGCAGTCCAGTGCAGGGCAGCTAAAATGGTGCGGGGTCTGCATTAAAAGCCCTAAGAGGTGAGACTAAAAGAACACAATATGTACACCCTGAAAGAAAGAAGGGAGAAGGGGGATATGGCAGACACCTTTAAATACAGTACCTCACAAGGGTAAATAAGGTATTGCAGGAAAGTATTTTTCAGAACAGAAGCTGCACAAGAACAAGTGGTCATGCTATGAAGTTGGGGGGTTAGATTCAGGAGAGAATGAGGATGTAGTTCTTCACAGAAAAAGTGGTGGATTCCTGGAACAGCCTACCGGCTATGGTGGTGGAGGCAAAAACAGTGGTGGGTGTTCAAGAATGCATGGAATAGGCACAAGGGAATCTTAGTGGAAAGGAATGGGGGGAGAGAGAGAAAGAGCCTGAGATCAAGTACAAACATGTGTTTTGTCCTCTTTGGGACTTTTCAGTGTACTTTAGTCATAATCTAAACCTGGCACCACGCTGAACCCCTGGTGCTATTTAATGTAATCATTCAGCATTCATCACTCTCCTAGCGTACGTTGTACCTAAAGTTCTAGGTGATAAACATTTTGGGTCTCTCATCTGGGACAGTGTGTGTGTGTGTGTGTGTGTGTGTGTGTGTGTGTGTGTGGGGGGGGGGGCTGTATGGCTCACTGGAATGAAACGCACCTGGAAAGGAGTCTTGGCTCACTGTGCCACTCCTGATTACCAGTTTTAAAAAATAAAATAAAGATAAAACTGGGTTAAGAAACCAGTTTCCCCTCTATGTTATTAGTTTGAATCTGATTGCCTATGTAAAAGGAAATGCGGTGCTACTCAGTCCATTTCCTCTTGCAGGAGAGGCCAAGGACTGGCTCGGCATGGTGCCAGGCCCTCTCACCTGCCAGGTGGTCCCTGTATGACAGGATGAAGACACATTATCAGGGCAGAGCATGGAAGCATGCACTGAGACTGTCACATGAATAAATGTGGGACTTCAGACTCAGTGCTATCAATCTAGTGCCTCTCATTGACATCAAAATTCTCTGCAACAATTTAAAAAAGTTTAATAAATCTCTGGAAATGTCATGTGAGCAGTGATGATAAATATTCACTTTAATCTATGGTGGTAGTGCAGGATGCTCAAAAATTGTTGTCTTAATCTGTTTATTTTCAGTTGATGACTTACAGCAGCAGTTCATGTTATAGTGCATCATGCACACTCACGTCCGCAGTTCCCATTCAGAAAAAGTTGTGTTATATGGTTATAGCACTTGATTTTGCCAATAAAATAGTTGTAAGCACTAGGTAGCATGCACTCTGTACTGCCACATATTTCATTACAAATGTTTATTTCTGCCACACGAGTATTGAATTTAATACTAATGGGAAATGGCCCCATCTTGGTTTTCATGTACACTCGCCTGCCTGATGTGCATTTTCAGCCTCTGTCCGATCCTATGTGAACAGCCCCAAGTACAAGTTCCAACGCTCAGTTTTTAGTAAATAGATGCAAGTCTTCTTGTACGTGAAGTACTTCTTCACAGAAAGAGTGGTGGATTCTCTGAACAATCTTCCAGCTGAGGTGGTGGGGGTGAAGACAGTGGCAGGGTTCAAGAATGCATGGGACAGGCACAAGGGGATCATAGTGGAAAGAAAGGGGGAGGGAGAAAGGGCAGTAAATCAAGTACGGTCTGTGGTAACAATGTAGGTAGGGAAAAAAGGACAGACTTGGTGGGCCAAACAGTCCTTATCTGCCATCAAATTCTATGTTCTATGCTATGTTCGATGTAAGCCTTAGTTACATGATACTGAAGGAGGCCACACAGGAAAATGATAAACCTGCAATTGTGCTACATAAAGATGCACATTGTTTCAGGAATACAGGATGAGGCACCATTTTGGTAGTTAGGCTCGTACCCATCTACAGAAGAACAGGGCTGTACTCCTGTATGCAATTGAATGGAATAAGCTACGAAGTGGGTAGGATACGCAGAGATAGGCACAGACCGCTAGTTTTTATAGTTACAAAAAATAGGTATATACAAAGGGCTGACTCTAAATATACAATTTATCTTCAAGTATGGGGGCAAGACCAGAACTCATGAGTGGCACGAGTGAGTTATGCAAGTCTTGTCCCCTCAGAAGTGAAGATAAATTGTGTATTCTGAGTCAGGCCATTGTATATTTGATTTATATAAAATCAATTTAACAGTTGTAACACCTGCAACTTTTTAGATCAACTTGTTGTGTGAAGATTTTACTGTTTTTCTATGATTTGAACTGCTGACTTCAGTGCTACACAGGCCTAGTATGATGTCATCAGCATTGTCATTGCTGCTCTCCGATTGGTTCTGTTCTAAGCAAAGCTTAAAAAAACAATTGTTATGTATCAAGCAAAAAAAGCTTGGCAACCCACATCCAGGATAAGATCTGACATTTCTAACCTCCAGATATATGTTTATCTGGAGGTTAGCTAGCATGACACATTTATCAGGGAATGTTATTCCCACTGGTGTTGTATAAATATAAGAGAACAATGTTACAACTTGGCACTACTGAATAACGATTGCAGAATTAGGGCTAGAGACACACTACAGACAGTTTTTTTTAAGTTTTTTAAACTAAATCTGACAATGTTTGTTTATCCCCAGGTAATTCAATTGGTTTTTCATCTATATCTCTCCTAGGCTGTTTTGGTTTATCTGTGTGAATTTGTTACTGGGACAGTTATCAATTTCGATTTACTTAGTCTGTATACAGAAATCTTAGAAAATGTCTCTTTTTCCAGTAAAACCTTCTGAAAGGAAATGAGCAGATTCTACAGCAGAATCAGGGTGTCCCTCACATAAAAGCCTAATTTAATAGGTGCTAAGGAGCCATTTGCATTCCCATTCTAGGCTCATTTACATGCCGTGCAGCCTGTTGGCACCCATGCTGGCATCAGCAGCGTTTTCCACAGTACTTGCGATTGCGCTCATTAACTGTCAGATGGTGGCTGACTGAGGAGGAGAGTGGAGGGCTGTACTGGTTACCAATCATTGGATGAAAACTGGTGATCAGGGTGAGGGAGTTGCTGGGAGCACCAGGGCTCCTGTGGACCATATTCAGCCCTAGCATGCAAGTGAGCCCACTGGGCACGTAAGGCATTAAAGGGCCATTTGCATGTCCATTATAGGCTCATGTGCATGCCCATTATAGGCTCATGTGCATGCCCATTATAGGCTCATGTGCATGCCCATTGTAGGCTCATGTGCATGCCCATTATAGGCTCATGTGCATGCCCATTATAGGCTCATGTGCATGCCCATTGTAGGCTCATGTGCATGCCCATTATAGGC
This sequence comes from Neoceratodus forsteri, assembly GCA_016271365.2. Taxonomy (NCBI): domain Eukaryota; kingdom Metazoa; phylum Chordata; order Ceratodontiformes; family Ceratodontidae; genus Neoceratodus; species Neoceratodus forsteri. Next base: position 450,964,903 of record JADMNL010000024.1, read on the forward strand.
TCATGTGCATGCCCATTGTAGGCTCATGTGCATGCCCATTATAGGCTCATGTGCATGCCCATTGTAGGCTCATGTGCATGCCCATTATAGGCTCATGTGCATGCCCATTGTAGGCTCATATGCATGCCCATTGTAGGCTCATGTGCATGTCCATTATAGGCTCATGTGCATGCCGCACAGGCTGCTAGCACCCATGCTGGTGCCAACAGCAGTTTCTACAGTACTTGCAATTGCACTCAGTGACTGTCAGATGGCACCTGACTGAGGAGGTGAGTGGTCAGATGTGCCAGTTGTCCATCACTGGATGTAAAACTGGAGACCAGGGCGATGGGGTGCAAGGCAGGGGGTCCTCTGCAGATGGGTGAGTGCTGGGATGGCACTTGGTCAGGCAGTGGGGAGCCACTAGACTATTAGGCAAGGTATTTTAATTTATAACATGGGTGATCGGGGAAGGGGACAACTAGACACCACAGAATGGTATTTTAATTTACAACATGGGCAATCAGGAGGAGGAGGACCACTAGACACCAGTGAATTATATTTTAATGTACAACATGGACGATCAGGGCAGCCAACAGCCATTGCACCCAAAAGATAAGGCAATGGTTTCAGCAGCATTAAACAGTGTGCCATGGCAGCTGTTTAACACCACCGAAACCTATGAATATGCTACTACACCCATTACACATGAGAATTTTCTCATTTTCATGGGTGCAGCAGTATATTTTGCATGGTCATGCTGTCAGGTTACAGCGGCACTCCAGGTGCCACTGAATATGGCCAAACCTGAGCGGCAGCACTATTCACAGTTAGTGCAGTGCTAGTTATCCACTTGAATATGGGGGCAGCTGTTCCTTTCCAAAAACTGGATCTTACCAGAATGATATGCCCATTTTGGTCTCCAAACTGCATAATAGCTATACATTTGACGTTTTAATGTATTAGTTTAGTTTATTGTTCTAGGAATTATTACCTTTGAGCCAATGGCTCTTTTACAAAGGTTCCACATCAACAAGTGTACATACAAACAAGACATGTTACAACAAATGGTCAGCAATTTACAAAGGCTGCAATAAGTCAGTATAATGCAGTATTAAAATTCCTACTTGGTCCTGTTGAATAAAAAACTGTCCCACTCATTGTCTTTTAAGTTTTTTTTATTTCATTATCTAATAGGTGGGTTTTTTTGTAAAAAAAGTAAATATCTATTTTCTGATGTTTTGCATATTTATTTTTTATTTGAAATTTGTTAACTGGGTAGATTGCAAGAGCATTAGATGCCAATTTTCAAGGGGGACACAGTAATGTAAACAAAGGCAACAATACAGGATAAATATGGAGAACATCAGAAAACATAGCAAACATGCAATATATCAGACTACAAAGTAATCAATTAACATTACACTTGCACAGTAACAATGCAGCTTATCAGAGTACACAGTAATCAGGTAATACAAGTCGATATACATCACCATTTAAATTGGGGAATTTATCCCGTTAATATTCCATGTTGCAATCATACGGGATATTAACGATGAACAAATGGCCATTCCTTATTAAAAGATTGAATAGGTACTCAAGATGGACCTAATGGTACCCTGATTCACCAGCTCTGTTCTTTCAGTTGTGATAATCTAATGTGTAGGACAACTCTGAAAATAGGGCTGTTTGGTCCTAAAGTTTTTATCCTCTCAAAATATTTTTACACACTACTACTATTACTATAACGTAACTCCTCTCAGCTGGTGCAAAAAATGCTAATTCTGCCCTTAATGGCTTCAGCTAAGGACAGAGGAGACAGGCTCATCTGATCCAGGTCCAGTTCCAACACAGCGATCAGTGATAAAGAAAGATTTTGCTGGACTCAGTTTTACCACAGTCAGAGCATGTCCTGCTCCAAGCCATGGAAAAGCAAACTGAAACAGCAGAGGAACATGTGAGCCATGTAGAAGATGGTGCCCTCCAACTACACAAAGCCATAAAACATCTTGTGGAGCAAAATACCTTGCTGCATGATAAACATCAGGATTTGAAACAACCCTAGAATGTATGGTCTATCTGAGTGTTCAGAGACTGACAGGCTTTCAGACTTTTTGGAGATCCTTCTGTGTGATATCTTCCTCCCAGTTGCAATGAGCTTTTGGACTGTCCTACTTCCAACCCTAGTGGGACCCAGTGAGAAACCTCACTCAATAGCAATGAAGCTCAGCTCTTTCAGTGATAAAGAGATCCAGAAGCAAATGATTTGATACCTTTTAATGGACCAACATAGATGTAACAACAAGAACAAAGTGCTTAAGCTTTCAAACCAACCAGCCCTTCTTCAGAAGCTAATGGCAGTTGTTTAGAAAATACAATACTTTTAACAGCTAGATCATACAGAAAAAACAGAAAAAATTCCCATTGATTTAAAATACTCATTTAAAAAATACAGAAGATGATGTCAGAGAAGTTTAACAGTACCATACTACCTTCAGCCAGGAGGGTCCCCGGGTCAAAGGTGCTAGGTGGAACACACATACAAAGAATCCTACTGCATATACATTTAATTGACATAAGATAACACTGCTGGAGCAGATGACTCTTAAATCAAGCTACGAGTGTCACAGTTTGAATAAGGATGTGATTACTGAAAAGCAACCCCCACCCAGATTAAAGACTTACTAAGGTTGTCTTAGAACTCCAAGAAGTTTCAATGCATGCATTATAGACCAGAAATTACCAGTAAAGTTGTCTTAAAAACATCAGTGCACACTGTATGGTAATCTGAATATGGTGCAATGGAATCAACCCCACTCCCGAGCAAAGATAAAAAGAAAGGAGGAATTAATATTCATTATGTGTGTGAAGTAAGAATAGTAACACACTGTAACTCCATGTACCTAAATAGAGGCCTACCTCAATGTGACAGCAAGCCCCACACCTGTTATTTCACGTACCTCACATACATACCCACACACATACATACACACACGCATCCACATCCCACACATGCTGAAGTCCTATAATATGTCAGTCTGAAGAAGAAGAGGTCTGTGGATGTCAGTTTCTGTAGTGTTCCATGAAACCTAGATCAGCATTCATCCCATCTGCTACCATATTGAGATGTAAAATAAGTTTAATCGCAAAAGATCGTCTCTGTTGTGTGTTTTCGAGATTTCCTTTTAAGACCATTACTAACATATCTGAAATTGAGTGGTCAGGCTGGGAGAAGTGGTGCCCCACTGGTTTTTCAGTCTTCTTTGCTGTAATAGTATGTCTGTGCGAGTTCATCCTAGTGCAGAGCTGTTGGCTTGTCTCTCCAACATAACCTGTTTGTGGACATCTCTTGCACCGAATGAAATAAATAACATGTTGTGATATGCATGTATAACTTCCATGCAACTGGAATTGTCTGTTTTGTGATGTAACCATGCAGTCCGAGGTGGAAATGAGCTCACAAGTCTTACAGGGGCGTTGATTGTAGGGTTGTGTGCCATTGTGTGACATCTAGATTTAGTAGTTGCCGTATGTTGGTCCAAAAGCTTAAGCACTTTGTTCTTGTTGTTACATCTATGTTGATCCATTAAAAGGTATCAAATCATTTGCTTCTGGATCTGTTGTGTGACATGGTATTCTGTTCTGGTGAAGGTTTGCTCCTAATAATTAGGCTGGCTAAATTTGGTGGTTGTTTAAAAGATAGTAGTGGGAGTTCCTTAAAAATACAATTAAGGGTTTCATCCTCACTAAATATTAGGTGGAGGTCTTTAATAATCTTATGCAGACGTTCAAGGTCTGGATGATATGTGACTACTAAGGGTATTCTGTCTGTAGCGGTCTTTTCTTTATATTGAAGTAGTAGTTGTATTGGTACTTGCATTGCCTGTTCTGTTATCCTGTCAATTTCCTTAGAAGAGTGTCCCTGCTCAATAAAGGTGTTTTTCAACATAGCCAAATGTGTATCTCTGTCATCCTCATTTGAACAAATACGGTGACATCGGAGTGCTTGACTGTACATGATAGATCTTTTTGTATGGTTTGGGTGATTACTTTTCTTGTGCAAGTATCTCTGTCTGTCTGTTGGCTTCCTGTAAATACATGTATGTAAGGTTCCATCCTTAATGGTGACTGTGGTGTCCAGAAAGTTAACATTGGTGGTAGAATACTCCAGGGTAAGCTTCATGGTAGGGTGGAGATTATTAAGTTTGTGATGAAAATCTTTAAGTGCATCTGTGCTCTCCATCCAGATGATAAACAAATCATCAATGTAACAGAAATAAGCTAGTGGTTTGTGGGGACACTGCCTTAAAAAATCCTCCTCCAAGTCAACCAAAAAGAGGTTAGCATACTGTGGAGCCATTTTGGTGCCCATTGCTGTTCCCATAGTTTGAACATAATGTTTACCATTGAAGTTATGTGTCAAAATGAATTCCATAAGTTCCCCCACCACTTCAGGGTTGATGTTTTGTTACAGTCCTTTCTCATGTATGTATTTAAGGCATGCTGTAATGCCATCTGCGTGTGGAATTAGTGTAGAGGGATGTTACATCCATTGTCACTAAAATGGTATCAGGTGGTAAATCCTTATAACCAGAAAGTACATGCAAAAAGTGTGTAGTGTCCTGGATATAACTGTCTTTTTTCCATAACCAGCGGTTTCAAAATGGTCTCTACAAACCCTGAGATCCCCTCTTTCAACGTACCATTGCCAGAGACTATGGTCTTCCCGGATTGCCAGGTTTATGTATTTTAGGCAGCATGTAAAATGTCCCTGGCCTGGGTTCAGCAGGGATGAGGTCAGTTAGTTTTTCTCAGACATGGTCTGGAAAAGTTCTAATTAAGTCACGTAATTCATCTTTATATTTTGTAGTGGGGTCACTCTCCAGTTCTCTGTTGTATGTAAGATCTGTTAGCTGTCTGTTCGCTTCATTAATATAATCCTCTCTGTTTAAAATCACCACTGCAGAGCCTTTATCAGCTTTTTTGATGACAATGTTGTGGTTTGATTTCCGTGTCCCTATAGCTCTCCGTTCCAGTGGAGAAAGGTTATAAATGAGCCTGTTTTTGCCAAGTAAGGATCCGACCACTGACTTGTTGGTGGAAACAATGAATATAATTGTCTAGTTTTTTGTTACACCCACTTGAGGGGGTAAATTCAGATTTCTTTTTCTTATCCATTAAATTATTGCTGCTTGCGATGTCTTCGCTACCAGTGATTTCTTCCTTGCCATGAAAGAATTCTTTAAGTTTCAATCTACGGAAGTATTTCTCCAGTTCACCACAAAACTGTATTTTATCCAGTGGTTTTGTTGGGCAGAAAGTGAGGCCCTTTGAAAGTACATTTAGTTCTCCAGTAGTCAGTGTGTGGTTGGACAAATTAACAACTGAAAGGTGCCCATCTGTATTGTGTTGTTGTTCAGTGACTCCATTATGTTCTTCATGGTTGTTAGGAAGTATGGTATGTCGAAGGGCATCCAATTTCCTATTTTTCATAAGTATGGCTTTTCTTAAGGTCCTTTGGTAGTTAATGTGTATCTCTCGCAAGATGTCCTGAATAGGTTCCCAGACATCCTTTCCAGAGTGGTAACAATTTCAGCAAACTCTTTGTTCAGAACAACTTTTTTGGCATATGACATGCGAATCCTGTGATTTCTCAATTTCTCAGAGGTCCTATGACAGAGTTGTTTGGCATATGTAGAATTGTTTGTATTTCTTAATGGATTCCAAATAGTAAGACCTTTAGGGATTATGTTTCTCCTCTTGCACTAGGTTAGAAAATAGATGTCCCTGTCTAGCTGTGCCAATTTCTTCTTGATGTTATGCAACTGCCATATTAAAGTCATATGCCAGTGATAAAAGGACACTCTCCAAACTGCATGGCAGACAAAAAATATCACATATAATTCAGCCAAGATAGTTTTTGACCATGACTATCCCCATGAAGTCTTAAAAAAATGGCAAGCAAACTCAGGGATTTGGCAGATTTTGAAAGAATATAATATTCAGTTTCAGAACCCCTATCCTGCATGACTCCGTATCTTATGAGAGTCAGGCATTTACATTTATCACTCCCCAGAAGAAGCCATAGGAGCGATAAAAGAAAAAAGGCTGGACAGTACAAATGGTGAATACTGAGCAAAAAATGCCTAATTTAAATTTGTATCATTCTGCGGATGGCTCTGCACAGCTTTCTACTGAATAACCCAGAGCTATGCAGCACACTGGAAAACCACAGAATTAGTGGAATGAGGGATGTTAAACCTGCCTCAGGCTCTCTTTGTTAACTCACAGATAATGGACAGCTTGCTCCTTGGTAATCCTCACATAGCAACTTCTCTGACAATCTGGCAGTGTTAGATTCCAGCAAGTGTCTGGCCACATGTAAATTCTTGACCTTCCCTCTCCCCTACGTAGGGTCCTTTCTACTACCCAGACTGGTTCATAGTTTTCAGACTTGGGCTCGATTAGGCCTTTATCTTCCAGTTCCTGTAAAGATGGGAGCTCAGGACATTTGATGACCTGTAGGTCACTTTCTCCATACCTCGCTCACATTTCTTTAGATTTTTTGCAAGTTGCAGCCTTTATATGGCCTTATTTGAAACACTGGCTACATACACACAATATCTCCCTGTATTGCAAATGCTTATGCATACATTACAAGCCAGGGTTTTACCAGGCACCTTATTTCCTGCGGTATCAGGCTATTCTAGGGCAACAAATGTATTTCAACCCACCATATTAGACAAGCTGGGAAAGAAATCTGAATAACGAGCCAACTTGCCAACACTGGGGAAAACTGCATTAAAAATATCCATAATAGTAGTATAGAGTTCATATATCTCGTCAAATATTAAATTTCAGCCAATCAGCATGTGCCACGTCATTTGACAGGTGGTTACCATAGTAACGCCCTGCCCCTTACTTTCGCTGGAAGTCCCGCCCTCTGCACAGACCGTACCACCCTCTACGCAGGAAGTGATGTATGAAATGCAGAAAATGACATATTCTCAAACCAGGAAATGACACATCATTCCCATTCTACATCCCTACATCCTTCCTCCTCCATCCCCAGTCCCCTCGAACCTCTGCGACACCATCCAAGCTCAAATCCAAGTCCATCCTCCATCCCCTCGAACCGCAACCACCCCATCCTAGCTCAAACCTGAATCCATCCTTTGTCCCTTGACTCTCCTGCCACAACATCTTGGCACAACCTCTCCCATCCTCCCACCTTGTTCCACCACCACCCTTGCACCCATCACCTACCTCAAACCTGAGTATCTCTCCTCCTCTCTCCTTGCCCCACCACCACCCTTGCACCCATCACCTAGCTGGAACCCGAGTCTCTCCCCTCCTCTCTCCTTGCCCCACCACCACTTACCTTGCACCCCATCACCTAGCTGGAACCCGAGTTTCTCACCTCCTTCTACTGTGTCCCACCACCTATCTTGTACCCCATTACCTAGCTTGAACCAGAGTCTCTCTCTCCCCTTCTCTCACCATGCCCCATCATCACCTACCTTGCACCCATCACCTACCTTGCCCTCCCTCAGCCTCCCCCTGTCAGTCTATGGGATAACTGCAGGGTGCCTTTTTACTCAGGGATTTTTTTTTTTGGTGAAATGTGCTTTGACATTCAGAGGACAGTGTGCTGTAAGCACATTTTATCTTTATTATATAAGGAAGTTATTTTAATACAATACATGTAAATATTTAAGAAAAGCAGAAACCTAGCTCGAACACCAGCTCTTTCCTTCTTCCCACCTTATCCCAACACCTACCTTGCTCTGACCATCACCTACCTTACACTCCCTCAACCTCCCCCCATTGGACTGAGGGGGTAACTGCAGGGTGCCTTTTTACTCAGGTTTTTTTTTTTTTAAATGTGCTTTGAAGCTTAGAGAACTGCAACAGCATTTTATCTTTATTATGTAAGAAAGTTATTTTAATACAGTGCATTTTAAGTATTTATGAAAACACAGATTTCTTTTTTTATGAGAAAAAGAAAATGAGTTCTAACTTTAAAAGTAGAGTGAGTGTGTGTGTGTGTGTGTCCAGTGTTGAAGCTGATGTTTCAAGGGTTTGTAGTGTAAGCAGACTGCTTCAAATGCCAAAGTCTGATTTAAAAACATACATACATACATACATACATACTCTCTAAATTCCTTTTTTCCAAGCTTAAAAATAATGGAATGGTATTCTGTTTTGAGATCAGAAACTAAATATATTTTTCTACTTCCTTTGAAAAAAGATAGATATCTTGTTATCAAAGCACATATTTATATTAAATATATATATATATATATATATATATATATATATATATATATATACACTAATGTTGCTGGTGAAAAGTATTGAAGAGGGTTTTATCTTCTCTGCATTTCCTATATGAACATTTTATTTTTGCTATATAAAAAAATTCTGTTAAAAGAATGCATTTAAATATTTATGATAAGCAGAGGTTTATTTTTAATGAGAAAAAGAAAATGAGTTCCAACTTTAAAGGCAGAGACAGAAACTGTGTATGTGTGTCTGTGTGTATCCAGTGTTGAAGCTGATGTTTCGAGGGTTCATAGTCTAAGAAGACTGCTTCAAATGCTGAAGTCTGATTTAAAAATATACATACTCTCTGCATTCCTTTTTCAAGCTTAAAAATAATGGAATAGTATTCTGATATTTTGAGATCAGAAACTAAATATATTTTTTATTTCCTCTGAAAAATATAATTTACATGATATCTTGTTATCAAAAGCACATATTTCTATTAAATATATATTAATGTTACTGGTGAAAGTATTTAAGAGGGTTTTAACCTCCATGCATTTCCTGTAAGAACATTTTATTTTTACTATGCAAAGTTCCTGTGTTTGTATTGTTAATTTTAATTTATCTAAAAAAAAAAAAAAAAAGTAATGAGATATTTGCAAACAAACAACCAGAAAAAAAAGAATAGAGGCATGATTTTCAGATCCTTGGATGCAGCACTCCTGTCCATATTTCAGATGCCTCCTGCATCCTGGCAAATGTGTCAGGATGCTTGTGACGTATTTACAAACATCCTGGCGCACGTGTGACAATTCCCATAGTTTACGGCAGTTTCTGCTTCAACTGTGAGAATTGTGCCCCATTTCAGATGCACTGCAGAATTCCATCCCAGGATTTAGACCAACTTTTTGTAGTCTAAGTCCCAGGATGGATTTTGGCAGTTGAGTGAGAAAAACAGACGTGGTTTATTGAAATTCTCCCTTAGGTACTTAAGTGACCTTTTGGCTTTCCCATTTCTCCCCACTAACCACATTCAACAGCATCTGAAACAGACTCTTGATTACTTTTCTGACAAGAAAATACAATCCATAAACAAAAGACAATTTTTTATTGCCATCTCATTTGCCCAGCAGCACACTACTACCTCAGGCCCCACAACTGCCTGTGGCCTGCCGCATCACTTCCTGCTGTCAGTAGGCAGCAACCTGATCTCGAGTGTTTATTACATCTATAGGACTGGCTTGTCCCTGCTAGGGATCTTCCGTGGGCTAGAGGATGAGCATCTAGGAATCTAGGTATCAGCTGGAGGAGTCCCGATGGCACACTAGAGGGTTACTGGTGTTGTGCCAATGAGGGCCATCATCCTGCGCACCAGTGTGACACTTCCACCCCTTTTTTCCCACCCCTCCTCCCACATTTGCAAACACTTTGGCTGACCTGGGGAGATGTCCAATTGTGTCAGCTCTCCTATGCCATTAAATGCATCTCCACCACAAGGAGCTACTGTAAGAGCAGTGCAGTGAACACCCTCCCCTGGGAGTACAGCATCCATCTGATACTCCGAGCCCTCCTTGCTGGCCTCCATTTCCAATGAGAGTAACAAAGGCATGCACTTACGGAGTCGAACGGGTGCTCAGCCTAACAACAACTGTAAAGCAGGAACCACAAAGGCAGCACTCTCAAAATGGTTGTGAAGTATAAGTTACTTACAAAAGATTTGGTATTGCCAACCAAAGTTTTACTCTACAACAAGAAAAATATGCACCTAGCCCTGACACTTCACATCATAGATGTGACACTTCAACAGGGAGCGAAGCTATTTTATAGCCTTTTTGAGAGTGCTGCCTTTGTAGTCCCTATTCTTCATTCCCATTGTCCTGGGCTCTGCATGAACCTGGGTCAACAGCATACCAGAGCCATTCCCTATTGCTTGATGCCGTGGAGGACAAAGTTTAAATAAACAAACAAATGACATCTGAATCTCAAATTGTTTCTGTTGTACACACTTTCCCAGGCACCATCAGACAAGAGACGTTTTCTGATTAGGAGGCACATCCATTACTGCTTGTCTATCTCCTGAGCCTAGGTAATTTAGAGAGGTAACTGTACAGTACAGCATTATCCATGGTGGCTAGGGAATAAATATGTACTGTATGCCTCTCTATATAGCTTTTATTCCTTATAATTATTTAATGTTCCTATATTGTTTCCCACATTTGTACATGTATGTGTTTCCAGATCTTCCTCCCCAATGTCTTATTTAATGCCAGCTCATTTATTCTCTCAGATCTATATCACAAAGTCATCAGTAAACATTTTGCACGAGTCTGATTTTGAGATGTTTATACTTCTTTTAAAGACTCATTAACAAGGGTTTGATCATTCAGAACAGTTTTAAGCCTAGAAAGGAAAATCACTGTTGATTTGTTCACCATCTCAGTTTTTTCCTGTAGATTGTCATGTTGTTGCTGTTCATGTGACAGTTCACTAGGGCAATCATTACGTATGGCAAGGTTAGCACCCTATAGGATGATTCTGTTCATATATATATATATCAGGGGATCTTTGTTTTTGTTTTTTTTTAATCAAGGAGTCTTTCTCATAGCTCCATATGAATTTAGCAATTATTGATCTAGTGGGCTTACCCGGATCTGATTAGAGCCACAGTGCCGTATGTACTCTATCCAACCACTTAATTTGAGTAGTGTCCATTAAGAGATATTGGGAAAAGAAATTCTCTGTTTTTGTTACAGTATAGGCATTTTTTCTCAATCCCACTCTTCTGGAACTCCTACTATTCCTATGTTTTAAGCTTGGCACTCCGCATCTCTTAGGTTTTTTTCTGGAGTTCTTCAATTTTCATCTCATTTTAATTTGTTTGCCTTGCCCAAGGTGTTACAGTGTTCTCTAAGTCAAGAGATTCTTTGTAACCTTTCTGTAATTTTTGTATGTGTTTGATCTCCCCTACAACACCCTCCAGGGATTCTTGTATATTTCCAATTTTGTTTACATACTCCCCCATCACTGCCATCTTATCTTCTGTACTTTCCATCTCCTGCATTAGGCACGTGGCCCATTCCGGAGAAGAGTTAGCCTGTGAAAAGACTTGGGGGGGGGGGCCATCACTCTGTAGATTTTCATTATTTTGTACAGCGATAATCTCTTGTGGGAGCATCCATTCCAATACTGAATCTTTTTGCCCAATATCTTGTTTTTTTTTACTTGCCCGGCTGCTTGGCTTCAGAGAGGGCCTTGTACCCCCTCCTACTCCATCCGCCAGGTCCTTTCAAGGCTCCCCCCCCAGTGTCACATTGCACACTGGGCCAGGGTGTATGTATTTTCCCCCCCATTTTCACCCAATACCCCTGGGGATGCCAGCGTAGAGGACAATGTCCAGATGAACGACATGCTGATGCATGCCATCGTCAAGCACCTGACAGGGTTCTCCCCTTCCCTCCCTGACTCTGGAGAGCCGTATGCCCCTACTGCCTGTGCTTCCACAGCCAGAGGAACTACGGGTGCTGTATGCAACCCGGTAACCCACCCCAGGAGGATTAGAGCATTCATTGGGATGCTCAATCCTCCGACCCCCATCCGACCCCCGGCAGCCAGAGTCTGTTCCCAAACCCGGGTCACCAGCATAGTGTGAGGTGTGGCATCTAGCACCTCAACCCTCAGCACCACTGGCCCAGCCCTTTGCCCTATATCTTTAACATCTTTATGCCCATTTTAGAAGGTACTTTATGTAGCCCATGCAAGGAGCTTGGCTCCTTATGTCGGTCTGTGTGACCGAGTTAGAATCCTATAAAGAGTAATTCCCTGGAGTGATCGGTGGGCTGACTCAGCTGGCCTGCTCCAGTTTCCTAAGGGGAGGAGCCAACTGTCTGTGGCTGAGAGAGCTGCAGGAAGTTACATCACTTCTGGGATGAGTATGACAGGCATAGTGCCCACTCCTTGTGCTGAACCTGTATTCCTCTGTAGAAGACCCATAAAGATCTTGCTGAATCGTGGTGACTGCCATTGGCAAGGACCCCCAGTAGGGGAGATCTTCTACTTAATTCTTCAGTTCAGTGGCTGAGGGATGAGAAAGAGCTATGGACTAACTGAAACTGCAAACAGAGCAATGGAGGTAATAAGGTAATATAAAAACTATTTTCTCAGGACTGTGCAGGACATCTGGTGGTACCCCTCCCCCCGCACTAGGCAGGAGGGTTTAGAATAAAATCATAATCTTTTAGCAGGTAATGCGCATTAAAAAGTATTATAAGATTGGATATCAGTTTGTAAGAAAGTAAAACTTATGGAAGAAATCACGCCTGCCCACCAAAGCATTCACTTTGAGGTGGTTGCCACTTGCAAACTTAAAAGAAGAACTAGAATGTATGCCTGTTGTGAAACAGCTGCTGTATTAGAACAATTATGGTTATACATGTATGAAGCATAAGCATTTTGGCTGCGTGTTTTGGTTGCTACTGTATATTGTTTAGTTAGCCCATATTACAGGGCTCGGACTCATTGGAATTGACCAGTCTGATCGGCAACCAACACTGGAACCAGACAGAAACATTTTGGGACATTAACACCTGAAGCTGGTGTGACCCCCCTACAAATAGGGGTTCCCAAAAGTCTTCCATGGGTGTGCCTAAATGCCCACTGCCAGGCTGGTATCCTGTGTCTTATCATTTTCAAAGTGTTTATGAGTATAGGTGTAGTTTGACTTTGACATTTGTGGGGGACAGGATTTCTGTGTAATTAATTTAAAATGATTGAAAAATGTGCCAGTCAGGACAAATTTGGGGGGGCAACGCCCCCCTCTGCTCCCCCCACAAACTACACCTATGTTTATGAGAGTGCCTTAATGCCTCTGTGCTCTGCCTCTGTAAGAGCTGCCTGTAACGTGGTGCTTATTTAATCTGGGAGGAGGCTGAGTGTTTCTATGCTCGAGTTCTGCCTGGGCTGCCAGATAATCACTCCGTTCTGCCGTCGCTATTTGCGTAGAGGGAGCTCTGTTAGAAGCTGTACTTATTTGCTGATTATCTATTACATTAGTTCTCACACTTTGTGATAGTGAGCCTCCCCCAAGCCATGAAAAAGATTTTGAGCCTCCCTCAAATTTGGATAAAAATCTTGGGCCTCCCCACAGAAAAAATAAATCCTACTTTGCACAGTACACCAGGAATAAAGAGAAACTGACTTAGTATATTCTCTTTTTATTCAACTTATTGCTCCCCACCCCTGACCAGGCACCCCAGGTTATACTTGTCACTCTTTTTTTCTGACTCTTGGGCCCTTGTTACACTGTTTGCTCTCTATCTGGAACAACCAAACCTAGCCACTTCATCTCTCCCTCTCTTACCCTGTTATTAAACAACTTCCTGTACACTTACCTCAGGTCACACCTGAAAACATGCATTGGATAACTGTGCCTTTCCCAGTCACTAATTTACATATAAATACCTACTATAGAAATGAGCCTTGACTCTGTGTGCCTTTCCAAATCACTAATTTGCATATAACTGCCCATTGTAGAAACAAGCCTAGACTCAGCATGCCTCCCCCAGGCATTCATTTACATGTAAATACACTCCTATAAACAAGCTTTGGCTCAATGGGAACTTCCTGGACACAAATTTGTGCATAAGTAAAGAAATTCACCTGCAATTTTCCCGTATTTAATTTGTTTTATCTTTTCACACAAAGCAGCCAAAACTTAAAATTTAAATACTGTACATTCTCAGACTTGACTGGGCCTCCCCTGGAACAATTTGGGGCCTCCCTTGGGAGGCTGGCCTCACCATTTGAGAACTACTGATCTATTAGCATAGTAATGATATTGTAGTTTGTCTAACCTGCCTTCTTTGCAGCATGGACAGTTCTGTTCGTCACCACTATCTTGGTCCTGGACTGCCGGAATGGGCCAATCAGTACTTTTGGGGATCCTAAAATGGAGTCTGTCCCCAGGGGTCTTGTGGGAGGAATTTCTGTTGGAATTGTAGTTTTGAGACTTTGACGCCTAAATGTACCTGTAGGGGGAGCCCTTACTTTGACAGACTGATGGATCAACCAACCAGAACCTTTTGGACTGAAGGGAAATTCCCAAGCTGCCTGCTGTAGTCAATCAGTCTGGAGTTAGAGATTGAAGAGTAAACAGCTCGAGTGATTTGAGCAGCAGCTCCTGTGTAGTTCATGCAGGAGATTGGTGGAAAGGCTGAGTCTGGCCTGTCTGCCTGCAGTCCCTCGAGAAGGAATCCTTTAAAAGGCTTAGCAATCGGATTGTATCCGAATTGCAGTGTGATAAAGCCACTGAAGAGTGATCAGATTTGAACCTGAAGAAGACCAAAGATTTGCTGTACGCGATCGGCCTGTCAGGACATCCATTTACCACAGAATTCCCTATTTTGCTCAGAGACACTGATATTGCGGCCGGACTGCCTTCAGCATTGTAGTATAGTGATTGCTTTACTATAAATGTGCTGTGTGCTGTTAGTGGGTCGTGATTTGGTTCCCCACTGTGTAAATGTGCTGTTAGTGGGTCGCGATTTGGTTCCCCACTGTGTAAAGGTGCTGTGTGCTGTGTGCTGTGTGCTATGTGCTGTGTGCTGTTAGTGGGTCGTGATTTGGTTCCCCACTGTGTAAATGTGCTGTTAGTGGGTCACGATTTGGTTCCCCACTGTGTAAATGTGCTGTGTGCTGTGTGCTATGTGCTGTGTACTGTTAGTGGGTCGTGATTTGGTTCCCCACTGTGTAAATGTGCTGTTAGTGGGTCGCGATTTGGTTCCCCACTGTGTAAATGTGCCACGCTTGCTGGAAGCTGCATCCAGCACTACCAGACTCGAAATACAAACTGTTCCACCTGCCTGCACCTTGCCACCTGGCCCAGCCAGCTACTTCAGGCACAGAAACCATCATTGACGAGAGACTTGCCCGTGGATCAGTCCCCTGCTCAACCATCTCGAACAGGAATGACACCTCGGTGATTCGTGTGGGCCCTGCTTCTCCTGGCAAACCAGTCATCAACCTGCAGTCTCCATTTCATCTAGCCTGTGTCTCGTATTGGGTAGTGTGAGTACCAATCAGGGTAGCTCCCTGCAACAACAGCTAAATCTTAAGTGTTGCCATCTGATTGCATTGTTGTTTTTCCTTTCACGAACTGAGCCTTCAGGCTCTGGATCACAAATTGTGTGTGGTTGAGCATGCCTTTTCTTTTCATCACAGGGCTCCAACCAGCTGCGACGCAGGCCTACCCTGGGCAACGTTCCAGGCTAGCCCACCTTACTTCCAGCTGGGTACCCAGAGCGTGTGACTGTGCAGGGACTAAAAGTTCATGCATAACTGCCTGACGAGATCAGTTTTAGAATCAATCAACCTGATTACGCCCCTTCCTTGTTCAATTCCCCTGAATAAATCAGATCTAACTCTTTTTGCATTTAATCTGACTGTGGTTCCAGTTTGTACCTAACCTTGTTTTACAGGGGGTCTCCGGGGTCAAACTGGTGGAATCAGCCCTGGTGGTAAGTGAAAAAAGTGTGGGGAATTGTATGCTGAATAGGGGTTACTGTGAAAGTGTTTGTTGCATATTGTCTAGGCCACTAGAAGGGAAAGAGGGGGGTTACAGTGTCCTGCAGGGCTGTACCCAGGTTATTAACCACCCTGTCCTCTGGGTGGAGGCACCCATTTCAGTACCCAGGCCCCTTAACCTGCAATTAGCCACTCAGGCAGGGATAGTAGCCCTTGGGATAGCGCTACCTAGGGGTTACACTCATATACATCTAAGGACAATATGAAAAAGCAAAATATTCAATGTATGCATTGGGCAGGGCAACTACTGATTGCAGGTATACTTTGTGTATGTAATTTCTTGAATTTGTCTCAATAAAACCTTATTAGTTTTAAAAAAGTTTATAAAACAAATTACAAATAAAATAATTATTTAAAATGTAGTGCTGCTTTTAGCCTGTCACTATTTACATGTCAATTCTTTTCTCAACTTACTGAGTCAGTGATATCTATATACCATACATGGCATGTTTGGTTTTTGCATGTGAAGCTTTGCGCAACACCATCTGCTTTCCTATACATGCATTTATTAATCCTGTTGTTTACAAAAGCATGTCTCACTGACCTGGTATTGTGTTGTAGCTTTGTCTGTGGTTTGTTTACACTCCTTCTCAGAGCCTTACCTCTAGCTTCATGGTCCTCATGTTTCTGCAGTCTTCAAAACCATCAATTCAGTAATCAGTACAGTACTGTTTAGAAGCAGAAGTCGCTGCTCTACTTCAGAACTTGGAACTAGAAACACAATCCTTGTCTGTAGAAACTAGTTCCACAGCAACAGCAACAGTGAGATCATCTCAGCTTTGTTCCAATCCTCAGATGCTCTCCGTAACTAAACAGCACGCACTTCCTGTGTGCTTCTTAAAAGTGTCCCCTATAGCATTCAAATCAGATAATTAATATTTATAGTGACCAGCAAGGGAGGAGCCAGTGGTGGAGGTTCCTAAACATACGAATCTCTTAGTTTAGTTAGTTTTTATTTTACACAAAATGCTATAGGCCACACTTATTTTCAAAGGATTCAGTCAGGAATACAGACATTACAGTAAATAAATACAGAGGTGGTACAAAGTACAGTTACAAGATTGCTAGGTTGGATACGGGTTATATTTGGCATACAAGTGCAGTATATAGAAGAATACATCAGGATTGCAAAAAAGGTTCTTTAGCATGTTCTGGGGGTATTGTGTACATCCAACAGCTGAGGTTTAACTAATGTAATTAAGGGACACCTTAATATGTCTGTAGTGTCATTTCAGCATTTGGCAAATCTAAATTAAAAAGAGTTCTGACCCAACAATGTTTTTCTGCAAGGGAGTACCACAGCATGGCTCGCCCCGCCTATGGTAGCGTATTTATTATCTAGCAAACAGAACATGGCTTGCAAGCCAGGGGATAGCAAACCAGCTGGAGTAGAAACAGAAATCCCAGCATCTGCTGGCATGATCTCTCCTGGAGTTCTGCACAAGAAAAAAATTAAAACTCAATTCCCACTGACAAAGCGGGGGAAACTGAACCGCCACAGGCATGGTGGGCCTCTTCTAGTATCCCATGCAGGAGTGGAAATGGAAAACCCAACATCCCCTGGCTGGCTTGAGCAGTGATTGAATAATTTAGTGGTGTAAGCCCCCCTCAAATGAGCTAACCTGCATGGGGCTATGGCCCCCCCAAGCTTCTGCCAGCGTCCTGAAGTGGCCATGGTAGGGCTTGAGCCTGGCTACCCTTCTGCTGCTTTGAGGCCATGGCCTCTGCTCTTCAGGGACTTCGACCCATGATCTGAGTAGGGCTGAGGTCTGGCATCTATTTCCATGCCTCCAGGCATATCAAAAGAAATAAAAATGTTATCAGTGGTCCCAAGAGCTGCCGGAAAGGGGACCAGCTCAGTAAATTAACAAAATGGTGGATGCGCCCCACTGAGCATGTGCGGCCCTGGGAATAAAAAAATTAAAGGAGCCATGGCTCTATTCCTGGTTTTGGCCATGCGGCTGATAGTAAAGTATATTCCCAGCTCCAGGGAGTTGAGAGGAGCCAGAGAATAGTTAAAATTCAGACTGGAAAGCCTCCAATCTAAAGGGGAGAATGTTATCTGCCCTTACAAGGGCATATGTACTAAAACTGAAGGCCAGACAGTTTAGGCCCTGAAATGAAGACAAAATTGCAGCTCCCTCAACCCCGGAACTACAATACACAGTGGGCTGCTGGGTAAAGAAGAATGCACTGACTTTGCCCAGTAAGATGGCAGCCAATCAGAAGAGGTCTTCCAGAAGGCTATAAATAGATGAATTTGCTGCCCAAAGGGAGTGTCGTCGAGAGGCGCAGAAGTGTGTGGTGTGAGGGAAGAGATTGTGTGGGCTCCTGAGCCCAATTCCCTGCACTTTTGTGCCTGCTGGTTTTGGCCATCAACCTTAAAGAAAAAGTACCAAGTTGTGTGCAGGAGGAATAGACACTGAGTTGTGCTGCTGAGATTTGAAATTTGCTCCCTGTTTGACCAAACTGTTGGGCAGTATCTCTGAACCTTAAAGATTTGTGAACCCAGCTACAGATTGAGCTGCTGTGCCCCCTCGATGGAGAAGCTGTGTTGGTGAGTGAAAAATCCAGCAAGGGGAGAGACTGTGAGTGCTGAGGTAAGTGACTGTGTAAGGGCCCAGCATTGCTTGGCAAAGAGATGCCCTGTGGGAGAGTGCTGGGGTTAAAATACTGAGCAAGCGACTGTAACCCCCCTGCAAATGGGGGTTCCCAAAAGACTTCCAGGAGCTTGCTTGAATGCTCCAAGCCTGAATGGTGTTTGGCGTTTAAGCCATTTATCAGTGAGTGTTTTTAGAACCTCTGGTACTGTCTCTTTAAGAGCTGTCTGCTTGCAGACATAATTAGTTTGTATGGGGACTGTGTGTTTCTTTGATTGAGTACCACTCGAGCTGCTGCCAATTCACTCCATTTTGCAGTCACTAGAGTGCAAAGGGAACCTATCTGAAAGATGTAACTGTTTGCCAGAAACCATTTAGAGTAATAATGAAATTACAGTTTGTCTAACCTGCTTTCTTTGCAGTCAGAACTGTGTCTGCCTAGTTCCCCATTCTGGTTTTGAACTGCTGAACTGGACCAATCAGTGTGGGGTAAGCTAGCTCTAAAATGGTGCCTTGGACGAATCAGAACTTGGACCTCATAATCTGAGCCAGCCACAAGAGGATTGTATGGGCAGTGACTCTGGAGATGTAGTTTAGACTTGCGCCTTTTTGGACCAACAGGAGCAGTCTATTGTGAGTGACAGTCAATCCAGTCAAGAACTGGGAGGAACTCAAAGGAAGTGCCGGTTTTGTCTGTTGGAGTTTCAGTTGAGCTCTGGCAGTGAAGAAGGAAGGAGCCTGTGCTTTTTCAGTGTGCAGTTTTAGTGGGAAGCGTGTATGAGGCCCAGAGTTCCGGTCTGCAGCTTGTGTAACTGTTTGTTAGGACTGAATCCGTCCTGTGAAGAGAATCAAAGGATATCTGAAGAGTGGAAACCAGGCTCACCCTGTAGAAGACTGGAGAAATTGCTGAATTGCACTCGGTCTGTCAGGAACTGAATCTGCTGTGTGTCTCCCGGTATTGTGCAGTAATTAGCGATCGGGATAGAGAAGCAGCCTGCCTGGTATAGTACTTTCTGTTTTACCATATAAATGTGAAGAGGCTTGTGTCCCTCAAGTGAATCCTGCCATTAAAGGACTTTTGCCTGTTACTGTTCACCATATAAATGTGTGAGGAGGCTTGGTTAGCTCAAGTGAATCCTGCTGCCATTAAAGGACTTTTGCCTGTTGCAGTTTGCCATATAAATGTGTGAGGAGTCTCGTGGAGCTCAAGAGTAGCCCTGCTGACATTGAAGGACCCTATCTTGTTTGGAGGTCATGAGTACTAATTCAGGGTCGCTCCTGTTGAATTGCCACATTGAATCCAAATGGACTCACTGTACTGCTGACTGTTTAAACTAATTTTTCTTTTCTCTGTGGGAAAGGCCCCTACCAGCTGCCACAGTTTGGACTAGCCACTAGGGCTTGGGTACCTAGGGACAGTAATTGGTAGGGATAGGCCTGTGCACAGAGCCATAGGTAGATGAGTAAAGTGATAAGCTAATTAACCTGATTTCCCCCTGTCCTTGTTATATTCCCCTAAATAAATCAGAGCTGCTTGTTTCAGCAGTTATACTGCCTGAGGTATTTGTCTATGTTAAAGTATTGTACTGTGATTGTTGCACTGTATCTTATTTTATAGGAGGTCCCAGTGCCTGAATCAGCCCTGGGGGTAAGTGTATACTGTGAAGGTAATTCTGATATATTGTGTGGGCCATTAGTGGGAAGAAAGGGGGGTTGCAGTGTCCCAGAGGGCTGTGACCAAGTAAGTTTAACTAATGCAAACCCTGACCTCTGGGTGGAGGCACCCGCCATTGGATCCAGGCCCCTCAACCTGTTAGTGGCAAATCAGGCAGGGGTAGTAGCCCCTGGGATAGCGCCATCTAGGGGTTACACGACCATCTGAGACAGCGTGAACAGGGTTGCAATACAGGGGTTTGGGGGAACACATTCATCCTTTTCCCCTGGACTGAAGGAGAAGAAGCCAACCAGTGGGAAAGACATTGACAGGCCTGCTTGTGAGAACACAGTTTACAAAGGCCTCCGGGTGAAGTGGGCAAGGCCAGTCATGAGAAAATCAGCGCACCCAAACTTTCTGTCTAGATATGCGACCTTGTGGTACACCACTATCGAGGGACCTCCACGATACCGTGCAACAGCATTCTGCCTTCAACTCAGCCAGCTGCAGACTCCCCTTGGTGGACTTCTGAACTGAGAGTACCCCAAACTGTAGCTTTGTGGAGTGTTATTAGCTAGTCAATTTTTAAGGGGTCCGTTCTGAGCAGGACTGCATCCCTCTTTAAGTTGTGCACAGGTTGAAAGCCAAAGAGTTTAAAATGTTTCACATTTATTTGGGCCCCAACAAAAGACCCCAGGCCTGCATCACCACCTCAGTGAGGTACCCACCGAATAGGGACTTTTCTGGGTGCACCCAGTGTTGGGAAGGAAAAGGGAAAGGGAACATTGTTTAACCAGGAGTAGCACACTAAGCTGAAGCTTGTTTCCAGATGTGACCTGGGAGTACAAGGAAGTTAAGTGACTTGCTCAGGATCACACAGTATGCACCTAGGTGGCTATGGGATTCAAACCCAGGTCTCCAGCTCTGCAACTCCGGAGCCTAGCCCACTGCGCTATACTGCCTCCTAGGAAGGAGGGGGTTACCATGGGGGGAAAAATCCTTATTGAAACAGTGTGTTGTGTTTCTTGTTTTCCTTTTCTCTCCTTCCTTAATAAATAATCTTATTGTTTGCATTTGAACTACCGTCACTATGATTTATTGCAATAGAGTGGTTGGGGTGGGGGATTGCTACTGTGTGGGAAAGTGGTACCTGTGTGGGGAAAGGTGTTGGGGGGCAGCTTACGTATTTCCCTGGGGGGTGGTAACCTGTTTTTTGCCCACTGGTACTCACTGCCACTTATCCCGGTTGGAGGCATTGTGCCATATTTGCTCATTTGCTGACCACTGTGGAACCCAGGCCAGCCCCCTCAAAGGTGTGTACCAAGTTGATCCAACGGCCCCAGAGCAGCCTAGGTGAGTCAAAGGGCTGTTACAGTGATTTTTGAGGTGGCTCTAGAATTTGCCCTGACTTGAAGAAATAAAAAAAAAAACAGTAGCCATGGCACCCCTTGCCTGTGTCCTGGACTCCAGATGACCTCCAGACAAATGCCATCATTGGCTAGGCAGGAACTGCCTATTTTATAATGACAAAATGAAGGCGTCTCCATGAAGATTCTCAGGCAGCACCAGCAGAGAGTGAGTAGGGATATTAGAACACATAAACCAGCTGCCACAGTAGCCCACTAATTTAATACATTACTTGGCTGATTTGAGTTTTGTATGATGTATAAAGTATTGTATACAGAGTTGGGGGAACATCAGTAACACATTTTGCTAGAGGGGGTTAGGTGTACAGTGGGATCACCAACCCTGTTTTTTGCTGTTGCCTCCTTACAAATTATGTTAATTACTGGGGGCATAACTCTGCATTTCCACACCCTTGTTATGCCCCAGGGTCCTGATAGATGCTCTGTTTCAGACCTCAACCCCTACACCACTTACTTTTCATTGCCAGAGGAAGCCTGTCAGCCTTCTTTTCTGGTCACATAATTATTTCACACTTTACAGACCTTCTTACGTGTTTTAATACCATTTCTATTTTGATTTTATTTTTATTATTTTATATTATTTGTACAGAACAAAAGATTTGTTAATTTGACTTTCAACCATATGTAAGCCCCCTTCGCAGTGTCAGGGTATTGGAGATGTTACATTTGTGGGGAATGGGGGTGCTATGCAGCCATGAACACAGTCCCGCAATCACAAAATATATTATATACAGTATCGGTGGCTCGCCATGGTGGTGAGAGCTGGGCTGTGCCCGTCGCTGGCTGGGGACAGGTGGGGGGCATGCTGGGTGGACTGGCACTGCCAGGTGGGAGCCACTAGACTACCCGGGAGATCAGGGGCTTCATTAATTAATTTTTTATTGCACTTCGCAGTTCTGGGGATTGGGGAGTGGAGGTACTAGCTCCTCTGTAAATTATCAGGACTATTACAACGAGTACAGAAAAAACAAGGGGAAACAATGATCAGGCAGGAGAGCAGACTCAAGAAAGACCACCCCTATTTACTGTCTGCCCGAGATTAAAAGCTGTGGCTCAAATTGCTATATTCAGTTAGAATCCACAGCTTCTAATTGATGAAATAAGGTATTTGTGATTTCACTGCACTTTGCTCTGAAAATAAACATCTGGAAAATCTTGCTGGGAGAATACATCTTAAATATGTGGCACTTTCTAAATCCATATTGGTGTGATCTCCTTCTGCTGTTGTCACTGAATTGATCAATAAGAAAAATAACACTGACTCCAACATGACACCTCTTAGAGTTTTTGACTGATAATTAAAAGCTGTATAGATATCAGTGCTCCAGTCCACACAGCTGAAAAAATGGGTAGAAGCAGTACTCCACTGGAAACAAGATGTTGCAACTCATCTGGGCTATCCTGTGTAGATAAATTCTGAACTAAGGAAACAGAAAAAAAACTAGCCCTAACAGTTCTAAAGTTAGAACATGCTAAGATAATGTCTTTGAAAAGTCTAACTTTGGAAAAGTTAAGGCGGGACAATAATTTTATTTTTAAATAAAAGCTTGAAGTAATATTATAAATAAGTTATATCAAAATAGTTTACAGTGATCAATATTTTAAAATAACAATACATTTTAACACATTAAAATTACCAATAATATTTTAAAATCTCAGTGAATCAAAACTTTATCCTTATAATAATGGTGCTAAGTAAGACTCTTTTTTTTTTTTCAGCCCCGCCCCCGATCCTTATCGGATCTCAGCTCCTACCCTGACAACCATCCCCACATGCCAAGGCTTACACCCCGGGAGGGACCACCGGGTGGGCACCCCCTCTAAATGGACACTATTTGGCAAGCCCCGGCTTACTCCCTGGGTCAGGGCCACGGGAGCGGAACCTCCCCCCGGCAGGCACTATTTGGCAATGGAGATGCCGGCAGAGTGGGGCGTCATACCTGGGGGCCACCTTCTTCTTGATGCTGCAATAGTTCCCTTTGGAGGCAGGTTGTGCAATGACGTCAATGGGACTAACCAGTCTGTCCTGCCTCCTACACATCTTGAGTGTCGATCACGGCGCATCACCTGCCCATGGCCAGGGATCTCTAATGTGTCAGACACTTTCCTCCCTTACCCCCAGATAAGTAGAGCCATCCTCTGTATGCTCAATCCTTCCCCATCTGGCTGGCCTTCTGACTCCTGGGTCCATTCCCACACCCATGATGTTGGTGTTGCAAGCAGATACCTTGCTGCTGTGCTGACAGGCTGGTGCCAAGTAAAAGTTTTGAAAAACTGGTCTCTCTTCAAACCCTTGCCTTCCTACATGATCACAGCCTTCTTGCTGACTCCCAACATGGGTTTAGAAAAGGACATAGTACTACAGTTAGACCTGGTTAATCCGTGCCTTGTTAATCCATATGTCTGATTATCTGAATGAAAAACACTGCATACAGATTTTTTGTTGCGCTATTGACCTCTTTATTATCACTGTCTGGTTACTACGTAGATTTGTATTATGTAACAAAATTGGCAAACACAAATATGTATGGATTAACCAGGTCTGACTGTACCACTGTTCTTCTAAAATTCACGAACGATGCCAAAGTAGCTATGAACAATGGCCTTCTAACGGGTGCAGTCTTCATTTATTTAACAAAGACACTTGACCTGGTCAATCACCCACTTCTTCTTGCAAAAATGCATTCTCTGGGTTTCTCCATTGATGCTGTCATTTGGTTTAGCAAGTACTTGTTAAATAGGAAACAAGGGGTCAAATTTAACTCTGCTATCTCTAGTCTTTCCTCCATAAACATCAGGGTCTCTCTGGGCTGTATTCTTGGACCTCTTCTCTTCTCTTCTCTTCTCTTCTCTTCTCTTCTCTTCTCTTCTCTTCTCTTCTCTTCTCTTCTCTTCCCTATCTTTATAAACGACATCTCACAAATTGCTACCACCTCCTTGTCCCTGCTTTATGCGGATGATCTAGTACTTTACAATAGCACAAGATCCATTCTTGACCTTAACACCACTCTCACATCTGACTTCCTCCTCATCCAAAACTGGCTCACTAAAAATAGCCTAGTTCTTAATGCTAGCAAAACTCAAGCTATGTTATTTGACTCCACTACCTGATTAAGGAATTGCAGTGAGAAGCTGTCCATCACTAGTGCTGATGGTTCCCCCTTGGAGAATGTTAGATCCTTTAAATGTCTTGGGATAACACTTGATCCCTAGTTAGATTTTGATCTTCATATATCCACTATGTGCAGAGCGGTTAACTCTAAACTCAGTATCGCCTACAAAATGAGTTATGCTTTAACTCTGTCTGCTAGAATTGCCATTGTGCAAGATGTTCTACTCCCTGCCCTTGCCCATGGCTCTGTAGCATATGTTGGAGCTGTCAAAACCAGCCTTCACAAGTGGGATGCCACCTATAACAGCATTTGCCAATATACCTTAGCATCTCCTCGCCTTACTCACTGCTGTAAGCTCTACAGTGACCTTAGCTGGCCCTCCCCTTCTGCCCACCGATTTCACTCCCTTGGTACCCTAATAGATGGTATCCTATGATCTGGTGTTCCCTCTTCTCTTGCCAGTATGCTGACACCGACTAACCCTTGCTACAACCTGCATTCTGGGGATCAAACCCTTCTAAGTGTTCCTAGAGTCTAAACAACTATGGGGACCAGGACTTTTTCCTATGTGGCACCTCAATTCTGGAACTCACTACCGGCGGTATGACTCAGGCTCTCCCCAACTCATGCCAGTTTCAAAAGGATGTTACATACTCACCTTTTAACATTTGACTCTTGCAACTGTTTTCATCCCCCTTTATTTTTCTTCTAACTACCTCCACTCTCTGCATTTTTCTGTGCTCTCCCCTCCCATTTGCTCTGGCTGTGTGCCCCATGCCCTTATCACTCATATAGCTCCCTATCTAATCTTCCCCTGTTTAATGTTGCCGTATTTCAACTCCTACTGACACAGCTCACTGCTTCCTTTCAATCTCTGATGTATCCCCTATGCCCCACCTGAGCACCTAGGTAGCCTATCCATTATGTGCTTTACTTATTGTAGGTTAAAATTCTATTTTTGACATCTTGTTTAAGTACACTCATCTGAAATATGCGCATTGCAGATTTGTTTTAATATATCTGGCTTGTTTAATTCTTGAAATGTTTTGACCAATGTTATGAGTAATACTGTTTGTTTTGTCAGTATATCATTGTATCTGTATTTTGACTGTTTCATATGTAGTCTCTTGGGTTGTACCTGAAAACAAGCATCCCTATGTCTAGTGTACCTACCTGGTTATCAAAAATGAACAAGTAAATAACATGTCTATGTTTCCAAGACACCACGATTTCAAACTGTGTCTACCCCTAACACTTTCTAAAGCTACTTTCTTTGAAAAAGGTTAACCTTTGAATGATTAAGGCTAGAAAATGATGGACGTTGTTAGTCGTGCAGTGGCCTTTATTAATCTCCAAGTGGCCATTCTTGTGCATAAAAATAGCAATGAAATGGAGTCCCATTCACATCAGTGTTGAGCACCCATGTGCTCTCCCTGGTCATAAGTCATTATGTGCCTGAGCGCGGGGGCATGTCAGCACTATTGGGAAGTGGAAGGGATCATCTGGCCACCTCGTTGAAACCAAACTACGATCCCTTCCACAGACTTAAGGACTGCAATTAAAAAATATTAAAACCAGCTAGCATGACTATCGCTGACATCAGATACTAAAATATATGCATGGTAGCTGATGCAACTTACATTGGAAAATCACTTTAAGTCCCCCAACACTCATTTTCTGGTTTTCTTCCCACCCTGCTGTGGAGTGTTGGACTTGTGCGTGGAGGTGCACTCGTCCAACATTCCCACAGTCCCCTCTTTTAGGTACTGCCCTGATGCTGATCTACACCCAAGCCTCCACAAGGGGGCAGCCTTGGTTGGGCTGAGATACCTTCCCTACTCCAGGAGAGGAGAGCTGTCCTCTGGAAGCTCGATCCTCTCTCACCCCAACTTACCCCCGATGACCAGAGCTCATTCTCGACCCTGGGTCACTGGCTTTTGGGAAAAGGTAAGGCACCCGCAGCACCACAGCCCTCTTCACCACCAGGCCAGCTGACATGCCGTATAGTGATGAGAAAGCGAAAGCCTCAGCGTTGCAGCAATGTATAGTATGTGTTTGTAAAAAATATTCCTGTGGAGGAATTTACCTTAGATTTAATACTTTGTGTCACAAAATTATTTAACTCACTGCCCCTTTTTTGTAGCAGTAGTAGTAATTTTTCGTAAATATAGTGCCCAATCCCAGGGGCTCTGAGCGTGAACAAAAATTCCAAGAAGACAATATCACAAGTAAAAACATTTCAAAATATATGACAACAAATAAATAAAATTATAAATCATATATATTCTTTGCAAAAAACTTTGCTAATGCACCAGTTAGGGTAAATTAATGCCACAAAAGTAGGGAAATGTCACATTAGGGTTTCCAACCCTGAGTCCCCACCCCCAAGAAGCAAAAGGAAAAAACATTAGAGTTTTGGGTCTCCGAAGTCTTGGCGAATCAGTGGTAGGATTTCCCTTGGAGTTGTCAACCCTAATGGTCCCCCCCTTCCCCAGCCCATAACCTGTAGTCCAAAGCACAAGGAACTTCTCCAAGCCACAGCCTCATAGTGATACACTCTTCAAAGGTAGAGAACTATGTCTCGCCACATGTTGCCAACACAGTTTGTTGTAGCTTTCTTCACACAGGGCCCATGTTGTTTGCTCGGGAAACAGGGTGGGAATTAGGGTTGACAATCCCAAGGAAGACCCCACCACTGATTTGCCAAGACTTCAGAGACCCCAAACCCTAATTTTCTTTTCCTTTTGCTACTTGCGGGTGAGGATGGGGAGTTAGGGTTGGAAACTCTAATGCCACATTTCCCTACTTTTGAGGTATTAAGTTACCCTAAGTGGTGCATTAACAAAGTTTTTTGCAAAGAATGTCCTTTATTTTTGAGCTAGTGGAATCATAGTCTCATTCACACATGTCCCTTTGGGACCTGTGATGCAGATACCCTGTGCCAAGGGAAGATTCCATCCACCAACAGAAGTGCAGGGCCCTGCAGTTCTGTGCAATAACAGATATGAAGAATTCATTGGGCTGCCTGATGGGCTGTGGAAGCACAGGGCCCTGTGGTCCCTGCACATCTATGTAGCTGCAGCTACGGATGCACAGGGCAGAGTGCATCTTTCAGCCAATGCACAGGGCCCTCTGCCATCCAAGAGGGGAGTGGTGCAGGGCCCTATGCCAAGAGGGCAGTTGTCTTCACTCTGGGGTAGCTGGGCCCATGCAGACAACCCTACACCTTTCATTCCATGAGCGAAGGGGTGTCACATAAGAGTGCCATCCCCCACCCTCACTCCATCCAGCTGGGTCACTGATCTCACCATCAAACTCAGCTCACTGGTACGGGATCACAAAGCATACCTGCTGGAGTCAAAACTTGCACTACACGCAAAGTTTGTTGACAATTATTATTATTTTTTTTTATTTTGACCCAATATTTTCAAGATGCTTGTTTTATGATTTGCCTTACAAACAGGACATGTACCATTTATAGTATATTGGATGAAATATCATTTCGCATCAGAAGTCCAAAAATACGTCTCATCCAGAATTTTAAAAAAATGGCATGTCACATTTATGAGGTGGTGTGGAAAAATTGCTATGTTGAGAGTTTGGAGTCAAAATATTTAAAATTAGTGAAGTTATGAGTGAACATTGAAATACTGCAACATTCCTTCATAACCTTGGCGATGTACTGTATTTTTACACCAAATTTTCGGCATAGCCTTCTTATTACTCCACCTCATGAACATGGTAGGTGAAAAATTTCAAATCCCTGCTGAAACATTTTATGCGCTACTGAAACGTCATTCCATGCCACAGGTGTGAAAACACATTTTGGCCAGGATTTGAAAAATGACAGCTATCACATTCATGAGGTGGTGTGAAAAATGTCTATGTTAAAAGTTTGGGGTCAAAATATTTAAAATTACCAAAGTTACAAGCGAGCGTTGAAGAATTTCAAGATATGCACATAACGTTGCCAGTTTTTATATATTTTGACCCCAAAGTTTCAACATAGCCTTCTTATTACCCCACCTAATGAGCAAGGGTGGTGAAAATGTTCAAATCCTGCCTGAACAGTGATTTCACCAAGTGACCCCAAACTCACCTTTTGAGCCTGATCTGCATAATTCCACCACCACTGGTCATGAAGTGGGCTTCCAAAAAGGACATGTTGAAAATTTGGGATCAAAATACACAAAAATGACAAAGTTATGCATCAAAGTTAAAAACCCCATTAAAATACACTGAACCACACTTACCATAGTTTCTCATATTGCACTGGGTGGTTCCATCAGCAAGATGTGTCTTTGATAGGAGAGTGGGTCTTCACCCTCGGATGTGTTCAGGTGAGTGAAGGTGTGTGGGGGGGTTGGGGGATGCGTGGTGGTGGGTGCTTAGTGGGAGGTTGAGATGGGGTGGGTCAGATCAGCAGGGGACAGTTTTCTTTTTTACAGGTTTAACAGAAAAAATATAATTGAGGGAAGGTTTTCTTTATTACAGGTAACATTAATCAGGGGACAGCGATTGGAAGGTGTAGGGCACCACTGGACTCCAGGGAAAAAACATACATAAGGGGATGGTGATCGGAGGGAGGGGGCCACAACTAGACACCAAGGAAACATTATATAAATAAGGTGACTGTGATCAGGGTGGGGGCACCACTAGACACCAGGGAAACATATGAATGAGGGGATGGTGATTGGAGGGTGGAGGGTGCCACTAGACACCAGAGAAACATAATATGAATGAAGGGGCAGTGATTGGAGGGAAGGGGTCACCACTAGACACCAGTGAAACATAATATGAATAAGGGAATGGTGATCAGAGGGTGGAGGCACCACTAGACACCAGGGAAACATAATATGAATAAGGGAATGGTGACCAGAGGTGGAGGCACCACTAGACACTAGGAAACATAATATGAATGAGGGATGGTGATTGGAGGTGGAGGCACCACTAGACACCAGGGAAACATAATATGAATAGGGAATGGTGATCAGAGGTGGAGCACCACTAGACACCAGGGAAACATAATATGAATAAGGGAATGGTGACCAGAGGGTGGAGGCACCACTAGACACTAGGGAAACATAATATGAATGAGGGGATGGTGATTGGAGGGTGGAGGCACCACTAGACACCAGGGAAACATAATATGAATGAGGGAATGGTGATCAGAGGGTGGGGTCACCACTAGACAACAGAGAAACATAATATGAATGAGGGGGCAGTGATTGGAGGGAAGGGGTCACCACTAGGCAACAGGGAAACATAATATGAATGAGGGGATGGTGATCGGAGGGAAGGGGTCACCACTAGACACCAGGGAAACATAATATGAATAAGGGAATGGTGATCAGAGGGTGGAGGCACCACTAGACACCAGGGAAACATAATATGAATAAGGGAATGGTGACCAGAGGGTGGAGGCACCACTAGACACTAGGGAAACATAATATGAATGAGGGGATGGTGATTGGAGGGTGGAGGCACCACTAGACACCAGGGAAACATAATATGAATGAGGGAATGGTGATCAGAGGGTGGGGTCACCACTAGACAACAGAGAAACATAATATGAATGAGGGGGCAGTGATTGGAGGGAGGGGGTTGCCACTAGACAATAGGGAAACATAATATGAATGAGGGGGCAGTGATTGGAGGGTGGGGGCACCACTAGACACCAGGGAAGCATAATATGAAGGAGGGAATGGTGATCAGAGGGAAGGGGCACCATATAGACACCAGAGAAGTGGTAGCTCATTGCTTTCAGAGCAGACCGTAGCACGAGTACCAGCTGCGGGTGCAGTACTCAGGAAAGTCCTGCTGTTCTCATACAGAGAACTCAGGTCAATGGCTCCTCTTGCTAAGCTGGGCACCTAGGATTTTGGGGTACACAGAAAATATATTTCTGGCCATTAATTGAAGAAACAAACATCATAATCTAGCTAAATGGGTCCTATTTAGCTAGGCTCTGGTGTTTGTTTTTTTAAATGATGGCATTTTTATGTAATGCCCACGCTTATTAGTTTGAGGAGAAAAGAATTAAGATGGCAGGTCTCATGGCACAAAAAAATGCTTTACGCTGTGAGAAGCAAGTGGTGAGAAACCAAAAATGGCCCTGTGACACAAAATGTTTTGTGGTATATCAAAACATTATCCTAAGAACCCTATTGAGCACGCTCAGAACAGAAAAACACAACACTTTAAAGCCTTATAACTCTGGAACCATTTAATATTTTTTCACAAAATCTTTCAAATGTACCGCCTTAGGGCAATATGCCAGTACCCTGAATGTTTGGGGAAAAAATTCCATTCTGTGTAGGCTGTAGGTGAGAGAAGCAAAAAATCCCATGTTACATATAGGAAAAAAATTAGACATCTATAGAAAAATGACATATGCATATTTCAGAAACCGCACTATCTACCATCACAACACTGTCCACAGATTTACATATTACCTCCAGGACAACACATGCAAAAGTTCAGCTGATTTCATCAAACAGTGTCAAAGCTATTAAGGTGCAAAGTTAGGGGGTTTAACACTGAACACCCTGTTCAACCCTAACTATAGGGGCTCTACTGTGTTCCTATAAATAAAAGCTAATAATGCATTACTGGTCAATAGATGAATTTTTGGCATGAAGACTAAACAGTGCCTAAAGTCTCTCAAAAGAGGAAGTATTTTGGGCCCCTCTTAAAGGCCTCCAATGAGGGAGCCTCTCTGAAAGCCCTGGGAAGCCTGTTCCAAAGAGCAGGGTTGGCAGATGAAAAAGCCCTCTGACCAGAGGATTTCAGCCTCACCCTAGGAACGGCTAAGGAGGCCCATCTCAGAGGAGCGGAGGGAACGAGAGGTCTGATAAGGAGTCAGTAGTTCACACAGATAGCCAGGACCTAGTACATACAAGGCTTTATAGGTTAGCATGCTGACCTTGAAGGTTATACACCACTTCACCGGCAGCCAGTGCAGTTCACGCAGGACTAGGGTTATACAACATGACCTCGGAAGGCCAGTCAACAACTGGGCCACTGTGTTCTGCACCAGCTGCAAATGTTGACTTCCACTCACCCCAATGTATAAAGCACTGCAGTAATCAAATCTAGAGGTGACATATGCATGACCACTAGAGGCAAGCCTTCCAGGGCTCAAAGTTTTAATTTGGGCAATGTTTCTGAGATGATAAAAGCCACTCTGGACTACAGCTGGCACCTGAGACTCAAGTGTCAGCCTCTTGTCCGGAATGACACCCATATTTTTAACCTTAGTAGAGATCTCCAACCCAGATGAATCTAGCCATAAACTAATCCCCCACCCCATTGGTGGCCTCTACACTCCCCTTCTGACCAGGCTCAATCACCAGTACCCCTGTCTTGTCCAGACTGAGTCACAACCTGCCTTATGACATCCAGTTCTGGATGCCAGCTAGGCACACATCTATTTACCTTGGCAGTACCAGATGTCCTAGGTGCAAAAGACAGATACAGCTGGGTATCACCAGCATTGCAATGAACACCTAGACTGTATCATCTAATGATCCCTCCCATGGGCAGCATATACACTGCGAACAACATGGAAGAGAGGATCGACCCATGAGGAACACCACAGAGCAGGGTATCTGGAGTGAGGAAACACTCCTCATCACCACCTTCTACATCCTGTCTCCAAGGTAGGACTCAAACCAGTGTATGACAGTGTTGGTGAGTCCACATTACTCTTTGAGATGATCCTACAACAACTCACAGTCTGTGGTATCAAACACTGAAGAGAGATCAAGAAGCACAGGAACTGACCATTTTCCTCAGTCTCTGGCCCTGAGAAAATCATTCTGCATCTTAACCAATGCTGTCATGGTACTGTGCCTTGACCTAAACCTGGACTGAAGAGTTTCATAGATGTCAAAGGTTGTGAGGTGTTCCTCAAACTGCGGGCCATCAGCTTTATTTATTTATTCATATCTCAGATTACAACACCTTTGAACCAGAGGTTCTTTTACAAAGGTGATCAGAGTAGAAGAAGTACAGGATCACATAGAATAAAAACATTGTAGTGGGTTACAGTGCTATGCTATATTGCATGGGAACATTGAACTACAGGGGTAACTAGTAAGTTATATTACATGGAACATTGAACTACAGGGGTAACTAGTAAGTGCAGACCAGGAGAGAAAGCATCAAGCAGCCAGGAAGGCTTTGTCAGTAATGGGAAGGAGGGTAAAGTAGAGGAGAGGAGGAATAGAGGGGTAGGGGGGAGAAGGAAAGGGGGAAGACATGAAATATGAATAGGGAAACAAGGTGAGGAGGAGGGAGCCAAGTGAGGGCAAGGAGGGAGGATAGGGGTGGCAAGTTCTAATGTGAACAAGCACATTTGTTGGGATTGGCAAGATGATTGTGGAGGTTGAGTTTGAAAGGTCCAAGCTTAGAGAGTTCATGCGTGGCCGGAGGGGAGTTCATTAACCCAGCAAGAAGCCCTAAACTTGAAGAAGCATTGAGCAGTGGAAGTCCAGCAGAGGGGAACTTGGAAGATCTGATTAGCCATGCCTCTAGTGAAGTGAGTGTTGGTGGTTCAAGAGAATAGGTTTTGTATGGTGGGAGGGGTTAGTCCTAGGCAGATTTTCTTAGCAAACAGGCAAGTCTGATAGATAATATAGCCCTTTAGGTCGAGTCAGCCTGACTGGGCATACAGGTTGCATGTATGAGTTAGTCTAGGAGCTCCGGTAGCTAGTCTGCAGGATTTGTTGATGGCAGTGTGAATTCTCTTAAGGGTACTGTCAGACGCTGCCCCGTATATGAGACCATAGTCAATAATAGAGTGAATAGCACTGGTAATCCCAAGGCAGACAGCATTTGGGGTGAGGTAGTGTTGATGTCACTACAGGAGTCCCAACCTGGTGTTAACCGCCTTGGCTACATGGTCTACATGGGTGGTGAACGACATGGTTGTGTCCAGTATTACTCCTAGGTACTTGAACTGTTGGACCTGTTCCAGTAGTACATTGAAGTTGTTGAGTGTATTGAATTGGTGATGCCCGAACCTGTTGTGTGTCCTAGCGTAGAGCATTGTTTTGTTTTTTATATAATTGAGAAGTTTGTGCTGGAGAAACCACTGCTCAATTGCAGTGAAAACATGCTAAAGTTGTTGCTGAAGGGGGAAGGGGGTCAGGATTACTTGAGAACAGGACAATATCATCTGCATAAAGTAGGAGACTGGTAGAAGAGGCTTGCAAAGAGAGTTTAGAAAAAGACTGAACAAGAGGGGGCAGAGTATTGAGCACTGGGGAACACCAGAATACACAGGGCAGCTGTCAGAGAATGAAACATCGCTTTTCACTTTCTGAGACCAGTCAGTAAGATAGCTATGGAACCATCCCATTATATCCTTGGAGAGACCAAGGGATGCAAGTGTATCTAGCAGAAGGGAGTGGTTAACAGTATCGAATGCTTTCGTGAGGTCAGTGTAAATTGCCCCACTAACATCCCATTGTCAAAAAAATGGAATAGATGAAGTTTGAGAAGTGAAGCAAGGCAGTAGTGGTGCTAAGACTCTTCCTAAACTCATGATGTTGTGGGCACTGAATTCAGTATTTTTCAAGGTATTTGGTAAGCTGGTCAGTGATTATGCATTCAATCACGTTGGAGAGCGGCAGGAGGATAGAAATTGGTCGGTAGTTATTGATCTGGGAGCTATCCCCACTTTTGAAGATGAGAGTAATAACTACGGCTTTTCAGGTGGTGGGGAACTGCCCTAGACAGACAGAGAGAGAGATTGAGAATTTTAGTGAGAGGTATAGGAGAACTGCTTCAAGGGTTAGATGGATAATTTTGAGGTCCAGAGTATTACTGCAAACTCTCACTTTCCAGAGGGCACGAGTAAGATATTTTTTAGCTTCTGCAAGGGTAATTCTCCTGAAGCGGAATGGTGGGGGCAGTAACATGGAATGGGAGGAATTTTCATAGGGAGAGACCAGTGGGGGGGGCAAGTGAGTCAGGGGGGAGTATGCTGCTGCTTACCCAAAATGGAGGTAAGAGACACGTCTATAATTTGTTAAACAGTCCAGATTCAAAGATGGCTTTTTCAGAAGAGGTATATAGCTAAGGTACCAGAGCTCTTCTCCTCCCCTTTTTCTTGCTGCTTCAAAGCCTGCATTTTTTTTAAATAACTCCAGTGTTCTTACTTGTCATACATTTTGGAGGGATTTTTGGTCTCATTATCCTGCTGTAGCCTGACCACTTCAGCAAAGTGACCACCTCCATCGGTCAGGAAAAAGGCATCACATTTTAACTTGCCTTACAGAGCTGAGGTCCCCTGCTTCCTCTGTACTTTTTGTTGTAAAGAGACCACTCTCCTGGCTTTGTTACTTATGTAGTGTGCTCTGGCCAATAAGAGGCTCACAGGTGTTCAATGGGGAGTTCACCAATTAGAAGAAGATCAGGAGAATTTATGAGACCAAGAACTCCTCCAAAATGTATGACAAGAACATTGAAGTTACTTTAAAAAAATTGCAGGCTTTGGAACAGCAAAAAAAAAAGAGGGGCGGGGAGTGCTCCTGTACCATAACTATGCTTTTGTCTGGTCACACACCAGGTGCCTTTTTTATGTTGTCTTGCATGCACAGTGCAGACAACATATTGGGGTTGCTTGAAGTGGAAGAGAAGGTTGTGGAGAATGCGGTGGGTGTTGTGGTTGATGGGCGCCACTGCTTTTTAGGGCTGGGTTCCATGGCACGAATTAGATTGCACGTTGTCTATGACAGCAGTTGCAAAATGTGCCAACAACTTGAAATGTTTTAGCCACTGCAATGAGAAAGCGACCCCTCATTGCAGGGCATGCCTTGCCAGATATAACATTTCAATAAACATGGTGGGCGGCAGCTCGCTGCCCGCCGCTCACAGTCCCTAGGAAGCCATCATGGGGGGGTGTTCAATCCCCTGTCAGCATATGTGACCCCTTTATTGATGTGGTCTGCTGAGGGGGTGCCCAATCATGCCTCCGAACACAGATATGCTTGCCGACAGGGGTGCCGAATCCTCCTGTCGGCATGTTAACCCCCTTCCCATTTTCCTGCCACTGTCCCACCCCGACTGTGTGCCACACTGGGAGCCCACCCTAGTGTGGCTAACATGCCCGCCAACCCCAGTGTGGCCAAGCCTATAAAAAAAAAAAGGAAACGGTCCTCAGTGAATTTTTTTTATTTTTGTTACCTGAAACAAAGGAAATGGTCCCTCGCCATACTGTCCCTCCCCAGCCCGCAGCCACCCTTTGCGCATCCCACCTCCCACAACCCCTCACCCCATACTTACTCCAGAGCTCGCGCGACGATCTTCGTGGACGACACGGGACTCTTAAAGCTGACCAATGAACTGAACAAATGCTGATAAGCTGTATAATGGCATAAATGGGTTTTTCAACTTTGGTGCACATCTTGGCCATTTCTGAATTTAGCACAAATTTTCAACAAAAGGTTCTTGGGACCACACCTCTATGATTCCAGTCACTGTCATCTGTTACCGGTCTCTAAAGGTGATTTTGTGGTCACTGTGCAGAATCACCTTTCAGGACCGATTAACAAAACTACAGTGTGACTGTTCATGAGGTGGGCTCCCAAAAAGCCTATGTTTCAAATTTGGTGAAAAAATTCAACAAAATTACAGTGTTATGAGCGTGTGCTGCACAGTTTCCATGCATGTTTGTAACTTAGAGAATTTTTAATGTTTTTACTCCAGATCTTCAACATTGTCATTTTTTCATACCTCCTTATGAACAGTACAGCTGTCATTTTCCACATCCTGCCCAAAATGTATTTTTGCACATCCAGCGCACAGTGGCGCAATCGCTGTAGGAAAACAATGCTCGGGACAGAGTAAGAAAATCACAGTAACACTGTTCATGAGCAGAGGTCCCAAAATCCCTATATTGAAAATTTGGTGAAAAAATTCCCAAAAATGACTGTGTTACGAGTGCGCGTTTTGCAGTTTCCATGCATGCTTGTAACTTGGAGAATTTTTAATATTTTCACTCCAGATTTTCAACTTTGCCATTGTTTCACACCTCCTTATGAACAGTACATCTGTCATTTTCCACCTGCCTGAAATGTACTGTCGCACGTCCAGCGCACAGTGGCGCAGTCACCGTATGAAAACAATGCTCAGGACAGAGTAAGAAAATCACAGTAACACTGTTCATGAGCAGAGGTCCCGAAATGCCTATGTTGAAAATTTGGTGAAAAAATTCCACAAAATTACCATGTTACAAATGTGTATTGTGCAGTTTCCAAGCATGCTTGTAGCTTCGAGAATTTTTAATATTTTTACTCCAGATTTTCAACATTGCCATTTTTTCACACCTCCTTATGAACAGTACAGCTGTCATTTTCTACATGCTGCCCAAAATGTGTTTAACACATCCGGCGCACAGTGCCGCAGTCTCCGTAGGAAAACAATGTTCCAGACAGAGTAAGAAAATCACAGTAACACAGTTCATAAGCGGAAGTCCCAAAATGCCTATGTTAAACAGTTGGTGAAAAAATTCAACAAAATGACTGTTACAAGTGTGTGTTGCACAGTGTCCACGTACAGTCATAAGTTCGAGAATTTTTAATATTTTCACTCCAGATGTTCAACACTGCCATTTTTGCACATCTCCTTATGAATAGTACAGATGTCATTTTTCACATCCTGTCCAAAATGTGGTTTCGCACCTCTGGCGCACAATGGTGCAGTTGCTGTGGGAAATCAACGTTTTGGACAGATTAAGAAAATCATACTGCCACTGTTCATGAGTAGAGGTCTCAAAATGTCTATGTTAAAATTTGGTGAAAGAATTCCAAGAAAAGACTGTTACGAGAGTGTGTTGCACATTTTCATACTGCGCTCGTAACGAAATTTTTAATATTTTCACTCCAGATTTTCAACATTGCCATCTCTTTACAGCTCCTTATGAATGGTGCAGCTGACATTTTTATGTGGTGCAGAATGGCGTGGTCACTGTGGAAATCAATGTTTGTGACACATTAACAAAATCACAGCGACACTGTTCATGAGCAGAGGTCCCACATTCTTTCATGAGGTGGGGTCACAAAAAGGCCATGTTGAAAATTTGGAGTGCAAATACCAATAAACACCCAGGGCATTAGGTTTTCTAACCATAATGTCCCACCCTGTACAGACTAACAGGCATCAGGGTGTGCCTTTGGATTGTCAGCTGTAATGCTCATGCCATTGCACCCCCACCCCCACCCTGCAGCCACTGACAGCCACCCAGGTGTGCCTTGAACTCTTTGGCCTCAAAGTTCACCCCATCCTCCTATGCTGCACTCATCTCAACATACTTCTTTATAAAATAGGGTGAGTGTAAGGCCCGATGACCCCAAGGCACAATGCAACACTTGTCAGAGTCTGCAGGGTAGGGTTAGGTGAAATGGCATGAGCGTTATGGCCATTGACCCAAAGGTACACCCCAATGCCTGTCACTCTCTGCAGGGTGGGGTGGGGTTGATGTTGGTTCTATACTTTACTGCCATTCCTATTATGCGTCTCTCTAACACCTGCACTACCAACGCCAATACCAGCAAGATGACATTTGGCATTGACAAATGCTTGTTTCCTGACTGATGTCGGTGGTCACTTTTCCCAAGTGGTCAGGCTTAATCATGATACAGTTAGATGACGAAACCAAGAGCCCCTCCAAAATGTATGACAAGTACGCAACAGATCAGCTTGGTGAACACCCCACACATCTAGTTATTAGGCAAGTGGGGTCTGGGTCCAGCTCACGGTAGGTGGGCCACTCCAGTACCACCCCACAAAATGTCTTCCATAGAAACCGGTCTAAACTTGTTCCAAATTGGTGGGTCACATCACCCCCACCAACTTGATACTGCTGGATCGAGATGATCCAGATGAAGCGATTCTTGACTGAATCAAGGATACTCTACAAGAGAAAACTGAGCAAACTCTTCACACCAAGTGGATGAATTAGCTCTTACTGGTTGCAGGTAGATCAGATTTAAAAGTCTGTCTGCCATCCAAACTCCCTGAATTGGCCCATTTCTCCCTGCAGTGATCTCCCTGGACAGAAATATTGCCTTCTTATGAGATAGCTTTTTGATACTCACTTGGTGAGTCCTCAAAGCCAGCTTGTCCCTGTCAGACCGACCTGGTTCTTCTTCAAACTCTGACCCCTTAATTTAAGTCACCTGAGCTCCCCATCAAACCATGGGGATCTCAAGTGCCGAGTTAGGGGTCATGTAAAGATCAGCGAGACTGTATCAAAGGCCGAGGCAATCTCCTGATTATAAGCTGTCACCAACCTTCTCCAATTCAGTTGCACAAGCAGTTCACATAATCCAGAGATGCACTTCTGCCTGGCATCGTTCAGGGGATAACCCTTTCAAAGGGCGATAGTCAATCATCTCCATAGGGAATGGACTCTGGGGGTGGGCCCTGAAAGAGAAACTCACTATGTAATTATCCAACCAACCAAAGGATCAGTCCTGAGGTTATTAACCTCAAGCCCCGGTGAGAACACTAAATCCAAGGCATAACCATGTTGATAAGTATCAGAGATAACCACCTGTGCAAGGCCTAGTGAATCCCTTAACTGGAGGAAATCTTGACCAAACTGCGAGAGTTAATCATCGATCCATTCACTGAAGTTGTCCAGAAATAATCATCCGGGTGACTCCAATATCATCTTGGTGATGAAGTTGCGAATTCCTGCAGGAAAACTCCTCTTACCCCCTGAAGGCTGGTAAAAGACAAGGATCCTGCATCCTGCACCTGGACCCCCACTCACAGCCATGCATTCAAATGATGAAGTACTGCAATTACAACCAGGTGCACAGTGAAATTCAGCTCATATCTAAAGCAAATGGTCATTGCTGCCCTTCAATCCCTCTGCGGACAGTGCACCACAGAGAAACATGCTGGGACAACCAGCTCTAAAACAGGATCAACTTTATCTCCCAGCCAGATCTCCATTATACAAGCTAGAGTTGACTGAAGAAACAGACATTAAATATGCCATAATGTCTGTCATGTTTCTCATCAATCTGGCACTGCATAGCACTGCCCGAAGGGGATGATTCGAGGCTGCTGGCCTACTGGTTACCTGCTTGAGCAGTCTGGCAGAATCCCTGGGTGTTGGTACCAAGCATGTTGGGCCTCTCTTGTGGGCCTATTTCACCCTTGGGCACCTCTGGTATTCACCAGACCAATAATTCCCTCCATTATCCCCCCACCCACCCTACCCACACCGCCTACCATCCCATTTCCATGCAATACCCACCTCCCTTCGGCACCTAT
Source organism: Neoceratodus forsteri (assembly GCA_016271365.2). Lineage (NCBI taxonomy): Eukaryota > Metazoa > Chordata > Ceratodontiformes > Ceratodontidae > Neoceratodus > Neoceratodus forsteri. The sequence continues at coordinate 451,004,816 of JADMNL010000024.1, forward strand.
ATACCACCACTGATAGGGGAGGGGCACCAAAAGGGTGACGCTCTAGCAGCTGGTACAGAGTGTAACTAAGCTGAGGGGCCCATTGTTCTTGGCACATAACAACCAGCAAAGTACTTTCCACACTTCAAACCAAACAACTGCCCCTACCCACAATATCAACACCTGCTCAAACCACCCCTCAGCTAAACACACTCGCATCTTTCTCACACAAACAGTAATGCAAAGTAAACTGGTTAACACATACACACACCTAATCACACCATTACACTTAGCCACCCAAACCCCACCAAACCAAGTAATTTAAAACAATAACATTTAACCCTTAAATGGAGACTCCTATTCAGTACACACAGACTGTGGTGCTAATAAGAGTCCAGAATAAAAGTCCACAGCAAGTAATATGAGTTATCACTGTCTAAAAATAAAACAGATTTTTTTTGTTTTGGAAAACCATTCTTTGCTTCCACCAGAGAAACTTGTATAAGTAGCAATGAAATGAAACAATAGCACAGTCCTGGGGTGTCATACTATATTTTGCTGAAAAGCTAAAGATCCTAGCTTTCTAATAATGTATAACCTGTGTTTGTATTACGTACTGTCATGCAGCTATTAACCCAGGATGTAACATTATGTGTCACAAAAATTTAGTACTGAAAAGCAAATCATAGACAGACAACTAGGAGGTGCAATGAGAGGACTGGGTGTGCTTCACTTTTCCCAAAAAGCTCTGAAACATAGAAACTTAGAATTTGATGGCAGATAAGGACTGCTTGGCCCAACCAGTCTGCCCATTTGTCCCTGCCTATACTGTTAATGCAGACCCGACTCAATTTCTGACTCCCCTTCCCCCAACACTTCCCAGCTAAAATTCCCTTGTGCCTGTCTCAGGCATGCTTGAAGCCCATCATTGTTTTCGCCCCCACTACTTATGCTAGAAGACTGTTTCAAGCATCCACCACTCTTCATTGAAATAGTACTTCATCACATCTCTCCTAACTTTTCCCCTTTCGTGTTTCAATGCATGTCTCCTAGTTTTCGTGCTTCTTTTCCTCTGAAAAATACTTCCCTTCTGTACTTTATTCAACCTCGTGAGATATTTATAGGTCTTTATCATGTCCCCCTCTCCCTCCTCTCTTCCAGGGTGTACATATTGAGGTCCCTCAGTCTTTCCTTACACGGCTTCTGATGCAGCCCCTGCACCATTTTAGTTGCCTTCGTCAGTGCACCATCCACCCCATGTCCTTCCTGAGATATGGTCTCCAGAACTGAATACAATGGGGTCTCAGCAACAATGGGGTCTCAGCAACAATGAAACCATTCTACATATGAGACCCATAAGGAAACTGGGCAGCTTAGGGGTGGGTCCAAATGTGGTAAACTGGGTAACAAATTGTTTAAGGGCTAGGCAACAGAGAGTGGTGGTAAACAGAGTTCACCCCAGGGAAGGGAATGGAATCATCAGGGTGCCACAAGGCTCAGCACTGGGACCAGTCCTGCTTAATGCCTTTATAAGTGACACTGCAGATGAGCTAGAAGGGAAGGTCTGCCTTTTTTTGTGGATGACACCAAAATCTACAACATGGTGGGCACTTCAGAGGGGGTAGAAAGAATGTGCAGAAACCTGAGAAAACTAGAAATGGTCAAGGGCATAGCAGCTGGATTCCAATGTGAAAAAGTACAAAATCATGCACCTAGGGCACAGAAACCTAGAGGAAGAGTATAATATGGGAGAAAAGGTACTGATGATCACCAAACATGAAAGAGACCTGGAAGTAATCATGTCTGATGATCTCAAGGTGGCAAGGCAGTGCGACAAGGCAGTGGGTAGGGCCAGTGGGATGGTGAGGTGCATTGGGAGAGGTATCACTAGTAGAAGGAGGGAAGTGGTATTGCCACATGTTGCCACTTTATAGATTGCTGGTGAGACCCCCAGAAGTACCGTGCTCTGTTCTGGAAATCACACTTCAGGAAGGACAAAGACAGAGTGGAGGCAATCCAGAGGAGGGCAACTAAAATGGTTCAGAGTCTGCATCAGAAGCCCTAGGAGGAGAGACTGAAGGACCTGAATATGTACACTCTATAAGAGAGAAGAGTGAGAGGGGATACGATCGAGATCTATAAATACCTCATGGGAGTAAATAGGATATAGAAGTGGAGTATTTTTCAGATGGAAGGATGCAGGAGAACAAGGGGGCATGCAATGAAGCTGGAACAGGGTAAATTCAAGAGAGATGTGGGAAGTACATCTTCATTGATAGAGTGGTGGATGCCTGGAACAGTCTTCCAGCAGAGGTGATGAGAGCAAAAACAGTTGTGGGCTTCAAGAACGAATGGGATAGGCACAAGGGAATCTTAATGGGAAGCAAGGGTGGGTAGTGATCAAGTAGGGTCTGTGGTGACACTATAGACAGGGACAAAATGGGCAGACTGAGTGAGTCAAGCAATCCTTATCTGCTGTCAGATTCTATGTTTCTATATAGTGACAACACCACCTCCCTCCTTCTGCTGGTGATAACCTTCTCTATGCACCCCAGCATCCCACCTACTGCCTTGTCACATTGTCTTGCCACCTTGAGGTCATCAGATATGATTACTCTAAGTCCCTTTCCTGTTTGATGATGGTCACTACCTCTTCCCCCATGTTATGATCTGTCTCTGGATTTCTATACCCTAGGTGCATGATTTTGCACTTTTTCACATTGAAACCCAGTTGCGTTACCCTTGAACACTCCTTGAGTTTTCTCAGATCTCTGCACATTCTCTCCACCCCCTCTGGAGTATCCGCCCTATTGCAGATTTTGGTGTCATTTGCAAAAAGGCGTACCTTACCTTTCAGCCTCTCTGTAATGTCACTTATAAAGACATTAAACAGGACTGGACCCAGTACTGTGCCCAGAGGTTCCCTGCTGGTCAGTCCCCCTCCAACAAGTGAATTCTGGTTACCAGAGAATAGAAAGGTAGAATTGTGTATTTTGACAGTGTTTGGACTTGGAAAATTGTTAATGGCCAGAATATTAGTGCATTTCCTGAACTGTTATCTAAGAGTTCCAATTTGTATAATACAAGAAATAAGAAAAATCTACAATTGAAGACACCATATTGTAAAATCACCTCGAAATAAATATCTTTTAAATTTAGATTTGTTAAAACTTGAAACGCACTTCCAACGAACTTACTGCATAGTGAATGTTTAAGGTACTTTAAAATGGCTTAAGATTGTATTTAAAGGATCTGGAGACAGGTATTTGTTTTAGATTGTTGCTATTTATGATGTGGTTTTATGTAACTGAAAAGGTATTTCTATACTGTGTAGTTTGTTATTGTCTTATTCGTATCATACTGTCTATTGTAATTCTGACTGGGTCACCTGTGAAAATAGGCACTTGTGCCTAAAGGTTTTTTCCCTATTAATAAAATACATAAATTCAGAGACAACACTTCCACAGTCCTGGCTGGAAAACAGCAGCTACTCAAGGATATATGTTCTAGTGTGGTGTGAGAGGCAGCTGTGTACCTTGTAGAAAGGCCTGAGTAAATACATAGGGTGGGTTATTCAAAGCAGTTACACATTGAGCAACTGGGTTGTGCCTGCACAACAGCGAACGTGCGCCGGAGAGCGATATTCAGCAGCATCAACTGCGCAGTGCAAGTGGCAGTGCACCAATGCGCAATGGGAATGTATGTATGCACCAGTGCAGGGGGCGTAGCCATGAATATGTGGCACAGTGTGATATTCAACACCGGACAAACAGCGCAAGCGTGGAGCAAACAACAGTTGCGCAGAGCAGACTTGAGCCCATAAATACAGGGAGCAAGTAGGAGAAGGGCATCTGTGCCAGAGGGGAGCAGGAGAGAGGGAGACAGACAGGCTGGCAAACAACTGACTAGGAGACAAGGAGAGGGACACAGACAGAGAGGGACTGACTGTGTGTAAGAGTGAGAGTGTGTGAATGTGACAGACAGGGAGGCATTGGTGTGAGTGTGTGTGCCTGTGGCACCAGCCCCATGAGGAGCAACACAGGAACCCACAGGGGTGGGAGTTAGAGGCCACAGGCAACAAGCAGCCAGCTGGGGGCAGGGCACACAGGCGTGGGCCCTGCTGAGCAGTCCGCACAGCTGCACATAGCCGGGAGGGCCAGTGTAGTCAGACACCCAGGGGGGGACAGGATGACAGGGGCCATGGCCAGTGCCATATTCTAGATAGAGGCCATAATGAGAGGTGTGGGGAGGCAGAAGGCAGGGTGGCGTGGCCGTGGAAGGGTCCATCGGCGGTATGCCCAGAACAGGTGATATCGTGCCCGCACCACCTTCGAGAACTACTCCGATATGGATATCGTGGGCCAGTATCACCTGAACCGGGTGATTCTGAGGCAGCTCTGTGAGCTGTGCAGTGAGGAGATGCAGGCACCCACTAGATGGAGCCATGCCCTCTCGGTGGAGATGAAGGTTACGCCATCATGTGCCTGCTCACCAGGGGCACCTTCCAGAGACCAACAGGGGACAAAAACAGGCATAACCCAGTCAGCTGAATCATGGCTCCTCACACAATTCCTCAACGCCCTGCTGCCACACGCTCCGGAATACATCCACTTCCCCAGCACACAGGCAGAGTGTACAGTGAACATACAGGAGTTCCATAGGGTAGCAGATATGCCTGGCATGCTAGGGGCCATTGACTGCACCCATGTAGACATCCGCATGCCACCTGGCCCGGAGGGGGTAGCATACATCTACAGAAAGGGCTACCCCAGAACCAACTGCCAGGTGGTGTGCGATGCCAGGTGGCGCATAATCAATGTCTGTGCCACACACTCTGGGGGAACACATGATGCCTTCATCTGGCACAGCTCAGCACTGTGACACAGGTTCGAGAGTGGTGACATCCCCACTGGCCACCTAGTGGGTGAGTATGCCAAGACCACGGGCAGCTGGGTACAACAGGGCATGGGGGGCTGCCAGGGCAGGGGTGCTGCAGGGTGTGGCTGGGAAGGATGAAGGGTGCAGCAACATAGGACACCAGGTTAACTGATTCTCCTTCCACACAGATGACAGTGGCTACCCACTCCAGTCCTGGCTGCTCACCCCCTGCTGGTGCCCATCGACCCCTGGAGGGCACACGCGCACGCAGCACCGAACATCATTGAGCGTGTGTTTGGGCTGTTGAAGGCACTGTTCCATTGTCTGGACAGGTCTGGCGGTGCCCTACAGTACAGCCCCTCAAAGGTCTGCGGCCTATTCCTGGCCTGCTGTATTCTGCACAACATGGCCACTGACTGTGGGATAGCTGTTGAGGTCAAAGCGGGGAACAGCAGTGGGGACGATGTGGACGTCGGGCCGTGTGGTGGTGGGCAGCTCCCCCCCGGGAGAAGGGACCCCTGGCTGACTAGGATGGCACTCCAGCACAGAGCCACAATAGCGGAGGAGCACTATGGTGCAGGCAGGTAAGTGGACAACCACCCATGTATGGGATGGCCACAGTGGCATGGCACACTGGCATGCATGGGCATGCCCTGTGCCCTGAACAGCTGGGTGGGGATCATGGGCAGGCATGGGGCCGGACCACACTGCAACATGCATCAACACACAGCACAGCACGGCACACCCCACCCACACCAACCCACACACCCACACACACACCCAGATGCACTCACCCCACACACCCCCACACACACATACTGGCGCCCATGGCTGCATTGCCTGGGGTGATAGCACCAGGCGTGGATGAGAACAGAGCACTAGTGCTACGGTGCATCCGGTGCTGCGTTGGCATCATCACGCACATGCTACACAGACCAGCCGCCGGGTAGGTGTGCACACAGCCAGTGTGTGTGGCGCAGTCCCCGGATGCCACGTCTGTGGCATGCACATGCACACACAGCACCCATGTGCACACAGAATGGCGGTAGCAGACTGCGGACAGGGAGGTGGGCACATCAGGTCTGCCGAGGACATGTGGACGGCCCCGCTGAGGCCGATCAGCAGACCCAGGCTGCGCGACAGCCACAGGGGATGTCTGCGATGGTCCCCCAAGGGTGGTACTGCGGGAACACGACCGTGTCCTCACAGGGGTCCACAGGCTCCCAAACAGGCCCACACTGGGTGTGCCTGGAATGCCAACAGCAGATCCTGGCGTCGACACAGAGGGGGTCGCAAGACGCTGGGACCGTGGGATGGACAATGCACTCTGTGGGGGTCTGCAGCAGCCGGCTGCACCCCATGGTGGTCAGTGGGGCTAGGCCAACCATGACCACAGTGGTAAAGTGATCCAGCGCTGTGGTCATGTCCTCCTTCAGTTGACTGATGGCATCCTGGACCTGTGCGAAGCCCCTGTCGTGCTGCTGTGCTGCCTGGTGCACCTCGGCATGGAGTGCATGCACCCCAGCCACGAGCAGCACCTGTTGCTCCACAGAGGCCCGCAGCAATCGGATGTGCTTGGGCAAGGGGCCGGCACCCGGTGGCACATGGGCATTGTGCCGACCCACGGGTGGTGTGCGACCGTGCTGCCCAGCCCCCGCTCAGGTGGGCACTGCACAGCGAGGTCCCCTTGGGGCTGCTCAGTGACTGGTGCACCGGCAGCGGACGCTGCACCTGGCCCCCCAACGTCCCCAGCTGTCTGCCGCCCCTCTGACCTCTGTGCACTGGGCAGCGCCTGTGTGACTGTACCACCATCACCACCGTCTGCCCACGCCATGCCACTGTCACACACAGCAGCACCGGAAGCGGTGGCGGGCAGCTGACCCACTGCCATCAGGGCACCAGCGGCACTGCCAGGGATGGTGTATGGTATGGGTGTCTCCTCCTCGACAGCACCCCTGCTGTTCAGGACAATGGTTGCATTGTCATCAGTGTCGGACCCCGTCCCAATCTGTGTCTCCGCACACTGCACGCCATGGCTGGTGTCCCACTGGAACACAGCCAGGGCCTCATCCACCACCATGCCCAGGACATCCAGCTGGACAGTGGTGGTGTGCTGCAGCTGATCGGGCCCCCAGATGCCAGTGGAGGTGGATGACTGGTCCTCCAGGGCTGGGCATGCCCCCAACGCCCCTGACACTGCATGCTGGCATTCCGGTGCTGAAAGGGAAAACAGTTACATTAGTGCCGACGATGCACAGGCCCCCCGCCCCCCCAGCCACCACCCTGCACCCCTGATGCTGCTGTACCTACCATGCAGTAATGAGCTCCCTCCGGTCTGGAAGCCACTTCCTGGCACCCCTTTGACAGTGCTGTGCTGCATGGTGGCCACCACCAGCTCCTCCTGTGGTGTCAGCTGTGGCATGGCAGCCTGGCCCCCACCCCTGGCCACTCTTGCGACCTGGTTGGCCGCCACCTTCTCCTTGATCCTGTGCCTGTTGGTGCTGACCTTCTTTTTGCACTCCTGCGCTGACCACTGGTGGCCGCCCTGCTGGTTCACGTCCTCTGCCACCTCCTCCCAGGCTGCGGACTTTGTCTGGGGTGTGCCAGTTGCACCACTCAGCAGAAGCTCTCAGTCGAGGTATGCCTTGAACAGGGCATCCACCTTCATAAAGTTGGGCCTGCATGCAACACTCCTCGCCTTTCTCTCATTCGGACATGAAGCTACCTGTGGGCAATGACATGTGGTCAGTGGCTGCAGCACCCCACTCTGCTGTGTGTCCCCTCAGCTGGTGCAACTTACCATGGATGGTTGCAATACCGGTCCATGTCCTGTGCAGTCCCGTGGCGCCTTTATAGTACATCGCATGCAAATAAGCAGATGTGCAATTGTAATGAGATGCTAATTCCCCCAGTGCACCGTGGATAGGCTGATGAGCTGATCCGCATATGCCGACTGAATATCGCGTTGTTGCACCTTGCGTAATGGAGTTTCACCAGCACAAGTCATGGTGCTCTGCTGTGACGTGTGCAGTGCGGCCGTCAGTACACATGCGCCATGGCCTGTACCTTCGCCAGTTGCGCATTGTACACTAGGTGCACCATAGGCTACATTGTGCTAGGTCCGCCATAGGGCTTATGGCGCATGGGCACCATAGGGCCAATGGCGTTCAGGCATCTTAGGGCCTGTCGGCCATGGTGCCCTCAGGCCCCTGTTGTGCACCCTGCGTTGTGGTGTCAATAGCGCACTCGCACACAGTGCGCTTGCTGACCCCTGATCCCTGCTCTACCCTATCCCCCCCAGGGGCCTCTGCCCCACGCTGCAGTATGGCCACGCCCGTACCACACATCCCCGGGGTTGCGCGATTGACTAGGGCAGCGCATCTCCGAGCGAGGTGCGCATCTCGGGCATGTAGAGCCCGTGCACTACAGAGCGCCATTTTGGTTTGCTACACGGCAGAGTTGAAATGCCACACTGCGCAGAACCACAGGTTCCCAACTGGAGCCAGGTAGAAATGGTGAATCTGGTGGCCCTGGTGGAGCCCCATGTAGGCTGCCTGTTTGGGCAGCAGCCCCTCGCTAGGCCTAGGACGGAGGTCTGGCAGGAGGTGGAAGATGGACTGAAGCAGGCTACAGGTGTGCGGCGCAGTGGGGAACAGTGTCGTCACTGGTATGGTGACCTGCAGAGACAGGACCCGGAGTGGCTCAGGGCACTGCAGGCCCGCTTCTGGAGGGGAGTTGTGCCACGGCCAGGTAAGTGTGCATCGTCTGCATCTGTGCACGTCTAGTGTTCCATGGGGCTGGCAGGGCTGCATGCCATGTCGGGGGGGTGCTGGCCCTGTGCACCCTGTGGCCTGGGGCAGCATGCCTTGGGTGTGCTGCACCACCGCACTGAGGCCATTCCAGGCTAGGGTGCACTCTGTGCAGAGGGAGTGAGGGCAGTGGGCACATGGTGTTGCTGTGTACTGATGTGTGCATGTTCATGCTTCCATCCTAGGCCATGAGGACAGGAGGAGAGCCAGGGCAGCAGGCGTGCCTGGCAGGCCATGGCAGGCTGCCATGGGACCCATGGCTTAGGATGCGGGTCAGAGGGGAGGAGCCGCCAGACCAGCGCGAGCAGCGCAACAGCATGCAGGTAGGCACAGTGTAGTACTACAATGTTCTGCAGGGTCGGCGTGCGGCCACGGCCCCCTGTGCGCCGAGCTGTGGCAGCTGTGTACTGTCCATGGTGTGCGTGGCGCTGTGCTGAGGCCATTGCACATGAGTGTGGCTGCTGCTGGTGGGCTGTGGGTGTGTCTGGCTGCCACCTGTGCCGATGCAGTCCTGCCGCTGTACCATGCTACCTGCCTGCCACTTTGCTGGTGGTTGGCCCATGGGTGGTGGTGTCCGTCAGTTTGCATAGCTGTGGCATGCCGGGTCAGCAGCAGATGTGGGCCCACCCACTGTGGGTGGCCAGGGTGCCACCCCAAGGGCGTGTGTCACCACTGCTTGCTGCACACGGTGGGGGGCCGGGGTATCATGGACATGCACTGATCATGTGTTCCCTTCTTTGTCATAGGTGTCCGACGAGGGCCTCATCAGGCTATCAACAGCCGCCTCCTAAAGAGGATTATCACCATCACCACCGCCACACTGGAGGTTGCAAGACTCACTCATCGGCTCCTGCAACGGGGACAATGCCAGGCAGCGGTGGGACGGGGCCGCCCGTAGGACCTGTCAGGTCTGCACCACCTGTTCCTAAAGCTGTCCTCCCTTCCCATGCCCTCCCCTTTCCCTTTGTATAGCCCTGTCCCTGTCCCCTTACCTCCCTTCCCTGCCATCACCTGGCTCTGTATATGGTTTCCCCTTCCTTATTCCCTGTTGCTTTGCTTTATTTGTTGAATGTATTTTAGTTGTTGATGGTTAATTATTATTTAATACTGATCTGTTGTGGTTACCCATCTGTGTCCGGGTCTGCTTTGCAGCTGGCTAGTGGAGCCATGCTGCAGTAGTGTGCTGGGCAGCTGTGTGGTGCACCTGTGTTGCTTTGAGGGCTGTGCATGGTGGTGTCAGCCCATCGGTCAGTGGCTGTGCCCCAGGGTGGCCATGCGCTGGTTGTTCGGGTTGTGTGGCCTGTGTGTTGTGTGCCGTTTGCCTGGGTGTTGCCGGCTGTGGCCTGGGTGGCATGGTGCATGTCATCCAGCAGGGGGTGGCAGTCCACCCATGGACGTTGGTGCCAACCTTCCTACGTCCACCGTTGTGGTACACGTGGGCGAGGGCCGGCTACATGCCCATTCTCCTTGGGCAGTGTTCCATCATGGGCTGGCTGTGTCTCTCACCTGGCTCCCCCCTCTCCCCAGCAGCCACACTCTCCTCCCTGGTGCCTTGCTCCTTGCTGTGCCTGCGGCTGGTTCATATATGTCCTGGTGCATCTTCCTCAGCCCCTTGCGCATCCATGGTTGCGCTATTGCGCATGTTGGTTGCTCCCTGGTGCACCCCTGACTGCGCTCTGGTGCATCCATGCAATATTCAGCCGGGTTGCGCTGGCGCATGCCACCTTGTGCAACCTTTGAATATTGCACTCAATGCGCCATGGCACATTGGACTTGTGCTGCACAAGCCTTGCGCCGGCATCCGGCGCATTTCTGAATATCCCACCCATGGTGGGCAGAGTTGCACTCAGCAGAATTGCAGTTGCTGTGCCTTCTAGGAGTTATTGTGTGAATGACTTCTAGTGGCATTAACATCATCAAGTTTAGTATGCGACATCAGTTTAGTTACTGTTTGCATATCTTGGTATTTTATGATTTTGTACCTCTCTGTGTGCAGGACACTGCTGTCACTAGGGGTGGCTGTTTCGATCATCAATGCTACCTCTGTTGTTTTTCCTTCCGTTATAATGTCTGGTTTTCTCTCTTCCACTTTCTTCGCACTTGTTATTGGGTAATCCCATGTGATCATTACTTCTTCATTCTCTGTGATTGTTTGTGGTTTGTGTTTCCAGTGCTTCTTTGCTACATGTCACAGCACTAGAAATCCCTGAACATTTGGAGACACTAACCCTGAGGATATAGAGAGCTTGCCTCATCCTGTGTTTCTGTGGAACATTGATCCTGGTCCTTAACTACCTCTATAAATTACTAATGTGATTTTAGCCAATCAGTGCGCAGTACTAGACCTATTATTCTGAGTAGTGTGCTCTCCTGCAGGAGTGCTACTTGGGAGCTCTTCTCTATGATGCTGTGGGGAGGATGGCGCCATAAAATAAAAATTAAAATATCCTAAGCTTATTATAAATCACTCAAACTAAATTCCAGTGATTTATAATAATATAATAGGTGGGAAAGGATTGAGCACCCGATGGTTGCTCTTTTCCTTGGGGGGAAGGGACCTGCACACATCACTGAATGACTGCCACCTGGTGGAGGCCAGGTGGTAGTGCGGTATAGGAGGGCAGTAGAAGAGAAGGCTGTGGGACTCCGGGGTGCACATGTGCCTCCACACGCGCACATCTACGTGTTTTCCCCAGCATGGCAAACAGGGAGAAAACCAGGAAAACACCCATGTCCCCCCACTGCTATTTGAGGGGGCCCTTGGGAGACACCCGGGTCCTGCTTCAGCTGGTGTGACAGCAGGGGAGTGGCTAACATGACTGGGGGACCCTGAAAACAAGGCCTGATGAAAGGAGTAAGTGGCAGTGGGCAAGCAAAAATCCTTTCCAGCCATTAGGGCTCCGGCATTACAGCACCAGGTCATTATGGCACCAAATGCCAGATTTGGCGCCCCCTCCCAGAGGTCTGCCCCCCCCAGAGTTTGTATCCTCAGAAAGGGGGTGCAGGGGGTGCAGCCCCCCAACAAAAAGACAGGATGGCGACTTTCCCACTTGGGGCCATAATGACCAGGCGCACTTCCTCTGTCACTCTGAAGTGGAACTGGCACAAAGCTATATTAAAAAAACAAAATAAAAAAAATAAGATAATAGGGCCTCCGAGGGATGTCTCTTATAGTATAAGAGATTCCTCTCATGAGGTTTGGGCAGGCAGAACCACTCAGTTTCACTTTGCAGTCCTCTCACCCAAACCTCATGGTTGGAGTCTCTTATTCCCTAAGAGACATCCCTGGGAAGTACTATTAACTTACAATGCAAAACATCATTTGGTTGCCTTGTTGAAGAATGGCAGCAAAACAGAGAAGAATAAGGCCAGAAAATTATTAAAAAGCCAACTAGTTTACCCTGTGGTGGGTTACTCTGACTTAACCTCCCCTCATCTCTGTCTCCTTTCTCCCTCATATGTCTGACAACCCTCTTTAAAATGTACCTTTGAGCTTGGAACCCTGCTATAGTCCCTTACTGGGTCAAGATGTCCTGTGCTATTAGGCGTACGACAAAACCGTGCAACAGTAACAGCATGGTAGGGATGAGTGAGAGGGTGCAAAGCCGTGAAAGGCAGTATTTGCAGTAGTGCACCCTCTCACTCTCCCAGGCAGAGAATAAGACCACCGCTTGGACAGGAGTGTCTCAATGGGATGAGCCACTGGCAGCGAGGGAGGCGAGCAGTGCGTTTGGGACCAGGTTCTTATTCCCGGTCCCAGACACATGAAATTTGACTGTTTTCACACTTTGTGCGATTTTACAGTTAACCCCCGAGTTAGTTATTTTAGTTGGTGGGGGGTTCAGAAACAGAAACCTAACAATAAAAATACTTTATGCTGCTGTCGATATATTGCGCCGTATTGGCAGCACGGTATATTGCAGCGACATTATGACCCCGTGCCCTATAGTCCCAGCACTGACCACATCACTGGCAGACTAGTCCACCTGTCTACCATTTGTGCTGTAAATGAAAAAGTCCCATGGTCTTTTCCATGCATGTCACCACTGTCGCTGGTGCTGATTGCAGTACTGTGCAGTAGTGCACAGTACTCGGTGTCTCCTGGTAAAAATGTCTGATCTTTCCTTTGCCTGTCTTTGGTAATATGCCCCACCTTCCCCAGGGTCACACTGCTTGCTTTTAACATCTGTGGAACTGAACTAAGTGCTGCTGGGTTATACGGAAGTGTTGATTCTAGGGGATGAGGTAAGCTTTGTCAAACCCATTCCTCAGAATTTATTTACTGAAAGAGTCTTACCAGCAAAGGTCTTATCCTGGAAAGGTATAAGATGAGGTACTGGATGTCTGCAAACTGGCTGTGTCTCAGCCCAGGCAAGACAGAGGTTATAGTGATCGAGCAGGGTCATTGGGGTATTTTTGCTGATGGGAGACTGCCTATCTTTGTGGTTAATGGTCGCCCCCTGTCAGTGATAAAGGGGGTCAGGGATCTTGGCGTTATTCTTGATGATTGCCTTGATGTTGAAAAACAGGTCACATTGGTCATTAAGGCCGTTTTTTTCTATCTCTGGAATACTGACAGGATTTGCCATGGGTACTAGTGCCTGCCAGCATTGTATCCAGACTGCCTCACGGAGGAGGACAGACCTGCCATGGTTATCCCTGCCTGTGTCACTAGCCGACTTGATTACTGTAATGCTCTGTACCTAGGGTTGTCTGGAGGTTTGATGTGTCACCTGCAGCTAGTGCAGAATGCTACGGCCAGGATGCTGACTGGCACCTCTATGAGGGACCATGTCACTCCTGTCCTATGCTCTCTGCACTGGCTGCCTGTGAGTGCACGCATCACCTTCAAGATAGGCTTGCTAACATACAAAGCCCAATGCGGTCTGGGACCAGACTACCTTACAGAGCTCCTGATTCCGTGCTCTCCTGTCCACCCCCTATGCTCCACTGAAGCTAACCTACTAGTTGTACCATCCTCCCACTTAAGAAGATCGGGAAATAGGGCCTTTGGGGTGACTGTGCAGCTCCTGTGGAACTCTCTTCCACCATATATTAAGGCTGCCAGCTCGGTGGAGGCCTTTAAAACTTGTCCTAAAACGTATTTATTTGATCAAGCCTTTATTCTGATCTGAACTAATTTATTCTGGGGTTGTTTTACTCTATTTTATTGTTACTTTGTGAAGCCCTCAGAACAATTGGATAGGGTGCTATATAAATAAAATTTGCCTTGCCTAAGCATACTGCAGTATTAATGAAAAGTAACAGTGTAACAGCAGTATAAACAGGAAAAGTGCAGAAACATGGAACAAATGAGCAACAGAGAATGCTGTACAATTTACAATACGTTGGGTGAAGATCAGGAAATGAGTGACTTGAACAGGTGAAGAGCAACAAGAAGCAGGGGGAAGAGAAGAGTAATAGAGAGAGCAAGCCAGAAAGAGAGTTGAATGCATGAGCAGGTATGGATGTGTGGCTAGAGAGAAAACTCTTCAAAAGATGACTGAGAAGTGGTAGATGAATGTTGGGGGGGGGGGGGGTGGACCAGAGAATGGAAAGCTGGAATAAGAAAGCAGACTGACTGTTGGCCCAGTGGAGCAGAGGGCTGAAGCATCCATGCCTTACCTCCTGCCACACTGGCGACCCATGTTTGCGGTGCAAGTGGGTCGGTGGGGGTCAGCTGAGGAAAAGGAGGATTGAGTATCACCTGGACAGCTCTCCTCTGCCAGGGAGGGTGAGCAACAGTGCTTGGTGTTAGCGGAGGCTAGGGGCTGGCACACCAATGCTGTAAGAGTGAAGGGTAGAGGCGGGGCAAATGCCAGGCATGCTAAGCATACAGGAGCATGTGTGGCACCACCAGTGGCATCACTGCATGCCCCCCTCTGCAGGGGGAAATCAGAAGAAAAATATGCTGGTGGCTGGATGATAGAGGGCAATCGCAGGCCCTGCCCCTGACCAACTGGGTGTGCCAGCCCAAACTGGATCTGTTGTGTGGTGGGAGTTGAGGGTCTCCCACCCGCCAACCCCACCAGGTAGAACAAGCCCTGGGGGAAGAAAGGCTGACAAGAGTCCCAGTGGACATCGGGGGATGGGGCTGGAGTGCCCTCCCAAATGTGGGCAGTTTGGCCAGAGGAGAATAAATAGAGTAAGGAAAGAAAGAAAGCAGACTGGTCAATAGATGACTCAGCACAAGCGATGGAAAAGGTGCGGGAATTAATGGAACAAAGGAAATAGAAGGGTGGGTGTGAGGAGGGAAGCGAGAACAAGGGAGTGAGCCAAAGCCAACCTTGGCAATGAGGGAGGTGCATTAAACAAGGTAGTGGCCTTCAAGGGATGTGAAGGAGAAGGAGGCATGCAATCAGTGATGAGCATGGGGTGGGCAGTCCAGTGCAAAGCATCAGAAGAAGTGGAAAAGGGGGTCCAATTTGGCAAGGATGGGTTTAGAGGCACCACTGTAAACCACATCAACAAAATCAATTGCTGGAAGGATCATTTTAGAGACAAGCTCACTCCTGGCTGGGGAGAGATACAAGTTTTGTACAGATAGAGTGCTGCTAAATTAGGGGGGAGCTTGGAGTGGATGGCATCCCTGTATGTTAATACAGCTACTGAGACCACTTTTACAGTTGTAAGCATGATCTCATGTGCATTCTTAGGGTATGAAAGGTGAGCAGTTCTGATATACTAAGGATGTGAGCGAGACTACTCTTACAACCGTTAGAGTGGTCTTAGCAGCTATATTAATACATTTATGGACCTCAATCAATAATGTATTAAAATAAATAAAAAAGCCCAGAATGTGCCTGTTTCCATGGTAGCAGCATATGAGACACTTCACAGAATAAGAGTGTCTCCCACATAGAGGAAAGGAGTGTTCCGATTGGTTGGAGTGCTCCCTCTATTCATTATGTGGATTGAGAAATCAAGGTGATTGTCAAGCCACACTCCTAGGTATTTAAAGGAGGAGATTGCACCAATTTTGGTGCCATCAAGGGGCAAAAAGATAGGTGGGGATTGGATGTTATTGAGGCACTGGCAGGTGCTAAAAGTCCTAGACTGCCTGTTTTTATGTTTGCTTGCACGCATGTGCAAGAAACATAGTGCCAGCATCCGAGTTTTCGGAGGTGTGTTACCCTGTTTTCCAATTCAGTCAGTGTGTTTGCAGGCGCAGCCACAGTTCGCCAATGAATGCTGCAGCTGTCTATGACAGCTGTTGAAAATGCAGTGCCGTACAGTTCAAAGGGAGAGCTACGCTTCAGTGAGCAGCTCATGCACTCCTCCCACACACACACGCATATTGTGTGCTCATGCTCCCCCCCCCAACGCACACACTGTATGGCCGACAGAGGTGCTCAATCCCCGCTGGCTGTGCTGCGCTCCCCCAACAGAGTTCCAGGTGCCACGCTGGGAGCCCACCCCAGTGTGGCAACAGTCTGTAAGGCCGACAGGGTGCTCAATCCCCATCGGCTCCACTGTCCCCCCGCAAGAGACTGATCGGGTGCCACACTCGGGAGCCCACCCCAGTGGCAACAGTCCGTATGGCCGGGCGGGTGCCTCAACCCCGCTGGCCCACTGCTCCCTCAATATAAGCTTCCAGCTGCCACGCTGGGAGCCCACCCAGCATAGCACAAGTCCCAAGTCGTCTAAGAGGAAAAAACCTGCAAGAAAAAGCCTTCCCTCGATGACTGTCCTGACCCCTCCCCCACTCGTGCCCACCATCTGAGCACCCTGCTCCCCACACCCCCACCTCACCCCATACTTACCTCCGGAGTCCGGCGCGATGATCTTCGGTGGACCGGGAACACGTCTGCACTCTTCAAAGCCGACCGCGAACTGAAGAAATGCCGGTAAGCTGTATAATAGAATAAATAGGGTTTTTTCAACTTTGATGCATATCTCAGGCATTTTGGTAAATTTTTTCACCAAATTTTCAACATGGGGTTTTTGGGATCCCACCTCATGAATTCTGTCACTGTCATTTTGTTAATCGGGCCCAAAAGGTGATTTCGCGGTCACTGCGTGGGACCACCTTTTGGGACTGATTTACAAAACTACAGTGTCACAGTTCATGAGGTAGGCCCCCAAAAACCCTATGTTGAAAATTTGGTGAAAATATCCCAAAATGACTGTTTACGAGCATGCGCCTGTTCCTACGATCGCTGTGAAGTTTGTGAATTTTCAATATTTTCACTCCAGATTTTCAACATTGCCATTTTACACACACCTCCTTATGAGCAGTACAGCTGTCATTTTTCACATCTCACCCAAAATGTGTTTCCGCCATGTAGCGCACAGTGGCGCAGTCGGTGTGCGAAATCAATGTTCGGACAAATTAAGAAAATCACAGTGACACTGTTCATGAGCAGAGGTGTTAAAATGGCTATGTTAAAATTTGGTGAAAAAGTCCATAAATGACTGTATTCTGAGCGACCATTGCGCAGTTTCCACGCACCCTCGTAAGTTCATGGATTTCTAATATTTTCAGTCCATATTTTCACCACTGGCATTTTTCCACACTTCCTTATGAATAGTACAGCTGTCATTTTTCACACCATAGCCAAAATGTGTTTCCACAATTCCAGCACAGAAATGCGTGGTCGCTGTGGGAAATCACTGTTCGGGACAGATTAAGAAAATCACAGTGACAGTGTTCAGCAGCGGAGGTTCCAAAATCCCTTTGTTGACAATCTGCTGTAAAAAATCCCCAAACTAATTGCATTACAGGTGTGCGTTGCACATTTTCTACGCACGCTCGTGACTTCACCAGTTTTTTTAATATTTTCATTGCAGATTTCCAACATTGCCATTTTCTCCACCTCCCCATGAACAGTACAGCTGTCATTTTTCACTTCCTGTTCGAAATGTGTTTTCACACCTGTGGTGCCAAATGGCGTAGTCGTTGTGCGAAAGCAGCTTTCGGCTAACAAACTAATATTGCCACTGTTCATAAGGTGGGAGTCACAAAAAAGCCATGTTGAAAATTTGGAGTGAAAATGCCAACGAACGCCTGAGGCGTTAGGGTTTCCAACCATAACGCCCCACCCTGTAGAGATTGACAGGCATCAGGGGTGTGACTTGGGATTCTCGCCTGTAATGCTCATACCATTCCACACCCTGCAGCCAGTGAGAGGCATCGAGGTGTGCCTTGGACTCTTCAGCCCCAAAGTTCACCCCATTCTCCTAAGCAGGACCCATCTCACCGTATTTCCTGATGGAATGGGGTGAGCATAAGGGCCAAAGACCCCGAGGCACACCGTGACACTTGTCAGTGTCTGCAGGGTAGGGTGTCGTGAAATGGCGTGGCCGTTATGCCTGATGACCCAAAGGGAAACCCCAATGCCTGTCAGTCTCTGCAGGGTGGTGGTGGTGGGGTTGGCTTCAGTTCAATACTTCACTGCCATTCCTATTATGTAGCTCTCTAACTCCTACACTACCAATGCTAATACCAGCAAGCAGACATTCGGCATTGACAAATGCTTGTTTATGTTTAAGGTGAGCTGCTTATCTTGGAACCAGCTCTGGACTCTTGAGAAGTTTAGCTGGAGCTGGGCTGATGAAGGGGTCAGAGGCAAAAATGACTGTATCACCTGCATACAGATGAATGTAGGAGAAGATACAAGCCTTGGGGTTGTCATTAAGGAAAATCAAGATGTGGATAGAGCCGAGGACCCAGAATTAGTGCTTATGTATAGGGCTATACCTTTGTCCCAGAAGTCATGTAGTCCATGAATTTCCCCACAATTTTATGAGCACATGGATTTTTGGCAGTTTCCATGACAACCTTGGCCCAAATATTCAGAAATGCGCTAAAGGCCGGAGCAAGTCCGGTGCAGCGCACATCCAATGCGCCATGGTGCAACAGGAGCCATATTCAGAGGTTGCATTGGCTGCACTGCACCAGCACAACCCGGTTGAATATGGCACAGTTGCACCATGGCACAGAAAGAGATGCCCCGGCACAACCGTGGGAGCAGAGCAGCAGAGCAACGGAGGGGGGCACGGAACAGAGAAGTGACCCAGGGATAGAGCCAGGGAAGCACAGTGACAGGCCACAGGAGGCCACCACCTGCTGGGCACAGCAGGGTGCACACAGGCACCCAGACCCCCACCCCAGAACACAACAGTGGCACAGATAGTAGGCAACAGGAGGTGCCAATGGAGGGCCACCAATGGGGCCCCCCTGCAGGCTGCAGGCCATACCCCCCCACACCCCAGACCAGAGCAGGCCACACCCAGGACCACGCAGCCAAGCACACACACATGCCACACAGGCTGCCCACACAGTAGACACAGAATGTGCCAGGAGGCACGTAGTGTGGCAGACCACATGGGACAGGCCGCACATCACCAAGCAGGGGCCCCAACACAGCGTGCGGCGAGTACCCGACCAAAGACCATGGCCGTGTGCCATCGCCACGCACACACCCGCCACACACCCCGGACAACCACCCCATGGGAACCCAAAGACACAGCCACCGACCGAGGGGAAGGACACCACCACAGTGGGACACACCACAGCATACAGCAATGAACCACAGAAGCACAACACGTGCCCTGACACATGCACACCACACGGACAGGCACTGGGCCACTGCAGCATGGCTCCTCACACCACCTGCAAAGCAGACATAGACACAGGCAGGTATGTCAAAAGATAGATATAGTAAAGAACTGAACTATGTACAAAACAAGGGTTTGGGAATGGGTAGGAAAGTGAGGGAAGGTGACAGGGAACAGGGACTGTACAGTGGGAAGGGGACTGTAGGGGGAAGTACAGCTGGGGAAACAGGGGAATGCAGGGTTCCAACTACCGGTGGCCACGTCCTGACGCCCCTTGCCATCTTCGCTGCCTTCGGTTGGCAAGCAACATCCTCTGCACCTGCAGCACTGCCTCCATGATGGTTGAGGCGAATAAGATAAGCTGCCGGAGCAGCTGTCAGTAAAGGGGCATCCTATGCCTCTGCTGGACACCTATGACAAGGGACAGGACAGGTGATCAGTGCAATGTCTCAAGGAACTATGCCCACCCACAGTGCGCAGTGGGCAGCAAGATCACACACCCCAGGAGGGCCCGAACCGGCCATCTGCAGGGGGGTGGGCCAACGCCTGTCAGCAATGCGGCAGACCCCACTGCACAGTGGCCACCTGACTGCGCAATGGCAGTCACATAGCACAGTGCACTGGCAGCACCACAGCAATGTCAGTGGCAGCTGGACGCATACCCACCTCACCAATAGCTGGCACATGCGTCCAATGGATGCGCCACAGTGGCAGGCACCATGCATAGTGTGACACACACAGCTGCCATGGCACATGGCACAGGTGGCCATGCCCACACCCACTCCCCCACCACCCCCCATGCACAGTGCGAAGGACCATGACAGTGACTACCTGCCCTCTTTGGCCCCGCTGGTGCTGGAGCCGCTCCTGCACCACCACCCTGGCCCGCTGTGGCCTGCCATCCTGCTGCTGCTGCCGCCACCGGCACTGCCACTCTCCTTCAATTTTAAGGCCCTGGGAATTGAACATACACAGGTACATATCGGTAAACATCCACAGCAGCTGCCCACCACCCCCACTCCTGTGCACAGGGTGAGCCCCTGCCTGACACGTCCTGCACAGCTACATCGCAACACAGGCGGTGGCTGGCAATGCCACCCCGTGATGCACACAATGGCAGTGCACCACTCTGCAGGGAATGCCAGGCAGCCTAGCCAACACCACAGTACAGCACTAGGACACACATGCAATATGGGCCTACTCACCTGGCTATGGCACAGCCCAAGCCTTACTCGCGCCTCCAGCCTCCTCAGGTGCTCTGGGTCCCTCCTCGCCAGGTCTCCATAGCGGTGGTGGCACTGCTCCCCTGCTGTGGCCACCCTGGTCTGCTGCTGCAATGTGGCAGCAATGCCCTGCCACACCACGGCCCAGGGCTGCTGCAGGGGTGCCTGGCCAAAGAGTTGGGGTGCATGGGGCTGGACACAGGTGACCAGGTGTACCAGCTCCACCTGCATCCAGTTTGCTGCCCTTGGTGCCCTTTGCTGCATCATGCTGTGAGTAGTAGCCAGTGAGCAAAATGGTGACAGTAAACGCATGTGGATACGTCATGTGCCAGATGCATGATCCGAGGGAACATGCGCTGTGTCTGCCCATTGTGCAGTCTCAGAGATATGTGGCATGGGCATGACTAGGCGGGGTCATGGGTGTGGGGGTCACCCAGGGGCAGAGGTCACAGCAGGGGTCAGGGGTCAGCTGCCTCTGCGCAATGCACATGTGCGTGATAGCAGGCCTGGAGCATCATGGACCATGGCCCCCATCGTGCAGTCATCGCACGGTGCATGAAAGATGGCATGATACCATTTTGCTCATGTGCACTGCAGTTCTGTGCACCGTGCATGAGTGCGCATTGCACCGTGACTTGCTCTGGAGCATTCCCATTGCACACGGAGCAAAACCGCGATATTCAGATGCCACATGCAAATGAGCTCATCAGCCAATGCATGGCGCACTGGGGGAATTAACATGTCATTACCGTTGCGCCAAAGCTCATTTGTATGCAATGTGCTATATAAGCACCAAAGAACAGCACAGGCCATGGACCGGTATTGCATCCTTTGAGGTGGGTTGTGCATGCCACTGCAGCTCCCTTGGGGCAGATGGCACAACAGGGTAGAATGCTACAGGGGGATGCTGCCACTAACACACTGTGCTGTCTATGTCCACAGGAGGTGGCATGTCCGGACATGAGGAGGGTGAGGAGCGTGGGCCTGCTTACAAGTGCAGCCCCAATTTCACTAAGGAGGAAAGAGAGGCCCTGTTTGATGCCTACCTTGACAGGGAGCCACTGTTGAGTGATGACATGGGCACACCACAGGCCAGGGCTGGGGCCTGGGAGGAGGTGGTAGGCTACGTTAACCAGCATGGCATCCACCAGTGGTTGGTGCAGGAGTGCGTAGAAAGGTGGGCACAGACAGGAGGTGCATAAAGGAGAAAGTGGCAGCCATCCATGCCTCCCAGAGGACCACCAGAGGGGGACTTCCTGATGCGCCACCGCTCACGGTGCAGGAGGAGTTGCTGGCAGCCACCATGCGCTGCAGCATAGTGGAGGGTGTGCCTAAAGGAGGATTCCAGATGGGTGGCAGGCCATCACTGCATGATAAGTATGTCAGCCACGCACAGCTAATGGCATGGAGGGTGTGTACACGGGCATGCTGGTGTGCATGCTGCCGGACACATGCAGTGGCAGTTTGGGGGGCCACATGTGGGCATTGCATCACTGACACACCTTTCTTCTCTTTCAGCATCAGCACCCCTGTGTGTGGAGGATCGGGTTCCAGAAGCTGCCGTAGATGCAGGGCCAGCCCCAGAGGACCAGCCTTCCACCTCCACTGGCATCCAGGAGCCTGATAGGCTGAGCACACCACCACAGTCCAGGTGGATGTCCTGGGCATGGGGTCAGACGAGGCCTTGGATGTGTTCCTGTGGGATGCCAGTCTTGGTGTCCTATGTGTGGAGACACAGATCAGGGTGGGGTCCGATGCTGATGACGACATCACCATCATCCTGGACAGCACAGGCAATGTTGTGGGGGAGACGCCCATGCCAGCCGCCAACACAGACAGCACACCCAGTGCCCTGCCAGTGGGGGAACAGCTGCCTGCCGCCACTGCAGGTTTGGCTGAGTGCACTACCATGGCTGTGCACTGTGGTGGTGGTGGTGGTGTGGCCGCACAGGTGCTGGGCAGCGTTCAGCGGCCAGACGGGCAATGGCAACAGGCTGCGGGTGCCACAGGGCAGCCGGACGCTGGGTCTGCTGCCGGGGCACCAGCTATTGACATTCCCCTTGAGGACCCCACTGTGCAGTGTCCACCAGAGGGGGGCTGTGCAGCATGGCCCATCACCACAGGAGGATTGGCATCCCACCCAGGTTCCCCAGGATGCAGATCCACTGGCTGAGCACACCCATTTGCTGCAGGCCTCCGTACAGCAAGAGGTGCTGCTAGCCATTGGGGTGCGTGCACTCTGCGCGTGGAGGTATGCCAGTTGGCCGAGCAGTGTGAGGGGGCACTGTGCAGCTCCTGGCGGGGTTGCAGTGCATGCAGGAGGCCATGACTGCATTCCTGGATCACACTGCCAATGCGATCACAGATGGCTTTGCAATTCTGGCTGCCACAGGGTGTGGCTGGGCAATGTCCACCCCACGATCCTGGCGTTGGGCGACACTCACACTTTTGACACAGGGCTCTGATGTTGCCATCCCAGGCACACCTGGGGCTGGCCTGTTTGGGCATCTACGCACTCCCGCATGGACCCAGTTGCAGTCCTGCGGTTCAACACCTGGGGGGCTGTTGCAAACACCCTTCATGACCACCTCCATTGCCGTGGTGGCCATGGTTCCGTGCAGCAGCCCTGATGTGCGTGCCACCCTGACCACAGTCCGCAATTGCTGCCCAGTGCATGCATGGGTGGCATGTGTGTGTGTGTGCATACCACTGGTGTGGCACCAGTGTGTTGTGCCACATGCTGCCTGTGTGCATGCTTGCCTGGCTACTGGACCATGTGGCATGGGCGTGATAAAGGGCAGTTCAGCACTGGTTGCGCCTGTGCACCAGTGTGATGCATCTGATCCATGCCACATGCCAATGCCTGGGTGTGTGGGTGCGTGAGTACATGTGTGTGTTGCTGTGTCTGGTTGTGTGTGGTTGTGTGCCACTGACTCCCCTAACCCTGCAGCACGCCTCTGTGTGTGCATGCCCATTGCCATGCGTGCTGTACCTGTGTGTATGGCCCATGCATGTGTATCGTGCCAACTACCTGCATGCACCATAGTGCTCCTGTGTGATGGTGTCCCGGTGTTGGCATGCCTGCCGTTGCAGCCAGGGCTCCCTCCACCTGGGAGGGGCTGTCCACCACCCTCCAGCCCATTGCCTCCATTGTCCCCACTACTGTTGCCCTCATCAGCCTTGACAACTATCCCATGGTCAATGGTCATGTTGTGCAGTATGCAGCAGGTCAGGAATAGGTCACAGGCTTTTGAGGGGCTGTACTGTAGGGCACCACCAGACCTGTCTAGGCAATGGAACTGTGCCTTCAGCATGTCAAATACACACTCAATGATGTTGCGCATGCTGGTGTGTGCCTCGTTGTAGCATTCCTCTGCTGGGGACGACGGGCGCTGGTAGGGGGGTGAGTAACCAGGGCCTCAGTGGATAGGCGCTGTCTCCTGTGTGGATAATGACATGGTTAGCCCTCTGCCACCCTATGCTGTGCCTCTTGCCTGTCCCTGGTGCCCACACCAGTATGCCCACCCTTCCCTCCCCATCCCGTGGCCTTCTCTGCTCATCACCCCTTGCCCATGTCATACTCACCCAATAGGTGTCTCGTGGGGATGTCCCCACATTTGAACCTGTGGCACAGCACAGAGCTGTGCCAGATGAACGTGTCATGTGCACTCCCTGGGTGTGTGGTGCAGACATTGGTGATGTGCCCCACGGCATCGCACACCTCCTGGCAGTTAACACTCTGGCTCCCCTTCCTATTAATGTATGCCACACCCTCGGGGCCAGGTGGCATGTGGATGGGCACGTGTGGGTGCAGTCAATGGCCCCAATCATGCCAGACATGCATGCTACCCTGTGGAAGTCCTGCATGGCTGCTGTATGCTCCACTTATGTGCTGGGGAAATGGATGTATTCCGAAGCACGTGGCAGCAGAGTGTTGAGGAACTGTGTGAGGAGGCGAGATGCAGCTAACTGGGTTATGCCTGTGGTGTCCCCTGTTGGTCTCTGGAAGGTGCCCATGGCGAGCAGGCACGACAGCTGTCACCTTCATCTCCATGGTCATGGCATGGCTCCGTCTGGTGGGTGCCTGCATCTCCTCACTGCACAGTTCACAGAGCTGCCTCAGAATGGCACTGTTCAGGTGGTACCGGCCCATTATCTCTGTGTCACTGCAGTTCTCAAAGGTGATGTGGGCACGGTACCACCTGTGTTGGACATACAGCCGACAGGACCTTCCTCTGCCACGTTGCTGTTCCTCCTGCCCCCTCACACCCCTCATTATGGCCTGCATCATGAAGGGTGCACTATCCATGGCCCTTGATGTCCAATATCGCCCTGGGAGGTTGGCTGCTGCGGACTGTGTGCCACCCTGGTGCACTGCCTGGCAGTGTGTCTGCCTGTCTCTCACAGGCTCTCTGCCCCTGTCTCCCTCTCCACTGCCACCTCTGTCCCTCTCCCTCTATGTCTGCCTCGGTCTGTCTGTCTCTCACTCTGTCTGTCTTTCTTTCTTTCTTTCTTTCTTTCTTTCTTTCTTTCTTTCTCTCTCACTCCCTCTCACCTGGTACAAGTGCTTTCTGTGTGCTTGTGCCCTATATTTACAGAAACAAGTCTGCTCGGTGCATCTCTGATTTGCTCCTCACTTGCGCCATGCCTTCACGGTTGAATATCGTACTGCGTTGGATATTCATGGGCATGCCCCCTGCACTTGTGCCTGCATTCATTAGAGTTGCACATTGGTATAATGAGATTTGTGCTGCACACTGACTCCTGCTGAATATCGCTCCTTGGCGTAAGTCTGCACTTGTGCCAACGCAACTCAATTACGCCATGGGCAACTGCTTTGAATATCTGGGCCCTCACGATTTTTGACATTTCTCTTAACTCCATAATTTCGCTGGAATTTTTCATGAAAACACTATAGTTTTTGGTGTTTGCAAATGATCGACCCATGATTTTGTGCTCCCTACCACACTGTACTTGGTCCCCGGTGTGGGATTCTGGGCTTGCAAGTGTGCCCCAGTCCCCGGATGGCAGCACAATGTCAGCTATTTGACCAGTCTAACAAAGAATTTTTAAAAACATTTACATCTCTAACTCAGATTATTATAACTGCCTCTGTTTGCACAGCCTGGATTATGTTGATATCCAATTCTGATCTATTTACCCTCCCTTGTATAATCAAAATGTACTTCTCATGTACTGGTATTCTAAGTTTTGCTGTTATGTATGTCCTCTCTAATTGTATAACTTGACTATGTAATGATTGATTGATATATATTATTAATTATGGACCGCCACTGAAAAAAGAGACTCCTGTGTCTCAGGGTTAACAAAATAAAATAAATAAATCAATCTTTCCTGACGTACTTGTATAAAAATGTCATAATCCAGGCAATTTATTTAATGCACAATGGATCCTTGACTTTTTGTGACTTTTACTATGATCCCAGGATTTCTGACATTTTGGAAATGACGCTGTCATGACTTTTTTCCACACTTTTTCATGACATAAGCATAGCCCTGCTTATGTATAACCCAATGGCGCTCAGTAAGTCCCACTGTAGGGTGAGGAGTGCTGCACTGCTGCACTGTTTCAACTGCCTCGCCATCTCCTCCAACTGCATGCATGGCAGCGGTATGCTGCTGATAAACAGAGGACCCAAGGGAACACAGTTGGAGCCCCAGAAGATATCCTTACTGTTCAGTATAAGATGAGAATGAGAGCTACTGTCAGGGGTATTATGAAGGAGGGGCAATTAATAATTAACATGCAAGACTTGTGTGGGTGGGGCTGACAGTTACTTTTTTTAGGACTTTAGAGGTGCTTGGGTGGGTTATGTTTTGTTGCTTGGGGTGGGGATAGAGGGTGGGTAGCTATTCCATAGTACAATGGGTGCATTTTCCAACAATAACATAGTATGGAGCTCCCTCAGTTATCTGTCACCTTATTATCCATCACCCTCCATTATCGGCCAAATTTTATTTGTACAACATTTTTGCTAGTCCATAGCCCCTTATTATCCACCACCTTCAGTTATTTGCGCAATTTTTCTTACACCAAAGTTGGCGGATCATTGAAGGTGCATTGTAATTTAAGGTTGGCAGTGAATCTAGGTCCCTCATGTCTGTCACTTCTGCTTCATAAGCAGGTTTGAACAAGTATGCTGTGCAAACATGTACTCATTGAAAGTGGCTCCCTTTTACAGCACATTCCCTGCTGAGGCACATAACGTTCCTGATTGCAAGAATTTTCTCTTGAAAATGTATCCATGTCTAACCCGGTCTGGAGTTCACATTATATGCATTATCCATGCCAGACAAAAATAGTGAAATCTGGTGGTGTCAGGAACACCCCTGGATTATCCAGGTATTTCTATTCTCTCCACCACCTTCATTTTCCAGTAAGTAAGCAATAAGACCCGACAGGGTTTGGAGTATTGGTGGATACTTGTATGCTCAGGGGTGTGATGAGGCCTGATGCTGAAGGCGGAGGTCCTTACAGTCCCCAGAAGTGCAGATATCCACCAATATCCCACACCCTGAAGGGTCTTACTGTGCTTAGAAAATGAGTTGGGTAAATAAAAAAAACTCTAGAAAATAAAAAAAGACACAAAAAATACAATAAAATATTGTTTAGAAAATGTAAAGAGTCCCTCTCCAAATGGTTTCTACCTGCCAGTCATTTGTCTTTCTACAGATGCAGTAGAAAGTTTGTTTGTTTGCCACGGAGCATAAGAGATCAATATTCTGCAGTATTCCTTAATAGAATAACTGTTTACACTGAATGCATTAATTCAAAAATCAACAAATTTCCAATAGCTAACACTCAGACAGACACAGACACGGGAACACAAAGGTCTCATATAGAGCTAGAGACTCTCCAATTTGGGGTAGTTTAGCAGCAGAGATTGCTCTTTCAAACTGGTTAGGCTATGAGGGGAAATTTTCGTGGTCATCAAAGAAACATCAGAAATAAAAAAAAAATCAGAATAGTGCTAGATTTTCAATCAAAACAAAAAAGAATTGTTTATGTGTACGTGAAAGGGATGATGAGTAGAAAGAACATTTCATTTTTTATGTACTTTTTTTAATTAAGGAAGTTGTAATTTTAGGGTCTAGTTGAACGTTGTCATATGAGAGTAAAGGTGGCAGCCATGTTTGTAATGGAAATCATGAATGAGAGAAGGGGCTCATGAATTCTACACCTGATGTGTCCAAATTCCAGATCATATGTTGGACCTTTTTACAGGGGGTTGTTGGCACCTAAACATATACTAATGGAATGGCAACAGTCAGAATACTGTATTTAATTTAGCCATTATTCTTTTAGAGCCAAACAGTAAAAGGACAATAAAGGGATATAAGGATTTGGAGGAGGCCTGTTGGAGGATTCCTGAGGTAAGATGGTTACCCTGTGAGCAGAGCACACTGAGGAGAAGCCGGTTCTGTGACTGTTTATAGGCTTGACTGTAATTTGTGTCAGGTATGCCATCTCTGTCAATGGGGTGTCTCTCTGACTCCACTGATATGAATATGGAGGCTACAAAAATTAGGAAGCTAGATGAAAATTCAGAGGAGTAACAGAGTGCGGTGCACTGAGGAGGAAAAGTGGAATGGAGTTCTGAAGCTAAAAGCCTGCAGTCTAAAGACTGTAGATCGAAGACCCAGAGGAGAACAAATGGGGAAACAGAGAGGTGCTGGTAGATTCAGGCAGTGGAGTAGTGATAATGGAGAATGGAACTGGAGTGGACTCATTAAAAAGTCAGAAAAGTGGATGGGAAATAGAATCACTTGCAAGGGAAGCTTACAGTCCTGTTTGACTATCATTAGACCTGCAATATTATTTCCTAAAAAAAGTGAGAAATCGTGCCGAGGAGCAACTTCATTAGCCTGGCATGGGTAAACTTTGTTTTACTCTTTCTTTTTAGTGTGAACAACATAAACGTTTATCCTGTGGAAATATATAAGTAGACAGAAAGAAACTTGCTATACTGATTATTCTTATTTAACTTGTTTTGCGAATATAACTTGTTTAATTAATTTTTATGACTTTCTTCTTTTAAATTTGTGTATTGGCCAGTCAACACTTAGAATCCCTGATAGTTGCAACGGTGTATGGTGTGAGTGCTACATAGCGTGCTGCACTCTTGGAAGTTAGAACTTCAAAAAGCATGGGGAAATACCAGAGGCTGGAAAGCAGGCAAAAGTGGATAGAATCATGAGAGTCCAAAACTGTGGAACTTATTGCCAGGCCACTTGAGGTCGTATAGTAATAAAACACCATGGAATGAAAATGCTGCACTTTCTCCAAAAAGCTGTTGTATTTGAGTAGTGTGCATTTATCATATAATAGTTATTTTGTTTTTGTTTGAATTTATTTATATGCATGTTATAATATTTTTTAGTGTGGAATTTGATACTTTTGTACAGTAGAACCCCACTGTAAATTAGCTTTGGCTAAACTGGGTTATCCTGTTTCTGGTATTAGAAATTAAACTTTTACTACTACTACTATTTTTAAAATGAAGCCAATATAAAAATTTGTAAAAAACAAAACTGGAACAGCATTGTCTTTCAGCGCTGATCTGTTTCACCTTCAGAAAGTAAATGGAATTGTATACTGGTAGCTGAAGACTCAAGAGATCCTGGAGTTGTTTGATGGAAGACACGATATGGCAAGAAAGTAAGTTTGATTGGCCATACTGGATAAAAAACAAATTATAAGGGGGTTCAATGAAGGAAAGTGAATGGTGATAATTAAAGCAGAGGGGAATATTAAATAGTAGAGAACTGTTTTAATATGACCATGCATGGTATTTTCCCGCTTCTCTTTTATGATTTCTTTGAAAATTTGTAGAATGCTGATACAACTATCTGCTCTTCTGGAATCAACCTGCCTCTGAGAAATGGAAGATTCAGGTTTGGAACAAGGGCAAGTATCAGGGTAGGAGGCCACAAGAATCCCAGTGAGGAAAGGAGTAAGCATACAGTCCCAGAAGTATTCCTAAAGGTCCTGACAGATCGGTTGAGCCTTAACTCTACAAAAAGGCATGGGAGACTCCATTTTACTTACTTGTTGTATGGAAAGAAGAGTTTTATAGATGAGCCAAATTAAAGAACGCTCTTAAAGTTCAAGGTTGATGTGCTGTTACTAATTATATATATGATCAGGCAATTGTTTTAAAAGGGGAAAACAACTGAAGAGATGTCTGAATTTCCAGAGTAACGTGTTTCAGAAAGAGAAAGCTCTGAGTAATCTGAAAATAACTTGTATTTAGTGCCTGGCTGATGCTTCCCTTTTTAGTGGTAACTTTTCACTCTCCATAGTCTGAAAAAAACACAACCAACAGCTCAGTAACTGAAACTGACTATCTTACATTAAGGGATAACTTTAATTTTTTTGACACTTGGCAATTTAGTATTTATTTTTTGTGGAATATTGTACAACATGAAAACTACGGCACTTCAACAGAATAAACTGGATTTGCATATATAGGAGTGGGACTATTTGCATGTTATTTGTGTGAACTGACTCATTATTGATTATTTACAATCAGCACTTGTTTTTCTGTTCTGATTATTTATATAGATTATTATTATTCAGAATCAGCATTTTTTTACTGTTTTATTTGTATAGAGTATCTAAATTATTTGGAAGGATAACTAGCAAAGTAGAAAATAATAAATCTAGGGTCTTTGGAAACTAATACTTTTTTATAAATTCACAAGGATTTTAGATACTGGGTTAACCAAGATTTATTATGAAAACTAGAAGTATAAAGAAAAAGACAAAGGTGGGGAAATGGGTTTAGACACAGTCCCCATTATACGAGTCAAAAAGAATTACAAAAAAATAATAGTTGCACAGGTATTAAGGGAAAACTCCCCTAAATGTTCTACTCCTAATGAAGGTGAGATATGCTGGAAACAGAACATATTTATTATTAAAATAAGGAAAATACTGTCCTACACTATGTAAAAGGTCTAGAAGGGGAAGAACACAACACAAAGCCTGGTGAATCAAGAATGGGTAGAGGGAAAATTATCACAGGAAAAATTAGAGGTACTTATGCCTCAATATGTGAAAATTCATAAAAAAAATCAGGAAGGAAAGAAAGAAAACAGAGGAAGGGGGAGAACGGAAAAGAGGAAGAACGTTTTAACTGGACAGATACCAAGATGGTCTAGCGACCCCTTGCGTTAGCTACCATGAAGCAGGAGTGCCACGAAGCAGGAGTATGGTGTCTGACTAAATGGAATCTGGGACATCCACAGGGGGGACTGCAGGCCACAGACAATGCTGCACAGAGCAACTGGACTAAGGGCATCACGGGGGGTAGCACAAGATATATTAACAGAGTCTTCAGAGGTAATCAGTATTCAGCAAGGTGAACGAGTTATAGAGCCTAGCTGGGGGGAAACCCCAACAAATGTAATCAAGAAGCAGGGAATTGCCGCCCTGGTGGTGCTGAGGGTTGAGACACTGGACACCACATCTCGTGCTATGCCGGTGACGTGAGTTCGGGAGCGAGCTTGGGTGCTGAGGGTCGGCAGGGGAAGGAATGGATTGAGCACCCACTGGGCTGCTCTCCTACCCTGGGGGGAAGGCATTGGGGTGCCCAGCACTCCAGTGGCCCCTGTTAGAGATTGGGGGTGCCACACAAGTGCGGGCGGCATGTAACAGTGTGCCCGATGCTGGCAGTGTTGCCGTGAGCCAAACATTGGGGGGGTGCACATGCAGGAGGGAAGGGATGGACAGAATAAGGAAAAACCCAGGTCGCTGGGATAGGTGACGCCACCTATCCTCCATGCCCAGCACTGGGTTCATCTCGGCTGGCCTCATCAATCCTCCACCCAGGCCCCACCTGCACGTCAGAGTCTGCCTTGATAAGACAGCCCAAGGTAAGGAGTCGGGCTACCCTCCCCAGGCGGGTCAAACTGGGGGGTGCTGGCTGCAGGGGGGGAGAGAGAAAAGGCATAGACTGTAGAGATCCTCAGGTGGGCAGGCACAGGGATATGGTTACCTGAGAGAGTTCCCACTAGACACGACTGGAGGAAAAAAAAAAAAAGTAGGGAATTAAGCAAGGTCAAGGACACTGGTTTACCGGGATTGAGAAAGGGCATATTCCATTTTGCACATTGTAAAAAATGGTATTGTCACCGGTGTCTGCTAAGCCAAAATCCGGTTTTACCGGTATTTGGTTCTGTGTACTTTATTTAACAATTTTTAACTCTGCTAATATGCATTTTAGCAATTTTGACCTCCACTATTGCACATCCTTCTATCCTTGTACCAATTTAAAGTTATTTTAGGTATAAGATGTGATGGCAGCAGCAGCACTACAGCCTCCATCCCTAAGATGTGATGGAAGTAGCACTCTGACCCCCATCCCTCTGGTGTGATAGCAGCAGCAACAGAACTATGACCTCTCTCCTCAGGTGTGACAGAAGCAGCAGCACTGCTGCCCCCATCCCTAGATGTGATGGCAGCAGTACTACATTCCCCATCCACCAGTGGTGATGGCAGACTACAGCCCCCACCCCTTCAGTGTGATGGCAGTAGCAACAATCCAGTCTACATCCTCAGGGGTGATGGCAGTAGTGACAGCACTATGATCTCCTTTCTTCAACACCCACACCCCACATGCACAAGTTACAAATGACTTGGTCTCTTTGCTTATTAGAACTCAGATGTGAATTAATCTGAACCATCATCGCTAAGGTGGACTACCTTTGTTTTTTCCTATCTATAATTTAACTGCCTGAATTGTATTTCTGCCTGTGACAGCACTGACCAGGATTAGGGAACAGGCTTGGGTGTTGGAGGGCCAGCTGGTGGGTGAAGGCTTGAGTGTCCAACGACCACTCACCTTCTCCTGGGAGGGAGGATGGGTTCACAGCTCAGCATTTGCTGGACTCTGGTGGAGGCCAGAGGCATGACAACACATCGGCCCTCACTGCGGGAGAATGCGTGACAGGCATCAGCTTGTGCCTCGACATCATGTAGCCTGTCACGCTCCCAAGAAAATGGGAAAACACCCACTGGCCAACCTGAAGGATACACAGGAAGCTTTTGGGGCAGTTCTCCTCCCATGGTAGCCTCCACAGGGTGGGGCCCACTCAATGAAGGATTACTTTGGGTTACCTGTAGCACAGCAGTAAGGGACAGTGAATGGTGGGCGGGACTCAGCAGTGATGGTAGCGAGCCTTGGCAGGCCTGAAGGAGTGGATAACCAGGGGGTAGGAGGAGCAAACAAAACCGACTGAATTTGCTTCTTTGAAATAAAGTGTCTTCACCTTCACAAGTGATTAGTGGAGGACCTTCAAATGGATTTATGCATCTCCCAGACATGTGGATGCTTTTTTTTTACTTGGTGTCCATGAAAAAGGTGTCTCCCAGTTTTCATGTCTGAGCTCAAATGTGAATTGAGCACTACTCTGCCCACCAGCATCATACAGCCCCTGTGGTCTTACCTTCTGTATGTCACTGAATGTGCTTTCAAATCCACTGGCCAAACGTAAGTACATTTAAATACTTA
This sequence comes from Neoceratodus forsteri, assembly GCA_016271365.2. Classification (NCBI taxonomy): domain Eukaryota; kingdom Metazoa; phylum Chordata; order Ceratodontiformes; family Ceratodontidae; genus Neoceratodus; species Neoceratodus forsteri. The sequence continues at coordinate 451,037,801 of JADMNL010000024.1, forward strand.
ATGTTTGCTTTTTGTTGAAGCAGTCTATCAAAAAACCTTTTGTTGTCACAGAGACTGAAACAGCAGGTGGGAGAAAAGGTGCAAATGATCCAATTCACCTAAATGGGATGCTGAAGGTGCAGTCTTTTCGTAAGTAGTAAGACTGTTTTTTCCTTGTGAACATACTTTCATTCAAATTAGTTTTCATTCAAACAACTGAGGATTTTGGATGGCCCTGCTGATTATAAACTTGAATAAGCTAGTTGGTAACAGTGATCCTGCACGTAGCAATCTACAACTTAGATGCTTATATGCAAAGAATACAATAAAAACCTGACTAAAATCTAAAAACAAGCTTATACAACACATAAAATGTATCTGAAAATGTATCTTTACCTATACAAAATCATTGCAGCCCAAGTAAAACTCAGGTAAATTACATGGTACCCTGACTACTATTCTATGATGTAGTAAACATACATTGGTATTTTTTTTGTATTCTTTGTAAACCAGGTAAGGCCCACTAGGCAGAACTGCCTGTTTTCAGGAGTGACCTATAAGCACTGGGGGCAGGAGGAGGGTTCAATGACTTGCTTGGAGTCACACAGTATGCAAGTGGAGGTTGTGGGAACCAAACCCAAGTCTTCTGGATGTACCCAGTTCAGTCTAACCATTAGGCTATACTGCCAGTCCTAATAACACCCATATATAATGTTTTAATATATGCTTTTAATAATAGTGCACAGTATGGTCCTACAGTACAAATTATGAACATGAAACACTTTACAACATTTTACTAAAACTGAACTATTCGCCACTCCATCTGCTTATTTTTTCTTACACCAAAGTCAGTGAATAGTTGACAGAGCACTGTAAATAGCTTTTGATCAGGCTTCATTATTCTACATCCAGAAACGGATAACATTTGGATTTATTTAATATTGTTTTCTGTGGCTCACTAAACAGAATCTAGCACTGTATGAGGCAGATGTTTTTACATTTTGGAAGAGGTAACACATCTTATTCGTTTAGGATTCATGTTAGAAACAGAAGTCTTTCTTCATATTTAAAACATATTCCAGTGTCAGTGTATTCATTTAGTAGTTTATGCTGACTAATATATGCTGTAGAAAACAGTAAATGATTTATTGTGAAGTACTCAGGATCTATAGTAGAACTCCCACAATTTCCCAGCAAGTTTTACAAAAAATCTCTGCAATTTCAGGTTACTTTTCCTGCAATTTTCCAGTGGTCCTGCCCATGTGTGCTGATACTTGTATTTTTTTTGTATCATCCAGTGTAATATAAATAGTAAAAGACTCTTAGGCACATACTACATGAAAACTGTGGTTTCAGGAAGGAAAGAAGTCCTCAGGTGATGGAGATGTTGGTGGGAAGCATGTGTGGTTAAACTGAATGGCTGATTACAACGAAGCAGTGCGGGTGATTTCCTTACTGTCTCTATAAGCAGCAAAGCAGAAAGAATGCGAAGCACAGTAGCATTCATTTTAAGATGCCGAAATCTGGGTCGGCCTGCTGGTGCTGCGGTAGAACTACTGCTTGCAATGCCAGTGACCCAGGGTCAGAAGTGAACTTGGGTTGCTGGAGGTCTGACCAGGGGAATAGGACTGCTCTCCTCCTCCAGGGAGGGTGGGCTGCAGGTCCTGCTGCTTTACCACCACCTGTGTGACCACGGGTGGTGATGCAGTGGTGCTGCAGAGTGATCTGGAGGGGAGGACGCTAGCCAGGATCTGGAGCAGTGGCATGCCTCTATATGACCTACCTCCTTGGATCTCCTCTAGTGCTGGTAGTGTCGGTGCCCTCTGGGACAGAGACAAGAAAACCAGGAACAACCACCCCACATCAGCCACTGGCAGAAGGGACCCAGGTGCCCCAGACTTCATAACCAGGCTCCATGAGGGAGCCACTGGGCTTCCCGACACACACTAAGGGAATGTGGAGGGGTGACCTGGGGTCCCCTCCCACCTGGCTGGGGTACAACCCAGGCAGGATAGGGGAAGACCCACAGGAGCTCCTGAGCGTTACCTGGATGAAGCTAGGGGATTCCCAGCCTAGGGATCTCTGAAAAGCAGAGACTGATGCTGTGAGAAGGGGACATAGAAAGAGAAAATAATTTTTTTTTTAAAAGATGCTGAAATCTTAGAGATTCTGTGCAGTGACATGCAATTTCCGTGAGGCACCGGTACAAGAATTCAAAATCCACAAACCAAGCAGGATTCCGTGATTGTTACCAGTGTTACCGGTAAAAATGGAAAACCAGGGTCCCTGAGCAAGGTACTCTCAATGGTAAAAGCAAGGGGAAGCAACTAAATCCTATCTAGGGTTACCCTAGGTTAGAACATTCAGGTGGGAAAAGCATCGCCAAATAGCTAGGTTGGGATAGGCCACATACAGAAAATGTGGGGGGCTAGGAATTGTTGCAGACAGCAGAATAGATGGGAGGGGGAGGGAAACAGGAGGGCAAACTAGACAGGACAGCAGAGGAAGAATTGTGAGCTGTAATGGATGTGGGGCTGCAGTCTTTATGGAGATATTATGGAAGGAAGGGGGATGCCCGTTGTACAGAAGCTTGGTGCAATTACATACAGAGGTACAGTGGCTCAGATGGCAGTTGGAATGCAGGAGATGGGGATGCAGATAGGATCAGCAGGGTCTGATAGGGCAAGTAGTAGTTGCTTCAGGGTATAGTGGTAACAGGGATGAGACAGAAAATAATGGAATTACACCAGCACCGAGTGCATATTATCATCAGGGAACATACAGTAATGGCAGAACCAAGGGGGAGCAACTGCGGATGGTAAGAAACAGGGGAGTCAGAGATTCTACTTTACCCCAATACCTGTTGGCACCACAGAGCCAGCCTTGTGATGTGTAGTTTTTAATGATCAACTGGCAGTATAGCCTAGAGGTTAAAGCAATCCTAAAGATGGATTATTTTTATTAACAGTTTGAAATGTAAAGGTGATAACTCACACCTTAACTCATTATCTCGTGGGCAGCCATTTTGTGTCAGATAAACAATGGATAGTTTGGACTTCATATGGAGCCATTCGAGGTAATGAGTTAAAATACACTTAATAAAACAGAAGATTTCCTATTTAACCTACAGTAAATGGAGGGCCAAGTTCCTCAGCTACATCATTTCCTGTTAGGAGTCTAACACACATGGCTGCCCCAGCCCTTAATTACAGGCTGATTTACATATGAATGATTCTAGACTGCAAAGTCTCACACATACACACAATGGCTCACTCAAATTAGCTTTTTATTGACTTTCAGACATTAAGAAACACTGCTGATGACAGTTCCCCTTTAAGTAGCAGGCACATCGAGGTCATCTTACCACTGTACAGGTCATTGATGAAACCACATTAGAATATGGGGTGAGATACTGGTATTCATACCTTAAGAAGGACATCAGCATGCTGGCAGGGGTCCAGAAGAGAGCAACCAAGATGACAGAGGGTCTACAGGATAGGTCCTATGAGGAGGGCTGGGAGCTCTGGGGATGTACTCCCTGAAGAAGAGGAGGCAGAGGGGGGATAGAGACCTTCAAGTACATGAAGAGACATTACTATAGTAAAAAAAGGAGGGTCTCTTTAAAATGAGTGAAAACAACATCACTAAGGGACACAGTCTAAAATTTAATTGGGGGGGATTCAGAAGGGATGTAAGGAAACATTTCTATATGGAGAGGGTGGTGACCACCTGGAATGAGCTGCCAGAGGAGGAGGTATCAGCAAAGACAGTGGGAGCATTCAAGATGGCCTGGGACAAACACAAAAGGAACCCTTGGGACCAAGGAACACACAAAACACAGACAATGATAGCAGAAAAAGAATAATGGTCCAGCCAGTCTGTACAAGTTCCCTATTTTTGGAAAGGGGGGAAGGGAAAGAGGGAGGGGTGGTGGGGGGAGTAAGGTTAGTGTGGCATAAGGGTAAGATCAGACCCTGCATCTTTACTAGCAGATATGATAGACGAGGTGGTCTTCTGCTGCTGGCTCTTTCGTATGTTCATATAGTTAAGTTTTGTAGGGAAGAAAATAAAGGTGGACGTCAAGATATGTTTATAGCTACAGTATTTCTAGAGATACAGCACACATAATAAACTCCTCATCAGATGTCTCACTTCATAAAGAGATCCAGGTGCCTACTGAAACTCCCTTAAGAGACAGAACAAAACTGAATTATTTGGCCCCCCCACCCGACACTTACAGATCCCATGGCACTTATCGAAAAGAGTAAGGGAATTTCCCCAGTGTCCTGGCCAAATTTCCCTCATTCACTATAAATACCACCAACAGCTAGATCTGGTACAAAGTCAGTTGGCATTCATCTGTATCCCCCTCCCCCGGGTCGTGCCTGAAAATAGGCAGGATTTGTCTAGTGCATTTACCCGGTCAACAAAAACTAAATAAAAATAAATATGCAACCCTTTTGTTTCCTGTAAACACATCCTGTTGTAAATACCTGTAGTATTTTAGCAAACAGTCTATTTTTATGGAATCAGTGACTGCTTGTGTGTTATTTAAAAGGGTAATTCTATTTCTGCTGGACTCTGTTGCAGTCCGTCTCCAAGAGTGCACTCTACCCACAGTTATTGTGTTGACCTTCCTGACCTTGTGCAAAGGGGAAGTCAGAAACAGGCTTCCTGAGCCCTGTTGGTAAAAACCCCAGGTGGTGGCAGTGAACTGGAAGTCCCTAGTGAGGGATCTGTGTCACACCTGCTCTGATGCTGCAATCTCCATCCTAGTTAGTGTGAACTTTAGCTCCGTATTCTTGACTCTTCGTGATGCAGCATCTTCTGTTTGTTGACATTAAACTGCACCTGCACCTATTTGTCTGTTTTTGCAGTCCAGTCAAAGTCCACTCTCCACTGTGGCATATGACTCCTCCCTGGGCAACAGCTTCCGACTCAGGTACATTATGGGGTGCTCCTCCCCCTGCAGTGTAACCTGGCTCAGGACAGCACCCAGCCCTTGGTCTGAGGCATCCACGTGTACTACTAACTTTAGCTCATAACTGGGGCTAGCCAGCACAGGTGACCCACAAAATGCCTCCTTCAACCATTGGAAGGATGACTCACAGTCCTCTGTCCAGAGAACTTTTTCAGGCATTCTCTTTTTTGTCAGGTCTGTCAGGGGTTTGGCCACATCACTGTTGTGAGAGACAAACCTCCTGTAGTACCCTGCTGTTCCCATAAATTCCCTTACCTGTTTCTTTGTGGCTGGGGTGGACCAGGCCTGGATGGCATCAACCTTCACTGGCTCTGGATGGATGCGTCCATTGCCCACCCAGTGCCCCAGGTAGGACACTTCAGCCATGCCCACTTGGCACTTTTCTGCCTTAACTATCAGCCCTGCGACCTTCAGTCTGCGGAACACCTCCCTCACGTGCCTGACATGATCCTCCCATGTCTGGCTGTAAATGGCGATGTCATCCATGTAAGCCAGTGAGTATTCAACTCTCCCTGCCAGGATGCGATCCACAAGCCTCTGGAAGGTTGCGGGTGCATTCTTCATCCCAAATGGCATTACTTTAAATTCAAATAAGCCATATGGGGTAACGAAAGCAGACCTCTCCCTGGCTGCAAGGGTTAAGGGCACGTGCCAGTAACCCTTCATCAGGTCTATTGTGGTAAGGAACTGGGCTCCCCTCAGTCATTCCAAGGTCTCATCTGTTCTGGGCATGGGGTAGGCATCAGATTTTGTACAGTTGTTAAGCCTCCAGTAGTCGACACAGAACCATGTGGTACCATCCTTCTTGGGGATCAGGACCACAGGCGAAGCCCAGGAACTAATGGACTCCTGGATCACTTCCAAGGCCAGCATCTCCCTGAGTTCCTCCAGAATGGTCTTCTTAACCCCCTTGGGTACCCTGTAGGGGGACTGCCTCAGCAGAACTTGGGGCCCAGTGTCCACGTGGTGTTCAGCCATTGTGGTGTAACCAGGATTCCCTGTGAACATGTCCCCAAAGTCATGCAGTGCCCCCTTCATCTCCTCGGCCTGAGCCGGTGTCAGCTGCTCTGAGAGGGTGAGATTATTCACAGAGGATCCCTCCCGGGCTTCACCAAGGAGGTCCACCAGGGGATCAGCCTTGTTCCCTCCTCTGGTGTGCTGCACACAGCAAGGATCATTTCCTCCCTGTCATAGTAGGGCTTCATCGTGTTCACGATATACCCTCTGCCTGCGCCTTCTGGCAGCCCTACTAAGTAGTTAACATCATTCAGCTTCTGGATTATGGAAAATGGGCCCCCCCCATGCTGCCTGCAGTTTACTGTGTCAGACTGGGATGAATACCATCATTCGCTGCCCAACTTTGTACTCCCAGACTCTTGCCGCACCATCACACCAGGCTTTCTGCTGCTGTTGCACAGTGGCTAACTACTCCTGGGCAAGCTCCATGAGCTCCTTGACCCTGGAAATTCAGGACATACTACACAACAGACTCCCCTTGGGTGGCATGGTTACCTTCCCATTCATCCCTGACTAAATCTACGAGGGGTCTATGTCAATTCGCTCCCACATTTTCGCTCCCAGTCAACTCACTCCCGACGACCCGCTCTCTCATCAATTCGCTCCTGCAGTTCTCACTCCCCGACAACCCACTCCCGATCCCGAAGTATGCATGCTTTGTTAGTGATTGTGGGATCTAGACTGTAATACCTTGACTAGCCATTTATTATAAATAGTAGTGCAAAAATGTATTGCACAAAAACAAAAGTTTACATGCAGGAGGTGAAGCCGAATAAACTACTGACGTTTCACATGACAACTACCATGCATCCTCAGAGTGATCCTAGTAACTTGATGCATTTTAAACAATAAGAATACTTAATATCATAACTTGTTAATCAATAAAACATATCACATTTTAAAAAAAGAGTACGAGGATCATGCTGATACGATCAGGATATCTTCAATTATTAAAGAACCAGTCACTGAACGCTACTATAATTTGCATAGGATTTTCTTATTTGGATTCTACAGTTGTAAATTTCAACCAAGTTTGATTGTTAAACTGTTTTTATTCATTATAAATATCAGTAAAGTCATTCTGTTTCATAAATATGTGTCCCTGTAGATTGCAAGTCCACACAAACAGTATGTTTTATAACTTATTCCTTTGGGGAAGACAAGAAGTGAAGCATTTGGCATGACATTATCACATGTTTTGGTGAATCACAAAACATTATAGCAGGTGGTATTAAAATGTTGTTTTTAAAGTTAGGAAACAAGCTGCATTAAAAAGGGATGAATCTGACTACGATGGCTGTTATCTGGTTTTAAAGTGCTTTTTTTCCCTTAAATGCGCTGGTGCAGGAGCATTTTCCACATCTCGGGGTCTCCGGTTTTAAAGTGCTTCTTTTTTTTTTTTTAAATGCTCTTGTTTTAAGAAATGTCTCGCAGTTTGATTCTGTGCATCTGGAGCGAGAGCGGGGCGGAATTGGCGTGGAGCGGGGAAGGGAAAGGAGGAAATATTCGGAGTGAGTTGCCAGGAGCCTGTTTTCCGGGAGTGAATTGTCGGGAGCTAATTGACGGGCTCCCAATCTAGGGGTCCCCTCACCCTGTGACCAAACAGGAGCTCGAAGGGTGAAAACCCTGTGGAGTCCTGAGGAACTTCCCTGTATGCAAAGAGAACATGAGGAAAATATTTGTCCCACTCCCTTTTGTGCTGGTCTGCAAATGCCTTGAGCATAGTTTTAAGGATCCTGTTGAACCGCTCAAACCAGGCCATTTGTCTCGGGGTGATAGGGTGATGCTCAGAGAGCTTATCGGCCACCTTTTCTGCCTCAATGGAGGACATTGCCACTGCCTCAGGGTACCTGGTTGCATAATCCACCACAACCAGTATGTATTGTTTGCCTGTGCGACTTGGGGTATTTAGGGGCCTCACTATGTCCATGTCTACCCTCTTGAAGGGTTCATTTATAATAGGCAGGGGCACCAAAGCTGTCTTAGCTTTGTTCCCAACCTTTCCAACCCACTGGCACTGTGGACAAGTCTGACAGTAATTTGCCACATCTCTGTACAGACTTGGCCAAAAGAAGTTGTTGGCAAGCCGCTTTTTTGTATGAGTAATACCCAGGTGGCCTGAAAGAGGAATGTCATGGGCCAGGGCCAGAAGCTGCTTTCAGTAGTCCAGGGGGACTATCAGCTGCTAGAGTACCTCTCCTTCTAGCCCCCTCTGTGGTGTACACTCCCTGTACAACAGCCCATTTTCCCAATAAACTGACTTTTTACTCCCTTGAGAGGCCTCAGCACTATCTGCTATCTCTCTCAGTTTTCGGAGGGTAGGATCAGCTCGCTGTGCCCTGCCCAGCTCCTCACATCTGACCTTCCCTAATTCCCTTTCAGAAGGAAAGCTGCTCCTCATGGCAACCTCCTCCATTTGCAGCTGGGGCTCAGGGCTGCTGCTTCTAGCTAGCCCTTCACTCATACTAGCCACTTCCTCAGCTGCTGAGGGATTGATCTGCACGGGCTGTGTCACCCCCTCCTCCCCCTCAGAAGTCTGCCCTTTTGCCTGGCTACGGGTAGAATACATACTAAGTTTTCCCTGTGGTCAAAATCGTTCCCCACGATCACACCCACAGCGAGATCAGGTACCACTCCCACCTTCAGTATCCCTATTTTATGTCTGTTCACCACTACATTATCTACATCTATTACATCCAGAAGCTAATTTAAAATCTCACTTTCATTTTAGGTCCCTGGAGGTCAGTCCATCACAGGCTCAAGGTCAACCTGCTGATTAATGCTGATAGCAGTACTGTATTTCTCACAGTAACATGTAATGTTAGACTCCAGAGGTTAGTCTATAAACAATACCAAAAAATGAAAACAATAAAAACATGTCAAAATAAACAATTTAACAACATAGTATTTGACAACAAAAATATTTTATACTATCCTAATACAATATTCGATATGGCTCTAATGTGAAGAAAGTGCCTGCTTAAGATCTTAGCCATGGACAGTTTGTGTAATACAGTAAGAGCCAGAGATAAAGAACAGTTACGTAAGAACTTACCATAACAGTAGATCTTCGAGGGTATCTCAGTCATCAGGTCACACTGTAGAAACTTCACCATCAGTGAAGCAGGATTCACATGGAAGATTTTCCAGCAATACAATTAGGGTCACCCATGCTGATGTCATCAACCCGTTCTTTCCCCTGGAGACTAACGGAGCAAGCTCATGCTGCAGGGGACTGAGGAGGGAGAGAGAGAGAGAGAGAGAGAGGTGACCAGGCCAAAATAAAAGGCTGGACACATGAGATAGCCAGTCTGAGAAGAGGACCCCAAATAGGGGATGGTGGGAGGGAAAGCTGACTTGATGGCTGAGATCCCCTGGAAGATCTACTGTTATGTTAAGTTCTTAGAAAATTCAAATCTCAAGCTGGGACAGGGTTATGGAATGGAGGCTTCAGATGCAGGATGCCCCTGAAAAAAGTATGGATCACATATAGCTGATCTACAGTACAACCATCCACCAGCTCGTGGAAGGCAGAAACAGCCGAAAGGTGCACCTTGAGTGAGAAATACTGGAGGCCTAGGTCTGACAATTTGTATTTATTTGGTAATTCGGATACAACCTTTGAGTATACACTCGTTTACAAAGGTTCCACGTCAGGATGTAAAACAGTAGAGACATAACAAAAACTTGACAGTTACCACAAAATATAAGATTGCTGTGTAATACAGAAAATAGATAAATAATACATTTGAGTAACCTAGACAACAGCAATTAAACAGCGGGATGAGATTCTCAATTAGCAACGTAGGGCATAGCTGCCCCAGAGGGGCCTGTCAAGGTAGAGTATCGGAAAGGTAGGAGAAAGAAAGGGAGGGGGGATGAGTGTGAACGAGGTTTCCCAATTAGCAACATATGGCATAGCTGCTCCAGGGGAGCCTGTCAAGGTAGAGCATCGAAAAGGGTACGAGAAAGAAAGAGGGGGGAGAGTGCGAATGAGGGGTAGATTAGAGAGAGAGAGAGAGAGAAAGGGGAGAGAGAGAGAGAGAGAGAGGGATTGGGAGAAGGAGAATATTTAGGGGAAAGTGGGTGGAAGGGAGGTGCTGGGGAGGATGGAGGGGAGGGAGTTGGATGGAGCTGGGGGGGTGGCAAGGGATGGCAGGTGGAGGTCCAGGGTAGGTAAAACAGGAGAAAAGCTCAGACAGACGAGGGGAGTATCCGGGTTGAGGATATGGACTCGGGTAAGGGAGTCAGAGGTGTTTAAGAGGGGGTATCCAGGTTGAAGATATGGATTCAGGTAAGCAGGTGTAGGCATTTGAGTTCAGCAGATATTGCTTCAGTTCTCTTTTAAAGGACCAAACATTTGTTGTAATAAGAGCTTCAGCAGGGATCTCATTTAGCCATAGTGGAGCTCTGTACATGAAGGATCTTTGTCCTAGGGGAAGTTCTATGAAATGGGACATCAGGCTGTGTTGTCACTGTTCTTCATGTGTTGTATTTGGAGCTTGCTTCCTTTACCAGGTCTGCAATGCAGGTAGGGGTTAGGGAGAGCATGGTCTTTCTCCCTAGCAGGCAAATTTGGTATCTGATTCTGGATTGAAGCGGTAGTATGTGGGCCAGACCATACAGGGTACAAGTGTGCGTGAAGCAGTCAGCATTTAGCAATAGTCTGCAAGCCTTGTTAAGGGCAGTGGCAACCCTTTTGAGGGGCCATATCAGTGGCAGCGCCGTAAACCACCAGCCCGTAGATGACCAGGGAGAGGACAGAGCTGGAGACCGAGAGCCGGAGGGCTTCAGCAGTTAGACTTTTCTTGTGCCTAAACAGGATCCCTAATTTAGTGTTCACAGCTTTCACCACCATGTCAATGTGCTGAACATATGAGAGGGTATCATCCACAATGACACCCAGGTACTTGAAGGAGTGAACCTGTTCCAGTGGGGCAGTCAGGTGATTTGTGATTATTAGTTCTGGGCCTCTCCTTTTTAGTTGGGGGCTAGAGAGGAGCATCATCTTGTTTTTTTGTAGTTTAGTAGCAACATTTGGGAGTAGAACCAGGTCTGCAGTTGCTGGAAAGATGATTGTAGCTCAGCCTATAGGTGCTTTATGCGAGAGTGACAGCTAAGCAGGACAGCATCATTGGCGTATAGAATGACTTTGCTAGTGCAGGCATCAGGTAGGTCATTCAGGAACATGCTGAAAAGCAGTGGACCCAGGATGGACCCTTGAGGTACCCCTAGCAAGACTTCCTTGGATGCAGATACAGACTGACCTATCTTGATCCTTTGAGACTGGGGGGTTAGATAGTCCTGGAACCGTAGAGCGGCATTTGGGGAAACACCAAGGGCATGCAGTTGAGACAAGAGGAGTGGGTGGCAGACTTTGTCGAATGCATTTGTTAGGTCAATGAAGATGGACCCAACCAGTTTTCCCTCATCCAATGCCTTATGGACATATTCAGTGAAATCCACCAGTGCAGTGTCCGTGCTGTGGAGTTTCCTAAAGCCGTGCTGCTGGGGACATTGTAGCTGGTGTTTGTGAATATAGTCAGTAAATTGGTATGCCACAATCTTTCCAGTGCTTTAGCGAGGGGGGAAAGGATAGAGATGGGCCTGTAGTTTGCGGTCAGTGACCTATCGCCTCCCTTATGCACCGGGGTCACCAGCGCTTGTTTCCAAGGAGAAGGGAATTTGGTGAGCTGGAGGGATTTGTTGAAAATCGTAGTGATGGGAGCGATGACTTTGTTGATTGCCAGCACCAGCAGTTTCATGTCAATGTTGTCAGACCCCATTCTGGTTTTCCTCAGGACCTTTTTAACATAACCCACTGCTTCTTTGACAGTGACTCTCTTGAGGTAAAATTGAGGGTGCGAGTTGATGTCCGGTGGGCGTCTATTATCATCTTTGACAGGTTTGAGGCATTCAGCTGGTAGAACAGAGCTAAGATCCATGAAGGTGCAGTTGAACTCTTCGGCAATGGCGTGGGGGTCCATGGTATTTGTGCCATTAATGTTTAGCAGTGATGGCTGTGTTTTGTCATCCTTCCCTGTGAGTGCCTTCATATTGTCCCAAAACCGCCTCCCATCACCCCAGGTTCTTTCCAATTGATCCTTGTAGAAATTAGCCTTAGCATTCCTTATGAGATGTGTGCATTTGTTTCTGGCTGCCCTGTATCTTTGAAGGTCACTGGGCTTACCGGAGGCCCTGGCTTGATACCAAAGGTGGTCCCTTGTCCTCATGTGATCTAGAAGGTCACTAGTAACACACCCATTGTTATGGCCACGTATTTTTGTTTTTTTGAACGGAGCAAATCTGTCACAATCGCTATTAAAGCTATCAATAAAGTACTGGAGTGTTAAGTCAAGGTCATGCAGTACCTTAAGGGGAGACCAATCAATCTGAGAAAGCGCCTCCTTGAAAGCTGAGAGCTGCCCTTTCCTGAGAATTCTGCTGTTCACAAAGACAGGCTTTTTTGAATTTATTGAACCACAGACAGGTGATAGAGAAGTGGTCACTTAGCAAATCCAGTATTACCAAGACATCGGTAATCCTGTCAGGTGAGCTTGCAAGGAGCCAGTCCAGGAGCGTGTGCTTACTGGTCTTATGGTTCACTCTAGTGGGCTCCGTGACTAATTACGTGAGGAGGGAGCTGGCTATGGTATCCTTCTGGTTGGTCGATTCATTACTGAGCCAACTGATGTTGAAGTCCCCAGTCACAATGAGCTCACAGTTGTTAACACCAGCCAAGGAATCTAGTAGTTTAATTAGACTGTCTTTGGCCATTTTCGGCAGGAGGTAGATGCATGCAATGACCAGATATTTTTTATGTTCACCAAAAATTATTCTAACTGCAAGGAGCTCATGGTCAACGCTGCAGGTTGTGATGGGGAGCACAATGTCTTGTAGGGTGTTCTGTAAATAAATGAGACAGCCACCACCTCTTTTTCCATTCCTATCACATCTAAAAGTATTGTAACCTGGGAGCACTATCTCATTATCCCTGAGCCGGGTGGATAGCCAGGTCACGGTCAGACAATAATATCAGGTAGTCTAGGACCTGGCTCACCGGACAGGTGAAAGGGTCAAGATAGTGCTTGGCAGCCCAGATGGTGAACCTCTTCCACTTCAAGGCATAGATGGCTCTAGTGGAGGGCTTCCTAGCCACCACTAGGACAACAGCCACCTTCTGAGAGACTCCAAATCAGGCCATGGTTATGTCCTCAGAAGCCAGGCATGCAGACAAAGGGACTTGAGGTGTGAGTGGACCAGGGTCTCCTGAGCCTGAGTCAGCAGGTCCCTGCAAAGGGGCAGAGGCACTAGAGTTTCCCTGCTAATCGTTGCAGTAATGGAAACCATAACTGCCTTGGCCAGAAGGGTGTGACAAGGATCATGCTGGCCCCCTCCATCTGCAGCTTGATTAGCATTGAATCAGAGGAAACAGAGGGAAGGTGTAAAGGAACCTCCTGCTCCAAGAGAGGGACAAGGCATCTCACCAGAAAACTCCAGGCCCTGGATCTAGTGAGCAGAAATTGGGCAGTTTTGCATTGAGTGAGGACACAAAAATGTCCAACTCTGGATGACCACACCTGTCGAACAGATCTTCTGTGATGGATGATAGAAGCTCCCATTCATGCATCCTGGACTGGTCCAGCTGAGGCTGGCCGCCAAGGTGTTCAGTACACCTGGAACATGGACTGCCAAGAGCTCCAGGCTGTGGTCCAGTGCCCAGTACCAGACCAGCACTGATTTCCTGCAAAGAGTATAGGAATGTGTCTCCCCCCGTCCCATTTGTTGATAAAGTAGACTACACTGAGACTGTCCGATTGAATCAATAACTACCCCAGAGAGAGGTGGTTTTGGAAAGCCGGCATGGCATACAGGACCGCCCGCATCTTGACTTTGCAGACTAGAGAGACCAGCACCAGCTGCTCCAGGTTGTCAGTGCATAGGTCCCACTGTACCCGAAGGGTCCACTGGAGCACCCGCATGTGCAGTCTGGCAATGGAGACAGTGGCAATGGTCATGGCCATAAGGCCTAGGAGCCTCAGGAAAACCCTGTCAGGGACATAAAAGCTCTGAGCCACCAACTGAGCTAGTGATATAAGGCATTCTACTCTGTCCAGCAGCAGGAAAGCCTTGCCCTGTGCGGAGTCCAGAATTGCCCCTATGTACCGCAATCTTTAAACTGAGGTCAAAACAGACTTGGACAGGTTGACAGTAATTTCCAGGGAGTGAAACAACTGGAGAATCCTTCTCAGGGTTCTGAGAAGCTGGGCCCTGGATGGGGCCTTGAGAAGCCAATCGTCCAGATAGGGGAAGACATACAGGCCTTCTTGCTGAAGGGCAGCAGCTACTGCTGCTAAACATGTTGTAAAGACCTGCGGTGTAGAGGATAAGCCAAAGGGAAAAACTCTAAACTGGTAACGTTTGCCTTTGAAAAAGAAACTGGAGGAACCTCCTGTGCAGTGGACACACCAAAATATGCAGGTAAGCATCCTACATATTGAGGGAGCACAGCCAGTTGCCCTGTCTGAGCAGGGGCAACAGGCCTGGGAGAGTGACTATGTGAAACTTTTTGTATTGAATGTAGAGGTTAAGGTCTTTGAGATCTAGACTAGGCCTCATGTCTCCAGTTCTTTTGGGGACTAGGAAAAATTTGGCATAGGAAAGGGAGAGGGAAATTGTTAAACCAGGAAAGGCACACTAAGCCGAAGCTTGTTTCCAGGTGTGACCTGGGAGCACAAGGAAGTTAAGTGATTTGCTCAGGGTCACATGGTATGCAAGTGGGGGCTGAAGGGATTCAAATCCAGGTCTCCAGGTTTATAACTTGGAGCCCTTAACCACTGTGCTATACTGCCTCCTGAGCCCTCTGTTCTTCTGCCGCCTGGGCACTGGCTTGATGGCCCTTTCCACAGAAGGGTAGGTGGAGGGTACTGGTCTGAAGGGTAGGTGGAGGGTACTGGAGGAGTCTCTGGGGGTTGTTTCAAAAGCTCCAGAGTCTAGCCCCTCTCTATGATATGAAGAATCCAAATATCTGAATTACGGTTTTCCATCGACTTAGATGGAAGGAGAACCGACCTCCAACCACCACCTCTTGGTCGGGGACCGGAAGAAGTGGATTTGGCAAGGAGTCAGGTTGAGGCAGATCCAGTCACTGGGGCAGATCCATTGCCTCGGAGTCATTTTGTGGCGGGACCCAAGGAGGAGGAGGGGTAAGTCAAGGCAGAACTGGCCTTCCTTTTACCCTGGAATCTGAAGCCTGCATCGGACTTGTAGGACACCTTAAGAAAGAGATGCCACTGTCTGCTCCTAGGCTGGGTATGGTAGAGCGAGTGGACAGATTTGATGGCCCTACCAGAGACCTGATCTGACCCAAAAAGCTTTGAGCCACTGAATGGGGCATTAATGACCTTTTGCTGAACACTTGAGCGAAATCAGATATTCACAGCCACGCGGGCCTACGAAGGCAAATGCGTGTTGCTGCAGCCCTTGCACCAGTGTCAGACATATCGTGCAAGGTCTGAGAAGGTGTCTGCTAATATCCTTGGTGGCCTGGAGGGACTTAAGGACCTCCTGTTTCTCGGAACACCATGGGAGGGCCTGAGCAGCCACCCTGCCCTTCTTCCATATGGTATTCTGGTACTTGACTATATGGGATAAGTAGTTTGCAATCCAGAGTCCCAGAGTAGAGGAGGCATAAACCCTCTTACCCCAAAGGTTGATCCTTCTGGATTCCCTGTCGGGGGGGGAGGAGTTGAGGTGTTTTGGCACCTTGGACCTTTGCTGACCACAGAATCAGTCTCAGGTTGGGCAGCATAATAGGGCCAGCCCTGGGGAGCATAGTAGAGTTCATCTGCCTTCCTAGGTATGACAGGGACCATGTCAGGGTGGTGCCATGCTACAGTGGTGGCATACCTCAGAGCAGGCAAAATGGGAGGAATGACCTTTGGAGGAGATTCTGGGATCTCGAAAAAGACCACCAGGTCTCTTCTGGAGGTATTTTCCTCCTCTGTATGGAAACCCATAGCAGTAGACAGCTGTTTCATAATGTTAAAGAGGTAGGGTCTTCAGGAGGGGACCTGGGAGTCCTTGCTCACTGAAGATGCTGTAGATCTGTCTGAAGAAAGAGCTTCCTCCTCCTCTTCTTCTTCAGGGAGGATAAGGTCAGGGTGGTACTCCTCCTTGACATCGATTCTATCTAACTCAGGGTCTAACGAATGAGGGACCGACAGCATCCTAAAAGGTGCAGGCCGATAAGACTGAACGGGCATCAGTGATGACAGACCAGTCTATGTGAACCTAGCTGATGCACAACAGCCATAGTCAAATGAATTAAAATGGTATCGAGGTCGATGGCAAGCAAAGGCTTCAAAGGCAGAAGGGTCATCAGGATAGGATGCTGTGAACCATCTGTCTGGTCCTCAGAGCCCATTGGCCCTGGCATCTGAGGGCCCATAGACGTCTCAGGCCTCAACGGAGGGGCTGGTGTCAATGACCCAAGGGTCGCTGACTATGGGGCTGATGAACCGATGGTCAACGGCCGGCCTCCCTGAGAAGCAGGCAGCAGTGCTGTTGGCATGAGCCTGGTAGGAGCAGAGGCTTGGACAGCAGAGGGCATTGGTGCAGCCGCAACTGACTGAGTACCCCCACGGGAAGAGGAAGAAGCTGTCAGGGAACGGCAGCACCATTGGGGGGAGCAGAGCGGTCCCACTCATAGTCTTTCTTGTGACCCCCCCTGAGAACTTGTCTTAGGTCTTCAAGGCCTAGGAGCATGACAAACCCACCAGCGATTGGGAAGGAGGGACCCTGGAGGACCGCTGCCCAGAACTGGCTACCTGCTGTTCCATAAGGAATTTCTTCAAAGCCATTTTCCAATGCCTTAGGGTTGTAAGGTTAAATTTCTTGCACAACTCACAGTCTGAAATGTTGTGGTCAGGCTAAAGACAGCAGACACAGAGATTGTGGTTGTCTAAAGAAACAATCTACTTTCTGCAGTGGCAGTGACGGAAGAGAGATGTGGAAGGAATGACTCTCAACATAAACAAGGTAAAATAATCTCTATTAAAAAGAGAGTCCCAAAAATACTATCTGAAGAAAAGCATAGGCAAAAATGACACAAACTGTTATGGAGCTTCTGTGGAGACTGACACGAGAGGAGTTGATGGCGGGAAAGAACAAAGGGGAGAATGAGGCCCTCATGCCTTTATAGGGTTGATGACATCGGCGTGGGCGGTCTCAGTTGTACTGCTGAAAAATCTTTTGTGTGGAGCCTGCTTCATCGACGGTGAAGTTTCTATGGTGTGACCTGATGACTGAGATACCCCCACAGTAGATCTCATTTCCCTCTCTGAAATATAATATTAATCCCGATAATTTTAAATTACAATCAAAGCAATGGCAGCCAGTCAATCTCCTCATTCATCCTGTGTTCTTTACTCAATGCCCTGAACATTTCTATCCAACAGCATTTCCTTAAAAGTAACCTTTGATCTCTGTCACCACCATCACCCCTAGATAAAGGTTCCTATCGTTCAGTGCCATAACATCTAAGAGAAGGAACCCAATGCCCTGTTTCAACAAAATATCTGTCAAGACTGGCCATACAGTCATTTCTGCAAATCGTAGATTTATGTTCAGAAATACGTAAACATAGTTCCCTTTTTGTTTGCCCAATGTGTGTTTTCACATTGTGCGCAGTGTCCACAAGGATAATTTCCCGGGGGGGGAGGGCAAAAGAAAACCCTGTCTCTATTTTTGTCTGTCTTAAATGTTTTGAATGCATCAAGTGATCTTTCAGAGTATCACATCTTTTAGCTACCAGTGGCAATTCTCTAAAGGCCCTTTCACCTGACTCTTTAGCTTCAAGAATGTGCCATTTTCTAAACAAAATTTATTTATTTATTTATTTATTTATTGGAACATCAGTTTAACAACCTTTGAGCCAGAGGCTCATTTACAAAGGTACCTCGTCACAGAGAGGACAAAACAGTGCAAACAACATATATACAAAAGAAAAAGAAAAAAAAAAGAAAAAACAGAGTACTGTTAAGAGACAAGGCGAGTTGGCAAAGCATAAGTCAGACCTCTTGATGTGACCAAAAGCACTACTAAAAGTCATAAAAAGACCAGTCTCCCAGTCATGTCTTGCCTCTGAGTAGATTTTAATAGGTCCCCTCTTTGTACCAGAGAGGCTCTGTGGCATGACTGTTTTAAAAGAGGACATGCATAACCATATTTCACAAACCTATTTTCCAGATCACCAATTGCCTTCTCACAGTCAGGTTCTTTTGAACAATTTCATTCCATCCTAAGGAACTGTCCATAAGGTATATTTTGTACAAGGCTGTTAAGTGTGTGAACTTTCAAAGCTCAAAAACATTTTACCAGTTTGTTTTCTAAAACATCTGCTAGCTAATTTGTCCTTATCTTTGAAAATTTCCAAGACTTCCGGTTCCGCTATGCTACGAGATGGAGGATTGAACTACCAGCTCCGTGCCCATCCAGCTGTTTAATTAAGAATTGTTCACAGGCTTCTCTCACTGGACTGTTTATCCCTTCTTTTTGGCTCTTTTGTCCATGGGCTCTAGAAAGAAAAACAGCAAATCACCGCAGCCTGTAAAAAAAACTCACCTCAGCCGACTCCTCTAGTTCTTCAACTATGAAGATCTCCTTGGATATGGCGTAAGCTCCCAGCTCCTGATCCGAGTGAACTGACAAATGTTGCTATTCTTGATGAGCTCTGGGAATTTTGAGCGGAGATTCGATCTCTACAAATCGACTTAAAAAATGTATTTACTGCCCTAGAAGCCCGGGAGAGCAAGGTAGAGCAATCTGTTACCAACACGGACTCTTGGGTTGATCGCCTTTAGAGAATTTTGGCCCAAACTCTGCATGAACAGCAAGGACTTAAAGATTGCTGTGAAGTCCTGGAAAATAGATCCAAGAGGAACAACTTGAGGATCTACAGAATCCTGAGGGTGAGGAGGGCCAAGATGTCCTCTCCTTTTTACTGAACTTGCTGGCTTCTTTGCTCAACTTTGCAGATCTGGGGCCTCTACAGTTAGGGTATGCACATCACTCCCTAACCACCAAACCTCCCACTGATTCAGTGCAGCCGCGATCCATCCTGGTTCAGTTTTTAAATTATGTGGTGAAACAAGAGATTTTGTCCCAGGCATGGTTACAGGGGAAGCTATTTTACAAGGATCACCAGGTGTTTATTGATAATGACTATTCCTCTTTATTAATGGCCAAGCGGTGAGTTTACATCCCTCTTATGTGGCAGTTATAGGGGTTTAAGCTAACATTTGTTACCCCTTATCCCGCAAAGCTTTGTATATATTTTGCTGATGGCCCTGTGCTTATGAGTCTCCTGAAGCAGCATTGCAGGACCTCCAGCTAGGAAATTGGTTTCGGATGGTAGCCATATGGAGTTTGATCTCTCCAGGGAGAAGAGAGCACTGCAACAGGATCAGTGGAGCAAAACATCACCATGTAAAAAGCGTCAGCAGAAGCAGCATCTGGAAGAGATTAAAGTTATGCTTCAGACTTTTCGCAGAGAGGACAGCACTTGATTCAGATTTACTTAGATATTCAGTGATGGAACTAAGAACTTTTATTATTTAGTGCTGCTCCCTAGTTTAATTGGGACTGTCACTTTTTTTGCACTGTTACTAGAAGACGATCTGCTTCTCTGATGCTGATGTCACTGTTTGCTCTACAATTTTTCGATTGCTTTCTATACTTTATTTTGGTTTCCTTGTTGTCCTCTTAGCTTTTCTTCCAGTGTTGCTCCTCCTGACCCTTCTTTTGAATTATTTTTTTTGTGTGCTATGCTAGTTTCTTTTGATCATGTTTGTCTTGTCTCCCATTCTAATCGTACGACTCTTCAATTCTTTTACATAGCCTGACTATGCTATATGAATATTTTTCTCTAAAGTTTGTCTTTACGACTTTGTAGGATTGATTTCCCTGTCACTGATCCTGTTGTTCTTTATTTGTTCCCAGATTTTCTATTTCTTCCTTACTTACTAAGCCTGTCCTTTAATATATTTTCCATTCTCTTTATTTTTATACTTCAGTTTATCCAGTCTTTTTATTTGCTTGATATGGTCTATGTATTCTGGCTTACCCTATAGGGGATACCGTTGGTGAGCTTTCAATCTTCGTTTTCTTATTCCCTGCTATTTTTCAGTTCAGTTGTTCTCTTCTTAAAGGGGAAGTCTCCCATAGTTCCACACCAATATTTTCCCAACTCCTTATGTGTAACTGTTGTGTGCCTCCTCCAGTTGCCAGCAGTCCTACTGCTGTCCAGATCTGGATTATAAATAAAAATATACAGCCCCCAAAAGTTATCAATGTGTTTGTTCTCCATTTTACCATCAATGTTGCTGGAGGATGATGTCATCAGAGCAACAGATAATGGTGCTGCACTAAATGCAGTTCCACCAGTAGACCAAACCCACAATGTTTGGTTCCCCACTTGAGTAATGGGGGAACTCTTTAAGTGTTGTGCACATCCTGAAGTGCAGGTCTAATAGGGACTAGGACCATGTAAATGTGATGCAGCACTGATTTGAGGTATATACAGTATTCATATAAGGAAGTGCCTGTATGTGTTGTGTTACTGTTTCTGTTAGCAAAAACAGTTTACCCAATAAATGACTCTGGGTACAACAAGAGTTTTAAGTGGTATTATGCAGCTGTTGTATTATGTGTGTGTGTGTGTGTGTGTGTGTGTGTGTGTGTGTGTGTTAACATTCTCTGTTTTGATTGACATGAGCAGTGAGGAACAATCTTGCAAATAGGCCCCTTTCCCTTTGTAACTAGGCAGTCAGTGATTGGATGGCTGCAGTAAGGCAATAAAGAATTCAGCTATGACAAGGAATAGGTTACCAGGAAAGCACAGGCACAAGTACTGGGGGACTCTGGTTCAAATCCTACTAGAGTTCCTTACTCTCTAGCCCTTAAGAAGTTCCCCTAACCTCCTTAGAAACTGTGATGGCCCCTCAGGTCCATGACTTTAAAAGTGCCCCAATTCCTATTATAAATCACTAGCAGTGATGTGAGAGCTACAACACTTCACTTTCAAGGTACTAAAGATAAGCTGTGGCAGCGCCCACCCCCCCATTTGTAATGCCAGCATTTGAAGTAGGATGTCCCTCACAAATCAGATGCTACGCCTCAGCTGTTGTAGGTAAATAAACTAATCAATCTCTGTTTGTAGTGCTCTGTATTTGCTTAGCTCACTCCTCCCATGCCATATGCATTCTGTGTCTTGGTATTTCCAGTCAGAAACTCAGATTTAAGGAGCATTTGAAATGTAAAACAATAAACTTTATAAAGTAAATGATCTAGCTCTCCACTTTCAGGCTGCTGAAAGGGAATGTGTATAAGTCAGTCTTGTGTGATCCTTTGGTAAACTGCCCAGGCTCATCTTGTAACAAATCTTCTCAAGGGTGTTCAGCTGGTTCAATACAGAGTGACTGATTGACTACTCGATTGATTGATTGATTGGTTGGTTGATTGACTGATTCAGTCTACTGCTTTCCACAACATGTTACAACTGTCTCACAGAGAGAAATGAGCAGTACAGAGAAACAGCTTTTGTTTCCTGTGAATGAAATGCTATTAGATGTATTATTTGCTCTACACATGCAATATTAAGGCTACAAGTACCACTCCCTGTGTGAGTTGCATGACAGAACTGCCTTAAGCCATTGCAAACTTAAACTAAAATCAGGATAGACAGCATTGATACCCTTACGTTTTGTTCTGCACTGTTGCTGCAGTGACATCAAGGAATGGGAGGGGCTGTATTACAAGTGACTCATTTGCATGTAAATGGAGGCTTGCTTGACATTTTACTACCTTGTGTCAGAGCCTCAAACTCTAGATATGTGTTGCAACAGAAGAAATGGCTGATCTCTTATTGACATATGTACAGTACTTGATGTAATGTATAATAAATACATCAGACATATCCAAATCATACATACACAGGAGTCTTCTCCTTTAAGAGATCTATCATTCTGTAACTTTTGCTGCCCTCTTGTGGTCTTCTTTAGTTATTGTAGATTCCTATATTATTTTAAAGAGGGTCTGTGGTCACAAATTACTGGCATCAATAAATTCAGAATATGGATCAACATAGCCCCAATCAGCCTCATGCCAAAATTGAGATCCCTAAGTAACTTTGTTTAAAAGTTACAGATCATTGTACAACCTTAAATTCACTGCCCGTTCAAAAAAGCCAGTTTCAGTGAAGCGATGCTGATGATGTCATCTCCTGAACTCACAGTCTAGCCCTCCCTGTCAGCAAGTTTACAGGACCTGCTTCTCAAAAGTTTAAAAACTATGGGTGGGATATTCAAAAGGGTTGCGCCATGCGCAATAGGGTTGCACCTGCGCAAGACCAAAAGTGCGCCATTCTGCGATATTCAGCAGGAGGTAGTTGCGCTCGAAAACATTTTGAGCAACAGCGCAATGCAAAGGAAAGCATGCATAACCCGATGGGGGTGGAGCCAGCATAAAGAGCGCACGCGAAATTCAAAGACTTGTGCATTGGCGCAAGAGCGGAACTGCTGAAATTGTGCACGAAGGAAATGAGCCAAAATAAAAAGGCTCAAGGAAGGCGCAAGAACGCTACAAGGATGCCAAGTGGGGTAGAGAGAGAGAGAGAGACAGACAGACAGACAGTGACAGGCTAGGGCAGGCAAGGCAAGCATTGTGGGCCATAGGCTGCAGAGGCCAGCGGGTGGTGCCCAGTGCAGTGGAAGTAGCAGTCAGGACAGCGGGGGTAACACAGCAACACCAGCCGGGGGGGGCAGAAGCCAGGGAGATGGACAGTGCCAGCTTCCACATGGAAGCTGTAATGAGGGGGGTGAGAATGCAAGCTGCGGGGGCGAGGTCGTGGAAGGGCCCGTCGGCGGTACTCCCCCAACAGGCAGTACCGTGCCCGCATCAGCTATGAGCTGTATACAGATGTAGAGATCGTGGGCGGACGCCTGAACAGGGCAATACTGAGGCGGCTTTGAGAGCTGTGCAGTGATGTGATGCAGGCACCTCACGACGGAGTCACGCTCTGTCAGTGGAGACCAAGGTGACAGCCTGCATGTGCCTGCTCACCACGGGCACCTTCCAGAGGCCGACAGGGGACACCACAGGCATCACACAGTTGGCCACATCATGCCTCCTCCCACCCAATTCCTCAGCGCACTGCTGCCACATGCTCTGGAGCACATCCTTTCCCCAGCACCGCAGCAGAGCGTACAGCAAACATGAGGGAGTTCCACAGGTGTACGTATGCCTGGCATGCTGGGGCCATAGACTGCACCCATGTGGCCGGTTCAGCATGCCACCTGGCCCCGATGGGGCAGCGATAGGAACCGAAGGGCTACTCCAGTGTCAACTGCCAGGTGTGTGTAATGCCACCGCGAATAATCAATGTCTGTGCCACACACCTGGCGGAGCACATGATGCCTTCATATGGCATCAGTCCGCACTGTGCCATTGATTTGAGAGTGGGGACATCCCCACAGGACATCTAGTGGGTGAATACGCATGTATGGAATGCAAACTTGGGGCAACGGTGGGAATGCCACGGGTGCCATGGTAGTGGCACACAGGGATATGGGCAAAATGGACCTGAACATGACACTGATCTCCACTATCTCCACACAGGTGACAGCAGGTACCCACTCCGTCCCTGGCTGCTCACACCGTACCGGCGCCCCATGACCCCATCGCAGCAATGCTATAATGAGGCACATGCTGCCACATGCAACATCATAGAGCAGGTGTTTGGGATGCTCAAGGCACGCTTCCGATGCCTAGACACCTCCGGCGGTGCCCTACAGTACAGCCCCCCAAAGGCCTGTGGGATATTCCTGGCCTGTTGCATCCTGCACAACATGGCCAAGGACTGTGGGATAGCCATACAGGTTGAAGGGGACAGCAATGGGATGCCAGTGGCGCCGGTGTTGATGTCGATGAGCAGCCCCCCTAGGACGGCGGGACCCCCGACTGATCCGGCAGGCCCAGCTGCACCGGGACACCATCACAGAGGAGCACTATGCACAACACAAGTAAGTCAAGGGGACATGTGCAACCAACACTGTCTATGCGCAAACCACAGGCACACAGGGTAACACACCAGGGGTGCATGACGGCCAGGGGAGTGGAAGGGTCCAGGCATACAAACACCATCAGGGAGGGGTGAGCACTCATATGGACACACACACACCAGGCACAGAGCGTACATGGACAGATGCACAGCACAGCAGAACCGACATTGCTAACACACAGCACCACCGACCACCCCCACCACCTGTACTGTCCAAGTACATGTGTCAGATGCTGGGCACCCTTGCACCTTGGTGTACAGTACAATGCAGGCATCATCATGCACACGCGCCTGTGGGCAACAGTTGGGAGGGTGTCAGGTGGTCCGTGTCGGCGTGTTGAGCAGAGCACCCAGCAGTGCACTGCCCACCATGACACACATTGCACACAGGGCAGCACCAGACAGGGCCCGCACTGGGAGACAGGTCAGTCATGTAGCACTGTCCCATGGCCACCGCGATGCGTAGTGGCCCCGCCATGACCCAACAGCACTGGCAGGCTGAGCAGGGCCACATGGGGTGGCACTGTTGGACCACCAGGGTCCCACTGCTGACGCGACCTTGCCTGCACAGGGGTCTGCAGCATGCCGAACACACCTGCACCAGGGTGCTGGGATGCCCAGCAGAACCCGGCGTCGACAGGCCTGGTGTCGCACAATGCCGGGAACGGGGAGTGGAGCGTGAACTGTGTGGGGTGTGCAGTACAGGGCCACCTGACTGTGTGTCCAATGCGTCCACGACAGAGACCACTGCCTGGGTCAGCCTGTCAATGGCGGCGGTCACATCCATCCGCATGTGGACCATCTCTGCACAGTCCAGAGCACACTCCCTGCTGTGCCACTCCACAGCCACACGCAGTGCCTCCACGACATTGCAACCCGCCTGCTGCTGTACTGATTCCCGCAGCAGGCGGGTGTGCTCGCCCAATGGCTACTCGCCACAACGCCAGCCTGTCCCCAGGGGGTGTTGAAGGTCCTGATGCACAACACCCTTGAGGGTGGGCGCTGTTCACCAGGACCAGGAATGGCGTATCACAGGGCGGCGGGCATGTGCCACCGCTGGACACTGTACCCCCAGACCTGGTGGGTGACTGCTGCTGCTGCACCTCCAACCGCTGTGCCACAGAGTCCACTTGTTCCACCGCTGTGGCCGCAACAGTGCCAGACACCTGCACAGCCACGGTGCTGCCCCACCGGTGCTGACAGGCACAGCCTGGGACTGTGCCGACATGCTGGCGCACAAGTTGGAACCAGCAAGGCCCAGGGGCACGTGATGGCCTGCTGTATGTCCGTCATGGGACACACACATGTCACTGCCCATTGCAGTCCTTGCATCATCAATGGTGCAGGGACGTGCTACAGCCACAGTCACAGCGTGATGGCATGCTTGCATGCCAGACTGCTGAGACACAGGCTGTGCACCCCCCACACCCGAATCACTGACACCAAAGTTGACAGCCCTGCGTGCATGCTGGTGTAGTGCATGCTGGCTGGCGACAGAGGTGGATGAACCCTCCTCCATGTCCAGCAGGTCATCCTCACTGCCTGGTCCCACCACCACCATCTCCTGGAGATGAACAGGATCTGCAACAGAAAGAGAGGACATGTGAGTGCATGTGACCAACCTTCCTCCCCCAACCCCCAACACCACCACCATGTCATACCGTGCAGTGATGGGCTTCCACCTGTCTGGAATCCACCTCCTGGTACGCCCTCAATAGCACTGCACTGCAGAGTTGCAGCCAGTCGGTCCTCGGCCGGGGTCAGCTCCACCACCGCTGGCTGGCCCCCGCCAGTGCCAGTGTGTGCCGCCCTGAGGGCCGCCACCTTCTCCTTCACCCTCCTGCGGTCTGTCCCAATCTTTTTCTTGCATTCCTGCACGGAGCGCTGGTGGCTTCCATGCAGGTTCACTGCCCGGGCTACCCCCTCCCATGCAGCCGCATGGGCCTGAGGGGTGCCCCGGCTTCCACGCAGTAGTACCTCATCCTCCAGGTAGGCCTGGAAGAGGGCCTCAGTCTCTGCTGTGGTGAAGTTGGGCCTCCTCCTTCACCCACCATCCTCACCCTCACCTTGTCTCTGCTCGGTCATGGCGATCTGTATGGGTGTAAGTGGACACCTGTCACTGTGCAGTCTACAGCATTATCCCATGCCCATTGTCCAGAACATCCCACAGCATGCAACTCACCTCTCACCTGCAGTAACCGACTCTGTCCAGCACAGCCCACTGTCGCACTTTATAGCGCAATGCATGCAAATTAGAGAGGAGCAACTGTAATGAGATGCAAATCGCACCACTGCGCCTTTGAATGGCTGATCAGATGATTTGCATGTGGCTGAATATGCGCCATTACCGCTTTCAGCAAGACGGTTGATCCGGCTGAGCCAATAGCGCAGATCTGTGATCATGTGCGGTACACCGTATCGCGCATGCCCAGGTAGCTACGCAGGCGCTGTCAGGCTGATGACGCGGTTGCGCGCGACCGCAATTCAGGCCATGGCCACCATTGTGCCAATGGCGCTACAGCACTGGGCACTATATGGCGCTGTGCACTACTGCGCAATAGTCCACTGTGGCACTGATATGCAGGTGGTCGGTCACGCGGGATGCGTGTCGTCCAGATGGCCTGTGTGTGGTCTTGCGTCAGAGACCCCTGACCTGGTGTCGACCTTTGCCCCTGCGCTGTTCGCTGCCTATGTCTGACCGTATTGGCTGTCTGGTGACAGCGCTATGTGCGGACTGGAGGGCGCTGTTCGAACAGCGCATTGGAATCTATGGTGGTCTATTGCGAACATCTCCACGTGGGGCTGCCGCGCAGCCGGGCGCCATATTGCCTGCTGTAAACTTGGTACGCAGCGCGGGAGGGCAGTGCAATGGGACCCCATGGAGGTGGCCAACGGTGGCCCTGGTGGAACCCCACTATGGGGCACTGTATGGTGAGGTGCCCCTCACCATGGCTAGGACCCAGGTCTGGCAGCAAGTGGCCAGTGACCTGGTGGGGGTCACTGGGCAGTGCCGGTCTGCTGAGCAGTGCCGGCACAGATACAGTGACCTCTGCAGGAGGGAGCCTGAGCTGCATGAGCGGCTACGTTCACATGCCAGGAGGGCGTGGTGCCTGGGCCAGGTGGGTGCACCGTCTATGCACCTGTATTCTCTGTAGGGGTGTGAGTGTCTTTTGGTGGATGTGCATATGTGATGGCTCTGACATGGTTGGCTGTGTCAGTGTGTGCAGGTGTGAGATGCATGGGGCTGGCTGTGTGGGCAGGTACTCTCAGGGGCAGGGGGCAGTCAGCTTTGGAGTCACACTGATGTTTTTCTCAACATATGTCTCCCACAGACCGGGATGTGAGGATGCAGGCACATGCTGCGGAGGGCCGTGACAGGGCCCCAGTGCCAGTCGGTGGTGCAGCAGGAGGTGGGCCACAACAACAGCGGCAGCAGCAGCAGCAGACACACCTTCTTGCGGAATGTGAGTATCATTGCATCATGGATGCTACTGCATGCTGGAGGGGGTGGGCATGACCACCAGCCATGCACAACACAGCCATGCATGACACAGGTGACATTCATCACTGTCCAGTGTCACTGCACGTCTGTGTGTGCATCACTGGTGGTCCATGCACGCACTGGGCACATGGCTGTAACTGGCATCACACCACAGCTACTGCCACGCCACTTCACAGCCTTGTTTGTGCAGTGATGGACATGGGCAGTGTGTGTGTGTGCAGTGTGCACATAGCTGGTGCCGCCTGTTTGTGATGGCCATGTGCATGTTCACTGTGGGTGGGTGCATGCCATCACCGGTGCGGGACATTGGCCTATATGGCTTGCAGGTTGGGTGGTGTTCAGGGTTGTGGTCAGTCACAGCCATTGACTGTGTTCCCATTTTCCTAGGCCTCACACTTCTCAGGAGGATACAGCAGGAACTGCATGGGCTGACGCAAGTGTCCTTGGACAACCAGGCCATCCTCAGGGACATCCATCGACATGGCCTGCGGAGGAGGCACATCAGACACAAGCGGCACCGGTGGAGGAGGACCAGCCTGCTGGGCCTTAGGCCAGATTCCCCTTCCCACTTCACCCATCCCTCCCATCCTGCCTTCCCTCTCCAAGTTGTTCATCCCTACCCCTTGCCCACCCCTACCTTGTACTCCTACCCCCCCTTGTAAATAGTTATGGTGTTGATAGTTTTGTGATTTACATTTTTATAATACATTTATATTTTGTTATGAATACTGTGTTGGTCTCTGATTTGCAGCTGGCTATGGTTGCTCAGTTGCAGTGGTGTGCATGCCATCTGGGGTGGTATGGTCCTGGGTGTGTGGGTGTGTGTGTGTGTGTGTGTGTGTGCACATGTGTGTGCATGGGGGGGTATCTCCAGCATGGCAGTGACTTTCTGTTGGTCTTGCAATCTGCTGCCACCCACTACTGGGTGCACAGGGTGGGTCTGGCTTGTATGCTTCTCTGCTGCACGGGGTTGACGTGTGCCAGGGGGGATACATGGTGTTTCCTGCAGTGCCAGTCACTGCACATGGGTGGTGTCTTGGGGTCACGGTGCAGGGTGTGCTGTGCGTATGGGGGGGCTGATGTGCACTGTGGTTGTCAACCCCCTGTGTGTGGCACTCTCAGCCTGCCAGTGGTTGTGCTGGGGCGTCATGGCTCTGCTGTGCTTTGTTGGCTTGTCCCCATGGGCCAGTAGATCATCCGTCCCACCCCCAGTGATGCTGTGCTTGGGGTGTGCAGGTGTCTAGTTGGTTCTGCAGTGTGTTCCTATGCCCATGTGTGGCATGGCTGGCGGTGGGCCCCAGCCTGCCTCCCTGGTTGTGCACTTCCATTGCTCTGCTGGGGGGGCACTGTGCTTGCGCTATGGCACCTCTGGACTGCTCAGCTGGGCTGCCCTTGTTGCATTATGGCGCAACCTTACTGCTCAGCTTCCCCTTCCTGGTTGCGCTATGGCGCAGTTAGTGCGATATTCAGACGTTGGCTGCTTGCGCAATTTGTTCTGCTCCATGTTTGAATATCGCGTCTGTTGCGCATATGCGCAATTGATTTGAGCTTGCTCCTGCTGTTGTGCACATTTTGGGCGCAGTTTGAATATCTGGCCCAATGTGCAAATAGTTTTCTCTAGTAAAACAGGCAGCACCGTTCAACAAACATTGCTATAAAACCTGTGTGTTTCAGGTTTTGTAACAATGTTGACAAATTCATATTTTTGTTTTTGGTGCTTTTTTGTCGTGGTCCTTTTCTCCTGGGTTGCTGGATGCTAAGTCACAGCACACTAACGTGAGATTTGCAGGCTGGATATCTCTGATGTGGTGGAAGGCTGTGATCATTCACATCCATAATTCAATTAAGGTGATTTCTCAGGATGGCACTTTAAACCAATTATTCCATCACCCTGTAAATGGGGGAGGGAAAGGTAGTGCTGTCTTGAAACCTTATTAAAAGTTCTTGTGCAGTAGGCAACTCAATGCTTAATCACGCAGTCAATCAATATGTTATTCATCATCAAAGTACTAATGAATGGGATACTCAGTTGAGCAGAGCTCATTTTCTGTTTTCTCATTGACAGGCTGTTGCTTGAGCTATATTCAGGCTCATCCGCACTGTACTCCACATTACAATGATTGTTGTTTTACCAGGGCTCACTTTCACCCCTCGTAGGAATTAACACATCTAAGGCCCCCGTTAAAACTTATTGTAAAGCAGACACTGACAAACAGCAATGCAGGTACCAACATTGCAACACTTGTAGCAATACAACTTCCAAACAGGCACTGCAGAGTAACACTTCACTTGGTATCAGCAGCCTGGAGGCATGCTGACTCAGCATCCTGCAACTGGAGAAATGAATCACGCCAAGAAGGCATTAAAATACAGATTTGTTAACTTTGTTACACAACTTGAATTGAAACACATAGATTTTACAGGAATGTTTTTAGAATAGTGCTGTCTGTTTCATTTATGAAAACCATTGCAGAATGGTCTTTTAACTTTGGAGCAACAGGTCCTATGAGCTAGCTGACAGGGAGGGCTAGACTGTGAGTTCAGGAGATAACATCATCAGCATCTCTTCACTGAAACTGGCTTTTTTCAACAGTTAGTGAAATCAGGGTTACAAAATAGCCCATAACTTTAAAATGAAGTAACACAGAAACCTAATGTTTGGCATGAGATTTATTGGGGGTATGCTTATTCTAATTCTGCAATGTAGCACTTCTGGCCAGATTCCCTCTTTAATCTCTGCTGATTTTTATGTTGCTTGCACGCATGTGCAAGAAACATAGTGCCATCATCGGAGATTTCGGAGGTGTGTCACCTCCTCCTCCAATTCAGTCAGTGAGCTGGCAGGCGCAGCCCCTGTAAGCCAATGCATTTTGGAGCTGTCTATGACACGCTCCAAAATGCAGTGGCATACAGTTGAAAGGGGGAGCTACGCTTCAGTGAGCACCGATAAGCAGCGTAGCTCCCCCCACACGCAGACATGTGCGCCCGCACTCTGCTGTGTAGCCGACGGGTGCTCAATCCCCTGCCGGGCTGAGCGCGCTCGCCCCCTGGGGTGCTGGCTACGCTGGGAGCCCACCCCAGCATGGCAATCAGTCCTTTGGCCGACGGGGTGCCCAATCCCCGCCGCTGAACGCCTCGTTCTTGTGCCACGCTGGGAGCCCACCCCAGCGTGGCAAACGCCCCACGTGTCTTTTTTTTTTAAACCTATAAAACAAAACGGTCCTGCGCGGCCTCCCGACCCCTCCCACAACCCGCACTCCACCTACTGCGCACCCAGTTTTTCACACCCCCCTCACCCCATACTTACCTCTGGACTCTGGGCGCCACGACTTCGGTGGACCGGAACATGTCTGCACTCTTCAAAGCCGACACGAACTGAGGAAATGCCGTAAGCTGTATAATGGGCTAGATGGGGGTCAACTTTATTGCATATCTCAGGCTATTTGGGAATTTTGCACAATTTTCAACATGGGTTTTGGACCCTTCTCTGAATGATGTCACTGTCATGGCGTATTCAGGCCGAAGGGTGATTTCGCGCAGTGACTGCGCAGTGACTGCAAAATCACCCTTCGGGCCCGAATGCCACCATGACAGTGACATCATTCATGAGAAGGGGTCCCAAAAACCCCATGTTGAAAATTTGGTCCAAAAAATTCCAAAAAATGATTGTTTTACGAGCGTGCATTGCGCAGTTCCTACGCAGGCTCGTAAGTTCCGAAATTTCAATATTTTCACTCCAGATTTTCAACAATGCCATTTTACCACACCTTCTTATGAGCAGTACAGCTGTCATTTTTCACATCTCACCCAAAATGTGTTTCCGCCCTTGTAGCGCAGAATGGCGCAGTCGGTGTGCGAAATCAATGTAAGGGACAAATTAAGAAAATCACAGTGACACTGTTCATGAGCAGAGGTTTTAAAATGGCTATGTTGAAAATTTGGTGAAAAAATCCTAAACATGACTGTTTTACGAGCGTGCGTTGCGCAGTTCCTACGCAGGCTCGTAAGTTCACAAATTTTCAATATTTGCACTCCAATGACTTCCAAATACCTAAACAGCACATAGAAGCAAGCAACATTTGGCATTGACAAATGCTTGTTTTATATATAGATTGTTTCAGTCTCAGAGCCAGATATTCAAAGCTTTGCGTGGTGCGCAAACCATTTGCGCGGGACTAGTGTGGGTCCGCCATATTCAAAAGGCCAAATAGCGTGCACAAACTGCATTAGCACTGGGCAAACCATAATTATATGCAAGGGGGCAAGGTGAACATGAATACAGGCGCTATGAGATATACAGCGACTAGCACTGTGCTAAGGTGTCTAGTGTGACATAGCACGACCCTTAGCACGGTACAAATTACCACCCAGGAAAAGCTGGTCTTAACCCTGGGCAAACAGCTTAGCACAGTGTTAGCACAGGATTAACGCGGCTTGTGGGACCCTAACATATGATCATGACACTTAAAAAATGCCAGACATAGAGGACACATGCTGCTCACTGATGGCACCACCACGATGCCAACAGCTGCCACCAGTCCCAGCCAAGCACAGACAGTAAGGGGGTGATCCAGCCCACAGGGGACATCATGGTAGTGTGGCCAAACAGCACACACCTGCAGACGATACATCTGTGGTGACCAGCAGATGCCAGCACACATGTGCAGCACTGTGGGCATGGTGGCGGGGAGGATGTACGGGT
This sequence comes from Neoceratodus forsteri, assembly GCA_016271365.2. Taxonomy (NCBI): domain Eukaryota; kingdom Metazoa; phylum Chordata; order Ceratodontiformes; family Ceratodontidae; genus Neoceratodus; species Neoceratodus forsteri. The sequence goes on from JADMNL010000024.1 coordinate 451,070,100, forward strand.
GGCCAGACCTCACCACAGCCCAGGTGTGGCCACAAGGCTGGGACACATCACGCAGTGCACATGGGCCTGTGGTGGGAATACCCCACCACCTGTGTGCCTGTCGGATCTTACATGCGCCCCCCAGCCACATACTGCACAACTGTACAGATGCCACAGCACACACAGCCTGCCATGTATATGTCACTATGAGCATCCCATGCCACAGGTGCAGCATCTGTGGAACACACAACAGTGAAACAGTACTGTCCACCATCAGTAATCACCTGCAAGCTGGGCCTGCCACTGCGTACAGTGCAGTGCTCATCACTGCCCTACATACCATAGGGATTGCTGTGTCCCTCACACTACCGGCCCCCTTGCTACTGTAGCATCTGCTGTGCACTGTAGCATGGCCTACAGTGTGACGGTTGCGTGCAGCACCACCACTGCTTGTGCCTATGCTGTGTTGTCCCCTGGGGCACACAATACTATGCTGTACTGCATAGATGTAGCCTGCAGCAACCATCATGCACTGTCAGGCTGACCTACAGGTGGAGCTGCGGCCAGACCTGGCCAGCACCTGTACTTCCAGACTGACCTACAGGTGGAGCTGTTGGACCCTGCAGTAACGCTGGGCAAACTGCATGCAAATCAGGGAATAATGAGATGCTAATCTGGCTGTTTGCCCAGAGACTAGCTAAGCAGGCTCATTTGCATGTCACTTTTGAATATGGCAAATCTTAGCACCGGGAAATGTGTTTGCACCGGGCAAACAGCTTAGCTCTGTGCTAAAGCTGTGCTAACGTGTTAGCGCGGCGCTAATGGTTCGGGGAATATCATACAGTTTTGATCGCTGTTCTTTCACATCTGCTGCTGCCTGCAGCTGTACAGGGTCCACGCATTTGCTGGCACACCCATTGGCCACATAGTTCATCTCTACATGTCTTCACATCGCTGTGAATTGTGTTGTTGTGGTTTGCACTTCCTGGTTGCTATATTCAGAGCTGTCTTATTCCAGGGCTACGTTTGCCCTGCACTCCCTGCCCAGTTTGCACGGCCTCATTCCCATGCTATATTCAGAAGCTGTTTGCCCCGGGCTATTCCTTTTGAATATACCTTGCTTTGTGCTCCAGGCAAAGTTTGCCTGCTGGGCAGTGTTAACTTTGCCCAGGGGCAAAGTTTTGAATATCTGGCCCTCATTGTCCTACTTATACAGTAGCTATTATTCTTTTAAACAAAATTCTTTTCTATGAGTGAGCACAAGACTCCCCTCATCGAATATGTTACTTATTGCTTGGGGAATTAAACGGTCTGACGAAGCTCAATGGCAGTTGAGTGAAACGTATCTACTGCACTTTATCCTGTGTAGGTTTAATACCACACGGGTCACATTCATGTTTTAAAATACATTTTTGCGATCATTTACTTTACTGAGACTATGTTGTTATTTGGTGGGTGCTGTATTCATTTTGATGAGGGAATTAAATGGATAGCTTTATCCACTGTTTTCGATAAAGTTTTTTCTGACACTTGGGGATTTAATTCTTTTTTTTTGTTGTTGTGAGGAAATATTTGTTTCTATGTTTTTTAGCTGGGTGGGAGTGAGGATTTCCACTTACCCAAGTTTGAGTTCTTCTTCTCCAGGATTTTGGTAACATTTGACAGTTCGTTTTGAACCAAGGGGGCTTGGTCTATACCATATACCTTTCTGTGATTCCCAGTTGCTTATTCTGGAAATCGCATAAGAGTAGGCAGAGGAACCCACTCCCTGCCTTAGAAATTCTATAGAATCTGAGAGACCTTTAGAATGACCTCTATTGTTTTTTTCTGATTATTGTTATTTTTATTTATCCTGTTTCTTAGCAGGAATTCTTTATTACCTTTGTTATTTGGCTCCTTAGTTGTTGCTTTAGGAGAGTTTGTTCTTAGTTATATGTTTTTTATCACATAGAAACATAGAAGTTGATGGCAGATAAGGACAGATACTGTTATTGTTATACTGCTAGTTATTGCAGTAGCTACCACTCATTTTTATTGAGCTACCCATCTGATATACAGTACCATTTTTCCTTTGTATAAGGGTCCCGACTGGTGCTAGGTGGATCTCTATATTACCTTTTTTGTAGGAGGGGTTCTGTTTTACAGGCTTAATATGTTTGTCAATTTCACTATGGATGGAATATGAAAATAATTTCTCAAAATATCAATGGGTTAAATAACCCTGTCAAACAAAAAAAGATGTTACCATCCCTCAAAAAATCCAAACTTGATTTCATATTTATTCAAGTGACTCACTTACCACAGTCAGAACATGCCAAGCTCTCATCATTTGGTTTTACAACGGTAGTAGCTTCCATGTATCGGAAGGGTAAATGAAGAGGCAAGGCTATTCTAATTCCACGTACCACTCCCTTTCAGACAATTACCTCTGCTACAGGTACCCAAGGCTGTCTTGCTATGATTAAAGGATTATATATGGGTCAATGTTTAACGTTAGTGAGTTTATATCTACCCCCTAGTTCCTCGACTTTTGTCATAAAACTTTTGCAACAGATTGCATTTTTTCAGGAGGGTATATTATTTATAGGTGGGGATTTATAATGACCCTTGATAACAAAGATACCGCCAACCCCTCACCCCTTGCTTATCACCCATGCAGAATTTAATAAAGTCATATTTGAGAGAGATGGGATGGGTAGATGCTTGGCATTCTGTGTATCCCACTACCAAGTGTTATATTCATTATTCTGCCTCCCATTGGATTTACATTGGCTCTTGGTTTCTCGTGAATATATCCATCGGGTCCATACCTGTAATATCAATTCAATTTTATTATCTGACCATGCTTCTATTAGTATGGATGATTGCACTCTATGGCAGTTTTCAAACTCTATGTTAAATGATAAAAATGTTAAGCAGTGGGCATCCACCATTTTAGAGAAGATCATTAATGATAACTCCAACCCTGATATAGCCATGCATATTTCATGGGACACCATTAAAGTGGTTTTCTATGATTAATTAATTAAATATACTTCATATTTAAAGAAGCAAAGAGAACAACTACTTTCAGAGCTAGAACAGAAGTTAGCTGATCTACAGGCATGTCATATGCAGGGAAACCACTCGGTCTTAAATGCCCTCCCAAAACCAGAAACAAAATACAGACCATCCTCGACTTTCATACAGAGATGGCTCTTAGATATCTGCAGCAGAAATATTATGAGGGTGGAGCCAGGGCAGCTAAGGTTTTGGCCTATAGGCTACGTCAATGGGTAATGCAGATGTTGTTCTCTCAAATTAAACATCCCATTACTAAACAGTCTCCTCCCCAAATGATATTTTGGAGGCCCTTAAATTATTTTATACTCAGCTGTATACCCAAGAAACAACTCCATATACAGACTCAATTTGGCAATTCCTATCCCGAGTGCATCTTCCTTCTTTATCTGTACAACAGCAACAATCGTTAATATCTCCTATTTCCCATTTAGAGTTACTTGATTCTGTTAAAAATCTTAAAAATAATAAATCACCTGGACCAGATGGTTATACTGCAGAATTTTATAAATATTTCTTTAATATTCTGGAGTCACACCTTTTGCCGGTTTGTCAGGATGCTTTGACGAAGGCCTGATCCCTTTGACCTGGAAACATGCTACTATCTCAGCAGTACCAAAACCAGGTAAAGACAAAAATATTGCTCTTCATATTGGCCTATTTCAGTTTTGAACATTAATTATACATTTTATGCTTCTATTTTGGCCAAACGCTTACAGAAGGTCCTTCCAGTGCTTATTGATAAGGATCAGACTGGCTTTATTTCTAACCCACCAAACTCAGTATAATATTAAATGCACCCTACATTTATTTCACCATGTTACCCGGTCAAATAACCCTTTTCTGTTACTCAGTTTAGATGCTGAGAAGACATTTGACCGGATGGCATGGCCTTTTTTGTTTCAAGCCTTAAATAGCTTTGGCTTTCCTCAACATTTTATACAAATGCTGCAAGCTATTTATCACCACCCTTTAGCTTACGTGAAAAATAATGGACAACTTTCCTGAACTTTTTGTCTTGGTAGGGGAGCATGTCAGGGCTGCCCCCTCTCCCCTCTTCTTTTTGCTCTTTATTTAGAACCCTTAGCTCAGACCCTCTGTCAAAACTCTAATATGACAGGGATTCCTGTTGGTAGCAAGGAACAAAAATTAGCTTTAAGCGCAGATGACCTTTTAATTTATTTAGCAATGTTGGATAAAACCCTCCTGCATCTTTGGTCATCCCTATCTCATTTTGGACATTTGGTGGGATACACTTGAATTATGTCCAAAACTGATGTTTATTCCATCCGTTATACCCCCTCCCCAAGAAGATTTGAAGTCAGTTTCCTTTTATACATGGATACATAGACACTCTTGGCAGATAAGAGTCTATGGCATACTCAGTCTGCCCATTTGAGCTTGTAAGTTCCCTTTACGTTTTTCTAGAAGCCTGTTGCCCGTTACCCCTGACCTCCAGAATTCCCTTATGTCTATCTCATGCATTCTTAAATCCCGTGATTATTTCAGCCCCCACCACTTCCTCTGGCAGGGTGTTTCACTTGTCTACCACCATTTCTGTGAAGAAATTCTTCCTCATGTTTCCTCTGAATCGCACTGCCTCCAACTTCATCCCATGCCCTCTAGTCCTGGAACATCTTTTTTGCTGGAAAATAGTGTATTCCTGCACCCTGTTCCTCCTGTAAGGTACCTGTATGTCTCTATCATATCTCCTCTCTCCCTCCTCTCCTCCAGGGAGTACATATTCAAGTCCATCAGCCTGTCCTCATAGCACTTGTGATGCAATCCCTGTACAATCTCTGCTGCTCTCTTCTGAACCTTCTCTACCCTATGTCCTTACGTAGGTAAGGTCTCAGAACTGTACACTGTACTCCAGGTGGGGCCTCACTAGTGTCTTGTATAGTGGAATTATGATCTCCCTTTTCCTAATGGGGATGCCATTGCCTATGCATCCCAGCATCCTATTTGCTTTACCTGCTGCCTTGTCACACTCTCTCCCTACCTTGAGGTCATCAGAGATGATAAACTCAAGGTCCCTTTCCTGCTTGTTGCATGCTATAGCCTCACCTCCCAATTGATATGTTGTTCCAGGGTTTTTGTGCCCCATATGCACTATCTTGCACTTCTTTGCATTGAATTTCAACTGCCAAATCCTTCACCATTCTTCAAGCTTCTGCAGGTCCCTCCTCATTCTGTTTACACCCTCTGGCATTCCCACTAGGTTACAGAGCTTTGTGTCATCAGAGAACAGGGAAATTCTGCCTTCTAAGTCCTGCACAATGTCACTGATAAAGACATTGAATAGGATTGGTCCCAGCACTGATCCCTGTGGTACCCCACTAGTCACTCTTCCCTCTGTGGAGTGACAGCTATTTACTACCATCCTTTGTGTCCTGCCACCCAGCCAATTACCCACCACCGCACTACTGTCCTGCCCACTCCCATATTCTCCAATTTGTTTAATAGCCTTCTGTGTGGCACAGTGTCAAAGGCCTTGCTGAAGTCCAGATAGGCCACAACCACTGCTCTCCTCGATCTACCTCCCTTGTCACCCAGTCAAAAAATTAAATGATATTGGTCTGGCATGACCTCCCCCCAGTGAAACCATGCTGCCTTGGGTCCTGTAGTCCACTGGCAACCAGATGTTCCACCAATCTCTCCTTGAGCAGTGCTTCCATTTTAAATGGAATCTCACATCTAGACAGTATTTAGGGGTAATTCTAACTAAAGATTTTGAGCAGGTTCATAACCTTAACTATGATAATTTTGCTAAGATGATGAGTAAAGATTTTAGGAATTGGTCCCACCTGCCACTATCTTTGATTCAGCGTATCCATAATGTCCGTATGGTCACCCTCCCCAGTTTTCTTTATCTGCCACAAATGCTACCTGTCACTCCCCCTTTATCATGCTTTCATGCTTGGGATAAGCACATTTCTCGGTATATTTTGCAGTGAAAGAAACCTCTCATTAAATTTCTGGTTTTACAGTTGTCTAAGCAGGCAGAAGGATTAGCACTCCCTGATTTGCTATTATATCACAGAGCCACGCAACTCCATATGGCACTTTATTGCATATTTACGAGGCTCGTTGGAAACCTTTGGAACTTCAGGAGGGGGATCTCTTCTTTTTTTCCTAAAACATTAACTAACACCCCTCCACATATTTTAAATCCATCCTTAGACCCATATATAGCAGACACTTCACATTTGGGTCTATACTATACAAAAGAAAGAGCTGCAATTATATAGACATAGATTTTTATCTAGTATTGACTCCCTGGATTTTACTCCTATAAACTTGGACTTAACATACTGTATTATAAGTAGTCTCATAATGGACTGAGCTACTGGTGTCAATTTCTGCAAGGTTTGACTATTTGAACTTTTGCCGATATGGCTCACCAATATCATTTGCCTTCTGCTTCCTTTTTTAGATATTTACGAATAAGGGACTATCTTAGTACTCAACTTCAGGAAGAATTGTGTGCTGGCGACTCCCTGGTTTTAGTTTTTCTAAAAACGTGAGCCCTTTTAGGAGAGCTTCAAACTAAACACAATCTCCCAACTGTATAAAACCCTCCAAGCCTCTCAATCTCATTCTATTTAGTCACATTAGGCAAGCTTGGGAGAAGGATCTCAATTTAAATTTCAGTGACTCACAATGGAATTCTTTTGTCTCTTACACATACTGTTACCTCCTCAATTTATTGACATAAATTTGCTTGGAAGGGGCTGCTTAGATATTTTATTACTCCAGCTAGGCAGGTTAAGTATTTGCCCAGTGCTAGAGAGGATGTGGATTCTCCCCTGCCGCCCTGGCGCATGTATTATGGGATTGCACTATCCTGGACCATTCTTCTAGATTATTCAAGCTGCTCTCATAGAGCTCTGCGGTCTGGAGTTGAAATTAGCTTCTACTCTGTTTCTTTTCTTAGATACTCCTCAGTGATTCAGGGCCCCCGATACTCATACGTTATTGCATATTTTAGTGTTAGCTGCCCATAAAGCTATTACTAAGTGCTGGTTATCCCCTCAGGCCCCCACCATTGAGATGTGGTATAATCTAGTTTGTAATATTTATAACAATAGAAAACATTACTGCGAAGTTACATAATAAGTATTCTGTTTCTGAATTAAGGTGGCGCAGATGGGTGTTATATACTATGGGTAAAACAACTGATTATGTTACTTAGAATAGTTATTCTTTGGACTGGATATTCAAACTGTGCCATTCTGTGGCGCAAGCCCTCGGACTGCACAAAATAGTTGCATAGGGGTGTGGAGGGGCGATATTCAGCAGTTGCGCTATTGAGCAACTCCTTTGAATATCATCCCTAACCACAGCTACTATCTGCATGGCGCGCAGTGGAACTTGTGCCACATGAAGTGGTCTGGTGGAGCATTCAAGATCTTGATGGCGCAAGTTCCATGCGCCATGCACAAATTTCCGATATTCAAAGGTGACATGCAAATGGGGCCATAATTCATGCAAGGTGCAGGGGGCCATTTGCATTTATTTATCCATTTGCATGCCATTAGCATTCAGGTGCGTAATCCCGAGGACTTGCGCCTGGCACCCTGCCAGGCAGCAGCCATCGAGGACGATGCCTCCACCGCAGCCCGATCGCGGGCATGTACTAACCCGACTGGCCCGATCGTGGGCATAAGTGTCAAAAACAAACCCTTCCCCGACTGGCCCGATCGCGGGCATAAGTATCAAAACCCCACCTGCCCACTAGCCCGATCGCGGGCAGAACAGATTTCAACCCCCAGAACATATCCCTGGTGGTCCAGTGGACCCACGAAGCCTGATCGCGGGCATTAGAGTCCACCACCCCAAGGTCCACCCACCCTGGTGATCTAGTGGCCCACCCACCCACTGGAACCCCACTACCCGCTCCCCGTCAGCGGCGGGCAGCAGCATCCCACCCGCCTGCTGCCCACCGACTGACTGCTCTCGGTAGGGCTGTACGCCTATGGTTCAGAGCAAGAGCCAAAATTCATTCACATATCTGGACTGCCTTATGCGGTATGAGCTGCGCCCATTGGCTCTTGCTCTGAACCAATATGGCAGCCCACCGAGCAGTCAGTCTAAGGGCGGCAGGCGGGTGTGGGATGCTGTCAGCCCACTGGCTGACGGGGAGCAAGTGGTGGGGCTCCATGTGGTGGTGGGTGGGGTGGGGCCACTAGATCACTAGGGTGGGTGGACCTTGGGGGTGGACTCTAATGCCCACGATGGACTTCTTGGTCCACTGGACCACCAGGGATATGTTCTTGTGGGGGGTTGAAATCTGTTCTGCCTACGATCGGGCTAGTGGGGTGGGGTTTTGACATTTATGCCTGCGATCGGGCTAGTGGGGGGTGGGAGTTTTGACACTTATGCCCGCGATTGGGCCAGTCGAGGGGGGTTACTATATGCCCACGATTGGGCTGCGGGGGGGGCACAGGGAGTACATCGAGGGCCACCCACAGGTGGCAGCTGCTGTGTTGCGCCCTGCAATGCGGCAGCTCACCTGTGGGTGGCCCTCAACTTACTCCTTTTTTTTTTTTGCTCAAAGTTGTGCAGGTGTAGGTTGGGGGTTGCACCTGCACAACTCTGCACAGCCTGCTGAATATCGGGCTGTGCAGTTTATACATGGTTCCTCCCCCGCTGTTGCTCAGCTTGACTTGGGGGGCACAACTGCCTCCTGCTGAATATGGCAGAATGGCGCACTTTCGAGCTTGCGCATGGCGCAACCCTTTTGAATATCCAGCCCCTTGTGTATTAATTATTGAATTACTCTGTGCTAATTTGTCGATTGCGATCTTTTTTTTTTTTTGCCCTCCTTCTAGGGTTCTTTGTTTTAAAATATGATGGTGGCTTTTTTGTATACATATGTAACCCCCTTGTCCCCAGGGATTACAAGAATCCCATTAGAATTAGTGGTAGGCATGGAAGGCAGCTAGTGATTTGCCAGTAAATGGATTTCACTCTGTCTTTCTCTTTGTTTCTGATCTGAGCTGGAGCGGTGATGTCATTTTAGAACTCTCGCAGTGGCATAAGCCACACAGCCAGTTGCTGTGAGTGGGGAATTTATAATTCTGTAGTCAGTCTTGCTCCAGAGCTCAGTGTGAGCAGTAGTTTGTAGCAGCAGTACTGATATAGAGCTGCAGTGTTCCTGTTTGTTTTTCTTTCTCACCCTAGTGGAAAACAGCAATCTTCCAGCTTGTTTAAGTGGTGGAAACCATCTCCAGGGATTTTCCAGTGTTTCATCCCAAGAAGGATGGAGCAGGCTGCCAGGATGTTAGGGGCAATCCCCTGATCCTATCAGGACATTGCTAAGCTGCCTTGTGTGACAACTTCTGTGAGTACTTTTGTTTGTTTGAAACTGCCCATGTGTACTTGCATTTTCTTGGGTGAATTCTCTGACAAAGGGACCCTGTCACCTAAACAGTTTAAAAGTCGGCTGTTCTACAGTGGAGTCCTTTCTGTGACTGCCATGTGAGAGGGACTTTAGTTCTTGGCACCCCTGTGGTGTCCTGTGAGGATGTTAAATGTGAAATACATTTGTAGAGCATCATCAGTACATTTTGGATAATGTGAGGTGTACTTACCAGAGGGGTGGCAGAGTATGAACTTGGAAACAAAAGGTGGAGACACCTTCCCCCCACCCCATCTGCAGTGACCAGTTTACCACTCCGGGGTTCTGAGGGGCACCTGTCTTTTCTTTCAGGGCACGTGGCCAATGCCTGAAGAAACTTCTACCCCAGTGAGTGGGTTTTCTCCAGTTTACCCCTTGTAGGTGGGTCCTCCAGTGTTGAGCCTCCAGTACTCCATTGTGGTCTGTGTGCTACAACTTATCCTATGCCAAATGGGAATTCTTGGAGTTATGTACCTCAAATGTCTGCATTTACCATTTGTGTAACCTTTGGGGGCCCATCTTCACTTTGTGTTGTTCCTACTGTGTAAAGGGAATAAACCCCAACCTGGTATGAACATTTATGTTATTGCTTCCTGTGTGTGGAGTTACTTGGGTACCCCTGTCCAGAAGTGCAAACCTAGCACAGCCCTGAGCAAACATTTTCTCCCCAGGACCTGGGTTGTAGCCATGGTATTGGTCCCACCAGGTAGTAGTTGCACTTGGTTTGTTTAATAATGTCTACTCTATCTGCATATCCCACCTTGTCTATGGTGGCACAATGTAACTCCCAACCCTCTCTTTTCCCCTAGACCATGGGAGGTGTGCCTGCTGGTTAAATAAGGGTCCAGTGGGGGCTTACACATACATTATATATTATTCCTATGTTCTCAGTAAGTTTGCATCTGAATTTCTGCTTTAATGCTTTCTTGTAATGTTCTCTATATTTGTTTGAAATGTTTAACAAAGACAGTTGACAAAAAATAATTCTAAGTCAAGATATGGTGTACAAGCCTCACTTGTTTGTAAGATGAGCTAGATGATAGGATTCACACTATTCAGATAGGCATAAAAGTGCTTCACCTCCTGCTCTGTGCCTTACCGTAAGAAAAACAAATCATCACTATATCTTTTATAGACAGTAATTTTGTCCTTAAAGGTGCTTGTCTCATTCTCAATGAAATTTGACTCAAACTGATACATAAATGCTTTTGCAAAGGGTGGAGCCATCATGGACCCCATCGTTGTGCCTCTGGTTTATAAAAAAAAAAAAAAAAATAGTTCTTATCAAATCTGAAATAGTTTTAAGGGAAGTGAGGCTAATTCCAAGTGGAACTCAGTACTGGGTTTTTCGTCTATTCCTGAGGTTCAAACATCTCTTAACACCTCTAAACACTCATCTTGTGGGAGAGAGGTATAGATCCACCACAACCATGGTGACAAGTAACACCTTATCCCAGTCTCTATCACCTTGGTTCAGTTCTTGTATCAAATTCAATGCATCACGAGTATCCTGCAGGTAAGCAGGCAGTCATATAGTCATATATTCATATATTCATATATTCATATATATATATATATATATATATATATATATATATATATATATATATATGTATATATACACACACACATATATATATATATATATATATATATATATATATATATATATATATACACACACACACACACATATATATGTAGTTTCTGAGGTAAAAATCCACAAAGCATGAGAGGTACTCCAAGGTGGACCCCAGTCCTGACACTACGAGTCTCCTGGAGGTGGTCTCTGTGGATTTTGGGCAAACAATGAAACACTGGAATTTTGCATTTAGATATAAGTGAATCTGCAACCAAGTCAGGAATGTCTCCTGCTTTGATACCCTTTTGAACAGTTTCTCTGATCTTGGCTAACATTGCATATCTTCTTCAAGGATCTCTTTTATTAGGCCACACCTATGGAATTACAATCCACCAGGTGCTAGGACCACACAGAAGCAAGCAAGCAGCCCACCAGGGGCTGCTCACAATGACGTCTGACATTGGCTACTACAGAAACTTGGGCAGCCCCTTCCCTCCTCAGTTCTTTTCCCGCTTTCAGCCATATTCATCAGACCGCTGACTGAAAGGTAAAATTAAATTGTTCAAAATAACCTGACTGTGAGAATGCAATGGATGACTGGAATACAGGTTTGAGAAACGTGGTTAAGTATGTCCACTTTTTAAATGGTCATGTCGAAATATTTAGGGGTCCACCTAACGATAGATTCTTCACAACTATATAAATATAATTAGGAGCCTTTATTAGCTTGTCTCAGTGCAGCTATGGAAAGATGGAGGACTATCCTCCTCCCCCTTATTTAGAGAACAGAGGTCATTGGATCAATTTCCTCCCAAAGGTGCTATATTTTGCACAAACATTACCAATTAACCTCTGAACATTCTTAGTGAGATTAACAAAAATGTCAAGATACATTTGGGACTTTAAGCCTCCAAGAGTTCACTTCACAGCACTGCAGTTTCCAAAAAAACAGGGAGGACTTTCCTTTCCAGACTTAATGCTATATCATTCGGTAGTTCAGCTCAGAACCATCTTACTACAGCTGCATAAAATGTATAATGCAAAATGGAGGGAACTAGAAATAAAAGCAGAGGCTCTAGTAAACCTTCCCCAAATCCTCTTAGCAAACCTTGTCCCACCCCAAGAAGGGTCACGGACAACTCCATACAATTAATACTTTGGCCAACTGGAACACTGTGCTGACCTCAGTTAGATGTCAATAGTTGAGGCCATTATCATCTATCTCTCTCTCTCTCTCTCTCCATATAACCACAATTTTTTCACATCTAGCAGCAGCTCCTCTACTGCCGTTTTGTCAGAAGCTCCTTTTTTAACAACAGACTGTTACAGTGTCCATTTTGGTCAGCTACAGACATCCAGCAGACCCTTCAACTCAACGCTGTGCCCCATAGAAGAACAGACTACACCTGCCTGCCTTAACTCATTCATTCACCTGTCCGGTAAGTGTGTGTGTGTGTGTGTGTGTGTGTGTGTTGGGGGGGGGGTTACCAGGTGGTGGAGGCCAGTCAGGTGTTACAGGGGGCAGAGACTGTTCATTAAAATCCTCAACAGCTCTTCATTCCTGCAGTAATTTTACCTCTAGCAGCAGCTCTTTGACTGTCATTTTGCCAGAAGCTCTTTTTTTTTTTTTTAACAACAGACTGTTATGGCCTCCATTTTGGTTGGCTATAGACATCCAGCTGACATTTCAGCTCAATGCTGTGCCCCACAGAAGAACAGACTGCACCTGTCTGGTAAGTGGTGATGGAGGGTACCAGGTGGTGATGGCAGGTCAGGTGTTACAGGGGGAGGAGACTCCATCTATATCAATGCTGTAGCGCAAGTGGCTGCCCATGGAGCAGCTGCACGCAGGAGTCACTTGGGAAAGTCAACAGCAGTAGGCTGCTTACAAAAATCCATGGTTTATTGCAATTAAATAGTTTGGTTATAAGTAATATAAGAAGGGGGTGTACTGTGTATATATTTTGTAACGGTCCAAATGTATTGATTTATTTGGCTAGTTATTATTTAGTGTTAAGTAATATTTAAGTTTATTATATTGTTTTCAACCATTTTTAACATGAGAGGTTCTTATGTATGTATGATATTTTGCTTGTTAGGATTAGTTCTGTTTGATCAGGGTTTACATTGCATTATTCTAAATGAAGCACAATGTGAACAATGTAATTAGTCTACTGACTTCTCATATTCAAATATCCTGATAGCTTCTACATATCCGATTCCTTCACATGTGAGGTCTCTGGGTAGCTTAAATCAAGGGGCTGTATACAGCCTTATGCAGTATGCGAAACCAGCGGTCAATTTAAAAATCACCCTTCCTGTGCTGGTATCCACTATAACTTGCTCTATACTGTTTTTAGCAGGTGATGTCAAGATAAACCCTGGGCATCCTGCTCTGGATGAGCTGGACGGAGGTTACTGGCAGAGGGGTGGTATTAGATTTGCTCACCTTAACCTTAGAAGTTTTTTGTCCAAGAAATCAGAAATTGAGGCCTGGTTGGTCCAATACGATTCTGATATTTTTAGCTTAACTGAATCATGGCTAAAGCCATCTATAGCTGATAATTTAGTCACACTTGAGGGTTATAGGCATTTTCAGAAGGACAGGGATGGAAGAAAAAAGGCGGGGTATCTTAGTGTTTTTTTTAAATCTGAATTTATTCTGACAGAATTAAGATCTGATTATAAACCCTCCACAGACCGTGAATGGCTACTGTTAGAGTTAAAACAGGGTGACTCTTATAAACTGAAACATTGATTGGTCTGTAATCCCCCAAAAACAGGCAGAAAGGGGCTTGAGGATCTCCTGTATCTGTTTTCTTCCTTAAACTCCAGAAGGTATCTTTTAATCCCAGGGGACTTAAATTTACATTGGGATCCACTGAAAGACCCAAGTTTGGAAACTTCCCTTATGAATGCTGGACTGTCTCAGTTTATTCATGACTTTACTCACATGAATACGGGGAGTCTAAATCATACCATTCTTGATTGGGTATTAACAAACAACTCTACAAATGTTAAGAGTGTTGGTGTATTTCCGGATGTGATGATTGAACATTTGGCCACTTATTGTGCTTGGAAATGCAAAAGACCCAACCCACCCCCAAGATTTATTTCTTATAGGAAATGCATAGAAATATAGGAAATTTGCAACCGAATTAAGTGAAGAATTACAACATGATTTGCAACAGGTGGACTGGACTAATTTAAATGCCATTCCTGATGTGAATATCGCAGTTGATTTTTTTTTACAACTACCCTTCTGGACTTGCAAAATAAACATTTTCTGAAAGTAACAAAAAGAGTTAGTGGAACAGTAAATAAATGGATTACACCAACCCTACTTCACTTAATGGGCATGTTTTTTGGGGATGCCCTTTTTCGCAGCATTACAGAATGCTACCTCTGAGGTGTTGAATTCTCAAATTCAGATTACAGCAGAGATTTTTCTGTTTTCCCAGTACCCTAGAGAATTTCAAGAACATGCCTCAAGGGCAAACTTGATTGTTTAATTAATTGTTTAATTAGTATTTCGGAAAGACCTTTGAGTGTGAGCTCTTTTACAAAGGTTCCATATCAGGGTGGACAATAAGACAATACACATATTCAGTGGTTACAGAAGCCTGATCATTAGGCATTAAAGAGCGATTACATGACAATTAGACAAATAGGAGAAAAAAAAACTGAGCAGTTGTAATTGAATACTAAGCTATTTCTAATCGGTTGCCCTAGGTAGCACACCCCTGGAAACCTCCAAGTCCGTTGACAGACTATGGCAGAGTAACTGCATAGGGTTTAACGCTAACCCAGATGGCGAGAGGCTGGGTGACAGTGAAACAAAGGGGAATTGGGTTTGAAACAAACCACAGAGAGCGAGAGGTGGGGGGATAGTGAAACAGGGAGGGGGAGGCTGTGATTGGGGGGGGGGGAGCAGCTCCAGAGGGCTTTGTCGAGTATGGTGTGTGTGTGAGGTGGGGTTTGGGAGGGGCAGTACCAAGTGCATTTAAAGAGGACTGATAGCTTACTTAAGCCCTTGGCTAGGCTGGAATGGAGGCAGGGTTCTCTAGGTAACCCTGCTGGGTGTTACCTTGAATATCTGCCTTCTCACGACTAAGAAGAAAGCGATTACTCCTAGATGGCTCTCTGTGGTGGTCCCAGCCATAAAAGAGTGGCAGGACCTACTGACTGAGGTGTATCAGATGGAATGATTAACTGCCTCAGTACACTATGACGACGACAAGTTTGATCTACACTGGCAAAGATGGGTCCTCTATATAATGAAATACAGGACAGATTTTGTTCCCTGAAGGGGGTGCTTAATGCTTTAAAGGATTAGTTTAAAAATCAGGCATATTAAGCAGCATACCATCTGCTAATGTATCTTTATAAGAGCCCCCCCCCCTCCAGTATGACTGTCTCTCTGATGGCCGTATTTTAGTATAACAGAGTGTATTAACTGGTGACATCAATTAGTTTGAGAAATTGCCTTCTTACCCTTATTTTCTGTCAAAACTGAATTGTTTATGTTCAAATGTTTTTATTGTCTGACCTCATTATGAACATATAAAATTGCAAGCAGAAACAAGCCTCATGGTCTATCGAGTGTGCAGCTAGCCTCTCATCTCACAGCTACCCCTTCTGCCCCCCCCTTTCCAGTATTCCTTATCCTATCCCAACCCCTCTTGAAACTGCCCACCATCTTACAGGACACTATCGCGTCTGGTAAGGTGTTCCATTTGTCCACCACTCTTTCTGTGAAAACATGTCTCCTAATCTCCCTCTTGAATCTTCCCCACTCCAATCTCAGTCCATGCCCTCTCGTGTCCCTCCCC
The DNA here is from genome assembly GCA_016271365.2 of Neoceratodus forsteri. Classification (NCBI taxonomy): domain Eukaryota; kingdom Metazoa; phylum Chordata; order Ceratodontiformes; family Ceratodontidae; genus Neoceratodus; species Neoceratodus forsteri. Next base: position 451,085,956 of record JADMNL010000024.1, read on the forward strand.
CATCTCATCTGAAAAATCCCTTCTGTGTTGGTCTTGTTTATCCCCTTCAGATACTTAAGGTCTCAATCATACCCCCCATCCCTCCTCTCCTTCAGTGAATACATATTCAGCTCTGCCAGCCTGTCCTCATAGGGATTGCTCTCCAATCCCTGGATCATCTATCTTTGTGGCTCTTCACTGCACCCCTTCCAACAATCTGATGTCCTTTTTCAGGAATGGGTACCAGTACTGCATGCAGTACTCCAGATGCGGCCTGATCAATGACCTATACATGGGCAGGATAACCTCCCTCCTTCCGGAGATCCCTCTCGCAATACACCCCAGCATTTTGTTGGCTTTTGCTGCCGCCTTCCTGCACTGAGCAGAGTTGTTCATGCTCCCTGTAATGATCACTCCTAGGTCCTTCTCCTCTGTGAAGCTCCCCAACTGTACCCCATTCAAATGATAATCTCTCCCCTGGTTCCTGGCTCCAAAGTGCAGAACCTTGAACTTCTTGGCGTTGAACCCCAACTGCCATGTTTCTGCCCACTCCTGCAGTTTAGTCAGGTCCTCCTGCAACCCCTTCCACCCCTCTGTGTCATCAACCACAGCTTTCATCTCATCTTGGTATTGTCTGCGAACAGACTGATCTTGCTCCAGAGCACGTGTGAGATATCTGCAATAAAAATCCCAAACAGCATCGGTCCCAGTACCAATCCCTGTGGTAAGAGCAGTGATGAGAGGTCCTCCACACTACCACCCTGTGCTGCCTTCCATTTAGATAGTTTGTGATCCAGTTCACCATTTTTGGCCCCCAACCTCCCACGCGACACTGAATCAAAGGCCCTGCTGATGTCCAAATACAGGACATCCACTGCATGGTCCTTATCCAGTTCCCACATCACCCAGTCGTGGTACTCTACAAGATTTGTTTGGCAGGATCTGCCTGCTATAAATCCGTGCTGTTGACTGTCCTGGAGACAATTTTCCTCCAAGAAGCTCACTAGCCTCTCTTTTAGTATGGTCTCTATGAGCTTTCCCACGATCGATGTGAGGCTCACTGGTCTTTAGTTTCCTGGTTCATCCTTTGGGCCACTTTTGTGGATGGGCACCATATGGGCCATTTTCCAGTCCTGTGGAACACCATCCCATTTGCAGGGAGGTATTGAACAGGTCGGCCAGTGGCCCTGCCAGGACCTCCGTCAACTCTCTTACTACCCTAGGGTGAATGCCATCAGGTCCAGGTGCTTTGTCCACCCTTAATGCCCTCAATCCGCCTAGTACCCTGCTCTCTGTAATCCCTACATCTGTTGTCCCTTCCCCCCTACCCACGGCCCCCTCGCCTGGGGTATCTGTCCCCCCCTTCTCCTGCGTGAATACAGAGCAGAAGTATTCTTTCCATGCCTCTGCCTGTTCCGCCCCTTTCTCCACCCAACCCGTCCTTCTTAATCCTCACCAGCTGATCCTTGCTTTTTCTTCTCTCTCTCTCTGATGTAGTGGAAGAAGTATTTTTCTCCACTTTTGATTCTCTGCACCAGTCTCAGCTCCCTGGATGCCTTGAACACCCTGACCAGTCTGGTAACCTCCCTGAACTTCCCCATGTACATATCCTTATCTTCACCCATCCTAGACTTCCTGGACTTTTGAAACGCTGCCCTCTTGGCCCTCACCCCTTCCATAACCTCTTGTGTTAGCCAACTGGGTTTCTTTGCCCTTCCCTTCTTTCTTTTCTTCCTAGTGCAAGACTCTGTTGCTGCCACCAGCCCTTCCTTTATGATGTCCTATTTCTGGGCTGCATCCATATGTGGTTGCATTCCTGCCAGGTGCCTGCCCCAAATTCCCCCATATTCTTAAAGTCCAACCCCCCCAAACTCAATCACCCCATACCCATGCCCCTGTTTCCTCCCCATGTTGAGCATGAACCACAGTGAACAGTGGTCACTCCCAGCCTGTGGTTCCTCCACTTCCAGATTCCTTACAGTTTCCCTGTTATCCAATAGAAGGTCCAGAGTCCTTACTACCCGAGTCAGTCACAGACCAGCTGTGTCAGAAAGCTGTCTTGAAATGCTTCTAGCAGAACCCACTCCCTTGCACTTGTGGTGGACGGGGTGCCCCACTTCACCCCTGGTAGGTTGAAGTCCCCCACCACTACACCAGTGCTCCCCTTCCAGCAGACCCTCCTAATTTGTTCACCTAATTCCCTGTCCAGGTCAATCCCCTGAGCTGGTGGTCTGTACACCACACCCATCCTCAGTGTCCCATTCTTTGCATCTTGGAACTGCATCCATAGTGCTTCTGTCCTCCCCTTCCTTCTTTATGAACTTTATCCCCTCCCTTACATAAATTGCCACCCCATTCTATCCCCTTCCTTACATAGATCACCACCCCCATTCCCCTTCACCCTATCTTTTCTGAATAACCTGAACCCCGAGATCATCATATCCCAGTCCTGGTACTGCATGGCCCACATTTCCATGATGCCCACAATGTCCACACCCTCCACCGCTAAGACAGCCTGTAACTCCGCTATTCTATTCCTTAGGCTTCTTGCATTCAGTGAGACCACCCTCCAGCCTGTCTCCTCCCTTTCCCTACCCCTATTCTTCCCCCATCCCTCCCTGTGCTGCTTCCCACTGCTTTACCCATAACTGGGGGCCTCACCAGGCACCCCTTTCTGGACCCTTTTCCTATCAACGGTCCCTCGCCACCCCTCTAGTTTAAATCCACCTTTGTTGATATATACCCCTATTTTCCATTTTAGTACTCCCTTCCCCTCCCTGCTCAAATGTAACCTGTCCCCTGCATATAGATCACTATTGCCCCAAGTCCTGCCCCAGTCTGAGACTAATCCATACTCCCTTGTACCGTACCAATCCCTCAGCCACTCATTGAACTCCTCTATCCTTTTTTTCCTCACTGTACTCGCACATGGTACTGGCAGTACCTCAGAGAATGCCACCGACCCCCCCCACCTCCTCACACTGCCTATCCAACTCCTCCAGCCTCCCTGTTACCACCTCTACCATCTCCCCCACCAAGCTGTTGTACCCACATGCATCACTATGTGAGATTTCTCCCTCCCCCTCCATGCGTAACTGAGAAGTGCCTGCCCCGCCCTGCCCGTGGTCAATCCCGGAATAGCCTCGACCCAGATACGACTGTGCCTTTCTTCCCTTCTGCCCCTTTCAGTATTGAATCTCCCAGCACTAGTACCCCCATCTCCTGTTTTCATTGTCCACATTTCAAGAGTTCACATTGCCCTGCTCCTTATTACCTCTGTCCGCATCATTTGTGACTCCTACATCTTCTCCCCGTTTCCCCCTTTCCCTCAGTCTCTACCCTGCTCTTCCACTCCCCCCTTCTTCCTTTCCCAACCTGACTCCTGGGCCTTCACTACCTCTCTCCTCCCCTCTCCCCCATGTTCTTAGACACCTCCACTACCACCTCTGATGCCAAACACTGCAAACCTATTACTTGCTACCCCCGCAGTGGTGTCCATCTCCTCCTTCCCCCTGCCCTGAGCCTTCCCTCCATTTACTGCCCCCTCTGCTCTCCTCACCCCATCCCCCTCCCTACATCCTCACAGGATTTAGCCCTGCTGTTCCTCCTCTGCTTCTCTGGGGTCCCTCCTGCCCCAGCCCCCCTTCCTCACCCTCTCCAGCTCCCTCCAGAGCCACTGTACCTACTCTTCCAATCTCTTCAGTCTGTAACAAATTGGACAACCTCACAGTTTCCACAGTATATTCATCCAAACAGCCGCCCCACAACCATTGCTCCCCACTCTCCTCCCTGTGCCTACCCCATTACTCCATGGTGTCTACCATTCCATCCACTATTCCGATGTCTCCCGCCACCCTTATTCATGCCCTGCCACCCCCCAATGTGATCCCATAATGCCCCATTTTATTTCCCTTCATTATTCACACAAACATAACCTCAATTCCTTAGCACACATTCTGTACAGCAACAGCTGGATACCACATGTGACCCTACTAGCTTGCTTCCGAGTCCTTCTTTACCCTATTCTCCCTAGCTTGCTAGTTCAGAAACTCCAGTTAATACATTTATACATGACCTTGCCAGTTTGAATTTTAGACTTTCAACTCTAAAATATGCAATTACCCTTCCTTAACCCAAGCTTGTCGGTTTGACTTTTCAAACTTGCAACTTTAAAACATTGAAAGTTTTTAGTCCTACTAGTAAAAGCTGGAGTGTCTGAACTTTTCACCACCTGACTATTAGCTTTAAGAGTTAGCTCATATGGGCGATTTGCAGTTCCCCAAACTCCTTTCTCACGCCTCCAAGCCCAACCCCGAGTGACTTTCCAGTATTTAAGAAAGGGCTGGCGGAGGGCTTTTCCAGCTAGCAGCAGTCCTCTAGTTAAATAAAGATTTGACCTACTCCCAAACCAACAGCAAACACAAAAGATCAGTTACAGAATTAAAACTCACCCTCCTACCTCTCCACAATCCACAACTAGCAGAATAAGCAGAGAAACTGGCTCTGTGAACACTTAAATAGAGATTCAAACTGAATTCCAAACAAACTTGATTGGCTGATCAGTCTCTGGGCAAAGAAACCCTCCCCCAGCCAGCAGCAGTCCTCCAGGAAATCAGTTACAGAGTTAGAGATTATGCTACTCCCAAACCAACAACTCACAACACATCAGTTACAGAGTTAAAGAAAGATTTAAGCAACAGTCCTCCAGTTAAAGAAAGATTAGAGGTACTCCCAAACCAACAGCAAATTCACAAAAAATCAGTTACAGAGTTAAACTCGCCCTTCTACCTCTTCACAACCAGCAGAATGAGATAGTTGGTAGTTGCGGCAGTTATATATTGTTTTACTCTCAGTGTTTATCCTGTACACTTGTAATTATCCTCTGAAATATATCTATAAATAAAGTAAAAAAAAAAAAAAGCAGCCACGCCATAGTCTCCTGACATCAACAGAAGGCCTATTAAAATCTACTCAGAGAGAAGACATGACTGGAAGCCTGGTCTTTTTATGGCTTTTAATAGTACTTTAGGTCACATCAAGAGCATTATGTTTAGAAAATGGCACATTCTTAAAGCTAAAGAGTCGGCCGATAGGGCCTTTAGAGAAATGCCACCAGTAGAGGCTAAAACATGTGATACTTTGAAAGATCACTTGATGCATTCAGAACACTTAACACAGACAAAAATAGAGACAGGGTTTTCTTTTGCACCCCGGAAATTATCCTTGTGGACACTGTGCACAATGTGGAAACCCACAGGTTATTAGAAATACAAAACCCCCACAGAAATGATAAAATTAGACAACTTATCTCTTGCAGTTCCACTTATGTAGTGTATCTTATTAAGTGTAACTGTGACAGGACATACATTGGACAAAGTCCATTCTTGCCAGACATTTTGTAGAAGCTGGGCGTCAGGTTCCCTCACTTAGACTTAATGGCACCAAACAAGTGGAACCTTTATTTGGGGGGGGAGGGTGATGATAGAGATCAGAGGTTACTTTTAATGGAAGTCCTTTGGATAGAAAGGTTTGGGGCATTGAGTAACGGACACAGGATGAAGAGATTGATTAGCTGCCATTGCTTTGACTGTAATTTGAAATAACTGGGATTGATATATTTCGGAAACACAAATGAGTTATCTCTGGCTTGCTTGTTGTATTATATTGACCGTCCATGCCTAAGCTCTTAAGCAGGCACTTTCTTCACATTAGGGCCATACTGAATTAGGATAATATATATAAAAAAAAAATTGTCAAGTATTACTATGTTGTTAAATTGCTTACTTTGGCATACTGTTTTCATTTTTTGGTACTGTTTATAGACTGACCTCTAGAGTTTAACATTAGATGTTACTGTGAGAAATGCAATACTGGTATCATCATTAAATGGCAGGTTGACCTTGAGCCTCTGATAGGCCGACCTTCCAGGACCCGATATGTAAGTGATGTTTTAAATTAATTATTTTCTGGATATAATATTTGTGGATAATGTAGTGGCAAACAGACATACAAGTGAAAGAAAAACATACTTCTATTATTACATTAACCCCTTTTTCTGAGTCCTGGGAGGCTGTGAGATGGAACCCATTTGTCTTACCCACGTTCCTCTGTGAAGTCATGCATATGCTAATGAGTGTGACATCATCATGCTGGGACATCTGGATCAGCAACAGCATTAAGAGGCACATGGGAGCAAGCAGCTAGATCAGTACTTTTGGCTGAATGTTTCCCTGAAACAAACAGCTCTGTGTGTATGTGTGTGTGTTAACAAATATGATTAAAACTTGCATAGCCTTTGACGATTTGGTAAGCTTGATATTTAATATCTGTGTTTACTTTTGGAGAACATGTATATTACTAAGCTTAAAACATACTTTGAGAAGCAATACTGCTGTTATGTTTAAGGCTGTATAACAATAGCACTGAAATGTACTTGATATGTTTATGTATTACATGATCACCACTCACAGAAACACAGAATCCGATGGCAGCTATGGGCTGGTTGGTCCACCCAGTCTGTCCATTTTTTTCTGCCGTAATTCTTGCCGCAGAACCTGCTTGATCTTCAGTGTTCTCTCCTCCCCTTTACCTATACGAGTCCCTTGTGCCTATCCCAAGCATTTTTTAAAGCCACCACTGTTTTCCCACCACCACCACCAATGCTGGAAGACTGTTCCAGGAATCCATCACTCTTTCTGTGAAGAAGTACTTCCTCACACCACTCATGAATCTACCCCTTCCAGCTTCAAAATATGTTCCCTTGTTCCAGAGTACTTTTTTTCTGAAAAATACTCGTTGCCAGAACGATTTAATAAAAAACTGATGCAATTTTTCAGGAAGATGGTGCTCACTGGTGATTCATTCAGCTGCTCTTTGGAGTGACTGGTCCATTTTAATCTCCCAGTTCAGGACTGCCATACTGTTTGGAGTTGAAATTCAATGCCAAAGTGTGCAAAGTAATGCACCTATGGAATAAAACAAGGATAGAGTACTGGTTGGGTGGGGTGAGACTGTAGCACTACGCCTGAGGAACGTGACCTTGGAGTTATCATAGTGACATCCTCAAGCAATTGAGACAGTGTCGAAAGGCTTATGGTAAGGCAAATAGGATGCTGGGGTGTACAGGGAGAAGTACTGATAGCAGAAGGAAAGTTATGATACTACTCCTTTGCAGCTCTGTAGCGAGGCCACACCTGGAGCACTGCACCCAGTTCTGGAGCCTTTACCTCAGGAAGGATAGTGACAAGCTAGAGACGGTGCAGCGCATGGTAACAAAAATGATTCAGGGCCAATAGAGTAGGTCTTACGAGGAGCGCCTCAAGCCATGTAACAACTCACTGGAGATCAGAAGGGAGAGGAAACATATCATAGAGACCTTCAAGTTCCAAAAAGGAATAAACATGTGAATTGAGGGGAACCTTTTAGCTTGAATGCCATTTTGAGGTCACAGAGCCGTGAATGGAAACTGGCAGGAGGAAGGCTCAGCAGAGACATATGGAAGCATTATTTCATGGAAAGGATGATGGAGCTGTGGAATGGTCTACCAGCCGAGGTGGGTGGGTACTAAAACAGTTGCTGGTTTCAAGCATGGTTGGGACAGAGTGAAGGGTATAGTGGTCACCAGGGGTGACAGAATCAGAAAGGAGAATAGAAGGAAGGAGGGGAGGGCTTGGACCCTGGATGGAAAATAGGTCCCAGGGTTAGATAGGGAACTCAGGCCAATTGGATGGAACTACCAGAGAAGTGCAGTCATCCCGCAGCAACATACATACAAGTGTGTCTTGATGTAATTATAAAAAGGGTCTAAATGTAATAACAAATAAAGACACATTTTGGGCAGAAAAAAAGGTTTTTTATTGTAATTGTAGAATTTATCCTTATTTCACACAGAAAACAGTCCCTATAAAATTCTACGAAGTAAAATTCATCCAGGATGTTTGGATGCCATGAAATACAATTCAAACTTCTACTTAATTCCACTGACAAAATGTTCACTCTCCCCCACATACTGTACACACACACTGCACAAACAGACGGACTTATATGAAGCTGATGGGATGCAATTTTATGCGCGGTAGGATATGCAGCAGACATTTCCCTGACAAGCTAGTAAGGATAGGAGGGGGACTTTTCTAGTCACTAAAGAAACAGCAGACATTAAAGCTTAAAGTAGCAGTGCAACAGAAATTTTTTTTTTTCTGAAAGCTAGTTTTAGCTACATTTGATAAACATATTAGCATACCTGTCAAATCTTCTTTTCTAGGAACCTCCTATGCTGCACACTGAGTTTTTTTTATTTTTTATTTCTTGATCCTGCTGGCGCTGAGGGTTGAGGCGCTAGACGCCACACCTCATGCCACGTCGGCGACTGGGTTCGGGAGCGAACCTGGGCCACCAGGGGTCGGCAGGGGAGGGAAGAGACTGAGCATCCGGAGGACTGCTCTGCCTTTCCAGGGAAGGATCTGGGAAATGCATTCCTCCTGGACAGCACCACGAAGTTGGGGCAGTGCAAGGAGCTCACGGTGCTGCAGAAGCGGGGGTGCAGCTGCGGCAGACATTGGCACACAGCGCCTTTGACGTCACTGCATGTCTGAGCTCCAACAGAAACCAAAGAGAAAATCCCCGCTTGGTCTAGGGAGGTGATGAGGGCCCCAGTGGCAAACACCCACATCCCCGGGCTCTCCCCAAAGGTTGGCGGAGCCCCCCCACCGGATGGACCCTCTAATTTCAGAAAAGCCACCAGGTAGGAGAGGCAGGTCCTCCCCAGGGGGTGATCCAGGGGGCTGGAAGGTCTGGTTGGGGGTGCTGGAGGGGAACAGAGCTTCAGGTAGGGGAGTAGAGGTGTCTCGCCAAGACAGCACCTCCAAGAGATGCCCTGACTAAGAGAAGCATAAAGAAAATTAGAAAAACAAAAATCTTGATCCTACCCCTTGCCAAATCTACAAAGACATTTCTAAGCAAAATGAAGTGGTCATTTTTTTTTCTTGGAGAAAAAAAAAAAAAACTATATTAAAACATTTGTAAAGTACTCAAATGTTGCTGGAAGTAGAACTGTTTACTACCAAATGAGACTGAAAGATGTCTGGAATATTTTCTACTGAAAAAAAAAAGTGTCTTTTTTTTGCCCTATTTCGTTACACTGCTGCTTTAATAGTAATTATTTTTAATTTATGTGTAAGGAGGGGATCAAAAGAGGGAAGAACATTTGCAGTGATCCTTTTTTATAATGAGAACCTCTGGAGCTAGCCAGTTTATTCACTATACTTAGGATTCACTATGGTGAGATGTTAATATGCCTAATTAGGTAATAATGGGAGCCATCACAGGTGTTCACTATGAAAAAAAAATCATTATAGACATCACTATAGTGAGCAATTACTTCCTTATTTAAAAAGAAAATGAAGACAGTTTCATTTTTAGGGTCCTAGTTGAAGGTTATTGAGTATTTACCCATGCTGTTCTGCTGAAATAACACCACAAATAAAGACAGTCCTCAGCCAATCAGGTTTTAATGATCTTTGAAATTCAAATGATAAATAAGTTATATAAAAAAACATCTGTGAGCTTCTTCACGTTACCCTTGGCTCTCAGGAAAGAACAGTTACGTACTTACCATAGACAGCAGATCTTCGAGAATCTCTCATCAGGTCACACCTATGGAACATAAGACATCAGGCTTTAGGACCACATGGAAACTTTTTCAAGCAGTACCACTAGGGGCCACCCTTGACAACGTCAGACGCTGACATCGCTACATAAGCATGGGCGGCCCCGACCATTATCAGTTCCCTGCTTAAGATCAAGCTCGGAGGACCTCCCTGTGGGGAACCAGGAGAGGAGCCATAATTCTGCCGAACAGTCAAGGCAGAAAACAGTAGAGAAGCTATAAAGAGGAAAAGGGCAGCATTGGTACAGCCTTCATGACCCAGGAGGGGCATGCTCAGAGGGCCATCTCTAGGAAACCAGGAAAGAAAACAAGGTTCCAGCTACCAGGCAGAGCTGGGACCCCCCCCAATGGCATGTCCCATAGAAAGGGTCAGGCGCAACGCCAAGAGTCAAAGAAGGCAGAGGTTCAAGCCTCTCTTGTAGAAAAGCAAGGAGACAGTAGATTTTTCCTGCCACCAGTAGAGGCTGACACAACAGGTAATCTGTCTTGAAGAGGAAGACAAGAGGTACAGAGCACAGAGTCCAAGGCGGATGGAGGGAGAGCTGGCATAACCTAATGAGAGATTCTCTCAAAGATCTACTGTTATAGTAAGTACGTAACTGCTCTTCTTTGAGGATATCTCCTTCATCAGATCACACCTACGAAATTATTCCCAAGCAGTACTGACGGAGATACAGTCTGGGTGGCTGGAGCTTATAGACCTAAGAAAGAAGGCCTTGAAGCACAGCCAGGCCGAAGCCTGCCCTTCTTCTACAGACAATGTGCAAACTATAGTGTTTTGTGAAAGTATGAACAGTACTCCAAGTTGCAGTAGCACAGATTCCTGCAGCTGGAACATTCCTGAAACAGGTAACTGAAGTGGGTCAGGCCTCTGGTTGAATGATCATGAACAACCGCAGGAAGATCTTTATTATGTTTCCTGTGACAGAACGTAATATAGTTGGCCAACCATTTTGACAAGCACTGTTTAGAGATTGTAATGCCCCCCTTTCCCAGAGGTAGAAAAAACAAATTAGCTGTGAGGACTTCCTGCAGTCCTTTGTACTGTGTATATATAATATCAGAGTATTCTGTGTACATCTAAAGTATGGAGCAATGCTTCCCCTGGATTGGCATGCTCTGGAAAAGAAACTGGCAGGTGGATGGTTTGATTTAAAGTAAACTCAGACACCACCTTTGGTAAACACGTCGGGGTTGTGCATAAAGACACACTGTCTTTGTAGAAAATCAAAGAAGAAGGCTCACACATAAGAACCTGAAGCACTGAAAGTCTTTGAGCAGACATAATAGCAACTAAAAACAATGCTTTCCATGGTAGAAGGCCTAACTCGCAAGTTGTGGCTGGATCCAAAGTAAGCTTTTCCAATACAAAATTGAGGTCCCAAGTCAGGACTGGATTGTGGATGGGAGGCTGCAAGTACAGAATGCATCTCAAAAACCTAAAGGCCACCTCCAGTTGGGTCACAGTACGGCCATCAATGGGCACACGGAAAGCTGATATGGTGGCCAAGTGCATCTTGTTAGAAGAGTACTGAAGTCCAGCATCTGACCAGGACAGTAAAAACATTCCAGAATCTGATTCACTGGGTGAGTGCAGGGGGATCCAGGTGATGAGAAGTGGCCCAAAAGGCAAATCGATTCCATATCACGGAGTAGGTAGCCCTGTTAGAAGGCTTCCTAGCAGCCACCAGGACATCAGCCACATTTGAGGACACTTCCAATCTTGTAATTGCTATGCCCTCAGGAGCCAGGCATGGGGATGACATGACCAGGGTCCAGGTGGACCACGATTCCCTGCTCCTGTGACAGCACACCCCTGCACAAGGGCAGGGGCACTGGAGGTTTCACTGCTAACTGCTGTAGCAATGGAAACCATATCTGAAGAGGCCAGAAGGGAGCTACAGGAATTAGAGTGGCTTCCTCCATTTGGAGTTTGAGTAAAACCCTCTGAATTAGAGGAAAGGCATACAGGAACTCCTCCTCCTTTCCAAGAGAAGGGCAACCTGTCTCACCAGAAAACTCCAGGCCCTGGATCGAGTGAGCAGAAAAGTGGCAGTTTTGCAATGAGTGGAGACACAAAAAGGTCCAATTTTGGTTAACCCCACCTGTCAAACAGGTCTTTGACTACAAAGATCAGCAGCTCCCACTCATGCATTCTGGACTGTGACCAGCTTAGCCTGTCTGCCAGAATATTTTGGACACTTGAAATATTGATGGCTGATAGCTGAAGATCGTGTTCTAGAGCCCAGTACCAAACTCTCATCGCCTCCCAACACAGGATAAGAATGAGTCCCCCCCTTCCTTGTTTATGTAGTGAACCACACTGATGATGTTCATCTGCACCAGCAGAGGACCCAGGGACAGATGGTTGTGGAAGGCCTACAGAGCACACAGAAAAGCTCACATCTCTAGAACACTGATATGGAGGGAAGTCTCCACTTTGGTCCACATTCTTAGAGTCTGATGAGGACCCAGATGTGCCCCCAGCCCATTTCTGAGGCGCGTGTGCTGAGAATCTGCTGAGGGGACAGAATGAGGAAAGGAAACCCTTTTAGCAAGTTTCTGCTTCCATCCACCACTGAAGCACCTTGCAGATGGAGGAAGTTACTAGAACCTGCTGTTCTACATCATCCGTGCGCTGGTTCCACAGGACCTTCAGAGTCCACTGAGGGATTCTCATGTGCAGCCGTGCCACGGATACCACGACTATAGCTGCCACCATCAGGCTCAACAGTCTCAGGAATGTCCTTGCTGTGACATACCAGCATTGAGACACCATGTGGGTCTGAGCTGAGGCATCCAGCTCTGTCCTGGGGCAGGAAGGTTAGGCCTCGAGTTGTGTCCAGTATTGCCTCTATGTACTGTAGATGCTGACAAGGGGTCAGGACGACTTTGACAGGTTGACATGATCCATGAGGCATTGAGTAGCTGTCTGGTAAGCGCTAGGGTGTGAGAAAGGTGCTCCTTGGACTAAGCTTTGAGCAGCCAGTCTTATAGATGGGGAAGACAGAGACCCTCTCTCCCGAGAGTGGCTGGCACCACTGCCAAGTATTTGATAAATACTCGTGACGCAGATGACAAGCCAAAGGGCATTACCCTGAATCGGTATTGTGCCCCTGGAATGGAAAATAACAGTTACGTAAGAACTTATTGTAACAACAGATCTTCGAGGGGAATCTCGGTCATCAGGTCACACCTATGGATCTTCACCATCAGGCGGCGTCAGGATCCCATGGAAGCTATTTTCTGCAGCAGTCTATTAGGGACTGCCCATGCCAACAACAGCCTCGACGTCACCTACCCTATATAAGCGTAGGTAGCCCTGCTCTCTTCGCAGTTCTTTCCCTAGCCAGAAGCCATGAGAGACAGCAGTCCTGCCAGGGAACGAGGAGAGAGAAGGTGGCCAGCTAGCAGAAAGGCTGGAGCAACAGGAAAGAGAGAGAGAGAGAGAGAGAGAAAGAAATGGAGGGAGGGAGGGAGGGAAGGAAGGAAGGAGAGAGAGAGAGAGAGAGATGGCATGACTTGACAGAGATTCTCTCAAAGATGTACTGTTATGGTAAGTTCTTATTCAGCTGTTCTATCTTCTTTGGAGATGTCTCTGTCATCAGGTCACACCTATGGAACGAGTCCCAAGCAGTGCTAAAAGCAAGGACAGTCTGAGTGGCAGGAGGCCAGAGGCCTAAGAAAGGAGACCCTGAAGCACAGCATGGCCAAAGCCTGCCTGTCTTCTGGATGCAATGTCCAGTCTGTATTGCTTGGTGAAAGTGTGGATAGTACTCCAAGTGGCAGCAGCACATATCTTAGCTGCAGACACGCCCCTGAAACCGGCAACTGAACTGGCCATGCCCCTGGTGGAATGGCCCTTAACCCCAGGGAGTTCTTTACTATACTTCTGGTAACAAAAAATAATACAGTTGGCCAACTGTTTGGACAAGTACTGTTTGAAACAGTAGCACCTTCTCTGACAGGGGCAAAAGAAACAAAACAACTGAGAGGACTTCCTGCAGTCCCTAGCGTGGTATGTATAGTAATACAAAATTCTATGCACATCCAAAGTATGGGGCAATGCTTCCCCTGGATTGGCATGCTTTGGATAATAAACAGGCAGGTGCACGGATTGATTTACGGTAAACTCAAGACACCACCTTAGGGTTAAGTATGCAATGAGACTGTGTCTTTGTGGAAAATCAAATAAGGCTGCTCACATATGAGAAGCTGTAGCTCTGAAATTCTTTGAGCAGAAGTAATGGCAAATAATATAATGCTTTCCACAACAGAAAGCGTAGCTTGCAAGATGCGGCTGGCTGAAAAGGAGGCAGGATCAGCTTCTCCAAAAAGAATTCAGTTCCCAAGCCGGAACCGGGTTATGGATAGGAGGCTGCAAGTGGAAAATGCCTCTCAGAAAAGTATGGGTCACATCTAGCTGTGCCACTGTAAGGCCCTCAATGGGCACATAAAAGGCTGATATGGCAGACAGGCGCACTTTAAGGAAGGAGTATTGGAGTCCTGCATCAGACAAGGTGACAAGGTCAGGAGATAACTCCAAAACCTGGTTCAGTGGGTAGGTGAAAGGGTCCAGACTATGAGATGCAGCCCAGATAGCAAACTGCTTCCATTTCATAGTGTAAGTAGCCCTGGTGGAAGGTTTCCTGGCAGCCACCAAGACATCAGCCACTTTGAGACACCGCAAATTGAGCAATGTCTATGTCCTCAAGAGCCAAGCATGCAGGTGGAGAGACTTGAGGTCTGGATGGACCAGGGTCCCCCGTGCTGGAGTCAGCAGGTCCTGGTAAAGAGGCAGGGGAACTGGATGCTCCATAGCCAATTGTTGCAGTAATGGAAGCCAAATCTGCCAAGGCCAAAATGGGGCCCACTAGAATTAGGGTGGCACCCTCCATCTGTAGCTCAATGAGAACCCTCTGAATCAGAGGGAAGGGAGGAAATGTGTAAAGAAACCTCCCTTTCTAAGAGAGGGACAATGCGTCTTGAAAGGAAACTCCAAGCCCTGGATCTAGCAAGCAGAAATGCAGCAATTTTACATTGAGTGAGAATGCAAAAAGGTCCAACTCTGGATGACCCCACCTGTCGAACAGGTCTTCTGTGACAGAGGTCAGCAGTTCCCACTCATACAGTTTGGACTGTGACCTGCTGAGGCTGTCCGTCAAGGCATTTGGGGTGCCTTGCACATAGATGGCTGACAGTTCCAGACTGTGATCTAGGACCCAATACTAGACCCTCATTGCTTCCCAGCACAGAGGGTAGGAATGGGCCCCCCTTGCTTTTTTTTTTTTTTGTAACAGACCACACTGAGATTGTCCAAGTAGACCAACAGAGGGCCCAGAGAGAAATGGTTCTGGAAGACCTGGAAGGCATACAGAACCACCCTCATCTCTAAAATGTTTATGTGAAGGTGAGTCTCCCAGTGGGACCAGAGACCCTGGATCTGATAAGGACCCAGATGGGCTCCCCAACCTAGACCCGGAGTATCTGTGGTGAGGATTTGGTGAGTAGTGGGGATAAGAAAGGGAACCCCTTTAAGAGATTGACTGGGTCCATCTACCAGTGAAGCACTTTGCATACTGGCAAGCAGACAAGGACCAGCTGATCTAGATCATCTGATCGCTTATCCCACTGAACCCTGAGGGTCCACTGCGGTACCCTCATGTGCTACCTGGCCAGAGGAACTATAACAATGGCTGTGGCCATGAGGTCTAGCAAGCTGAGGAATGTCCTGGCTGGGACACGCTGGCACTGAGCCACCTCCTGGGCCTGGGCAATAAGGCAGTCCACCCTGTCTTGAGGAAGGAAGGCCTTGCCCTGAGTAGAGTCCAGGACTGACCCTGTGTATTGCAATCATTTAGATGGTGTCAGCACAGACTTGGGCCAATTAACAGTGACCCCCAAGGACTGGAATAACTGTAGGGTGCATTCTAGAATCAACGACAGGAGCTCCCTGGACTGGGCTTTCAGTAAGCTGTTGTCCAGATATGGGAAAATGTAGAGGCCCTCGTGCTGAATGGCTGCTACTACAGCTGCTAAGCACTTGGTAAATACCCATGGTGCAGAGAATAACCCAAAGGGTAATACCCTGAACTGGTAATGCTACCCCTGGAACAGGTACCACCTGTGAGGGAGCAGACCATGATATGCAGATAGGCATCTTGCATATTGAGGGAGCATAGCCAGTTACCCTGCTTGAGCAGAGGAAGAAGGCCATGCAAAGTGCCAATCCAGAACTTTTTGTACTGAATAAAAAGGCTTAACTCCTTGAGGTCTAGAATGTGCCTCAAGTCCCTTGTTCTTTTGGGAACCAAGAAGAACCTGGAGTAGAACCCCTTGTTCCTTTGCTGCCTGGACACTGGTTCTATGACCTCTTTGCACAGCAAGGTGAGGATTTCTTCCCCGAGCACCTGTGTGTGATCTGCAGGGTAAAACGGTTGGCTAATGGTTGAAGTAATAAGTATCTGTTTGCATGTAAGTGTAGATGGAATTATAATGAGTCAATGTATTGTATTTTGTTTATGTACTGTCTGATGTTAATTCTTTGTTTAAATGCCACGGCTCACCATTTTAAATGAGTTTTACTCAATGGTCTAACCCATTTAATAAAAATGAAAAAATGAACATGGGGACTGGGGAACATCTGGAGGCTGCTCTAGAAGCTCTTGCATAAGGACCTGTTTGATTATCTGCATGATCCAAGCATCTGTTGTAATGGGTCTCCACTGGGACAAATGGAGGGAGAACCGACCTCCAACTACCACCATCTGGCTTGGGAGAGCAAAAGAGGGATCTATCAAGGAGTCAGGCAGAGGTTGAGCCAGTGGCTGGAGCCACACCTCCTCCTCTGGATTGCTTGGTAGAAGGACCAGAGGTGGAAGAGGGGCAGGTAAAGCGGAGGTGGCTCTGCGCTTACCCTGAAGCTCGGCTCTGGGACCAGACTTGTGAGACACTTTATGAAAGGAGGACCTCGGCCTACTCCTGGGTTGAGTATGGTTCAGGGAGTGAACAGACCGAATAATCCTACTGAAGGCCTGCAGTTCATGGATAATGTCCTGCACGTCTGGTCCAAAAGGTTGGTGACCCACGAAAGAAGCATTCAAAGCCTTTTGCTGGACAACATTTGCAATGCCAGAGACTCTAAGCCAGAAATGCCTTCTAAGGCAAATGAAAAAGACAGCTGCCCTGGCTGTAGTATCAGCCATATCACATGTAACTCTAAGGAGTTGCTTACTGACATCTTCTGAGGCCTGGGACATATTAAGGAGCTCCTGCCTCTCAGAACACCCAGAGAGGGCCTGTGCAACTGCCTTGCCATTCCACCAAAGGGTATTCTGGTACTTAATGAGATGGGCCAAATAATTGGCAATACCAAGACCAAGGCTGGCACAGGCAAAAGTCTTCTTGCCCCAGTGGTCCAATCCCCTGGACTCATGGTGAGGAGGCCGGGAACTAACGTGCTTAAGGGACTTAGTTCTGTCATAAGCAGACTTGAAAACCACGGAGTTGGTTTCAGGCTGGACTGTATAGAAGAGTAACCCCCGAGGTTTCTGACAAAGCTTGTCAGCCTTCCTCGGCATGGCGGGTACCATGTTGGGCCTGTCCCAGGCTGCTGTGGTAGCATCACTCAGGGCTGGCAATAGGGGTAGAAAAACCTTGGATGGAAGGGAAAGGGGAAATTGTTTAACCAGGTAAGGCACACTAAGCCGGAGCTCGTTTCCAGGTGCGACCTGGGAACACAAGGAAGTTAAGTGACTTGCTCAGGGTCACACAGTAAGCAAGTGGGAGTTGTGGGATTCAAACCCAGGTCTCCAGGTTTGCAGCTCAGTGCTCTTAACCACTACACTATACTGTCTCCTATGGACGGAGACTCTGGGATCTCCAGGAAATCCACCAGATTCCTCCTAGTCTCATCATCCTCCTCAGTGTGGAACCCCATGGTGGAGAAGAATGCTACATAATGTTGTAAAGGAGGGTCCTCAGGGTGGGGTGGGGGCCTGGGAGTGCCTGACAGACTCCTCACTTCTGGAAGAGACAGACTCCTTACTCCTGGAAGAGAAAGTGGACCTGTCAGAGAACTCCACATCAACGTCTTGCTCCCCATCCTTTTCCTCACGGAGGAATAGATCAGAATGGTATTCCTCTTCGATGTCATTCTGCTCTGAAGCAAGGACTGACAAACATAGCATCAATGGTTCTCCAGAGGGTGCAGGGTGCATGGCTCAAACTGGCATCAACACCGAAGCAGTGGTCGATGGTGCAAGTGATGGCCCAGGCCATGGAACTAGTTACTAAGAGACATGATAATACAGGCAAGTATGGAATTAAGGTCACCGACAGGAACAGGAATGGTTGTCGATACAGGCATCGACAGAGGGGCACGTAGCTCGGGTCCGACGACAGACCACTAACTGCAGTGGTGGCAGTTGGACACAGCACTGACTGCCCTCAAGGCTAGAGAGGTCTCGATGGCCGGGGCAGGGACTGATGACCTGGAGATCAACGGCCCTTCTGCAGCCCTATGATGGCTGGGAGACTCTAATCCACCATGGAAGGGGGGGCAGATAGAAACAGAGGCCTACACAGGGCGAGTCATTGACACTGGAGCAGTCAACGGGGCGATAACAGGAGATGAAGAAGAAGAATCCAGCAGGACCAGGATCACTGACGGGGAGAGCAGTCTTTAGGGTGCTCCTTGCCCCGACCAGAATATTTCCCTGAGGATTTGTCCCAGGCCTTGGTGGCTTGAGACCCTGAAAATGCTGGCGACTGGGTGAGGGGCTCTGGAGGACCCTTGCTCTCTGCTGGCTGTCTGCTACTCCATGAGGAACTCCTGCAGGGCCTTCTTGCATTGGCGTCAGGTGGTGAGGTTGAACTCCTGGCAGCACTCACAGGCGAGGACACTGCGGCTAGGCCCAAAACAGTAGACACAGAATTTGTGTTTGCTAGTGGAGGGAAATCTTCTTTCTACAGCAACAGCAATGGAAAACAGCAGATGAAGGAGTAGTTCTCAACATACAAAGGACAAGGGAATCACTTCAAAAAAAAAGTGATTCAGAAGTAAGTAGAGCTAAAAGGGTAAGTAAAAATGGTGGTTGAACTGAGCAACGAAACTTCCAGAGTCTGTGTGCGAATGGCTGATGATGGGAAAGAAATGGGGAGGCAGTGGGGCTGCCCATGCTTTTACAGGTTGTGAGACGCTGAAGCCTGACACTGGCGTGGGCAGCCCTAATAGACTGCTGCAGAAAAAAACTTCTGTGGGACCCTGACATCGACGGCAAAATTCCATAGGTGTGATCTGATGACAGATATCCCCGAGGAAGATCTCAACGCACCTCCTGAGGGGGACAAATCTTGATATGCAGGTAAGCATCATGCATGTCTAGGGATCATATCCAATCCCCCTTGGTTCAGAACTGCATCAGGTCTTGGAAAGTGACCATTCTCAACGTCTTATACTGGATGTAAAAGTTCAGGTTTCTCAGGTCTAGAATGGGCCTTAAGTCCCTGGTGGATCTGAGGATGAGAAAGAAATGAGAATGGAACCCTGTGTCCCTTTGCTGCCCAGGAACTGGTTCTAGGGCCCTGAAACAGGAAACTGAAGTAGGTCCTGTGAGAGGGCAAAGCATAGGTGGTCAAGGCTGCCACTGTCTGCCCCAGCAAAATAGCAGTCTTCAGCAGAGTCATAGTAAGTGGGGACGGATGGAAATAAGGAGACCTAGAGGGCGCACTGAAAGCAGGTCTAAAAGCTCTAGAGTAGGGCTATGCACCTTTCTGCCTAAAAGCATGTGCGACTGGCATTTTCCCTCAGTCAACATGGAAAAGGGGGTGCCCTGCAACCCCACTAGAGTGGGGGAGGCAGACAGGGGGTGCAGGTGATCCAGGCTAAGCCCAGCAAAGTGGGGGGCCACTGTGGTGCCCAAAGTATAGTGGTGGGGGAGGAAAAGATGTTCATTACCCTACCCATGTGCCGGGGTGGGGCAATAAAAACATGGCCCAGGTTGCCTGGGGAGAAGGCACACTGGCTGTTTCATGTGAGGGGTGGCCAGGACGTGAGTTGGGGGCTGTAACCCCTCATGCCACCTAGGTAAGGGATAATGGATTAAGACCACCTTGTGCCAATACTGAATGCAAATCTGTCATAGGAACGGCTGGCAGGACAGGAGTGCTGAAACGTGCCCATGCTACATTCCCCCAGAAACTGGGTCTGGGTTCAAGGAAAGGGAGGGCAACATTCTGGTAGCTGAACCCCTGTGAGCCCCAAGGGGTAGCCCACCTATATAGCCAACAAAGGCAGAGTGGGCTCAGGAGGCAGCAAGCTGTAGCTCCAGAGCAGGCATGGAAGTGCCACCCCCCCATCAAAGGGTGAGGGGGCCCATCCGCCTGAGGGGCAGTCCGGGGGAAGAGACAAGTGTACCCCTGTAAAAGCCATGCCACCTGCATTGGCTGTGTGCCCAAAGGAGAGAGAAAGACATTCTTTGAAGAACCATCTGCCCTGTAAGATGGGTGGGAACCATGTGCCAAAGAAAGAGGCTACAATCCGGGCAAGCACCCTCTGTTGACAGGGGAAGGCCAGAGGTGGCATTAACAAGGCCCAGCATGAAAGAAGCCTGGTCCAAATGTTACGAGGGACCAAGGCGAGTGCACTGCTTGGCACCGACTTCCAAATCGTCAATGGGCTCGATGATGCACCCATCAACGGTGGAAGCGTCAATGGCGCACTGCCCATGCCAAGCCTGAACTGATCGGGGGGGAGGGGAATGAGGCAAGAGACCCCCCACCACCAACGTTCATGCCATCAACTAGCTCTGGAGGACAGCTGACGGGGGGGCAGAGGTGTCACTATCAGGGTTGTCACTGCAGCCATCACCATGTGATGTAGGGGGACATCGACAGGGGAGGCAGCAGGTGTCATCGTCGAGAAGGCTGGGCAGCCAAGACTACCCAAGAGAAGCCCATCACCATGGCCACTGCAGGGGCGTTGGGATGCGGAGGACGTAGAAATGAGAGGCACAGGGTGCCACTGTCAAGAAACATATGCCAGCTGTGACTGGCCGAAGTGAACGTGGCCATGGGACAAGAGGCGCTATGGTGTTACCATCCATGAGATAGCGTTGGCTGAGGAGGCATGGGGCACCACCACCTAGGAACCAGGGCCAAACGAGACTGGTGACAGAGAAGCAGTCCAGCCCTAATCCATCCGTTAGCTGGATGGAAGGCAGGAAGGATGGGAAAGGCGGAGTTTTCACTGTGCCTGGGGGGCCAGCCGTAGCTGGACCCTGGAAAGCTGCCCCAGAGCCCCCCACCTGTTAGAATCCTGTTGGGGGGGGTCATTCAAAGCAGCAGTTTTCTGAGGAAGGCCCAGAGGCCTGCAAGGAGGAAATCCCGAAGTGAGAAGACCGCAGTTCCATGAAGAACTGGGTCCACCGGTGACAAGAAGGCGCCTCAGACCTAAGACAAGAAGGGGACTTGGCCTGACCAAGTGCCACTCCAGACAGCTGACATCAGCAAAGAAAGGATCCAGGAAACACAGGGCTAGAGTCACGGGCAATGGTGGTACTGGAGGTGGCATTGAGGATCTGTTAGCTGCGTCAGATGCTGTTGTGGGCGGCTCTTAGTGGTACTGCTTGAAAAAAGTGTCCACGTCGTCTTACAGCCTAACAGATTATTTTTCCATAGGTGTGACCTGATGAAAGAGATATCCTCAAAGACGTAATAATTCACAAGTAAAGGGTGCACTGAATGTGAGGGAGGTTGCCTAAAGTGGTTATAGAAGCAGAAACAATAGATTCAAACTGAAATTCCAGGACCACTGGGGAGAAAAGGCATAAACTGCTAAGACAACAGCAGGAGGATAGACCTGCTGAACACTGCCTCAAAATTGTGGTCCCAACAGGATGGAGAATAATGGGACTGCAAATGTTCTTTTCTTTCAAAACATTTCGTTTTCTCTCAAACAGCTGCAGAGACATCAGAGGTAATTAGAAAAAGATGTTAACATGGGCAAAACATGTTCTGCTACGATTAGATGCATGGTTCTACATAGCACTTTTAACATTCCTTGAATAAAATCCTTCTGCAGTTCGTACGGTGACAGTTACAGGTAACCCCTAATATGCTCTTATTTTTTTTTCTTAATTAGTCTTTCTGCACTGCAGATCACAGGGACTTGTGAGCGTTTTTTCCTCCACATTTTCTTGGTATCTGATTGCAACTCTTCACATTTAAGAATTGTTCACGTTTCCATATGGATAAGATTGTAGTCACTGGCAGTGGAGTCAGACACCCGACTGGTGCATTGTTGGTTCTGACTTTGTGACTACAGCGTCTTGCTTAATACTTTCTACATTTCATTAGTATTGGGGTGTCACATGTGGTTATTTGCTACCTCTTAATTCTTGGTGACTGTCAGGTTCTTGATTCCAGTATTTGGTAAACAGATGTTTCAATGTTGGCACAGTACCAAGAGGGCTTACCTCATGCCTTCTGACATGAGAATATCACATTCAGCAGCCAGATTTTTCTTTGGGATAATGTTTCTAAATTTGGAAGGGGGGGTTGCTAACACCATGAGGAAAATAAATCTCATTCTTCAGCCAGGCATGTTTAAACTGACGAAATTAGTACTGTTTCGTGTCTCTTCTGATGATACTGGAGTGCATCCTTCCGTTTGAAACTCTTCCCACAATCAGTACACCTAAAAGGCCTCTCTCCCGTGTGGACCCTCTGATGGCTTGCAAGTTTGTCCTTCCATCTAAAGCTCTTCCCACACTCAGTACATTTAAAAGGTTTCTTTTTTGAGTGAATTAACTCATGCCTAGTAAGATAGGATTTTAATGCAAAACTCTTCCCACAATCACTACATTCATGAAGCTTTGCTCCTGAGTGAATTTTCTGGTGTATTTTAAGGTGTGGTTTAGTAGTGAAAGTTTTTCCACAATCAGTACATTTAAAAGGTTTCTCTCCAGTGTGTACTACCTGATGATCTGTGAGTTGGTGCTGCCATATAAAACTCTTCTCACAATTGGTACATTTAAAACGTTTCTCTCTGTGAACCTTCTGGTGTCTATAAAGAGATGACGGACCTGGGAAACTCTCCCCACAGTCAGCACATTCACAAGGCTTTATTCCTGAATGATTCCTTCGGTGTTTAGCCAGATATGCTTTAGTTGCAAAACTCTTCTCACACTGAGTACATTTGAAAGGCTTCTCTCCTGTGTGAGTTGACAGATGACCCGCAAGTTGATTCTGCCATCTAAAACTCTTCCCACACTCAGAGCACTGAAAAGGTTTCTGTCCGTTGTGAATTCGCTGGTGTCCAATAAGATATGTCATGGTTCTGTAGCTCTTCCCACAATCCGAACATATAAATTGCTTTACTTCTGTGTGATTCCGTTGGTGAATGACAAGATATTGTTTTGTTGTAAAACCCTTCCCACAATCTGAACATTTATAAGGCTTTACTCCTGCATGACTCAGTTGATGACTGGCAAGATCACGTTTAGCTAAAAAACTCTTTCCACATTCGGTACACTTATATGGTTTATCTTCAATGTGAACCCACTGGTGTCTATCAAGATAGTGTTTACTTGTGAAACACTTCTCACACTTAGGACATTTGTAAGGCTTCACATCAGAGTGGATCTGCTTGTGTGTGTTGAGATGCGTTTTACTTGTGAAACAGTTTCCACACTCATCACACTGAAATGGTGTCTGTTCCATGTGTACCCACTGATGGCGTGTGAGTTTGTCCTTCCATCTAAAACTCTTCCCACAGACAGTACATGCATACGGTTTTTCACCTGTGTGAATCCTCTGATGGCCTATGAGGTGGTGCTTCCATCTAAAACTCTTACCACATTCAGTACAGTTAAAAGTTTTCTGTTCCGTGGGAATCTGCTGGTCTTTTGGGGCGATGACCACGCCATATAAAACTCTTCCATTCACTGGTAGACTGTGACGATTTCTGTGATGAACAATTTTTGTGATCAGTCTCCTCTTTGTGAGCCTGCAGATGGTCTCTTAATGTGTGTTTAATAAATGATTCTTGATCTGGAAAGCTCACTTTACATGCAGTACATGTAAGACACTCTCCTGTGAGGCTTTGCTGGAGTGTAGGAAGTTCTGACTGATGAGTCTCCTCCTCCTTAACATCAGCAGATACAGGCACTAGAATTAGAAGAAAACAAGATGCTTCATTATTTTGTTTTGTGACCCATAACAAAAAAAAAAAATCTTCACATTACAGATTTGACAGAGACTTGTTCTACAAAATTAAATACTACAACTGAAATATACCTCTTCACTGTCCTACAGGGTCAAAATGTCATACACTTAACGTAAAACAAAACCCCAAAACTGAAACAGCGCAGTATAACACAGTGAGAGAGTACAATACTGCGAATGGCTCTGCCCCTCTCACTATCCCAGGCAGAGGATAAGACCTCTGCTGGGATGGGGTTCTGCTGAGCAGCTGGCGTGGCTCGATGGAGTAAGCCACTGGAAGCAAAGAACCAGACAATGCATTTGGGACGGATTCAATTCCTGGTCCCAGATGCATGAACCCAGCACATGCAGTATTTCTATCCCTCCCCAGAGTTAGTTGAGCTGGTTAGGGGGTCCAGAAACACAACCTCCATAATGAGTGTGCTGGGCGGGCCCCCTCCGCTAAAAAAAAAAAACAAAAAAAACAAAACATGCCACATGGCATGTATCGCGCTGTATTGGCAGCGTGGTATATACATGCTGCATAATGTCTTGCGATATCATGACCCCGTGCTCTTCAGTGCTACACACTGTGTATAGCGCCAGCATGTTATACATAGAAACACTGAATCTGAGAGTAGATAAGGGCCACTTGGCTCACCCAGTCTGCCCATTTTTTTCCTACATTCCTTCTTGCTGCAGACCCTACTTGATTTACAGCTCTTTCTCCACCCCCTCTTCTTTACCTCTACAATTCCCTTGTGCCTATCGCATGCATTTTTTAACCTTCTCCATCCAATCCATTCTCAGCTTTTGATGTTCACTTTGAGACAAATGGGTTTTCTGAAGAAATGCCAACAAGGTGCCAAGTATGCCAAATTCCTGTAGGTTCCATGCCCATTTAAAGGGACACTGTCAACCTGTTTTTCATCATATTATACATTTTATGATTGCTTACCTTCTCTCTAAAATTAATTGATGTTGCTGTTTGTTTTGTTTGTCTCCTTGTTTAGTAGAACTGAAATTCATGCTAATGTATATTTATAAACAACCTTGTTTGGTTTACAATCCTGGATCTGTTCTTACTGCATACAGAATAAGGGGTGCTAGCTGCACATTCGAGCAGACTTGATAGACCTCTAGGCCTTTATCTGCTGGCAAATTTCGTATGTTCGTATGTTCCTGGGCATTAGAAACATACCCAAACAGTGTAGTCACTCGTGAGGCAGTAGCCTTCCTAAACTCCAACTGCATCATGAGGTGCTAGACTGTATTGTGGGTGTTCCCAAGTCCAGGAAAGATGCAGTTGGAGCTAATCAAGGAATGGAAACAAACCTTTATTTGTGGTAACACTAGTATAGTGGGCAGTCTGTGTTTCACTTTTTTAAAGAAAGAAAGTCAGAATAAAACTACCAGCTACATCAGCAATCTTTGCAGAATGTAGGAAGTCATAAAATGCGTTTTTTTAAAATAGGGACCTTTGAGACCTAAGGGGGTTGACATTGTCCCTTTAACTGGGGAGTGCAGCCCCTTGACATTATAGGTGACTATTTTCAGATCTGACATGGTAGAATGCAACTGATACATGGGACACACATTTCACAATAGGCAAAACCAACAACAATGTAAAACTCAGAAAATAGAACTTGAACTATTAGATGAATGTGTGTGAATAAGCATAAAATTCCCGTTAACAAACAACTTAGTTGTGACTTCAAAGTGGACCAATGCAGTTCCCAGGGAATCCCAGCCAGGGGGAACCCTGAGAACTGTGGCACATCTAAAATGGCCACTGACCTGCTGGGCATACCTGGATGGCCACAGAGCCCCCAAGGAACTCCAGGATAGGAGGCCTTCCAAACTGAAAACTGTTACCCGGTTATGAGCATCTTATACCACCCCCATTGCACAGGTATATTTCAGTTCATCCAACCTGAGTAACCAGTACCAGTTAACAAGAAGGTGGTCATCTAGAGTCCCACCGCATCATCTGGGTTATCAAGAGGCGCCTGATGGGAAGCCATCCTTTGTACAATTAACACTTGGGGGCCCACAGCCGTTAGATTACTTATCTCCCCTACCAACACACTGTGAGGGAAGGGGGACAAGCCAGATGCCATGGCCCTCAGTGTAAATAGACCCCCGAGTGGTACTACACCACAACAGTGCACAGGTGCGATCCGGACCTTTTATTAAATGGATGCCCCTCTGCGTATCCATACCCCCATCACTAAGACCTGCTGCCAAAGGGACTTGCCCCACCCTTTGAGCATTTCCCATCTGGGTACCTGGCCTAGGAAATACTGCAATACAGATAAGTTCTGTGTTCCAGTACATACATCCAAACAGCCCCCGTGTTCCAATACATACAACCAAACAGAGCCCCCTTACAGTAATAAACATACATCAGTAAACACATTATATAGGTGCCCACTCTTGTCCTTAGAGTTCTGAGTTCCTTACAAAAACAGTATGTTTATAGTGTCCAAAGGGCTCCCCTCAGTAAATTAAATATCAAAACTCCTTCAGTCCAGATGGAGAGATTCTCCGCGGGAATCATGAACCATGGGAAAGTAGGAGAAGGAAAAGAAAACAGAATTGCCTATCCTGGTGCTTGGAATCAGTCCTGGCCCAGTCAATCCTTATTTTGTGAGGTTGAGGGAGACGAGCCTGTCACATGATCAGCCTTCTGCTGCTTGATGGCTTGCCAACTGTGAGCCGTCGTGGAGGGATGTGTTACATAGTTGCCTTTCGGTCCCTGCCTGTTCCACTGCTGCTGCTGGCACCATTTCTGCAGTGGATGACTGCAACCAAATTCCATACTGTTGAAGACATGAAGAAGGTATGGAAATAATCTAATGCCCCCTGCCATGAAAATTGTTATCTGGACCAGTGCATTAAGCTGCACTTATATTTTTCTCTCTTAGATCCTTGACCACGGAAATAATCAGATGACGTTTAGCCATAATCGGGAGTGAAGTCATGTTCAGAAAAGTTTAGAGTCCCCAAAGAAACAAGCTCTCTCTTGTCCCAGGCTGCTCTGAGCACTTTCATTTTAATTGAGTAGCCCACAAATCGTGCTACTATGGAGTGGGAGCAAGCCTTGGCATTGAAGGGCTTGGGAGCCAGTGCCCTGTGCGCCCGTTCAATTTGCAGGGAGGTTTTTTGTCCAAGCTGAGCAACTCCAGAAGCAGTGAGGAAACAAAGTACTCCACATCTCCCTGCTTCATCCCCTTAGGAGTGCCATGGGTTCAGATGTGGTTTCTTCATGACCTCTGTCCGAGATCATCCATTTTCTCTGTGATCTCTCTTTCCCACCTGTAGTGGTAGAGCAAGGCGGAGTTGTGATGGTCCCCTTGCTCTGTGATTTTAGTCGGGCCCCTCTCTAAATCTCTGGTGCATGCTCAGATTTTTCAGCCCCCTCCACATTTCTGCAACATCAGACTGCAGAGATCTCAAGGATGCATCAATTTTCTGCAGCTCTGAAATGAGTTTCCTGGAGCCGACAATGCAGGAGGCTTCCTCCTCCACCTCTAATCGCTAAAACAGTCTGAGATTTCTTGATTGATAGGCATCTGGGCAGCTGGCACCACTGCTCCATCCTTCCTGGGTTGAGTTTTTTTGGGCTGCGGGCTACCTGTTCTGAAATCTTTAAGCCACTGCCTGGCCAACAGTCCTGGGCCAGCATTCTGATGGAGTTAATTTTGCTGACAAAAGCTGATGAGTACATCATAAATCGCACGACCATAGTGATCACAGTCTACGAGCCAAGACAGGCGTAAGCCCATATACAGCTCGCCCTTGACTCGAAGGGAGTAACCTCCTATAGCATGCGAGAAACAGTATGTATCAAGACTTTTTTTCCAAGGTGGCCATGGTATCACTCCCCACAACCTCCAAAGGCAATCTGTTCCGTACTGTACAGTATGTTCACAACTCTTTGGCTGAAGGAAAAAAGAAATGCTCTCTTCCAAGTCCTATAGCCAGATTATGATATAGCCAATGATTTAAAGGGGTGAAGAGCAGAGCTGGTCAAACTAGCTGCTCATACTATGATGATGTCACAAAAAAAAACAGGTTACTCACCTGTAACAGTAGTTCTAGGAGTGGTATATGTTGTTCATCCATACTGTTTGGCATGTCCCTTTCCCCTTTAAATCTTGCCGGAAGTCTTCAAGCTTGCTCCTCCCACCCACCCAGGTGGTATACACCTCGGCTCCACCCCATGACACCAGATCTTAGCCTGTTGGAAGCCAGGTTCTGTGCGTCTGCAGCTGGGGAGGTTGGGTGGGTCAATGTGGATGAACAACATATACCACTCCTAGAACTGCTGTTACAGGTGAGTAACCTGTTTTTTTTAGGATCGTGGATATGTTGTTCATCCACACTGTTTGGCAGACTCCTAGCAGTTCTCCGGGAGGAGGGAGGCAAGGCGCATACCCCCTACTTAGGGAACAGAGACTGGAGAACTGAGGCCCCAAAACCAGCATCCCAGCGTAACTCAAGGTCGATGTGGTAGTGGGTGATGAAGGTGTTTGCTAACTTCCAGGTAGCAGCCCAGCAGATTTCCTGGATAGGGATGTCCCTGGAAGCAGCCACCGATGAAGCAGTATGGCAGGTAGAATGAGCTCTTATCCCTCTGGGAGGCTCCTTGCCCACCAACTCATAGCACAGACCTATGCACGATGTAATCCATCTTGCTATGGTAAGTTTGGCTGCGGCTTCAGAGTAGGTGATAAACAGCTGGCGAACCTCTCCATGAATTTCCACCATCCTCTCCTTATAATAGGAGAGAGCATGTCTCAGGTCCAAAGTATGGCGCCTGTATTCGGCCTCCGAGGCGTAATTAGGGTAGTATACTGGCAGAGTCAACACCTGGTTAAGGTGAAACTCTGACACTACCTTCGTAAGGAATTTCAGGTGGGGGCGCAGGACAGCTTTGACCCTGTGGAAGACCAGATAAGGGGAGTCCACCGAAAGCACCTGGAGCTCCCCTGTCCTTCTGGCAGACATGATGGCCACCAGGAAGGCCGTCTTCCATGACAAGTGTGACAGCTCACACTTGTGCATTGGTTTGAAGGGCTTGCCCCTGAACTTTGCCAATACCAGCAGTAGATCCCACGGAGGTAGAGGTTTACACCCCGTGATCCAGACCTTTGAGAAAAGTGCCTGACCGGCCCATGCCTGGTAAGCAGAGATGGCTGCCAGGTGCACCCTAAAGGTCAATGACCATAGACCCACTTTGGAGAGAGACCAAATGTAGTCAAGAAGGTTAGCCACAGAACAGGATAAGGGGTCCAGACTCTTATCCAGACACCAAATGGAAACCCTTTTCCATTTGAAAGCATAACACTTCCTGGTCAATTCCTTTCTAGATGCCTCCACCATAGTGTAGACATCTTCGGAAAGACTCAAAGCCTGGAACCTAGCCGCTCAGGTACCATGCTGTGAGGTGCAGGGACTGACGGTCCGGATGGAAGACCTTCCCCTGATTCAGAGATATCAGGTCCAGGCGTGTACAAAGCCGCTCTGGGGGCCTGTGGCTGAGGCTAAGGAGATCTGGATACCAGAACTGGCGCGGCCAGTCTGTGGCTACCAGAATCACCTTCACCTTGTCCCTCCTCACCTTGAGTAACACCAACAAGACTGACATATCGGAAGCTACTGCCCGAGAAAACATTGGCAAGTTCCTCCGAGAAAAGTGTCTCAGGAGTTAGAAAGGAGCAACTTATAGTGCTTGGGTGTGGAACTGCTACAGGCCCTCACAAACCGAGATTGCTTGTCACTGGGAAGTCTCTGCACTCAAGGTGCTTTAAGCAATGCGATATGAAAAAAAACACTGCCCGTTATTTACAGTGCACAATCCAATGCATAGATGACAGCAAACATTTTCAAAGCTGTACGATCCCACCTCCATAATCAGGGACTCCCGTTGACAACAATCCTGCTTGTTGACAAGGCAGGTGCCCACCCTGATGCCAAACCGCTTATGAGTGATAACTAGTCCACTCGCTGCAGGTTTCTTCCAGCTAATATGATGGCTAAACAGCAGACGATGGACGAGTGTATCCTGGCAACCTGAAGCACATCTATAGAGGCAAGCTGCTCAGCAGTGTGCTTTCTGAGGAGAATGACCAAAACAATTTCACTGAAATCATAAACAGATTCTCTGTTAAAGACGCCAGCTAATTCTTCGCTGAGGCCTGGGTGGAGGTATGATCTGAGACTGACAAAGTGCTGGAACAAATCACAAGTTTTGATACTTGCAAGTGAACTGGATACAACCGTAGAGCAGCTGGAATAGCCACATGAGGGGCTATGCGTAACAGCTGAGAAAATGCAGTTATCAGAGGAGGTTCTGGATGCTTTGGTTAATAGGGACTCCCAGGATGCGGGGTACAGGGAGCTCGTGGATCAGGATATCATTGCTGTATCACAAACCAACCTGACTGAGGAACCGGCAATTGAGTAAGAAGACGAAGAGCACAGTGCTCTTCCTGTACAGGTATCGGCAGACTGCTCTGAGAAATGCATCATCTGGCTAGACAGCCAAACTGAGTAGAATTACCTATATACCTTACTCCCTAGGCAACTGAAAATGAAGGCTGTCAAAATGTGCTGTGCCAACTTCAAATGGCGATCCATTAAAGGATTATTTTAAACTGTGAATGCAGTACGTGTATAGTTCTGTACTGTATTGGAAACAAATGAAAAACAACACCACAGAAACTTCTTAAATAAATTATTAAAGCTTTTTAATCCTGTTTTACTGCTGATTTTATTGTTTTTGAGCAAATAAAGATCGATTTTACAATCACTGATGTTGTGTAATATAATTTAAAATACTTGGGCAAGCCCGCCAGCGCAGTAGTTTGATTTCTGTATGTGACGCCAGCGACCGGGTTCAGGAGCGGACTCGCTGCTGGATGGTCGCCGGGAGAAGGAAATGAGCGTCCAATGATGGCTCACCTTCTCGGGGGGAAGGGGATACGCGGCTTGGCGCCTGCAGACTCCTGGAGGAGGCTGGGAGCACAGCAGGAGTCAGCCGCAATACACTAAGGAGTGACGGACGTCGGCATATGCCTTGACATCAGTGGCATGTCATTCTCAGGGAGCAAAAGCGGAAAAATGGCACTGGGCCGATTGGGTGATGGCTCTCCATAACTCTCACCACCGGGCTTCCGGACCTTGATATGCCATCCCAGCAGCACCCCAGGATTGTTGGTTGGCTGCCAGGCCATTCTCCTACGGAGATAAGAGGCTCGCCTGGTGAAGGGATACACTGGGGTTACTTGGGGCTGGCTGCGATGTGGGTCAGTAGGGGTTGGGAGAAGCCATGGTGCGGCAGTTCATGTGGGGGCCTGAAAGAAACCGGCCAGGTACAGGAGGAGTAAAAAAAAAAAAAAAAAAAATACTTGTCATATTCATCAATTAAGCAATAAGCCACAAGGGGTGTGAGTTTATTAGAGATTCTCACTTGTTGGAGTGGTTTGCCCACCAGGGCAGCCGAGTGGGTAAATCCACAACCAGCGTAACTCTAACAACCCGTACATCCCCGAGTGGCTTATTGAGATTATACCATGGATGAGTTCTTTAAAAAAAAAAAAAAAAAAAAAAAAAAGGCATACTTTTTATGTAATAAAATAATGTTTTCAGAGAAATAAGCTTACACTGAAAAAAAAAAAAAATAGTCCTTTATGTCAGATTTATATTCCAAAATATGCACATAGAAAAATGTTTACAGCCCACCATGTTTGCCCTTTGGAGGTTTCTTCATGTCGCTGCAGTTCAAGCTGCAAGCTGAAGCATTTCCTTATTGGTTGCTTGCTTGTGATGCGGCGTTTTGTTGCCAACAGGACCGGATGGCCAAGTTGCTGTTAAGGGCCCGCGAAGTTTGAGTTCGCAGCTGCGGGAGAAGACAATGGTGTAGCTGGCTGAGGGACTGTTGCAGCATGCGGAGAAACCGGAGGTGTTCCCTCTTCTTGACATGTTATGACCCGTTGTATTGCAGTCATGGAGCTTCCGGGTTACTGTCTGCCTCGTGAAAATGGACTTGAGGGAATTTGTTACAGTCGTCTGAATTTCTTTGCTGATTTTTTTTTTTTCGTGCTGCCATTGATAGAGCAAGAGCGGGGATTTTAAAAAGAGACAGGGACTGTACAGGAAAGAGAGGAACTGTACAGGGAATGGGGCGGAGCTGAACGGAGATAGAGATGATTTCAAGGTGAGCCAGGTGGAAATGGTTGCGGGGAAGCAGAAAGGCTGTTTAAGATTAGAGACTGAGGCTTACAGAGTATTTTGTTTGTGATGTACGGAGGTGTTGTTTCGGGATCCCCAGTTAGCGGGGAAGCAAGATGGCGGTTGGAGTTCTGAGATTTGGGGTCAAACTTTTTTTTTTTTTTAAACATGCGGCTGGCTGGCACCTTTTGCGGTGATTATCAGAGGATTTACAACGGAGGTAAGGTGCCAGCCTGCCGTTCTGACTGGCTGCTTTCTGAGGTCCATGGTATAATGTTCTTTAATTCAATGGGCCCCCGATTATCTGAATCCCTCTATTAAAATCACTTGTCATGTTCATCAATGTTATTCAGTTCCATGGGCCCAATTATCTGAATCCCTTGATTATCCAAACTAATTTGATGTCCTACAAGCGGTTCAGATAACAGAGGTTCTACTGTACTGCATTTTTTCATTTATTTACTTTGTTGACTGAATGAGTTAACTGTAACTGGAAATAGGCAGGGATCATCTAAGCAGACTGGGTGGTCCAAGTGGTCCTTTTCTGCCGACAAACAGAACAGTTACGCAAGAACATACCATAACGGTAGATCTTCCGAGGGAGTCTCTGCCATCAGGTCACACCTTATGGAACTTAGCCATAAGGTGCTAGGATCACCCAGAAGCTTTTCTGCAGCTGTCTAGTAGGGGCCGCCTACACCGCCATCAGGCTTGGATGTCACAGCCCTATATAAGCGTAGGTGGCCCAACTCGCTCCTTAGTTCTTTCCCTAGCCGGAGGCCAAACCAGACATGAGTTCCACCAGGGAACCAAGGAGAGAGAGAAGGTGCCTAGCTAGCAAAAGGCTGGAGCAACAGGACAGCTGATCTGAGAGAGAGAGAGAGACAGACAGACAGACAGAGGAGAGAGCGGTACAGAGGGAGGGAGGGAGGGACGGCATGACCTGATGGCAGAGATTCCCTTGAACATCTACTGTTATGGTAAGTTCTTAAACAACTGTCTTATCTTCTTCGGCGAAATCTCTGTCATCAGGTCACACCTACGGATCAAGTCCCAAGCAGTGCTAAGCGCAGGACAGTCTGGGTAGCAGGAGGCCAGAGGCCTAAGAAAGAAGGCCCTGAGCACAGCTAGGCCAAAGCCTGTCCTTCTTCTGGAGGCAATGTCCAGACTCTAGTGCTTGATGAAAGTGTGGACTGTACTCCAAGTGGCAGCAACACAAATTTCCGCAGACACGTTCCGTAAACAGGCAACAGAAGTGGCCATGCCTCTGGTTGAATGGCCATGAACCACACCAGGAAATTCCTTACTGTACTTCCTATAACAAAAAATAATATAAGCACTATTTAGATACTGGAGCACCCTCTTTGCAAAGGTCGAAAGAAACAAACTCCTTGGAGGACTTTCTGCAGGCCTTAGTACATTATGTATAGTGAATTCTATGCACATCCAAAGTATGGAGCAATGCTTCCCCTGGATTGGCATGCTCTGGAAAATAAACAGGCAGGTGGATAGACTGATTTAGAGTAAACTTGGACACCACCTTAGGAAAAAACTTAGGATTAGTACAGAGACCCTGTCTTTCTGGAAAATCAAAAAAGGCTGCTCACACAACAGCCTGTAGCTCTGAAATTCTTTGAGCAGATGTAATAGCAGCTAAAAATAATGCTTTCCATGACAGAAAGCATAGCTCGCAAGATGTGGCTGGCTCAAAAGGAGGCAGGGTCAGCTTCTGTAGAACAAAATTCAGGTCCCATGCCGGCACTAGATTCCAGATAGGAGGCTTCAAGTGGAGGATGGCTTGAACAAAAGTACAGGTCTCAGTACGGCCATCAACGAGCATATGAAAGGCTGATCTGGCTGACAGCATGCTTTAATAGAGGAGTATTTGAGGCCCACATCAGACAAGGTCAGGAGACACTCCAGAATCTGGTTCACCGGAGAAGTGAAAGGGTCCAGGTGATGGGAAGCAGCCCAGATAGCAAAGAGCTTCCATTTCATAGAGTAAGTGGTCATGGTGAAAGGTTTTCTGGCAGCCACCAGGATATCAGCCACCTTCTAAGACACCCCAAAATAAGCAATGGCTATGTCCTCAGGAGCCATGCATGCAGATGGAGGGACTTGAGATCTGGCTGAACCAGGGTCCCCTGTGCCTCTGATAACAGGTCCCAGCAGGAGGGCAGAAGTACTGGAGGGTCCACAGCCAATTGTTGCAGTAATGGAAACCACATCTGATAAGGCCAGAATGGAGCCACCAGATTTAGGGTAGCACCCTCCATCTGTAGCTTGGTGAGCACCTTCTGAATCAGAGGAAAGGGTGGAAACGCATAAAGAAACCTCCCTTTCCAGGAGAGGGACAACGTGTCACCAGAAAATTCCAGGCTCTGGATCTAGCAAGCAGAAATGCAGCAGTTTTGCATTGAGTGTGGACGCAAAAAGGGCCCACTACAGCGGACCTCACCAACCGAACAGGTCTTCTACGACTGAGGTCAGCAGTTTCCACTTGTGCATTCTGGACTGTGACCGACTGAGGTAGTCCACCAAGATGTTTTGGGCACCTGGCACATGGATGACTGACAGTTCTAGACTGTGATCTGGAGCCCAATACCAGATCCTCATCGCCTCCTGACACAGACAGCAAGAATGCCCCCCCCCATTTGCTTGTTGATGTAACAGACACACAAGGTTGTCCAACTGCTACCAACAGTGGGCCCGGAGAGGGATAGTTCTGGAAGGCCTGTAAAGCATACAGAACTGCCTACATTTCTAGAACATTTACGTGTAGGTGGGTCTCCCACTGGAGCCAGATTCCCCTGGGTCTGATGAGGGCCCAGGTGCGCTCGCCAACCCAAACCAGAAGCATCCATCATGAGGACTTGGTGAGGGGTGGGGATAAGAAAGAGGACCCCTTTGAAGAGACTGTCTGGGTACACCCACCACTGAAGCACCCTGCGTACTGGAGAGGAGACAAGGATCAGCTGATCCAAATCATCGGAGCACTGATACCACTGGACCCAGATGGACCACTGCAGGATCCTCATATGTAACCTTGCCAAAGGGACTGTAACAATGACCATGCCCATTAAACCCAGCAGCCTCAAGAACGTTCTGGCTGGGGCATAGCATCACTGAGCTATGAGGCAGTCTGCCCTGTCTTGTGGTAGGAAGGCCTTGCCCTGAGTAGAGTCCAGAACCACCCTATATACTGTAACCACTGGGATGGGGTCAGCACAGACTTAGGCAAATTGACAGTGATGCCCAAGGACTGGAACAACTGCAGGGTGTGTTCTAGAGTGAGAAACAGTATTTCCCTGGACTGGACTTTCAGCAACCAGTCATCCAAGTACAGGAACACATGAGGGCTGCTGCTACAGCTGCTAAGTACTTGGTAAATACCCGTGGTGCAGAGGATAAGCCAAAGGGCAACACTCTGAACTGGTAATGCTCCCCCTGGAAAAGGAACTGTAAGCACCGCCTGTGAAGGGGGCAAACAATGATACATAGATAGGCATCCAGCATGTTAAGGGAGCACAGCCAGTCACTCTGCTTGAGTAGAAGGCGGCAGCTGTGTAGAGCTACCATCTAGAACTGTATTGCATGTAAAGATTCAACTCCTTGAGGTCTAGAATGAGCCTCAAGTCCCCAGTTCTTTTGGGAACTAGAAAGAAAGGGGAGTAGAACCCTTTGTTCCTTTGTCACCTGGGCACTGGTTCTATGGCCCGTTTGTGCTGCAAGGTGAACACCTCTTCCCTGAGCACCTCTGTGTGTTACAGAGTACAAAAGGTGGGGAACAGACGAAACATCTGGAGGTTGTTCTAGAGTATGGCCCTGTTTGCTTATCTGCAAGATTCAAGCATCTGTGGCAATGGTTCTTCACTGAGACAGATAGAGAAAACCCGACCTCTGACCAAAATCTCTGGCTTGGAACAAGGGGGGGGGGGGGTCTGGCAAGGAGTCAGACTGAGGCAGAACCAGCTTCCGGGGCCACTCTCCCTCTCCTGAAGTGCTTAGCAGAGGGACCAGTGGTGAAGGAGGGGGCAGGCAAAGGTCAGCTGGCCCTGAGTTTTCCCTGGAACTTGGTT
The DNA here is from genome assembly GCA_016271365.2 of Neoceratodus forsteri. Lineage (NCBI taxonomy): Eukaryota > Metazoa > Chordata > Ceratodontiformes > Ceratodontidae > Neoceratodus > Neoceratodus forsteri. The sequence continues at coordinate 451,122,124 of JADMNL010000024.1, forward strand.
CCGGAGCCAGATTTGTGTGAGAGGCCTTACGAAAGGAGGGCCCTGGTCTGCTCTTAGGCTGGGTATGATAAAGGGGGTGGACAAACCCAATAGCCCTGCCAGAGGCCTGCAAGTCATTAATGATATCCTGCACATCAGTGCCAAAAGGTTTATGACCCACAAAAGGGGCATTCAGTACCTTTAGTTGGACATCAGCAGTGAAACCAGAGACTCTAAGCCAGGAGTGCCTTCTAAGGCAAATGCCAGTGGCAGCTGCCTTAGCTGTAGTATCAGCTGTATCATAGGTGGCTCTGAGGAGATGCTTACCAACATCTTCCAAGGCCTGGAGAACTTTGAGAAGCTCTCGTCTCTGGGCACCTCAGGAAGGGCCTGAGCAGCAGCCTTCCTTTCTTCCAGATGGTATTCGGGTATCTGATCATATGAACCAAGTAGTTGTCAATTCTAAGGCTCAAAGTGGGTGATGCAAACATCCTCTTACCCCAGAGGTCAATCCTCTGAGATTCCCTGTTGGGGGGGGAGAGAGCAAAGGTGCTTGGGTGCCTTAGAACAGTCATGAGCTGGCTTGATTACCACTGAATCAGTTTCTGGCTGGGCTGCATAGAAAGGCAGCCCCAAAGGTGTCTGGTAAAGCTCATCAGCCTTTCTGGGCTTGGCAGGTACCAGGTCAGGCCTATGCCAGGCAGCATCACTCCGTGCTGGAAGCAGAGGAGGAATAACTTTGGGCGAAGATTCTGTAATCTCCAAGAAATCCACCAGGTTCTTCCTTGTGACATCCTCCTCCTCAGTCTGAAACCCCACAGTAGAGGATAGCTGGTACATAATATTAAAGAAGGAGGGATCCTCGGGGTGGGGGGCAAGTCCTCAACCCTGCAAGGCACAGCAGACCTGTCAGAGAAATCAATCTGAACATCATCTTCATCGGGGAAATATTCCTCCTCCACTGTCAGGAGGAATTGTCCTTAGACCACTCCTTACTCTGATGAGATTATTACCCAGAAGACTGTCCCAAGCCTTGGCAGCCTGAGAGCCAGAAGAGGATGCCGATAACTAGGAAGGGTGAGCCTTGGAAGACCCCTGCTCTCAGCTAGCTGCCTGTTGCTCCATATGAAACCTCTGCAGGACTTTCTTGCATCATTGCTAGATGGTGAGGTTGAACTTCAGGCTAAGCTTGCAGGCAAGAGCATTTTGACCAGGTCCGAGGCAGCATACACAAAATTCGTACTCGTTGGTTGAAGAAATCTTCTTTCCACAGCAACAGCAACGGAAAAAACACTGAAGAAGTAATTCTCAACATACAAAAATAAAAGGAATCACTTTAAAATAAGTGATTCAAAACTGTAACAAAAGAAAAGGCAAGTTGAATTTTGGTAGTTGACTTAATGATGAAGCTTCCGCTGAGTCCGTGCATGAATACCTGATGACGGGAAAGAACTGAGGGAGCGGGGCCACCCACGCTTATATGGGGCTGTGATGTCACAGTCTGGTGTGGGTGGTCCCTACTAGACTGCTGCAGAAAAGCTTGTGTGCGATCCTAGCGCCTGACGGCTAAGTTTCACAGGTGTGACCTGACGATGGAGATATCCTCGAAGAAGATTCTATGTTTCTACAAGCAGTCCTTTTCATGGTAGTGACCCAGGAGATGAAGTAACCACATTAAGGAACATGGCATACAAAAGTAGAAGAAAGATGACGTATGCAAATAAACTTTCTTTTATTTATTTAGTTTTTATTGACTGGGAAAAGAGGGCTAGATTTTTAGTTTTGTTTGGGGGGAATACAAGTACCAGCTGACATATCGAATTAGGTTAAAGGAACACCATCAACCCCCTCAGACTTCAAAAAGTCTCTAGTTAAAAAATAAAACGCACGTTACGTAGAGTTTGCTGATGTAGCTGGTAGTTTGCTTCAGATTCCCTGTTTCTTTTTAAAAGTGAACAGACTGCCCACCATACTGATGAGACGACACAAAAATGCATTTGGCTACAGAACTTGATCAACTCCCACTTCATCCTTCCTGGACATGGGATCACCCCCCCCCCCCAAACACAGTTTAGCCACTCATAATGAAGTGGGTATGGGAGGAGAAGAGACTACTGAATTGTGAATTACTGCACTGTTTGGGTCTTCCTAATGCTCAGGAACTATATAATAAGAGCAGATCAACGATTTGAAACAAAACAAGATTGGGTAAAATTATACTATTAGCATGCATTTCAGTTCTACTGAAAAAGGCAGATGATAAAACAACCAGCAACATCAATGAATTTTACAGCAGGTAAGCAATCATAAAATGTGGGTTTTCAGCTAGAGATAATATGATGCAAAAAAAGGTCGACGGTGTCCTTTGACGCTATTGGCGGCACTGTAGTGAATGGGGTAATCTGACGAGGACACCAGGGAAATTCTACTGTCTGCAAGAAGTGCCATGGGATCTTTAACATCCACCTGAGCAACCACCAGAAAAGGAATATCGGACCTCGGTTTAACATCTCATCTGAAGAATGCTACTCCCCGACAGTACAGCATAACCTTAGTACTGCACTTGGGAGCACGTTAACATTTCATCCGAAAGACAGCCCTTCAGCAGTGCAGAACCCACCTCATGCTGCATTAGTGTCAGTCTTGGGTTTTACCCCAAGTTCCGTGTGTGGGGCTAGAACTCACAACCTTCCAATGCTCTGGACTTAGAGGTGAGTGCACAACCTGCTCTGCCACGGAGACTGCAATACAGGTGGTGTTCAGAGATGTTCCTACAGCTTTGACTTGAAAGAGCTACTGACACCTCAAAGTAAACTTTCAAAAACATAATAATTAGGTATAGTTCAGCTTGTATTTCACATATATTCTAAGCATTTCTCTTCCCCATTATTTATTCAGTATTATACAATGGCAAGAAAGAATCCTGGCTTCTGACTGGTCAGTTGGCCATCACAGCAGGGATGTTATCCTGGCATAACATCCCTGCTGATCCACTTGATGATAATGCCAATGATTCTTTGCATCTTCTCTTAAGTACAAAAATATTTTTAAACACTAAAAAAAACATTCTTTAAAGTAATTTTTTTTCTGTATAAAACAATGAGCCATTCTATAATATGAATAATGCCCTTCAGGGTGGGTGTTATGCTGGGATAACCTCCCTTCTCTCGTGTTGTATGCCTTCTGCCTCGGGCCCAACCACCCGAGGCGGGATGTTATCCCAACATAACACCCATCCTGTTGGGCATTATTCCTGTAGTAAATCTGCATGACTACCTGATCTTTATTCCTTAGAGTTCCCTTAGAGTTCATCTGCCTCTATGGCTGACTCTCTACTTCAAGTCATAATCCTCTGTTGTGACATCATAACGTGTTGCCATGGGAGTAACTGTGATGTCACAAACAGTGCATTATGACCTCAGGTAGGGGGAAAGCAACAGGGATAAAGGAACTCTTCAGGAACAAAGATTTTGATTTAATGCAAATGATCTCAGTAATACATAATGGGGAAAAGGAATACAGAACAAACATGAAACACAAGCTGAACTGTGTCTAAATAGCTTGGTTTGTTAAAGTTGACCTGAAGGTGTCAGCTGCACTTGAAGATATGATTTTTTGTAGTCAGAATGTGAGGTGGTAAGAAGTTCCAAAATGTTGAGGCTCTGAAACCAAATGCTCTTCCCCAATGGTAATTTTTTTTCTGTCAGCAATTTGTGCCACAAATGTCACCCCAACCACCCCTACTGAGGGACAATGATTTTCCATTTTCAATAGAAAACACTTGTAATAAGCAGATTTGTCATTTTAAACCAGCACATGGGCATCGATTTTTTCTTGGGGGAGAGACTCTTTCCATGCGCTTTTGGTAAACCTCCATTTAAGCCAAATTTAGCGATAACATGTTGATTTGCCTTTATAATTAGGGGGAAAAAAGGAAAAGATGAATTTTAAGATTATACTAAATGGAAATGGCCATTTCTGGAAATAGAAAATCATTGGCTCTACCCATCTGACCGGTCTCACTTCTAGCCCTGTCACCTGGCTATTTTAGAGCTTACCTTCTGTTCACTGTCTTCTGCCACAGGACCTTCAAGGCGTCCAATCACCAGTGTGGGGTCTGCGGGGGGAAAGCGGGCTTCATCTTGCAGTTATTTTTTCCTGCATGTTTTCAACGCGGCCCACCTTGCAGGCTGTGGATACGATGTGTGTACTCCACATTCTTGGAGACTGCTGTGTCTTGCAGGGGTGAGGACATCAGCGTCCTGCATGAGGGGTCCCCTTCCCTGTGTATCATCCTGCTGCACTGCCACCCAAACTCCACCAGGCAGCAGGCAGAGCAGCAAGACACAGTCACATCACCACCAACCCCCCAGAGAACAGGGCTATCCGAGGATGGTTAAGTCTCCCTCCCTCCCCAGCCAGCCCTCAAGGGCATTCTTTGTTCCCTAACCTGGGTTACCAGCATGACAGAAAGTGGGGCAACCAATACTTCATCTCTCCACACTACTGGGCCAGCCCCCACCATGGCCAGGTTGAGCTGCGGAACAGTAATTATTAGTGTCCCTAAAATGAAGAGTTTGGGTTCTAGCAGGGTGTGTCGACTGGGATGCTAAGTGAAGGGATACCCACATGACACTGTTCTGTGAGCAAGAGAGCAGACACTGAGAGTGTCTTTAGTTTTCAGTACAGAAGACAATGGTGCATTCATAGGTCTACTACCATCAGTACAAACCATGCAACAGAATTGTGGAACACTTTTTTCCTGCAAAAGCTCAGAGGTTAGGACCAGACTACAGGGACCCATATTAAATTCGAGGAACCAGCATCTGCTGCACAATACTGATGCTAAATCGATTTGATTCAGTTAAATTGATTCAATAATTGGTGTAAATAGCAGTTCAGCACTTAGAAATTAACAAAACAGTTCCACAGATTTTGTTTAAAATCATCAATAGTGCATGTACTTAAAGAGCACCTTTCTCACTGCAATGCAAAATCATCAGGAGGTTCCCTTACCCGACTGGGACTTCCTCTGTAGTAGCTGTAAAATAATTTCTGCAGCCCCCTAAGAAAGAGAATGGATCATATTTTGCCCCTAAGGGGGCTAGTCACTCGATTCCTTCCACTTCCCGGTCTCTCTGACGCCGTCCCCATGCTTCCTTGTTTTCTGATGTCATTATACGACTAGCGCAGGAGTGTGCTTCATTCAACCCTATGGAGTGTTATTTTAAAAGTTATTTTAACTGGACATTTGGTACAAATCGGAGCCAGTATTCAAGTAACAAGGCTCTTCCGCGAAAGAAGCTCAGGGTACAGGGAAAGTGCCACAAATGGCTGAGCCCTAGCCTAAAGCAAACTATGCTTCTCCGCGACAGGGCATGGGGACTCTACAAATCCTCGGGCCATACACTTGATTGGGAGAAGTACAGGGAACTGAGGAACTTATGCAAAAAAAAAACTCCAAACAGGCCAAGTCCAAGTACCTAAGAGACCTTTAAACCAGCCACCTACGCGACCCTAAGAAATTCTGGGGTCACATTAACTCCCTTCTCAAAGGTACCTCAAACACACAAGATGACACACTCCTGGTTGGGGATACCATGACCACTTGACCAACGACCCCTCTACAGTTGCCGACGCCTTCTGTGCCTCCTTCTCTAATCCTAATGGACTCCCTCCCCCCCCCCGGGACTCCCTAGCACTCAAATACGGACTGGGTGCTTTCTCTGCCCCTATTCTACCTGAAACTGGTTGAACCGTCCGTTGTACTTCCTCTCTCTTATTCAAAATAAACCCTAACTCTTCCCCAGGAAATGACCTGCTAGAACCTCGGCTGCTGAGGGCTGCTGCCCCAGCTATCACCTACCCTGTCACCCTGCTCATCAACAGGTCCCTCCGTGAAGGAACAGTCCCAAGTAAGTGGAAGGTATTGACTATTGTCCCCATCCACAAAAAAGGACCCCGGGACAGAGTGGGAAACTATAGGCCCATCTCCCTACTCAGCCCTCTCGGGAAAGTGCAGGAGAGGCTTGTATACAATCAACTCCAGGATTACCTTGAGCAGCACCAACTCCTCGCCAATGTACAACATGGCTTTAGGAAAGGCCACGGCAGCAACACTGCCCTCATCCGTCTCACATCCAACATCCTCAAGTCCATGGCCCAAGGCTCTTCAACGGGCGCCCTATTCATTGACCTGCCCAAGGCCTTCGACCTGGTCAGCCACGAACTTCTCCTTTCCTAACTCCTTCAACTGGGCCTGGAGGAGCACTCACTTTCTTGGTTTGAGAGCTACCTGATTAACAGATCCCCAAAAGTCCGTTGGAGAGGAACACAATCTGGCCTAGACCCATGATCTCCGGGGTAACCCAGGGCTCGATCCTGGGCCCCCTACTATTCTCACTCTTCCTCAACGACATTGAGGGTGACTGCATGCCCAGCAGCCTCACTCTTTATGCGGACGACACTGTTGTCTACTGCAGTGACCCGTAACCCAGTGTCATCTCCTCCAAACTTCAGGCCTGTCTCTCAGCTCTTGAGGTCTGGTTCACCTCTAATTCCCTAAAGCTGAATGAAGACAAAACCAAGGCCGTCCTGTTTGGGACTAGACATCTGGGTATGGACAGAAGTGAGCTACTCCAGCTCAACACAGCCCAAGGGAGGAGAGTAGAGGTCTTAGACCAGTTCAAATACCTTGGGGTCCTCCTTGACCAGGAGCTGACCTATAAACCACACATCGACTCCTTAACATGATCCATCCACCAGAGGCTTGGTCTCCTCTACCGTCTGGGAAACTCCCTCTCCGGCGAGGTGCAACAAGAAATAGCCAACTGTAACCTCCTCCCCTCCATTCTATACGGTTCCCCCGTACTACAGTTCCTCCAAGAGACGGAGCTCAACAAACTCTCCATGCTCTATCACCGAGTGGCTCGCTTTGCAACAAACTCCTCCCCCAGGAGGCACCATTGCGAGGCCCTCACGGACCTAAACTGGCCCAACCTATGGCATAAGCTGGCCTATTCTACCACCTGTCTGGCCTTTAAATTCTCCTCCCTCGGCCCCCCGCCTCACCTGCGTGGGCTGCTCACTCCTAAAGTCCAGCGCCGAACCCTGCGATCCACAGCAAGTCATCCCCTTGATATCCCCCGTGTTCGCACCAACCTAGGCAAGCGCTCCTTCCAAAACGCAGCTCCCTACTTATGGAACGCCCTCCCAGCAAGTCTACTTAACAAGCCTACTCTCCTAGGGTTTAAATTAGGCCTCAAAGCGTACCTCCTGGAACTTAGCCTCTGTGGTTGTAATTGCTAACCCCTGTCCTTGGCCTACTCCCTTGCTACCATCTGCTGAACCATGCCTTCCCACCCCACGAATCTCCTATGGAAAAATGCTAAATGTACTGTGCATCTGTCTTAATACCTGTTTAACCTTGTGATTCCTGCTGTCTCTGTGCCCAACGTTTGATACCTACTCCCCAACATGTAACAGCTAATAATCTACTGTACCCTAATATCTATGTATGTATTCATTGTAACTAATTCCGGGTCGCCCCTGAAAAAGGGATCTCTGGTCTCGGTGGGTTTACCCGGTTACCAAAATCTAAATAATTACTTGAATACTGACTCCAATTTGTACTAAAAGTTATTAGCCAAGTGGTGGACACGATTTATCCTGAATGCCCATCTATATGTAAGTTTAAAAAACAGCTCTATTGACATCTATGGTGCACACCCCGTGCTGTCTGCATAGTGACATCACAAAACGTGGTAGCGCGGTGGTGATCAGGGACGGCACACTCAGAGAAGGTACCAGGAAGTGGACAGGATCAGCGCAGTGCAGCTCAGCTCCACAGAGCCAAAAAATTATCCAGTCCCTTCCTAAATCAGAGCACATTTAAAAAAAAAAATATTTGCACCATACGATTTACAGCAAGGTAAGAGTTCCTCATGCTTCTGGGGGAAAATTTTGTAAAAGAACAAGTTAGTTGCTCTTTAACTCTCCAACAAGAAACCAGCACACAGAAAAAGAAATACAAGAAAAAACATACCAATAAACTACTAACACAGAAAAAGGTACAAAACAAACAAAGCTAGCAGATACCCCAATCCCTCCCCACCCCCTTGAGCACTCAGCAAATATTACCACTGTAACAGTTTAACACAAGGGGCCACCAGAAACAAAAACTAAGAAAAATACTGAAACAAAAAGTAAGAAGAAGAAATGATAGGGTGCTAGTTAATAAGTGACAAAAGAACAAACATAGGCTCCCACTCATTCCGAAACAAATCGTAGCTATCATGAAGAGTGCCAATCTGCTTTTCTATATCTAAGGCCTGAAGAATTTCCTGGTGCCATTCCTGAAAGGAGGAATAAGGTCATCCAGCCAATGCCACAGGATAACTGAAACATTTCAATAAATAAATAAATAATTTTGCTGTGATAGCAATCAGGGCCACATATCCCTTCTTAGGACCAAAGATCTTTTCTTGATATGACCCCCCTAAACAAATTTCTGGTGTAAACAAATCCTGAAGCTCTAACAGGGGTCCAGTCGCATTTGAACAGAGGTCAAAAATGGCCATACTTTTACGTAATCCCACAAAATATGTTTACGGGTTCCCTCCACCAGGCTACACCGAGTATAAAGAGAAGAAAACAACCGTCCCATCCAGGATAAACGGGGAGGAGTAAAATAAAGATGGTGTAATATTTTATATTGGGTGAGATGCTATCTATCCCATTTAATCAATTTATACAATGATGTCCAAACAGACTGCCATCCTTGAACATCCTGTTGCATACTCAGGGCACATTGCCAGTAATAACAAAGCCCTTGCGGTCCAGCAGGGTTGAGGGACTGAAACATCCAGTATAAACCGGAAACTCAATGAGCAACATCTATCAAACTGTCCATAGGTGTCCCATCCCTCATGGAATATTGTCCAGGTCCAAAGTGAGCAGAAATAGCATGCGTGAGTTGAAAATATTTAAATACTGAAGATCCAGGTACCTTATATCAGTCCTGGAAAATTAGGGAAAGGAAGAAAATTTCCATTAAGAAGCAAGGAGCCCACTGAGCGAAGGTCCACGTGTGGCCAGAATTAGAATGTATAGGGCGTCCATTTATTTGAAAATTGGTGTTGCCCTACAAGGGCTGATTAATATCATATAACAGATTCCAACGCAAATACGAAGAAAGCTGTGCCAAAGCTTTCAAGGACCGAAACAGTGGAGTCAGCCTAAGAGCCACGGGCACCCAAGCGGGCTTAATATAAAGAAGGCTTTTAAGCTGAATCCCACAGCTCAACAAATATCTCTTTCAGTCAACATAGCCTTCTTATGACATCACCTCATGAGGAAGGGTGGAGAAAATTTTCAAATTTGGCCAGGATTTGAAAACCCGACAGCTATCACGTTCATGAGGTGGTATGAAAAAAAAATGGTTTCCCTGAAAATTTGGGTCAAAATATTGAAAATTACAAAAGTTACGGGCCTACATTGAAAAATGTCAATGTAGGCTAATAACGTAGTTTTTTGAAATATTTTTATCCCAAATTTTCAACATAGCCTTCTAATGACCCCACCTCATGAACAAGAGCTGAGAAAATGTTCAAATCTTGCCTGAAAGGTGATTTCACATAGCAGCCGTGTATTTGCATAATTTCACCAGCATTGTTCATGAGATGGGGTCCAAAAAAGCCATGTTGAAAATCTGGGGGAAAAAAATCATAATAAATGACCCAGTTCTGAGGACGTGTTCAGAGTCCATTGAGATGCATTAAACCACATACCCGATTTCCTCAGTTTGCAATCCAGCACTGAGGAGTGAAGATGGGTCTCCAGTCCAGACAGGATTAGGCACTGGACCTCCGGTAGGTAAGTAAGGGGTGGGGGGAGGTGGATGCTGAGTGGGAGGGCCAGGTGGGGGGGCAACAGTTGCGGTGGGCCAGCAGCGGAAACAAACATTGGTGGACGGTTTTCTTTTTTTACTGGATATATAAAAAGGAAAAAATTACTACGAGGGATAGTTTTCTTTATTTCAGGTACAGACACTGGGATTGGGCACCCCAGTACTGGTGTTATTTTTGTGACACCAGGAGTGGCTCCCTGGTGTCACACACTACAAACGGGTTGGGGTGGGGTACTAGCTGACACGAAGAAGCAGACACCAAACTTGGCTTTGTTTTATATGGGGGAGGTTAAGACGCAGCTGACAATCGTGGCTTTGGTTTGTATGGGGGGTTGAGAAGCAGATGCTGATCACAGCTTTGTTTTGTATGGGGCTGGGAACCAGCTGCCGATCGTGGCTTTGTTTTTTTATTGGGGGGCTGATAAGCAGATGCCAAAAGCTGCTTTATTTTGTATGGGGGATGCTGAGAAGTAACCTCCAAATGTGGCTTTGTTTTGTATAGGGGGGCTGGGAAGAAGCTACTGAAAACAGCTGTTTTGTATGGGGGGCTGAGAAACAGCTGCTGATCATGGTTTTGTACTGTTTACAGTGTGCACATGATGCTGGAGCAGGAGGAAACTGCTCTGACTGCAACTATGGAGATGCGTAAATGTGTATTGCTTACCTGCAACTTTGTTTACAGTGTCTCCTTCTCCTGAGGGGGACATCTGAGAAGCTGCTTATTTTTTTGTATCCCCAGTATGGCAATGTTGATGAGATAGGGAGGTGCTACAACTTGCGTGTTACTACCGCAGTTACTATGGTGAGGCATGAAAGTAGTCCTCACACAGTAGTTGCTGTAGTAACATGGGTAAAATGCCCCTTCTGGATTCTATAGACTAGTTAATAGTAATTCCAATAAGTTTGTTCTGATTACCTCAGACAGCCTTAAAAAGGGGGTGAGTGGGTGGAAAGCAGTAAAGAGAAGGCAGAGATGCAAAACGAATACTTCTGCTTAGTCTTTACCAAGAAAAAGGATGGACCAGTGCCGCAAGGAAAGATGGAGGAAGGATGGGAGGTGGGGGGGGAATATGATTGAGGACAGGATAACAGAAAACAGGGTTAGGAATGAGCTCATTTCCCTAAAGGTGAACAAATTCACTGGTCTGGATGGCATGCATCCCAGAGTTTTGAGGGAACTAGCAGTCAAACTCGCTGGTCCACTGGTAGATCAACAGTTCATTAGATTCATTAGATACAGTGGTAGTACCGTAGGAGTGGAGAACTGCCTATATGGTACCACTGCACAAGAGTGGACCCTAGGAATGACCCAGGAAACTGAAGGTCAAAATGATTCTGACCTTCACTGTAGGTAAAGTGAAGGAGATCATTCTGAAGGAAAGGCTAGTTGAGACCCTTGAATCAAACAGGCCCCAGGACGCGAGACAGTATGGGTTCATGGCAGGGAGGTCCTGCCAAACCAACCTGATCAGCTTCTTTGAATGGGTAACACAGGCGGCAGACAAGGGCCAGGCAATTGACATTCTATATCAGTGCAGTCACAGTTCAGCAGGTAGCTGATTCCAGAGCTGGGGGGTTGGGGGTATGCTGAAAAGGCTTTGTTATCGTAAGTAACCAGTCCGGAAGGAGAGACTGGCAATAAGTATTGGTCTGAGGAATGTAGAGTGCAACCGTGGGTGTAACGAACAGCATAGATAAGGGGGTGCCCGACCATTTAGACATTCGAAAACAATTAGGAGAATTATGAAGACAGCACACTGCTGAAAAAGTGGCCAATGCAAGGCAGCAACAGTCAGGTTAATATGGTCTGACTTCCTAATCTCAGTTACTAGGCAGCAACAGTCAGGGTAATATGGTCCCATTTGCTAATCCCAGTTACTAGGCAACAGAGGCAGTTTGAACAAGCTGTACTTGCTGGATTTTGTTAGTGAAAATCGTCCTTACCTCCAGAGTGTAAATCAGAAACATCCACTGTAATGACTCAAAAGGTTATATAGGTGGAATAGAATTGGAATCTAGGTTTAAAGAGTCAACAATGCCTTGGGAAGAGCTTTAACAGGATATGTGGACACAATGCAGTTTTATTTCCTGTTAGCTCTGTATCTCTTATGCTCGGTATTTACTACTAAGGTTATATACATGAAAACAGGATAGGGGTTCATTGGCCCCTGTTGGTGGGTTCATTGGCTCCTGTTACTTTTTCCCAGCCTGATGTCATGGCGCTCTGCTTGAGACATCACAGTTATTCCCATGGCAACAGACTGTGGTGTCACAACCGAGCATCTGATTTCAGGTAGAGACCGATCTGTGGATGCAGATGAACTCTAATAAGAGAGAAAGATCCTGGTTTGGTGAGAATTTCTTCAGTAATAAATAATGTAGAGAAGAACTCTACAGATGATGGAAATCCAAGCAGAATTGTGCCTAAATATGTTTTCCAAGGTTTTCCCAGATGCGACACCTGCTCTTTAAAGAGCTGCTGACGCCCCAAAGAAAACTTTGAAAAACATAATATTTACGTACAATTTAGCTTGTATTCCATATATATTCTATATATTTGTCCTCAATGTTATTTATTACTGTGGAAATGTGCATGAATACATGATCTTTATACCTCAGAGTTCATCTGCCTCTGTAGCCTACTCCCCTCCTCAAATCACAATCCTCTGTTATGATATCACAATCTGTTGCCATGGCAGTAACTGTGATGTCACAAGCAGTGCATTATGATTTCAGGTAAGGAGAAAACAACAGGAATAGATTAACTCTTCAGGAGCAAAGATCCTTTTTTCTTGCAAATTACATCAGTAATAAATAATGGAGAGGGGGAATAAAAAAACTAATGTGAAATACAAGCCAAATGGCATCTAAATGTTATGTTTTGTTAAAGTTCTCATGAAGTTGTCAGCTGCTCTTAAAGTTTGATTGGATTCGTACTAGACCGCGACAACTGGGGGTTCAGCACCTTCTACTCATGCCAGCCAGTCTCAAGATTTCATAAGGGGACAAAACATGTCAATTTTCAGACCCAAAAGACGCTGCTAAGCTCCAGGACTGAATCGAGAAGGAATTTGAGAGATGAGACCAAGATTCTGATGAGGAGACTGAAAATATCTAAAGGAGTATGTGGCTAAGTGGCTTTAAAATATGAATTGAGAGGACGGAGGAGAGTCATGGCCTTGATCTGCACTTAGCTGCGTATGTCAATTATCGGAGACTTTGGATTGAGCTGCTGCTATATGCTTCTGAAGTGCTGTATTTCATGTGAGAACTGTACAGTACATTTCTTCTCTTTTTTAGTCAGGCAGCATATGAAATCAACAATATGTTGGTGCTACAAGACATCAGCCATAGTCTATGGACATTACCTCCTTCCGTCTCCCCTCAGAGGTGCTGTTTTCGTGCCAAATAGGAATTCCATACAGCGCAGCTCACTGAGCTCTCCATCTTTCCGCTGTTTAGAGGGAGCCGATATCTGTCAATTCACCTGATATATGGGACTCTAAAGACCTGTTCTATTCAGTATTATAAAAAGTCTCTCAGAAATGCTGCAATCTGATTGGCTGTTAAGATTTCAACAGCCTTAAATTAATCCATGTTATACTGTCATGTACAGCCTGATCACCATGGCACATGGATTCTTCCTGTCAGCATTCCATCCTCTAGCACTGTCGAACGTGTGGAATGATGCATTCTGATTTTGAACCAGCATTCTTAAACTGTTGGTGGAAGAACTATTTTATTAAAAATCTCCCTCTAAATGAGGAAAACATTCAAAAAGTATACTTTTAACACATTTCTTTTGGAGCCATTTTTTATAATAGCAATAAGGTACTCCCAGGAGTTAGATTAACAGTCAGTTAATCACCCCCTAGGGGCAATATGGCACTCTGCTGCGCCTTGTGCCACATTACACCCCTAAGGGGTGATTAACAGACTGTTAATCTAACCCCTGGTCATGCCTTATTGCTTAAATATCACATCGGTTATTGATGTGCATTCTAACTGGCTCCTTAATGGTCGGACTTGATGGTTCTCTGTTTACAGTTGCCTTGGTTATTAATATTACTACCACTTAATTCAGTACATTTGAAAATCTGATATCATAAATCTAAATTATGTTACTTTAACACAAAGATGTAGGATGACACTAAAGAATAAAATATGCTTTCGAGTGGTTGGGAGTCTGTTTTTAAGGTGTTGCCTACAATGTTTATCTAGCTATGTGGAAGCAAACCTTTTGATTCACATAAGGGAAACTATGTTTATATGTACTATGTTTTGAATTATTCCCTGCTCATGGCAGATTAGGCAACTCAGGTGTATTACTAATTTGGACTCATTTCAGATCACCCCTCAGTGATGTACCTGGGTTTGGGGCAAAGCATTTTCCTTACTGTCACAATGTAGTATGCTCTAAAATACTGTTCAAGAGTCTATTCAACTGTGTACTTATCTACCTACATTTTCAATGCTGTATTGTGATGCAATAAATTCATAAAAATAAAAGTAAAAAAAAAAAATCAGGTTCAACAGGGGAAACATGACTTGCAGAATCAGTACTATTCTCCATTAAAGCCTCTTTGGGCAATGTGGAATCTCACCTTCTTCCTATGTCACAGATGTTTTTTGAGCAGCAAAAGGGATGATGCACCTCGTAATGTGTGAGAACTATGATAAGGAGAGTCTGGAGGCCCCTGACATGTTCACTTAGGTTTACAAGGAATGGCTCAAGGCACATTCAAGTTCCTGGAAGGACTGAACAATGTAAACTACAAGGAACTATTTAACTTAAGTGTAACCACCCAGTCCCCTCGGGTTACTAGGATCCTATCAGTATTAGTGTTAGGTAGGTAGAACAGGCAGCTGGTAAGGAGCTCATTTAGGAGCTTCTTACATAATTACCTCACTGTTAATCATCCTTCCCCAGGCTAGCTGAATAATGTCATTTAGAACGCTCGCAGCAGCATTACCATTTCGGAGTCAGCTGCTCTGGGGACGTTTTTAGAATGTTCAGTTAGTCTGAGTTTGGAAGTTAGAGTGGCAGGAGCTCTACCAGTGGGGCTCTGTGTCAGAGGGCCCTGTGTTTCTCACCCTAGTTTGGATTACATCTCCAGCTCCCAGTGAAGTGGTGGAGACCTTTCTCCAGCAGGATTCCCCGATGTTCACTCCAGGAGGAGTGAAAGAAACTGCTAGTTCAGTGGATTCAAGGGGCAATCCCCTGAAGGTCCTTGTGTACAGCAGCCTTTGAGAAGGACTTTGTGTAAGATTTCTGACAAGCTACCATGGAAAAGGGTGCTTTCTGGGTTGTTTCCATGCCTAAAGGAAGGGGCAATTAATTTGTAGAAAAGTGTGCTTCCAGGGTTGTTTCCATGCCTAGAAGAAGGAGCAATTATACTGTGAGTACAAAATAGGAGACAAGTTCTCTAATTAGGTGGGTTGTTCTGGGGGGTGTGAGTGCCCAAAGATAAGGCTAGATCACACCTGTCAGGACCCCTGTTACCTAAGTGTGGGAATCTGAAGTACAGTTCAGAGTCTTTAGCATTTCAGTGGGGAATGAAGGCTTCTGTAGTGTAACCCTGAAGGAATGGCAGAGATTGTTGGTTGGGGCAAAGAGTGGGAGGAGCTCCATCTGGAGTTTACAAGGCATGGCTAACTGAGTCGTTGATGGGCACAGGGTTTCCCTGAGCAAAGGCCATTGCTGCGGGATAAGGTGGGTGATAAAAGTCACAAGTATACTTGTACACTTATTGGGAAAGATGATGTTCTGAGTGTGTGGCAAACAAACCACAAGTATACACTCTTGGGAAATGGAAATAAGTTCTGGTGTGTGGCACAGTCCACTAGCATACACCAAGGGAAAGAGAAAGGAATTGTTTCCGCAGAGAACTGTACTGCCTAGCAAGGAGAGTTCTGGAAAATGTACCTGTTTGCCATGACTGATCCTGGAGGGGGGGGGGGTCCACTGGATACTTTAGTAACAACTGTAAATAAAGCCATACTGCAAAATCCCAGCTGCTGCTTTGGACAATCTGATCATTGTTTCTGTGTGGAATGAATGGGGCCCCTCAGCAGTTAGGCATAGCAGACACCTAGCATCCTCTCCTCTGGACCTGGTTGTAAGCTATAGAGGTTCATTTTTAGTTCTTGTACCCCCACCCCTCTTCCTCTACATAATGAGCCTGGTATACATCCTAATGCTAAGGGTGGTACCAATCTTAGAGATTTCTGCCAAAAGTGGCATGGGGGTTACATAAGCAATGAATCAAGAACACAGGGGCACGAGGGGAAATTGATTGGGGAGGGTTTAAAGAGGGCACGAGAATATTTATTTTTACAGAAAGGGTGGAGAAGCCATGGAACAATCCGTTAGCTGCTGTGGTAGGCACCAAAACCATCAATGGTTTCAAACACGACTGGGACAGAGTGGAGGGTTAGTGGTTCCTCAGGGTGGGAGCATGAGGAGGGACAGTGTGGATTAGAACTTGTATGAGCAACAGGTCCAAGGGTTTATTAGGGTTTTATGGACAGACTGGATAGACCAATGGCCTTTTCTGCCATCATGGTCTTTGTTTCTATACCTGGACTTCAGCAAGGCCTTCGTCTCAGTTCCCCACAAGAGGCTGGTCAGGAAGTTGGAAGACCTGTGGGCAGGAAGCAAATTAACAGGTGGTGAATTGGCTAAGTGGTATGTCAGAAGGGGTGGTGGTGGTAAGGGAACACTCAGGTATAAGAGAAGTTACCAGCGAGGTCCCTCAGTGGTCAGTGCTTGGTCCAGCGTTGTTCAGTATACTCACTAACAACATTCTGAATAGCATTAAGGTAAGATCTGCCTCTATGCAGATGACACCAAGCTCTAAGGGAGGGTGGACACAGATGAAGGGGTTCAGGACCTAAAAGTGGACCTTGTAAATGTAACCCCTAGCTGGCGCTATCCTAAGGGCTACTATCCCTGCCTGTGTGGCTATGTGCAGGTTGAGGGGCCTGAGCTCACTGAATGGGTCCCTCCACCTGGAGGTATGGTCTTGGGGTAGCGCAACTACTGTTGGTATAGTCATCCGGGATGCTATAACCCTCCCCTCACCAACCCCTCTAGTGGTCTAAACAGTACAGCAACAAAACATTCACATGTACCTTATGTCAATAATGGCTTACTCACACCCCTTGCATTTACCACCAGGGCTGGATCCTCTGCAGCTGCCCTGGAGACTCCCTGTAAAATAAGACCAAGGATGCAACAATACAACAACAGTACTGTACCCCCACCAAGAAGGTATACTCTAGCCAGATATAAACTGCAAACCAACGAATCTGTTTTATTTAGTGGGATATAAACTGGGGTGGGGCTAGAATCTAGCAGATTATTGATAGAGCTGATTATTTCAGGCTAAAAATGAATGCACAGTAAATCTCTGTGATGCAGTCAAACAATTCTGGGTACCCAGTTTGGAAATGGCTAGCCTGAAGCATTGCCCAGGGTAGGTCGGCGTTGCAGCTGATTGTTGGGGCCCTGAGGAAAGAAACACTTAACATGCACTCAAACCCAGAATTTGTAATCCGGAGCTGGATGGCTCAGTCCATCGCAATAAACTCAAACAAATAATCAGATGACACACAATGATTGCAGCTTTGTTGCAGTGAGCTACCCTGTTTGTGCACACAACACCTAGACCAACTGATTATCTGACAAAATGAGACCTGTTGCAGATGGCTTGATGAAACAGGAGGAAAATTCCCTCGTGGTCCTAGTTGAGATGCTGATCTTCAGGATGCAAGAACAATTCACACTGGCCAAAAACATGCACGGCGGACATCACAAACTGGTCGGTCATGCAAACACTTTGGCAAACTAAACACATTTATATGTAAGGCTCTGTCCTTCTCTGGTCCTTCCAGTTAGCTTGCAGGTTGATTCTTCTTTTCAGCTTGGATGCTGCTCGAATCCCCTACTGCTGCGACACCAACGTGGACCAACTGGACACTTGAACCCACAGACTGACTGCCAGAAAAAGTCTGAGCCTGGGAGGCATAACCTCTGACAGCTGGCAAGCTGCCCAGAGGCTCGCATTGAACTCCTGGACGAATCTCTCAAATCTGAACAAAATGAGTAGTTGCCCCCCTTTATATGGGGCTAAGTTACAGAAACCCCATTGCCTGTCAGAGCTGTCTTAAATGGTCCCAGATGATAACTGGCTCACTTTTTGGCACCTAGAAATGGTCCCAGTTAATCCCCCACTAGTCTCTGGCATTGTCCCAAGATCCCCTATGTGCAATCCTGGCTTCCAATTGGTTATGGGTTACTAAAATGGTTACTGCATTCAGTTCCCAAAGCAGTCTAATTTACTGTCCCCACACAAAAGTTCTGCTGCAGCCAGGCTCAATTTTAATTTAATTTACTTTCCCCCTGGATTTGTAGCCCCAATAGTCTTCTTTCAAAAGAGTCCACTTTTAAATAAATAAATTGTACCCTTAGGGAGTCGCTGCCCCTAGAAACACTGCCAGGCTTCTGAATATTTATGAGGGCTTCTCTCAGCCCTGACATTTGTCCCTTGTCCTTTCCCTTTGTGTTCGGTGCCCTGGAGGCAGCGCGTTAGGCAACTGCCATTTTATTTATTTAAAATAATTGTCCTCCTGCTGCTGCTGTGTCCCCGTTGCCCATTTAACTTAGCCTGGCACCGGGAAACACGGAGAAGACACACAATTGTTTTTGTGGATTGTACAGCGGTCACATGCGCGAGGCACCTTCATGAATGTGCGAGCGGTAGCTTTAACAATCATGCCGACCATCGCAAAGGGATTTTACGAGCCCCGCAGGGTCATTTAACAGAGGGACACTGGGAGACATGGAAAGGTGGCAGGAGGAGCCGCGATGGATCGGGGATGCCAGCAGCAGCGTGAGAGTGCTCGAGGGCATGTTAAAGGTAATTCCCCCAAATGGAGGAGGGGGGGAGGGCACATTACACTCTCTCCTGCCTAGGAAAACTTGGCATCTGCGTCAAGTCTATAATAGACTGGCAATCATTAATACATTACTAGATATATTTTTACTAATACTCTATTACAAACAGATATAGATGAACAACCTAGCTAGGCAGATTATAAACTATATGCTGTCAACTTGGACGTCCTATACTTAAGCACTGTCATGACATTTTTGTTTCAATAAGTATACTTCAGCAGTTTAGAATTCACATTCTTTGCATTAGATAGTATCTCATTTTTCAATAACATTATATTCACCACATTTTATTAAAACACTTCACCTTATTCCCATCTGTTTACCTTTATATCCCTTGTTACACTGAAGGGGCACCCTAACTTGGGTGGAGGCTTTGTTCTGGGTGGAGGCAGTGAACATAATATTTTGCAAGGAATTTGGTGTGACAGACTCCTTTGTGCACAACTTTCATAACTAAGTCAACAGGCTGTCCTTGAGTGTCATATGTGAACTTTAATATTGGCTTTACAGATCTTTCTGAGTGACGTAGCAACGTTGGCACCAGCGTTTCTTGTTGTTGAAGCTCACTGTCACTTGTCAGAGGTATTTCCGCAAAATCAGAATCATCCAAAACACATCTTTCTGGCTCTTGAACAATACTTTCATTAGAATCAAACAGTTTACTTAGCCCACTCAGTTCATTGACACTTGCATAGTCACTTGTAGGTTCCCTACTTGCATCATGGTGTTCGAGTTGACTGATTTCCATTTATTGTACCATACAAAGGGATCAACCTCTTCAAGGTCCACACTGTGAGCATCACTTCCTGGAGGTTCAGGTTCCATTGAAGAGTTGGAATCTGTTAACACAGCTTGAGGTTCAGAGTCATCACCATAGTTGATGGAAGGAATTACACTCTCAAGTTCAAAAGACTGGTAGAAAGCAGGATAGAACTGACTTTCGGCATTACTTTCAACATTTTCAATATCTACAATGTTTGCAGGATTGGAGGCATTAGGAGCAACAGGCTAGGAAGCAGAAGTTTGCTGATTTGGCTGCTTAGCTTTGGTAGCAAATCTAGTTACCGGGCACCGAGGGGCTTCAGTCTCTTGAACATTATTGATTACTATTTGGCAGATAGGTAACAGATGGTTTCTGTGAATGGTTTTAACAGCACAAGGGTCCCCCTCTGGATGAACTTTATACAATGGCAAATCATGCAGCTTACTGATTACTATGTATGGAACGTGACTCCAGTGGTCTGCTATTTTGTGTTCAACTGGAAGTCGAAAGTTTCTCATTAGTACTCTGTCACCAGGTTGGAGCTCTTGAGCCTTAACATGTTTGTCATGCCGAGTTTTGTTAGTCAGGTTTCTCTTTGCTGCCATGGTGTTTGCAAGCTGATAGGCATGGTCTAGTTGGGCTTTTAGATTTTTGATGTACTGCAGATAGTTATCTGATTGGATGGCATCAGGAGAAACTCCGAAAAATACATTTACTGGTAGGCGAGTTTCTCTGGCAAACATAAGGTGGTATGGTGAAAAAAACAGCAGCATTGTTCTTTGTGCAATTATAAGAATGGACAAGGGCGCTGATTTGTTGGCTCCACTTTGGTTTGTTTTTGGGTTACAGAATGCCCAGCATATCAAGTACGGTTCTGTTAAATCTTTCTGGTTGTGGATTCCCCCTGAGGATGATAAGGGGCTGTTATGGATTTTCTTACAACCCATAAAGACAACAGTTCCTTAATAAGCCTGCTCTCAAAAGTCCTGGCCTTGATCTGAATGAATACGCTGGGAGGCACCGTAATATACAAAGAACTTTTCAACAAGGACTTTGGCTACAGCTGAGGCTTTTTGGTCTTTGGTAGGGTAGGCCTGTGCATATCTCGTGAAGTGATCTGTGACTACCAATGCGTTTGCAATGCCTTTGGAATCTGGCTCAAGACTGAGAAAATTGATACAAACACGCTCCATGGGCGCACTTGTAACAATATTGACCAGAGGGGCTGCTCTTTGTGGTGGAGCCTTGCGCTGAAGACACCTACCGCAGGTTTTAACGCGTTGTTCTATGTCTAGGCCCATTTTGGTGGCTGGTCACATTGGCGGCCGATCGGGGGAAGAGGAGCCTGCTTTTTTGGCCACAGTCGGCAGTGAGCTGGAGGACTGACCGTATCGACGGTCGGGCAGCCAGAGGAAGCATCGGATCTAGGCCGCAGTTGGCGGCTGAGAAGCGTGGGAAGCCGTTTTTGTGGAGCCGTTTTCTTCCACCCACCGTCCCTGACCCCCAGCCTCTATTAAATGCTGGAGTAAGGAGGAGCAAGGAAGATTAGAGGAGAAGTTGGGAGAAGGAGAGAGGAGTGGCCAATGGTCTTAGAGAGCAGCTGGAGGAATGGGGATCTGCATGTTGGATCTCACAGCTGGGCAAAGAAAAATTTCTTCATGAAGGAGCCATAATTGCGGGATCAACTGTGATTCTGCAGGAGAAGATACTAAAAGAACTGGGCAAGCTGGGCCTCATGGTAATTATGGACTGACTGGGTCTCTGCAGGAGAAGATACTCCAAGAACTTGACAAATTTGGAACTCATGTGGTAATTATGGACTAACACTATTGAGAATTGTTACTTATACAGTCAAGTACTGCATATCTGCATTGAACTGCTGAGTGGTAGGATAGTTACCTATACAATTAAGTGCTGCTTATATATTTGCCTTGAATTGTGAACTGCTGAGTGGCAGAACTGTTACCTCTACAATTAAGAGCTGCTTATGTATTTGCTTTGAATTGGGAGCTGTGTACAGAGCGATTGTGGGAGGGATCTATATTGGTAACCAAATTCTTGTTGAGCAAGCAGCACAGGATGGGGACCAGGATGTGGCAGGGGCCGCACGTCACTAGGGCTGGCAATTTTGGCAGGGTGATGGGGTGTACTGGGTGTGGGTCCACCATGGTTCTGGATTGGGCACAGAGGAAGGGGGGGTATGGTTTGTAGCCAGCTGGCGATGTTAAGGGACGAGCTATAGTGGTTAAGAAGGAACTTAGGAGGAAGGGGTGGGAAGGGCGGAGGTTGTCCAGGCAGGGGGTGGTAATGGAGGCCAGAGGGAGGGCCACAGGGCTGGCCTGACTGGTCCAGCAGCTGCAGCCGGGCTCTTGAACAACAGCAGGAAAATGGGTGGGAAACATGCAGGCTGTCTGGGCAGGGAAGGTATGGATGGGGTCCAGGAGGGGAGAAATGTGGCAGGCCAAATGGGTCTGGTAGCTGCTCCCGGGATCACAGTCACCTGCAGTTCTCTCATCCCTGTAATTGCCTGTCGAGCATACTCACTCATCTTGTTGAAATTTGTGCGTCTGAAATAGAGAACCTTCACCTTTGGTCCGGTAGCATGAGACCATTATGCGTACTGTGAACCACACGGTGCTGTGGTCACTATTGCCTAAATTATCCCCCACCAATACCTCCCCTGCCCTGTCTCAGTTTGTAAGCACCAGATCTAACACTGCACCTTCCCAGGTTGGCTCTTTGACCAGCTGCCTGAGATGGGCAGTCTGGAGAGAGAGTCTATATTTGCTCTGCTCCTGGATGAGGCTGCAGTCATTGATTCCCATTCCACATCCGGCAGGTTAAGATCTCCCATCAGCAGCACCTCCCCCTTAGCTGCCATCCTGAGTATCTCTTCGACCATGTGGTTGCACACCCCTTCTGGTTGCCCTGGTGGCCTGTATACTACTCCAGAGTGCACCACCTCACCCTTCTCCAAGGTCAATGAGACCCATAGTGTTTTCAACCACGACTATTCCAGGCAGCCCATTCCAGGTGTCCACCACCCTCTTGGTAAAGAAGTATTTCCTGATGTTACCCCTAACCCCCCCCTCCCCAAGTTGGAGATCATGCCCCCTTTTCCTGGGACATCCCTTCAATTGGGATAGGTTCTCTGTAGGTACTTTATTGATCCCTTTTAGGTACTTAAAGGTGTCAATCATGTCCCTTCTCTCCCTCCTCTGTTCCAGGGAGTACATGTCTAGGGCTTCCAGTCTGTCCTCATATGTCAAGTGGATGAGCCCCTTCACCAGGCCATGATAAAGGGATCCATCATGGGGGCCACTGACCACTGCACAAAGAGGGTAGACAAAAATAAGAAGAAAAGGAGGCCACTGTGGTTCAGTAGGGAAGTGGGGGCCAGTATCAAGGCTAAGAAGCGAGCCTTCAGACTATATAAAACAACGCAGAGTGAACTTGACTGGATGGAATACCAGGAAAAGCAAAAGGAAGAAGGGAAAGTGGTCAGACGAGCAAAAGCAAGGATAGAAGAGAATACTGCCAAGGCGGTCAAGAAGGGGGCTAAGACCTTCTTCTGGTATATTAGCAAGTGGAGAAAAGGGGAAAATGGGATACTGAGTCTATTAGCAGCCAAGGGAGAGGGTGGAGGGGGACTGGGAGAAGGCCGAAATGCTGAACAATTACTTCAGTGAAGTATTCATGAGGGAGGAGGAATGGGTGGGGGACAAGTCCAGGCCAGCCGATACAGAGGGGGCAGGGGTAGATGCAAGTCCCTTCCGGGAACAGGATATCTTGCAAGAACTCAAGGACTTGAAGGAGGACAAGGCCATGGGGCCGAATGGGAGGGTTCAAGAGGGCTTGGGACAGATAATAGTGGGCTTTTAAAGGGAGGGGGAAGGAAATCGGATCAAGCCTAAGGGATGCTAGGAAAACGGGTAGACTAGGTGGGCCTGGCGGTCCTTTTCTGCCGTTACTTTCCTATGTTCCTATTTTAGGCCAGTAAAAACGTGAACGGGCCAGATCAAGGGTTCTCTCACTACCCAGATGTCCCATTTGGACATGCAAGGCTTTTAGGACAATATTTTTGAACTTAGCTGGCAGTACTAGCTGTTTTCTCACAATTTCACCTTGGCTGTCATACGAACATACGAAATTTGCCAGCAGATAAAGGCCTAGAGGTCTATCAAGTCTGCTCGAATGTGCAGCTAGCATCCCTTATTCTGCAGCTGCCCCTCCCTTCCACCCTTCCCCTTCATTAACCCTTCCCCTTGTCCTGTCCCATCCTCGTTTGAAGCAGTCCACTGTTCTACTGCATACCACTTCAGCAGGTAACGCATTCCACCCAGCCACCACCCTCTCTGTAAAAAAGTGTCTCCTCATCTCCCTCCTGAACCTTCCTCGCTCCAGTCTCATATCATGGCTCCTGGTGGCCCTCCCCTCCCTTACTTTGAACAGCCCCTGTGTACCAGTCTTGTTTATTCCCTTCATGTATTTAAAGGTTTCAATCATGTCACCCAGTCTCTCCTCTCCTCCAGTGAGTACATGTTCAACTCCTTCAACCTCCTCTCGTATGATAAGTCCCCCAGCCCCTTGATCATCTTTGTCGCTCTGCGCTGCACCCCCTCCAGTAACTTAATGTCCCTCTTCAGATACGGACGCCACTACTGCACGCAATACTCCAGGTGTGGTCTAACTAATGCCCTATACAGTGGCAGAATCACCTCCTCCCTCCTCGAGGATATACCCCTTACAATACAGTCCAGCATTTTGTTGGCCTTTGCAGCTGCCTTCCTACATTGTGCCGAGTTGTTCACTGACCCTGTAACGAGCACACCCAGATCCTTCTCCTCCTCCTCTCCTCCTCCGTCTGGGCTAGCTGCACTCCCCCTAGCTGGTAACTCCTCCTTGGGTTCTTCATCCCAAAATGCAGCACCATGCACTTTTTGGCATTAAAACCCAGTTGCCAGGTGTCTGACCAGGTTTCAAGCTTTGCCAGATCATCCTGCAACCCCTGCCATCCCCCTAGGTCATCCACCACCGCACCTACCTTGGTATCATCAGCAAACAGACTGATCTTGCTCTCCCATGATATGCCTGCAATGAATATCCCAAACAACACTGAGCCCTGTGGAACACCGCTCGTCACTGCCCTTGGGTGTGAGAGCTCCCCACCCACCACCACCCTCTGTTGCCTTCCCTGCAGCCAGTTTCCTACCCATCTCACCAGCTTTGCACCCGCCCCTGTGCCTACTAACTTCCTTCCCAGCCTTCCATGTGGCACTGAGTCGAATGCCTTACTGAAATCCAGATACAGGACATTCACTGCATGGCCCCTGTCCAGTTGCCTAGTTACCCAGTCATAGAACTGTCAGTAAGCTCTTGGTACAATAACTGTTCTCAAAGCTTGAACTTGCTCTCCTCTCGAAGAAGTAAGATCGTCTTGGGGTCTCTGGACCACATCTTAGAGATATCTCCCCCTTTTTTTTTTTTATAGGCATCGACTAGTGGTCTGATCATGGGATCATAGTACTGTTCTTTGCGGATATCAGCTGGGGTAAGGAACTCAAGTCTAAAGATGTGCAGTTACAGTAAGCAACTGGTATACAAGTCTCTGGGGGCCCCAAACAATCTGCCAGACAGTTCATAGTTTCAGAGGACAAGGTTTCTTCCTGGTTGAGTTTGTGGCACAGTGCTTTTACAGATTGCTCAGGAATATGAACCTACTGTTGATCAGAAGGAGTTCTTCGTGAAAGAGCATCGGCATCTACATGGTTTACGCCTGGTCGGTACTCCACCGCATAATCATATGTTGCTAGAGCAGAGAGCCATGAGTGTCCGGTAGCATCTAGCTTAGCTGTCTGGACATAGGTTAATGGATTGTTATCAGTTTTGACCAAGATTTTAGCACCATACAGATATTCATGAAATTGGTCAACTATGGCTCACTTATGAGCGAGAAATTCTAATTTATGCACCGGATAATTTCTCTCTGAAGATGATAGACTTCTGCTAGCAGAGGCTACGGGACGCAGTCCTTCCAGATATTCTTGATAAAGTACCGCTCTGAGACCACTCAAACTGGCATCTGTATGTAATACATAGGGCTTTGATGGATCAACATAAGCAAGTATGGGAGTGTGAGTCAGTCGGTATATTATTTCTTCGAAAGTAGTGTCACAATCTAGAGTCCATCTCTGTCCAAACAGCTCACTGGGTCTGAAATGTTTTTTCAGTGTCTCTGTCAGAATCTTTCTTGAACTTTAAGTAGGTAGATATCCTTGAGTTAAGTTTAGCAGGGGGGGGCGGATCACCTTGGTATAGTCCTTAACAAAATCGGCGAGAATAGCCACAGAACCCAAGAAACCTTTGAAGTTCTTTCAAGTTGTTGGGCTATGGCCAGCTGGTCAATGCTTCCACCTTACTGGAGTCTGTTTCTATACCTTCTGATGACACAATGTGGCCCATGTATTTGGCAGAACTCTGGAAAAATTGACATTTGTCAATGGATAACTTAAGACTGAACCCTTCAAATCTGTCCAACACTTTGAATAAGTGAGCCTCATGCTCCTTGAGAGTTTTTCCGAAGACTACAATGTCGAGGTAGACGAGACATTCAAAGAGATTCATATCTCCCACTGCACGGTCCATTAGATGTTGAAATGTTTCAGGTGCACCTGATATGCCTTGGGGCATGCGAAGGAACTCAGAAGCCCAAGGGACAAATGAAAGCAGTTTTTTCCCTTCCTCAGGAGTCATTAGGATTTGATAGTATCCGTTTCGGAGATCAAAGAACAGAAAACCATTTATTGCCATTTAGACAGTCCAGGGCATCCTGTATGCGAGACATTGTATACTGATCAGGCACGGTTCTTTTGTTGAGGGTCCTGTAATCAACACACATATGGACAGCGCCATTCTTTAACCGCACCACAACTGGGGAGGCGAATGGGCTGCAGGACTCTTGTATGATGCCAGCCGCTAACATCTCTTGTAGGTGAAGTCTGACATCATCTATGTCAGCAGGAGCTAGGCATCTAGACCTCTCTCTCTGAAGGGTGAATGTGCTGCTCAGCACCTGTGACACAACTAACATCCCATTCCTTGAGGGAGAATACCTTGTTTCTTTGAGCCAGCTTGTTACCGATCCTAGATTTCTAGCTGTTTGGAATAGGTGACTCTCCAAAATCAAACATAAAAGCAAACATATCAGGCGATACCTCACATCCCATTTCAGTTTTGCACGTAGATGGAAGCACAACAGTGTCAGCACAATAGACCTTAGCCAGGGTGTATCCTCTAGATACCATGATGTGTCAGTCTGTAACATATTGTACTCGTACTACCACTCGTCAGGCATAAGCATGAGCCCAGGCTGGAAGCACACAGACTAATCAGCAGTCCTTTGGGTAATTTTCCTTCATCTGGAGAGTCCAGCATCAAACTTTTGTTAGTCACATCTCTTTGCAACCACACTTCACCACTGATACTGCACTTGGAGGTAACATGATAGCAGCAGGATCCTTTTTCCAAACCATCCCCACAGGCTCATCTTCATCACTTTGCTCAGGGAGCAAGTGCTTCTCGTAGGTCTTTTGGATCAGGGTGTGAACACGCAGGGCTTTTCCTGTCTTTCTCTTCTGCCTTTCTTCACATAGCTGGGTCAGGCGCCCAAACATTCGTGCGTTGGTGCCAGTCAATAATATCATCATGAAGTCCAGTGCAAGGGCAGACCAGAGCTAGTGTCTCCACAGCATCTCCCACACCAGCCACAGAAGATGGAAAAGACAGCCACACCTTTAAATAGCCAAGACAAGGATACGTCATTTCACTTGACCCCACACATGCAGTCCATCAAAGGGTTGTAATGGGTGGCCAGATAAATGTTGCTCATACCAGTTTTGGATGATTATTGTGACTTGAGATCTGCGGTCTAGAACTGCTCGGGTCAGGATCCTGTCTACGTGTACAGTAGTGTCCATGGAAGGGCCCACCAGTTTGGACCAGTCCAGAGGGACTGGAGTAGGAACCTGGACAGACGAATTAGCCACAAAGAAGTTGGAGCTAGATTTCCTAAACCTCCTCTACGATCATTTCCTGCACCCCACTGCAGTTGTTTTGCTTTTTGGAGCTCCCCTTGGAATTGGTATACCACTTTATCTAGGTCCTTTAGAGACTGGCACTCTTTCTTAATATGCCCAGCCTTCCCACAATTATGAGAAAATATATTTTCTTTGGTAGGACGTAGTTGAAACATCACATTAGGAGCTGGTCTTCATTCACAACTAGGAGGCTGGGAGGGGTACACATTTGGCGCTGGAGTACTAACAACAGAAAATCTTGGTTCTACCTCAGTCAGTGGCCGGAAGGCAGTGGAAGATGTCTCAATAATTTTTTTATTGCCACAGTCAATTCACTTGTTTCAGTTCTTGAGCTGTCATCGACAGGGGGCGAGTGAGTGTGCACCCTCACCCCCATAGCTGATGCGCTCTGAGAGGGGCTCGGGTCTGTGCCTGTAGAAGGGGCCTCGGGAGAGACAACAGCTTTCACTTCTCTGACTTCTCTCAGTAGCTCAGCCCATGGCGGAGTATCCACAGCAGTCTCTGGTTCGGATGGGCTTTCCTACGCTGAGACTACTCTGGCTGCACCCGCACAAGAATTCCAATCTCCTTCCTCGCCTTCAGCCTCCCTGAGTTTTTTTTATCAGGTCGCAATAATCAGGGGGATTACCCTTCCTATCCTGGAACTTTAGCTGGATAACATGCAATTTAGAATATTTGGCATACTGTAGTATGTGATCTAATCTCACGTGGTTCAATTCGCTGGCTGATACCCCACCTTTCCGGTAAGCTTTCTGTAAGGCTCTCTCCAAACAAGTAGCATATGCAGGCAAACATTCCCCTTTCTACTGTTTAGTGCATTTGAATTGCCACATCAAAGTTTCTCCAGATTCAATGCTACCAAAAGCACCTTCCAGTGCAGAAAGATACTTTTGAGCAGACACATCGGGATTTGTTGACCTCAGGAATCTAACTGCTTGCAAAGCAGGACCCCTCAGGCTTTCCATAATCCTTTTTCATTTCTCTGCCTCCACACTCTGCCATTCAGGTACTAAGGGAGCAACACAGTCTATCCTGGTCTCCCAATCATCCTCCCCCTGTGGGGTGGGAAGGGTACCTGAAAACATCCTCAGTCTGCAGTACGAGTCGTGACTAACTGCAAGCACAAGTGTGGGTGCTAGCACTGGTGCGGGCAGAGAAGGTGGTGAAGGGGCAGGTACTGCAGCTGGTGGGGGCGTCGGGGAAGGAACACCCCCAGGTGGCAGGAACAACTTTTTAAAGTCCTCAACTGTTTCACCCTCCTCCAGTAGCAATTTGGCAATCTTTTCCTCAAAGGTCTCAGATAAGGTTGGGAGCTCATTTCCAGAGGGGTCCTCACTATCCTTAGTTATTACCCTCCAGGCGGCTGGGGACCCATCAGTAACAACAATTCTGGGCACCTCAGTACTGACCACAAGATTGCTACACTCCACTAACGCCACTAGAGTTTGGGCAGTCAAGTCAGCTTGTCGTCCCACCAATACCCCTTTTCCTAGGCATTCGATTTTCAAAAGTGCCCCTTCTATAGTGTCTTTACTAGTGCCCAGGGGTATATCCAGCATCAGCAAGGCATTTTGGGGGTCAATTTCATGCCCTGTGCACCATCTGACCAACTGATGCACAGCCATTTCTTCAGGGCTACCCATTAAATTTTTAGTTGTAATTCTTGGTTTTGGCCACTAGGGGTGTGCTAATCCCAGCGGTGCCTCCAAGATGTAACCCCTATGTGGCGCTATCCTAAGGGCTCCTATCAGTGCCTTCGTGACTATGTGCAGGTTGAGGAGCCTGAGCTCACTGAACGGGTGCCTCCACCGGGAGGTATGGTCTTGAGGTAGCGTAACTGCTGTTGGTATAGCCCTCCAGGATGCTATAACCACCCCAATAACCCCTCTAGTGGCCTAACAGTACAGCAACAAAACATTCACATGTACTATATGTCAATAATGGCTTGCTCACGCCCCTTGCACTTAACACCAGGACTGGATCCCCTGCAGCTGTCCTGGAGACCCCCTTTAAAATAAGACCAAGGATGCAACAATATAATAACAGTACTGTATCCCCAGCAAGAGGGTACTCTCTAGCCAGATTTAAACTGCAAACCAACTAATCTGTTTTATTTAGGGGGTTATGAACGGGGGTGGGGCTAGAATCTAGCAGATTATTGATGGATTGGATTATTTCAGACTGAAAATGCAGGCACAGTGAGTCTCTGTGATACAGTCATGCAGCCCTGGGTACCCAGTTTGGAAAAGGCTAGCCTAAAGCATTGCCCAGGGTAGGCTGGCGTTGCAGATGATCGCTGGGGGCCCAAGGAAAGAAACACTTAACATGCACTCAAACCCAGAATTTGTAATCCGGAGCCAGATGGCTCAGTCCATTGTAATAAACCCAAACAAATAATTAGAAGACACACAATGATTGCAGCGTTGTTGCAGGGAGCTATCCTGTTTGTGCACACAACACCTAGACCAAGTGATTATCTGACAAAATGAGACCTGTTGCAGATGGATTGATGAAACAGGAGGAAAATTCCCTTGTGGTTCTCGTCGAGATGCTGGTCTTCAGGATGCAACAATAATTTACACTGGCCGAAAATATGCACGGAGGATGTCACGAACTGATCGGCTGCGCAAACACACTGGCAAACTAAACACATTTATATGTAAGGCTCTGTCCTTCTCTGGTCCTTCCAGCTAGCCTGCAGGCAGATTCTTCTTTTTAACTTGGATGCTTCTTGAATCCCATGCTGCTGTGACACCAATGTGGGCCAACTGGACACTTGAACCCACAGACTGACGGCCAGAAAAAGTCTAGGCCTGGGAGGCCTAACCTCTGAGAGCTGGCAAGCTCCCCAGAGGCTCACACTAAACTCCTGAACGAATCTCTCAAAATCTGAACAAAATGAGCAGTTGCCCCCTTTTATATGGGGCTAAGTTCCAGAAACCCCATTGGCTGTCACAGCTGTCTTAAACGGTCCCCAGATGATAACTGGCTCACTTTTTGGCACCTTGAAATGGTCCCAGTTAATCCCCCACAAGTCTCTGGCATTGTCCCAAGATCCCCTTTGTGCAATCCTGGCTTCCAATCGGTTCTCAAAAGAGGTGGCGGGGAAGGTCAGGGAGAAAAATATAGCATTCAGGAAGTATAAGGAAAGACAGAAGGAGCAGGACAGACAGCTGTACC
This sequence comes from Neoceratodus forsteri, assembly GCA_016271365.2. NCBI lineage: Eukaryota > Metazoa > Chordata > Ceratodontiformes > Ceratodontidae > Neoceratodus > Neoceratodus forsteri. Next base: position 451,153,008 of record JADMNL010000024.1, read on the forward strand.
AGTTAAGGCAGAAGGAAGTAGGGAGGGAAGTCAGAATAGCAAAGGCCCAAACTGAGGAAAAGATAGCCAACTCCATTAAGAAGGGGGATAAAACCTTTTATAGGTACATCAGGGAGCGTAGAAAGACAAAGGGAGGGATAGTGAGGCTGACTAGAATGGACGGTGGGTGGGCAGAGAAGGACAATGAAAAAGCAGGGATACTGAACGAATATTTCTGCTCAGTATTCACAAAAGAGGAGGAGGGGGAGGTGCCTAATCCAAGTAATAAGAAGCACTCTGGATGGGGGGTTGATCCCAGTCCTTTCACAGAAGAAAGGGTTCTGAAAGAACTCCTAAAATTGAAGGTGGACAAAGCAATGGGGCTTGACGGAATTCACCCCAGAATTCTAGAAGAATTAAGGGAAGAACTTGTGAAATACCCTGCAAGTCCAAGAAAGGACCACATCTGCTTCTTAGTAGTTGGGATGAGGCAGTCAGCTAGGGCCAGTATTTTGTTGCTAATAGGGCATATGTGGTCATTCTCAGCCATATATCCCAGGTATTTCATCTCTTGCTGCCCTAGGGCACATTTCACGGCATTGGCAAACAGACCTGCCTCCCTGAGTGTTATAAGTACTGCAGCCACATCCTGCAGGAGGCTGTCCCAATCAAGGCTAAATATGGCAACACTGTCCAGGTACGCTGCAGCATGTAGCCCATGGGGATGGAGGATGCAGTCCATCATTCCCTGGAATGTGGCTGGGGCTCCATGCAATTCGAAGGGAAACACAGTAAATTGATATAGGTCAAACAAGGTGATAAGAGCAGTTTCCTCTCAGGAGTGAACAGCATTTGCCAATACCCTTGGTCAGGTACAGGGTACTAATGTAATGAGCCTTCTCCAGTCAGTCCTGAAGTTCATCTACTCTTTGCACTGGGTCTGTGTGCGTCAAACTTGGATGCAGTATTGACTTTTCAGAGTCTACACAAAACCAGGTGGCATCGTCTGGTTTTGAGACCAACACAATATGGCTAGACCACTCACTCTGGGATTCCTCAATGACTCCCAACTCTAACATGGACTAGATTTCCTCCCATACTGTCTCTCGGATTATTTCTGGTAGTCTGTACGGTTGTTGGCCAATCTGGACACCTGGGTCTGTGTCTATGTGGTGCTGGATCACGTGGTCCATCCTGAATTCAGAGAGAATACATCTCCAAAATTCTCTAACGGCTTCTTGCTTTTGGGTATGGCTGAGCGGTCATCCGCTAGGAAAGTGCTTGGTTCCTTTACAATTTTAGGTCCCAAGTTCAGGGTTCTGCTATCAATGTCCTCATCCATTACAAGCCTTGGGACCCCTTTAGGATCTTCTGGGTCAATGAGCAATACCTCCCTATCTTTCCAGGGTTTCATTAAATTAACATGGTAAATTTGTTTTCTTTTTTTCTGTCTGGTTGTAAGACTTCACAATCAACCAATCCCACCTTTCTGAGGCCCTCATGTGGTCCCTCCCTGCATTTTCAATAGGAGTTTACTCTGAGAGCTTGACAAGCACAACAGTAGTAGTACTCTGTTGCTGGATTTTAACTCCTATAGCCTGATCCCTTGGCCATAGTGTCCTACCTGGGTTTACTGTGCTTTTATTACATTTTCTTTGGCAAATCTGCCAACTGTGTCCAGTCGTTCTTATTTGTAATATACTGTATATATGTAGAGCACGTTAGGTGAACTATGTGCTTGTTCTTCCCACATCTTTTATGAGATCCAACATCCCTCATGGTTGTAATCTACACAACAATTCAAAGGACAAGAACCCAATGGATAACTGTGACACCTCCCAAATGGCAAACATTACATAGCATAACAATTCATCCCACTTTTTTACCTCAGTTGACACAAATTTAGATAGCACATCTTGTAACAATTTATTAAACCATTCCATTAGGCAGGTCTGTGGGTAATACAATGATGTTTCGGTGGACTTGACCTTCAGTAAAGCACACACCTCCCCTAATAAGTTTTGCTGCAAAGCTGGTGCCTTGATCAGTTAGGATCTCCTTCGGCAGCCCAAGTCGAGAAAACACTTAATTCTATAGTCACTAACTGGGCTGTAGTAGAACATAGAGGAATAGCCATGAACAGGTGGCATAATCCAGTTCCCAAGGGTACAGTGGCATTCCCCAGGATGAAACATATTTTTAACGCGCTCTGCAGTATGCTGCAGCAGACCTACTAAATAAAGCAACGAAAGTTCAATGGCAATTAGTCCCCTTTGTCATGCAGAAAACTGTGGCATTCACTTCATCCTGGCAGTGTCACATTTTCCTGAATTACAAAGGGGACTAATTACCATTAAAATTACATTGCTTTATTCAGTAGGTCCTCTGTAGCATTGTGCAGAGTGCTGCAAAATGCTGCAGAATTGCATTTCATCCTGGGGGGTGCCACTGTGCTTTTTATCAAGGTTCCACCTCATCAACCCAAATTCTTTCAAACAGGGTATCTATTATGGGCATAGGAATTAAAAGGAGCCCTTTTTATACTTTGGGGGGCCTATCAACTGACACTCAGGGTAGTGTACACCTGCCTCACGTACGGCTCCTATGATGATGTCATGATTTAGTCCCCGACGTGGACTATTATATGTAGTTAGTATTTATTCCTGTATAAAGTTTAGTAGTATTTACTTGTGCTTAGCTAAACAATAGTTTGTCAGTAAATCACAGCTATAGGTTACTGTTATTTAGCTATGATTTACTCACACACTGTGTTACTATGATTTACTGACATGCTGCTAGAGGTATTTGTGGTCTTAGAGCACCACCTACAGCAATAAACCATAAGTACAATGTTTAGCATAGCTAGCCATATCTACCATATATTTGTGGTCTTGGAGCGTCACCTACAGCCATTAGGCACACTGCCATAATCAGCGTATTTCATGACTTGTTCGATTGTTCTAACAAATAGCTACGACCAGCATAATACTTATCACCATGTATGATGCAAATGCCAAGGTCTTGGTCTGAGCAGCCCACATTTTGTACCAACAGAAATGTTTTGTATAACGTACTTAGTATGTACATGAGCCTGTCACAAGGTAATGGGACATTATCTTACTATAAGAGCTTGTTGTTTACCAAAGCTTGATGAGATCGATGATTGCACCTGGTGTAAGCGGGTTCCTGACTCCCAGCAGGTATTATATGCTGTCCTTTTTACATGCCTTTGGGGAATAAACCTTTAGTTTGCACCATCTATTTTCTGAGTTGTGTATTGCCAGACCAACTGGTTCAGAATCTGCTAAATAACAATCTAACAGTAAGAAGCATAAAAATCTGCTACTACCTTCCATATACCTGGCCAGAAGAGCCAGTATTTGTGCTTCAGTTTTCTCCCTGCCTAAATGAACCGCAACAGCTATTATATGGGCCAGTCTAAGCACATCTCGTCATTTAGGCCTGGGAACCACTAACTGGTAACATAAAGTACCAATTTGTTTCTTAGGTTCTTCCCGGTACATTTTATTTATTTATTTATTTATTTATTTAAACGTTTTGCCAGGAGGGCACACTGACCAGAGTACTGCTCGACTCCAGGTGTGTCCTGGGGGAGGGGTATAGGAGAAAAACAAACCTTACATTACACAGAGTAACAAATACTGTAATTATTATACATCATTCCAACAAGTAGTTACATAACAGCACCTGAGGAGAAGTATAGCGGCAAGAAATAAACATGATCAGGGACAAAATACCAGTTGTGAAATAAGAGGCTGAATCTGCAGGCACTGGTCACGGAGAAATACTCAATGATGGGTCGGCCTAGGAGAGGAGGGGGGGGGGTAGCCAAATGCTGATAGGGAGGGAGTTCAATAGTGTGGGCATGCAATGTCTGAAAGCAACTTAGCCAATTGAAGAGGACATGCACGGTACCGCCAGAAAGCGGGTGTCTGAATTCCTGAGGAAGTAGCCAGGGGTGGCATTAGTTGTCTAACACACCATTTAGGTACTGAGACAAGGACTGGGACGATATTTTGCCATGAGCTTGGCGCAGTGCTATTGTCGGCGGTCCTGAAGCGAGGGAAGATTTAAAGTCTGATAGAGTATACAGTGGTGGGAGGAGGGCAGGCTATCAAGGGTGAAGTGTCAGAAAGAGTGGAAAAGAGGGTCCAGTCTGGCTAGGGTGGACTTAGGAGCGGCACTGTAGACTACATCCCTGTAGTCGAAGATAGGTAGAATAATTGTTTGTACAAGTGCACGGTGGGCTGGCAGTGTGATGCATCCACGATATACAACTATCATCTTTCACTTCGAACCTTAGAAAACAATGTGTTTTTGTTCATCTACCACTTTACCATTTACCACAGCTAAGCTCTGGTAGGCATTCCTGAGAACCTCATCAACCCTCAGAAATTATGTTGGCCAGGTTTTAAAAATGTCCAGTCCAACCTCCAGAAGGATCTCGTGACCTCCTGTAGATGTGGATGCCACTTCCTCATCTGAATCACCCTGGACTTTCCCTGAACCCAGGTCCTTGTGGTTCCCAACCACTGCAATCTCAGACAGAGGGCCCCTTCTTTTTTCTCCCTCTATTTCTGACCCATGGACTTCTTAAGCTTTCCTTCTAGGACAAACAGTTCAGAATCAAGGGAAATACATGTTCTAAAACCTCTGTCTGTGTGGCCTCCTGTGGACATGAACCTACAGCTCTGCTCTGCAGGAGAGTATGAAACTGTTCCTAGTCTCGGCCCAAGACTACTAGCCAGGGTAAGGTTTTACAATTTCCCATCTTGATTACTCCCGCCCAGCTGCATATTGTTAATCATACTGGGGCCATAGGGTATTTACAGGTATCCCCATGAGCACAGACAATATTCATGGGATCTCCCACTGACCCAGAATGGGTTCTACCAGACATTTTTCAACCAATGTCTGCCCACAACCTGAATCCACCAGAGCGGTTTCTGTTTGGTTCCCCACTTGCAGTGGAACTGTATACAGGTTTCTGGTCTAGGACTTGTGGGTGTGGGTGGTAGCTACGCATTCTGCAAAATCACAATCCATGTGGTCACAGAACTTACTGGTATGCCCCACTTTACCATAACGAAAACATACAATGTTACTATCAGGTCTACAAATTGTGCCCCCCCCCCCAATTTGGATCACTGGAGAGTGGGGTCTTGGGACTCGAGGAATTACACCAGGACGTTGGGTTATACCTTTTTGAAGTGGATGGATAAGAAATATTTCACCACTTGATCACTTACCCATACCAGCACATTTGTTCCCATTCCCCCAAAGTCCCTTCTTTCTACTTCTGCAGGGGTCTTCTCCTCGAGTTGTGGCCAAAGGTTTGTTGTGGGTTCTGTTCTTCTTAGTGACCTCTAGTCTTTCAGCTTCCAGGTAATATTCTGTGATTTTCACTGCAGCAGCCAGAGTCTGTTCATGTCAGCCTACCTAATCACAGACTCTATCTGGTAAAATATTCCAGTACTGCTCCAGTATAATCAAATCCATAATCTCCTCTTCAGTGCGTACCTCTAATTTTCACCACCGAGTAGCCACCCAGTATAATTTTTGTGCCCGCACTCTACATTGTGTTCCAACCTTGAAACCTAAGGTGCGAAGGTTCTGTCAGTAACTTTCTATGGTTATTCTGACCCAGTCTAAGACAGCCGCCTTTACGTGATCAAAGTCTCTGGCAGAGACGTCAGTTAGGCTTCTGTGTGCTGCTTGGGCATCTGCAGTTAGGTACTGTGTAACGCATACTTGCAGCACCCACTTCTTAAACTCCTACTGTTGCTGATCTCTCTGCGACTGTTGTACTTGCTGTGCCATCCAGTCCCTTTGGATCCGGGCCTGTTGTGCTTGTTGTGCCAGCATCTGAGCCTGTTGTGCTTGCAGCTCTGCCAGCCATTTCAGTACTTTGAGTCCATCTTACCCCTATTCAGACAAGGGGAAATTTGAACCCACTGCTAAAGCCAACCACGTGAGACAAGGTAGTGATCCAGGTGGCTTCTGGGGAACACTCTCAAAGAGAACACTCTGGATACCAGTTTAAATTAAATAAAATCTCCATTACTTTCAGTAACAGAAAAAAAACAGCTTGTATTCAGCTTAAATTATTCAGTCTCTCTCGGCCTCCACATGCATCTAACTGAAACAGACACCTCCATCTCCTTGTTCACCCTTCCCCCTTTACTGAGCTCAGGTGTTTGTTAACACCCCCACCCCTGATGTACATCCAACACCCAGAACAAGCAGGGCAGTGAGGTCTTAAAAGGGCCAACTTGAAAGCAGTAGGGTTTTGGTGCAAATCCCACAACAGCTCCAGTCAAAACTTGCGTTGCCCATGTTGCACACTCCATCATGCAGCTACAAGTGGGACCAAACAAAAAACAGTGAAGACACTCAGGGGAAGCTAAGGGCAACCAGTGCAATTGTAATGAAGGACAAAGCGGAGGAAGCAGTCGGGAGGACTGCAGAGTGAACACCAACATAAGGCCTTCTTCAGCTACATAAATGAAAAGAGAAAAAAACAGGGAGGGGATAGAAAGGTTAGCAAGCGGAACAGAGTGGGTGGTGGAGGACTGGTCCAAGGCAGATGCTCTGAATGAATATTTCAGTTCAGTTTTTACTATGGAAGAGGGATGGGCCACTGCTGGAATGTGGAGAAATAAGGTTTGCTGGTACAGGCAAAATCTGCAGGTGGAGCATATTATCAAAGAAGGAGTGCTAAAAAGGCTTAAAAAATTGAAGCTTATCAAGTCACCAAGCCTGAATGACTGGCATCCCCGAGTGTTGAATGAAAAGTGGCTGGCACTGATTACATCTCTGGTAGCCATGTTCAACTGCTCACTGGAGTTGGGGTAGTCCTGGCAGACTGGGAAGAGGGCAGATGTCTCACTGGTACAGTACATTTGGGGAGACAAGAGTGACCCCAGGATATCGAAGACTCAAGCTTGACCTCTTCTACTGGCACCCTGCTAGATACCATCAGCAACAAAAAGATCATGCACCTTGAAGTGAATGACCTGCAGAACAGACGGCAGCATGGTTTTGTAAAGGGGAGTTCATGACAAACAAACCACACTGACTTCTTCAGTGTGGATATTCAGGCAGCAGACAAGGGCCAGGCTGTAAATATCCTGCAGATGGATTCCAGCAAGGTCTCGGACTCGGTGCCAGATAGAAGGTTAGTTAATGAGGTGGGGGGGGGGGGACATAGAGATGGGTAAGGTCTGACCAGGTGGAATAAGACCTGGCTGGTGGCTTGACACAAAGGTTGGCAATAAATATTCCTCACTTTAGGGGGAGGGAGGATATAAGCAAGTTCCTCAGGGATTAGTCCTGGGACATGTTCTCTAATTTGTTCCTCTGCAACATGAGGGAACAAATACAGGGAAAGATTAGCCTATTTGCAGATTGAACTAAACTATGTTCAAGGGTGAACAGCGAGGAAAGTATTAGGGATATGAAAAGGGATTAGGAAGATTACAACAGTGGTCAGGGGCCTAGCAACTCAGATTCAGTCTTCCAAAATGAAAAGTCATGCCTAGTGGCAGAAATAATCCCATAAACAGAGCACTGGGTTGAAGAAATCAATGTAGCCCAGACAGAGGAAGGTGTGAGCACAGCTGATATCTTACAGGTCAAGACCCAGTGTAACAAGGCATACAGAAGGGTAAATAAGACGCTGGGATGCATACGGAGAGGGCTCTCCAGTATAAATGCTTCTACTCCTGTACATATTCCCAGTGAGATTGCATACGGAGTAATGCATACAGTTCTGACATCCTCACCTGAAAAGGGAAAGGGACAGGCTGGAGTCAGTACAGAGGAAGGTAACAAAGATGATTTAAGATAAACAGAAGACATGTGAGGAGCAGCAAGGAAGCCCGGATATATACTCAGTGGAGACTAGGAGGGAGCAGGTGGACATGATCAAGACATTTACATATATCAAAGGAACAAACAGGGTGGGCTACCCGCAGCTGTTCAAGCAATGTGAGGAGTTAACATCAAGAAGGCACGGATATAAACTGGGGGTGGGGGGGATTCAAGAAGGATGTGAATGTATTTCTTCCAGGAGAGTGGGGTATAAAAGTGAAATGGGTTTCCCTTGGGAGGTGGTGGAGCAGGAAACTATAGTGGGCTAAAAGTTATAAGGGGCTGGGGAGGAATGGAGGTGAGTGGCTGAGAGGGTAGGCCATTCAGGCAGCTGAGCTGCTACTAGAGAGGAAATTAGGTGGTACAACATACCACTAAAGTGGCACACCAAACACACAGTTTCCCATATTGGGAAATACACCAAACATGAAAGTCACACAGAGGCAAAAGGGGTGTCCATGAGTCTGCATCCCACTTGCAGTGAGGAGGAAACTGGGCCTACAAGACTGCTGGTGGTCTGTCACCAGGCTCTGGACCCTGTGTTCACTGACAATTTGTTAGCAAACTATACAGACCTGTCTCAAACCATCCCTTTTTGGGGAAGATGATTAAGAAGGTTGTGGCAATAAAGTTTGAGACTCACCTAGAGACTTTTGACATCTACGAGCCAATACAGTCTGGTTTCAGGCCTCACTACAGCACAGACTGCACTCATAAAGGTGTTTAACGACCTGCTTCTTGCAAGGGATGGAGGAAATTATCAACCCCCATTCTCAAACTCTTGCCAGCATTTGACACTATGGATCATTGGGTACTGATAGGGTGCTTTGCGGAATCTGGTAGACTCACTGTAACAACGCTGAAAGGGTAGCGGCCTTCCTTATCAGCAGATCACAGAAGGCTGTGATGGGATCTTTCTCATCATAGTGAAGGGTGGTCATCTGTGGGTTCTGCAAAAGTCAGTTCTGTCACCCATGTTATTCATGGCATACATGCTACCACTGAGATGGGTCATTGCATGGTATGGCTTGAGTTTCCACTGCAATGAAGATGATACTCAGCTGTACCTGCCTTTTACACCTAACAGGCAGGCCGTGGTCTCAGTCCTGGAGTAATGCCTTCAAGAAATTTCAGAAGGTATAACTTCTAGCAAGCTGGCTAAGTCTAAATCTGACCAACAGAAATGCTACATTTATTGGCACACCACTGGAGGCCCATGGATAGTGTGAAAAATCTGGGAGTCACTGTGGACTCGAACTTGACACTTGAATATCATGTGTTGGTCGTGGCCCACCATGAACTTTTCCAACTGAAGAAGATCTTTTGGATCAAACCCTAGTTTGGACAACATGACTTGGTGACCCTGATGCATGCAACTGTGACCTCAAGACTGGACTACTGTACTGCTCTGTACCTAGGACTATCCGGGAAGTTGGTGCCCATTAAGGCTGAGCTCGTCTCTGGATCAACACATGCAGAACATATTATGCCAGTGTTGCAGCAAGTGCACTGGTTCAGTCAGGTGGTGCAGAACTTTCAAGATCCTCGTGTTAACAGACAAGGCCCTACACAGGTTTGGGCCAGACTACTTAAAAGACGTGTTAGTCTGGTATACTCCTGGGCGTCCGCTCTGCTCCACCGAGTGCAAGTCTCTAGTTGTTCCTAAGGCACATCTGAAACTTTCTTGGAACAAGGCTTTATCGGTAGCTGCATTGCTATTATGAAACTCTCTCCCCTCTCAACTGAGGACTACGTCGGTGGAGGGGTTCAATAGGGGCTAGAAAGCCTTCCGTTTATCTGGAGTTTTAATCCGACATTCCCATTTTGCTAAATCAGCTGTATTTAATGTATTATTTTAATGTATGCCTTACTGCCATTTATTGTTACGTGTTTGATTACTTGTGAAGGGCTCCGAGCCATTCGGACGGGGAACTATATTAAATGCCTTGTCTTGCGTATTGTGAAACCCAGTTTTGAGTTATCAGCAAATTAGATCTTGAATGATTCCACATATGTTCCTTATCTAGCCATCTACTTACTGCTAAGTGTGTCTTCAGGGTAATCCTCGTACTGTTCAGGCTCTTCCACTTTTATCTCTCTGATAAGGAGTACCTCACCCCTCTCTTTTGGTGACAAGTGTCCAGCTGGGATGTTGTACTCTGCACATTCATTTAAAAAAAAAAAAAAAAAGAGAGAGATAAAAGATGTTAACGTTTTTGACAATGAAAACCAAATATAAGCAATATGAAGCCCCACCTCAGGTATGTCTGTACTGCGCTGCACCTGTTGTTGCCCAGGATAGAACATAATCCAGCCATCTGACTGGCTGATAAGAGTTCCTCATCCTCCATGCATAAATGAAGGCATGTAGATGATGCAGTACTTAATGTCTCGGGAGACTCAGTCATTGGGCTGGAAGGAACCTCACAGCATGGCTTTGATAATATCCAACCTTGTCTGTTCTAGTCACTTTTGTTCAATGCCACAAAAATGGTTTGTATTATCTTAGGCACCCAACAGCAACTCACCAGACTCCACAAAATCCCAGCCTTCACAGCTCTGGTGACTCCACCCTTGAAGAAGCTCCCCCCCACTTCAAGTACCTTGGGATGTGGCTGGATGGAAGCCTTGGTTTCTCCTTCAACACTGATGCCATCCACAAAATGCCCCTTCCCCAGCTCCAGACACTGTACTGTAACAAATCCTGCCTACCGCTCCCAGTCCACAGTAAGATTCCCCCCCCGACCTGTTTCTAGAGATACTGATGTTACTTCTCGTATGTTTGGGGGTGAGTCCTGCTACACCCAGAAACCTATACTACAACTGGCCACCACAAGCCTGGGAAATGGGGACCAGGGGAAACAAAAACCACAGGGTCACCAAGAAAGAGACCACACACAAACAGAAGGTCCACACTTGGAACTGGGCCAAGCAGGTTAGTGGTTTACTGAACCTTTTGCATCAAAGGTCCTCTATAGGGCAACTCTCCATCTATGGCCCCCTCCTCCTAAAATTCACCTGGGGTGGTACCTTCTCCCACCCGTACTGGATGGTTTAAACTGCATTTACTGATAATATAAAAATTTTCATTTCTGTAACTTATTCATTTAGATCACTGTCACCAGTTACTGATTTCTGGCTCGTCGGGCCCTATGGGGGAAATTGTATCCCACTGGAATATGCATGGTGGCATTCTCCTGAGGCAGGGCAAGATGCCACCCTGAGGGACTTCAACACCTGAGCTGTGATGCCGTGCCAACTGGTGACACCACAGGTTAGAACTTGGAACCAGCTTATGATTCCCAATAACCTTAGCAATAGTCGATACAGCCTTTGCGTATGCCTCACACGAGTCATGCAACCTTTGTCCCAATGACCTTCGCAACAGGCTCCTCTGCCTTGCCCAACCAAAGTGGGACTTGGCTGATCCCAAATCTTACCAGGCACACCTGCCTGGCACTTACACAGTGCTCTTACTATGCGAACTACTGCATGACCCTTCTTCTGGAGGTATACTCCAGAGCCACCATTATCTGAGCATTCCTGGAGGTGTACTCCTATGCTGCTCTCAGTTTCTGAACCAGGAGTGGATGCTCAAGGACACTGGTGGTCTCTCTTTGACAGAAGGCCCACCACAACTTCCTAGTGTCTCTTTGGTGGTGATAGAGCTGGTATACCGCTCATCGGGGCAAGGTTACAGGGGTTTCTCCCTACTAGCTGCTGTTGGAGGGCCTCTCCCCAACCCCAGAGGGATGAGAAGAAGCACCTTCCTCATCAATTCTTTTCTACTCTATCCCTCTCTCATCCTACAAAAGGCTCCAGATCCCCACAACTCTGAAGCTGTTAGGTGCATGTAGCCTCCTCCCTATATAGGTAAAAGTAGGAAGGCCAGAGCCGTGAATTTCCATGCCCCCGACTCACACAGCAAACCAGAAAGGCAGGAGGACACAAACACCCAGACACACTGTCTCCAGCTGAGGTACCACAGAAAACAGCTCTCATGGTCCACATTAACCCTTCGAGTGCTTCCAAGTAACCTGCCTTGAATTTGGTAGAGGAGTGGCTGGTTATATACATAGAAGGTCATGGCACAGTGTATTAAACAGCTGGTACAGCAGAGCAAAACGCTATGAAAAATGAGGGGTAATGCTAACCATTTCCAGAAATGAGTAGCAGTAGATTGCTAACCATTTTTTTGTGCGTCCATGGCACAGTAAACAAAATTAATAAAACTAGATATATAATTTTACATTTTGCTAACTAGTCTATGCCAAGTGCTATGCATTTTCACAGATGAATAGCACTTTAGCATACATAACTGCTAATCATTTTTTCCAGCTTATTTAATACCCGGGCAGAAAAAAACTTGTAGCCCATCCAGCCTGCCCTTGAGAACTGCTAATTCTCAGCAGGACTTTGATGCATTTCAAGATTATCCCTACAACATTCGACTATGCGGATGTGGTTTCCAATGTTGCTCCCAAAACCACCCTTGCCAGACTGGACCCGCTCTATTACTCCTTCTGTTGCTCTGCCCTAAGCTCTTTCTCAGTCATCACTGTTCCTCCAATATGGCCATGCCCTTCCATCCCTAGAGACCAGGCACCTCTCCCACTGCATCCTTCTCTTTAAATTCTGACTTTTCACTCTCCCCTCCCTTCCTGCCACCTCTCCTCCCCTTCCCTCCCTCCTACCATATCCTGCTCCTTTTCAATCTATTGCACCCAAACCTCTGCTGGGCAAGCTGCTTTCCCTTCTAGCGTCCCACTCCCTCTGAAATAACCTCCCCCAGAGAACGGCAATAGGTACATTTATCCAGGGTCCCATCGGGGGGGGGGGGGTGTCCATTTTTGCACATAAAACAATTTTCGTATTTTGTATTTGCACAACAGGACAGGGCAGTCCTAGAGACAAAACTGCCTTTTGCCCCCACTTACAAGTTTTTTCTCTTCAAATGAGACTGATGAATCATGGATCTGCCCACTCACGACTTCCCCATCCTACTAACTCCCCTGCTTCACTGCCTCTCAACAGCCCTGTCTCTTGCCATGAGGCGATGCTTACTGCTACTCCATCTGGAATGGCACACCCCATGCCAATTACAGAACTGGATAGTTACCCTGAACATTCGTAGCCTCCTCTGACGTGACAATTTGGGCAGAATGACTAGTCCCAGATGCGCTGCAGCTGCCAACAGAATAGGCAGGCCACAGGTGGGCTGCGGGCATGTGCTGGTCTATATGGAGTATCTCTATTATTGTTCCATCTTTCAGAAGCCACTGCCAGGCCAGCCCTGCTGCCCGCTGGACCTTACACCTTAACCAACACAAGATTCGACAGACTGTTGCAATCCGACCAAACTGACTGGGAGGTTATTCTCATTTTAAAGGCAGGTTATCAGAGCAGGAGGAGATTCCGACCTACACCCACGCTCTAGTCATCAGACTCATAGGCAGATACCGACAGCGTGAAGTGGGAGGCACCTCGGCAGTAATCAGGCTACGGATCATCAGATTCCTGACCTCAGGATAAGAGGTACGAGTCACTAATGATGTATTGGAACTGTACATACCGTATAAACATACAGTAGGAAGCTCATGCCGCTACTAAAGCTGCACGTACACCTGGCAGTAGTTTCCTACTGTAGCAATTTTAAAGAATATAGGTCAAATCTGTTATTGGTATAAAACTGATCTAATGTAGGAGGCTCTAACTGAAATCAGGAAGTATTTGGACAATATGTGATTCGAGTTTGGAAAATATTTCAGATGTATGGGTCTACGACATTCCTACAAATACAACACATGAGTTCTTCCTGACTTATAGCTAAACATAACACTGGAAAGTCAAGATAGCCATCATTTCCTCATTAAAAGGAAGATATCTTGTGAAAACCATAATCGTGCTCTGGAACTTAACAGTGAGGGTTATCAGACTATTTCTGGTCAGAAAATGCTTTAGAATAGCCAGATTTTTTACCTCCAAAAATTAAACACCATTGCAACTTCAGGAGGGGACTGAGCTCTCCGACAATCTCCCTCCACACACATACTCGCGTCCCACCCCCCAGACACCACACACACGCAAACACATACAGTATATACACAGACTCTCTCTCTCTCTCTCTCTCTCTGGGACATTATCTTGGACCATATCTGGAAGACTGGCAGTCACCAAAACCCCAAGCAAAAAGATGCGAGCCCAAATAATAAAATGTTCCTAATGAGTTTACTAGCTTCTCTGGTCCTTACCTCCTCTCCTCATGCTCGTCCTTTTAGCCTTCATATCCCTCCTTTATGAATGTGCTACTCATTCCAGCTGGTATACGTAGCCCTCCTGCCTCATCTCTGGAATAACCTCTCTGCTTATCCTCATCCATCTCCTCCTTGACTTGAAGACCATCCGTCAGTAACACTCTACTCCTTCCTGCTCCTGCAACAAATCATCCACACCCACCACCTCTGTCGCCCTCACTTCTCTAACAACCCTTTCTCCTTTCCTCTTCACCTCCCTCAAACACCTGGAGGTTTGTCATCACTGCTGTGTCTTGGTCTTGGCCATTCACTTTTCGTACTGGTTTTTAGTTTAGTTTATTTTACTGGCCATACATACCATGTAATAAGACACTCTGGGGTGTTGGGTGTGCTGGTTTTACAAAATGCCCAGGGGCACAGGAAAGCACAACATAGAAACATAGACTTGATGGCAGATAAGGACCGCTTGTCCCACCTAGTCTACCCATTTCCCTACCTACAGGATAAGCTGCAGATCCTAGTTAACCAACAGCCTACTTCTTTCTATCCCCCCACAAGAATTGCCTTATGTCTGCCCCATACATTCTTGAATTCTCCCAGTTTTAGACCTCACAACCTCCTCAGGAAGGCTGTTCCATGCGTCCACCACCCTCTCTGTGAAAAAATACTTCCTCACATTGCCCCTGAGCCGTCCCCCCCCTCTATCTTCAAATTGTGTCCCCTTGTTCTTGCACATCTCTTTTTCTGAAAGATGCTACCCTCTTGGACTTTATTGATTCCACTGAGGTACTTAAAAGTTTCTATCATGTCCCACCTCTCCCTCTTTTCCTCAAGGGTGTACATATTAAACTCCTTTAGTCTCTTCTCATGTGGCTTCTCTTGCAGACCCTGCACCATATTAGTTGCCCTCCTCTGGACTGCCTCCATCTGGTCTATGTCGTTGCGGAGATGGAGTTTCCAGAACTGGACGCATTACTCCAGATGGGATCTCACTGTTTGTACAGAGGGATAACGACTTCCTGTTTTCTACTGGTGATGCCTCTCCTTATATATCCTAGTATCCCCTAGCACTCTACTGCCTTCTTACATAACTTGCCAACCTTAAGGTCATCTGACGGGATACCCCAGGTCCCCTTCCATTTTTGTTGTTGTTACTACCTCCCCCCACCATTGTGTACTCTTCCCCTGGGTTGTTTCCCAGATACATTATTTTGCACTTTTTTGCATTGAATCCAAGCTGCCATACTTCTGACCATTCATCCAACCTTGCCAAGTCCCTTCTCATCCTTTCCATGCCTCCTTGTGTATCGACCCCGTTTCAGATTTTTGTGTCATCTGCAAAGAGGCATACTTTTCCTTCTAGTCCCTCGGCAATGTCACTTATAAAGACATTAAAAAGGACTGCACCCAGTACTGAACCCTACGGTAGCCCACTAGTAACCCGCCTTTCTTCAGCGTGGACTCCGTTTACAATTACCTTCTGTATCCTGTTGTCCGGCCAATGTTTTACCCAGGCTACCACCCTGGTACCCACTCCCAGGCTGGTTAATTTGTTTATTAATCCTTTGTGTGGGACTGTGCCAAATGCCTTGCTAAAGACTAGGAAGGTCATGTCCACAGCCCCTCCCTGGTCTACTACTTTAGCCACCCAGACAAAGAAATCAATTAGATTCACCTGACATGACCTTACCGCTGTGAACCCATGCTGCCTTGGGTGCTGTGCCCCCACTGGCCTCTAGGTACTCAAAAATTCTTTCCTTCACAAGCGATTCCATCACTTTCCCTACCACAGAAGTCAAACTGACAGGTCTGTAGTTTCCTGCCTCTGTCTTGCTCCCACTTTTGTAAAGGGGGATCACATACGCCTTCCTCCAGTCCTCAGGTACCACACCATCCTCCCATGATTTGTTAAAAAGGGTAGTCAGCGGTGTCACTAGTTCTCCCCTTAATTCTTTTAGAATTCTGGGGTGAATCCCGTCAGGTTCATTGCTTTGTCCACCTTCAGTTTTAGGAGTTCTTTCAGAGCCCCTTCTTCTGTGAAAGGACTGGGATTGACCCCCCTATCCAGTGTGCTTCTGTTAATTGGATTAGGTACCTCCCCCTCTTCCTCTTTTGTGAATACCGAGCAGAAGTATTCGTTCAGTATCCCTGCCCCTCTCTGCCCACCCACCATCCATTCTATTTAGCCTCACTATCCCTCCCTTTGTCTTTCTATGCTCCCTGATGTACCTATAAAAGGTTTTATCCCCCTTAACAGAGTTGTCTACTTTTTCCTCATTTTGGGCCTTTGCTATTCTGACTTCCCTCCCTGCTTCCTTCTGTCTTAACTGGTACAGTTCTCTGTCCTGCTCCTTCTGTGTTTCCTTATACTTCCTAAATGCTATCTTTTTCTCCCTAACCTTGAGGTAGTATAGTGCAGTGGTTTAAGGCTCTGAGCTGCAAATCTGGTGACATCCAGCAGACCAGACCTGGGTCTGAATCTCACAGCTTCCATTTGCATACTGTGTGACCCTGAGTAAGTCACAACTTCTGTGTGCTCCCAGGTCTCTCCTGTAAAAAAAGCTTTCAGCTTAGTGTGCTACTCCTGGTTAAACAACTAAAAAAAACCAAACAAAAATTCCCCGCCACCTCTTTTGAGAACCATAGTGGCTTTTTCTTTCATTTTGATTTATTTGCTTCACACAAAGGCTTGTTGCCTCTGTGATGGCAGTTTTGATGTTTCACCATTGTTGCTCCACCCCTACTTCTAGCCTGTTTGCTAGTGCTTTTCTAAGGCACTCTCCCATCTTGCCAAAGTCAGCACTCCTGAAGTCCAGTACCCTCACTTTTGTATGGCCTGACTCTGTAGCTGAGTTTATCGTGAACCACACTGTTTGGTGGTCACTTGTTCCCAGATGGCTACCCACTTCTAGATCCGAAATCCTCTCACTGTCCCCATTTGAGAGTACGAGGTCTAAGACTGCTCCCTCACAAGTGGGTTCCAAAACTAGCTGTCTGAGGCATGCCCCTTATAGGGCATTGAGAATGGCCCGGCTCTTGGATGTGGCTGTAGCAAAGGTGCTCCAGTTAACATCTGACATATTCAGGTCTCCCATCAACAGCATTTCCCCTTTCTCTGCCATCCTAAGGATGCCTTCTATCATATCCTTGTCCATTCCCTCCCCGAGATGGGGGTCTGTATACAACCCCTGTGCAGATTGTGGTGCCATTTCCAGTCTCTAAGGTGACCCACAGTGCCTCCTCTCCTCCCTGTTTACTCTTTTGTTCTGTTGCTTTTAACCCTTCCCTTACATAGAGAGCTACTCCTCCCCCTCTTCTCCCCTCCCTGTCTCTTCTGTAGGTTGTGTACATTGGTATGTTAACATCCCAGTCATGGTTCTCTGTGTACCATGTTTCTGTGACTGCTACAATATCCAGGCTTCCCTCTTCCATCATGGCCACCAGTTCAGGGAGCTTGTTACCCAGACTGTGGGCATTGGTACTCATTACCCTCCATTTCTTGATGGCCTTACCCCTTTTTGCCCCATCCCTGTCCTTATTGCCTTTGTCATTTTCTCCATTTACCCGTGCCCTTCTCCCTATTGACGACTCTATCTTGGTGTTTAGGTCACTTACTACCCTGATTTTTTTTTGGAGGGGGGGCTAGGATTTCCCTGCTCCTTTCCAGTGCCTCCCCCCTTGGCTAGTTTAAATGCTTGCCAATGAAGCATTTAAACCCATCACCTAGGATCCTGGTTCCCTTCTTGGACAGATGCAGACCATTACACCAGTATAGGCCTGCATTACTCCAGGTGGACCCCCAGTCCCCAATGAAGCCAAACCCTGGAGCACTGCACCAGTTTTTCAACCACTGATTGAATCCCATGGTGTGGAGCACCCTAGCCTCACCCATGCCATACACAGGCAGCACCTACGAGAAGGTTAACGTGCATGCTACTTGTCTAAGGCCCCTCCCCAACTCCACAAACTCTTCCTGCACTGCTCTGATCCCTTTCTCAGCCAGGTCATTTGTCCCTAGGTGGACAATGACATCCAGCTCCCTCCCCCGTGTAGCTGTTCCGGTGATCCTGAGGATTTTCTCCCTGTCCCTCCAAGCCATGGCGCCAGTCAGACACCTTACCTCTCTCTCTCCTCTCCCCCCCCCAATTCTACCCTCCTAACAATGGAGTTCCCCACCTGGAGTTGTTTCCTTCCCCTGTAGGGTCCCATGCCACCCTCCTGTGGCAGGCGCAGTGTCATTAGCCCCAGAAGTGTGGAAAAACCAGCACAACCAACATCCTAATGTGCCATCCTGCACTTATAAATTGTGTCGATAAACATAGCTTAAAAAAAAATAAATAAATAAATAAAAAATAAAATAAAAGAACACTCAAAAAGACAGAAAAATATAAAAAATGTAAACTAGTCCCTTGCTCCTCTGTCATCTGCTTCTCTACACATTTAATACTTGGTGTCTGTTTACCACAGAATACAAGAATTCAAAATTCTGCAGTATTCCTCTAGCAGAATGCTTACCCCCCCCCAAAAAAAAAAAACACACACATGGAATACATGAATTCTAAATCCTGCAGATTCCACTGGTGCACCAGCCAGAGGCTTAGTTTCATCTGTGGTAGGGTAAACAGCACAGAGTTCTCTGGCAAACTGGTAAGAGTAAAAGGAAAAAAACACTATGGTTCTCAAAAGAGGTGGCAGGGAAGGTTAAGGAGAAAAGGATAGCATTCAGGAAATATAAGGAAACACAAAAGGAGAAGGACAGAGAACTTTATCAGTTAAAGCAGAAAGAGGCTGGGAAGGCAGTCAGAATAGCAAAGGCCTAAACCGAGGAAAGGATAGCCAACTCTGTTAAGAAGGGGGATAAGGCCTTTTATAGGTACATTAGGGAGTGAAGAAAGACCAAAGGAGGGATACTGAGGCTTAATAAAGGGAGGGAATGTGGGTAGAGGGTGACAATGAAAAGCAGGGATACTGAACAAATATTTCTGCTCAGTATTCACAAGGAAGAGGAGGGAGGTACCTAAACCAAACAAGAGAAACACTCTGAAGACGAGGTCGATACCAGTCCATTTACAGAAGAAAGGGTTCTGAAAGAACTAATAAAATTGAAGGTGGACAAAGCAATGGGGCCTGATGGGATTCACCCAAGAATTCTAAAAGAACTAAGGGTAGAACTAATGACACTGCTGACTACCTCTTTAACAAATCATGGGAGGATGGGTGGTACCTGAGACTGGAGGAGGCAGATGTGATTCCTCTTCACAAAAGTGGGAGGACAGAGGCAGAAAACTACAGACCAGTTAGTTTGACCTCAGTGGTAGGTAAAATAATGGAATCACTTCTGAAGGAAAGAATTGTTGAGTACCTAGAGGCCAGTGGAGCATAGGACCCAAGGCAGCATGGATTCACGATGGGAAGGTCATGTCAGACGAATCTAATAGATTTCTTTGACTGGGTGACCAAAGTAGTAGACCAGGGAGGGGCTGTGGACATGGCTTACCTAGATTTCAGCAAGGCATTTGATACAGTCCCACACAAAACATTAATACATAAGTTAGCCAGCCTTGGATTGGATACCAAGGTGGTAGCCTGGATAAAAAATTGGCTAGACAACAGGACGCAAAGGGTAGTAGTAAATGGAGTCCACAGTGAAGAAAGGAGGGATACTAGCGGGGTACTGCAGGGTTCAGTACTGGGACCAGTCCTTTTTAATGTCTTTATAAGTGACATTGCAGAGGAACCGGAAGGAAAAGTATGTCTCTTTGCAGATGACACAAAGATCTGCAACAGGGTTGATACACCAGATGGAGTGGAAAGGATGAGAAGGGACTTGGTAAGGTTGGAGGAATGGTCAAATGTATGGCAGTTCAGATTCACTGCAAAGAAGTGCAAGGTAATGCACCTGGGAAACAAAAACCCAGGGCAAGAGTACACAATCGGGGGTGAGATACTGACAACAGTAAAA
Organism: Neoceratodus forsteri; assembly: GCA_016271365.2. NCBI lineage: Eukaryota > Metazoa > Chordata > Ceratodontiformes > Ceratodontidae > Neoceratodus > Neoceratodus forsteri. Next base: position 451,173,096 of record JADMNL010000024.1, read on the forward strand.
ATGGAAAGGGACCTGGGGGTAATAATATCAGATGACCTAAAGGTGGGCAAGCAATGTGAGAAAGGCAGTAAGGAAGGCTGGGGGATATTGGGATGCATAGGAGAGGTATCAATAGTAGAAAACAGGAAGTTGTTATCCCTCCATACAGACAGTTGGTGAGACCCCATCTGAGTACTGTGTGCAGTTCTGGAGACCCCATCTCCATAAAGATATAGACAGAGTGGAGGCTGTCCAGAGGAGGGCAACCAAAATAGTGCAGGGTCTGCACCAGAAGACATACTTAAGAAAAGACTAGGAGCTTAATATGTATACCCTTGGGGAAAGGAGGGAGAAAGGGGACATGATAGAGACTTTCAAGTACCTCAAGGGAATCAACAAAGTCCAAGAGGGTGGCATCTTTCAGAAAACGAGATGTGCAAGAACAAGGGGGCACAATTTGAAGATAGAGGGGGGGCGGCTCAGAGGAATGTGAGGAAGTATTTTTCACAGAGAGGGTTGTGGATGCATGGAACAGCCTCCCTGAGGAGGTTGTGGAGTCAGGAACAGTCGGGGAATTCAAGAATGCATAGGACAGACATAAGGCAGTCCTAGTGGGGGGGGGAGAGGAAGTAAGCTGTTGGTTAATTAGGATCTGCAGCTTATCTGTTAGGTAGGAAAATGGGCAGACTAGGTGGGCCAAGCGGTCCTTATCCGCCGTCAAATTTCAAATTCTATGTTTCTATGAGTAGAGTGGGTCACAGTCATAAATGAAGAACCAGAAATGGAAACTCTGACTAGCTGACTAGCTATACTGACTGATTTTTAAAAATTTGTTTATGTGTTTACAGAGGGAATTGTAAGTGGAAAGAAGATTCAACTATTTATTTTGTTTAATTTAAAGTAGCAGTATTTGTTAGTCACCACGCATTTTTTTTCTCAGCAATAATGATTTTCTGGCAAAAACATCAATATACTTTTTTTTTTTTTTTTGCCTTCTTCATTTATATCAATCACAATGAAAAGCTACAACTCAACTATAGGGGCCCCATTAGTTGACCAGTAGCTTTAATTTATATTGAAGGTTGCTTTAAAGATCAAATGCACATATTTCATATGTAACCCCACCTACAAATGGGGGTTCCTGAAAAGTCTTCCTTGAGCTTGCCTAAATGCTCACTACCAGGCTGATGTCCTGCGTTTTAGCAGTTTAAACATTATTGCCAGAGAGTGCTGTATAGCCTCTGTGTACTGTTTCTTTAACAGCTGCCTAGATTGCAGTTATAATTAATCTGGGAGGGGGCCGAGCATTTCCATGCTCAAGTCCCGCCCGGGCTGCCAGAGAATTGCTCCATTTTCTTCCATCGCTATTAGCGCAGAGGGAGTTCTGTCAGCAGATGTGCTTGTTTGCTGTTTATCTGTTAGAATGGTAAATATATTGTAATTTGTCTAACCTGCCTTCATTGCAGCATGGACAGTTCTGTTTATTTCCACCATCTTGGTCCTGGACTGCCGAAATGGGCCAATCAGTACCTTTGGGGACTTTAAAATGGAGACTGTCCCCAGGGGTCTTGTGGGATCAAAATTCTGTAGAAACTGTAGTTTTTTTTTTTTGCGCCTAAGTGAACCTGGGGCCTTTATTGAGACTGACAGAGAAATCTGCCAACCAAACCTTCTGGATTCTGGGGAAAGTCCCAGGCTGTTTGCAGCTACTTTCAGTTTGAGTTGGGGAGTGAAAGTAGTTACAGCTCGAGATAGTTGAGCAGTAATCCTGCATAGATTCGCCCAGCAGAATTGTGAAAGGGCCGAGTTTTGGCCTGCCTGTCTGCCTGCTGTCCCTGAGAGGGGTGGGGGACAGAGGGTAGCAGGGTGCAGCAGCCTAAACTGATTGTGCACGAGGCAGCAGGGTGGAGTAGCCTCATATGAGGGCAGGAGAAGGGGCTTTTGGGGCAGGGGACGGGGGAAGAAGAGAGCTGCTGCCTCAACTGTCGGGCAGGAGACAGGGGCATCAGGATGCCATATACTGTAGTATTTCTAGTTATACACAAACATGATGTATTTTCACATAGAACCATACAAAGAACTGAATTTTATGAGTTCATACAGTACATGTTCCTGAAATAGAGTGTGGCAGACACGTTTGTCAATCTGACAATAAAATCACAATTGTTCTCACACAAACCTATTTATTGAGGCTACATCAAAGACACACTGCTTCTAAGAATGAATGCAATGTAGATTTATTTTATATCCATTAACAACCCTGTGTTATATAGCCAGAATATAATGCAGAGTTTTGATGACAAAGAACTGACATCTGTGATACAGACAAGGTAATGTCTCAGAGACATTCATTCACACCACTTCAGTTCAGCACTGAACCCCAAATGATCAACTGTTTATGAGAACAGAATGATTTTAAGCTATTCTCTCTAAACACAAACCAGATGGGTTAGTAAACTTTGAGTGAAAACAATTAGTTCTACAGACTGCTCCTACTAGGAACTGCAACAGCCTATTTAGTCAATCAGGGGCTTAATTGCTGAAGCAGCAGGCTGGACAAGTATGATGTCATTGCTCACTGACAGGACAAAAACATCTTCACTGTTTTCAGCTACTGCAGAGCACATCAACAGATGCTGATTTAAAGAAAACCACAAAACCAAACAGCATGATATTTTCAGGAAACACTAATCATGACACAGGGACATTAATTCAAGCTTTTAATGAAATATGTGTGCATCTGATCTTTAAGTAACATAAAACAGCTTGAAAACTTCCCCCTATTCACTTGTATGTGGCAAGTCCCCATGCTCTCCCTGCTTAGATGTCACAAAACGTCTGAGCACGGAACGGAACCAGTGGACCGGGAATTGAAAGGGATTGGCTGGCCATGGCTTCAAGTCTATTTACAATCCCTTCCTTCCTGAAAACTACTTGCTGTAAAATAAAATTATTTTACAGACATGCTCTACCGCTGCTCTAAGGTAAAGGGCTATGAAGCCCAAATACTTAAAAAAAAAAGTTTAGCAATAAAATAAGTTTTAGAAATATCTAAGAAAATTAAAAATACACAAGGGTGACTAAGGATGTCAAAAACACATTTTTTGCTAAAAAAAAAACCAACAAAAAAACGATACGACATATCCTCCACCCTCACTTCCGCCATATCAGCAATATAATTGATACAGCGGAAGGGTGGATGGAAGATACGAAGGAGGATTTGGTGAGGCTGGAGGAGTGGTCAGAAAGGTGGCAGCTGTAGTTCAATATAAAAAAAGTGCAAATGATGCACATAGGGTGAAATAATCCAAAGGCGAAGTACTATCTTGGTGGGGAGGAGCTGGAGGTAACAGAACAGGAAAGAGACCTGGGGATCACTATTTCAGACAATCTGAAAGTCCGGAGTCAGTGTGAATGAGCTGCAGGAAAGGCACTCAGAATGCTGGCATGCATAGGGAGGAGATTCACAAGCAGGAGGAGGGAGGTGACCCTTTCGCTATGCAAAACCATGGCCAGGCCATACATGGAATATGTGGTCCAATTCTGGAGGCCATACCAGCAAGGGGATAAGGACAGGCAGGAAAGGGTTCAGAGAACAGCAACCAAGATGGTGAAGGGGCTGCAGGGGAAGTCTTATAAGGAGAGGCTGGAAGAGATGGGCTTGTACACACTGGAGGAGAGGAGGGAGGGGGGATATGGTGGAGACATTCAAGTATTTGAAGGGCATAAACAAGGTGAGGGTCGACAGCATCTTCAGAATGAGTAAGAACAATTCCACTAGAGAGCATGTCACAAACTGAGAGGATTCAGAGGGACATCGGGGGAGGTTCTTTACCGAGAGTGTGGTAATGCCATGAACAGCCTGCCAGAATGGGTGGTATGAACATATGAATGTGCCAGCAGAAACAGACCATCTGGCCTATCTAAGTCTGCTATAGTGTGCAGCTGGCACCCCTAGTTTGCAATTGCCCCACCCCACCTCCCCTTTGTCATCCCACTGTCACCCCCCAACTCTCCCGTGTTCTCTGACCCATGCCCTTTTGAAGCTGTTCACAGATTTACAAGATACAACCCATTCTGGTAGTGAGTTCCATTTTGCTACCACCCTCTCTGTGAAAGTGTCTCCTCATTTCCCTCCTAAATCTTCCCCCTCTATTCTTAGTGGGGTGGATATGGTAGACAGCTTCAAAAGAGCCTGGGATAGATACATGGGCCTAACTGGCAGGGGGCAGGCTGGTAAAGGAGAGAGGGGGGTTATGGGCAGACTGGATAGGCCATAGGGTCCTTTTCTCACAACAGTTTCTATGATTCTATCATGAAAATTTCTTTTTTTTTTTTTCCTCTCTCCCGAGCTGCCTGCCGCCCGGAATCATCTGCCGGTCACACGGGCCAACTCCACTCCTCAAATTTGGCCACAAGCTCTCCAGTTCTCGTGGCTACTCCCCCACGGTGGGCTGCGGGTACCCCCTGCATGCCGCAGCCACTGGGATAGGTCAAGGGCTGGCCTGAGGAGCTAATTTGAAGCCGCGGGCGGCTTCACTGAGGGTGGCAGGCAGCTTCCATCTTTTCCGACTTTTTCACGGGGAGCGGGGTCGTGCAATGAGCCTTCGTCTGCCCGCCTCCTATGCGTATGCGAAAGTGCTGGAGTTACGTGATCTCCAGCTCTCGCTTAGGGGTCACTGATGTCTGCCACTACCCCACTCTCTCCCGGAGATGGAGAGCAGTCCATAGGACGCCCATCCATCCTCTCCGCCGTCTGTTCCTCAACCTGGGTTGCCGGCGTCGCATGAGGAAATTCAACCGCTGCGCTGACGGGCTGGCTTATCATGAAAATTTCTGCCAAATAAGAAATACTGCTACTTTAGTAGTTTTATTTTGTAGGGCCTAGGTACAGGTTTTTCTATACGAGTAAAGGTAGCAGCCATGTCGGTGATGGCTGTCAGGGATGAGTGAAGTGGCTCATAAATTCTCGATGTGGGTTGCCCAAATTCCAGATCACACTGTGGAAGTTTTTCCAACCTGTGCAGTTGTGGGAAATTAAGATACAGGACTCAGAACTTGTTCAGCCAATCAGGAAACAGGAAATGTCAAACCCAGTTAATGAATTTCACTGTGCTCTTTATTTATTTTTTTAAACTGTGTACCTAATTTTTTGTTACGTTACAGTACTGTTTGCAAATCTGAACTCCCCTTCCCCCCTCCCCCCGTATCGCACCTTGAAACGAGCCTTGGCTCAGTGTGCCTCTCCTGGACAAAAAATACACAAAAGATATTCTAGTACAAAATCACAGCTAAAGATTCAGCAATCTCCAACATTAAACCAACAGTTTCCACACTGCATTACTCGTATCTACACAGAATATCTAGCTTGCTCATACTCCAAGATTTTAGCAACAAAATACATTCATATAAAAGGCAAGAATAAATATTTATTATATCTAGGGCTGGGTGAAATTTTATTTTTGGGGAGAAAATCATGCAAAATCCATCTGCGTAATTTTTGGTTCCACAGAACATATTAGATTTGGCCATGTGTGTAAATGCCAAATAAATAAAGCTACCAACTGTTCGAAGCCCTGAACTTTTTTTTTTTTTTTTAAGAGAAACCCAAACCGTAACCTCTAATGCACACATTTTCATACATAGTACGGAAGATTTCATTTAGTGAAATGTGACAGTCAGACTCAGTCATCTCCAGTGCCTTGTGGCTTCCAAACACGGCTGCTGCAGAGACTAACTAAATTAATTCCAATATTATTTGCAAAAAGCATAAACCATTTTCAAACCCGAAGGAGCACCACATCACATTCCCAAGTGCCCTAGACACCTCTGCGCCTAAAGAGCCAAATTGGCCATAACCCACCACCCCTTGTCACTTGCTCCCTCACTTGGTGGACAAAGTTGAGCTGCACATTACAAAATAGCATGGAGCTGAAAAGTATAAAACAAAAAGAAACCTTGTTTCCTGCACCCATCCTGTCCGTGACCTGCTGCCCCCCTCAAACATGTTACTCGCTCCCGACCAGACAGAGAAGGGCCAGGCTGCACATTCATTCATTTCTGCTTTGCTCCGTCCCCACCCGCTCACAGAAATTCAACACTTAACTTTTCACTCCCTCCCAGCATCTCAGCAACTTTCTGAATCAGCCTATGGTACCTTTCCTTGTACCCTCCCAGCACCTCAGCAACTTTCTGAATCAGCTTGCGGTACCTTTCCTTGTACCTTCTTCACAGTGCCAACAAACAAATGCCTCCCTGGTCTGACTCTGGAGTCCCTCAGCTGCTGGCAGGCAGACAGCCACCGCACACGCTCGCACCACTCATTTAGTCTAACCCAGAAGGAAAGGTGCTTACAGTGCTATTCCTTGCCATCTGACTACCACTGAGGCGTCTTTCACGGCACAGCGCGGGTAGATGCAGGTGAAAATAGCTGTCCATCTCGAGCAGCACTACGGTGGTGTTGAAATGTGAATGTCACTGGGCGCAAACAAAACAGACAAAAAAAAAAAGGGGACAAAAACAGGACAACCAGCGAAAACCAGGACAAAGTGAGATTTTGCTAAACTTGTGGGGATAAAGGGACATGCTACCTAAAATCAGGACTGTCCTGGGAAAATCAGAACGGTTGGAAGCTTTGCAAATAAAGTGTATATCACTATTTTCATGCAAAAATGAATTTTGTACAAAACAAATTGTGCAAAAAACACAATTTTTGCACACATATGGCATCTGTGTTAAAATTATGATTTTCATGCAATATATTTCCTTGAAAATAAGTGATTTTTGCAGAATTTCTGATTTTTGTGGAAATAATTCCACAAAAATGTGCCAGACAATTTCAGCAAGCCCTAATTATAGCGTATAACTTCAGCTCTTATCAGCAGTAAAACTGTTGGTAGAGGATACATAGCATGAGGCAGACTTTATTTAATTTTTATTACTATCATCGTGCCTTTCAAAATACTTTTCAAGTTAGATACTGCTAGTGCTGGTATTGTCTGCATACAGACAAACACAACATCATTATACACCAATGAGCAAGATACTGGTTGTACAGGGGCTGTATACAGACAAACACGGCAGTCATTATACTCCAATGAGTTAGATACTGGTAGTGCAGGGACTGTATATAGACAAACATGGCAGTTGATAATCCCAGGAAATGACAGGTTATGAGGTCATTACTGCGATTTTAAATCTAATCGCAGCAGTGACCTTTTTGTGAGTAAAGAAAGCAGACTTACTTTTACGTTTTTGACGTGTACGGGAGCAGTGGGGTGAGGATGTTGAAGGACATGCTGCATGCTGCGGCTTGGCATCTAAATTAGAGAAGATATGAAAACTAAGAAATGAGTCATTTTTAAGATAGCCATTTTATAATGTGAACAAGTAACAGCAAATTTCGTTCCAATGGCTAGCTCGGAATGCTTGGCTGATTTTCTCACTTTTCAACAGGAACAATTATTAGTTTCTTTTGCACCGTAACTGATGGATCATTTTAGTTTGGCTAGCTGTCTAGCATTTCTAAGATATTAACACCTACCACAGCAGCCAGAGACCTTAAGCTCATTAATATTTTATTAGACTTATAATATGCGACAAGGAGTTAGAGACCGGTACTGTACAGACTGTATACAGACAGGCATGGCAGTCATTATACACCAATGAGTTGGATACTGCTAGTGAACGGATTGTATACAGACATGCAGAGCAGTCATTATACACCAGTGAGTTATATACTGACAATGCAGAGACTGTCTACAAACATGGCAACCATTATACGGCAACGAGACAGTGCAGGGACTGCATAAAGGCAAACACGGCAGTCATTATACACCAATAAGTTAGCTACTAGGACAGGGAACTACCGACCTATCAGTCTTACCTCTATTATAGAAAAACTGAAGGAGTCACTGGTCAAAGAGGATCTTGTGGACTACCTGGAGAGAAACGGTCTCCAGGATAGTAAACAGCATAGATTTGTGGCAGGGGAGGTCTTGTCAGACTAACCTGACAGTTTTATTTGACTGGGTGATGAGGGAATCGGATAGGAGCCACACTGTGGATTTGCTCTATTCAAGGCTTTCGACTTGGTACCCTGCAGACACTTGCTGGAGATGGAGGATCGGGGTGTGGCCAAGGTCACAGTAAAAGGGTAGGTAATTGGCTAAAGGGGAGGAAGCAGAGGGTAGGGGTCAATGGAGTTAAATCAGAAGAGAGGTCACAAGCAGGGTTCCACAGAGATCTGTCTTGGGTTTGGTCCTCTTCAGGTTCATTGGCAACACTGGAGAGGAGGTCCAGGGCAGGCTGTCTCTCTTTGCAGGTAACACTTAGCTCTGTAACAGGGTGCATAATGACAAGGGAATAAAGGGAATACCGAGACTTGCAAAAGTCAGCGGGATGGTCACGGGTTTGGCAGCTGAAATTCAACGTCAGAAAGTGCAAAAGGATGCACCTAGGGAACAAGGACCCCAGGACAGAGTACTAGATAGGAGGGATGAGACTCAGTACCATGGCTGAGGAACAAGACCATGGCACTGTCATCGGTGAATCCCTAAAGGAATCGAGTCAGTGAACAAGGCTTACAGCAAAGCAAAAAGGATGCTTGGATGTATCAGAGGGGTACTGATAACAGAAAAAGGGAGGTAATACTTCCCTTGTATAGATCCTCGGTGAGGCCACACCTGGAGTACTGCATCCAGTTCTGGGGTCCTCATGTCAGGAAGGATAGGGATAGGCTCAAGACAGAGCAGTACAGGGTAACAAAAAGGATTCAGGGCCAGAAGGGCGTGTCTTATGAGGAGCGCCTCAAGGCACTGAACGTGTACTTGCTGGGGACCAGAAGGGAAAGGGAAGATATGATAGAGATCTTCAAATTCCTAAAAGGATGGCCGGCCCAGTGGTGCAGAGGACTGAGGCGCTGGGCGCCTGCCTCCTGCATGGCGGCGACCTGTGTTTGGGAATGGGCGTGACTTGCCACAGGTCAGCGGGGGCGGAGTGGATAGAGCGCCGCCAGGCAGCTCTGCTTTCCAGGATTGGGAGGTAGGCCTCTCCGGCTCTTGACTGCCACTGAGTGGAGGTTTGCTGGTAGCATCAGAGCACTGGAGGGACTGGCATTACGCTGGGTGGGCAGATCAGGGCTGTGCTCGGTGCCTGTGCGCATTCGTGCCTCCCTGCACATATGCTGTCATGAATAGCAGAGATCCTGGGGACGTAAGGGGTGAAAATCAGGTGGAAAAAGAACCCCCAGAGACAGGATGAAGACTGACCCCCCCCCCCGCAGGCTCCGCCCCGGTGGCTAAGCATGCACCACAAGTCCTCTGGCACAGGAAACTGGTGCAAGGTAAGTCCCAGGGGAGCCGGCTGACAGGGCTAGGGGTCAGTCAGATGGCAGCAGCCGGAGAAAGGAGAATAAAGAAATAATGGAAAAAAAAAAAAAACTAAAATGATTTAACAGGCTGAACTGCAGGGAATCACATAACTTGAATACCAATTCAGGGTCACATAATCATGAGTGGACGCTAACAGAAGGGAAGATCAGGAGGGATGTGAGGAAATACTATTTTACAGACAGGGTGGTGAAGCTGTGGAATAGGCTACCAGTCGAGGTTGTGGGTGCAAAATCCGTCAGTGGTTTTAAGCATGGCTAGGACAGAATGAAGGGTACAGTGGTTGCTCAGGGAGTCAGAATTGGGGAGGAGAATGGTGGGGTAGTAAGGACTACGACCCTGGAGGAACAGCAGGCTCTATAGATAAATAGCGAACTTGGGCAGATTGGATGGACCATGGGTCTTTGTCTGCCACCACTGTCTATGTTTCTGAACTAGTAATGTAGGGACTTTATACAAACATGGCACAGCGACTGTATACAAATAAGCAAGGCAGTCATAATACACCAGTGAGTTCGATACCGGTAATGCATGGACTGCATACAGACATGGCAGGCTTTACAGATCAATGAGTTAGATTCTGCTAGTGCAGGGACTGTATACAAACACGGCAGTCACTAAACACCAGTGAGTTAGATACTGTTAGTACAGGGCTTGACTACAGACAAGCTCATATGTCAGACACCTATCAGTTACTGGTAGTGCAAGGGACTAGATACAGACATGCACAGCAGCCATTACACACCAATGACTTAGATCATGGTAGTTCAGGGATTATATACAGACATGGTGCTAATTATATACCAATGAGTTACTTAAGTGCAGAGACTGTATACAGACAAGCACGACAGTCATCAGAGACCAGTAAGGAAGATATAGATAGTGCAGGAACTGTATAGAGACATGGCAGTCATTAAATTCTTTATATACCAATGAGCTAGATACTGGTCGACCAGGGACTGTATACAAATATGACAGTCACCGTACACCAATGAGTTAGATACTGGTAGTGCAGGGAATGAATACAGACAAACACGGTAGTCATTAAACAATAAGTTAGATACTGGTAATTCACTATATGCACACAAATACAGGTACCATTAAACAGCTAAATTTACTAACTCTGTTTATGGCCGATTGTTGCTATTTAAGCAGTAAGACACCCTGTCGTGTCTTGTTACTATTTAAGCAATAAGGCACAATAGCGTGCGTGTTATTGCGTAATAATGTCATGCCTCGTGTGGCTGAAGTATGAGGCCGCAGTCCGAGTGCGTTCAACACCTGAGAAGTGATGTTATTACACAACAATACACACCCTGGGGTGCCTTACTGCTATTACACAATGGCTTGTTTGCTAATAAAGAATAAAAGAATAAAAAGTACAATTTTATATATTTTTATTTGATTTTTTCTGTGAGGAAGTATATGTTTAAAAATAAAAGTCCGCAATATTTTTTCCACCAGTACGTGGAGCTGCTGCTTGACTGATCCTGCTCATCCAGTGCTGCAGAGCCTCTCTGTTATACTGAAAAGCTGTTCGGTGTCACGGCTTCGTTTTTAGTTGCAAATTCGGGTCTTTGGACTGTTATAGTGTCTTTCCGGAGGGAAAGGAAAACAGAGCCAACAATCGGTAAGTGGAGCACAATTTAAACACCACACGCGCTCACGGTGGCTGTCATGGCTTCATTTTTTTTTTTTTTATGTTGGCATAAAGACAGAGGGAACAGAAGGAATGTGTGAAGCCGTGAGGGCTTCAGTACCAAGACATTTTTGTGGCAGCTGGAAGAGCAAGTGGCTGAGCAGAGCATCAGGTCAGAAAGTTAATTTAATTTTGTTGCCAGCATTTTCTCCTTGAAGTGAGCGGTTTCAGTGAGCCATGCGACTGGTAGTTTCTGTCAGCAGGGTTTATTGATGCCACTCGATTTGGGGAGAAAATGCAGGCAAGAAAATGAACCTGATTTTATATGCCGAGTCGTACTGTTTGGTGTCCCTGCCGGAATGAGAGATGGAATTCGTGTTTTTGGGAGGGGAGTGTTAAGCTGACAATTTAAGTGTGGCTTCAGAGAGGATGTGACTCATGGAGTGGTGGCATGATTCATTGCACGGGGACTGTAGTTGGCTTACTGGTGGCTTGAACAGGGAGGAATTTCACTGACTGTTCTGCGGTCTTCTCTGTGCCTACCCTAGATACAGTGATGTTGTCTAATAACATCACTGTGTCTACGGATCAGCAACCAATCAGGTTGCTAGAATTTTTCTTGCCATTGTATAATGAACAGTAACCATGAACATAAGTAACAGGACCACAGCATTCGCACAGAATTAAAACCAAAACTGGACTTACTGTTAACTTCAGTTTCCAGGAAGTCCCTTCACCACTGCAGGTAAGAGGTAGCACCAGGGGCAAGCTCAGCCTTAGTGTACTATAGAATACATAGATATTCACAGCAGATAAGGACCACTTGGTCCACCTAGTCTGCCAATTTTCCCTACCTACTGTGATACCGTACATCCTATCTGGTCTCCAGCTTTTGCTCTCCCAACTCAAACTAATAAAATACCCTTGTATCTATCCCATGCATTCTTGAATCCTGTTACAGTTTTTGTTTCTACCAACTCTGCTGGGAGGCAGTTCTAAGCACCCACTACCCTTTCCCTGAAGAAATATTTTCTAAAATTTCCCCTGAATCTGCCCCCCTCCAGCTTCATAGCATGCCCCCTTGTTCTTGAATGTCTTTCTGAAAAATGCTTCCCATTTGTACCCTATTTATACCCGTAAGGTGTTTGAACGTCTCTGTCCCCCCTCTCCCTCCTAACCTCAGGGGTATACATATTGAGGTCTATTAACCTCTCCTTATAGGGCTTTTGATGCAGGCCCAGTACCATTTTAGTTGCTCTCCTCTGGACCTTCTCAGTTCTGTCTTTGACCTTTCTAAAATGTGGTCTCCAGAACTGAACACAGTACTCCAAGTGAGATCTCACCAAGGTCTTATACAGTGATATAATTACCTCCCTCTTTCTGCTCATGATACCCTCCCTATGCATACCAACATCCTAGTAGCTCTTCCCACTGCATCACATCTGTTTGGCCACCTTTAGGTAATCAATCAAAGATGATTACCCCCGGTCCCTATACTCCACCCCTGGATTTCTGTTCCCCAAGTGCATGACTTTGCACTTTTTTGCACCGAATCGCAGTTGCCACATTTTGACCACTCCTCAAGCTTCAATTGATATCGATTCAGTTTTCAAAAAAGTAACAAATGTTTTGAATGAAGAGCCCCATTATATAGAGGATAAAGTATGGGTTAGTGTGTGTAGCGTGAAGTTTCACACACCCAGGTTTATGTCAGCATCTAACCGGTGTGTGTAAACTCAAGTTCAACTACACAAACCCATATTTTATTTATATAATTCATGGCTTTCCCTTTTTCGCCTCAGCAATTATATAAAATAAAGACCCTGTAGTGCAACCACGGTTCGGCTTAGTGTTAGTGTGGTGCTGAAATGGGAATCCGTCCCTGTCTTTTAAAAATGGCTTACCTCTGCCTCAGTGTCTTCCACATCTTTCAGAATAAGCCTTAAGCCTGTTGATGAGCCCAATAGTTCTTATCGCTGAGTTCTTCTTGCGGTGCTGTTTTTTGGGAACACGGAAGCGGCGAGTGGTCAGGAACAGTCACGCTGCTCCGTGGGCATGCACACAGCAAGGGAAACCGTGCACGTGTTTGCCATTATAAATGCTCCTTTATAACGGCAAATTTCACCATGGTTTCCCTATGGGAAAAAGGGGAAGCCAGTTATTATTGTGAGTTTTTATGCCAACCCATTCACCCTCTTGCCCTCACACCATAAAGCCACCTACTCCTCCTCCAGTTTACAACACAGTGTGCAACGGAGTTTCCTGGGACATGACTGTATTATTAATAACTACTCCTTACCCTTCCACCTGAGAACAGAGTCCCACCTCTGTGAATACATCTGCTAGGGGGTGCAAATATCTTTTCTTGAATATCTGGCACCCCAAGATACTCCGTATTCATCATTCATGGCTTTGAAAATATAAATACCCCTGTATTCCCTCCCTAATTGGACTGCTAGACCCATGGCTATCACCCACCCAACTCATTCATCTCCCACCCTTTGCCCCATTCCCTGTCCCATGCCATGATTTAAAAACAATAAGATGTAAGCTTTTGGCACTTTGCCAAGGACCAACACTGTAATTTTACTCACACTCCTTCCCTAATCTGACCCCCCTCTCTGCTCCCAGATATGGATTCTTTTAATGTGTCCCTTTCTCCTGACCACTGATCCATGATTCAGGGAGGCCAGTAGTAGCAATGCTCGACTAGCCCAGTCACCCCAGTCCTGCAGCATGTTCTCTCCCTTTTCTTTCAGAAACTAATGAAGAAGAGCGAGGAATGGGAGGTGGCAGAGCAATGCGCATCACTGATGACGCTAGGCAAAGACTGACCAATCTGTCTGCTTCATGTTATCAGTGACTTGCAACACTCAGTGCCTCTCCTTCCCAGGCTTGTGCTACTCACATTCATTCATTACAAATTTTAAATAAGGGGAGATGGAGTGCTGTGGTGGTTAGGAGGGGCGGCCAGCCTGGCACGGTTGTTACTCATCCCCTAAACTGTAGCCATGTGGTCCGGGACATATTAAGTGAATCCATACCTGGAGATTGAGTTAGGGAAGGGGGTGTGATTAAATATACAGTGATCAGTCTCGGTCAAGTGCCAGGAGCGTGCACTTTTCTGTTTTGCAATCATGGCTTGGGAGGACAGGTGGGGTTGTAGCTGGAGGGAGTGCAATGACTGGATTGGGTGGGGGTGACCATAGGACAAACCCTGGCCACACAGAATAAAGGGTTTAAAAAAAAATAATAATTTTAGTGGCAAGTATTTTTCCCTGAATATCACTAAATGAAAAAAAATAAATAAACTTGATCTATGGGAAACAATGAGATTAATGTGCAAAAATACAGAACATGTCACAAGATCATATGGTTTGTAGTTTCAGGGGCCGGTATTCAAAACTAAAAGAAGGGCAGGATTCTTTAGTCAGCTGTTGGTTGGAATGTGGAACAGGCTACCAGCTGAAGTGGTTGGTAGTAAAAACATGAATGCCTTTAAAAATCCTTTAGATAGTAGTTGCTTGTCAGAGTCAATTATGGGCTATTCCCTTTGAGAAAAGGGCGAGCTGTATAACGGCCTGTGCCTGTCCTGGCTCGTGTTAAATCTATGAAAATCTATTTGGTCTTAAGCCTAATATTTGTAATATTCACAGTCTGCATACCACCAAGCATCAGTCTTCACCCCCCTCCAAACAGAGAGCTCATCTGTGACTGTGTCCATTCTCCCCCAACCCCAGAATAGAGATCCCACTTCTGTGACTTTGTTCACCCCACTCCGGAACAGAGACTGCAACCTTTGCGACAACATCTGTCATTTCCCACCGCTCAGAAGGCAAGGCAAAGTTTATTTATACAGCATCCAATCCCGGAAGCTCTGGGTGCCTTACATAAAAACACAGGCAGGGTATTAAATAAAACATATATAATAAATAGAACCACAACAAGAAAACTAATAAACTTCAGAAATAGCATTAAAATTTTACATGGCAGTTTCTTAGGGCTTGTCAGATGGATTCAGCAGGGAAGGCCATCGCGAATAAATAGGCCTTCAAACCACTCTTAAACCTCTTGACTGACGGGGCCTCCCTGAGAACAGCTGGAAGAAGAGTCCATACGACCGGTCTGGCAACGCTGAAAGCCTGGTCGATGGAGGTTCTCAGCCTGGTCCCAGGAACTTCAAGGAGCAGAGGGAGTGGGCTGAGGTGGCAGGTGTCAGGAGATCGGCCAGGTAGCCAGGGCAGATTCCATGTAGGGCCTTATAAGTGAGTAAACTCACCTTCAAGATAACCCTCCATCTGACCCGCAGTCAGTGCAGAGTGACTGGGGTCACATGGCTAGACCTAGAAAGGCCAGTCAGCAACCCGGCAGCTGCATTCTGCACCAACTGCAGCCAGCGAAGGGTACCTCCAGAGATCCCGAAGTAGAAAGCATTACAGTAATCCAGCCTGGATGTCACAAAGACACGTCTGGAAACCATGCAGAGATGTACCACCAAAATGGTGCAGGGTCTGCACCACAAAACGTATGAAGCTAGGCTCAGCCAGCTAAATTCTTTCTCCCTCAAGCAGAGGAGGAACAGAGGAGACATGATTGAGACATTTAAAGTGAATTTCCATAGTGTTATAAAGGTATTGGGCCATAGCCCAATACCTTATAACAACGTCGAAACGAACAGATACATATTTTAATTTAAAAGCTACGTCCTTTTAGTAGGTGAAAGGATCATAATGGCAAAACCCTTCAAGTTCCTGGTGAGCCTGCTCCTCCCGCTCAGTCTCGCGCTCTCAGATTTTGTGGCGTGAGAGAAGGGGAGAGGCTGTGCAGCTTAAGCCCATACAAGTCTATGGGGACTGTTTTAAATGCTCGATTTTAGTATCTTTAAACAATCTCAGAAGAAAATTAAAGCCATTGCTTAACTAGCAGGAACCCTACTAGTTAAGTGATGGCTTTAATTTTCCTCTAGGAACAGGCTCACCAGGAACTTGGAAGGGATTGGCTGGCAGTGGGTTCAGTGCAAACAGGCAAGGGATAGACAGTATAATCATCTTAGCAAGACACATTGATAGTGGGGGGGGGGTAGAAAACCCGGGCAGACTAGATGGACCACAAGGTCTCCTTCTGACGGCAAATTCTTACGTTCTTATGTCCTAAAGGCATGTACAGTGTGGTCAGGTCTTTGGGCGGAACTAGGGGCTTGATCCTGGCAATGTTCCTCAAGTGGTAAAAATCACTTTGGACAACAGCCAACACCTGAGCTTCAAGTGTCAGTCTGTCGTTTAGGAACACGCCCAGATCTTGCACCCTACAGGAGCCTGTCAACGACAAGGATCCCAGGAATAAACCAGTGACCATGTCAGAGGCACTCCCGTCTCGTCCCAGCTCAATCACTAGGACCTCAGTCTTATCTGCTTCAGTTGCAACCAGCTGCAGGACATCCAATCATTGACCTCGGCCAGGCAGCTATTTAGCACTTCAACAGCATTCGGCATTCCAGGGGCAAAGGACAAGTACAACTGGGTATCATCTGCATAGCAATGAAAACCCACATTGTACTGCCTAAGGAGCTCACCCAAGGGCAGCATGTACATTGCAAATAACATCGGCAACAAGATCGATCTCCGAAGTACTCCACATGGCAGGAGCTTCAGGGTGGAGAAGAAATTCCCCATCACTGCCTGTTGCTTCCTGCCAGAGAGAGAGAAGACTTGAACCAGCTGATGACATTGCTGGCAAGTCCACAATACTCTTGAAGGTGATCAGTAAGCACAATGTGATCTACAGTGTCCAAAGCTGATGAGAGATCGAGGAGAACGAGAATTGACCTGTCTCCTCTATCTCTAGCCCTGAGGAGGTCATTGTGCACCCTAATTAATGCCGTTCCAGTGCTATGCCTGGATCCAAAACCTGACTGAAGTGGCTCATAGATGTCAAAGGCCATGAGGTGCTCCTCGAGCTGCTGCGTCAGAGAAGCTGCTGCGTCACAATTTTCTCAACGACTTTACCCAAAAAGGGAAGGTTGGAGACTGGACGGTAACTTGCCAGGATATCTGGGTCGAGAGATGGCTTCTTCAGAAGGGGTCTCACCAGAGCCTCTTTCAAGGTCTCCAGAAAGACCCTCTCCGACAGCGAACACCAGAACAATGGAACCAACACGTCTCATCAAGAAACATGTTGGTGCCGGGTCAAGTTCACAGTATGTGTGCTTCAGTTCGAGATAACCTCAATGACCTCAGCCACCTCCACCGGTTTAAAATCATCCCAGACAGCTGGAGTGCCTCTGCTGCACCCAGGCTGATCACTGCGAGTCACAATGCGACTCAATGACTGAATTCTCTGCTGGATAGCAGACACTCTGTCAGAGAAGAACTGAGCAAACTCATCACATAAAGTGGTTGAAAAAGCTTTTTTCCGCTGCAGAGAGACCGGATGAAGAAGTCTGGTCGACAGTCCGAAAAAGTTGAGCTGGTCGGTTCTTGCCGGCAGCAGTCTTCCTGGACAGGAATTCTGCCTTCTTATGGTTGGTTGCCCCCGACACTCCAAGTAATAGGCACGCAGGGTCAGCATGTCCACATCCGACCATGTCTTCCACCAACAACGCTCCAACTTCCAACCCCTGATCTTCATCGCCTTGAGATCTCCATCAAACCAAGGAGATCTCAAATGAGAAGATCTTGGTCATGCATGGACTGGTGTGAGGGTATCAAGCAGAACAGAGATTCCTCCCTCTGGTATCAAGTCTGTCCTCCCCCTCCCCAGAATAAGAGACCCCCTTCAGTCACTGTCAACCCCCAACTCCAGAACCAATTTCCCTACCTCCATGGCTGTTTCTATCACCCCACTCCCCAGAACACTGCTCCCCGCTTTAGTTGTTGTGTCTATCTCCCACCCTCTGAACAGGGGTTCCCACCTCTGAGACTGTGTCCATCTCCCACTTCCCAGAACACAGAACCCCCACTTCTGTGACTATGTCTGCTACCCCCCACCAAGAACAGAGATCCCTTACCTCTGTGACTGTCTGTTTTTCCCAGTCCCAGATCAGTAATCCCCTGTGTGACTGTTTGTCCCCATGCCTAGGACAGAGACCCACCCCAATGTGTCTGTGTCTATCCTCACCAACCCTCAAGAACAGAGATCATCTTCTACCCCTGAACAAATATCCCTATTTCTGTGACTTTGCCAGTTCTCCCCATACACCCACAGAACAGAGATCCACTCCTGTGACTATGTGTGTCCTCCTCACACCCCAAACAGAGATCTCTACCTCTGTGACTGCATCTGTCCTCTTCAACAGCCAATCACTACTTCTGCAACTGTGTCTGTCCTCCATCCCCCCTACCTGAAGAGATATTCCCACCTCTGTGACTGTTTCTACACCTTTCACCCCCAGAACAGAGATCCCCTCCCTCTGTGACTCTGTATCCTTCCCCACTGCAGAAACAGAGATCTCCACCACTGCAACGGTTTACTGTTCCCCCACTCCCAGAACAGAGACCCCCCCCCCACCGTAATGACATCTGTCCTTACCTAAAGATATCATGTTGTGATCAGTTTGCACCATCCCATCCCTGTGTGGCTCCTGCTCGTCTTCTGAAAAACTGACATCAACATTTTTATAGGACTCCGGTACCTGAAAAACATAATACGAGTTTGATTATTCATGATTTTACCACACACAAAGAAAATCTGACACTATTACATAGGAACATAGGCAATGCTAAATGAAAAAGAATGAGGGTTCATCACATTTGTCTTCAGCCATCCAGGCAGCTACAGCACTCAGTATTCAGTGTAATAATCATAGCTGTTAGGAAACCACACCTAGCCTGTATAAGGAATTTTAAAATGGGTTGGGAAAATCCTGTGCTGCGATTCGTGGAATCTCATCACATGACCGTGGATTATTCCAGAACAGCAGCACAGGTAAGAAATGCTTAACGTTCCCAACTTCATTACATGGTTCAAAAATTAAAAAAATCAGGGAAGCTATTGTGTAATTGCAATAAGGCGAGCCACAGTGTCCCTAATGGTTTTATTTTATTTTTTAATTTTAGTTGTTTAACCAGGTATAGCACACTAAGCTGAACGCTTTTTTACAGGAGCGATCTGGGAGCACAAGGAGGTTAAGTGACTTGCTCAGGGTCACACAGTATGCAAGTGGAAGCTGTGGGATTCAAACCCGGGTCTGGTCTGCTGGATGTCACCAGATTTGCAGCTTAGAGCATTAGACCACTGCGCTATACTGCCTCCATATGGGATAACAGCATTTCTCGGGTGCATAAGGTGCTTGACTTCACCTCCTGCCTCACTTCCAGAGGTGTGCAGTTATCCCACAATAACAAACACCGTGTCATGACATACGTAAATACAAAATTATAATACCCCAATAATGCAAAGCATCATGGGAGGTATATGCACAACACCCCAAATACTGCTGGGGTATGTGTATTTTTTTAATTTTTATTTCTTTGAAACTTGACTTTATTGCCAATGCCCTTCACGTGTAACACCTGCCTCAGTGCTTCTGTGCTGATGTTGTCTTTCAGACTGCTAACCTGTATAAGTGTTTCCTATAGTTTAACCTCTCCATTCACCGGAAGAACAACAGTCACCACAAAAGGCTCTAGACTCAAATGTGGGGCTGGTCCCATTGTGCACTTTGGACGCAAAAACATTTTGTTTCACTTACTGTTTATTTGACATCACAGCAGTAGAAGATTCAATAGTCTGCAGTGCGTTTTAGACTTGCATAATCTCTGGTCAGATGTTTGGTGGTTCTGCTTTTCACCAGGTGCCAAGTACAGTCCTTTGTAACTGTACATAGCCCAGGGAGGACAGCGGGCAGAGCAAACCAAAGATCAGAGCTTATCAGGGCAAGAAATAATTTTTTGTGGATGGCTGTCCCGCAGAATTTGTATCTGTCCTGTTGACTTTTGTTTACTAATTCTATATTTCTGTTTCCAAATACCAGCTAATAGTACGAGTGCCTCCTGGTTGGTACAGTGCCCTGAAAAGAGCTTAGTAACTGATGGTACCCATTATAAGGTGCCCTGAAAAGGGCTACTAAATATTACCCACTGGCTACTACATGGTCCTGAAACAGGGGTCACGTTAAGGGCGTGCTCTGTTCTCTGAGCACAGTCTGATTCTGGAAAAGCACGTTTTAAATGCCAGTTTTCACGCTGTGTGTCCTCCTGCTGTATAGTGGGAGCACGGAGGTGGATGGTCTATTATAATGTGCTGTGGACTTTTTTTTTTTTTTTTTTTTAAGATAGTCAGCTAAAGGGGATCATGTGCAAAAGAGTCTGGTGCATAGTTTGTGATCATTCTCTGGAAGCAGGAGATTTTAAGAAAACAACCGGCTGTGCTACCAGTCAATCAATGTGCTGTGGGGGCAGTCAATCACTTGTGTTGGGGGTGCCTACAACGATTGGCTGTTGCCCAGGTTACATTTCAGCCAAGGCGGGAGCCACTACAGACAAGAGGGAGAACAGCTAAAATGAGATTACGGAGTGGTGTCGAGTAGACAAGACGAGATCGCATTCTACCTTGAGAAAACTTGAGATTCTTAGTGACTACCTTGCTATATGGCTAGTTTAAAGGCGAGTTGATTTGTTCCTCGTCTGATGCCTTTTCATGGAATTCTAGTTTTTCCTTTGGTGCCCTAGTTGTACACACTTTACACATATGTGTAACCCCTAGGTGGTGTCATCCGGAGGGCTACTACACCTTTCTGCTTGGCTAGTAGCAGGTTAAGGGGCCTGGGTACTGGAATGGGTGCCTCCACCCGGAGCTCAGGGTTGTCAGTGGTCAAGCTAACCTGGGCACAGCCCTTGGGGACACTGTAACCCCCCCCTTTTTTTCCCCCTTCTAGTGGCCTGAACAATATACAATAATTATTTTCACAATGACCCTTATTCACCAGGCAATTACCCACACTGTTTGCACTTACCACCAGGACTGGTTCCTCTAGCTTGATCCTGGGGACCCCCTGTAAAACAAGGTTAAGCACAGCAAATAGCAACAGTACAGTACTTGTGGCACAAACTGGAACCACAGTCAAGTTAAATGCAAAAAAAGTTAAATCTGATTTATTCAGGGGTCTTGAACAAGGGAAGGGCGTAATCAGGTTGATTTGCTTAAACGTTATATTAATCAGACAGCTATGCATGCAGTTCAGAGTCCCTACACAGTCACACATTATGGGTACCCAGGTAGGAAAATGGTGGGCTAGCCAGGAACATTGCAGCTGGTTGGGGCCCTGTGATGGAAGAAAGCAACATGCACAACACACACTAATTGTAATCCGGAGCCGGAGGGCTCAGTTCGTGAAAGAAAAGGCAGCAAGACAATCAGATGACAACATTTTTAGATTTAGCTGTTGTTGCAGGGAGCTACCTAATGTTTACTCACGATACCCAATACTGGACACAGGCAGGACGAAATTGAGACTGTAGGCTGTTGAGCTGGAGTGCCCAGAGAAGCAGGGCCCACACGAATCACAGAGGCGTAGTTCCTGTTCAAGGCGTTGAGCAGGGGGCTGATCCCCAGGCCGGTCTCTCGTAGATTACTTTCTCTGCGTAGCAGGCATTCTGGCTGGGCCAGTGTAGCAGGGCCCAGGCAAACAGAAATGGATACGGATTCAATCCATGGAGCTGGATGCAGCCTCCAGCAAGCAAAACACAGTTCAGACATGCAGTGGGGAACCAAATCACAACCCACTATAAGCACACAGTACATTCACGTGTAAGGAAATTCCACTGTACCAGGCAAATGGCTCTCCGGTCGCAATTACAGAGAGTCTGCACAATCCGGGAGTTCAGAGGTAGCTGGAAGTCCTGACAGGCCGATTGCATTCAGCAAATCTTTGGTCTTCTTTAGGTTAAAGCCTAGGTCACAATTCAGTGGCTTAATTCGCTCTCCAAATTCAGATTCAATCTGAAAAAAAAAAAAAAAAAAATGCACACATGCCCTCTCAGGAATAGCAGGCAGGCATGCAGGACAAACTCAGGCCTTTTCACAGTTCTCCATGCAAATCCACTATGGATTGTTGCTCAAACTATCTCATACTCATTTCTTCACTTCCCAATTCAGATCTAACTGAAACTGCAAGCAGTGAGACTTCGGTGCCGTCACCGACTGGGATGCAAGGGTAAAACCTAGCGGTGCTGATCCTGGGCTAAAAACAGACTCTCTCACCAATAAAACACAAAAATAATCAAAAAAAAAATATCTGGGAGAGCCACAGCATTGAATGGGAGGCAAAAAAAGGACTGCACAAACCCCAGAAGCAAGGATTCGGCAGGATTCTCTCACCCTTCATCAAGCTTTGCAGAGATTCAACCAGACATGGCGGCTCCAAATGGGGCCTCTTCTCAACCCAACAATGCTACCATTCTAGCAGAGCTGCACGAATTCAGGATGGAGGTTCATACTTTCCAGTCTGAATTAACTACAGAAATCAGTAAACTTTCAACTCGTGTTACTGAGGTTGAAGCACAACATACTGAATTAGATTACCGGACTGACAGGCTGGAACGCATGGTAGTGCACTTGCTAGATGTACAGCATGCTTTAAAAGAGAAATGTGAGGATTTGGAAAACAGATTGGTGCAGGAATAATTTGAGAATACATAGGATTCTGGAGAACGAAGAAGGGAGAGATATTTTAAAATTTGTGGAGGAGCTCCTCCGCTACTCTCTGCAATTAGACCCAGCTTTTAAATTCGACATACAGCGAGTCCATTGGGCTCTATCGCCAAAACCAACTCAGCCAGACAGACGACCTTGTTCCATCATAATGAAGTTTTTAAACTATACTACTAAACAAATTGTCCTTACCAGAGCCTGGAGAATGAGGGATACTAAGTATAAAGAAAAGCGCATTTATTTTGACAAGGATTATTCCCCATCTATTTCAACCAAGCGCAGGGCCTATGCTCAGATACTCTGTCATTTAAAGCAACAACAACTAAAATTTGCTACTCCATACCCTGCTCGACTAGTCGTCATGTTTCCAGATGGCCCCCAAACCTCTAAGACACTAGATGAAGCAACGAAAGCTCTTCAACTCAGGGGCCTGGTTCAATCCACCCAGGAAGACTCCTCACTCAGGTAAAGCTCAGCAAGGCCTTCGCGATGCTGTTTGGGACACTGCTAGGGATCCAGGTTCCAGAAAGAGACAGAGTCAAGCAACCCTAGAGGATGTGAAAAAACTTTTACAAAGATTTCAGTCACCTGCACCAGAGTGAGTGGCGAGAGAGGTTCTGCAGAGACTTAAAAACTGGTTAACTTGATGCGGAGGTGACTCTGCATACAGGGACTACACAATGCAACTCGGGGAAGTCTGTTTGGGGTGGGGACATTGGAAAATGGAAATCCTGTTTATATTCCCAAGTTTATAGATGGGAAAAAGGTTAGTGAATTAGAAGGATGTTTCTGAATTTCCCTTGGATTATCTCTCCCCCACGAAGCTTGCTGATAGTCCTCCCATAGTTATTGTTTAAGTATACCATAGCCCAGGAAAGGCAGCATGACTTACTGCATTTTTTGCAGCGCTACATGCCCACCTGACCATTATAGGGTCAGAAATCCATCCCTAAATGGTCGACATATCCATAAGGCCTTACTGGAGATGAGGCACACAGGGACGATTTCCTGGGGGTCTCTGTTCCTCATTTTTATTTCCAGTGTGGCCTGCTGCACCACTAGGTACCAGGGAAATAGTGGTGCTGGGGGCCCTTGGCGTTACCGTAACACTCCCCCTCAGGGCGCATACATCTGCCCTTTCAAAGGAGAGGTATGCGTCCTCTCCCTACCTTGGGAGCCGCTTAAATTTTCTGCCAAGTTCAGAGACCTGTCACAGCAGGTACAATTTGCTGGTACAAAAAAGTTGATGCCCTGTTGGCATTTGGTTAGTTGGCAGGCCAAAAAGACTGAGCATCATGTATAATGTTAAAATGCAACAGGCCTGCACGTGTTTAATTGTTATGGGCCTAGTGCCGAGTGTTTTAGGTCCTTGTGTAGTTTTAAACACTTGGACAGTGTTATGGTGTTTAAATAGAACAGGCAGACGTTATAACTTGCTTATATCAGTGACAGTACATAAAGCAATTTATTATTGAGCATGGGGTGAAAAGGCATAAGTACGGTAGGAAGGGGATATATTGTACTTTTAACATGCAGGAAATGTGCATACAAGGACTGATCAGAAGTAGATATGGCTAAGTGAACTTTGATTTTATCTTTAAATGTAAATGGGATTGGTAATTCGATGACGCGCTCTCGATTATTTCAATTATTCAGAAGAGAGAGACCAGGGCTTATTATGCTGCAGGAAACCCACATGTCCTCGGACGAACATAAAAAATTTCAGAGGTGTGGGTATTCTGTAGTAACTGAATCATCCTATATGGGTGGGAAAAGGAGAGGGGTGATGATTCTACTCTCCCAGGAGGTGCCCTTTGATAAACAAAGTGAGATTAGTGACCCAGAGGGCTGCTATGCCATAGTGACGGGCAAGCTGTACTCAAGACCCATTACCCTGACATCTGTCTATCTCCCTCCTGGGTCAGGGAAGCCCTTAGCAGTAAAGTTCTTTGTAGATTTAATGTCCCTCATGGAAGGACAATTGCTGCTGGGGGGGAAACTTAAATATCACTTTAAACCCCTCTTTGGATGCTGATACCACTCTGGCCCATAGATCTAATGCTCTCCAAAAATACACAAAACAAACCATCACTTCTCTGGACTAGGTGGACACCTGGAGACATTTTTTTCCTAAGACAAAAGAATATACCCACTGGGCCCCACATGTGGGAAGTGGAGCTCGACTGGACTACTTTATAACCACGGTCGAGCAGTTAGATTCCATTTGTGATGTATGGCATGGGATCACCTTCTTATCGGATTATGCTCCCTTATATCTCAGGGTGGACTTAGGGGTGCAATGTAATCAAACCAGTTGTCGCCTGAACCTTGCCCATCTTAGGGACCCAGAGTTCCTTGAATTGGTCCAGGAGGCTGTACCTAGAATTAAACAAGAACACACGCAACATACAGTTGCCCCCACAATTCTGTGGGATACTTTAAAAGTAGTATTAAGAGGAGAGAGTATACAATTTTCTGTCATTAAAAAACGGCAGAGGGAAAAAACACATAAAAACCTGCAGGAGGAGCTATTACATTTACAGCATGGGCCAGATCATAAGGACCCCACAATACGACAATGATTAAGAATTGTAAAACAAAAGCTACAAAAAATAGTAGACTAACAGTCACTATCATTCTGGGCCTGCTGCGGGGAAACCTTAATTCCGTAACTACTGGGGTAGGTTGACTCGGTCTCTTTTTTGCAGCAGCAAGAGTCACCGGCCCAGGGGAGGCAATGTCTGCTGGCTCAGCTTCAATAATAACTTGGCCAATAGGCAGCAAGTAGTTACAGTTACAGTGCATGGTCTTAACAGCTCTGGAGTTATTCTCTGGGTGTACCTTGTATACTGGTAGATCACCCAACTTTCCAACTACTACATGAGGAAGATGGTGCCACCTATCAGGAATTTTGTGCTTGCCATGTAGTCCCAAATTGCGTAACACACAGTCTCCGGGCCATAGCTTTTGAGCCTTTACTTTCTTGTCGTGCCTCAGTCTCTTCCTGTTCTTGTTCTGGAACAAATAATGCTGGATAACTACCCCGACTCTGGGTATCCCTTTTTTTGTTCCATCTCAATTCTAGTACGTAATTGGTCCACATGTTTTTTTTTTTTAACTCTCCTCTGGTTAATCAGTCGAACACTACAGACAACATTTCTGAACTTTTTTCCCCACCACGCCTTCTATCCATCTCTTCGGGCCTGCCTACATCCTGACCCACACAAGATCACTGGGTTCGAAGGATCTTGTCTTAGGAAGCATTTCAGTTACTGATTTATAGCCTAGAGGGTGAAGAAGATCCAAATGAGTTAGAATCTGACATCCAAACAACAATTCTGCAGGGGATATTCCCGTGACACAATGTGGTGTTGTTCAATATGCAAGCAAGTCAAAAAGGGCTATTTGCATTGCAGTCGGTGTAGTAGATTAGCTTTGTCCATACTCTTTTTAAAAGTCTGTACCAGGCGTTCTGCTTCACCATTTGAACTTGGATGGTAGGGAGGTGAGAAAATATGGCAGATACCAAGTTGCTGGCAAAATGCTAGGAATTCAACAGACGTGAACTGTGGGCCATTATCCGAGACAATCACCTGCAGAAAACCATGGGTAGCAAAGATAGATTTCAACACTTTGATGGTATTCTCAGTAGTTGCCGAACACATTTGATAAATTTCTGGCCATTTACTATAAGCATCAGTTAACAGTAACCACAAGGAATTTAAATAGGGTCCCGTAAAATCAATATGCAACCTTTGCCAGGGTTTTTCAGGTCGTTCTCAATGGTGAAATGGAGCTCTTGCCAGATTTCCCATCGATACAGCACAACCTACGCATCTTTGCACAAACTGGTATATGTCTCTGTCAATGGAAGGCAGCCATATGTGAAGTCTGGCCAGGGATTTCATTTGAGCAATGCCTGGATGGCCCGCATGCAAAAGAATCAACACATTTGAGTGATAACATTGGGGTACTATGACATGCAATCCCCATAGAAGACACCCCTCAGCAATGGACAACTGCTGTCTCTTTGTACAGTAGGGTTGCAGTGCAGCTGAACAAGTAGTGCCTTGCAGCCAACCCTCAAGTGTATCCTGATGCACTTGTTTCAAAATTACATCTTGACTAATCGCTTTTGCAATGTCCTTGGCTAGTGCTGGAAGCTGATCTAACTGTTGTATGTGCAATAGAGCTACAACAGTAAAGTCCTCCATATCTTTGAATTGCACTAGAAAACTATCTGGCCCCAACTGGCATACTAATGGCGCCTCTTTAAGTCTTACATCGAACTCCATTTCTCTGGATATTGGTAACCTCGACAAGGCATCTGCATTTCCATGCTGGTATGTAACCTCGAAATTATAGGCAGACAAAATTAATGCCAATCATTGAAGTCTGCTAGTGGCAGTCTCTGGAATTCCTTTTTCTGGACTGAAAATTGTCACTAGTGGCTTGTGATCAGTCTTCAGGTGAAACTTGTAACCTAGCAAGTATTGGCAACATTTCTGGACTCTGAACACAACTGCTAATGCCTCTCTGAATCTGGGCATAATTCATTTCAGCTGGAGTAAGTTTGCGTGAAGCATGGGCTATTGGCTTCTCCACTCCTTCTGGATCTGTATGGAAAAGGACAGCTTCTATACCCACAGCACTAGCATCACAGGCCAATGTGATAGGCAAGTTAGGGTCATAATGAGTTAAATTATTCACATCGATTAGAGAGAGCTTGATGGCTTGAACTGCCTTACTGTGGCCCTTGGTCCACTTCCATGGAGTACCCTTATGTAACGGTTCATTTAGGATAGCACATTTAGTGGCTAAGCCAGGTATGAAACAGTCTTAGTGGTGCACCATACCCAAGAATGAGCGTAACTCTGAAACATTCTGTGGTTCAGGCATGTGCATAGTGGCTTCTACCTTTTCATCATTCAAACGAATTCCGTCTTAGTCAAGTACGTGACACTTTGTTGACAAAATTGGCATTTCTCTCCCCCCAAGACTGTATCTACTCTGTTGCAATCTCTCTAAAGTCTTTTGTAAGTTAAGTGAATGTTCTGCTTCTGCCTTACCCCTGACAATATCATCCAAATAACAGGCAACACCTGGTATATCACCCACCCAGGGTTTTAAATAATTGATTGGCAGTTTTTTTCTTGGGACAATTCTAACACTACAGAAAGTATGTATATAGGTTTTCTAGAAGTGTTGTGTTAGTTAAACACAGTGAAGCAAGAGCTATGCATTTCCACAAAGTTTTAGCACTTTTTTTTTTTTTTTTAAAAACACACTATTTCTTTTCCCTAGCCAGGGGAACTCTCTCCAGCATCTACCCAACCAGC
This sequence comes from Neoceratodus forsteri, assembly GCA_016271365.2. Taxonomy (NCBI): domain Eukaryota; kingdom Metazoa; phylum Chordata; order Ceratodontiformes; family Ceratodontidae; genus Neoceratodus; species Neoceratodus forsteri. The sequence continues at coordinate 451,201,091 of JADMNL010000024.1, forward strand.
CCTCTACCTCCCTGCTGTGGCAACCGCAACTACTCCCTCACTCCGACCAGGCTGCACCACCGGATCTAAGCCCCCATGGGGAAGGGCTGCTCTATCCTCCCAGGGCACTCTATCTTACAGTATAGTAAGCCATGAAGTCAGAGTGCGGGGCCAGGGAGTGTGAAGAGCCCAGCGTTGGGAGTGTGGAGCTGGCGGCAGTGCCTTCGCCTATCCTCCGGAGGATTATTTTTTCTGTTTTCTGTTTCCCGATGCTCGGTCGTGCAAAGGCGTCAGTGGGGCGAATACTGGCCTCACGAAGCACCTCCCTTGCAATGCATAGCGACGCAAACTTGGCATTCCCCCGGTCTCTCAGAGGTCGCCCCTGTGCGACGCATCCCCTAGAGCCCACCCCAGGAGGAGACAGCAGTCCTAGGACACTCAATCTATTCCCACTCCTGCCGACCCCGACGGCCAGAGCGCGTTCCCGAACTCAGGTCGCCAGCGTAACGTGAGGTGTGGCGTCCAGCGCCTCAAACCTCAGCGCCACCGGGCCATAGTTTTAGCACTTTTATGAGCAAAATGCTAATCAATTTTTAGAGTTCCTGTAAATAAAACCCTGCCACCGTTTGCTCAATCACGTTTTGAAAAATAACAGGTGCGGAACTAAGGCCAAAACATAATGTTTGTACTTGTACAGTCCTTGGTGTGTTTTAATCACTACCAATTTCTGAGAGTCTGTATCCAACTCAACTTGAATGTATGCATCAGCGAGGTCCAGTTTAGAGAACCCCACACCACCATTCAGTCTATGAAAAAGTTCCTCAGGTAAGGGTAAAGGAAATACATCTATGCTAAGTGCTGAATTAAGTGTCACCTTAAGATCTCCACATATTCGAACCTTACCACCTGGTTTAGATACCGCCAAAATTGAAGAGGCCCAATCTGAACTTGAAACCTTTTCCAGCACACTCGGTTTTTCCAGTCTGTCCAATTCTGCCCCAACGACGGGTTTAAAGGCTAACGGGAGTTTCCGTGGTTTACAAAACTTAGGGACTGCATTAGGCTTCGTAACTAGCTTGGCTTTAGCTGTTGTGCAACATTCCAGGCCTTTCCACAACTCTGGATACATGTCTAAAATCTCCCCAAGCTTGGACGGATTTCTGCTTTGTGGTACCTGGACAGCAGCAACTAGGCCAACATCTGCTGGAACAATATGAATGTTTAGAAAAACCTGGGTGTCTCTGGCCAAAATGTTGACACCCTTATTTGAAACCAGAAAAGTTAAAGGTGTACCAGTCTTGCGAGAATCAGTCCTGCGTACCAACGTGGTAAACGAGCAGAGAGGCTGAATTGGTTGCCCTTCAAATGCATGCAGCAACTTATTACAAGGAGACAATGGTGGCTTATCCAGATCAGATCATGTCTGATGGTTAATAAAAGTACCTGGAGAAGCAGAGTCTGCCATTAAACACAACCGACGCCTCAATGGTGGCAACTGAAGTAACACATAGAAAGGAGGCACGTAATTAGTCTGCATTTGTGGTGCAATAGAAACCACCGCACTGTCTGGGCTCTCCGAACCGACTACTGCGGTTCTCCTGCTCCTGCAAACCTTGGCAGTATGCCCTTGACGTTTACATGCATGACACTGAACTTCTCTTAATTTGCACTGATCCCTGCTATGCATACCTCTCAACCTCCTGCCTCATAAATCAGGGACAAGGCTTAAAAAAAAAAAAATCAGGAACAAAGGCCCAAAATCAGGGACACATTTTTAAAATTGGTGCTATCCACTCAGAAAGCTGGCAGAATAAGGGACTCAGTGTATAATACATTTTCTGAAGACTAAGAAGTCTGCAACTGTATTGTTTGACCTAATTTTATTTTTACAATCATCATCACTGTTTAGTCAGGGGAACACAGATTTTAGGAGGGACAGAGTAAAATTTTGAGGTGAAATCAGGGACATCCCTGAAAATTAAGGACACTTGAGAGGTATGCTGCTATGCTGAGACAACCCACATGGTGCACATTTGTACTGGCCATGCAGTTTGGGTGGAGTGGTTGAATTTTTCTTTGAAAACAGTGGCTTAGACTTAGGTTTGAGCTGTTTTGATTTGGGGTTTACTGCTGCTACTTGTACCTCATTTTTAATGTCCATCTTAGAATGTGCTTCATTGTCTGCAGCCTCAATCATTTGTGCCAAATGTAAAAGTTCCTCAGTAGACTACCTGACACTTACAGAAAGTAACTGCTGAATATGATGTTCATTATTCAACCCCATAACAAACTTATCAGCTAGATTAGATTCAAGACACTCCCTGCTCCACTCACACGTGAGAGCTAAGCGTTTGATCTCAGCCAAACATGATTGTAATGACTGACTTGATTTCTGGCGGTAACTGTAGAATTTATAACATTCAGCCCTTGGGAACGCTGTTAAACTGTATTGTGCATTCAATTTAGCCTTTAGCGTTTGATATGACAAATCCTCCAGCCAGTCCAGTGCACACAGACTGCATAAAAGTTTGAAGGTTTACTCCCAAGAAAGTAAAAAAAGCAGCTTGAATAAGCTTATCCTGTTGCTTATCATTAGCAGCTTGTATGGCAGGATTAAGTAATAACCACTGATCAAACCATCGGGACCATGTATCCCAGTCAGTTCCTGTAAAAATTTCAAACCTGGCTGAAGTTGCCATGGTATTGCGCAGTTCCCAACTGCTTGCTTGTCTCCAATGTAGAAAGTCACAAAATGGCATAATTCAGTAAACTGGAGCTATTAAAATATCCATCATCCGTCATCACCAGTTTGTTATATTTGGTGGCCAAAAATAAGTACCCTAAACACAAGTGTCTTGGTAGTAAGAAAAACACGCCACACAGAAATCTAGGCCTTCTCTTTTTACTTCCATTCAGCAGCACATACAAGAGGAGACTGCCCCCAAACAAAGGCACACTTACAGAAAGTGCACATTCTCTTAAAGCTGTATTGTCTCTAACATTTCTTAAAGCTGTACTACACAACACCATATGCATAGTTATTACACACCATTATTTGCATTATTGGCCACTTGTTACTTGAGTTATAATTATTTGAGAGCTTAATGAGAAAGGGTTGGGTATTTTAATTTGCATGTTCTTTTGTTTAACTGGTTTAATATAAAAATAATTTGGGGGGGTCAGTTAGTTTAAGCAGGGGATGGACATGGAATACTGGGTGAGTAAAACTGTTGCTGTCGGAAAATGTAAAGTAATAAGGGGAATACAGAGATGGGATTCATTTATTTATTATTTGCTTTATTACTGGGGGGTAGTGACAGTGTATTCCCATCTACCAGTTTGCTACCAGTGCATATTCAAATAACATTTTAAAGTATAATTCCAAAGTTTAGTGTATTCTGTACTGTACAGACTGTTTTGTGGTGATGTAACATTATTTAGGGCATAATCAAGAAGGAAGGAAAGAAGGCTCTGATCTAAAAAGGGATTTATGATCGGTAGAAAGTAAACATTGTACACTATATAATGGTCTTAATTTAACAGATGTAAAAATATTTGTATGGAAACCATTATGAAAACATTATATGGATGCTTTTGGCACGCTTAAATACTTTTATTAGTAACATACCAAAAAAAATAAAAATCAGTATGCAGGAGCACAGACATGATTGACAGGCGCACATATTTTGAGTCCTGATTTAGACAGTGTGTGCACCTCCATTTCAAAGCAGCAAACAATAGCAAAACCTTAGCGCTATCCCTGTCCTAAAAAGAACTTAAGTGTGCTGCCAGTTCACTGCCCTGATAAGGGCTTTTAATTTACTTCCCCCTCCTGCTCTGCAGTAGCCCTGATGAGGGCACTTAACACCCTTCTGCTCTGCCCCGAAAAGCCAGTCAGCTTCCTCTGCTCCTGCATAGATCCGCCCCACTCTATAGTAACCCTGGCAAAGGCTTTTTTCTTTAACATATTTTTTGCTTCCATTGCTGGCCCTGGTGGCAGATATACCTGCCTATCTGGCCCCACCCAGCTGTGGACCATCAAAGGGTGTGGTATTGGGGGTTTCCCTTAGTTTCCCCCTTGTGCCCCTTCTCCAAAGGACGCTGGCATGAAGGACTAACCTCCAAGCTGTTGACATGCTGACACACGTCTCAGCCAAGTGCCTAACAGCATTCTCCCCCCTCCCTACAACGCTGTCCTTCCACTGCCACCCGTGCATCCACAGGTGGCAGTGTAAAAGTGGTGTAACAGTACTACCTCTCCCCAGAGGAGGAGAGGGTCCCCTGTGATGCTCAATCCTCCTCTCCCCAGTCATCCCCCAATGACGTAGACTCATCCCCAAACCTGGGTCACTGGTGTCACGAGTGGTAGTGCTACCACTGTGCCATAGGGCCAGCTCTGGCAAAGGCTTTTACCCAGCCTCCCCATCTCCTATCTCTAGAGCCCTTCCTGCCTTGACAGGGCATTTTAAGTGGTTGTCTCATTCCTTTAAGTTCCTCTCCTAATTTCTAAATACTGAGTCATCCCATCTCTCTGCCATTACTGCCCTAAAAAGTGCTTTCATATACCGTTTTCTAGCCCTGACAAGGGCTTTTAATTAGCCTTACCCAGGCTCCTCTTCGTTAGCAGACAACCCTGAAAAAGGTTTTTAAATCTGCATCGCTAAAACTGCTGCCTGTGAAAAAGAGATAGTCTTGGACTGCTGCTGCAGGAACAGCACACAAAGAACTGAAGTGCAGAAAGCAAAAGGAAGATGGGCAACTGCTCATGCATAACGAGGAAGAACATATCTGCAGTCTACTCCTACTGTGGCATGGTTTCCATTTCTGCTGCTTGATGAAACCATCAACTGCACATGTTGGGTTGAATGGGCATCTCTGAACACAAGGCATCGTGATATTGGGACGCTCAAAGCCCAAACTTACAGGTGGCAGTTTCTCCTGGGTCTTAGTGCCCATTAATGCTTTTTCTCTTTGTGCTTGTCCCAGGGACAGGCAGAAAAATGAAACCAACTGACGAGCTCAGGAAAATAAAAGCAGATAAGGCAATGGGGCCAGATGGGCTCCACCCCAGAGTACTAAAGGAACTCAGGGAAGTGCTGGCAGAACCACTGGATGCCCTTTTCAATGCATCACTAGAGATGGGGGAGGTAACTGAGGACTAGAGGAGGGCAGATGTGGTCCCTCTCCACAAGAGTGGAAGCAGAGAGGAGTCAGGCAATTACAGGCCTGTACGCCTGACCTCAGTAGTGGGGAAACAAATGGAGTCCTTATTTAAGGAGAGGATTGTGAAATTTCTGGAGGATAGCGGGGCACAGGATCCAAGGCAGCACTGATTCTCAGCAGGAAGGTCCTGTCAGATGAATCTTATAGGTTTCTTTGACTGGGTAACCAGGGTGTTAGATCAAGGAGGTGCAGTGGATGTGGCCTACCTGGATTTCAGCAAGGCCTTCGACACTGTCCCGCACAGGAGATTGCTAAATCTTGACCAATCTTCTTATCCCCAACACCCTCCATTTCCCTATACTGCCCACCTACTTCTGACAAAGCATCTCAGGCCGCCATTCATTCATTCATTCATTCATTTATTCAATCTTTATTTAAACAGGCGGAACACAACTTAGGCCCTGTCCACACTAGGCCTCTGTAACGTTACAGAGGGCTCAAACTGCTACTGCATCGGTTTATACAGCATCTGTAACGTTACAGAAGGCGCTTAAAACCGTTATAGAAACCTGTTTGTATGTGGTTTCACAATGGTTATGGTAACGCTTAGTAGATCTGTAACGCTACAGCCTGCAGTGTGGACGCGTGAGCGTGTAGCTCCAGTATTCCCCCAGTACAGCATGAACTGCACTGTGGGATAGGGTGCAGCTGTAATGTTACAGAGCACCCACAAATGTGGACGGGCTGTAACGGTTCCAAACCATTATCGAGACTGTTTGCTGGCAGTGTGGACACACTGTAACGGTTCCGAACCGTTACAGACTGTAAGTGGTGTAGTGTGGACAGGGCCTGAGTGAACTCATTTGCAAGGTGGGCCTGGGTAGTACACATAGGCGATATAACAATAACACAAGTCAGCACAACAGGATGACAGACAACTTGAAACATGTTAAGGCAAAGGCTAATACAACAACTCAGAGTACAACAAAAGAATTATATACAATAAGTATACATGTAAAATGACAGTTCTCAATATGAGCAATGTGGCAATATAGGAGTCCGCCTACTAGGAAGAATGATAGAAATGTAAGGAGGCATAAAGAATAAGGGGAAGGGACAGAGGAGGGTAGGAGGAAGGATGAGGGCTACAAGTATCACAGTAGTGGCAGCAGTGCAAAATTAGCGACAGGGAAATCATTTACAGTGCTCAGAGAAGGATCTCGAGTAAAATGATCTGAACTCCACAAGATTTATTGGGTTAACCAGTTTTAAAGTTTTTCGGATTTTATTCCACAGTTGAGGCTGCACGTAGCTGAAGGAAGCTCTAATGAAACAGGAATTGACCTTAAGTACATATAGTGAGATGCAAGAGTAACTTCTCAGGGTTTAATTGCCTAAGGTGCAGAGGGATAGACAGTCAGATATGTAGAGGGAGAGTTTCTTAATAATAGCTCTCTAGTTCCAGAGTATAGCATTCCTTTTTCTCCTGAATGTAAGTGATGTCTAGCCCACCAGAGAATAAAGTGCACAATGATGCGTGGTGCAAGCTGCACCAGAGATGAAGCGCACGGCTCTGTGGTACAAGATGTAGAGCTTTGCTAGTGCTGACCCTGGAACTTAACTATAGAGGAAGTCAGCATAGTCCAAGAGAGCTAGGAAGGTGGCTTGTACTAGCCTCTTGGGTAAGCAGATATTTAATTCTATAGAAAAGGCCAAGCCTTTGCTTCAGTTTTTTTGAGAGTTCCTGTACATGCTCGGTGAAGAAGAGTCTGTTGTCAATCCATACCCCTAGGTATTTGAATTTCACAACATAATCCAGTGATTCTCCAGGCAATGTGGTGATAGGTGGCACTGGGTCAGACTTCGAGGGATTTGAGGCTGGAACAAGCAGAGACAGGAGCATGGCTTTTGTATTTTTTTTTTTTGTGTGTTTAGGAGTAGATTTTTGTTAAGGAGGTTGCGTTGTAGTATATTGAAATCTGACTGCAGTTCCATACAAGCACTCTCAGGAGTAGGCCTGGCAATGTAGAGGACTGTGTCATCAGCGAAAAGGTGGAAGCTGGCTGACTCGACACCATGGTCAATATTATTAATATACAGTGCAAAAATTAAGGGTCCCAAAATGGAGCCCTGCGGCACTCCTCTGCTGATCGGTTTCAGCGGAGAAAGATCACCCACTGCTCTGACTTGCTGCATACATTCTGACTGGTACTAGAAAACCATTTCTGGGATAGTACATCCAATCCAATATTGTGGAGGGTAATGAATAGCAGGTCATGGTCCATGGTACTGAATGCCTTACTTAAAATCAAGAAAGACTGTGCATACATAATTCTTTAAGTCAAGGGCTCTCTGCCAGTCATTCGTTAGCTTAGCAAGTGTGGAGACTGTACTATGACAGGGCCTAAAGCCTGATTGTACTGGATTGAGCAGGCTGAAAGCGTCAAGATAGTTCCTAAGTTGGTTATTGACTATTTTCTCCAGCAGTTTGGAGAGGATGGGAAGTAAGGAGATCGGCCTGTAATTGCTGAGGTCACTTGGATGTCCAGATTTGAAAAGGGGTAGGACTTGATCAGTCTTCCAGATTGATGGGAGTTCACCCATGCCAAGGGACAAGTTGAAGAGGTGTGTAACTCGTGCTGCCAAGACTCGATGACTGAGCTTTAAAAAGTACAGTCCAATAAGATCCGCACCCATATTTTTTCTGGTATTCAACTGGAGGAGGAGGTCTTCTGCTTCTTTGAGAGTAACAGGCTTAAAGGAGAAACCTGTGTTTAGAGCATGGTGGTTAGGGACAGGGATAGTTTTGCCCTGGGTTGCAAGCCGAGTTTGGAGGATGTTGGCCTGCGATGAATCGAAGGGCATCCTAGCGGTGGCAAAGTGTTTGTTTAGGAGGTCTAGGATCCCAGCTTTGTTGGTGATGGAGGAGCCATCATACAAAATACACTACCCAGTTGTTTTCCCTTTACTGCCCCACTATTTCCGACAACGCCACCTAAGGCTGCCACTAACCTTTTTGTCTTGCACTTGCATAACTCAAGTGCTTTTTTTACTGAAACTGTTATTGCTACCAAACTAATTCTGTGACGCATGTAAGCTTCTGTTTTACTACCTCGCACTTCTGTATAGGACAATGAAATGTAACCTTGTGCAAGCACTGTATTGTCTGTGTGAACCTGCCTGTACCCTATGTTTTGTACTGTGTTTTAACAGACTTGGAACCTTTGAAAGAGAGCTCCATGGCTCAAATGTATTAATCTGAATCATAAATAAATAAAAATTGGGGAGCCAAGGAGTGGGTCCTACGGTGGTATAGTGGGTTGGAAACTGGCTAAGGGACAGGACTCAGAGGGTGGTGATAAATGGCATAAAATCTGAGGAGAGGGAGGTGACCAGTGGGGTGCCACAGGAGTCGGTGCTGGGGCCAGTCCCATTCAGTGTCTTCATTAGCGACATTGCAGAGCGTCTGGAGGGAAAGGTTCGTCTCTTCGCAAATGACACCAAGATCTGCAACAAAGTGGACACACTGGAGGGGGTGGAAAAATGAGGACAGACCTATGCCTATCAGAGGAGTGGTTGGGTGTCTGGCAGTTGAGTTTCAATGCTAAAAAGTGCAAGATCATGCACCTGGGTCACAGGAATGCAAGAGAGGAATACAGGATGGGTGGGGAAATTCTAGCCACATGTCAGGAGTGAGTCCTGGGGGTTATCATATCCGACGACCTGAAGGTGACCACAGTATGAAAAGGCAGTGGGGAGAGCAAACAGAATGTTGGGGTGCATAGGAAAGGGCATAACAAGCAAGAGGAAAGAGGTGGTGATGCCACTGTACAGATCACTGGTGAGGTCTCAACTGGAGTACTGTGTCCAGTTCTGGAGACCGCATCTCCGGGAGGACACTGACAAAACAGAGGCAGTCCAGTGAAGGGCAATGAAGATGGTACATGGACTGCACCAGAAGCCCTATGAGGAAAGATGTAAAGAGATCTACCAGGCTAGTGGTATGCACCACTCAGTTCAGTGCCTTACCTCCTAAACAGCTGCTGCTGTTAATGTGGACCCAAATCTCCCAATCATTATTAAAATATAGCGCTTGTAAAATTTAATTCACTGAGTCTCCTGTACTTCCCGGTTCGAAGATCCGCCCCCACGCTGATCCCCATGATCAGCAAAGTTATGATGTGATGCCAGACAGAGTGCAGGGACGAGCTCCATTATAGTTTAAGAGTCAAGAGTGCATCATTGTTATAGTAGCCATTTTGGCAGTGATTTCTTAAGGGCACTGGGTGAGTAACAAGCCTCATGTTAGTCACCCGGTGCCCTTAAGAAATCACCAGGTGGTCACTGTAACACAAACTTGATGTTAAAGTAGCCTCGATAGCATGGTCAGAGACAGCATGTAAACATGTACACTGTCATGTTTACTTGTGAAACATTTTTATCAGAGGTGCACAGTCAGAGCAAACATAGAACAATGGACATTTTAACTTGTAAAACATTTCTAAAATGCAATCTTAGCAAGAGTATAAACATGTACACTGACATTTTTAATTTACAACACTTCGTCAGAGGTCTGGTGTGCAGTCTGAATCCGTACATTAAAAAATGTAGGCTGCAGAGAGTTTGGGTTAATCGTTAGATGCAGGAACAGACAGCACAGCTGATCATACCAAAGGACTATAGAACCGAGCTGTTACAGATAGCACATGATAGTCCTATGGCTGGTCACTCAGGGAAGGACTGCACCCTTGCCAGATTACTGTACAGATTTTACTGGTCTTGGGTTCATGAGAATGTTGCTACCTAGTGCAGTTCTCATTCTGAATGTCAGAAAGTAGCCTCGGTGATTAAAAAAGACAAGGTGCCCCTGCTCCCCTACCCCGGATACCCAAATATGGTGGACACTGCACAGTTCCAGTTCCTCTGAAAGTGCAGTGCCGCATCGCTCTCCTCAATACAAAGGTATTGAGGCGAGTGGTGTGCGCCACACTTTCAAAGGGAATGGTACTGCGCAGCATCTGCCATATTTGGGAATCTGGACCTTTACAAAAGTAAAATAAAGTAAGTTACAATGGACACATTTTTTTTTCTATCTGAAAAGCCTAATTGGGGGTAAAGGTTTGGGGGTGGGGGTACTGATAACAACAGCTTTCCTTTAAGAAGTCCAGCCTTTGAGAACCCATTTCTGCTGCAGGCAGATGCATCAGAGGTAGGCCTAGGTGCAGTTCTGAGTCAGAATATAGATGAGAAGGAACAATCCATGGGATTATGGGAGACAGTATAGCGCAGTGGTTTAAGGCTCTGAGCTGCAAATCTAATGACATCCAGTAGACCAGACCTGGGTCTGAATCCCACAGCTTCCACTTGCATACCGTGTGACCCCGAGCAAGTCACTTAACTTCCCTGTGCTCCCATGTCGCTCCTGTAAAAAAGCTTACAGCTTAGTGTGCTACTCCTGGTTAAACTAAAAAAAAAAAAAATCCATTCTGCATATCAGTAGGAAACTACATGACAGAGAGAAAGAGTACTCCCCTGTTGAAAAAGAATGTCTTGCTGAAAACAGGCAATGGAGTCCCTTAAAGAGCAGTTGACGCCTTCAGGAGAACTTTACCAAAACATAATATTTAGACACAGTCCAGCTTGTATTCACATTAGTTACGTATTCCAACTTCTCATTATTTTTTACTGAGGTCATCTGCATGAAAACAGGATTTTTGCTCCTGAAGTGTTCATCTATTCCTTTTGCTTTCTCCTTACCCGAGGTCATAATGCACTCATTGTGACATCACAGTTACTCCCGTGGCAACAGACTGTGATGTCACATCAGAGGATTATGACTTGAACTAGGGAGTCAGTTATACAGGCAGATGAACCCTGAGGGATAAAGATCATATATTTTTGCAAATGTTCTTAATAATAAATACTGGGGAGGAGGAATCTTCAAAATATATATGGAATGGAAGTGGAATTTATCCAAATATTATGTTTTTCAAAGTTTTTTTAAGGCGTCAGCAGCCCTTTAAGTTTTATCTGCTAGAAGCCCTTTTTGAACTTAGTTCACAATCCTCTCTGTTGGCTCAAATGAAGGATGTAAATTCAAAGTGATGCACAAATCCAGAAAAGAGAAAGTGAATGCTGATTTTCTCTCTGTCAAGATATGGTTCAAGAACTGATAATTCAGAAAGTTGAAAAAAAATGTTTGCCATAAAAAGTGTTATAAAAAAGGATACTGCATATGCAAACAAACTATAAATGGTATAAGGGAATGTTAAGAGAGAGAAAGAAAATAAGGTTTTGGAAACCTGTTTTTTTTTTGTTAAGAAAAAAAAAAAAACAAGTTACCTCTAAAAGAGTGGGGTGGGTGACAGAATTAGATAAGACCTTGTCACATTTGTTATGTAGACAGAGGGCTGGATATTCAAACTGCACTATTTTGTGACGCAAGCCCTTGCGCTGAACAAAATAGTTGCGCTGGGGTGTGTCCAGAGCGATATTCAAAGGAGTTGTGCCCTTGAGCAACTCCTTTGAATATCACCCCCTGGCCACAGCCACTGTGCATGGCGCAGTGGAACTTGCGCCACCGCAAGTGGTCAGAGTGGAGCATTCAACTGGCGGTGTGAGTACCATTGCGCCATGCACAAAATCCCTATATTCAAAAGGGACATGCAAATGGGGCCATAATTCATGCAAGGCGCGAGGGGCCATTTGCATGCCTTATTACATGCAGTGCGCCAATCCCCGAGGACTTGCGCCTGGCACCCTGCCAGGCAGCAGCCGTCGGGACCGACGCCTCTGCAGCCCGATCGCTGGCGAAACAGTGTACAATCCTCACCACCACCCCCACTGGCCTGATCGCGGGCATAGTTTAATCCTCCCCCACTAGACCGGATCGCTGGGCAGCAATGTGGCTCCCTCCCCCGAGCGTATCCCTGGTGGTCCAGTGGACCAAAAGCCCGATCGCGGGCAGTGGTTGTTTATGAACCCACCCCCGAACATAGCCCTGGTGGCTAGTGTCCCCCACCCCACCCACCCATGAAGCCCCACACTCCACTCCCCCGCAGCCGGCAGCATCCTACTTGCCTGCCGTGATTGATTGCTCCGTTGCACGCTTGATCAGGCAAGAGCTATCAGTGCAGCCTTCATACTATAAGACCGCCCACTTTTGTGAATGAATGAATGTATTCATTCACAAATCTGGACTCATCATACGGGACAGTACGCCCATTGGCTCTTGCCTGCACCAACCGGCTGCAGCAGGCCCTACCGGCAGTCAGTCGGGCGGGCGGGCGGCAGGCTGGTGGATGCTGCCACCCGCCGCTGCCGGGGGACACTCAGCCACCAGGGCTATGTTCGGGGACTCTTAAATGACTACCGCCCGATTGGGCTTTTCGTCCACTGGACCACCAGGGATGAATGCGGGAGGAGGGGGGTTCTAACAACTACTGCCCGCCATCAGGCTTTTCAGTCCACTGGACCACCAAGGATACGCTCGGGCGGGGAGCCATATTGCTGACCGCGATCGGGCTGGTGGGGGATTAAACTATGCCCGCGATCGGGCCAGTGGGGGTGCTGGTGGGGATTTACAGTCGGCTGCCCGCGATCCGGCTGCGGGGGGGGGCACAGGGACTGGGTTGGGGGCCAGCCACAGGTGGCAGCTGCTGTGCTGCGCCCTGCAATGCAGCAGCTCACCTGTGGGTGGCCCTCAACTTAAGCAGGCGCAGGTTGGGGGTTGTGCCTGCACAACTCTGCACAGCCCTGCTGAATATCAGGCTGTGCAGTTTATGCATGGTTCCTCCCCTCCAGTTCAGCATGCATTCATTTGCATTGCGCTGTTGCTCAGCATGTTTTCTGTGGCGCAACTGCCTCCTGCTGAATATGGCAGAATGGAGCAAGTTCGGACTTGCGCAGGCGCAACCCTATTGCGCATGGCGCACACTTTTGAATATCTGGGCCAGAGTTAAAAGCAAGAATCTAGTTTGTTTTCTCCTATTCTGTCACTTGTCTGTCTCTTGCTTGTCTGACTGCGTAATCAAATTTTCTTATGGCACCTTGGAGCTGGCCACTCCAATGATCCCACAATTTCCCAGTTATCTCCTTTCTTTCATTTGCAGTTTCTATTCTTTCTTTCTCCCCTTGCTTCTCTGTGTTTAAAAATGTATGTCAATCGTTGTGTGAAACTGGGATCCTTTGCTTTGCAAATGTATATATTGTTGAAATTACTGCAGAAAGCTAGTTTAATATAGGGGGCTGACCCTGAGATGTAGTTTGACCTCCACAAGCTTGTTTACATAATTTTCAACAGGAGACCAGCTCCGGAACAGAATATTCTATTTTGTTGCACCTGTTAAAGACTAGATGTGCTTTTCAGGCTGACCTCAGGAAAGAAACTGACAACGTTCTGGTACATATTGTAAGAAACAGGAAATGCAACTTACAACAATTAGGTTGCAGAGTTTTGCTAGGAAAAAGACACCTTGTAAAAAGAGGGCTATGTTTTGTTGATAGAGAGAGAGAGAGAGAGAGATAGATATTGAGATTTAAACTGAGACAGAGACTCTCGGATGTAGGACTTTATTTGTTTGTACTGCCTGTATGAAGAGCTAATATAACTTCTACAGGTGTGCCTATGGTTTCTGACCCATGCCCCTATGCCCACCCTGTATTTGAGCTTAAGGAGAACAGCATCAATTGTATCTACCCTATGTATACTTAGCAGGTGCTTGTAGGTTTAGATCAGGACACCCCTTTCCCTCCTTTTTTCCCCATAGTGTACATGTTGAAGCCCTGCAGCCTCTCCTCATAACAGAGAAAAAGAAGCAAGCACTCACAGCAAGAAAAAAAAAAAACATTCAAAATACAGTAATAATGCAATTTCTTACGGTTTTCAGGGTTTGAAATAATTGATTAGCAGTTTTTTCTTGGGACGATACCAACTGTATTTAAAGTATTTATATAGATTTTTGTAGAAGTGCCATGTTTTTTTTTTTGTTTGTTTTTTTTAAACAGTGAGGCAAGAGATATGCATTTTCACAAAGTTTTAGCACTTTTATGAGCAAAACGCTAATCAATTTTTAGAATTAAATAAAACTCTGGTTTTATTTCAAACTGTGCAAACTAAAAAAATCCTGAATTACATCCAGCTACAGATAGACTACTTTATAATGGGTCACTATTTTATTATACATTATTGAGGAATCGTGCTCAAGGTCCCAGTCATATATGTAATATAACCTGACTTGGATAATGGGTGTTCCTTTTTCCTTTAGTACTCATTTACGATATGGGCTTTTTGTAATTCTTTGATGTGGATTTGTAGTGCTGTCTTTAACCTGTCTCACACCGACTACATTAGTCATGAATGGAGAATCCATATTTGACAGTGCCTCCCTTAGTGTAAATTTAATACGATATGTACAGTATTTAGGACCTATTTTCCTTATAATAAATATTGACTTAAAATGTCAAGCTCCTGAGATTCAAGCGATTTGATTTAAGGCACAGCACTGTGTTTTTGGGTGTCAAGAAATGCTGGATTATTTACATAACTAAAGGTTGTGCCTGGTTATTTGCACCAAGTTTTTTATTTATTTTTTAATCTGTTTGACTGTCATGTCAATTACATATTGGGAGTATATAAAGGGGCACTGTGGTGTGCTGTAATCTATTCTGAGGAAGCTTGGGAGCTCCCTGAGTGAAACATCAGTTTTTGGTGCTGCCGTGATGTCACTTAGTCACTCTCGGCAGATATAGTCAGCCTGCAACTGGATATCATTCAGGATGTTTTAGTCTGCACGATTGGAAATAAAACAGTAAAAAATTGCTTTATTACCATTTTTGAGTGCTTTTTTTCTTACTGAGAGTGCTTACTTTTTCTCTGTTACTAGTTTTTGAGTCTCAGCACCGCAGCCATGTTGGGGTGCTTGCCTGTTTCTCCTGCACTCTGTAGTTTCTCCTCATACATCTTGCCTCCCAGTCCATGGAATATCTTGCCTGCCTTATGCTGTACTGCTCCCACCTTATCACAGTCCTACCTTCAGGTACATGCACTTCAGTACCTTGCAGAGTGTTCCAGTTGTGATCACACCAGTGACTTGTACAACTGGAGGATCTCTTCCTGGCTTCTGCTGTTCATCTCCCCTCTCTATGCATCCTGCTTGCCTAGCCTACAGTTCTAGTATGTGTGCTGTTATTTTAAGGCTCTCCAATATCATCTCACATCGGTGGTGAGAAAGTTAATGGAGTCCTTACTGATTGAGTACATGGAGACATATGGACTGCAGGACCACTAGCAGCACAGCTTCATGGGGGATGGTCATGTCAAATAAATCTCAGAGTTCTTTGACTGGATAGCTAGGAAAATAGATCAGTGGAGGACAGTGGATATAACCTGTCTGGACTTCAGTAAGGCCTTTAACACTTTACCACACAGGAGGATGGTAAAGAAACTTGGCAGCCTGGGGGTGGGGAGAAGGTGGTGGTGAGCTGGATATCAAACTGATTGAAAGATAAAGAGACAGAGGGTGGTGGTAAATGGCAGTCACTCAGAGGACAGGAGAGTGACCAGTGGAGTACCCCAGAGATCAGTACTGGGCCCTGTCCTCTTCAATGTCTTCGTAAGTGACATTGCTGAGGAACTGGAGGGGAAGGTCCATCTCTCTGCAGATGACACAAAAATCTGCAAAAGGATGGACACCAAGAAGGGGGTGGGGAGAATGCAAAGGAATCTGGGGAAAACAGAGGAGTGGTCTAGGGGGTGGCAGCTGGGTTTCTGTGCCAAAAACTGTCATGCACCTACGGCGTGAAAACCCAAGGGCTATGCATAAGATGGGGGGGGGGTTCTTACAGTTATTGAGAAAGAGAGGGACCTTGGGGAGATCATATCTGATGATCTCAAGGTGGCAGTGCAACAGGACAGTAGGACAGTAGGCAAGGCGGGCCAGATGCTGGGGTGCATAAGGAGGGGGATCTCTAGCAGAATAAGGGAACTGGTGTTGCCTCTGTATCACTCACTTGTGAGACCCCACCTGGAGTACTGTGTCCAGTTCTGGGGGCCACACCTTCGCAAGGACATCAACAGAGTGGAAGCAGTCCAGAGGAGGGCTACTAAAATGGTGTGGGGGTTTCACTAGCAGCCATACCAGAAGAAGTTGTGGGAATGCAACATGTACTCCCTGGAGGACAGCAAAGCGAGAGGGGATATGACTGAGATCTATAAGTACTTCACAGGGGTGAACAAGCTGCAGGAGAGGAGTCCCTATCACAGGATAAGGAGCACCAGAACAGGTGGGCATGCTATGCAGCTGGTGGGGAGAAGAGTTTAAGAGGGACATGAGGAAATTCTTCTTCACAGAAAGTGTGGTGGACACTTGGAACAGCCTACCAGAAGAGATGGTAGGAGTAAAGACAATGGGGAGCTTCAAATATGCACGGGATGGAACATGGGTATAATAAACGGTTCCATGTCATAGGGGTGAAAATATAAAGGCGACTAGCTATACAGGGAGTACAAAGTGCCAAAATAAAAAAAATAAAAATTGGCAATTAGCACTACACCAAGCAACAACACCGTGACCACACAATAATTACTCAACGGGGAGAAATATATACATTCATTATTTATGCAGGGGGCTACATCCCTCCGCACCCCCAAATAAATATAATCAACTCCAGGGGGGCGGACACTGGTGGAGTACAACACCAGCGGGGGCTACTCCCTGGGGACACTGTTGAGGGAGGGACATCCTACAGGTGGGGGGGGACGAAACTCGAGGGAACGGGAGGTCAAAAAACCCATACAAAAAAAAAAAAAAAAAAAAAAAACACAACAAACAAAGTGCAACCACCACAACCTGACAAAAACAATTTGTCTACATACAGTCCTAAACCCGGGACCATTTTCTGCATGGGTGATGACCGTAACCACCACGCTAGGCGGCCAGCTCGGCAGTGGCTTGCTCAAGTACCTGCCGCACAGACTTCTCTGTCTGTCCTAATGTGTTGTGGTTAGTCCTTGCTAGATGTACTGCTGACAATGCTGTAAGCTGCTAATGTCTCTCCTATTCATGTGTTGTTTGTTTTTGCTGACGAGGATCCTTTGTAAAAAAAAAATAAATAAATAAAAAAATTAAAATAAAAATAAGAGCTCTTAGCTCAAAGGTTGTAATTCTGATTTCTAATAAATAAATAAAATTGACCCTGTCTATTCACAAAACTCCACACTCGCTAATCGCGATTTTGTCCCTACAAACTCACTATTCCTTCCCCCTTGCTATTCCTTCACAGTGGCTATTCCTTCCCCCTCGCTGTTCCTTCACAGTGGCTATTCCTTCCCCCTCGCTGTTCCTTCACAGTGGCTATTCCTTCCCCCTCGCTGTTCCTTCACAGTGGCTATTCCTTCCCCCTCGCTGTTCCTTCACAGTGGCTATTCCTTCCCCCTCGCTGTTCCTTCACAGTGGCTATTCCTTCCCCCTCGCTGTTCCTTCACAGTGGCTATTCCTTCCCCCTCGCTGTTCCTTCACAGTGGCTATTCCTTCCCCCTCGCTGTTCCTTCACAGTGGCTATTCCTTCCCCCTTGCTATTCCTTCACAGTGGCTATTTCTGAAGACACGCAAACTGAATCGCTCATTTTGAAGTTGCTCACTTTGCTTCGCCCATATCACGGGATAGCTAATAAACAGAGATAAGGTTAGATAAAAAAGGTTCTCTCATACAGGAAAATACAAGTCATTAGGGAGAAAGATCCCTGTCTGCAAGACCGTCCTGTTTATGTTACAAATCCGTTTAAAATAAAAAAAATAAGGGAGGAGGGAGGGACACCTGTGACCAAACAGAGCCCAGGGTGTAGTGTTAGGCAGGGAAAATTGGGCAGACTACACAGGCCTATCAGTCCTTTTCTGTCAACACATTCTATGCTTCTATCACGACCCTTAGGTCCTTTTCTTTCACAGTGTTTTCCAGTAACCCCCCATTTCATACTGCACTTTTGGGTTCCTATTCCCAATATGCACCACCTTGCATTTTTTAGCACTAAAATCCAGCTGCCATATCTTTGACCAGCTCTTTAATCTCACAGATCCTCCCCGAGTTTTCTTATCCCTTCCACTGTGCCCACCTATGAGGACGGATAAGCCCAGAGGAACCAGCCATGAGGCATGAAGCTCTGCCTCATCTATTTAGGATTATCTATGTACCCCAAAAATGCCTGTTTCACCCTTTCAAATGATCTATTTCATTAGAATTTATTTCTGCCTCAGCCATAGATTCTTAGGTTTGTGTCGGCAGAAAAGGACCTTCTTGGCCTATCGAGTCTGCCCATTCCCCCCCCTTTACTTGCCCCTCCCCCCACAGATTCCCCTCCATACCTTAGACAGCCCCTTGTGTTTGTCCAATGTCCTCTTGAATCCCTCCACTGTTCCTACCTCCACCTCCTCCTCCGGCAGACTGTTTCAGGGTGCCACCACCCTCTCAGTGAAGTAATATCCCTTTACGTTTCCCTTAAAACGTACCTCCCTCCTCCCTCAGCCGACGCCCTCAACCACAACATTGCATTGACTTGCATGGTCCACTGGGATGGGTCAGGGACCCCTAAACTTGCCAATAATGGCAGCTACAGTACTATGGATTGTCATTCTAAGGTCTTCCTGTCATTGGCCTACAATGGTGTCAAGGTAAAAAGTACAGAGCTGGGAGATTGAGAAGGAAGCAGCTATGGGGAGGCTAGGATAAAAACAGACAACCTTCAAGACTATCAAATTGTTGGAAAATGAGGGACACTGGCCTTAAGAAGGGTGACACTTCACACAAACATGGAGATACAAACTCAAACACTGGAAGCTACTGACAGCACTGCACCCATGATCATGGCCTGAATACTAGCCGGCAGCCCTAACAATGGGGTGATAATGACTCTGACTGAATCTGACTTTTTGTGGGGTCCCCTCCTTGTACTGCCAGGTAACTGCGGCTCAAAGAGCTGTTAATCACACCAGGTCATCTAGAACACTGAGGAAGATAGGCATGGGGACTTGTACCCACTAAACTAGAGACTAATTCACAGACAGCCATGGAAGACCTGCAGTAGTCAAGACCGACAAGTAGGGGGCTAGCCGCACTAGTCCAGGTAAATTTGGACTATGCAATGGACAAGTAAAACAATGGTAACATTAATCCTTGGGCTCATTTGAAGTATGTTGGCCTGGAACTGATGTGTGTGTGTGTGTGTGGGGGGAGGGGGGGGTACAAAGATAAAAACCCAAAGCATCACTGACCGCTGCAGTATGGGTCGCAGTGTCCACATGCACAGCATATCGCACTGTACTCCATCTGGCATAACCAGCCAGAAGAAGGCAGAGTACTGGGAATATGTCATGAAACCCCACTGTAGACATTACAGATCTCTGAACCATAAATGGCCCTAAACCTTGACTTGAGACATTTCTTTTCTGGACACTTATCTGTGGACTGGATTGGTCACAAACCAAACTGTTTGCCATGTTGGCACCACTGTTAAACAAAAAACAAAAAAGACTTTGCAGGACAATATGCATGAAGCACAAGCCACAGTGGGATTGCCAGTATCAAAAATGAAAACTGCATTTTTTTCATTTGCTTGTCTTTCTCCGTAACAGATACTCAGGCTGAGCGACAGCCTATGCTAAAAAGATAGGCAAAGACATCAGGAAAGCCCTGTTTAGACTACAGTTTGGGGAAAACCCCCACAGTCACGTTAATGCGGCATACAACTCAACACCATTTTTTAATAAAAATAATTATAATCATTTAAATCAAACTAAATCATGGAGTAAATGTGTATATATATCTCCTAGACCATACTGTAAAGGCAAATTCTTTTTACACAGATACACAGATGTCAGCAGATAAGGGCCTTTGGCCCACCTAGTCCGCCCATTAGCGTTAATTAACAGCGCTTCTTCATGCTCTCCTAGAACAACGTTGTACCCACTCCCCCAACTACCAGCATCCCCCAATGCCTATCCCATGCGTTCTTAAATCCTGTAATCATTTCTGCCCCTGCCACCTCCTCTGATAGGCTGTTCCATTTGTCCACCACCCTCTCCGTGAAGTACTTCCTCATGTTCCCCATGAACCTCCCTCCCTCCAGTTTCATCCCATGTCCTCTTGTCCTCTAGCATCTTTCTCTTTCAAAAATTGTATTTTCTTGCCCCTTATTCCTCCCCATGAGGTACGTAAACATCTCAATCATATCCCCCTCTCCCTCATCCAAGGAGTACATGTTTAAGTCCTTCAGCCTATCCTCATATAGTTTGTGATGTAATCTCTGTACCACTTTGGTTGCCTTCACTGAACAGTCTCCATCCTATCTATGTCCTTGCATAGGCAAGGCCTCCAGAACTGGACGCTGCACTTGGGGTGTGGCCTCACTGATGTCCTGTACAGTAGATTATGACCTCCCTTTTCCCACTGGGGAGTCCCTTGCCTATGTAACCCAACATCCTGTTTGCTTTTCCTGCCACCTTGTCACATTGCCTAACTACCTTGAGGTCCTCAGAGATGATAACACCTAGGTCCCTTTCCTGTTTGGAGCATAATATTCTCTCCCCCCCCCCCCCGTGGATATGTTGTTCCTGGGTTTCTGTGCCCCATATGCCTTATCTTGCACTTTTTAGCATTAACTCCCAACTGCCAATCCCTTGACCAGTCCTCAAGCCTCTGCAGATCTCTCCTCAGTCTATCCACTCCCTCTGGTGTGTCCGCCCTGTTGCAGAACTTTGTGTCATCTGTGAACTGGTACATTCTCCCCTCTAGGCACTCTGCAATGTCACTGATAAAGACACGGAAGAGGACTGGACACAGCACTAATCCCTGTGGTAATCCACTGGTCACATTACCCTCTGTAGAGTAACTGCTGTTTACCACTACCCTCTGTGTCCTGTTTTCCAGCCAATTCTCCACCCGCCTTATCACCCTCTTACTCACTCCTGTGTTCTCCAGCTTGCTTAACAGCCTTCTATGTGGCACAGTATCAAAGGCCTTGCTGAAGTCCAGGTAGGCCACATCCGCTGCCCTCCCCTGATTCACCTCTCTGGTCACCCAGTCGAAGAACTTAATGAGGTTGGTCTGCCACAACCTCCCTCCAGTAAAACCATGTTGCCTTGGGTCCTGCAGACCGTTGGCAACTAGGTGTTCCACTATTCATTCCTTCAGTAGTGTTTCCATGATCTTCCCCACTACTGAGGACAGGCCGACTGGTCTGTAGTTCTCTACTTCCTCCTTGTTTCCACTTTTGTATAGCGGGACTACATCAGCTCTCCAGTCTCTGGTTACCACTTCTGTTTCCAAAGGCAGGCTGATCGACTGTTATTGCGTCCGGTTCCCTTAGGATCCTTTACTTTGGAAAAAGACTTGTATCCATTTCTGTGCCCTTCCTGCCCCTTCTACTCATGTCTGGCCCATCTCCTGCCTCCTCTTCTGTAAAGACTGAGCAGCAGTATCTGTTCAGTATATCTGCTTTCTGGTTGTCATCCTCTATACTACTCCTTTCAGCCTCACAATCGCTCCCTTTGCTTTCCTTTTCCCCCCTGTTGTACCTGTAAAAGGTTTTGTCCCCCCTTACTACTGATTTTGCAATGTGCTCCTCGGTTTGTGCCTTGGCTTCCCTAACTGCCCTCCCTGCCTCCCTTTGTTTCTCCGGGTACCTGTCCCTGTCCCCTTCCTCCTGTGACTTTTTGTATTGCTTGAATGCATTTTTTTTTTTGCATTAACTTTTTCGGTTACTTCCTTCTCTTCCCCTTGCTAACCTGTCTAACACAGAGTTGTGTCACCATGGTTAACCCTAATTTTATTACCACCCACTGTTCCTTGACCCCTTTTTCTCCCCTATTTCGATCAATGCCTCTTCTAGGCACTTTCCCAAAATCTGCCATCTTAAAGTCAAGGATTCTTGTCCTTGTATGACTGGATTCTGCCCCCACAGTTATCTCAAAACCCACTGTCCAGTGATCACTGTTCCCCAGGTGCTCCCCTACTGTAACCTTTGTCACACTGTCCCCGTTCGTGAGCACCAGGTCAAGTATCACCTTGTCTCATATGGGTTCTGTGACCAGTTGTTTGAGGAAAGCTCCCTGGAGGGAGTCCAAGATAAACCTGCTCCTAGCTGTTGTTGCTGCAGGGAGACTCCAATCCATGTCCGGTACATTAAATCACCAACCTGCAATATCTCCCCCTGTGCACCATCCTTTGGATGGCTAGCATCATCTCCCAATTAACTCCTCCCCTTGAGCTGGTGGCCTGTATATTACCCTCCGTGCGGATGGCTGACCCTTTACTCCTTTCTAGCATAACCCACAGAATCTTCCCCTCTCCCTGTTCCCCTTGTATCTCAGTGGCCTTAATTTTATCTTTTACATAAAGTGTCACTCCTCCCCCGTTCCTGCCTGCCCTGTCCCTTCTGAATATATTGTAACCTGGTCCCTCCATTTCCCAGCTGTGGTTGTCATTACACCAGTCTCCGTGATTGCCACAATGTCCAGGTCCGATTCTGCCATGGCCGCCTCGAGGTCCCCCATCTTATTACTTAGACGTCAGGCTTTTTCCTAAGTACTTGACTCTTTTCTGGAAACATTTATATCTTGGACAGGGTCTCTAGTTTGGAACAGCAAGTGTCAGTGCAGGAGACCCCAGGAAGGTGGGGGCAACAGAGGGAGCTGGACCCCAAAGGGGTCCTTCAGTGGAGATAACCTGAGGTGAGGGGCAACCCCAGAGATGGACCCATGCAGAGCATCGCACCTGAAGACCCCAATAGTATTCTCTGAGACTATATCAGCTCAAATTCAGTGATTTTGAATGCCCTCTCTGTGGAATATAGAATATTTAAATTAACTTTAAAGCAAAGCACATCTCTTGCCTTACAGAATTCAATTTTAATATCTATAAGGCAGTCAGAGGGAGAACAGGGATAGGGATCTCCTTGCAGAACTGCACTGTGGCAGACATGGAAAGCCCATCCCAGTGCCTGCCTGGTGAGCACAGATGCTGCAGTTTACCTGGACCATGCCTGCCCCCATTCCTGGGCAGTAACGCAAGACGGTGTGTGCAACACTTAAAGTGGCGTTTGCATAAGTAAATAATAAATAGGTATACAGGACATAAAAACATACAATAAAAGCTTTGAAATTAAAAATAATGAGACAATAACACTGAAAGCATTTTAATTGAACACCGAGAGGGCCTTAACATTTAGGGTGTATGATCTTGTTCACCGTTTAATTTTTTTTTTTGGGGGGGGGAGGCTGTTGCTTAATAACAGTTTTCGGTAGGGGGGGCTGGGTGGTTGTTGGTGATCTTGCTGAATGATGCTGTAAACGGTTTGGGGTAGATAGTATAAAAATGTGCGGCACCCACATGACATATAGTCAACTTTTGTAAAAATATCACCGGACATACAAAATACGGAGATTTTAGTATCTCCATACATAAGAGCAATGCACACAAAGAGGCAAAACTGCATCATCATATCGTGGTTTTTGCCCAGCACGATCTCACAGGAGGCTCCACAGCATGTTCTCCATGCCGGCTGCACCAGAGCACCACACTAAAATCAGGTATTTTTACTGCTAACTGTTTTCTGGGAGCACGGGGAGAGACACAAATTATGCAGCAGTGGCTCCTAGAATTTATCTGATAGTTCTCCTTTGCTCTGTTGTGGGTTAATTCATTTATAAAGGCCATTGCCCATCTAGTCCAGCCTCCCACTATTTCTGTGGGAATACTGTATTTCAGAGCATAGAACTCCTCAATATGTCTCTCTAGTCACAATAAAATGGAAGCCAGGGTCCACTAACTTTTATTTGAACCCTTGCTTCAAATTTTTACCAAAAAGGCTATTTAAATTCAGGGGAGAAAAAAAAAGTTGAATGGAAAGCACCCCTGCGGTCTCCCTATGCAGACATCACAAAATGTATCAATGCAGGGCAAAGCCGGAGATAAGGAAGTAAACAGGGTCACATGGCCAGCCCCTGAGAGCAAATTACGATCACTTCCTTCATTAAGAAAAAAAAAGAAGCCATAGAGAAGTCCCATGCAGGTAAGGGAGCTTCCTGTTTTTGTTTGGAACACTGAGAAGGTGCTCTTTAAACTTTCACACTGCCAAATAAACAGCGCACACAGTGGGTGCAGACTACCACTCATTTTTGGTGAAACACCACTATTCTCAAATTAAATGAAATAAACAAAATACTCTAATTTGGAGTGAAAAGACAACTGCAGTGTTAAACAAGTCAAACTCTGACCAGCTCTTACCTCACATAACGTCTGTTTTTAAGCAACCATTTCTAATACCCTTTTGTTTAGAAAAGCATGCCATTCTGTTTTGTCTTTCTTAAACTTTGCCTTTGACTTGCAAGGCAAACAAAACAGTTTAACATTTGCCAAGTGTTTACCAAACAGGTTAACTGCTTGGCAAACCATTTTCAGCTGCCCTTAATATTTCTCTCAAACAAGCATTTATTTTACAAGTTTATTATTAACAAATTGGTTAAAAGTTGTACTGGGTATTTCTAAAGCTGTTTCTTAATAATTTGATGAATGGATAGAACTGGACAGTATATGTGAGCTGGTTTAAAAATGAATAGTTATCAGGCATTCACAAAGCATTCTGATAAGTCCTTACCCTTGAGCATTATTTTTCTTACCTCCATCATCGTGAATCTATCCTCTGTTTTAGTCTCCAACACAGTGCTCTTTACAGTTCAAAACAGCACTATTTTGGGTTTGGGACTAGAAGGAGAATAATGGATATTCACAACAACCAAGTTTTCTCCTGCCTCCTAGATAACTCCTCTCTGCTTTCTCCCGCTGCTCTAAGAGGCTAAGTACATTTCCTGTGCACCACTGAAAAGGGTCCCCCAACACTATTAAAACAAGGTCATTAATATTCATAGACCACGGCACTAGGGGAGAGGAGTCAAGGGGAGGTCCAGCGAGACCTAAGGCTGGGCTAAATAAAGCAATCCCATGAACTGAGTTTTTTAGTCACCTGATTATTTCTATCAGGAACATACATCTGAACTGTCTCACATTACAAGGGATGTTCCTTATTTAACCATTTAGAACTGTGTCCACATAAAAAAGGTGTTGGCTTATTTAAAGAATATCTCACCTTGTGAACACTTAGGCCCCTATAATCTAGCTGCGCTGCGCTGCACTAGGGCCAGTACACTGTGATCGAGGTATTCAGAAGCAGCACACTGGTGCTTGTACCTCTGAATATTGGGCCTCAGTGCAGCGTACACGCGCAACAGCATAGTGCTGAAACAGCGCAACATCATAGCGCAGGGCACATGTGCAGCACTGAACACAGTTCTGAATATAGCGCTGTATACAGGCACAGTACAAGGGGGGTGTGGGTGTCAGAGAGGAGGGCACCAATGAAAGACAAGCAACACAGCAGCAAAAGTATCAGAAAAATTTAAGACACACAAATGGCTGACGGCCTGAAAAAAAACAACAGAAATAAAGCACCCACTGGTAAAATACACAGAAATAAAAGGGCACCTGCCCAACAATAATGACAGAAAGAAAAGGGGCACCCACCCATCAATAATAAAAAAGGCACCCTTCCATCAATAATAACAAAAAAAAGGGGTGCACCCGCCCATCATTAATAAAAAAGGGCACCCACCTGTATCATTCTTTGTCATGCATTTTAGTATATAATCTCCCAGGGTCATTCCTGAAAATAAGAATTTGTTTGCCTGGTGCACTTACCTAGTCAAAATATAAATAAATAAATAACAAAGAATTGAAGGGGGGGGGCACATGCCTATCAACAATAAAAAAAGGGCACCATGTCCGTGAGAAATCCAATGTTCTATCCATTTAAGGGGCTGCAAACAGTGGTGGTGGTTGCTGCTGCCAAAGCTGGCAGATAATAGCCACTGGCAGTTCCTCTAGTATGCGGGTACAGTCCCGCCAAACAAAAAACAGCCACAGGTGGACTGGTCACCTGAGCAGCTCATTCGTCCCTTCCTGCAGCATCCTCACAACCCCTCCTGGCTCCTATGTCCCTCTGGGCACCTAAGGGAAAAAATACACTGAACTCTGCCAGCTGTGCACACAGGATGATGGATACAGAAGTGGCATACTATGCATAACAGATGTGCAACCAGACAACCCATAGGTCAACATGCCACACACAGGTGGACAGAGTCATACAGTCACAATGGAATGTGTGTAATATATCAGAGACAGCACTGTGGACCCAAATAGTAGAGGACAGCATATACTATGAGTGTGTGCCATGCTACAACACAGGTGGACCAAGCTGTGCAAAGGACACATGACACTGGCAGGCATGCCAGATGTGAAAACGCAGTGCATGCAACACCAGCGCCAAGCCAGGGCATGATAAACAGTGTTAGCAACCCAAGTGGCTATGTGTTTCACCCACACACCCAGCACCCTGTAAACCAGGCATCTATCACAGAGTCCTGTACAGGTGTTCAGGATGACAGATGTCCATTAGTCACCCTGCTCGGCAGCAGGGTCAGGGCCAAGGCATACAGGCACACCAGTGGTACACACAGCATAGCTATATACGACTGGGACTGTCATGCAGCACTGTGTGCAGCAGGCAGGGTAACACAAGAGTGCAGTGATGTTGTACATGGTTGGGCACCTGACACACTGCACCATGGTCACCATAACACTGGTGTGAGATGCAGAGCCACCTGGAAGCCCCCACCATCCCAGCAGGTGCTGGTCCCACGCTATGTATGGAGCTTCCACTTATACTGAGCCTGTACAAGGCATCGGCTCGCGATGACCCAGTTGTGTTGTAATTCATGCATGGCACTGCCCATGTACCATGAAATGTTCACACTATAGACATCACTGTGTTGGGTAGACACTACCAACTATGCATCAGAACATTGAACAAATACATGGTATGATACATTAAAGGCCCATCAATGGCCATCCCTGTTGTCGACACCATGCTGCATAAGGCTGGCTCTGGTGTGATGCACTGGCATGGTACCTAGTGCAGACGGCACTAGAAATTGGCACCAACGTAGGCTGCCATGGATGCTGTATGCCACACATGACATGCCTCTAGTGTGTACCAATATGAGAGTGGCCATTGCCTACCCCCGCCAGTCAGGTACGCATCCCTAGGCCCAATCATGTGGCACAACAGATCTGACAAACAATGACATGTGTACTACATGGGGCAGTGTCCATCACTGTCACTGGCCTGGTGTACCAAGGCTGCAGCACAGGGGACATGCCACTGCACTGTGTAATGCATGCTGAGGAACAGTACACACACAGGGCAGCATGCCTAATGCAATGATGATCAAACCAGTAGAAACCACAGCCCCTTACACACCACAGTGTCAGTGGTGGGACATTATCCCATGGGCCAGGTGAGTGTCCTCAACCACCATCGCATAGGTGCTGTCCCCACAGGCATGAGTGCAACCTGTAGAGACAGACATGGACGTCCCCCTCTCACAGCATAAGCATGTGACATAGTGTAGACATGCAACAAAGACCGTGAAACACACAATGCAGAGTACTTATGCGAACTTGTGGCCAAGGCCTTCCTAACCACCCTGGTCCACCACTGTTCACCATCATGCCTGGGCACCCCTCCTGCTATCTGGTGTCTTGACTGGCCTGGGCTAGGTTGGCTGGGTCATGTTGTCTGTGGGGGGAGGGGCAAAGGTGACACGAGATCAATAGCATGCAGCGGAACACATGGCACGTTACTATGAACCCTAAACAGTACACATGGCTATATCCCAGTACTGTACGACTGCAACCACATGTTGATGGCAAGGATGGACAGGATTGTGCAGGGGCACATCTTACCATTGTGAAAAGCTGTGGCATGCCACACAGACAGGTGTGACCATGGACTGGTCACAGCCTCTACCCTACATACCAACACTGTAGCTATGGCCTAGCCCTGTCTATGCAAGGCCCGTGTAGTGCCCCTGTCCAGTTCTCCTCGTCACCCCAGTCCAACATATCCATGCATGTTAGCCACATACCATGTACACCTCACATTACATAGTAGGATGAATGTAGTCTCTGGTCATATATAACAGGGACACAGGAATTACACCAGTACAACACTATGTGTTGGCATCATACCGTAGGTGTAACCCAACATATTTGCAGTCCTAGAGTTGCACATCCATTCCAATACAATAGTATAGAAACATTACCTCACCCAGACACCAGAGCAGCCATACATACAGCCAGCTGTACTCACCTGTGGTGGCATAGTGGACGGATGCCCAGGACACCTCGAACAATAGCACATGATGGCCTGATGCCATACACCTCTGGCCATAGGTTGCTCCTCTGAGGGGTCAGTACCCCACAGGGCCGTGGCTGTGGGTGGCTCACACTGTCTCCACACCTGTCCCCATTGCATGGAGGATGTCCCCCCTCTACCCTCCCAGATACATTGCATGTGCCAGCCCTTGTCCATGATGGTGGTATGGGTTGCATCTAGGGTGCTTGTGTCCCGAGCCTAACCTGGATGTGCCAGTTCATGCTCCCTGTCACAACAACCATGTGTATATGTGCAACAGCACCTAAACAGTACACATGGCTATATCCCAGTACTGTGCAACTGTAACCACATGTTGATGGCAGGGATGGACAGGATAGTGCAGGGGCACATCTTACCATTGTGAACAGCTGCAGCATGCCACACAGGCAGGTGTGACCATGGACTGGTCACAGCCTCTACTCTACATACCAGCATTGTAGCTATGGCCTAGCACTATGTATGCAAGGCCCGTGTAGTGCCCCTGCCCAGTTATCCTCACCACCCCTGTCCAACATATCCATACATGTCAGCCACATACCATGTACACCTCTCATTACATAGTAGGATGAATGTAGTCTCAGGTCACGTATATCAGGGACACAGGAATTATACCAGTACAACACTATGTGTTGGCATCATACCGTAGCTGTAACCCAACACATTTGCACTCCTAGAGTGGCACACCCGCTCCAATACAATAGTATACTATGCATTACATGGCATATGTATGCCAGCATCCATGCTACATAACACGGACAGTGTACACGAAACAGACATTGGCTTTGGCAACATGTTGTTTGGTACGCCTAATACCCTGGCTACAAGTAAACTCCATGCTACATGGTATATTCATCCGACCTGACACCGCACCCATAGACATACATGATCACCTGTCAAGGTGGTATCACACACCATTGGTGTTATGGCAATTGCATGGCTCCAAGATCCACCACGAGTCATGTATTGTTCAGGGCAATGGAGGCCTCTATAGGGACAGTGGTCCCATACATCTGCACTGGTTATCTGGAGCAATACAGAAGATCAGTTCCCATAGGACAGAGAGCGCTCAACAGGTACACACAGGTGCACTGCGCATGTCCTCAGTGACAGTAACACAGCAGTCCAGTATCACAGAAACATTACCTCACCCAGACACCAGAGCAGCCATACATACAGCCAGCTGTACTCACTTGTGGTGGCATAGTGGACGGATGCCCAGGACACCTCGAACAGTAGCACATGATGGCCTGATGCCATGCACCTCTGGCCATAGGTTGCTCCTCAGAGGGGTCAGTACCCCACAGGGCCGTGGCTGTTGTCTCCACACCTGTCCCCCATTGCAAGGAGGATGTCCCCCCTCTACCCTCCCAGACACATTGCATGTGCCAGCCCTTGTCCATGATGGTGGTATGGGTTGCATCTAGGGTGCTTGTGTCCCCTGAGCATAACCTGGATGTGCCAGTTCATGCCCCCTGTCTCAATAACCATGACCCCCCCCATCTGGATGGCCTTTTATTTATTTTCATTTCCCTCTGTAACCCCCTTCTCCCATCTGCATGACTTTTTGTTTATTTTCATCCTGCATTGTAACCCCCCTGCCTGGATGGCCCTGTACTACTATTAATCCTCCTTTGTAACGTGCAGTAGCTGGTGGCAGGGTAAAACCCAGTACTCAGGGCAGGGCACATAATAGTACACATTATTGAACGTTACTTGTGATAGGCATGCACTTGCAATGTGTATGCATTTTGGGCAGCTCAGGCTGCTTTGTGGGTTATGATATTTGGAGGTAGCAAGCGCTCCCTTTATGGTACAGAGGATGCACGCTCCTTGTCAGTCCATACAGCGGATAGCCATGGTGGTGAGAGGAGGGCTATGCCAGTTGCCTCACTGGATCTGTACGGCACCAGCAATGACAGAGGTAAGGGGGGTGGCAGGGTGGTTTTCTTGATGCGGGCAGTGCAGAGAGGCCACTAGATGCCAGGGCATGACTATTCATTACCAGGGACAGGGATCGGAGGGCAGGGGGTGCCACTGGACACCAGAGAATTACTATGTCTGTACAGGGATGGGGATCAGAGTTGGGGGGGTGCCACTGGACACCAGGGAATTACTACGTCTGTACAGGGATGGGGATCAGAGTGGGGGTGCCACTGGACACCAGGGAATTACTATGTCTGTACAGGGATGGGGATCAGAGGGTGGGGGTGCCACTGGACACCAGGGAATTACTATGTCTGTACAGGGATGGGGATCAGAGTTGGGGGGGTGCCACTGGACACCAGGGAATTACTACGTCTGTACAGGGATGGGGATCAGAGGGTGGGGGTGCCACGGACACCAGGGAATTACTACGTCTGTACAGGGATGGGGATCAGAGGGTGAGGGGTGCCACTGGACACCAGGGAATTACTATGTCTGTACTGGGATGGGGATCAGAGTGGGGGGTGCCACTGGACACCAGGGAATTACTACGTCTGTACAGGGATGGGGATCAGAGGGTGGCTGGTGCCACTGGACACCAGGGAATTACTATGTCTGTACAGGGATGGGGATCAGAGGGTGGGGGGGTGCCACTGGACACCAGGGAATGCTTACTCATTTATGGGGACAGGCAATCAGAGTGGAGGGCTGGATACAGGGGCGCAAACCTGCTATCGCTTCCGATGGAAATGAGCCCATAATGGGCATGCATATAGCCTCGCATCACCTTGCATGCCCAATGATCTCATTTGCATGGTGCCGGCTGAATATTGCCCAGGGGGCTCACAGTGCTATCGGGTCTGGGGGTGCTGTTCCCTGCACTTCCCAGATCCATGTTGGGGCAGTACTACTCGACTTAGCGCTGTGCCAACATGCCTCTATATTCAGTTGCAGAGTTGCTGGTGGGCTATGTGACTAAATATAGCATCCTTGGGGTCATGGGCAAGAGCAGTGCAAACCTTTGCGCTACACTTTTGCCCGTTTTCCAATATCGGCCCCCCCAATATTTGGAGCGCATGCATAAGGAATGTATTCACTATGCCAACTATGTAAATTAGAATCCAAACTATTTAAGATATGATGGCTGACATATTCAGACATGACCGACTGCACCATGCAAAAGATAGCGCAGTGCCCTAATGAACACACTCTGCCATTCCAGAGGTATATTTGTATATGCATAGCGTGCCGTCCAGAGTGCACTGCATTTATGACTATAGGGCTGTGTTAGCTCCACCCAACGTGTCGAGGTACAGCACACCACAGCCCCCTGCTAGCCCAGGAACAAAGAGACCAGTGCATCACAAATGGGTTAGTGCCTTTGCTACTGGCTGGGGGACATAATAGAAACATTCAAATACCTCACAGGTATTAATAAGGTACATGAGGGTATCATTTTACACAGAAAAAGATCCTCGAGGACAAGGGGTCACACTACGAAGCTGGGGGAGAGACTCAGAGGAGATGCGAGAAAGTTCTTCTTCATGGAAAGGGTGGTGGATGCCTGGAACAGCCTCCCAGCTGAGGTGGTGGGTGCTAAAATGGTAACAGAATTCAAGCATGCATGGGATAGACACAATAAGACAAGGGGGGGGGACAGACCAGAGATCAAGTAGGGTCTGCATGTGGCACTGTAAGTAAGGAAAATAGGGCAGACTAGGTGGGCCAAGAGGTCCTTATCTGCCGACAACTTCTATATTTCTATTTAAGGTGATAGGAGGCCATTTGCATGGCACTATGTGGCTCTTAGCAGCTCTGCACAATGCCTTTGTGCTGTTAAATGAATGGAGGCATAGCACAGAGAGGTTTTAAGTACCTCTTCCAACCCTTGATTCCTTTGTTTAAATACTATTCCTTTGTGCTAATGGTACCCCCTCTCCTCCTCTGATCCTTGTTTAATACTTATCAATGGTACTATTAATTCTCCTCTCCCTCATCCAATCCCCATTTAATAAATATCCCTGGTGCTAGTGGTACGCCCTCCCTCACCAATCCTCGTTTACTATGTATATCTCTTGCTAGTGGTACACCCTCCCTCACCGATCCTCGTTTACTGTGTATATCTCTTGCTAGTGGTACCCTCCTCTCTCACCTGATTTGCTTGTGAGGGCTGGATCACACTCCTGCATCTAGGGGTATATGATAGCATCTCTTCTGGCAGAGTGCCTGCCTTATACTATGAAATACCAGTACTGCACCAACACCAGTCATCTTGCCATCATTGGTCAGGGGCGGTGGGGATCACAGGTACCTTAAAACCATACCCTGGGGCACTGTTAACATGGGACTACACACAAACCATAATGTCCATACTGGAACTTTGAGCAAGCATGGTGGTATTTTATTGTTTAGCTACCAGATAATTCCCAGCTTTCCAGGCATTTCCCCTGGCCATAACTTCTTTTTCACAATGGTGCTTGCACACTCTACATTATACACTTTACCTGGACCATGCCTTACTCATACATTACTTCACTGCTTGCCTGGGGGTTTACTTATCTTTTCTCACCACTAGGTGTGCAGTCTTCACTACTGCTGCTACTGCATGCTGTCTGATGGTATTGAGCTTCTGTGGGATCTATTTGTCCACCACACGTCTACACAAGTTCCAGAACTACCCCCTGAACTAAAGGGGCATAATCACATTCTGCATTACATACTGGGTCTCTTTCAAACCTAGAAAACCCTAAGCTCCTTTGTGGGGTCCTTGGAGCTCTGGCACTCCCAAGACCATTTGTGCAGTGGCACTCTCCCCAGGCAGGGCAAGCACTTACCTGGGGGGCAAGCTGTGCCAATACATGTCTCACTGCGCCCAGCAGGACAACAAATATGGAAAGCGTATCAGCATACGCTATCACTACCAAGTGCATAAAGCAGGGCTGGTCCAGCCATGTGTGCCTGCCTGTGACACTACATTAACAGCTCTAGTGCCCAAAAAGCAGATTCTCATGTTTGACCCCTCACACGGGGACTTACTGACCTTAACCCTTGCCAAGCCCTTCCTACCTGATGCCCATTCATTCGACTATCTGATTGGGATTTTAATTCGAACTGCCTAGGACTTTTCATAATGAGCGTTTATTGAGCAAGATGAACTTACAATTTGGCTTCAAAAACAGATTTCTCTTGTTTCTCTTTCTTTCTCTACTTCTACCAGAAGTGAACATGCAAGGGTTCCAGCAACCTCCCTTGAGGGGTGGCCCACCACTCTCCTTGATATGCCTTTTGGGGCTGATGTCTCCATTCCTCTTGAGGCAAGTCCCAGGGAATCCACCCCTCCAGTTGTTCCTAATGTTCCTTTTCTCTGGAGAACAGGCACAAGGGGACCAATGCCACCTGATCACAGGGATCCTGCCACATTCCTGGGACTACAGGCCTTCAGGGCCCAGCTGCAGCTAGAAAGGCTAGACTGCTCCTCTCTTTCAAGATCTAAATGCCAGCAAGCTAGGACAGTGCCCTGGTGACTTCCCCTTACATAGAGTAATGGGAGAAGGTTAGAAACATGCATATTCATGCTACAGTTTCCCTGCTCTTAGTTAAGTCAGGCCACTCAAGCATGAACATCCAAACATCCTATCTCTGGGCAATTTACCCTCTAAAGAACAGCTCTTGTGGTCTGACTTTACCCTTCGAGTGCTCTCTGGTAACCTGCCTCTATCCAGCTGAGGAGACAAGCTGGTTACATCCTGTTGTCAAACACAATCCCTCCCTTGTAATCTAGTGGCCCACCCCATTCCAAATGCCATCCTCTGTTGCCCACTCCCCACTCCCTACCCCTGGCCCTGAGATGGCATCCAGTATTTACCCTTCACTCATCTCCACTGCTGGCTTCCATCTCATTCACACAAGTCAGTCACTTGTATTAGAAGTAAGTGTCATAAGCCCCTCCAAGGGGTGGGCTTACTATCCTGGTTGCCTCCCCCTTTAGGTTTAGCTGTGGGCATGTTCTGCACGCTGCCCCTAGGGGGCGGTGTTCCTGCCTGCTATATAACATCGGGGCTGCTGGGAGAAAAGGAGAGAGAGAGAGAGAGAGAGTCAGTGGGCTTGGAAAGGGCAAGTGAAGCCGGGGCCTCAAACCCCCATCCCAGAAGGTAACAGCCTGGGCAGCGGCAGTGTATCGTGTGGTGACTCCATGGGGGAGGGTGGCAGAAGTTGGCAATCGTTGGGGTTGGGGGAGCGTTTGCCATTATTGATGGGTAGGACACAAGAGGTGGAAAGAAAGTCTGTAACAGCTGGAGGCTGGAGTCCCTGCATCCTGAACACTTGGAGTTATGACAGTGGGGCTGTCGTGGTGGTGACAGGACTGTGACAGGCCCTTTGGAGGTGGCAGCTTCAAGGGGGTAATTTCCTGTGTGGCACACTACTGGGGGTAAGGTTGGAGGGCCTGCATTTCAGGATTCACTTTATCAGGCCTGCCATGCCCCTGTCTGGGGCAGGACCCGTGTCAGACCCAAGAAGGAATGCAGGGAGAAAGCTGTAACAGAAGGAAGGAGCCGTTCATCAAACTCCATTGTTTTTAAGCCACTGCTCAACCCTGCATGGAGGAGGGATACAGCACCTGGTTTGGGATTCTGGAAAAAGGATACAGAGTAGCTGCGGTAGGGAATTTAGGCTGCATCAGGCCCCAGTTCCTATATGGTCCAGAGGTTGGGGGGAGTTAGGCAGTCTCCTGGGTATGGTGGTTTTTGGTAAACATATTTGGTAGGTGCGAGCTTCAATTCTGGCTTGCAGATCAATGCGTGGAGCCTGTTCTGGTCTATTTTCTAGGCCTGTGGTGATCTAGCTGTTCTGGTCCTTCAGTACCTTTGTGCACATCCATGCCGTATTCTCTCAGCCCCATAGAGCCGCTACATTTATTTGTTTGTTATAAATCATTAATATCTTTGAATTAAATGTTCCTATATTTCCTTTTACATGGCTTGTGCTGGGTTATTTAATGAATTAACTTGATTTTTCCCTTCAAAGCAGGTTTTCCATCTCCTTTCCCACTCGTGCCTGATCAGAGGGGTGCAGCAGTGTTCGGGTCAGCATCAGCCCGGTAAGAGGAGGCTTTCTTAGTACTTGAAATTCCACCTGCCAGGTAAGGCCTTTATTTTTATTTCTGAAGCTGGGTGCTACTTGCTAGAGGGTTCAGGTTCTGTGCCCCCCCCCCGCATTTTTACCATCAGGACCCCTAGACAGAAATGGGGGGGGGGGTGTTACACTGTATCACTGTTGTACTTGCAGTGATTTTATTTATTATAGTCTCAGAATTGGACACATCTTTGAGTCAGAGACTCATTTACAAAGATTCTATGTCCAAAAGAAATCATAACAATTAGCTAAATACAACAGTGTAACAAAAACATGACATGGATATAACAAAAAGCAAAAAGCAATCAGAGCAGCCATTATATCTGACTTTGACTTTGTGATTTATGTGACTGAGACGTAACCTGCAGTGGAGGTGAGTTAAGGCTGATTACCTGCTGCCGTCTTGGTGCCAGGGGTAGGGTGTGGGGGATGGGGATGTGCAACAGAGGATGGCACTAGAAGAGGTGGACTACTAGACTGCCAGGGAGCTCTTGTTTGATAACAGGACATCAACCAAGGGGGGGGTGCCACAGACACCAGGGATACGTATTAAACTGGGATTGTGTGAGGGTGGGAAGACCACTGGCAGCAGGGATAATTTATTAAAAGAAAACTGAGTGAGAGTGTCGGGTACCACTGCACACCAGAGTGTATTACTTCAAAGCAAACAGGGACTGAGTACGGGACGGAAAACTTTTGTTTTCTTTTTACTTGAACACAGCATCAGTACTGTGTGTGTGGATGTGTGTGTGTGTGTGTATGTGGTTGGGGGGGTCCCTACCACCATGCTCTTTGTTAGGACTAGGGTATTGGAAGCACTAAATTGCATCGCTGTAGCAGCTGCTTTCAAAAGCCTTTCAATATACCACTGTTCCTTGTATGCAGAAAGTTTCCTGTATTTGCATGGACACAGTTGTGTATTTACCACAATCATGCTAGCGACTTAGAACAGCATAACTAGTCCCTCAGAATATTGCATCAACCATGCTAACACGCTATATCCACTTAGTGCGGCGTTAATCCTGTTAACACTGGGCTAAGCATTGGAATGGGGAGGGGGGCATGTTTATTCTTCAGGAATTTCACAGACATTCCTAGTTGCATACTTAAAATTTTCAATGCCATAAACTGCCATTTATGATAAATGTTTGCTAACAAAAAAAAACAGAATTTGCATTTATCATTTAATAATAATAACACAACTGAGTGTTTTGATGGAAAACACTTAAGAAACTCTACCACCGTTGCAAATTGGGTGGACATAACAAGCATATACCATTTTTTTCTTGACATTGTAGAGACGGAAGCTTTACATAAATTCCATTGTCTCGATTTCCTTAAAGATGAGTCAGCATATTTTGAGATATGAAATGTCTGTAATATTTTAGGTGGGTGAATATCCCATTCTACCTTCAGGCTGACTAGAGCCTGTGTGACTGGCTGTTTGTGTTTGTCTCTGTCAGTAGTTTAGTTTTTATGGATTTTCATGTGTTTCTGCTTGGAGGAACGGGACCATTTTTGGACATAACATCTATGAACATTTCCTGGACTAAGAAACTGCAAAACATCATCAGCAGGTTTTGGCATTCTCATCATAAATCAACTTTTTTGGAAGCCATCAAAAGCAAAAGTAAGGTCAGTAATTCTGTTATACAAGCTCTGAGTTGTGAAGTGCTGCACTGAATCCACGTTGCTGTCCAACTTGTTCTTAAAGGGTGTGTACTTGTCTTTGAGGTCAATTCCCAACCATTTTGGAGAACAAAGGAAAGATACTAACAAGGGAATTTTACATCTTGCATATGTCCCAGGTCAATGTTCATTGCCTTCAGGAATTTAATAAAGTCTGGGTCTTTGATCTACAGTAGCAACAGTTTTCTGGTCCCCAGTAGCTCACCATGAGTCACTCCGGAACACTCACCCTTGCTACAGTAAACATTTGCAGTCTCCTGCCAAAACTTGATGCCCTGCAAATATTTGTAAATCAGCACAAGCCAGACATCCTTGCAGTTGTTGAAACATGTCTCTCACCTAAAATCTCAGACATGGCTATTACCTTGCCATGGTACAACATTTTCTGACTTGACAGAATTGCTAAAAGAGGTGGTGACTGCGCTTTATATCTCAAAAACTCTCTCCAAGGCCACCCTCTAAAAACACCCGTCTCTGACACTTCCTCCTAGATTCTCACTGTCAAAGTTCTATTAGGGGCCCACAATAAAGCCCTGTCAATTGCCGCATTTTACATCCCCCTAAAGAACAAGGAAAAGGCCTCAACTCAGTCCTTGACCTCATCCAATCCCAACCACCGGATGCTGAGACAATCCTCATAGGCGACTTCAATATCAACTGGCTTGCTCCGGAATCAGGGGGCTTCAAAGAGGCCATCTCCTCGGCAAACCTTGCTCAACTAGTTGCCTCCCCCACTAGGCAAAATTGCAACACAGGCAAATGTACTCTCCTGGACTGGATACTGACCAGTCACCCATCCCGCATCTCAAATGTCTCTGTCCTTCCTGACACTCTAAATGACCATTCCCCTGTAATCTGTGTCTGGACAAATAAATTTACCATGCCCCCCCCCCAAATTAATCAACAACAGAGTCCTTCCATGTGGGCAGTTGGAACAACTAAAATCCCACCTAAGACTGCAAGATTGGTCCCCAATCTTCCACGCTCCGGATGTCAACATTGCCCTTGACCTCTTCATCAAAACCTTTAATGCTGCCTGTGACTCTTACGCCCCTTTCAAAAAGCAGAAAGTCAAAGGCCTGTGCAACCCCCTGACTCTCCTCTGAACTACTAGCACAACTAAAATCCAGGGACCATCCCTGGGTAGGGGCTCAGGAAACTGGAAAGCAAATTGTCATGCAGAATTATAAACAAGCTGGTAATAACTGCACTAAATTAGTCTGCCAGCAGAAAAGCACCTACTATAAGGATGCCCTGACAAACACTTGGGGCAAGGGGAATTCACTGTGGAACAATATTAAAGAAATTACCAGAAAGCAGACAAAAACCTCACCCACTGTGCTGGTCATAGATGGTATCACAATGCTGGACCCGACTACCATAGCAAATTCATTCAACACAGCTTTCACTGACCAAAGCTATGTTCTTCCACTTGACTATTTCAACGAAGCTGACACCCTAACTCTCCACTCAAGTCCCACCCTCTCTTCAAACCGGCCTCCATTCTACTTCAAATCCGTCAAACCGTACGAAGCTCGCAACTACATCAGTAAAGCTATTGCTAGGTCCAGGCCAAGTGGGGACTCCCTTGACCTCAAGCTGCTTGCCCTCACCCTTGACAAGGCACTCCTACCATTAACAAAAATCTTCAACCTCTCCCTCTCTCTCGGCCAGTTCCCTGACAGATGAAAATCCGCCTCTGTCACACCGGTCCACAAGAGATGGGACAGGGCCCTCCTGGTGAACTATTGTCCCACCTCCATACTACCCCCGCTTTTCCAGGCCATACAGCATATAGTATTGGACCAACTTACGGAATACCTTGATAAATACGGTGTCCTGTGTACTCAACAGCATGGCTTTAGAAAAGGTCACAGTGCCACATCAGCCCTCCTTGAATTCACTGGTGCAATCCATAGTTCTTTGGACAATAGCCTTTCTACAGGGGCAGTCTTCATTGATCTGGCGAAGGCATTCAATACCGTCCGTCATCATCTACTACTCTCTCAGCTGCTAAATACATCCTGGTTTAAGAGCTACCTGGAAAACCACTCACAAAGAGGGAAAATAGATGACTTTCTCTCTGACGCCAGACCAGTGCACTCTGGAGTGCCACAAGGGTCAATCCTTGTGCCTCTTCTCTTCAGCATCTTCCTAAATAGTCTTCCACAATCCTGTCCGGAGCAACTCCTCCTATACGCTGATGACGCTGTCATCCACTTCACCCACAAGGACCCCCAACTTCTGCAAAGCAAACTACAGCATGGCTTCTCCTCAGTTGAAAACTGGTTCGGTAAACACAAACTTGTCCTCAATTATAGAAAAACAAAGTCCATGCTCTTCTGCAGCTCACAAAACAAGCACTGGGACCACCCCCTCACCATTGCAAACTGCCTAGGTGCAATCCTAGAACAAGTGCAAACCTTCAAATACCTTGGAATCACTCTTGACAGTTGTCTATCCTATGGGGCTCACATTGACAATGTTGCCAAAGCAACTAACACACGTATTGGCCTGCTTTACAGACATAGGCAATGCCTTACTCTGGAAGCCTTAAGGATCACAGTTCAAAGCTTGGTGATCTCAACTATCGACTATGGCTTCATCATCTATGGTTCCGCTTCCACCACCGCCCTCAGGCACATATCTATGGCTTTGAATAAAGCTTGCCGACTCATTACTGGATCCCATTGTCTCACCCATATGTGTGACCTATACGCCCAAACTGGTTGGCTTCAACTCTCAAGCCACATCAAGTACCTAACATGCATAATGGCTAAGAAAACATTGGTGGGTTTTGCCCTCCCCCCCGGAGTTCAAGCTCTGCTACAGCCTGCACAGAATCCACACCTCACCAGGGGCTCTGAATCTCATTTACTTCATATTCCAAGATGCCGGACCTCGCAGGGATAAAGATCCTTTGCCTACAGAGCTCCCAGCTGGCTAAACGGTCTCACCAAGGACATCTCCTCTCTACCTAAGCTAGGCCCGTTCAAACCTAACCTCCGCCTATTCCTCTCTGCCTCTAGCACATGCAACTGTCTTCTCTAACCTGCTGTTCCCTTTTTGGCACTTGTCCCTTCTCATCCAACCCACTACTCTCCCCCTCTACCTTCTCCCCTCCTCCTTCTACTTGCACTTTCCACTTGCACTTCCTGTGTGTCTTGACAATTACCTCTAGTAGCATCTTCTCCTCGTGTCTCACCAAGTTCTCGTTATCAATGTTATGCCTGTCCTGTGCATGCCCCTAGCACCACCTAATCTGTAGGTACTCATGTGATGATAAATAACTGTAACCTGTTATCCTGTAATAATTAATGTCCTGCTTGTTTGTTCTCATCCTGACATGGAACCTTAGTAAAAGAGCCTTGTAATCCTAGACTCTGATAAATAAATAAAATAAATAAAAATGTTGCAAAATAAAACCTAAATAAATGCTGAGTCCAAGACTTCCAGCGTGTACTGTTAGTTTTTAACCCCATAAGCAAGATAGGAATCCAAAAGAGAGATTGAAAGAAAACCAGGGGATTTATCATCTCTAGCCCCTCAGCTCTTAAAGATAAAGATGTAAAATCTTGCTTGTCAGGATTCAGTCTGCTGCCCAGGAGCATTTGAAAAAATCAGCTCAGTAACCTAATATCAAAACAAACTGTGTTTGGGGGGGAAGGGGAGGTAAATGAAAATTAGATAAGTAGAAATGGGCAATACAAATATTTTTATTAACACCCTCTTTTTTTTTGGAAAATTTCTGGCTTTTCCATACTGAACCTTTGACTCACATAATTTAAGTTTGTTTTCCCCAGTTTAATATCTGTAAATTTCCAGACCCAAAGGAGATCCCTAACACCTGAATAGTTGAGGGGGTTATAGGGGAAACCTACGAAATCCATGTTCCCTTCCTGCTCAATGTGAGAGCCTATATGCGCCACCTGTCTTTTTTCCTGATTTATGCGTGCCTCTGATTTTTGGGAATACCATTCCAGTGACTGCCTAATTTCCCTACCAGATCCTGGTAAATCTACAAAAAAACATAAATCACAGGCATAGGCAGCCACTTTTTGCTCCATCAGGCCGGGTCTTGGTAATATTCTCACTATCCTTGTGTGGGATATAATCCTTCTAATCAATGGATCCAAAGCATAGGTGTACAACAATGGACTAACCAGGCATCCTTGATGTACTCCAATTTTCATTGGTATTGCTTCACCCATTAACCCATTCACATAAGGCATTATGCTGGCCCCTCTACATAAAGACTTAAGCCACTCTAACATGTTTCCTGTTATTCCATAAAAGGACAGTACCTGAAGCAAGTAGCTATGAGATACTTAGTCAGAAGCCTTGGCTTGATCAATTGCCATCAGGTAACCTTTGATTTTATTCTGTCTCCCATATTCAAACACATCTCTCAAAAATGTGAGATTTTCTGTAATGTTACGCTCAGGTATTGCGCACGTTTGGGCCTCATGAATCAAAAATTTACTGACTTTTTGTAAGCACATAAACAGTATTTTTGATAACATTTTGTAATTTGTGTTAAGCAGACTTGTTGGTCTCCAGTTGTTCAACCACTGCTTACTACCCTTCCTGTGAATAAAAATCATTATGGCCCCTCCAGAATTATTGAATTCAGAGACATCCTGTAGCATGACATTAAACAATGTTTTTTAAGAATTTCTCTAAAACAGGGAAGATTTTTTTTTACAGAAAGTACTAGGCAATCCATCTAACCCTGGAGAGCAGCCATCGTTTAGGGTTTTAATTGCTTGTTCTGTTTTCCATAGAAGAAATTGGAGCATTAAGTTCCTCTAACTGGGCATTAGTCAATGGAGGAGGAGGATGAGTATGCAATAAGTCAACATTTATTAGGTCAGTGGGATATTCAGTTTCAAAAGTGTCCCTTAAATAGGTCTGGACTATTTGGAGAATGTCCATGTCTAGGTGTTTTATTGTCCCATCGGAATCTAGTACTTCTGTCATCAAGGTTTGAATCCAGCCTTTGTTTACAAGCTAAAAAGGGATCTGAACATGGCTGCACCTGTGTATCATACCTCATTTCCGCCTCTAGGATGGCAGCTCTATCATATTGATAGTCAAACCTTTTTCCTTTTTGCTCAGAAATGTGTGCTAATACCTGTGTCCTGTTGTCACGTGTAAAAGACATGCCCTGTAGTGATACAGACTATTTCTGCAGTCCAAATATTGCAGGTAT
This sequence comes from Neoceratodus forsteri, assembly GCA_016271365.2. Classification (NCBI taxonomy): domain Eukaryota; kingdom Metazoa; phylum Chordata; order Ceratodontiformes; family Ceratodontidae; genus Neoceratodus; species Neoceratodus forsteri. The sequence continues at coordinate 451,243,513 of JADMNL010000024.1, forward strand.
TCAGTGTTTGATTTTACTTGTCCAATATGAATAATCAGGTTTTTAATATGAACATACGAAGGAGCCAGCAGAAGAAGGCCATTTGGTCTAGCAAGTCTATTAATGTCCACCTTTGTATTGGACCACTAATGCCACAGACTGTCACACATGCTTAAGACAGACTTCCTAATATGGAGTAAATAAGAAATTTCTGTGTAGATTTGTTCTTGATTTAGCAGGGAGATGTTTAGTCTCCAACACTTAGGGGCAGAGTATAACCTTGGTGGTATGTTAGCCATGCTAAAATTGCAGTGTAAAACTATATGATCTGAGAAGTCACATAATAATAATCTGAAGTTTTGAGGGAGTAGTAGTCTAGAACTAAATATGTAGTCAATCCATGTTTCAAATCTGTTTTGAAAATATGTATACCCTGCATCTTTATGTAGTTTACAGTAAGAATTCACTAGATTAGCTGTAGTAATGATGTTTAATAAGGCATGTGAGTCACAGTACATTTTTTTAAATGTTGTCCCTTAACTTACTGTCTAAATCACAGTTCATGTCACCTCCCCAAATGACGTGTCTAGCAGTGTGTAAGCATGGTCAAATTTTGTCATAGAGCTCAATCCGTGCAGTTTTTGTTTGTGGTGCATACGTATCAATGATTCTTAATGAAAAATGATTATAAGAGCAGTCTAAAAGCAGTGCTTGGCCTGGATAAACATCCACCAACCTATGTAACACAAAATCTGTGCCTTTAAACAATATGCTTAAACCATCTACAGTATCAGTCCCAAACGTCCAGTACAAAGGACTCCACACCCACTCTCTCCTTGTTTGTTCTGTGTGAAAGGGGGAATTTAATCTTGTTTCCTGAAGTAAAATAATATTGTGTACAGTATGATGGAAATATGACAAAGCTGTCAATCTTTTCCTATAGTTTCTCATACTGCACATGTTCAGGGAACTGACATGTAGGGTTGCCACGTACTACATTAGTGAGGAGGAACATCATCCTGGGCTTCCACCTTTATCAAGCTCTTTACTTTTTTTTCCTTTTCATTTTTTTTCCTTTTGGAGTCTACAGAAACGTTAGAACACTCCTCTTTGAGATCTGATACCATTCCAGACCTGGATGAAACATCAGAGTCCGGATCCAAATCTCCATCCTTGTTGCCCTGTAGAACTTGAAAGGTATTTTGTAAGGGGAGTGAGACAGGCTTGATAGGGGTTTTGACTGAGGGCCTTGTAACTCTGCTGGTTTTAGGAAGTTGAAACTCCAGGGGCAGGGGCATGTCTATAGGTTTTGGCCCTTGTATGCTAGTGGGGTACAAATTCTTTTTTTTTTTAATTCAGAATACTTTATTTGTATTTTCACAAATTGGCCTTAAAAGACCATGCTGCCACAACATGTTACAAACAACAAACTAGATACAACAAAAGTACAACCCCCTCGCACCCTCGCCCTCCATGGTATCAGGAGTGTTTCAATGAATTTTAGAATATAAGATGTATTCACAGGATATCCATGGTGCTAGTTAAAGAGAGTACAGAGTTTGCAATTTACTCCAAAACCTGTCAAACTTAGACATCATGTTGTGCACACTAGCAATTACCTTCTCTACAGAGAGATTGAACAAGAGTTCCTGCAACCATTCAGAGTAGGATATGGTTTCCGTGTCCAGCCAGTGTCGGAGTACTAACTTCTTGATCAACATTGCTATCATTGCTAAGTGATATTTCTTTTCGGTAACATTTATAAGTGAATAGTCCCCCACAAGACATGCCAATGATTCTATGCAGTCAGCAATGCCCAATAATGGGTCCGCCCTCTGTTTTATAAGGGCCCATAAGGGTGCTACTTTGGGGCATTCCCAAAAGATACGGTATGAGGAACCCACCTCCTGCAAGCAATGCCTGCAGTTTTGGGGGGAAGATTTGTTCATTTTAGCTAACTTGGTCGGGGTACAGTACATATTATTAATAATCTGAAATTGCATCAATCATAACCTATCCTGCGAAATATACCGGGAGGCATCCTTCTAAATCCTCTCCCAATTAAATGTTACTTCTAGGAAAAGGGAATTCCAGTAACGAGAAGACCCATCTAGGTATGGGAGAGCATTTTCTATTAATATCTTATATATACCAGAAACCGCATGTTGCTGGGTGGCAATAACCTCAAAAGATTGCAGGAAACTTCCCCTCTTTTCTGCTGTTTGTTTAATTTGAGAAGCAGCCAACAGATGCCTGAGTTGGAACACTTTAAAGCTCATGTAGGGACCTAGATGATAACTGCTAATAATATCTGCAGTTGTCCTAATTTGCGCATCAAGCCATAAGCCAGTGATTTTGACATTTACCAGTTGGGGAAGCCAGGAGGCCTTAACCACTTCCCCCCTATTTTGAAGTTTGGGTTCCCCACCAGAGGCTGTATTGGGTCTTGTGTATGCTTATATGCAAAGAAAATACATAATTGAGAGTGGACTTTGACGGAAACTCCGACCAGTGTATCGGCCAATGCGAGGCGGAGCAAGTTGAAGGGAATATGATAGAGGGTGGAGAGGGAAAGGCCTTGGGCTGAAATAAGCTCCTTTTCCAGCACTAACCATAAGGGTCTGTACTGGTCTGGGACTTGACTCTCCAGCCATTCTAGCCATCTTGAATATTTCACAGCGTCGCTTGGCCGATAATAAAGTTTAAAGTGGGGGAATCTTAGACCACCTTTTGTTTTAGGGGCAGTTAACTTCCAATAGGACCTACGAGCCTGTTTTCCCTTCCATATAAATCCAGTAATCAAAGAATGTAACCTAGAGAACCAAGCCTGAGGTAGCCAGATATTCATCATGTTGAGGGGATAAAAGATTCGGGGTAGGATGTTCATTTTGATTAGACTCACTCTCCCCCAGAGTGATAGTGGCATCGTCTTCCATCTATTTAGGTCTTGTTGGATTACTTGAACCAAAGTATCTAAGTTATAGGTTCTCAAAGATTTTGGGTCTTTGGTCAAGTAAATGCCCAGGTATTTAAGTTTTTTGTGCTCCCACTGTAAGCCTAAACATTCAATCACCCTACGGTGGGTGATAAAGTTAAGAGGGAAGACTACCATTTTTTCCAAGTTCAATTTATAATTAGCTAGAGTACCAAACTCTTGGATCAGGTCCAAGACCCTGATAATCGAAACCCTTGGGTTGGATAAATGGAGGAGAATGTCATCAGCATATGCAGAAAGTTTAAATTCCTGCATTCCTACAGTCATGCCCCTAATCTCCAGATCCATTTTAATCTGCCCCAGGAGATGCTCCAGGTACAGATTAAATAAGAGGGATGACAGGGGGCAACCCTGCCTAGTGCCTGAGTAGAGAGAGAAGTAAGAGGAAAAGGTTCTGTTGCAATATATTCAGGCAGTGGGATTAGTGTACAGGGCCTTAATCCACTGCACGAAGAGGGGAGGAAAACCAAACCTATGTAGTGTTCTAAAGAGAAAACACCAGTCCACTCTGTCGCAGGCTTTTTCAGTGTCCAAGGACATCAAAACAGCCGGTTCTGCATTAGATTGGGACACAGCGAAGAAGTGATCCAGTTTCCTCACATGGTCCGAGGCTGATCTGCCCACCATAAAGCCTACCTGTTCTGTGCAAATCAAAAAAGGTATAACCCGGCCTAGTCTTTTTGCCAATATTTTGACGAGTATCTTAATGTTATAATCCAGAAGTGAGATAGGGCGGTAATTCGATACCCATTCTGGGTCCCTCCCCTCCTTGTGCAATACGACTGTTAAGGCTTCAAAGAGATGCAGGTCTTGGCACTCTCCAGCCAGGATAGCCTGGGACAAACGAAGTAGTCATGGGGTCAGATCCTCCTCCAGCACTTTATAAAAATTAGTGGAGAAGCCATCTGGGCTCAGGGCTTTGTCCAATGGCAAATTGCGAATGGCTAACCTGATTTCCTCCTCTGAAAGTGGGGAGATTAAAAGGGATTGCTGCTCAGTGGATAGGACGAGTAGATTCAGAGTGTTCAAGCAAGCATCTACCCGGGCTACTGAGGTGGGTCCGGTCTGGCACTACATAGGCCTTTACAGAAGGTGTGGAATTTGGCTATGATCTCATTCGGAGTGGTTAAAAGGAGACCATCTACATTTGAGCGAACTGCGTTAATCAGCCGGGAGGATTCCTGCTGCCTCACCCTTAGTGCCAGTAGTCGTCTGACCTTCTCCCCTTGATCAATATAAGTGGACTTTGTTTTAAGAATTGCATACTCTGCCTTCTCTCCCAATAAGTCATTGTACTGTGCTCTCAGCCACATCAGCTCATGTTTGAGCATTTCCGTGGACGATGGGGAGATATTCTTCTCCAGCTGTCTAATTTTATCTAGTAATTCCTTAGCCTGGTCATCCCATTTGTGCTTCTGCACAGAGGCCAGCCTGATAAGTTCTCCCCTTAGAAAACACTTCAGGCCCACCATTCCATATCGGGGTGACCAGTTGTGTTTAGGTTGGTTTGCATATTCTGTGCAATACAGGTCTTTAGCTTATCTACCACCCATTTATCCTTTAATAATCTTTATTTTTATTTATGTATTTATGACTTTGATAACCGGGTAAGTGCGCTGATCCCAGGGACCATTTTCAGGCACGACCCGGCCACTATCGAATGTGTGATGCAGTGCAGCTGCACGCCCATTAGCTTCGCTGTGGACCAGGCATACAGCCCTACCTATGGTGTCATTCGGCAGGCAGCAGGGCAGGGCATGGTAGTTCTGACACCACGCCAAAGTGGGGGGGGGGGAGTGGGCGTGGGGCCCAGTGGGTGGGTGGGAAGGGGGTACCGCTAGACCACCAGGGATCTTAGACGTCATTTCCTTTCAATACAAATGCCCATGATTGAGCTGACAGCGGTCCACTGGACCACCAGGGATTTTGACTCTATTTTATGAATACTTAAGCCTGGGATCGGGCTGTGAGCGGTCCACTCAGGAGTGCAGCACCCCCCTCATGCTGCACTATAGAGTCAGTATTGGGATTTAACCCAAGTGCCTGATGTGGGATAGAACCCACAGCTTTCTGATCTTCCGGCCTCAGAGACAAGTGTGCTACCTGCTGAGCCACTAACACTATATGGATGGGTATGGATTGGTGGGGGTCTGGGTTGGTACATGGGATAACACAGATCTTTATGCAGGGGATAGGTTACACCTCAGCCGGGCAGTGTCACAGGCGTTGAAGCAGAAGCTGGGATATTTCATCAATGAGAAGTATAATTTCCCATGGACCTCCCCCCACCGGGATAGATATGACCTTAGGTGAAATAGGGGTTGAAGTGAAGAGTAAAGAAGCAGAAAGAATAGGAGCAGTGTGGAGAATGGTTTCACTAAATTCTAGGAGCCTTGGGAACAAGTTGGCAGAGTTGCAGGCATTGATGGCAGAGGGGGAGGTGGACATAGCTGCCATTACTGAGACATGGGCAACCAGGCACCATGACTAGGGCCTAACCATCCCAGGGTACAAACTATTCTGGAGGGACAGAGATAAAGAAAAGGCTGGGGGGTTGCAATTTATGTAAGGGAAGGGATTAGATGTAATAGGGAGGAAGGGGAGGAGGGCAGGTCAGAAGTAATCTGGCTGCAACTACATAGCCAGAAAGGGACCAAGATCTGTCTGGAGGTCATTTGTAGACCTCCAGCCCAGAAGGAGGACATTGACAGGGAACTGGGGGAGCAGATAAGGAGGCATAGTGGCAAAGGGAGCACAGTGGTGGTGGGGGATTTTAATCTACTGGGGGTGGATTGGAGTATTCCAGCAACCACTTGCGCCAGGGAGCAGATCCTCCTGGAAGCATTCCAGGATGGCTTCCCTACCCAGAGGGTAATGGAGCTAACGGGGAGCCAACGAGGGAGGGGAATATACTAGACCTGGTACTAAAAGATGGTGAACAGGTCAGGAATGTAAGGGTGGAGAAACCTATAGCAAGCAGTGACCACCACACAGTGTGGTTCTCAATCAATCTAGGTAGGAAAGTAGCCGCTACAAAAACTAGGGTCCTGGACTTCAAAAGGGCGGACTTTGGTCGGATGGGCTGCTAACTCACGTTTTATGTGCTGTATTTGGGAGGAAAAGTCTTGATCAGTGTCTGTTTGCAACAAGAATAGTTTGCATAGTTGTTTTCTAAGTGTATCATATCGTGAGGTTTGATAGGAACCTGTCAAGTGTCCTATTTTTAAGAAAGCGGTGAAGTCTGGTTTGCTTTGTTCCCACCAGTCTAATGGGGACTCATAAAGCTTGTATACAGATTTCCTTGCAGTGATAATATCTAGAATGCCTTGCCAAACCTGTTTATCTTTTAATAGCATTGCAATTAATCTCCAATAGCCGTTACCATATGACAAGCATCCACCCAGAAATGGACACGGAACAAAAATGGGCACTCATCAAAGGCAGGACTGGTTAAAGTCACTAAAACTTGTGTCAAGAGTCATAGCAAGAAAGCTAGGACCAAGAAACCAAGTTGGATGAGTAGAGAGGTTGTGGAGATGGCGAGGGAGAAGAGGAATGCATTTAGGATCTACAAGAGATCCAACAGGGCAGATGACAGAGAAGAATATGTAAAGAGATCCGGAGAAGTGAGCAGAGTGGTAAGGGCAGCAAAGGCGGATAGGAAACGGAGGTTAGCGCAGGGGATCAAAGAAGGAGAAAAGGATTTCTTCAGGTATATCAGATAGAAGAGGAAGAGCAAGGATCAAATTGTTAGGATCAGCAGGGGAAGTGGATGGGTAGAAAAGGGGGCTGAGCAGGCAAAAGTACTTCATGAATACTTCTGTTCAGTCTTCGCCAAGGAGAGGGATGGGCCTGTACCTGAGAAGAAGGGTGAGGTGGGAGAGGGTTGGGGAGTAGCAACCATGGATGGGGAAATCACTGTGGAAAGGGTGAGGTAGGGCCTAAAGTCCCTGAAGGTAGACAAGGCACCTGGCCCAGACGGAGTCCACCCCAGGGTGCTGCAAGAGTTGGCAGAGGTCCTTGCAGGGCCATTGGCGGACCTGTTCGGTACCTCTCTGAACTCAGGGTGTATGCCCAGGGACTGGAGGGAAGCACATGTGGTACCTCTCCATAAGAGTCGGCCCAAGGACGAACTGGGGAATTACAGACCTGTAAGCCTTACTGCAATTGTGGGAAAACTGATGGACACAATTCTCAAGGAAAGACTGGTGCAATTTCTTGAGGATAACAATCTCCAGGACAGCAGGCAGCACGGGTTTGTCTCAGGCAGATCCCGCCAGAAGAACTTGATTTTTATGACTGGGTTATGAGGGCACTGGCCAGGGGACATGCGGTGGATGTCTTCTACCCAGATATCAGCAAGACCTTTGACTCGGTGCCACAAGTTAGGCTGACCTACAAGTTGAAGAGTCTGGGAGTAGGGAGGAAACTGGTCAGATGGGTCAAGAACTGGCTGCAGGGTAGACAGCAGAAGGTAGTAATTGGGGGGGAGGCATCTGAAGCCAGGGCAGTAACAAGTGGTGTACCACAGGGCTCAGTGCTGGGACCAGTTCTGTTTAACATTTTCATAGCCGACATTGCAGAGGGAATTAAGAGCAAGATCAGTCTCTTTGAAGATGATACAAAGATTTGTGCTGAGGTGGATGGGGTAGGGAGCAAAAGTACTTCGGGAAGATTTGGTAAAACTGGAGGAATGGTCTCACATTTGGCAGCTTGGTTTCAATGCCAAGAAGTGCAAAGTGATGCATTTAGGAGACAAGAAGCCAGGACACAATTACTGGCTGGAGGGTGTCCTGTTAACAAACTCCAAGGAGGAGAAGGATCTGGGAGTGCTGATAACCAGAGAAGAACCACTCTGCTCGGTGCAGGAACGCAGCAGAGAAGGCAAACAGGATGCTAGGGTGCATAGCAAGGGGGATTACTTCTAGGAGTGAGGAGGTCATCTTGCCCATGTACAGGTGCCTGGTGAGACGGCACCTAGAGTACTGTGTGCAATTCTGGTGCCCCCTGCTTGAAAAGGAACATCAAACTGCTGGTGGGGGTACAGCACAAGGCAACAAAAATGATCCTGGGTTTTGGGGACAGACCATATGAGGAGAGAGTGAGAGAGCTCAATATGTATACCCTGGAGGAAAGAAGAGAGAGAGAGGATATGATTGAGACCTTCCAGTATCTGAAGGGTTTGAACAAAGTGGACACTCGGTGTATGTTCAATCTGAAACCAGAGGAGTGGCTATCTCTACAAAGCAGTGTGCAAAAGATGGAGATTAGCACCTAAGAGGAGGATAGGCAGAAAAAAGGGGCAAAATTCAGCAGAAGGGCAGACAGCAAGGAGAACCAGGGATAAAGGACAACCAAGGAAGGGGCTGGAGTAGAACAGCGAAACAGTCTAGGGAGGTCAAATCATGGAAAGCCATGTGTGCAAATGCCAGGAGCCTTAGCAACAAGATGGAAGATCTGGAGGCTGTCATGGTGCAGTCAGACCTGGACATTGTGGCCATCACTGAAACCTGGTGTAATGATAACCAAGACTGGGAGATGGCCATACCTGGCTACAACATATTCAGAAGAGACAGGGCAGGTAGGAAGGGAGAAGGGGTGGCACTGTGTGTGAAAAATGACATAAGGGCCACACAGATCCAGGAGGAACAAAATGAGGAGAGATACTGTGGGTTAAGCTGGAAAGGAAAATGGGGCCAGCCATCCGCAGAGGTGTGGTCTATAGACCACCAGCCCAGGAGGAAGAAACAGATAGGGAGCTGATGCTAGCCATCCAAAGGATGGCAGACAAGGGTGAGGTAGTACTGGTTGGAGACTTCAATATTCCAGACGTGGACTGGAGCATCCCAGCAGCAGCATCAACTAGGAGCAGATTTATCCGGGACTCCCTTCAGGGTGCCTTCCTCAAGCAACTGGTCATGGAACCAACTCGTCAGAAGACAATACTGGACCTTGTGCTCACAAACAGGGACAGTGTGATGGAGGTAACAGTGGGGAAGCAGCTGGAGAACAGTGACCACCAGTCATTGTAGTTTGAAATCACAGAAAGAGCAGAATCAAATCACACAAAAACACATATCCTGGATTTTAGGGGGGCAGACTTTGGGAAAATGGGGAGATACTTGAAAGAGGCATTAAGGGGAATGGGGCAGGAATCAAGGGTTGAGGAACAGTGGTATTTAAATGGGATTACAAGAACAATAGAATTATGCATTACAGGTTAGCAAGAGGAAAAGGAAGAGGAGACTATTATGGTTTTCCAAAGAGGTAGCAAAGAAAGTGAAAGCCAAAAAGATTGCATTCAGGCAATACAAAAGACACAGGCAGAAGGGTAGGGAGAAGTGCCAGGAGAAGCAAAGGGAGGCAGGGAGGTCAGTAAGGGAAGCCAAAGCTCAGACAGAAGAACACATTACAAAATCAGTGGGTAGAGGGGACAAAACCTTTTACAGGTACATCGGTGAAAAAAGAAAGGCAAAGGGAGGGATAGTGAGACTGAAGGGGGAGGATGGGGGCCGTGTGGAGGATGACAACAGTAAAGCTGACATATTGAACAGGTATTTCTGCTCAGTCTTTACTGAGGAAGAGGAGGGTAATGGGTACAAAGGGTGAGAATGGCACAGAAATAGACACAAGACCCTTTACATGAGAAAGGGTCCTGAAGGAACTGGAAGTAATAAGAGTTGATAAAGCAATGGGGCCAGATGGGGTGCACCCCAGGGTCCTTAAAGAACTAAGAGAGGTGGTGGCTGAACCTCTGGCTATCCTGTTTAGCCGATTAATGGAAACAGGGGAGGTACCCAAAGACTGGAGGACAGCAGATGTAGTCCCCTTATACAAAAGTGGGAACAAAGAGGAAGCGGGGAACTACAGACCAGTCAGCCTCACCTTGGTAGTCAGGAAGATCATGGAAGCACTACTGAAGGAGAGATTGGTGGAACATCTGGTTGTCAATGGACTACAGGACCCAAGGCAGCATGGTTTCACCAGGGGGAGGTCATGTCAGACCAACTTCATTTAATTTTTTGACTGGATGACTAGGGAGGTGGATCAGGGGAGGGCAGTGGACATGGCCTATCTGGACTTCTGCAAGGCCTTTGACACTGTGCCACCTAGAAGACTACACAAACTGGGGAATATGGGTGTGGGCAGGACAGTAGTGTGGTGGGTATGTAACTGGCTGGGTGGCAGGACACAGAGGGTGGTGGTAAATGGCTGTCACTCCACAGAGGGAAGAGTGACCAGTGGGGTACCACAGGATCAGTGCTGGGACCAGTCCTATTCAACATCTTCATCAGTGACATTGTGCAGGACCTAGAAGGCAGAATTTCACTGTTCTCTGATGACATAAAGCTCTGTAACAGAGTAGACACACCAGAGGGTGTAGACAGAATGAGAAGGGACCTGCAGAAACTTGAAGAATGGTCAGGGGTTTGGCAGTTGAAATTCAATGCAAAGAAGGGCAAGATAATGTATATGGAGCACAAAAACCCTAGCACAATAGATCAGTTGGGGGGTGAGGATATAGCATACACCAAGCAGGAAACGGATCTTGGGGTTATCGTCTCTGATGACCTCAAGGTAGGGAAACAGTGTGACAAGGCAGCAGGTAAAGCAAATAGGATGCTGGGATGCATAGGCAGGGGCATCACCAGCAGGAAAAGGGAGGTCATAATTCCACTATACAAGATACTAGTGAGGCCCCACCTGGAGTACAGTGTACAGTTCTGGAGACCTTACCTGCATAAAGACATAGACAGGGTAGAGAAGGTTCAGAGGAAGGCAACAAAGATGGTGCATGGATTGCATCACAAGTCCTATGAAGACAGGTTGAAGGAACTGAATATGTACTCCCTGGAGGAGAGGAGGGAGAAAGGGGATATGATAGAGACATACAAGTATCTTACAGGGAAGAACAGGGAGCAGGAATACACTATTTTTAAGTGAAAAAGATGTTCCAGGACTAGAGGGCATGGAATGAAGTTGGAGGGAGGACGATTCAGAGGAAATGTGAGGAAGAATTTCTTCACAGAACGGGTGGTGGACAAGTGGAACACCCTGCCAGAGGAAGTGGTGGGGGCTGAAACAATCATGGGATTTAAGAATGCATGGGATAGACATAAATGAATTCTGGAGGTCAGGGGTAAGGGGCAACAGACTTCTAGGAAAAGATGAACTGAATTTACAAGCTCAAATGGGAAGGCTGGGTTGGCCATAGGCCCTTATCTGCCGACACTGTCTATGTATCTATGCATCTATGAAAGGTGGAAGGGAAACCAGGGGACACTCTATGAAGCTGGAAGGGGGCAGGTTCAAGAGGGAACTGAGGAGGCACTATTTCACAGAAAGGGTGGTGGCAGGGTGGAACACCTTGCCAGAGAAAGTTGTATTGTTGCAGAGTGTTGGGGGCTTCAAGAGGGGGTGGGACAGATTCAAGGGAGGGTAAAAATCTGGAGGGTGGGAGATGGGGAGGCATATGAGAGAGGGCGGCAGCTGCAGTCTAATGGACTGAAGTGCTGCACACTCAAGCAAACTAGATAGACTGAATGGCCTGTATCTGGTGGCAATTTAGTATGTTCGTATTGAAACTAGTGAGTTATCACCTTTACATTTCAAACTGTTAGTAAAAATAATCCAACTTCAGAATTGCTCTAATCTCTAGGCTATGGTGCCAGTGCCAGCTGATCATCAAAAAGTACACATCTCAAGGCTGGCTCTGTGGTACCAACAGGTATTGGGGCCCCATATCAGGATTTCTAAACCCTGGCTGTGTTCATGTCAGTACAGGTTTGTAGCTCATTGCCCTTAACTACTGTCTCTTAATAATCCAATAGAAGTCTGACATTGTTACAGTAGAAAATCCCATTCCATCCAAAGTATTTCAGTAAGAAATTGTTATAATGTTAACTTCATCAAAAGAAGTAAAATACTCTTTAATAGCGGCCAGCCTGGTGGCGCAGAGGGCTGAGGCACTGGTTCCTTACCTTGTGCTATGCTGGTGACCCGGGTTCGGGAATGACCTTGGGTCACCGGGGAGCCATCTCCAGGGGGAGGAGGGTTAGAGCTGGATTGAGCTGTGACTCTGCCCTCCAAAGAGGTGGATGCCCACTCCACCATAGTCCCGCTCCCACTGGGTAGAGGTCCAGTGGGCAGCACAGGCAGCTGGAGCAGCGACACAGGTCTGGGGAGGGGCAGATGGGGCTACCAGATCCTGGCGTGTGCATACACAAATGTGTATGCCATGACCCTGGGGAGGGGGGGACAAAAAAACTGAAAAAATATCATAAATTACAAATGAAAAGAAAAATACTCTTTTATTAATGGTGATCATTTTTACATACAGATAAAGACACATTTATCTCCAGTTACAACCTGCCAGTTGATATTTGTGGTTACAACCAGGAGGCTGTAATCAACACCTGTCAATTAAGCATTCTCCACAGAAAGCTAACTGGCATGTAGTTTCACTGTGGGTGGGCTGAACATCTTACCCAGCATGGTGGCTCCATTACCGAGCATCAGTACCAACACTCAAGCTTTGCCACACACTAACAAAAAAGTAAGATTTTAAATATTTTTAAATATCTATCTAGTTGATCCTGCCTTGAAAATGAAAAAAATCAATCTGGTTGTTCCTGCTGCTCATACCCTTCGAGCGCATCTTACACTATGCAGCAATGCTAATGGACCATGACCGTGACTTTCCAGAATATCATTACCACTGTAATGTAAAGAAAAAAGAAAAGAAAAAAAAGGAGAGATGGGCTGTGTGTGTGTGTGTGCGTGCGTGCGTGTGTGTGTGTATCTCTGATAGAAGTGCTGCACTAACTGAACTGTGCTGAAAGGGAAAAAATATCACCATTAATTAAATAAAATAATGTGTGTGTGTCTGTGTGTGTGCATGTGTGTGCACATGTATGTGTGTGTAAAAACCAGAATTTTACACACACTTGGTGCGTAATGCTTTTATAAACCCCTCGAGGTTTATGCTGCATCCTACACCTTGGGTTTGTGTAACATTCTGGTTACACACGCCCACCCATATATTATTCTATATTTTAATAATGCATTTCAGGTTATCCATGTTTTAACAGTGTTGTTCATCTATGTGTTTTTTCCATTAATAAGCAAGTAATTGTGTCCTATTTTTTTTCCAAGTCAAATCTGGATAGAAAGTGTATAATATTTTCAGAATCTTAACACATGCTCAAAACCCATTCTGATGGATGAATGAAGCCTGTTCACAGCTGTACTGCCAGCTGATAATCAAAAGCTACACATTTCAAGGCTGGCCCCATGATGCCAGGCCAGTAGGTACGTAGCCACATTTGCATCTTGTAGCCCTGAGTTCACACCTGAAATTGTAAGAGAAAAGGTTACAAGAGAGGTAACGGAAAAAGACAGAAGTTGGTGCTGTGGCAGTCCAAGAAATCTGTACTGACATGAACACAGCCAGGGTTTAGAAACCCTGATATGGGTCCCCAATACCTGTTGGAACCACAGAGCCAGCTGTGACTTGTGTAGTTTTGATGACCATCTGGCAGCATAGCCTAGAGATTAAAGCAATTCTGAAGATGGATTATTTTTACTAACAGTTTGAAATGTAAAGGTGATAACTCACTAGGTTCAGTGCACATACTAAACGATTATTATAGGCGTAAAAAGTGTTGTAATAACACCTTAAAACACACTTAATAAACAGTCGATTTCCTATTTAACCTGTTGGATTAAATACAGTCAAAGAAGGACCTAGACCCTCGGTGACATAATTTCCTGTCAGGAGCCCAAAACATATGGCTGCCACCAGCCCTTAATTACAGGGTGATTAACATATGAATCATTCTGGACTGCAAAGTTTCACAGATCAACACAATGGCTCAATCAAATTAGCTTTTTATGGGAGTTCAGACATTAAGAAATCATGTTGATGACATTTCCCCTATAAGGGTTTTTTTAGTCAATTTCGTCTGCCTCTTTGCTAGGTTTAGGGTTGTTACTTTGGATGAGCTTTATGGTATCCAAGGGTTTTAAGACCCTAAAATAGAATCTAGGGCTGGGCTTGGACAAAATATTGGGGGCAGATGATGTAGGGTAGGGGATGGGTGAGGGGGAAGGGGAGAGGAGGGGAGGGTTTATAGTTATCAATATTACCAAAGAATGAGTTGAAAATGTTTGCTACTTCTGAGGAGTCGTTGGTCTGCTTACCACCATGGATAAGAATGATAGGTTCAGTATTCTTGTGTTTCCCAAGTAGTGAGTTGAGTGTACTCAAAGCTGACGGGGGTTGGAAGTTTCCCTGAGTTGTTTTTTATGGAAAAAGTCAATTTTGGCTTTTCTGATGACTGAGTTGCACTTATTTCTCAGTGCTTTGTAGAGGGAGAGCTGGGCAGGGTCTCTGTGCTTGGTGTAATGGGCCCAGGCCTTGCCTCTGGTTCTCATCAATTTAATGATGTGGGATGATACCCATTCATTAACTCGTCCCCTAACCCTGATTTTTTTTGAGAGGGACGTATTTGTCACAAACACTGCTGAGGATGGTAGAGAATCTGTCAAGGATAGAGTTGAGGTTATCTGGTGCAGCAGTGAATGACCAGTTGACTAAGCTGAGGTTGTGTGTTATATTTATAATGGAGTTATTTGTCCAGCATCTAAAGAAGATGAACTTGGGGTGGGTTTGGGGCATTGGGCAGACCAAAGACAGTAGGTAGCACAGTGATCACTGATGCAGTCCAACAATACTCCAGAGTTGGTGATGCAGGAGGGGTTGGAAACAATGACCCAGTCAATTAGCGATTGAGTCCCCATCTTATAATTTGACCTTGTGGGTGTGGAGATAAACTGATGAAGGTCAAGGTCGGCGATGCAGGATTTTGCAGTGTTGGCTTGGCTGGAGAATTAATTGATGTTGAAGTTCCTGAGAAGAACCCACTCCCTATTAAGTGGGAGGGAGTGTCTGAGGCCTAGCAAGAACTCCAGGTCAGAGGCAGGGATTCCTGGGGGGAGATAGGTGGTAGTGTGGGTAAGGGTTTTATTTTGCCTGAGAAATAGGTCAATGGAAAGGGTCTCAATCTGCATGAAATCAGAGCTGAGATTGTGTTTGGTGAAAGAGAACTAGTTGGAAACAGAAAACATGTAGCCACCCCCTTTTTTCCTTGTCTGTCTATCCTGACAGAGGTGAATCCATTGTGTTTGATCTCCCCATCGGCAATTTTGTGAGAAAGCCAGGTTTCTGAGAGAGCAATAACATCAAAGTCATTTACAGCTACTCATGCCTGGAATGTGTCTATTTTAGCTGGGAGACTCTGTATGTTCAGATGGACTATGCTAATGTTTTCCCCTTTCTTAATATGGGATGGAACAGGAAAGGGGCAAGGATTACTTGGACCAGGGTTTGGATGGATGGTTCTGGTGAGTAGTAGGAGGAGGATAAGGGTCCTGGAAAACTTCATGATGAGGGGTAGTTACTTTGGTTTGCGGAGCCTTGAGCGTTTAACTCGAGTGACAGATATATGCTTGGTAGAGAGCCAGGAGAAGGAGAGGAGGAAGAGGAAGAGTTTAGGGTCCAATGAGGTAGTAAGACAGAAAGAGAGCCAAGGGCAGTTGGAGGGTTTGAGAGGTGGTGGTGAGATGAAGAGGCCAGGTGGAGGGTGGTCCACAGGAGATGAAGTGGGAGCAAAAGGAGGGGTGTTTAGACCCAAAATAGGTGAGGGTGAGGGGAGGGGGGATTGTAGAAAAAGCAGGAGGAGAGTGAAGAGTACCATGGTTAGTGTTAGTGGGCCAGGAGAAGAGGAGGCAAAGGGGGAAGGGGGTAAGTGACAATGGCTGGGAGAGAGGAATGAAAAGAAGTGGAGGGGTGAGGTGGTGAGCAGTAGAATGAGCTAGAATAGGGAAAGGAATAATGCTATGATTTTGGGGAGAAGCTTGAGAGCCACTAAATTACTAAATTGTCTATGTGCTGCTTGGATTCCACCTAATTTAGTGAAATAACTGCTGTCTGCCTAGTAGCCATACAGTGGAAAAAAACAAGGTGATATGAAGAAGAGAGAAAGGGGTCAGGGTGGCCTCTAGAGGAGAGAACTTATAACTTGCAAATGGAGTTTTGGGGACTTCTTTTGGGGGGAAAGAAAAGCTAAGCAATTTAAAGGAAATGGTGCCTTGAGCAGAACCCTAGGAATGAGCAGAGCAGTAGGGATAAAACAAGGTGAGGCAGAGGGGAGGGCTGGGTCTGGACTAATCATGGGAGGAAGGGAGATGTCAGTATTTAGGACTAGCAGACTGCTGCAGCAGAGAGGATTTACAGCGCTGATCAGTTACTGCCTATAATAAGTTAAATCTGTTGCAAACTGAGTGGGTACAGCATCTAAATAGTTCAAACAGTTTAAAATTCTAAGAACAGCCACAAAATCAGACTGAACACAGCAGTAAAAAGGAAAGATCTGGCTAAACAGTAAGTTCACAGCTAGCTAAGCAGTTTAAAGGAAATGTAGAAACAGTCCATTAAATACAATTCAGGCTGTCTGAACTGCACAGGATTTTTCAAAAATGGGTCCAGATGCCAAGATATGCTTCGAGTGGCTATCTTGTTCCTGCAGTGGTGCTGCCATCAGGTCCGAGGGCTGGGAGTGTTTGAGGAAGCCCCAAGGTGCCTTGAGCAGGACCTATTAAGTGCCTTTTGTGCTGTACCTCTGTTCAAATTCTAGAGATTTTTCTCTGTCATACTGGTGGGCTGCTAACTCACCTTTTATGTGCTGATTTGGGAGGAAAAGTCTTGATCAGTGTCTGCAACGAGAATAGTTTGCGTAGTTGTTTTCTAAGTGTATCACATCATGAGGTTTGATAGGATCCTGTCAGGCATCCTACTATTTTTAAGAAATCAGTGAAGCTTGGTTTGCTTTGTTCCCACTAGTCTAATGGGGAATCATAAAGCTTGTATACAGATTTCCTTGCAGTGATAATATCTAGAATGCCTTGCCAAATGTGTTTGTCTTGTAATAGCGTTGCATTGAATCTCCAATAGCCTTTACCATTGGTGACCTCGGGGGAATGGAAGAGCTTGATTTCAAGAAGGGCGTGGTCTGATGTAGCTACAGGTACAACTTGTGAAGGGATTATTGGAAGATATGGGGATACAAACCAGTAATCTATTCTTGTTTTCAAAGTGCCTCTAAATAAATGTATTGTGGTGTGTCATGTTGAACTGCAAAGACATCTTTAAGTTTAGTTTGACTAAGGAGTTTATTTAAATATGTAGCATCACAAAAAATTTTGCCTGTCTTAAGGCCTTTGTCTTTTTTGAGTCTCCTGCAATTAAAATCACCTCCTAAGAGGACTGATCTTGCTGTAAATAAATTAGGTTGGATGAGACTAAACAGGTGTATTCTCCCAGCTTTATCCTGGGGGGCATAGACATTTATGAAGGGAAAATCTTGGTCTTCTAAGGTTGCATCTAGTAACATGGTTCTTCCTGGGAAAACACCTAAACTTTGGGTAACTGTGAATAAGGGGTTGTTCAAGCAGATACCTACCCCACTGCAGGTGTCTTTCCCTATTGACCAGTGAGTACCTCTCCATATCCAGTCTGCACTAGCTCTTTGTATTTTTTGCAGAGTGGATAAACAGGTATCTTGAAAAAACACCACGTCATATTTTTTGTTCATAAAATATGAGAAGGTGGATCTTCTTTTTCGATCCAATTTTAGGCTATTTGTGTTCAGGGAGACCAAAGAAATGTCTTATTTCATTTGTCAAAAACAGAAATCAGTCAGGGTTTTTTTCCTAAGGCTATGCTGGGTACCCATCCTTTTCTTTTTGTTTTTCCCTTTTGGTCGCTGTACCTGTTCCTCCCCCTTGGAGACTCCTTCCATTTGTGAGGAGTGTTCTGATGGAGCATCAGAATCCAGTTCCATCTCTTTCTCTCCCCATTGCAATGTTGCAAATTTGTTTTGTGTGAGTATTTCTTCTTCTGCTTCAATGATTTTCTAATTTTTCTTACCTTTTCCCTTTGTCACAACCTGAAAAGGTGGGGCTACAGGAGTGGGGGGGCATCTGAGGCTCTTGTAGTATGAGGTCCATGGTAATGGTACTATTACGAGGATTTAAGGTAGAATTTACATTCTGAGTGGGGGAGGAGTGAGTAGTTCCAGTCATTTCTGCTGTTCTGGGGTTTTCAGAAGGTGCTGGAGGGGGGTTCATTCTAGGGACCATGGGGGGGGGGACCCAGGCCTATCATCTGTAGTCTGTCTGGTAGCTTTATTGATGTAGAAATCCTGTTCTGGCAATTCAGAATTCTCATTATTATGAGAGGCACAGGGACAGGTTGGGAAGGAGTGCCCCACTTCATCACAAAGATGACACAATGGTGTGGCTGTGCTGTGGTACCCTGAGTGACCATTGGAGCCCCACTGCAAGCATTTAAACTCTTCACAATTATTACTAATGTGACGGTATGAGCCACATTTGTAACAGGATCTTGGTTAACCCTGGTAAAAGAGGATCCCCTTATCCCTGTTTAAATAAAAACAATTCAGCAAATGTTTAATGCCTGAATCATCTTGGTGTAACTTCACTCGCACCTTCCACCCTCCTGTACAGAAACCTTTGCTGTCTACAATCGGGTCCGGGGTCCCTTGGATATCACATTTCTTATCAAGTCAGAAGGTAATATCTGCTATATTGACCCCCTCATTCCTAAACAGGATGGTTACTAACTTAAAGGTGGGTTTTGTTAAGGGGATGGCCTGAATGGGGACCAAAGTGGTGTGGTTTTGTAAGCCATGTATAAGGTCCAGAATCCATCTAATAAAATGGCTGATCTAAAGCTCACATAAAATGTTGCCTCACCTGGGGCATGTATAAGAGCATACACCTCTGCAGGTGAAAAGCCCATGTGTTGCTTAAGTAAAGATTTGCCCACATAGAAACAATCTAATCTGGGGCTAGTTCAAGGCCCCCAACATATCACTGTCTAACTGCGTGTCTTCTTTTAGCCTGTTCCAAAGGCTTTTTCAAAAGACTGGCATATGGTATTGCTGGCTCAGGGCCATTATTAGTAGTCTAAGGTTCAGAGTCCTGAATAATGTTATTTGTAGTTTGTTCGGCATTGGGTGGCACCACCTCTGCAAGAGCTTCAAAAAAATCTTCTGTACCTGTAGCCATTGGTGAGTATGAAATGCTCCCAGATTGTACTCATTCACTAGGCTGTGTAGCTAAGTCTGCCACAATAGTGGGCTCTGGTCGGCTTGATGTTTCAGTAATAAGTTGGGTGGCATCCTGTTGTGTTGATGCTGGAAGCGGTATGGCGGGGTCAGGGATGCATACCGCCTCTTTCGTTTCTTGCCAGCCTGCCTTTAGGAATGCAGTTTCTCGAGGTCACGCTTCTGTACTCGGATTAGCTGCAGTGCCAGGATGTTCAGAGAGATGTGTAGAGGCATCCGGAATGTTACAGGCTTCAAAGACAAAAACCCGAGAAGATTTTCCTGTTCGATGCTTTGGTGAATTGCTGGTTTGCCTCTTACATTGTTTCTCCTCATCCAGTCATTTTTCTCTTCCAGGTAAGCTGCCTCAATTTTTTAAATTTCTGCCAACAGGTCAACTTTTTTTCTGGCATTCTCCTCTGAGTGTTTCTGTTCTGCTGCTTAGATTTCGGCATCCTCTGTAGTTTCCTGTGATTTGCGATTGTCAGTTGTGCTTTTATCTAAAGTGCTTTCTTCAGTAAACTTCTGTTGGATGCAGGATGATTTGCTGGCCATCTTCAGCAGGATGCATCCCAGCTGTCCCGAAAGGTGTTAGGTCAACATCTGGAGACTCTGTATCCAGATCCATCACTCCCCCTACTGGCAAGAGTAGGTGAATTTTTATTGGATAATACATTACAACAGATCTTCAAATATCAACATAAATAAACAAAACAAACCAAATCGTTTAATTACATTCACTTATAAACAGCAGAAACAAAGAAAGAACCATAGAGAAAATAGCAAGGCACAAATATCAGGGTATTATAGCACAGTGCAACCTGAAAAGGTTCAAGAATAACAATAACAAAATTATAAAAGGTAAATACAAAACAACCCATTTATTCTGTCCAATGGATATATTTCCAGAATATGGAAACTTTCCCCCTATCAAATTGTTTATTCTCATTCTGCTTCACTTTACTAATTGCTGCTTCAATTTGTTTTAAGAGTACTGTAATTGGAGTGTTTACATGTTGAAGAGAAAACTGGCATGTAGCCTGCCACATACAGTATTTAATGCAGGCGAAAATCACATTTAAAGTGCTAAGATGATACTGTTTATAAAAACCTGAATAGTCTCCTAGCATCAGACATGCATACTGTATACTGTATGCTTTGCTGGATCCCACCGCCATCTAATGGCGAGATCTGCTCAACATTTAACAGCAAATGTACATGTAATAAAAATTGCTCTAAAGTCTCTTCCTTCCCAATACATTCAGGTTTTAAACATTGATGTTCTGTGAGAGGCTTGTGTTTCCAATTGCCTTTCACTCCCAGTTTTCCATGGCAACTTAACCATTGTACATCCCACATATGAGCTGGAACCCTGGTGTCTTTCAGGATATTGATGGCTAACTGTACTTTAGTAGGGGGACATTTTGGAAAGTCCACCTGCACTGCATGGTTCCTTTCCATTGTGGTTATATAAAGGGGGTTTCTTAGTAGTGTCATTACCTAATTTTTACTGATTTTCCATGATTTTAACTTTTTGACCATAGAAATAGCAAATTCTGGTATACATGTAGCTGCTATTACTCTAGCCCCCCCCCCAATCATCTAGGTAGGGCTGAAATAAACCTCTGGTCCAATTAGCCCATAGCTATGAACTCCTCACCCTAATCTCAAGGGAGAAAATCTTAAAAAATGAATAATAAAAAAACACAGGGTTTATCATTCTGAAACCACCACTCTTAAGATCCAGATATGTAAAATCCCTCTTCACCAGGTTCAGTCTGCTTCCTCAAATCATTTGGAAGAAACAACTAAATAACCTTGTTTCTAAGACCATGGGACTGGAAAAAACATGGAAAATATACAAAAAAATAGGTATTAAGAATTTTTTAATTATTGTCACCCTCTTTTTCTTCCCCAAAGCCCATGATTTCCACTATGCCACTTTAGTCTCTCCTATTTTTATGTTTTCTTCCCAATTTTGTTGTGCTGAATTCCCTGCTCCAAAATATATACCAAGTATTTGTATTTCTGTCTGTGAAACCTGAATTTGCCCAACCCTAGGTATTGGTTTTCCTGTTGCTACTTACAAAGCTTTACTCTTAGAGTAATTCCGGCCTGCTCCTTTAATCTTTGGGAAAGCATCCAACGTTTTTAATGCTCTTATGACTCATCTTTTACCGGTAAACAAATATCATCTGCGTAAACTGCTAACTTTTGTGGTATAATATCTGGTGATGGTGAGATCCCTAGTATCAATCCATACCTTAAAATTTTTCTGATAACAGGATCCAAGCTAAAGGTGTACATTAAGGGACTGATAGGGCACCCCTGCCGTACCCCTCTTTTAAGTAAGATGGGATTTCCTAGCAGATCATTAATTGAAGGAAAAGCCATAGCATTTTTATACATGAGTTGGATCCAGCAAATCAATGAGCATGGGATTCCATTCTCCTGTAGTACACGAAAAGAAAAGCTTGAGACACATTGTCAAAAGCCTTTTTTTAATCCAATGCTAAAATAAACCCATTAAACTTCCCTTGTATTCCATATTCCTCTAAGTTCCTTAAAAAACATAAGTTTCGTTGTATGTTCCTTTGAGAAACTGAACAAGTTTGAACTGGATGTATTAAGAAAATGGCTGCTTTTTGCAGTCTTTTACATAACACAAAGGATAATATCTTGTAGTCTGTATTCAGAAGACTGATTGATCTCCAGTAGTTTAAATCATATTTATCCCCTTTTTTATGTAAGTACATGATTATAGCTGATGTAAAATTATGCAAATTAGTCCCCACACGTAGCATATCATTATAAACCTGTTCCAATATATTTCCTGTCTCATCCTTGAATAATTTATAAAATTCATTAGTTAAGCCATCTTCCCCTGGTGATACTCCCAGCTTAAGATTTGAGATTGCTTTCCCCGACTTCTATTAGGGTGATGGGGTCTTCAATTTCTATTGCTGCCTCCTGTGACAATTTTGGAACTGGACCAGTCACCAGAACCTCCCATACGATTTGAGATTGAAATTTGGTGCCTAATGTACTTGTAACAGTATTTTGTATTATTTCAAGCATTTCAACTTCTCTTGCTCTCGGGGTTCCAGCATTATCATATAACCAACCCATCCATTATTTTGTGCTCTAATTTGTACTTGCATGCTGAAAAAGGGTCAGAAAAGACTGATTTAAAGTGCCATATTTAAATTCAGCATTCAGAGATTTATCCCTGTCAGACTGGTATTCCCTCATCTTTTGTTTTACATTATCAATCTGACAAGCAATTCTACCATCAGAAACATTTGGTAGAGACAAGAGCTTGTAATATTGATCTCTGTATTCTAAATATGTTAAATACTCCATTGTACTTTTTTGTTTTCCATATTCAATAAGGCATTGTTTTATATCAGCCTTTGTATCAAACCACCAAGTACTCCAGTCATCATACATATCTGCTACCGATTTCCGGTACTTAAATACACATAGGAGTCTCTCCTTTATCTCCTGCTGCTCCAATAATGATGAATTCAATTTCCATCTCCTTGTAACCACAGGAAATCTAGGAGGGACATTTTTCATATTAATATCGCACTGCAATATACAATTATCTCAACATTCACTGTGTTTCAGCTGAGCCTTGTTGATCTGAAGATAGTGAGAAACAAAAAAAGAATCAATTCTGGTAGAAAATGCACTTCTTCTATACGTGGCCCCTGCATCATTGTGAATAATCCTATAGGCGTCCTGTAGCCTAGCTGTTGTAAAAATATCCCTTAGGGCATGGGAGTCACAATACACCTTCTTTTGAATATTATCTGTTATTCTAAAATCTAAACTGCAGTTCATATCCCCCCTTCCCTGATCACCATCCTGTCTGTAAAAAGGTATGGCTTGATTTTACTAAAAAGTTCAGTTCTCAAACTTTTACTTTGTGTTGCACATGTATTAATCAATCTTAAATGAAAACCCTTATAACTACAATCTAACATCAGTGCTCAACCTGGCATTATATCTACCAATTTTTGCACCTGCACCTGTGGCTACCTAAACAAAATTCCTATCCCATCCGCAGCATCCATGCCGAAGGTCCAATAAGATGGCCCCCATGGCCAATTCCTTTTTGCCTGAATAATATCCTGTAACGAATTAAAGCTTGTTTCTTGTAGAAAAAGGATATCCATCATAAAAGTGTTAAAAAAGGCCAATAGTGCTATCCTCTTTTTGTAATTTTTAATGCTAGAAGCATTAAGGGATGCTAACTTCAGGGTAGCCATTATTTAGGTAGTTAAATTTGTTCTTTGTCCTTCTTCTTTTTCCTTCCTTTCTTTTTTTGTTTCCAATGTTCCTACAACTATGTCCTCCTCACATTCCATTTCAGAGACTACTCCTGGGAGGGAGGACACATCCAATTCTGGCCCCCCATCCAAATCTTGAAGAATCTGAAAAGGATTTGAAGTAATCACTGGACCCGCAGGGCCTTTTAGTTTACTGAGGGATCTCGTAACCCTTTTAGGAGGCATGCTACACTCTAAAGGAGGAGGGGGCATTACTGCATATTCCTGGCCTGCCCTAGAGGTACTAGTCATGTTTTCCTGTCCCGGGCCTTTTGGTGTCTGTTCTGAATCTGGGGGAGGAGAGGGGTACCTCAGGGTGTGCATGAGCCTGTTCTTCCCTGGGTCTAGTTTCTGAGGAAGAAGGTGCTGGCTGGGGATTACCCCTACTAGTCTGTTCGCGCCTAGATGGCCTACACCTCTCCTGAGGCTCATTAATTAGATTTTCTTGATTCATTCCTCCCTGCCTATTTTGCCCTGCCCAAGGACACTGATGGCCTTGTTCTTTGCACAGGTTACATTTAAAGGAATTTCTACAAACTGAACTGTCATGGTCATAATCACCACAGAGTATGCATCATACTCTGTCACAGGTACTACTGAGGTGCCTTATACTCCCACACTTGTAGTAGGCCTTCGGCTGCCCAAGGTAGAAGATCACCCCTCTGTCCTTACCCAGAAAGAAGCTATTAGGGATGTGCAGTACATAATTTCCAATCATGTTAATTTAATCTTAAACTTCCAACTCCCTGTTCAAATCCCTTCTGCGTCTATTATTGCCTCTGGAGGTCCTAGGACCTGACATTTTTTTTTCTTACCAAAACTGAATGTCACCAATATTGACCCCCTCACTTCGGATCATTATATTGATGGTTTCAGTCAAAGGTTTAGTAAGGGGTAGGGCCCAAAATGGGATCCATAAAGGCAGGCATTTAAAGGCTTCATGCTTTCTCCAAAAAGTGTCCAATCCTGCAAACGTTTTAAAACTTACATCAAATGTGTCCTCTCCTCTTACATTTATGAGGGCATAAATGTCTGATGCTTGAAAAGTCGTGGATTCCTTTAGCAGTTCCCTTGCCACATATTGCTTATCTGGGTGCTTCTGCAGGCCACCTCTGTACCTCAAGCACACCACATTCTGTCTTGGGGCTTGCTCTACTCTGTTATTTTTAAACAAGTCAGAAAACATTGGACCCACCCATCTCCTTTCATGATTTGGGGGGGGGTGCTGTTCTGGTTTTCTTGATCATCATTTATATCATCCCCCAGGAGCTGCCCTGTCCTTCCTAGCATGTTCAGACAAAGAGTGGACTGCAGTGATCTGACAAGATGGTAAATCTTTTTGTGATGACTCAGTATATCACTAGGTAAGTTTTTTTTAGGTAGTTCAAAATCTGGTGGTGAAGCTCTCGCAGTATATTGCTCAACTTGTGAGAAATCAGTCCAGGTGGGAGCTGGCACCCAGTTCCCATTTTTGAGTTGTATCCAGCTGCTTGCCTTAGAGAATCATCTTTCTACCAGTCTGTAGCTGAAAAAGGAGCATCCTGTTCTTGCAAACAGAAAGACATCTGCATTCTTTCCATGGTGGTTTCTTCTACGTCAGCCTGATTCAGCTGTGAGGCGGGCCGTGGGTCAGCCTTCTGACTCACTGCTGTCAGATTCCCATCTGAATCACTGCAGCCTTGAACTTGCTGCATCATATTCTCCTAGTCAGCACCTCACACTGTAGTCTTAGCATTTTCTTTCTCCATTTGTGCACAATTCGGTTCCTGGGGTTGCACCTGAAGCTCTGCAGGCTCACTGTGCTCTGACATCTCCACTGCCTGATGAACACTGGGCATATTCTTTGGTAATGTCTATTCACCTCGCTCTATTGCAGGCTCCACAACCATATCCCCTTTGTTCATTGCAGTCAAAGTCAGGATTGAAGCTCCGACTGCTGTTTCAACATATCCTTTTCTCTTGCCAGCCTGACACAAAGTGCTGTCCAACAGGTGGAACAGCAGGTCCCCCTACAGCTCAGTAGGGGAATAGTTGTATTGAAACAAACAATACAAAACAATATTACATCATACAACTCATAATAAGGAAAAGCAACAAAAACTTAAATAAGTATTTCATCATACAATCACCCCAAGCAGAAACAACACTGCCCCCCCACTAAAAGTAGGAAGAACGTTTTTTTTTTTTGAAAACACAATAAAGAAGATACACAATTCAGTAAAACATAAAAAAACCATACATAAAGGGAGTAAAACCAGGAACATACATAAGTAGTAATCCATACAGTAAATCCAAGACAGAAAGAAAACATCAGAAACATACCCCTCCCCCTTCCTACCAATGAGTTAGTGAAAAATAGTTTTTTTTATGTAAAAAAGGGAAGTATAGACAGAATAGTGGTGCATCATACTAAATCATAAAGCAAAAAAAGAAATGAAACTAAAGAAGCATTTCGTCATCCAGTAAAGTTAGCAATGCAACCTTAACAGATGCAGAACCCCAAAACCTATGTATCCCCCTTTTCCCCAAAATTATAAGTGAACAAGAAAGAAAAAAAAAATCACAGATACGGGAAAAAATCCCAATTTTTAGAGTGGACTGCAGGTTGCGTTTCACCAGCTTCAAGCGTGATAAATCTCCATAAATCATCCTGAATAAAACAAAATAACTGCAATTGAGAAATACTTTGCTGTTGCAGCAAATATCGTACCCTACAATTCCAAATCCAAAATTTAAAAAAAGCAAAAATAATAAGGACACTGTGGAGATTTAGTGAACTCCAATGGTCCGATAAGAGGCCCAAAACAAAGGTATCATAATTCAAATACTGAAATGGCAATACATTCCACTTGATACACACAATGTGCCAAAGATCAACAACATATAGACAATCAAAAAATAAATGTTGTATCATTTCTAAACTGGTGTCACATCCTGTCCTTGGGCAATATCGCTCTGATAATTCTTTATGTTTTAAATTATTTTTAACATTCAATTTCCCCTGGACGCATAACCATACAGTATCCCAAAGTTTGTGTGGAAGTCGTTTGTCATTTAACATGACACAGATTTGTTTCTGTTCCATTTGGGATCTATCTAAAAAGAGCAACACTTTGAAATAGGTGTCTACAATCCCCCCATATACTGTAAGTGCTTCCTAAATAAAGTCTGCAATTGATTTATTTGAATCTCCCAACATTTCAACTTAGCAATACTATCCTTAAGATAAAAAGGGAAGCAAGCAGTATGAAAATGTTGCAGAAGCATACTACACACAGCCCAAGTGGTGAGACCTTCTTGCAAACGCAAAGCCAACCATGGTACCCAAATGCGGTGGTTACCACGTAACACAGGAACCCAACTGGAATAAAAGAAAATGCAAAAATAAAAAAAACTAGGGGGTGCAACATCCCTAAACCCCCTTCTGCAAGTGAACAGTAAGTCATTCCTCTTTTAACCAGATTCAAACAGCCACCCCATACTCCAGAAAAAAAAATGTTGCTTTCTAAACCTTTGGGAATCAGAAAAACGTAGCTAATATACAAAAAAAGAGGTAGTAAATATGTATGAATCATAAAAATGCATTTTAATTCATGCATATGCCATCTATTCCATTTCTGAATTCTGGAGTTGGCAAGATCTAAGTGCTAAGACCAATTATAAGTGGCCATATCACCAGGACCAAAAAAAAAACACCCAATATTTTTTGAGGTTCAGTAACTAATGGAATCCCTCTAACATTAGTGAGCTTCTGTTTGGACAAATCAACGTAAAGACAAAAACTTTTGATCGGATTAATTTGTGCACCAGACAACTCAGAGAAAACAGAAAGCACATCTAGTGCAGCAAACCTGGAGTCAATGTCCAAGTCAGTAACCACCAAATCATCCGCATATGCACAGATTTTTACCACTGGGAGACAGGGTACTGAAATCCCACATATTAGCTGGGAGGAGTAGACAGCCCTTGTTAGAGGATCCAAAGTAAGAATGTATAACAGTGGACTTAAAGGACAGCCCTGCGGGACCCCATGAGTAATCGGGCAGGCTGTACCAATAAAACCCCTTACCAAAGAGCAGACAGATGTAGTATGATAATACCCCTGTAGAATTGAAAAAAAAATAGGAACTCCAAAGAGTTGTAAACAGAGCCACAAAAAACTATGGGAAATCCTGTCAAATGCCTGGGTCTGATCAAGACTAAGCAAATAAGTATCAATGTTATGATCCTGATTATAACTTAAAATTTCATGAAATAAAAGCAAAGTATCTGAAATTTTCCAACCTGGAACCGTGCACATCTGTGCCAGGTGCTATATTCACCCAAAACATTCAACAAGCAATTATTCAAAACTTTTGCCAGAATTTCAAGGTCCACATTAAGTAATGTAATCGGTCTCCAGTTTGGTAAATGGGTTACATCACCCTTCTTATGCAATAAGCACAAAATACCATTGTTCATAATCTGGGGAATCTCTGTAGAAAAGAAGAGATCTTTATAAACACGAACCAGTTCATTGGGACACTGCAACCATAACCATTTATAAAATTCAGAGGGAAGACCGTCCATCCCAGGAGCAGTATTGGTAGATAAAGCAGTAATCACCACCCCTAATTCAAGCAGTGAAATAGGTGTCAGTAAAAGTCTCTGCTGAACCTCAGTTATAAGTGGTAATGTGAGCGACTGCAATCAATGCTTAGTTTTATCTGGGATAAGAAGGGGGTACCAAATTTATTAAACAAATACAGTATTTTTAAATTTCGTTTAAAATATCAGTAGTGGAGGAAATCAAATCCCCATTGTCAGACACAAGGTAGGAAATATGCTTATTTTGTTGTCTAAATTTACAATTCTCATACGGATTAGTGATATATGAGTTTCCTTGAGTACTAAATTTCTGTTCAGCCTCCAGAGTAACAAATCTATTATACTGTAATGAGATCAATTCAGTTCTAATTTCTGCAAGACGAGTAACATGAGATTGCTCAGTCAGCCCTTTCCCCTGCAAAAACTGAAGTTGTGAGTGTAAATACTTATATCTAGTATGTTTAGCATAATGATACACCTGGGCTGCATGTTTAAAATAATGCACAAAATCAGTTTTGGAGTCCAACCACCAGGCCACAGCACTGTTATATAAACACAGAACTGAAACTCTGGCAGATAGTAACTGTAATGCACCAGGATGCTGGATGGACAAAAAAAGATCAGAGTTAAGCCACCATACCCCTTTACCATAAGCAGTGGAAGCCACATCAGATAATCGTATACTAATCAGACGATGGTCTGAAGTGGCCACAATTTTAGTGTCAGATGTCAAGACATTACTATCTAATGGGACGAAAAAAAATTTAACCTAGAGGACACATTACCCTTGTCAAACGTGCGTCGTGGGGTTTTCAAAACTGCATGTCGAGCATCCTTCAATGCAGTCTGGACCAAAATTCGGTTAAGTTCTACAACATCACAGTAAGCTTTCTGAGTATTTCCCCCTCTATCAGAGCGTAACAGCCCACAATTAAAATCGCCTCCCCAAACAACAGTTTTGGAAGTATGCAAGAAGGGCTGGATTGCTTTCCACATATCTATACATCCAGTCTTACTCTGTGGGGCATAACAATTAACTAATCTATATATGATTCCCTGAATAACAACATCAAGTAACAGCACCTGTCCTTGCATTATTTCTACCAATTTCAGAATGTGAACATTGTCATGAAAAAACAAATGGCCACATCACTACAGAGGTCTAAACCCAAAGATTAAAAACTGGAGCCCTATTTCCAATCAGAAGCAGCTATGTTTGCCTCAGCCAAAGAACAGATATGTGTGTCTTGTAGGAAGTGCACTTGTAGAGGCAAGGTTTCAACAAGCGAAAAAGTCACTTTCCGTTTAATATCAGAACGAATACTGTTAGTATTTAAAGAGGAAATTGTCAAATCTAGCATAGAATGAATCAGGGAGGTTGGTCTTGCACAAGCTTAGCTTTGGAATGGGTACCCCACCTTTTCTTCCTGACTTTAACCTCAAGTTTATCAGGCTCCTCATTCCCCGAGGAGGCATCTAAAATTGAGGAGGCATCAGCCGCATCCTCCATCTCTGTGCCTCCCCATTGCAAGGGTGCATACTGATTTTGTAAGGGGACAGTATCAGTAGTAGATTTTTTCAGTACTGCTTTCCCTCTCCCATTTCACTAAATGGAAGGAATTTAAATATGGAAGAGGCATGACGGAGATGGTATCCAGCGAGTGGATAACAGCAACCGGGGAAGGTAGCTCAAAAGGAACCTGTGTATCCATGTCACTGGCTACTTTAGGGACAGGAGCATGATTGACTGGTATAGAAGCATCATAGTCACTCTGGGCTACCGGAGTAATCGGAGTTAGCACCGGGTGAGGAGGGGAAGAGACAGGTTGGTTATCAGAAGATCTGGAAAAGGAAGTGCTCGAAGCATTACAGAGGTTGGAATGCTTATGCACAGCAGTATTCAGATAAACGTTGTGTTCCTTTGAGAGGCCCTGGGGCATTTATTGAAGGTATGACCTTCAGTGTCACACATACTACATCAAGGAGTAAAGGTACAATGAATGCCTGGATGGCCCAACATCTCAAACATGTTGCATCTAATTTGTTCGCAACTGCTACTAACTTGTCATGGGGAGCCACATTTAAAGCAGGTATGGGGCACTCCTGGATAAAACAAAATACCTCGGTCCCTGCCTAAAAAAAAACTGCTAGGAAGATGTTGTATCCCCACATTCGATGAGCGAAGCTGAACTTTAAATTTCCACCCCCAGTCCAAAAACCTTCCCCATCAATAATTGGATCAGGCAACCCCTGAATTTCACATTTTTGTTCCAACCAATATATGATGTCCTTAACATTTACCCCCTCATTATGGAACAAGATGGTAACAGTTTTTAATGTGGGCTTAGAGAGATACTGCAAAAAAATGGGTGCAAATGTCAGAGTCTTTAGCCAAATTATATTGCTGCCAAAATCTGTCCAATAATGCCTCAGAACGAAAGCTAACGCCAAAACTCTGTTCTCCTGGGGCATGAATAAATGCAAAAACTTCAGAGGGAGAAAAGTAAAGAGACTGTTTGATGAGAAATTTGCCCACAAAACTACGGTCTGGTAATTCCTCCAAGACACTCTTATACTGAATACGAATGGCATGTCTACATTTCGCATTCATCGGTGGATCATGAAAGAGGCTAGCAAAACTTGATTTGTGGCCCACTGGTTCTGGCTGGGGATTGGAAGTTGCCGAACCAGTCCCCAGGGGATCCTCAGCAGCTTCATGCAAGATTTGGCTGTCTGACATGTCTAGGGGGGAGGCAGACTGCAGCGGTTGAGCAACCGGGAGACAGGGCTCCACACCCTTAATCAGTGCTGCTGGAGTAGAAGAATCCAAGGCCTTGGACTGGGAGCCATTTTGAATCACCAGCCCTACAGTAGCAGAGTCGTGGAAATCTGTAACAATGTTAGCCGTACCTGGCAAGGGAACATCAGGATCTGGTAGCCAGGTCCCATCCGATGAAGGAATCAAACCCACTTTCTGGAGCGCTGAGTCCGGAGACCAGGCAATATTCAGCTGCTCGTTGTCGGGGTCCATAGCCATATGTAGAGCTTGGGTCCGAGGATCAGTAGAAAGGCCAACAGAAGTAAGTAAGTTTTTTTTACGACGGGGCTAGAACTAAGACGTTTACGATTTTTTTCCCTCTTCCAGCAGAAAACTTTGAATTTTATATTGCAATTCAGCTTGGGACAATAATTCAGCCAAACGGTGTTTTTCAGCACATAGATTTTCTGCAAACGCTTTTCAGCAATATCTGCCTCCAAAACCACACCATCTGATCCTAGAGAATGATCCGAAACAGACTCATGAATCTCCTGTGCTGGATCTGCAGGAGGGGAGATCTGCTGTCCTGCAGGTTCACCAGCCAACTCCCCAAACCGACAGTCCATCCAGCGTGTTTAGGGGCCCCCCTACTGGCAAGAGTAGGGGAAGGTTTTTATTAATAAACAGAACAATAAATCAGAAAAACAGTAATACAATTCATGGAAAATAAGAAAAAAAACATAAGAAAGAGAATATCAGCAATACTCAATTCTCTGACAGCATAATGATTCAACCTATTTTGTCTTTTAAAAAAGGAACCTCTTTCCACCTCATAAGCCATACATTTTTGGACAAACAGTTGCGTTCAGAATCACATTGTAACAGCAAATCATGTTCAACATGTTGAAGAACTTCAAATGGTGAGTGGTATAACTGTTGTCGAGTAAGGTGACATCTGGCATGCCATAAATGAAACTTGAACATAGCGAACAGCAGCCATACTACACCTGCATCCAACAAAGTAGAATGTAGAAAAAAACCTCCCACAACTTCCAGATATGTAACAGCCTGCCAGAAAGGCTGGCTCCAACGGGCAGAAAGGGTCGTCCAGAATTTTTGCACAAAGGGGCAGGAAACAAAAAAATGGGACATTGTTTCCTCCTGATTAATGCAAGTATCCCTCGGACAAGTACGTTCAGTAACCATTTTATGCTTTAAATTCCCCCTAACATTGAGATGCCCATGACAACTAAGCCATAAAACATCCCATAATCTAGGTGGAATCTGTTTATCTACCAAACTTTTAAGGAGGTTATCAACATGACCATCCGGTACATCCTTAAAAACGAGGACCATGGAATATGCTTTAGATTGTAGGACATCATAAATATATTTGCGCAATTTGCAATACACATGGGCCGGAAGTAACTTCCATCTATTAAGTTTCGATATCACAGGTCTGACATAAATCAGGTAACTAGGAGTGTGTAAATTTTTCTGTCTCAAACCTGGCCACTCTGAGGACAATTTAGGTAACCAACCATATGCATAAATCACCCATAACACAGAGTGTGGACGACTAAAGTCTAGTAAATTCCAATGAAAAAAATACTATAGTAAAAAGTAATCGGATTCACACAATTCAAACCACCCTGTGCAATAGGAAGATACAACACATCTCTTTTAATGGGATTTAGGTGACTCCCCCAAATAATTTGAAAAAAAGACCCAATAAAGTGGCTTCCAAACCAGAAGGAATGGGATATACCGCACTAAGGTATAAAAATTGAGGGAGAAGTAAAGATTTAGTAATGATAACCTTTTTCTGTTTAGTTTGTTGCCAAGACTTCCATAATCTAATTCTGGACTGAACTGCCTCAATTTTAGCTGACCAATTAAGTAACGCATTATCACCTTTACCAAAATCAATACCTAAAATTCAGACCAGGCTCAGTACAACAGGAACGCCTTGCAGCTCCGTAACCTCAGGAATGGCAGTATGCAGAGGATAAAAAAAACTCTTAGATTTATTAAAGGAGGAACCTGCAGCATCCGAAAAATTAGAAAAATGATGTAACACCTTATTTCCAGAGGTCAAATCAGCAACAAAGACACAGACATCATCAGCACAAGCCGAAATTTTGGCCTCAAGGGTACTATGAGGGGAAGCAATACCAAGAATTCGCACATCTTGTGCAGTTGTACGTAAAAGTGGATCCAAACAAAAAACATAAAGCAATGGACTCAGAGGGCAGCCTTGTCCCCCCTCCCGACGAATAGGGATATAGGAACCCAAGTAACCATTTACCAAGGGCATAGCATAAGCATGACCATAAAGCAAAGCAATCCAGGTTATAAAGTGATCAGGAACTCCATAGGTTTGTAAAACCTGAAACAAATAACTATGCGGGACTTGTTCAAAGGCCCTTTGTTGATCCACGAACATAAGAAAACCCTTTATAACATCAAATTTACCAAGCTCTATTAGTTCCCGAAGCAAAAGGAGATTATTATAGATAGATCTGCCTGGTACTAAACAGGATTGGTGTAGGGAAATCAAGTGTGGAGCTATGGACAACAATCTGGTATTCAATATTTTCATTAAAATTTTAAAATCCGTAGTAAGGAGACTTAAAGGCCTCCAACTGGAAAGTAAAGTTCTATCACCTTTCTTATATAACTAAATCTGAATTGAAGTACAAAAATGGAAATCGAGAGTGTGACGTTGCAAAACCCAATTAAACACTACTGTGAGCACATCACAAACCAAAGAACTACAGGTTTTATAAAATTCTGCAGGCAAGCCATCAATACCAGGTGCCGTGTTATTCCGTAAATGGAAAATTTCCCTTTTAACCTCATCAACACTAATCGGAGCAACTAAAGCCTGTAATAGTATATCAGAACAAGGGGCAATATGGAGAGAGGAAAGGAACTGTTCTACACCAGAGCTATCCACTGGAGATGCAGCATATGTCTGAAAAATGCGAGGAGACTGCTCGCAAGATATCTGGAAATGCAGTGTAACTAGTGCCAGCAGTATCCACAACTTCAGTCAGAAGGTGATCCGCAAAACGCCTATGACTACAATCCAAAACATCCCCCAAAGCAGATTTATTAGCAGAACATACCATATGTTCATGTAACAGGGAAGTAGCTCTAGTATACTGTAGTGCAGCCATTTCTTTTTTAACATTCTGTACCTATGCTGTCAAAGATAAGTCTTGTGAGTGTATAGCTGAATATAATGTTTCCAACTGCATACGTAGAGACAAATATCTCTTATATTTAGTCACTGCAGCATATTTAGATGTCCTCCTAGCCAAAGTAGAGATTTCAGATTTAGTGAGTAGCCACCAATCTAACAAATCTTTGGAAAGTCCAGATAGTGACATACGAGCTTTCAACAAATCATGAACTTGGGCCAAAAACCTGTCATCAAGTAGCAGTAAAGAATTCAGTTTCCAATATCCCTGCCCCAGTTCAGCATGAGGGCCTACCCCTAACGTGGCAGTTACCACATTATGGTCTGAAATCTCCACTGGAATGGTTTGCGCTTTAATCACCCTCAAAGCTGCAGAGACAAAAAGAAAATCAATCCTAGTGGATAAGGCACCCTTAAAAAAAGGACGTCAACCAGTAGGATGACAAACCCTATAAACATCCTGTAAATGACCCTGGACAATAGTGTGATTGAGACAATGTGTATCACAGAAATCCTTATCAGTCCGGGCCCCCCGATCTGATTTATGCACTACACAATTAAAGTCACCACTCCATATGAGAAAGCGTGACGTGAACAAAAAAGGCTGCACCTCACAAAAGAGATCCACTCGACCTTTCTTCGTAACTGGTGCATAAATCACAATTAATCTCCAAGTGTAATGTAAATAGGTAAAATCCAGTATTAAGGCCCATCCCATAAGCAGTTCAACCAACTTGGTAACATGAAATCCATCACCCCTAAACAACACCCCAACACCACTACATGTGTCCAATTCTAAAGAAAAAAAAGAAGGACCTGATCGCCAAAGCTTTTTGGCCATATTAACCAAAGGAAGGGTACTGAGACGGGTATCCTAAATAAGGCAAATATCACACGCCAAATCATTCAAAAGTTGAAAAGTAATCAGGCGCCTATGAGCATTTTTCACACTCTTCACATTGAGGGTGGCTACAGTGAGATGAAATGCCATGGCCATGAAAGAGAATCAGATAAAGGGTCAAAAAAAAAAATAAGTCAACATCAAGTAACCCTTCCCTTTCTAGTACTTCTCCAGGGTCTCACCCCCAACTGCGAGGCTCGAGTATCCATAGGCAACTCCTTTGATTTATCATTCTCAGAATCAGAGGATACCATAGGTTGTGAGGAGGTGTCAGAATCAGCTTCCACATCGGAAGACTGAGTGTGACGGGACAGGACCTCAAATTTATTACTTAAGGGAACAGAGCCACCAGGAGAAGATGCTTTAGCCAATTTGGCCCTACCTGTAGTCTGTTTTTGAGCCTGTTTCTTTGTCTGAACACTAGGCTCAGGAGGGGGCATAATAATAATAATATCCAGAGGTTTGTCAGGGACAGCTACAGGTTCAGCAGGAACCGGAGAAACAACAGAAAGAGGGGCAGGGGGCGTAGAGGAAGGGTCCTGTACAACTGGTTGTGGAACTTCCTGTAAAGGAGGCTCAGAGGAAGGTTCAGGTGTTGAAACCACTGACTGGGGAGCAGGCACTGCAATATCAGGGCATAAAGGGGGACCTGTGACTACCTTAACATGCGAAGAAAGGAACTTCGCCGTAGCAATATTCTTTTTCTGGGCATTAAGAAGGATCACATCCTGATCCGGGCTATCTTCCCTGTTATGGGAAGCCCAAGGACAGGATCTAAAACCATGACCTAGTTCTTCACACAGGTTACACTTTGGTTCAGAATTACAATCTGCGCTAGCATGGCCAAAAGATAAACAAAGGGAACATCGTAGTCTGTCACAGGCTGCACTGAGATGGGAAGGGGAGCCACATTTAAAACAGGTACGAGGCTGCCCCAAATAGAATCAATGCCACCGTTCCCTACCTAAAAACAAACTATTAGGTAAGTGTATGGGACCCACATTCGTATTTCTAAGTCGCACCCTATAACACCAACCACCAGTCCACAAGTGTTCAGAGTCAAATATAGGCTGTGGCAACCACAAGACATCACAGTGTTTGGCTAACCAATGCGTAATATCACTAGCTGCTACATTCTCATTTTGAAACAAAATAGTGACAGTTTTAATAGAAGGTCTAGTAAGTGGGATAGCCCAAAATGGTAGCCACAACTCAGTGTATTTAAGAGTATCATACTTTGTCCAGAATCGATCTAATCCTCTAGGGCTTTGAAAACTAATGTCATATAAGGAAGAACCTGATACATGAATCAATGCAAATATTTCGTTTGTAAAAAAACCAAAGATCCTACCAAATGTGACTTTCCCACATACAGACGGTCTAGAGCTACATCAAGACCCCCAATATACTGAAGGCGGACCGCATTCCATCGTTGAAGAGGAGTGGGGGAGTTCCGAAATGTATCCCTTCTACAAAATTCTTCCCAAGTAGATTTAGCCTTGTCCCCAGGGTCAGGAGAAGGGCCCAGAGGAGGGTCAGGGAGCGGGACATCCATGTCCATTCTATCACCCTACGCTGGTCCCCAACAGCTAGGGCCTTCATCACCCGAAGAGGAGGGAGGCAAAGAAGGAACTTTAGCCAGCAGAGTAGTATCCAATGCAGGATGCTGAACATCCTCAGCACGCAAATCCAAATCTGGGCTACCAGGCGAAGGTGGAGGCATGTCTATCAAGGGGGGCTGTTGCCCTCCACAACCAGGTATCGGGCTATGGGCAGGGTCAGGTATTCAATGCCCCAAACTGCCTGGTTTCCAACCCACACTCCGCAGGGAGGCCTCTAAAGAGACAGGTAGTGGGCTAGAACAAGGCAACAGAGCGGGAGGGGGCAAAACAGGCGAGACAGTCTGTGCATTAGGAGGTGAAACACATGGTCTAGGATGCATAGTACGCACAAGTTCACCAGGCAAAGTCGCCGCCGAGTTCAAAGGTGGAGAAGACACTGCTCAATCCAGATTTGTAGGAACCGAAAATTCCAATGGAGCATGGTGCAACACTGGTAGGACCGGTGCTACAGAAGATTGTTGCCGACTCTGCACCTTCAAAGAGCCCGAAGGTACCGCATCTGTAATGAAAGCAGGAAGATCCTCCACAGCCCTTAGTTCTGGCGACAGAGTCCGTGTCCCAGGAGAGGCTGACTCAAAAGGGCTAATGGCATCAACAACAGCAAGTACCCGGTCCCGATGTGCAGCAAGGAGGGACTTCAACCAAAGTTCATCCGCAGGCAAAAAATCTGATGATGCAGAGGCAGACTGAGCAGGTAAAGATTCATCTGGTACTGCAAGATCCATGAGCATATCAACAAAACGGTCAGATGTCCTCAGTACTTCAGGCTCTAAAGCTGGACCTGCATGAGTGGGGCTCTGCTCTCCTGCAGCTACACCAGCAGAATGACTGGGTCCCACGAATGAATCCATGGTCCAACAGCACCCCTACACAGAGTAGGAGAATTTCCCTGGTGTCCAGGCCAAATTCCCCACATTCACTAAAATACCACCAACAGCTTAATCTGGTACTGTAAGTCAGTCTGCATCTGTACGCATATTCCCCTTCCCTTGCCCCCAGGTTGCACCTGGAAACAAGTCACGGCTTAGTGTGCCTCTCCCGGTTACAAACTTTCAAATAAATAAATAAATAAAATGCAGTGACTCCATTAACATTCCCACCACCAAAGACAGGCTGACTGGCCTATAATTGTCAGTCTCTTCCCTGCTACCATTTTTGTGAAGTAGGAGGAACTACATCTACCCTCTTCCAGTCTTTCCTGAACCAATTCTGTTTCCAATGGACTTAAATAGGACTGTCAGAAGTGCAGACAGTACCTCCCTGAGCTCCTTCAATACCCTTGGATGTACCCCATCTTGCCCCATTGCTCTGTCCACTTTCAAATTAATGAGTTATTTCAGGACACTCTCCTTGGAAAATGGACGTGTCCACCTCCCTCCCTCCAATGTTCCTGTTACTTTTTGTGGTCCCTCCCCTTCTCCTTCCTCTGCGAACACTGAACTCAAATATTTGTTCAGGATGTCTGCCTTTTCCTAGTCCCCCCACCTCTGCACAGTCCCCCCATTTCCCATTTTAATCTTACTATCCCACCCCTGGTCTTTATTTCACTTACATACCTGAAATATGTTGTCTCCCTTCATCACCACCTGGGCTATTCTCCCTTCAGGGTGTGCCTTTGCACTTCTTACTGCTCTCCCTGCTTCTCTCTGTTTCCACTGATACATCTTCCTATCCTCCTCTCTCTGTATCTCCTTATACCTTCTGAATGCTACCCTTTTGGCCTTTGCCTCATCCGCTACCTCTTTCAAGAACCATAGTGGTCTCTTCTTCCTCTTGCTGTTTCTCACTTGCTTGATGCAGAGGTTTGTTGCCTTCCCTATGGCCCTTGATAGCTTTGCCCACTGTTCCTCCACCCCATTCAGGTAATCCCCCCTGCTAGGTCATCCCTGAGGCATTTGCTTATCCTTTTAAAATCTGCCCTCCTGAAGTTTGGGACCCTCGTCCTTGTGTGGTTTAATTACACAGCCATCCTTGCCACACTGTACAGTGACTGTTTATCACTTACTGCACAGTTTATGCTCAGTGGCAGTGCACTTCCATCAGTCTATCTAAGACAGCCACCATGCCTGGCATCTGCTTTCAGAGCTGTCTAATAACAGAATTTGATTGCTATAGTTATCAATGACTGCGGGTGTTTTTATTTTTTTAGTAGACGGGCAGGGATTGTGTTTATTAGTGCAGCCAGGGTTTTAAAGTGAGGAATTGCAATAGCCAGCCCAGTGGCATGCAGGGCTGAGGTGCTGGATGCCATACCTCTCACCATGCTGATCACCCACATTCAGGAATGCATCGGAGTCACTCGGGGGCCACTCGGGGCCTAGCTGGGTGAGAGAGGACTGAGGATCCCAAGGACATCTCTCCTCCCTCAAAGAGTGGGGACTCTGAGTCAGTCACTTGCCTGTCACCAGTCAGAGGCCAGGTGGCAGTGCCGGTATGGTCAGCAGGTATGGGGGGGGGTGTTGTTGCAGCACACATGTGCATCAATGGAAGAAAAAAGGTGCTGGCTCTATCAACGTCCCCCCGTAAGCATCACATGACCCTACATAGCAGGTCACCTTCAAATACAGTCCTGTGTAAGTGGTGGTTTACTCATAAGTTTATGAGACAGTTTGGTGACAGGCTGGGGGGATGCCATGGAGACCAGGAACAGAAGGTGGAGAAAAGCCTTAAAAAAAATAAGCGAGGAAGTGTGTGGTAAACACCAGCATCCCCTCAGCTGTTTCTCATTAGGCTTTATCCTTAACATCAACTTGGCTCAACTTCTGCACGCAGGCAGAATTCCTGTGGCTTAACACAAGAAACAGGAAAAGACAGTTTCAGGTTTTCCCTAAAGGGACTATCTGTAAATATCACTAATATTATACTGTGAACACTAACTAGGGAACACATAATAATTGCAATCTGCAGACCACTTTATAACATCCCTCCTTTTCTAAACTCTGACTATAGATTTATCCTGTCTGGCACCCTTATGATCCCGTTTGACGTACTGAGCCCAGGTACGACTGGATCACCTCAAGGTGACACTTCTCCTTCTCCCACAACTCCTGTAGTTCGATCCTGCTCAGAGCCATCTGTGAAACATCCTTGGGTGTCTCACATCTCCCCATTACTTCTGTGGAGTCTACTGCTACTGTTGTTCTTAGTACCCCTGGTGTGACTTCCCAATCCTCCATGCTCTCCCGGCCTGTATTCCCTTCTGGTCCCTCAACTGGGGAGGGTATTTTTGCCAGTACCCCACGGATGTGGTCCATATGTCTTTTTTACCACTTTCCCCTATAACAATTGCACCTTACAGGACACTGAACCTGTCTGTGCACAGAACACCCCTGGCACCCAACCATTTTTGTCTCCAAAACGTGTGACACAAACAGAATTTCCCACTTGCAATGAACTTGGGTCTGTCCTACACCCTCTGGCTCCCTGAATTTCTGTCTGACACTAACGCACTTTTTTCCCCAAAACTGGGCAGATGAAAGTCAAATGGGAGTGAAATGTCCTGCCAAACAACATCTCCACTGGTGACACCCCTGTGGTTGCATGTGATGTAATTCGGTATTGTAACAAAACCTTCGCTATATGCGTTTGCATACATCCTGAACCCAACCACCGCAGCCCTTCTTTTACTGTGTGCACTGCCCTTTTGGCAAAACCATTAGAGGCTGGGTGATAAGGAGCAGTCCTAGTGTGTCAGATTCCATTGCAGTCCATAAATTATTGAACCCCCCCCCTTTGACATTGGACCCACCGTCTGACACAGAAAGTTCTGGTAACCCATAAATGGAAAGCATTTGCCTCAGGTGGGCCACAGTGGTCTCTGTGGTGACTGAAGGCATTACCCACACCTCAAGCCACTTGAAGTATGCATCCACCAGGATGAATAACATTTCCCCAGAAAATACCCTGCAAAATCAGC
This sequence comes from Neoceratodus forsteri, assembly GCA_016271365.2. Classification (NCBI taxonomy): domain Eukaryota; kingdom Metazoa; phylum Chordata; order Ceratodontiformes; family Ceratodontidae; genus Neoceratodus; species Neoceratodus forsteri. Next base: position 451,284,000 of record JADMNL010000024.1, read on the forward strand.
ATTCACTCATACCCAGAGTCTCTCTGGCCACTCCCACAGGTGCACTGGTACTGGGGCTGGTGCATGTGTGTCTCCTGTCAAGCTGTACACTTGCTCACCAGTTCCTCTATTTCCTTGTCCATACCTGGCCACCAAATCACACCTCATGCTACCCACTTCATTCTAAAAATGCCGGAATGTATGTCATGTAATTGCCCCAAAACCTTAGTCCTCAACTGATGGGACACTACCACCCTGCTTCCCCACATCAGACAGCCGGCATGAAATCCCAACTGAAACCTCCGCTGAAAAAATGGCTTTTGTGCCTCCTCTGACATCCACCCATGCCACCCATTCTCTACCCTCCCCAAAACAGATGCCAATTTTGGGTCCCGAGTCTCCTGCCTAATATGATTTGCCATCACTAGGGTCCCTGCTAACCAATCCAATAACAGGATCATGTCTCCTGGCTCCAGAACCTGCTTTGGGTAATCTGGCAAAGGTAGCCTGCTTCAGGCATCAACATTAGAATGCAACCCTCCAGGCCAATATTTGATTTCATACTGGTAGACAGACAAGGTCAGTGCCCACCGCTGCATACAGCTCAATGCCAACGGAGACACTAATCTGCAGTCACCAAAAAGATTCAGTAGAGGCTTATGACCCATGAGGATTGTGAACCATACAAATGCTGGTGAAATTTCTTTATTCCAGATATTATTGCCAATGCCTTTTTGTCTAACTGAGAATATTTGTTTCCACAGGTGCCATCATGCATGATGCAAACCCAATGGGCCTTTCAGATGCATCCTATAATAAATGTGAGAGGACAGCCCCCACACCATTTTGGGATGTATCACATGCCAAGACCCTTAGTAACTTGGGGTCAAAACATGTCAGTAGTTGGGAAGACTGCAACAATGTTTTTTTTAAGCCAAGAATGCCACCTCCTGAGCCTTTCCCCATTTCCATGGAACCCGCTTGCACAAAAGAAAATGCAATGGTGCTAACACTGTTGACAACTTGGGCAGGAATTGGTGGTAATAATTTAAAAGCCCCAAATATGCTTTCAGTTCAGACACTGATCTTGGTGCAGGGGCTGCTGTAATTGCCCTTACCTTATACCCTACAGGGTGAAGGCACTGCATATCAGTTACATGACCCCAAAACTGTACAGACTTTACCAAGAATGAACATTTGTCCCTGTGGAGCTTCAATCCTGCCAGCTGCAGTCTCTGAAGCACAGTCCATAAAGCATCCAAATGTGTCTCCTGGTCTGGTCCCATCAGGAGAATGTCATCCAGATACACCAGAATATTTGATATACCCTGTAAAACTCCCTCAATTGCTCAATGAAAAAATCCCTGGGGCCAGCACCACCCCAAAAAGTAGACGGGTATGCCTGAACAACTCCCAATGCATATTGATTGTCGACAGCTCCTTAGATTCCTCATCCAGCAGTAACAACTGATAAGCATGACTCTGGTTCAGCTTGGAAAACAATGCCCCCCCCCAGCTAGTGAAGTAAACAAATCTTCAATTTTAGGAACTGGGTAAGGGTCCAATTTAGCCACTCTGTTCACTGTGATCTTGTAGTCCCCACAAATCCTCACTGATCCATCACTCTTGATCACAGGCACAATGGGAATCACCCACTTTGAAAACTGGACAGGTGGCAGGATCCCTTCCCATTCCAGGCAAAGTAATTATTCTGCCACTTTACCACAGAGAGCATATGGCACAACACGAGGTCAAAAAAATTAGGGGTGATCATCCTGACTCACCACAGTCTAGGCAGTGGTTCCCTGCAAAGTCCCCAGTCATGGCAAAAGTACAGAAGCTGTGTGCTCTAACACCTCTTCCAGTGTTACAGGCCAGAGAAAGCATATCCCCTGCTAGTCCAGTTTCAGCTCTTGCAGCCAGTTACACCCCATCAGGCATGAACCCTCTCCCCGCACCGCCAATAAGGGCAATAGCTTCTGTTATGACCCATAAGTCACTAGGACCAGCATCTTCCCCACCAATGGAATCAGTTCACCTGTATATGTCTGAAGTTGCACCCCTGCTGGTTACAGTACCAGAGCTCTGCAGGTGTCCCCAGTGATGCCCCTGTGTCAATTTCCATATCCATAAAATGGCTATCCACTGTCACTTGCACCCATATAGGGGACGCATAACAATCAGCAACCATATACATGGAGTAGACTCCATCATCACCTTTCTGCCTCTGGCTCTTCCTCTTCTACAAAATTGGTTTGGCCCTGGCAATTTGTAGATCAGGATGACTGGCTCTGGGGCATACTTCCAAAGTGACAAAGTCAGGCCACATGCCAACATTCCTCCTCTTGGAACCTGCAAGTCTCTGAGTCGTGTGCACTGCCACAACAGAAATATTGCTCATCTGTGTCTCTATGAACAGAGCTTCACTGTAGGCCCCAACATGCAGAGCATGACTTTGATAATGGTAAGGCAGATCGGTGAGGCTGTTCCACCTGATATACCATGGAGCCCCTTCCACTGTAGAGCTCCACAACTCTTGAGCCTGTCAAGCTGCAGCCTCCATGGCTAGGGCAATGCCCGCTGCCCTGTTAAAATCAAGCACTGTCTCTGCCAACAAACAGTGCTGAATGCGTTCATCCTGTACTCCTCTCACCAACCGGTCCCAGACCATATGACCCAAAGTGTCTCCAAATTCACAAAACTCAACCAAATACCACAACTCAGCCACATAGTCTGCAATTGGCCCCCTGGCTGATGCATCCTGCCATGAAACTTAATAACTGCACAATACCTGAAGGTCGGGGGTTGATACGGTGTTGAACCAATATACACAGTTCCTGCATAGGGTTGCCACCTTTTAAGTAGCCCAAAGTGGGACATTCTTACTGAAACATGATTTTTTTGTCGGACAGTATGTAACCATGACCAGCGCAATAGACTTTTGTTCTTTATATAACCAGAATTAAGGCTAAGTATTGTAGTTTCTTGGTTGCTTCTATGGTTTCTTATCATTTTAATGTATTTTAGTTAAAGTACTATAGTTTTCTACAAGATTTAGAGGAAAGTTAGAAAATATTTTTTCTACTGAAAAGTCAGGACATGTAGTATTTTTCGTGTTATTTTGCAGGACACAGCTCCCCAAATCAGGACTGTCCTGCGAAACTCAGGACAGGTGGTGACCCTATTCCTGCAGGGTTTTAGTCCCTGGCCGCTGTGGAGCCACTTACTTACAAACAAAATAATTAGTCTTTTGGCCACAAACAGAGAGGAAAATAAAGTGTTGCTGATATGCATCTGTGATTTTATTTGCATTAAAAGGAAATGTCCATCAGTAATCAGGCCATGCCTGTGAGTAAGGCATGGCCCGACTGGCTTTTTCACAAAATGTATTCATTTTATGAACTTACTGTTGTTGAAAGCAGTGGAAAATAACATATTCTATGACAGGCTCGAGAATGTAGAACTAAGAAGCAGAACTCTTGTAATGGGAAATGTTAATTCCCCTGGCACTGATTGGGTTAAAAAATTTGCTGAAACAGCAAATGAAAAGAGATTAGTAGACTTTGTACAACTAAGTAATATGCAACAACTAGTTCAGGAGGCTACTAGAGGAATGAGTATTCTAGATCTTCTAATGACTAACAAAGCAGTTTACTATATTGCAAAGTAAGAGAACGGTTGGGAAATAGCGACCACAACATGGTCAAGTTTTCTATTAAAACATACTGGAGGCTCCTAGTAAAAGCAACTAAGGTAAAACATTAGGACATAGTGGATTATTCCAAAATGGAGCAATATATCAACAACTGGAACTGGAGAGAGGAGTTTAAAAATCAAACTGTTGAAGCTAAATGGCAGAAACTAATGAACACCTTAGTATACTGTATTAAAAACCACATACCAGTAAGATCTCAATATAATAAAAAAGGAAAAATTCCGGTTTGGTTTAATAACAAAATCAAACAACTTATTAAGGCTTGTAGAAAGGCACACTGTAAGTATAAGAGAAACCCTACACATAGAAACTTTGCTGCTTACAGATTCAAAAGCATGGCCTGCAAAAAAGAAGTTAGATCCAGTAAAAGAAATTATGAACAAAGACTAACATCCTCAAAAAAATAAAAAAGCCTTCTATAATTATATAAATAGCACATTTAAAGGTTATTCTAGTTTACAGCCTCTTGAAGCAGATGGACAGCTTATTAAAAATGAAAAAGGTGTGGATGAGGTTTTTAACAAATATTTTGCCAGTATTTATAAACCCAAGAAAGCTTTTCCATTCAAATTACTGGAGAAAAATACAGAAAGATACCACCCATAAAGAATATAACATTACTGAGGATGATGTCAAAACCAGACATAAAAGGTTAGAGGTATATAAATCACTAGACTCTGAAGACCTGCATCCAGCTTTGTTAAAACATCTAGCTGATGTCATAGCTGCACCACTGCCAAATATCCTAAATTCCTCCCTAGTTCAGGGAACTGTGGTCTCATCTTGAAAATTGCAGATATAATTCCATTACATAAACAAGCATTTGTCAATGCTGAATGTTGTCCTCCTGGCATTGGCATTGGTAGTGCAGAAGTTAGAGGGATGCATAATAGGAATGGCAGTGAAGTATTGAACTCATGCCAACCCCACCCTGCAGAGACTAACAGGCATTGGGGTGAGGCTTTGGGTCATCAGCCATAACGCTCATGTCATTTCACCTCACCCTACCCAGCAGACACCGACAAGTGTTGCGGTGTGCCTTGGGGTCTTCGGGCCTTACGCTCAGCCCATTCCATAAGGAAATGTGTTAAGATGAGTGCAGTATAGGGTGAACTTTGGGGCCGAAGAGTCCAAGGCACACCTCAATGCCTGTCACTGGCTGCAGGGGTGGAATGGCGTGAGCATTACAGCCGACAATCCCAAGTCACACCCCTGATGCCTGTCAGTCTCAATAGGGTGGGGCATTACACTTGGAAACCCTACTGACCCAGGTGTTTGTTGGTATTTTAACTCCACATTTTCAACATGGGCTTTTTGTGATCCCACCTCACTAACCGTGGCACTATCAGTTCATTAGCCGAAAGGTGATTTTGCACAGTGACAGTGCCATCTGGCGCCACAGGTACGAAAACACATTTTGGGCAGGATGTGAAAAGTGACAGCTGTGCTGTTCACAAGGAGGTGTAAAAAATTGCAATGTTGAAAATCTGGAGTGAAAATATAAAAAATTGGTGAAGTCACGAGAGTGCGTAGAAACTGTGCAATGCACACTTGTAATGCAATTATTTAGGGGATTTGTTTCACCAGATTTTCAACATAGGCATTTTAGGACGTCCACTCATGAACAGTGGCACTGTGATTTTGTTAATCTGTCCTGAAAGTTGATTTCTCACAGCGACCGTGCCATTGTGTGCCACATGTACGAAAACACATTTCGGGCATGATGTGAAAAATGGCCACTATACTGTTCATAAGGAAGTGTGAAAAAATGACAATGTTGAAAATCTGGAGTGAAAACATTAAAAATTGTCAAAGGCATGAGCATGCATGGAAACTGTGCAATGCACACTTGTAACACAGTAATTTTTTTTAATTTTGTCACCAAATTTGCAACTTAGGCTTTTTGGGACCCCACCTCATGAACAGTGACAGTGTCATTTCATTAATGAGTCTCGAAAGGTGATTCCATGCAGTGACCGCTAAATCACTTTTTGGACTGAGTAACGAGATGACAGTGCATGTGCTCATAAAGTGGGGTCCCAAGAACACAATGTTGAAAATTTGGAGGCAAAATAAAAAAAATGGCTGAAATATCCACCTAAATTGACCCCCCCATTGATGCCATTATACAGCTTACTGGCATTTCTTCATTTTGCAGTTTGGCTTTGAAGACTCCAGACGTGTTCCCTCTCCACTGAAGATCACAGCACCAGACCTCCGGAGGTAAGTATGGGTTGAGGTGTGTGTGCATGTGTGGGGGGTGGGTGCACAGGGTGGGCACGGGTTGGGGAGGGGCGCTGCAGACAGCAAGGGACCATTTTCTAATTTTCAGGTAAAAAACCCGGACATCGTTATACGGTTTGTTGGCCACACTGGGGTGGGCTCCCAGTGTGCCACACAAGGAGGGTTGGGGGAGGAACATGCCAACATGGTCAGCTTTGTGTGACCAGTGGCACACTGGGGTGGGCTCCCAGTGCGCAACACAATGTGGGGGGATAGGGGACATGCCGACACAGGGACTGCACCCCCGGTGTTGGCTTTGTTTGTGAATTGTGTGGTGGAGGCAGGAGCCGCTGCCATGTTTATTGAAATGTTCCACCAGGAAAGGCACGTACAGGAGGCGTGCCCTCTCTGCCACTGCATGATGAGCTTGTATCTGATTGTAGCAGCAGATTTCTTTCAAGTTGGTGGCACTTTATATATTTTTTGCATCAGCGCTAGCATGCTGGCTAATTGGGGAACAAGGGACACACCTACTAAAGAGTGCCCTACATCCACCAGCACTGGCACACTTCTCACTGTGCTAATACCACTGCAAGATGTTGCTTGCTCATGCGTAAGATAGCGTAAAAAGGCTCCAAAAATGATTGCACACATTTTAGACCTATTAGTTTACCTTCCATCATGGGAAAATTAATGGAGAATATAATAAAAGAGATAATTTGTGATTGTATAGTTGGGATGGGCTTAGTAGATGTGTTTCAGCATGGGTTCCAGCAGGGACGGTCCTGTCAAACAAATGTGCTACAATATTTTGACCTGGTATTTAATGCACTAGACTCAGGTTTACCAGTGGATGTCTTATACCTCGACTTTTCCAAGGCATTTGGCAAGTCACCCCATAACTAGCTAATTGAGAGATTACATGATATAGGATTAGAAACAAATGTGATAAACTGGGTTAAGTCCTGGTTGGAGGGGAAGATGCAGAGGGTTTGCATCACAGGCCATGATTCACAATGGGCAAATGTGACTAGTGATGTACCACGGAGTTCAGTTCTGGGACCCACCTTGTTCAGTATTTATGTTGCACCCATTCAGACTAGTTCCAGCACTTGATTACAAAATTTGCAGATGATATAAACATAGCCAGCATAGTAAATAATGAAAAATCCATTGAAAAGTTTCAAACTGAGATCGACAAGGTTGGAGAATGGGTATATAAAAATAAACCATCCTTGAATATAGCAAAATGCAAAATCATGCATATGGGCAAAAACAATAGATGTGCATCATATACTCTATATTGAGAAATGATTCCTGTATCAGTACTAGAAAAGGACTTGGGGATAATAGTGTCAACAGATTTGTCCTACTCAGAACAATGTAAGGTAGTAACTAGCAAAATAAATCGCATCATGAGGTGCATACTAGCAAATATTACAAGTCGAGAGAGGGACGTGATACTGCCATTGTATGCACCCCTTGTGCAACTGCATACCGAGTACTGCGTTCAGTTTTGGGCTCCCCAAAAGAAGAGCAATATTAACATGTTAGAAGAGCAACAGAAAGTATAAAACAGCAAAAGGGAATACCATATGGAGACAGGTCGAAAAACCTCAAACTATTCAGCCTGAAACACAGGAGACTTAAGGGAGATATGTGTATGGTGTACAAAGCACATAGATATCAAGACCTATGGGAATGTATGAGCCTAGTTAATAATACTACGTGAAGTAATAGAAATCATGATGTGCAGTTGAAAGGATAATTGTTTAGGACAAATCTAAGAAATGTCTGGATAAATCAGAGGGTGGTGGAGACTTGGAACAGACTTCCAAGAGAGATTGTGACAAGTCCCACCATTGAGACATTTAAGTCATCACTCGATGATTATATGGGTGATGAAAAATTTGCCTGTTAAGGTAAATTGGTCAAGTCATTATGGCCTTTGATTGCTGACTCATTTCAGTCTATTATTCTATGAAAGATTTTATTGTATCTGGTTGATCCTGCCTCCCTCCCGCTGTCATTTTGGAAACATGATGTGCGCCCACAGCCACATGCAGCTGTCCCACTGTGACATATGACACGGGGAGCAGCCGGTGCGAGCCCATAGATAGATTGTGTAAACAGAGCTATTAACAGCTCCGGTTTCCAAAGTATGTCTCAGTGGTATACCAAGACCAGGTATAGACTGGCTGACTGGGCTACAGTTTCCTAGCTCTTCTTTCCTTTTTTTTTTTTTTAATTTCTTTTTTTTTATTGATAGTATTTTTACACTCCAGCCAGTAGTTTCCATGTTATTTCTATAACAAAAAGGGAATAGCAATTTGTAAACAGATTCTTGTTTACGGGCTAGATTTGAAAACCTTGCAAGTAGTTTACAGTTAAATCATCCTTATTCCCACAACAGAGGCCATCTTAATTCAATGATGATTAGGACTGACAGTCGTCTCTATCATAAATTCACAGGTTCCCAATAAAGACCTTGATCTGGCTCTTACCAATCCTTGTAATCTTATTGCCCTCCCAACTTCACCTCCTCTCCCCTAATTGGTAAAATATATCATGGAGAGAATCCTGGATCAATTTCAGCTTGTCTTCGAACCCATTTCTGCAATTTCTTTATAAATGTTTGGATCTTATTATGTAATTTGGCAGTAAGGTTATCCATATGATAGATGTCCTGTATTATCCTCTCTACCTTATATAAACTACTCAAGAAGGCTGTTGCCACCCAGGTCTCAAAATATCTGCACCTTCACAACCTTCTATCCCCTGCTCAACATGGATTCCGAACAGGGCACAGCACCACAACTGCACTACTTCAGGTATCTAATGAAACCCTAACAGCGATGGATAAAGGCCTGCTCATGGGAACCATATGTTTTGGACTCACTAAGGCCTTTGATCTTGTGAATCACCCCCTACTACTCTCCAAACTGTACGTCCTGGGTTTTTCGCAGTCTGCCATCTCTTGGTTTGATAGCTACCTCACTGGGAGGATGCAATTTGTACAAATTGCAACTGTTGTCTCTGACACTTCCCCAACCTCTGTTGTAGTACCCCAGGGATCTACACTTGGCTGTCTTCTTTTCCCTCTTTTTATTAATAACCTGTCCACACTTCCCTGTTCCTCCTTGTTGATCCTTTATGCCGATGACATGGTGCTTCTCGCTAGTGGTAAAGACCCCGCATCAGTAAAGGCAAATCTTCAAGCCGACTTTGACTGCTTACAAGTTTGGCTTCTACAAAACAAACTCATACTTAATGCTAAGAAAACTGTGGCTGTGCTTTTTGGCTTCCCCTCTAGAATTGAATCCTGTGCTCCAGATTTTTCAGTACTATGTCTTGATGGCTCCCTGTTGGAATCTGTTAACTCCTTTAGGTACCTAAGAGTCACACTTGACCCATCTCTGGAGTTTGACTTCCACCTTGCAGCTACCTGCAAGGTGGTTAACTCCAAACTGGGTCTTGCCTATAGAATTAGGTCCTCCCTGAATGATGCTGCATGGCTTGCTATTGCACAAAGATTCCTCCTTCCCTCTCTCACGTACTGCTCACAGGTATACCTTAATGCTAGCAAAGGAGCCCTCCCAAAATGGAGCAGCTGTTATACCAGCGCATGCTGGCTGCCCTCTCTGCACAAAGGCTTACTCATCGTTGTCAGTTCTACTCCAAACGGAATTGGCTTTCCTCAACTTCGCACAGACTCTATTCTGCTGACTGCTTGATTGATAATATTATCAGAGTGGGGACCCCTGAGTACCTCTCAAGGCTGCAATCTCATCCCTCCCAAGCATATCTCCTTAGGTCATCTGTACAAACCCAACCTGAAATTCCCAGATATCTCACAAAAAAAGGGGAACTATCCTTCGCTACATCTGACCCCAGCATCTGGAACTCCCTCGCCCCTCACATTAAACTCTCTAAATCCCACCTAGCCTTTAAACTGGGTCTCCGCACCCACCTAACTGGTTCTGATGGCTGCTCCTGTGCTGTAACTTGAGGCTGATACCTAGTAGCTTTCCTTACCTACATGGCACTTACTGTTTCTCTCCACTTTCTGAAATCTGCATGTTCCTACTTCCATCATAAATTCATTAGTTATAACTGTTAATTAGTTCATAGCTGTTGTAGTAGGTCCTTAATTAATATTGTTGTATCATCTGGTGCAAGTAGTTAATGTAAGGTTATTTGTTTTCTCTCAGTTCCACAGAAATGGCCTTCTCTTGTCAGTAAACTGCACAATTGTTTTGTTCTCATTTCATGCTATGCCATAAACTATTGTCACGGATGTTTGTACTTTGTTTGTACTTTGCTCTCTCCAGATTGTACTCTCCCGGGTCGTGCCTGAATATAGGCAATACTCTTGTCCAGTGTACCTACCCACTAAACAAAAACTAAATAATTAAAGAAATTATTATTTTTCAGTCTGTTATGGTTGGGATTATAGGTGACATCCATTTTCTAGTTATGGATTTCTGAGCTGCCAATAAATATACCGGGAGCAGAGTTCAGTACCAAGGGGGAGAGTGATCCGGATAGATAGCCAGCAGTGCCTGTTCAGCTGTTAATTCTATGGGTTCATCAAGGCAGAGGGATACCTCTGCCTGTAAGGTGATTCAAAAGGGCATGATCAATGGGCATTGCCAAAAATATGACCTAAAGACGCAGAAGTGCAACCACAGTTTCTCCAGCAGTGGCCGTATCTTTCTGGAAGATATTTAGCTAGTGTCTCAGGAGAGCGGAAGTATCTGGATCTGCACTTCCATGAGAATTCCCACCAGTGTGGTGAGGAGGTGATCTTCCTGCCAGCAATGCAGTTTTTAACCATTCTTCCATTGATGTTTCCAAGGTTAAGTCCCTATTCCAACTCTCTAGTATTGTTTCAGTAGATTCCACCGACATGTCCCTCGAGGCTTTGTATAAGGAACCAATGAAGTGGTTCCCTGTGTTCTCCTGCATATAGTCTATAAATATTTTTAGTAACAGGGTAATAGGGGAAGTCAATTTAGCTTGCATGATTCGATTATGGAGAATATGATTTCTAATTTGGAAATATCTGTAAAGATCAGAATCCCTGAGTTTATATTTACCACTAAGTGTATCGAAGGAATAAATTCCTTCAGGAGTCAGGAGTCTGAAGCCAGAGAAGGCGAGGGGGACAGCAAAGTCAGCACCCAGGGTGGGGGCTGACCAAAAGAGCAGACACGAAAGACCGTTAGGCCTATTCTGCTGGCATTTTAGTATGTTAGTATGAAACACATGTGATAGACTTAGGTGTCTCCATCTAGAGAAGGTGAGGTCTGTTTGTGCTGGATAGAAGGTTTCATCTTCTGATATTAGCTTGCAGTATTCAAAGATCGGTCTGAGGTCTAATCCCTGTCTCATCCTAATCCACAGTTTAAACGTGATAGCTGTAATATTAGTAAAATCTTTTAATGATGGGGTTTTTCCATCTGACGAGAATTTTTTTAATATCAAACATATCATTTAAATGGAATTCCAGGGACTTCCAAGGGGCATTATATGAATCAGCTAGCCAAAGTAAAAGGGTCCAGAGAAAGGCAGCTTTGGCATACAGTTTAAGATCCAGAAGATTTGTTCCTCCCTGAGCCAAGGACAATTTCATGATTGATAGGCGTGTCCTTGGGCATTGGTTTCCCCAGACAAAATTAGAAATTATTTTGTCCCATGATTTAAAGTAGTAGGATGATGGGGAAAAAAAAGGAATGTTATGAAATAAGTAGAGGAAGCGAAGTAGGATATACATTTGAATCACTTCGATCCTTTGGAAGAATGAGAGGGGGAAATTAGACCATTTAGTTAAATTGGATTGTGTTAGGGTTGTTCAGGATTCATAGCTGACTAGTTCCAAATTATTCAGGTTCAGGGGAATAAGGATCCCTAAATACTTTATTTTTGTAGTTCTCCATTTTAAGGGGTATGTTTGTCGCAATATTTTGGGTGGGAAGTAACTGAATATTAGGATTTCTTTTTTGGTTATATTTCATCTAAAGCCAGCGAGTCTCTCGAATGATTTAAGTATTTGCCATGCCTCAGGGATGGATGCAGTGGGAGAGAGTAATGATAAAAGGACATCGTCTGCGAATAGACTTATCTTATATTCATGTTGACCTAGGGGTATCCCCTCTACACCCAAGGCTTGCCTGAGAGCTGCTGTAAGTGGTTCCAAATAAAGGGCAAAGAGAAGGGGAGAAAGGGGGCAACCCTAGTGGGTTCCACGTTGTAGCTGAATTGGGGAGGATATCCTTCCATTTATTCTAACATAAGCTTTGGGGAATGTATATAAATTTCATAGCCAGGTTAGGAAGGAGGTAGGGAATTGAAATGCTAATAGGGTATCCCATAGAAAGGGCCATGCGACCCTAACGAATGCCTTTTTGGCATTGAGGCTAATAAAGGCTGCCGTGATCTTCCTGGTTTGGATATGTTCAAGTAGGATGAGAGTTTTGCGAACATTATCTGATATATTTCTGTATTTTATAAAGCCTGCTTGGTCAGGGTGTATGATCTGGGGAAAATTTGTTCCAAACTCGTGGACCAGATGGCTGTGAAAATTTTGTAGTCAATATTTAGTATTGAAATTGGGCGGTAGGAGGATGGCTCAGTTGGGTCTTTATTGGGTTTGGAAAGTGCAGTCAGGGTGGCATAATCCCAGGATGGGAGGGGCTCCACCCTGGGACACTTCTATAAAAAGTGCATGTAGCTTGGGGAGTAGCTCCACTTGGAATGCTTGATGCCATTCAGCTATAAAGCTGTCTGGGCCTGGGCTGTGACCTGGGGAAAGATTTCTAATAACTGTTGCAATTTCTGATTCTCTGATTGGGGATTCTAAGGATGTAATCTGAGTTGTCAGTTTAGGAAGGCCTAAGTTATTTAGAAAATTTAGTCTTTCATTTGTAGTAGATGAATTCTCCTCTTTAACCTAGAAGGGGAGGAAGGGGTTGGTGAAAATGAGAAAACTTATACAGAGGCCGGGGGGAGGGAGTCTGATACCCATAGGGCATCACAGACCGGCAATGGAAAGGATAGAAATAGTCCCAGAGGGAGAAGGGGAAACATATATGTTAAGCAAATGGGGGAGATGCAACATATTCCAGACATGAGAGAGAAGAGCATGATTGGAGAGAAACTGGGAGACAAGGAGGTGGGAGAGGAGCCCCCTTTCAGCAGGGGGGTCAGTACCAAGGATGGGGCCCTAGCTAAAGGGGACCCACAGAGAGCCTCTGGAGGCAGGGGTACTATTACAAGGGGGGAGGATGGCGGTGTGGGGGAAGGAGAAACCATCAGGGCCAGGATAAATGGTTCAGATAAGAGAGGGTTAAAGGGGACACCTATTCAGAGGGAGTTTGAGTTAAGTGGGCAAAATAGCAAGGGAGGCAGAAAGGGGAGGGTGACAAGGGGGTCTCTAGTAAGGCAGGAAGACTCCCACGAAATTGAGATCATGAATAAAGGGGGAAGGGGGCTGAGAGGGCATAGTGGAGGTAACCATAAGGATGATGGTGGTGTTAAGGTTCTGTTATTGGGAGACTCGATGATTAGGGGTATCCAGTGGAGGACAGGGGGTGGATGCCTAGCCAGGTGAAGGTAGTGTGTATCCCTGGGCTGACACTGCACAGAGCAAAGTTCATGGTGTATGAAATGGTTAGGATTGTGGAGGGAACCGGATTTGGTGCATTTGGGAACTAATGATCTAGAGGAAAATAGCATTTTGAAATCCAAGCAAGGTTCCAAGAACTTGCCAGAGTCTGTCGGATAATGGATGCAACATTTCTTTGAGATATTGCCAGTACCAAAGGCCTCAGTGGAGAAAAATGAAGCCACAGAGGTTAATGACTGGCTCAGGAAGTGGGGTGAAGGGAGTGGGTTGGGGGTGTTAGGAACTGGAATGGAGTTTGGGAGGATAAGGGACTATATGCCAAGGACAGGTTTCATCTTGCCCCATTAGGGAAGGAAGTCCCAAACAGGGATGGCTGACTACATACAAGAAAGGTGGGGTTTAAACTTGTGAGGGGGAAGGGATAAGGGAGGGCTGACCAGAAGCCTCTCCTCCAGATGAGGGGAGTAGCCTCACGCCAAGGGGAGGGAAGGTAAACAGATTGGGGATGGAGGTTTCAGGAGGAGCAGAGGGAGGATGGAAGTATAAGGAATCTGGGTGGGGTTCGGCAAAGAGAATCAGGGATAAGGGGTGGGGTTGGTGTTAGTAAATGCCAGGAGCTTGGGAAACAAGTTGCCAGAGTTCCAGGCCATGCTGTTCGAGGGGTGGATGTGGGCAAGCGGTCACGGAAACGTAACAACAAAAAACCATATGACTGGGACTAAACGCACGGGGTACACTATGTGCTCAGGAAGGATAGAAAGGAGGGCAGAGGGTGAGTGGCTATGTTCATTAAAGATGACATAGAAATTGCTAGGGTAGAAGAGGCAGAGGGAAACGTGGAGGCCTTTTGGGTCACTTTACATCCTCAGCAGGAAATAAGGTCAAGCTGGGTGTAGTATATAGGCCCCCGGGATGAGGAGGTTCTAGAGGATGGTTTGCTGACAACATCATTGCCCAGTGTGGACCAAAAGGGGAAGGAGTGGTGTTGATGGGGACCTTAATACAGGTACAAACTGGGGAACCATGTCCCCTAAGGTGGCTAGGGAGCAGAGGCTGCCGGATGGCTTCCAGGATGTTTTCTAACACAGCATGTGATGGAGCCCACAAGGAGGGCATGTCCTGGATGTGGTTCTGGCAGATGGGGATCTGGTAAGGGACATGGTTGTACAAGACCCCCTGACTGGGAGCGACCACAATACTGTCTGGTTTCAACTAAGCATGGGGGAGGGGGTGAGATCTAGGACACTGGCAGTGGACTTCAGGGGGGCAGACTTCATGGGCATGGGAAATATTCTCAAGGATCACTTGATGGGGATTACCTCAATGACAAGTGTGGAAAGGAGATGGGAGGTCATAAAACGGGGACTTCATGAGGCAGTCAGGATCTGCACTAAGTTGAAACGTAAGGGAGCAAGGTCACATAAACCATGTGCTGGTGGTCCAGTGAGGTACAGGTAGCAGTCAGAGAAAGAAGGCGGTCTACAAAAATATAAAACAACAAGAGGGGATAGGGATAAGGAAATGTACCAGCTTGCATCTAGAAAAGTCACCCGTATGGTGAGGGGAGCAAAGTCCAGTAAAGAGCAGCGGCTGGCACAGGGGATACATGGAGGGGAAAAGGGGTTCTTCCGGTACATTGGGGAGCGGAGAAGAACTAAGGGCCATCTCAGCAGATTGAGATCAGAAGGAGGGTGGGTGGAAGAGGCGAGGGATCAGGCAGAGGTATTTAACAAGTACTTTGCCTCTGTGTTCACTAGGGAAGGGGATGGGATATCTACAAAGCAAGGCACGAAGGGGATAGAAACATCAGTAAGTGGGATCAGGGAGCAACAAAAATGGAGCAAGAGGGAGAGAGAGTACCCCAGGGTGTCACATCTGGGTAAAGATAAAAGGCCAGTAAGGTGGAGGGGACAGATGATGCTATCTCTGCCAAAAGGTGTGGTTAGCCCTCAAGGCCCTAAAGAAAGACAAATTCTGGGCCGGATGGCATTCATCCGAGAGTACTATGGGAATTGGCGGACATACTGGCTGCACCCTGGCGGAGCCAGCAGGTCACTTGGAGACAGGGAGGGTACCTAGGGATTGGCGAGAGGCACATGGTACCAATCCATAAAGGGGGTCGAGGGAAGTACCAGGTAACTATAGACCCATCAGTTTGACCTCGTGGTGGAAAATTAATGGAGAGTATACTAAAGGAACGATTGGGGTGTACTTGGAGGAGGTGGAGGTCTGGATAATCGGCAACATGGGTTTGTGCCAGGTAGATCATGTCAAACCAACCTTGTGGAGTTCTATGAATGGGTAACATCAGAACTGGACAGGGGTAAGCCTGTGGATGTATTATTCTTGGACTTCAGCAAGGCATTTGACTCTGTCCCCCACAATGGTCTGGTGGAGAAACTGATGGGGTTAGGAGTAGGCCCTTTGATGGTCAGATGGATTGAAAACTGGCTAGCTGGATGCACTCAGAGAGTAGTGGTCTGTGGGGAGCTCTCGAACCCTAGAGAGGTTGGTAGGGGCACCGCGAGGGCTCGGTCCTGGGTCCGATCCTGTTTAATGCATACATATCAGACATCAGGGAGGGTATAGGGGTAAATGAGTCTCTTTATGGATGACTCCAAGATGGGAGCAGTAGTTGAGGGAGAAGAGGGAGGTTGGCCTGCAAGGGACCTGGACACCCTGGAAAGCTGGGCTCACACATGGAAATTAAATTTCAATATCACCAAGTGCAAGGTGTTGCATCTTGGTCGGGAAACCCTAAACACAGGTACACCCTGGGAGGGAGGCGCTGGAGGCCCTCAATAGGGAAAAGACCTAGGGGTCATGGTGGATGCATGTATGAATAACTCTGAGCAGTGCAGGAGAGTGGCTAGCAAGGCAAACAGGATGTTGGGATGCATCAAGGGGGATCACCTCTAGGAGCAAGGAAGTGATTCTGCCGCTGTACAATGGACTGGTTAGACCACACCTTGAGTACTGTGTACAGTACTGGAGACCACACTTAAAGAGGGACATACAGCTCCTAGAGAGGGTACAGAGGAGGGCAACAAAGATGATACGAGGGCTAGGGGATTTAACGTATGAGGACAGACTTAAGGAGCTCTGCCTGTTTTCACTGGAGGAGAGGAGAGACAGGGGGGACATGATTGAGGTCTTCAAGTACCTCAAGGGAATACATAGGGTAAACATGGAGGGGATCTTCAGACTAAAGCAGGGAGGCATCACCAGAGGGCATGGTTTGAAGTTGGAAGGTGGAAGGGTAAGGGGGGAAAAGAGGAGGAGGTTTTTCACTGAGCGGGTGGTGGACCCTTGGAATGCACTGCCTGGTGAGCTAGTTCAGAGATCCACAGTGGAGGGCTTCAAGAGAGGATGGGACAGACACAGAAAGTGGATGTATCAGATGATGTCCTGTCCCAGGTGGGTGGGGATGGATGATACGGGTTTCTGGAGCACAAGGGATGGGAGGGTCTCGGCACCCAACTAAGGATCTAAAGTTCGAGCAGACTCGATAGACCGTAAGGCCTAACCTGCTGGCAAATAGTATGTTAGTATATAATTTTTGGTAAAATTCTATGAAGGTTTGTTTAATGTCAGATTCTTTATGGGAGATTTGGCCAGTGGATGAGTTTTTGATTTTAAGGATAGTAGCCATATGTTTAAGGACTTGGAGTTTCTGGGCCAATCTCTGAGCTCCTCTGGGGCCGCCTTCATGGGTTAGTTGTCGTAGGTATATAAGGGATTGTTGGATTTTATCTAGTATTTTTTGTAAGGCTGATTTTGTGTCCCTGATTTTGACTTGGAGTTCTCTGCCCCCGTCCCTGTAAAGAAGCTGGTAGTTCTGAAGTTGGTTTGTGAGTTCTTGATGTTTTACTTCCCTCACTCTATTTTTTTTTGGTGCAAAGGCTATCATCTTGCCCCTTAGGGTTGCTTTCAGGGAATCCCATTGTATGGCCTTGGATATGGTGTGGGAGGAGTTTTCTGTTATGAATTGGGGAATTCTTTGTTTAATAGTGGTTAAAAATTCTTTATCTTGTAAAAATAAAGGATTAAGGCACCACAAGGTCTGCTTCATTGGTTTATCTAGGTCTAATTTTAATAGCAGAGAAAGGTGATCAAATAAGATCTTGGGGCCTATCGTTATATCCCAGATGACCAACAGATGTTCACAGGTGGTCATAAAGTAGTCCAGCCTGGAATAGCTATGGAATCTATTGGAGTAATACATATAACCCGGAGAGGTTGGAAAAAGCTGTCGCCAGACATCCACTATACCTAAATGTTTTAATGGGTACCTTAACTTTTTAACTGTGTTTGTTTGTCGGTGTTTATGGGGGTGAGAGCAATTGAGGTGGGGGAACAGTGTTAGTTTCAGATCTCCTCCTAAGATCAATTGCCCCTGGAGCATATCCAGCAGTTGGCATACGAATGCTCTGATTACAGGTATCTTTTTCTGTAGGGGAAGGTAAACATTAGCCAGAGTGATTTTTCTGGGCATATAAGGAGCCCTGTAGAATGACAAAGCACCCCTGTCTGTCACTATAGGTGTTTTGAATCTCGGAGGGAGTAGTTGAGGGAATAAGAATGGCTGTTCCTCGTCTCCATCCACTGGGGTGGGAAGAGGCAAAAACTGAGTACCATTGTCCCCATTGCAACTTCTGGTGTTTCTGTTGTGAAAGATGTGTTTCCTGAAGGAAGTACACATCTGCTGTTTGTTTATTTAGATGTTGCATGAGGGGGGAGCGTTTGATTGGGTCGTGGAGGCCATTAATGTTCTGGGAGAAAAGTTTTACTGTTTTTTTGAGCCATATTGAGATCATATTTCTAATGCTGTCTGTCTTTTCTAATTCTAGAAAAGCTGGTTTAGGAGTTCTCTGGATCGCTCTTCCCAGGGACAAAGGTTCAACCCCAAAACATAAGATTTCCGTCGATCTTATTTGTTGTTCTGTTTTAAATAAACATATCTTTAAAACCACTATGATTTGACTTGAGTGTTTTCCCCCTCCCCCCTTTAACTAACATCACAATATATAACTTTTCAAAACTCTTGAACTATACCAATAACATACTGAACATTTATAACTACTAACATAACTATATATAATATGACTCCCACAAAAGAGGTGCTTGAATTAAGCCACCTCAAGTTACTCCTATCCCATTTTCTTGTAGGAATGAAGGTGGAGTTTGGGACTTCAACACTATTCGAGGGGAGAAAAGCCCCTCAGAACAGCAAAAGAAGACCCAGTAGGGTGGGCATTCCCCGTTGCCCACCCATGGGTGGAACCAGCATAGTAAGTAAAAAATCGTAGAAATCCAAAGCCCCCCGCACCATTAGATGAGAATTTGGTGTACCCATGTTATAAGTTGATAAGTAGAGGAGGTTAAGGAGAAATCTCCAGGTGGTGTGACCCCTTGTCATACATAAGCCACCCCTCTCCCCCTGTTATGTTTTCAACTGAGGGGCCCCCAGGTCATCTTGGTTCATGTTAAGCAAAAGTTTTCAGAGGTTGTATAACTCTAAGGGGTAATATTCTCTAGCTCCAAACACTAACAACCATATGAGCTTCTGCTAATAAATGAGTAAAGAAATGAGAGGTGTAAATAAACATAAGTAGTGTCTTAGTCCACAGTTTTGCTGTAATATCTCAGAGACTGTGTCGTCTCTAATTCTGAAGGCAGGAAAGAAAAAGGCCCTTCCCAAGTAAGATGGTCTGGGTTTGTTATGAGGTTAAGAATATCGATTGGGCCTCATTCCTGAGTATAAATGCTAAGGAAATACAGTCATGAGCTGTTAAAAGGTATTTCCTTGTAGAAGGATACCAGACCTCAAAGAGTTACTGTAGGGATAAATCAGAAAGGATCCTATTTTCCGTAGACCACCTTCCCTCATCTGCCTCCTCCCCCCCACAAGTCGTGACATTTGCACCAGGATAAGTCCTGAGTGGCAGAGTATGGGGAAGGGTGAAAAAGGAAGAAGATCCCCAGGCCATGTGAGGAGCAGGGGCCATAGCCTCAGGAGTAATCCACCAGCCTGGTCAAAGACCTGCCATTGGAGGATCATAGGAGCCCCAGTATCGCAACTCTGAGGAATCCAATTTAAATTAGGTTATGTTTTATCTTAATAGTTGCCTGGGATCTGAAAAAGAGGTGCCCCCCCAGCTGACCCTGTAGAGACTCCCCCAACCAACCCTCAGTCAGGCTTGGCGAGAGGAACAGCAAGAGCGAGGTCCTGCTCGGAGGAAATCAAGAACAATTTTACCAGACTCTTTCAGGTGGCGGTAGTCGGATTTCTATACTGGTGTAATTTTATGAGAATGTGAAGAAGGGGAGGGATAGTTAATGCTTCTCCTGGACTTGGCACTGAAACTGTTCCATGTGGGCTTTTAGTGTTTCCAGGGCCTTTCCAGCAATAAGTCCTCTAGCTGTAAGATCTTGCGTCACCTCGGCGGCCAAGGTGTAAGTTTGAGGTCTTGAGGGAAGTAGCGCAGTTAGTTTGGCAGGATATGGTGTGCAGAACTTTATTTTTTGAGAGCATAGCACAAGGAATAAGGGGGCATACTCTCTGCACTGGTGCTGGGTATAAAGAGCGTAATCATTGTCAAATATTAATTGGTTTTGCCCCAGCATGATGCGACCTTTTTGCCATGCTTTCCTTAGGAGCTGTTCCTTCATTTGGTAACTTTGAAAGCACATCATAAAGAATCAAGGTCTGGAGTCAGGGCGAGATGGTTTGGGCACATAATGAAGAATCAGGGTCTGGAGTCAGGGCGAGATGGTTTGGGCACATAATGAAGAATCAGGGTCTGGAGTCAGGGCGAGATGGTTTGGGCACATAATGAAGAATCAGGGTCTGGAGTCAGGGTGAGGTGGTTTGGCACATAATGAAGAATCAGGGTCTGGAGTCAGGGCGAGATGGTTTGGGCACATAATGAAGAATCAGGGTCTGGAGTCAGGGCGAGATGGTTTGGGCACATAATGAAGAATCAGGGTCTGGAGTCAGGGTGAGATGGTTTGGGCACATAATGAAGAATCAGGGTCTGGAGTCGGGGCGAGATGGTTTGGGTCCCAAGGCATGATGAGCATGCTCCAAATTGAGCTGCTATTCTGGATCTATGTTTAAGACTAGGCACGAGAGATAATCTGAGTATGCCACTGGGTCACCTCTTTCCTCCCCCTCAGGTAAGCCAAAAATCCGAATATTTTTGCACCAACCTCAGTTCTCAGTGTCCTCCTGATGGGAGGACATCATCAGCTGTTCCATCGCTAATGTTTTTATTGTTTCTTCTAAAATGTCTAAGCAGGAGGTGTTGTCTGTTATCTGTTGGTCGGCCTCCGCCATGCGCAATTATAGGGAGCTCATGTCCGATCTCAGTTCTTTAATGGAATTGTGCATTTCCTCTCTGAATTTGGCAATTGCCTGAAGGACAGGTTCATTAGGGTTGGTATCAGGGTATTTATTTTTATTTTTTATTGCTGGATTGTGTTTAGTTTTTGCTCTGAGCCTGTAGATGGCCTAGTTGTTTGCTCCACCTTTGATTCACCGCAATCATCTGTCTGCTCTAAATCTACCAGTGGCTGGTAGCGGTTCCATTGTTTTTTTGCCATTTTTAGCAGACATGACTTCAATCTATTGGTTCTGGATGGAGATGTACAAAGGTAGAGGCTTTTAGTTAGATTGGAGCCTGATTTAGCTTGATAGTGTGAGAGGGCTTTTCAGATCCGATGCTCACCTTGCCAAACTGGAACCGGAAGTCTGCCAGCTCTTCCTTCCTTTTGCTTTTGTGTAGGGATACCATAGTGGCAATCCTTCAATCTCTGGTGATCACCCTAGTATCTAGCTAGCAGTTGAAAATAATCTGTCAGTGATGCTGCTTATACCTCTGCTGATTCCTTGAACATCCTTGAAAGCATCACATCTGGCTCAACTGATTTATCCACCCTCAACCCCTCAACACCTCCAGCACTCTTCCTTCAGTGATGTTGTTATGGCTGCTACAGTCTCCCACTTCCCCTTCTTTTCTCCTACCCACAATCTGGTAGTGGCCCTAATCTCCCTGGTTGCCTTTTGGCATGCCAGCCTGTCCTCCTGGTATTGTAGCTCAGTTTGTTTCATCACCGGCCTGCCTTGGCAAAATCATCATTGTAAACAGATATTTCTTTGGGCTGACTTTTCTTATCTACTAGAAGACTATACCATTTGCATATTTATGCATGTAAAATCTTGTGTGGTCTTCCATTGTACTTGGTTAGCATAATTCAGAGAAAGGACACTTGACATACTTACATTCTAATGATAGTTTCCCTGTTTCTCTTTCTAAATTTCATACTGAAGCTAGGTCTCTAGCTCTCTCAATTTCTTTTCCCTGTTCCTGTCGTCAGATTCAGAGGATTGCTACATTGAAGCCAATCATTTCAATCTCTCATTTAGAACACAGATTTTTTTTCATCTGTTGTACAAGCATTGTGTTTGTTCTTGATAAAATGTATTTTTTATGCTACATGTGTGTAACCTTCCCCAACAGTTGAGACTTACCTGTTGAGCCATCAGAGGCTCAGGTGGGTCCACGTGACTTGCCAGTGACTTCCATCTGGAACTGGTATTGCAGGCCAGGTAAAAAGGAGTTGTAGCTTGTAACTTGTATTTTCTTGTTCTGTACTGCCGATGAAGGGGGGGGAGGTAACTCGGAGGCCGAAGAGGACCTGACATCATGGCCATGAACTGGATTACAACTGCAACTGGCTACATTTGCAAAAGTAAAATAATGCAGCACCCAGCCTAAGAACTTATGTACAAACAGTATAGGTGCAGTGTGAATGTGTACAAATGGATGTTGCCATCTTGCAGACCTTTGACCTCCATGACCAGGAAACCAGAATGCATGGGTACTACAAAAGAGACAGGGTATGCTGAGAGTGAAGTAGCGGAGTACTTGGCATCTTTTTCCACCACTGAGGGAGCTAGGAAAATGACTGACAAGCAGGTCAGCCTATGAGGAGCCGAATTGCCTGTGAACTGAACTTGAACCTTCCCACAAGCAAGGAGGAGGTTCAGTCAGTCCTTCTCCGGCAGTTGGGGGAGAGAGAGAGAGAGAAGTGCTGAGGATGAGAGCTGAGGCCTAGTGAGCCTCAGAGTCGGAGAGCCTGACTGTATCCTGTTGAAAACTGCTAGAGTTCCATCTGAACTGTGTGTTGTGTTGGTAAAACCTAGAAGGCTGCCAAACCAACTTTCTATGCCCTCTATAAGAGAACTGTTTGCTTTTGGAAAAGAACTGCTGTAATCAGGGTAAAAACTTGCCTGTTCAACCCTGCTTGGTGTGACCAAGAAAGAAGTGGTCAGGAACTTGTCCCTAGGTACCTGGTACCCTTGATCGTGAAAGCACCCACTGGGATGAGGTAGGAAACTCTTTGGTCTTGACCCCTAAGAACCTGCACATTGCCACACTGCTGGAGAGTGTGAGAGGAAGAGCTACCAGGTGAGAATGACCAGGTCCAGTCTAGGCCTACATATGAATCATCTGCCTACTACCCAAAATCCTCTGTGTATGATATCACTAGAGGCCTGTGTGACCACCTGCTTGAATCCTTCTGTAGCTGCTTCTGCAAAATCCAGGACATGTGAGTATTGGCCCACCCAGCCAGTGTTTCGATTCAATTTTCCCATTTGGATTACAATTTGCTGTTGAGTCAAGTTTTTCTTTGGAATACAAAATTTACTTTTGATAAAGTGCTAGCCAATCAAAGTAAGTCAGGAGCAGTAAATCGCAAGCTTGCGTCAGTAATGAAGTGCACATACGCAAGATCCCAGAAACCATGACATCAGGTCTGCATTGTGTGTTTCACCTGGGTACCCAGTAGTTTAAGTAAATGCAGTTAAAGGCACTAGGTCACAAGAGCGCCAACCACAAAAGTGCCATCTAGAACAGTGCTGTATAAACAGCGCCAGGACAAAACATCACTGGATAACAACAGTGCCAATGGTAGCAGTCCAAATCCATACCAACGACCACCACCATGGCTAAAAAAACACAAATAAACACTTTAGTTTTGTGGGAGGCTCTGCACCCTGCGATGCGGGGCTCAGCCCCCACACCCTATAACCTATATATATCTAACTCCGGGGCAGAACATGGGGAGGGATAGAATGCTGTGGGGGGGTATATCTGTTTTGGCAAGTAAAAAAAACACACATTTGGGGTGGGGGAAAGTAAAGCTTCAGGAGTTGGGAGACCAGGAACAGAACCCTGGTGTCCCAAGCCACACTGGCTGAGCTGCTTGTGCCTTAGACCTCTCCACCATGGGAGGAGCTCGGCCAGCCTCTGCACTTTTTTCCCACTTCTCCACTTCCTGCCTTGCCTGTACAGCCACAGGGGTAGCCATTACTAATGTTCACTATTCTACACATTGCTGTGGAAGGCAAACATGGTTTAGGAAGTGCAGTTTAGACTGCGCTTTTCTAGCTGTGGTATTCTAACTGGGTATCCAGTTAAACAGTAAAGTGCTGAAGTGTATTGCAAAACTGTGGGGGATCTGCTGCTGTGGGTAGAGGAAGGTCTTACAGTACAGTAAACTACACGAGTAACTATGCCTGGGTGTTGGAAGGATCCAGCTATCTCTTTGGGGAGGTCGGACACAACCTGTAAGTACTTGCAAAGGGGCTTAGCACTGCATATTGTTGAAACTGTGGGTGTGTTGCTGTGATTGCTAAAATAATTGCCCAGTTACTATAGTGCATAACCCTTATTCCCTTACAGGACCTGTTCCAGAGATGAACGTTCTCTTGTTAGTCTCTTAACATTTGATGTGTGAGCATATTATTAGAGATCTACATTAATTTGTATAAAAGTGTATAGTATAACCTCATTTATCTAAATGTGCTTAGGGACAGTGTAATTGTTTGGATAAATGGGGTTTCAGGTAACTGAGAGAACTTTATGGTCATGGAAGTTGGGAGACACAGTTTTGGACAACTGAGTGTTTTGGCTAATGAGGTTTGGATAACTGGGGTTTGAGATTATTTGGTTAAAGGTTAAAGTGTGAGTATTGGCACTTGTTGGTCTTAGGAAGGTGTCCAATAGTCATCAGGGAGGTGGACTGATACTGTATCCCTGAGAGCAGTATCGACTTTTGACCTGGCCCACTATTTCTTTTTTTGGGTGGAGGTTTTTATTCCCTTTGTACCTTTAACAGTGCTGTAGTGAGACAAGACTTTCGAGGAAACCCTCAGAAAAAAAAAAAACTCCTGGTAAAGTTCAGTGAAACAATTAAGTTGTTTTACATCAGCACCACACAAGAGTTCAAATACAGCTTACAGTGGCAGAACAAATATGAAAGACATTTTAGCAATATATAGCTCTCCAGTTCACAGCAGCCCTGCTCTCGCTTTCCCACACATAAATCCTCCTTCTTGCTCTGTCTGATTTCCTTTTTATGCCTCCCAGGTTTGGCTCATTTATGCCCTTCCCCAGCAGGGATTTTCAAGCTTGTATCTGACCAATGCATACGACATTTAAAGGGCTGGTCCAGAAATCAGCAGGGTTGAGTCTCAATTCACCCAGTTCTCCTGCTGATGTCTTAATGGAAAGGGGAGTCCTGACTGAAGTTTGTATGGACTCCTTCTCATATCTTTCCCATCAGAACAGTGTCCATGGCATGCTCATCACTGGCTACCATTGAGCAGCCCCTGATGAAGGCTTTATGCTGTAGCACTGGGGTAGAAGGCATCTACCTTGTGCTTGGACCTGAATAAACAGAATTTAAGTTTATTTGCAAATCTTGCTGTATGGTCCATTTATTCATAGTGTCATTTGGAGTGCTGGTTTGTTTGGAACTGTTGCTGTATACTCAGGCTGGCTGCCCGTGACCTGTACCCCCTCACATTAGCTGGTCACGGTGATACTCTGTTTGGAACTGTGGGAGAAAAGGTTAGCATTACTATGCAGGGAACTCACTGTGTGACACACTTGGGATGAAAATGGCTGTGGAGCAAGGTACTACTGGGTGACTTGAGAATTAGTGCCCCACATGGCATGATCAAGACAGTCACCAAGAAGAAGCATCTTCTCCACAAATAGTAGCACAGGGCTACTTCTGCCCACTTTACTGCCAGACACTCTTTCTCTAGCTTGGCAAATCGTTGTTCCCTGGGAAACAATTTCTGCACAAATAGAAGATGGGTTGAAGAATGCCATCATCAAATTCTTGTGACAAGGCAGCCCCCAATCCTACTTCTGAGGCATCTGTGTGCAAAATGAATAGATGGTTGAAATCAGGACTTCATATGACAGGCCCCTTACACAAAACACTTTTGATAGTTTGGATGGCCTTCCAACACTCTGAGGACCACTGAACCTCATTTGGGACAGCCTTTTTAGTCAGGTCAGTCAGTGGGGTAGAAAGTGTCAAAAACTCTGGAATTAACCAGTTATAATACCCCACTAAGCCAAGGAAGGACCTAATTTGCTTTTTGGTAGTCAGCATGGGACAGTCAGCAAGGGCTTTTACTTTATCAACAACAGGGCGTACATAGTCGTTCCTAACCATGTATTCCAGGTATTTAGTTTCCTGTTGCCCTAGGCACATTTTGCAGCATTGTTCCTGGGACCTGCCTCCTTGAGCAACTGAAGTACAGCAGCCACATCCCACAGGTGAGTGTCCCAATCAGAGCTAAATATGACAACATTGTCTAGGTATGCTGCTGCGTGTAACCCATGGGAAATGCAGAATTCGATCCATCTTCTCTGAAATGTGGTCAGACCACCATGCAACCCAAAGGGGAGTGCAGTAAATTAATACAGATCAAATGGGGTGACAAAGAACATTTTCTCCAGGGATTCAGGAGTTAGTGAGATTTGCCAATACCCCTCGGTCAGATCTAGGGTACTCATATACTGGACCATACTCAGTCGGTCCAGAAGTTAATCTCCCCTAGGCATAGGCTATGTGTTAAACTTGGAGACTGCATTGACTTTCTGAATGTCAATACAAAACAGAGTGGACCTGTCTGGTTTTACGACTAATAAAACAGGACTAGACCAGTTACTCTGAGATTCCTCAATGACTTGCAGTTCCAACATAGAGCAAGTCTCCTCCCGTATTGTTTCTTGGACTTTTTCTGGGAGCCTATATGACTGTTGGTGGATCCAAACACCTGTGTCTGTGTGATGTTGGGTCACATGAATTTGTCCTAGTTTTGGGGGAGAACACATCCCCATTTCTTATCAGTTGCTGGGCTTAATTTTTAGGGGTCAGGCTGAGCCAGTCATGAAATGGGACAGGGCCTGCTTGGTTCATTTAAAATTTTAGGACCTAAATCAAGGATTCCATCTTCCATTAAGAGATCATTATGGTTTTTGTTAAGAGTCAGGGAAGCAGTGTGAGCCAAAAAAAGGCCTTACCAGGTACAAAGAAAAGCAGAGGGAGGGAGAACGGGAAGAATACATACTGAGAAATAAGGAGGCAAAAAGGGTGATTAGGGAGGCAAAAGCAGACACTGAGCTGCATATTATGGAGGGGGTTAAGAGAGGAGAAAAACAATTCTCCTTGTATATTAGGGAACAAAGGAAGGGGGGGTTGTTAGGCTATCTGAGGGGGGTTAGGTGGAGAGAGGAGGAGGACGTGCAAAAAGGCTGCCATCCTTAATGATTACTTTTGCTCTGTCTTCACAAGGCAAGACAGCAAGTCCTCACCAGACAGTGGCATCAAAGCAGTCACAAAGGGGGTCCTGGAGATGAGGCAGCCAGTATTCACATGCAAATGGGCTAGCAGCCCTAAAGATAGATAAGGCCTTGAGACTGGAAGGGATGCACCCAAGGGTGCTCAGGGAACTAGCAGTGGAACTGACTGAACCCCTGGTAGGACTATTCAGTAGCTCCCTACAGACAGGGGTAGTTCCAAAGGACTAGAGAGTGGTGGACATAGTTCCATTCCGTGGGGGGCAAGGGCCAAACAGGCAACTATAGACCTGTCAGTCTTACCTCTGCAGCAGGAAAGCTGATGGAGACACTGGTCAAAGAGGAACTCATGGACTACCTGGAGGGCAATGGTCTCCAGGATAGTAAACAGCATGAGTTAGTGGCAGGGAGGTCTGGTCAGACTAACTGGATAGTTTTCTTTGATTGGGTGAGGAGGGCATTGGATAAGGGCCACTCCATGAATTTACTCTGCTTTGACTTCAGCAAGGCTTTTGACTCAGTGCCTTAAGGTGATTGCTGAAGAAGATGGAGGACCTGGGTGCAGCCAGGGACATAGTAAGATGGGTAGGAAACTGGCTAAAGGGGAGAAAGCAGAGGGTTGTAGTTAATGGGTTCATATCAGAAGAGAGGAAGGTCATGAGTGGGGCACCACAGGGATCTGTCTTGGGCAAGGTCCTCTTCAGTATGTTCTTCAGCGACACTGGAGAAGAAATCCAGGACAAGTTACATCTCTTAACAAATGACATTGAGCTCTATGGGAGGGTGAATAGTGATGATGAAATCAGGAAAATTCTTAGTGACCTCAAAGATTAGAGATGTGGTCTAGGGTTTGGCATTTGCAATTCGGTGCCAAAAAGTGCAAGGTGATGCACCTTAGGAAAAAGAACCCCAGGAAAGAGTACTGGATGGGTGGGATAAGACTTAGCACTACAACTGAGGAATAGGACTTAGGAGGTATCATCAGTGACTCCCTCAAACAGTCATGTCAGTGCAACAAGGCCTACAGTAAGGCAAACAGGATGCTGGGATGTAAGGGAAGGGGTACTGACAGCAGAAGAAAAGAGGTAGAATAGTACTACCTTTATACAGATCTTTGGTGAGACCTCACCTAGAGTACTGTGCCCAGTTCTGGAGTCCTCACCTCAGCATAGATAAGGACAGGCTGGAGGTGTTGCAATGAATGGAGACAAAGATGATTCAAGGCCAACAGGGTAGGTCTCATGTGGCTCACCTTAAAGTACTGAACATGTACTTGCTGGAGACCAGATGGAACAGGCGAGATATGATAGAGACTTTCAAGATCCTGAAAGGAACAAACAAGGTGAACTACTGTAAGGAATTATTTAGCATGAGTACCAGAGGCCTGTTCTTCCCATACTCCTTTTACGAGATCCAGCATCCCTAGAGGTTGACATCCATACAACAATTCAAAGGGCAAGAAACCCATGGACAACTGTGGCATCTCCTGAACTGCAAATATTAAACAGGGTAACCTTTCATCCTAGCCTTTTGCCTCAGATTAAACAAATTTAGAAAGCATACCCTGTAAGGATTTGTTAAATCTTTCAATTAAGCTGGCAATCTGAGGGTGGTACACTGATGTCTGAATGGACTCAGTGGAATCAACAAAGTCCAAGAGGGTAGCATCTTTCAGAAAAAGAGATGTGCAAGAACAAGGGGACACAATTTGAAGATAGAGGAGGGACGGCTCAGGGGCAATGTGAGGAAGTATTTTTTCACAGAGAGGGTGGTGGACACATGGAACAGCCTTCCTGAGGAGGTTGTGGGGTCTAAAACTATGAGAGAATTCAAGAATGCATGGGACAGACATAAGGGAATTTTTGTGGGGGGTAGGAAGAAATAGGCTGTTGGTTAAATAGGATCTGCAGCTTATCTTCTAGGTAGGGAAATGGGCAGACTAGGTGGGCCAAGCAGTCCTTATCTGCATCAGAGTCTATGTTTCTATGACTTAACCTTCAGTAAAGCACACACCTGATCAGTTAAGATCTCCTTTGGCAGCCCAGCTCAGGAAAATACCTTTAGGAATTCTTTGGCTACTGACTGGACTGTAGTGGAGCACATGAGAATAGCCTTGGGGTATTGGGTGGCATAATCCGTTGTCACTGTAATATACTGATATCCTGCTGAACTTTTTACCAGAGATCTCACCATATCCCCCCCAATTCTTTCAAACAGAGTATCTGTTGTCGGTATAGGGATCAATGGGGCCTGCCTTATACCTCTGGGAGCAATCAACTGACACTCTGGGCAGGAAGCACAACAATCTGCCACTTCTTTCCATATACCTGACCAGAAAAACCATGCAAGTATGCATGTCTCAGTTTTCTCTTGGCCCAAGTGACCCGCAATAGGTATGGGCAGTAGGTGTGGTATGAGCAAGTCTTAATTCCTTCCTTCTTGCAGAGAAAGGAACCAAAAGCTGATAGTGTACAGTTCTCATTTGCTTTTTGTGTTCCACCCAGTACAGAATGTAATTTTTCAGTTCAAAATTTGGAAATATTTATGCTTTCTGTTTACCAACCACATTGCCTTTTACCACTGCTAAATTCTGACAAGCATTTTTAAGACCCTCATCAATTCTTTGTTTAACAATGATATTGACCGGAATTCAAAACATGTCTAACCTGACCTCCAGAAGTGCTGTGACCTCCAGTTGATGGGGGTGCTAGTTCCTCATCAGAGTCACTTCTGACTTTCTTTGAACTCAGGTCCTGGCAGTTCCCAACCACTACAACCCTGGACAGAGGGCTTCCCTTGTTTCTCTCCCTCTGCTTCTGTCCCTTGGACTTCTTCAGATTCCCTTCTGGGTCAAATAGCTCAGCATCAGGGAAGTGAAATATTTGTTCTGATCCTTCTAGGTTTTCCTCCTCCTCCTATGAGCAAACACTTTCAGAGTTATTACAGTATGTAAAAGGGCATGAAAACTTTCCCAATCTTGCCCCAGCACTACTGAACAAGAAAGGAATTTAGAAATTCCCGCCTTTATTATTCCTAACCAGTTGCCCACTTTTAATCATATTGAGGATTTATTTATTTAAATGTTTTACCAGGAAGACATACTCAGCAGACAAACTGCTTGATTCCAGATGCGTCCTGGGGGAAGGGGGAAACATGGAGACAGTACAAATAATATACAGCATACAATAAAGGAACAGTACATTTTTCACAGATACAACAGATATTATGATACAATGCAATAGGAGATGATTACAGTGAGTCCAAATATAACACAGCCAGAAGTTTCAATCTTGGCTACCTTCCAAGTCCAGAAAATACTGGTCACGAATAACCAGATACCTTTCATATGTGAAGGGGGTGCTCGCTTTGCACTTTAATAAAGTATTTTTTATCCAGCTGTTATTTGGTATCTGGTTATTCATGACCAGTATTTTCTGGACCTGGAGGGTAGCAGAGAGTTTTTCTTGTAGTGGCACACTGATCTCTTGTATTTTGGCTCCTTCCTTGGCATTCTGAGCTGTGTTGTTTACTGCTGTAGACGTTTCAGTCTGACAGCATGAACTGACATCCTTGCCAGACAGGTTAGTAAGTGCTTAGACCTAAGTCAGAGAAATGTAGGGATTAGGTGCATGTGCATGTGTAGCTGAAGTGGGCTTTGAGGAGGGAATTGAGGTAGTGTGCGGAGGAGGCGTGATGAATGGCCGAAGGGAGCGAGTTCTACAATTTAGGCATGTAGTATGAGAAGGCTGCCTGGCCTGCAGTGGTGGACTTATGTGGGATGGCGAAGGAGCGGGTGTCATAGTCCCTGAGGGAGTGCAAAGGGGGGAAGGCGAGAATAGGTCTGTGGATAGGTATGAGGGCAGGGACTGGTTCCAGAACTTGGCTGTAAGTCTAGCACAGCGGGACAGCCTTCTATCCTGAAGAGAGGGGAAGCACAGGGATTGGCAGAGGACACTGTGGTGGGTACTGGTAGGGTAGACAAGGGCGAAATGGCAGAAAAAGTGGAAGGGGGTATCCATTCTGGTTAGGGAAGTTTTGGGAGGGGCATTGTAGACTACGTTGTCATAGTCAAAAATTGGGTGAATCATTTTCTGTACAACAGCACAGCAAGCCTGCAGTGGGATACATCCATGGTTGTGATACAGGGCACCCAGCTTGGGATGCAGCTTCTTATGGATGGTCTCGATACGTACAGAAAAGTTGAGGTGCTGGTCAAGCCAGACCCCAAGGTATCTAAAAGAGGTGCAGTCCTCCAGCTTAGTCCCATCTGGGGTGTGGAATGTGGGGAGAGAGAGGACCCGGGAGAGTCTCTGCCTTGTGCGGAAGGTCATGGTGACAGTCTTCTTAGTATTCAGGAAGAGCTGATTTGAGCGAAACCAGAGCTGGACATCACTGAAGTGGTGATGAAGTCTGGCTACCCCATCAGAGGTTGGGGGGCCGGATGCATACAGGACAGTGTCATTCGCATACATGTGAATGGACTTTTGGGGGCAGGCAGAGGGCGAATCATTGAGGAAGATGGAGAACAGTAGTGGGCCAAGAACCAAGCCTTGGGGGACACCAGTTGAGATGGGGAGGAAAAGATAGAGTTTCCAATCCTGACAGACTGTGTCTTGCCTACGAGATAGGAGTGGAACCAACTGGTGGTCTCCCTCAAGAGCCCAGGGATGTAGGATATGTGTAGCTATCCCCATGTACACAGACAATTTTTATGGGTTCTTGCCAGTGGCCTAAATTGGATCCTACCACAGATTCTTTAATTAGTGTATGTCCACAACCCGAATCCACCAGTGCCAGAACTGGTTTGTTCCCCACTTGCACCAGGACCGTATATGGATGGTTGGAATTAGGGCCACTGTTGTGGTCCATAGTTACACATTCCACAAAGACACAGTTGATACTGTCACAAAACTTGTGGATATGCCCCACTTTACCACAACAAAAACATATAATGTAGGTATTATCAAATTGTTGACCTGTGGCCCCCCCCAAGTTGGGTGACTAGGGACCGGGGCTTTAGGACTAGGGGAATGATACTAGATCTTGAGGTTATACCCTTGCGAATTGGAGAGGTAACCGTTATTTTACCAACTCACCACTTACCCATATCAGTACACTTATTCCCATCCCCCCATTTCCTTTCTCCTCTCTTCTACTGGATTTTCCCATCAGGTCACCACCCAAGGTATGTCATGGGTTCTGCTCTTCTTAGAGGCTTCTGGTCTCTCCACTTCCAAATAATGTTCGGTGATCTTGATGGCAGCAACCAGGGTGGTTTGCTCCCGATGACTCACCCAGTCACTTACTCAACTTGGCAAAATGTTCAGGTACTGCTAAAACACAATTAAATCCAAAATATCCTCTGCAGAGCACACCTCTGAGCCATTGGGTAGTCAATTCTTCAATTTTTGAGTCGCAACTCTGGTCAGATTCTAGTTTTAAAACAAAATGTGCAAATGTTCCATCAATAGCTCTCTTCAGTTATCCCAATCTGGTCGAAGATAGCCACCTTTACCTGTTCATATTCTTTGGAAGTAGCATTGTCCAGGCTTCGATAAGCAGCTTGTGCCCTCTCCAGTCAGATATGGTGCAATGCGAGTGGCCTAACTTTCCTGCGGCCAGGAAGTGGTACTGGCAGCTCTCTCAAAGGTCATAAGGTAGGCTTCAGGGTCAGCCTCAGGGCTCATTTTTGTTAGCATGGAGTGAGGTCCTACAGTGACTGGATTCCCTGTGACCTGGAGCTGGGACAGTTTCTTTCTGTGCTTGCAGTACCTGCTTTGTAAACTTTTGCTGTTGCTGGTCTATCTGTACCTACTGTTGGTCTCTCTGCACCTGCAGTTGTGTCCGACGAGCCATCCAGTCCCTTTTCATCTGAGTCTGTTGTGATTGCTGTTCTGCCAGCCATTTTAGTACTTTATCTGAGTCCATCTGACCCCTATTTAGACAAGGGGAAGTTTGATCCCACCGCTTAAGCTAACCACATGTAACAAGTGTTGTAGCAAGCCAAGACTTTTGGTGGACACCTCAACACAGTGTCCCAGGGACTTATCTCCATCCCGGTCTCTCCCCATGGTAGGGGTTGGTGGCACCCACCTGCCGACAGACCGAATTCCAGTTCCTGGGAGAGGGCCCTATAGCCTGGGTGCGGAGCCAGTGAGGGGCCATTTTCTGCCTTTTTTCCTCCATTCAGAGGAAAGGATATGTAATGCCATCCAGATGTGCCTGTATAAACTGTTGTGTGCAGGACATTGATGGCCTCTATTACTCCATGCCCCACATCGCGGTCCCAGCTGCCTGCACCCCCCAGCCACTGCTAGTGGTCAGGCGAATGCCGGGCTGTTGTGCCCCCCCAAGAGAAGGAGAGCTGTCCTCCAGATGCTCAATCCTCCTCTCCTCAGCTGACCCCCCCGATGCCCCAAGATTGCTCCCGAAGCCAGGTTGCTGGTGTGGAGGCAGGTGAGGCTTGGTGCCTCAGCCCTCCATGCCATCAGGCTGGCTTGGAAGGCTATAGTTTAATAGTGGTAGGACTGTACTCGAAAACACAGGACACCTTGCTTCCAGGGTGACTTTCTGACATTGCCTGAACAGTACACAGAGATTTTTATTTGGGAGACTGATACTATTGTCTACATGGGTTGCAAAAGAAAGGGTGTCATCCAGGGTGACTCCGAGGTATTTAAAAGAAGCAACTTGATCCAATATAGTTCCGT
The DNA here is from genome assembly GCA_016271365.2 of Neoceratodus forsteri. NCBI lineage: Eukaryota > Metazoa > Chordata > Ceratodontiformes > Ceratodontidae > Neoceratodus > Neoceratodus forsteri. The sequence continues at coordinate 451,317,924 of JADMNL010000024.1, forward strand.
CAGCATTGTGGATGGCAAGGGGGCCATTTCTTCGCATGAAGGCCGGTGAACAGCACAGTCTTGGTAGGACAAGGTTATTTAGTTTAAATCAATCCTCCAGGGACTCAAAGCTATTTTGTGGGTCTCAGGACAGTATCTCTTGGCGTATACTACTGTTAAAAATAATGGCATCATCTGCGTAGAGAACCACCTTTGAAGTAGGGCATGCTTCAGGGAAATTATTTATAAATAGACTAAAAAGGAGCAGCCATACTGGCTGACAGTATAGCCTAGAGGTTAGAGGAACGAGGTGTGAGTGAGCTTGATACATCCAGCAGACCAGACCTGAGTTTGATTCTCAAAACCTCCACTTGCATACTGTGTGACTCTGAGCAAGTCAGTTAACCCCCCCAGTGCTCCCAGGTCGCCCCTGAAAACAGGCACGTGTGCCTAGTGGGCCTTAACCGGTTACCAAAGACTAAAATAAAAAGAATAAGAAAATATTGAGCCTTACAACACCCCTGTTGAGACACTTTTAACATCTGCTAATGCACCTTCAATTTTTAACCGTAGCATGCAATCAGAGAGGTAGCTATGGAACCATGTTACTGTGTCTGTTAAGATGCCTAGTGTGTGCAGCTTATCGAGCAACAGTGTGTGATTTACTAGCTCGAATGCTTTTGTCAAATTAATGTAGATGGCACCCACCAGGTGGCCATCATCGAGTACCTCATGCAGGAAATTGGTGTACTCAATAAGGGCAGTATTAGTGCTATGGAGCTTCCTGAACCTGTGTTGCTGTTTACACTGAACATTGTACTTGCAAAGGCAGGTGACAAGTTGGTCTTATATAATTCTTTCAAGGGCCTTAGACAGTGGAGAAAGAACTGACACGAGCCTGTAGCTGGCACTGTTAGAGCAGCCTCCATTTTGGTGCACTGGTGTGACTAGTGAGGTTTTCAAGATTCCCAGGAACTGGGAGTATTGCAGGGAAACGTTAAATATTTTGTTCAGAGGAACGCAAGTTCCTCTAATGCCAAGGCCATCAGCTTCATGTCAATCTTATCACTCCCACCCTAGTTTTACCAAGGTCTCTCTTCACATATTTGAAGGTGTCTGCTAGAGAGATGGGTCTGAAATAAAATTTTGGATTGTTAGGATTATGATCAGGGCTACTAGTAATGTCATTGCAGTGTTTGTCAGTGGGTCCTACCTCCACCTTGGGGGGGGGTCAGGACAGATCTGAGATCTGTGAAGGCATTATTGAATATACTGGCTATCTCATCAGGGGCAAGGGTGACAGTCCCGTTGGTACTGCGCATCTTAGGGTGTGTTTTATTACTTTTTCCCAGGAGTTCCTCTATGTCATCCAGGAATTTATTTCTGTTGCTCCAAATGTTTACTTGTTCTTTATAATGAGATGCTTTTGCCTGCCTTATTCCCCTGGTACACTTAATTCAGGCTTCTTCACACCTTTGCAGGTCAGCAGGTGAGCCGCATTCTCTAGCTCGTTGCCACAGATTGTTCCTATCATGCATTTGGGCTAGATGTGCAGTGGTGACCCACCATGCTGAAATGCCTCAGACCTTGCAATTTGTATGAGGGGCAAATTTGTCACAAGTAGCATTAAATTGACATATGAAGAATTCTAGGGCTGTGTCAATATCAAGGAAATCTATGCATACCAATTCCATGGGGGCACTTGTAACTATGTTTACCAGAGAAGCTGCCCTCTGTGGCAGAGGTTTGTGTCTCACAAATATGCTGCAGTTTTTGCAGTATTGTTCCATGTCACTCCCCATACATGGTCAACAGAAGCAAGCACAAGCAAGGTTCAAAGTTCGCTCACTTCCAGTGCCATCAGGCAGGGCACACAATATGACATTTTTGAATTTGGAAGGTAAGACCAACTGCAGCTTTGGAAAACCTTGTGATCCTTGGATTTCTTGGTACAGCAAGTTATCTTTGATTTTTAACTTGGGCCGCTCCCACAGTAGCAACTGCATCAGGAGCATAGGTACACCTGTGTGGCATCACCTCCTTTCTTCACAGTGAAGACAATGTCTTTCAAGCTAGAGTACATTCTTTGCTCTCTTTGTAACTCTTGGGGCGTTAACTGTGGGAGAGTGGTCAGATATACTGCAGCAAACAGCCACTAGGGGTGCCAAGACTGCTAATGAGGTGATGAGCATTTGCAGTAGACTGCGGCTCATCTATATTGAACATTTTGCACAGCACTTGGACAGTTTACTCTGGAATTCGTACCCACATTTGGTTGTCTGTGGATGATGCATTTGGTCATCTTAACAGGGCATCAGTGTCCACATGATTCAAGTCAGGTCCGTATTCTGCACAATAGTCATAAGCTGACAAAATGGGTAACTATCTGTCTCCAGCAGTATCTAACTTTGCAGTTGTTTTTATGTATGTCAAAGGGTTATCTGTTCTGACAGTGGTATGTTCTCTGTACAAGCATTTGTGAAACTGGTCCACAATTGGTCACTTGAGTGCAATGAACTCCATTTTATGAATAGGGTGTTTTTTTTCTGCTGTGTTCAAGTTCCTACTGGTAAAAGCAACTGGCCTCATTCCTTCAGGGTAACTGATACGGTACAGCTCCAAGTCCGCAGAGGCTGGCATCTGTATATAGAATATAGGGCTTTGCTGGATCAGCATATGTGAGTACTGGTGCATTTGTTAGGCAGTAGATGATTTCTTTTAATGATTCATTACACTGAGCATCTCATGTCTGGCTGAATAGGTCACTTGGCTTGAAATACTTTTTGTTTAGATCTGTAACTGCAGAGTTCATTTTGTCTTTGTTGTTTGGTAGGTAAGCTTGGGTTAGATTCTGCAATGGTCTCACAACTCAGGTATAGTCTTTGACAAAGTGCCTGCAGTATCCACAGAAGCCTAGGAAATGCTGTTAGTCTTTTAGGTTCTTTGGCTCGGGCCAAATGGTCAAGGTTTCAGCTTTGCTTGGATCTGTTTGAATTCCTTAGGCTGACAAAATATGTCCAACATATCTGACAGATCTTTGGAAAAATTGGCATTTGTCGATAGTGAGTGTGAGCCCGTACTCTTTTGGTCAATCTAGCACCTTCATCAGAAGAGCCTCATGCTACTTGAGTCTTTCCAAACACAATAACATTGTCAAGGTAGACCAAGCACTCTAGGAGGTTCATGTCTCTCATTACACATTCCATTAGACTCTGGAATGTTGCTGGGGCACCAGATATGCCTTGGGGCATATTAAGGAATTCATAGAAGCCAAGTGGACTTATGAAAGTTATTTTTCTCTCTGTCCTCTGGATCCATCAGTATCTGGTAGTACCTGCTTCTCAGATCTGGAACTAAAAACTATTTACTTCCATTGAGACAGTCTAAAGCATCCTGAATCCTCAGCATTGTATACTGATCTGGGTGGTTCTCTTATTCAGAGTCCTGCAGTCAACACACATGTGAACTGTACCATTTTTCTTGTGAACCTCTATGATGGAAAAGCCGTAGGGGTGTCTCGATTCTTGGATTATTCCTGCCACAAGCAATTCCTGCAGATGTCTTCTCACATCATCAGTGTCTGCTGGGGCCAGACATTGGGATGGTTCTCAAAAAGGGCAATCATCATACAGTCTGATGTGCTGTTCCACTCCTGTAGCACGTTCAGCATCCCACTCATGCAGGGGAAAGAATTTGGTTTATTCTGACTCACTCTGGTCTTCCATTTCTCAGGTACTAAGGATTCTTCAAAGTCAAAGAATTTTTGTTTTCTATAAGTACCTTATCGGCTTTTCTTTCCTTAGTCCCACTCCAGCGCATCCCCGATGTGATGCAAGCATGTGGAGGCATCTGTATGCATGCCTTACAGGACGCCCTACCCTACTGGTTGTACTGTTGCCACCTGCGCCTATCACTGGACCTCCATCTGGTGATGACGGGACTACAGGTGGGTGATCCCCCTGCCTGGGAGAGGAGAGCCACTGCTCAATCCTGCTCCCACCCTCCCCCCATGATGGCATCCCAGCAACCCAAGGTTGTTCCTTAACCTGGGTCACCAGCATAGCATGAGGTAAGGCATCCAGCACCTCAGCCCTCAGTGCCACCAGGCTGGCAGTAAAGTCAAAGAACTTACAGTCATGTCCAACACTCTCATCTTCCAGGTTGGGTTGGGGCTGTACAGCTGTGTTTGCACATTACACCCAGGCCAATGTTTGAGCTTTTCTTACTGTAATGTCTCAATCAGTCACGTTCTTCACCTGGACTGTGATTCTTCTTGTGTAGGCATGTGCTTTCACAGGTAGCACACATGGTTTAACAAGATGTTCTGGTTCTTCATGTCCTGCTTCAGTCTCATCACATTGCTGGTGCTACACTCTGCATTAGGGAGGAGAACAAGCTCTTCAGGCTCTGGGTATCAGAGGATGACAACAGAACCTTCTCAGTCCTATGGTCTCTTCTGTGTCTGTTTCTGGTAGATCTTATTCCTGGAAAAGTTGGGCTAGCAGTCCAAACATGTTTATTGATTCCAATGAGGATGGGCATATTGTCAAACATTCCAGGCTGCGGGCAGACCAATGCCGACATTTCAAATGTGTCATCAACTCCATCTACTGTTGAGGGGAAAGCAATTCAGACTTCCATGTAACCAAGGTAAGGGTAGGATTTTTCACTCAGGGACCACACATTCAGACCTTCCAATCATTGCAGTTTACAGGTCTTATCTACATGAGCGTCAGAACAGTTGTTGGAAATGATGGTGACTTGTGAGACACTGTCAAGAACAGCTTGAGCTGACACTCCACTGATTGTAATGATTGTCTCAGCTGAAGGAGTAACTTGTCAAGGTGCTCTGGTAAAGTCCCTTGTTGTGGTTTGACAGTGAACTTGACTACTGAGGTGTCACAGAAGATCTGGAGCATGTTGCTAATAGGACTTGCTTCTGGATTCTTCCAAGCAGTTTTTCTGTGACTCTCTGCAGATCTTCTTGTGACTGACACTCTTTCCTCATGTATCCATCTTTCCCACATTTGTAGCAGAACATGCCCTCTTTGTACTGACATGGTCTGGGTGATGCACCAAGAGGTGGTCTCCATCTCTGTTACTTGGTTTTTGAAGGATACACATGTGGAGCTATGACTGACTGCAGCTTGTCCTTGCTCTGGGGGTCTCTCCCTTTACCAGGTCATAAACTGTGTGCTGCATCTTTTCAGTTCAGTTACTAGACTGCATAACTCATTGACTTGGGTTTAGAGGTCTCAATCTACATAGGGTATCTATGCTTGCACTTCTATGGCAATTACAGAAAGGTTTTGGCTAGCTGAAGCAACATGTTACCTTTGGTGGGTGTCATGTCCACTATTTGAAGCTACTTTTGCTTTGGCTTATATTGCTCTTATGTGCCTGAATGCATGTTTTCAATTGTTTTGCTGTTTTCATGATATACATCTTGTTGCATAGTCTGGGACAAAGTGAATAAGTGTCTCTTTTGGGATACAAAAATTGGTCTCCTGGTTCAAGCCTGTTTTATAGTGTCTGTGGTAGGAAATGGGTCCTATGCCACTATTTGATTTTTACTTTAACAAGTTTTACAATCTGCACTATTCAACAGACAAACAGATGAAAAAAAATAGTGCTTGAGGAATTTTTTTTCCAAGACCGACTGGACCCAATTTTCCTATCCTTCTCACTGGTTTAATTCCTTCTATCTGTGCCCAATTTTTACATTGCTTGGGTTCTGGGGGACTTTGTTGTTACTCCTGCATCTCAAGGACTAATCTTAACAAACAATTTATTTTATTAATTACAGTGTAACATGGATCCCACAGCAGGGATCTCAGCCCCCTCCCCACCAATTAGTAGGTGAGATTTCTTTATAGTCCCCCCCAATATCTCAATGACCACTCATTCCACTACAAACCCTCCCACCTATCTAGAATTGGTGTCTGAGGCATTTATGTCTGGCTGACAGAAGGGCCAAGAACTGATGACTGATGAGGGAGAGACCTTGGTTGGATCAGGAGCCCACTGGGTACTGAAAGACATCCTACATTCGGTACACTGGTTGCTGAGAAACATCCCACATTCATGCACCTCCACACCTCGTACACTGAGAGACATCCCACACCCCATGTACCAGGCACCATGGGATATCCCAGACTCCATACTACACTGGGCAGCATCCCATACCCCATGCACTGACAGATGTCCCATATCCCATGAATCAACACTCAATGACTCACTAAGCCAGACCAGACACTAGCATGACCAATGTGGCAGTTGAACAGGTCGGTGACATTGACCAGCAGCTGGCAAATTTGAGAGCCACCACACACACAAAAAGCTGAGGTAAGAAAAAGGGTAATCACGGAGAAGGAAAGAGGTTGATGTCTGGTGGCAGTTCTGAGCCTTTATAGTGAGTTCTCCAGTGTAACCTTAAGCTGAGTCCGACTAGCCATCCCATTCTTCTGTGTTGGACTTGGTCCAAAAATGTTGATTAAAATTATCTAATCCAGGTGATTCTGGTGACTGGAAGCAGCAGTGAGTCCTAGTCTGAAAATCAGCTTCGCCTTCGCATGTCAGAGGTGTGCACCTCAGATCAGCCTTCAAAAGTCAGGGGATTATCCTAAAATTGGTCTCCAATGTTAGGATTCGATCCTCAGATCAGCCTCAAATGTCAGGAGTTCCAGCCTCAGATCGGCATCTAACTTGAGGGTTTTGATCCTCAGATCGGCTTCAAATGTCAGGGGTTTACAATTTGTGATATAGTGTAGCTTTCACATTTGCATGCTTTGCTGCCTGTGAAGCTGAAATTAAAGAGAAATTTAGTAACTAAAGAGAAAACATCACAAATGGTTAAATATGTGTGGAAATAAAGCAGGAACTGAACAAAACTGTCTGGCACATGAAGTGACCACATTTAAGTTCAATAAAAAATTAATATAATCGAAATATAAAAGGTAAGAAAAATTTCAGAAAGATATCATATAAGGCCTAGTATAATGTTGCTAACTGGTTACAAGTTCCTTGCCCTGGGCGGACTTTGTATCTCTGGGGCCCCGGAGCCCACGGCTAGAGGGAAAGGGAAAGGGAACATTGTTTAACCAGGAGTAGCACACTAAGCCAAAGCTTGTTTCCAGATGCGGCCTGGGAGCACAAGCAAGTTAAGTGACTTGCTTGGGATCACACAGCATGCACCTAGGCTGCGGTGGGATTCAAACCCAGGTCTCCAGATCTGCAGCTCAGAGCCTTAACCCACTGCACTATACTGCCTCCTAGAGAGAGAGCAGAGAGAAAGTACCATTCTGGATCCTCGGTTCAGTCCTGTCCTGACCTGGATTTCTGTTACTCTAGGGGACCAGTCTCACCCTCAGGTAGTCAAGTTAATTCAGGCTTACTTTCTTGTTCCTCCTCCGTTTGAAATGACTTCAGGTTCTCCTGAGAAGTGGCAGATTTTATGACAAGATTTTACTCCGCAGAGGACCCTGACCTGATTTATCCCTTTACACAACATTAACTAATCAGGGCTCACTCTGTGTCTTTTTCCTCTTTCTTATGTTTTTATTAAGTAATGATGTTCCATTTCCAGATAACGTTTCAGTCTTCTGCTGCACCCCCTTCACCCCATTATTAGATTCTCAGGGATTATTGCATTACAGTTACATTTTAGTTGGACATATCATTGAGCAAGACATGATTACCATGGTACTGCTAACAGAATTTCTGCTGACAGAATGACATTGTTATTAGAATCATATTTTGTCTAAGGATATAATTAATTTTTTTCTTTTGATAAAAAATACATTTCATTAAACTGATAATTTTAGCCCCTCTTCAGCAAATCAGTGTTCACAGCACATGGGCAGTATTGCCTTCTTCCATTCCAAAAACCTAGTATTTGCAAAATTTTCAAATCCTTTTCAATATTTTTATTTCTTATTTGTTTTTCGGGGTCTGGTTTCGGGTAATGAGGAAGAGGCCTCCAGGTGTAAGCTGACCAGTTCTAGCCATGGGGAGGTGAGCTCTGCAAGCAGGGAGAAGGCACATAGACAGAAGGCGCAATTCACCAGCCAGCAGCTGCAGGAACTTGAGCCCACCTTCTAAAGGAATCGCTATCTAGACCTGAGTGCCAGGGAGGAGATAGAGTGTGGACCAACTTGATTGAGGTGAGGATCAGGGTAGGGCCAGACATCCTGAGACCTGAATATATTAACCTACAGTGTAGCCCCTACAAGTGAGCGTCAGTTGCTAGGAGGAAACATCAAAAGCCCAAGTCCCTTCTCTGTGCCTGCTCAGGGAAGGGAGGAAAAAGAAACTGCTAGGAAAAGTTAACATTTGTAGGCATGACATGAAGTATGGGGCCTAGTGTCATCAGTATAACTATTTAATATCATAGATGTTGTGCAGTGGGGTATGACTATTCCCCACTGACACCACGGTATGGAGTTGGTTCTGTGATTTACCCATTTATAAGAATTCTTTACCCTCAGGGTACTGTACCTTGTGATCTTCTTGGTAAGTATACATTTATCCAGGCCTACCTTACAGCTCTGTGCTGTTTTCCTGCCTACAGTCTCCACTGGTCATCTGTTCTCTAGGTTTACCACCCTCTTGGAGAAAAAGAGCCTCTTGATGTTACCTCCTGAATTATTACATTTAGCTATAGATCATGTCCCTGCAAGCTGCTACTAGATACAAGATCAAACATTTTTGACTGTTTTATCTTATCAGCTCTAACAAGTATATCGATAATTGATCTCATGTTCCCTCTCAGCCTTCTTTCCTCCATGGTTACCATCTTAATGACCTCCAGTGCCTCCTTGTAGGTTTTGTCCCTATGTCACTGATTATTTTGGTGGTCCTGCATTGCATCATTTTATCTGCCTCAGCGTCCATTTTGTATTCAGGAGACTAGAACTGTACACTATACTCCAGGTAGTACCTGACTAGGACCTTTTAAAGTGAAAGAGATACTTCCTCTGCTCTGCTTTACACCCACCCTTTTTTTATCCACCCTAACATGTTAACCTTCCTTCCAGCTGCCCACACTGCCTGTCCTGCTTCAGCCCTTTGCCTATTATAACCCTGGCTCCTTTTTCTTTTCAACAAAACAGGTGAAGCCCTGTTCTACGTCAAGACAGCGAGTCGGGAACAGCAATGCATAAAAACAGCCCAGAATTACAGCGCGGCCACTCACAGCGATGTCTGTGATTGCAGAGGGCTTCGCCCCCACCCCCCTTATACCAACTCTGGGGGGTCAACTCAGGGAGGGGGGAATCATTGGTCACTGATAAGAGGCTCTGCTGTAATTCTGGGCTGTTTTCATGCGTTGCCATTCCCGGCATGCTATCCTGACCCCAGCTTCCACAGCAATGATGAAAATGATGAAGAGCAGTGGTCCCAGCACCAATCCCTAAGGGATGCCACTGAATACTCCTCTCAGGTCAGAGTAGCACCTATCCACCACCACCCTCTTCTTCTTGCACCCAAGCCAGACAGCAATCCGTCTTGTGTATGTCGCATGTGTACTGCACTGGTTTACTTTGCTCAGAAGCATGTAACAAATACAATGTTTGTATTATAAGTTTTCAAACATAAAGTATAGTAAAATACAGTTTGATATAACTGCTTTTTTAGTTAGCTACATACATGAGAGAAGTTGCTTTGAAGTAAAGAAAGGTGAATGATAAAGAAGACGGAGATTGGAGCAGTTAGGATGAGAGAACACAGAGGAGGTCATGTTGATGTTGTTGAGGCCTGGGAGTGTTCCTCGCAGTATATGCTTTCTTGAAATGGGACAGTATGGCACATTTGCAGGCTTATAGGTTTTCGTGAGGATTTAAAGTGAATTTCCAACCTACTGGAAACTCTGTTTGGGCTTTATAACCCAATACCTTATAGTAGTGTTAGCCAATTGCTGCCAAAAGTATAATTTCTTACTGTTTCCGTTTAGGTAGGGAAAGAATTGTAACTGCAGCCGAACACATGGCAGGCCAATCCCTTCCACTTTCAGATCTGCCGGCCCCACCCCCACGCCCAGACGTTTCATGACATCAAAGCAGGGAGAGCATGGGGGCACATCCCATACAAGTTTATGGGGACATTTTTTTCAGTGCCTTGTTATGTAGGTTTAAGCAATCTTAGAGGAAGAAGAAAGCCACTGCTCAGCTAATAGTGGTCCTATTAGTTGAGCAGTGGCTTTCACTTTCCTCTAAGGCTGCTTAAACACACATAAAAAGGCACTGAAAAGATTTCCACATAGACTTGTATGGGGCATGTCCCTGCACTCTCCCTGCTTAGGTGCCACAAAATGTCTGAGTGTGGGAGCGGGGATGGCAGACTGGGAAGTGGAAGGGATTGGCTGGCTGTGGGTTCAGCTGCAGTTACGATCCCTTCTCTACCTAAAAGGACACTGTTAAAAATGATGCTGTTGGCTGCAACTGGCTAACGCTGCCATAAGGTATTGGGCTATGAAGCCCAGATGTGTAGATCAGAACATTTCTTTAATGCTGTGGCGAACAGAGTTCCAAGTGACAGGTACAACAGCAGCAGCAAAAATGGGCTTTCCAGACAATTGTTTTAAGAGTTCTTGCAACATGCAGTATGTATCTGACCTGGACTCCCTGATGATACAGTATATCTAGACATGTTCTTTAAGGAGGCTGCAGATATAGTCTTGGAAATGACCATAAATGCATCTATATACAGGGCCATTTAATTTCATACTCCATTTATTAAAACAGTCCATAAACTGTAGATGATACGACCACTCATCACTCATTTTTACTCTGCAGTTTTCATACTAAAGGTTGGGTGCCTTTCAATACCTTTAATACTTTGACTGTTCTATTGCCATGGGGTGATTGGAGATAAGCGATTAAATACTCATGTCTATATCAGTATATACAGTAGCTTATATGTCATAGGTAAACAGGTTATTGATATTTTTCTTCCTCATGTGAATCCGTCGGTGAATAGAGAGCCACGCTTTACTTGTGAAACTCTTACCACAGTCTGTACATATAAATGGCTTCTCTCCAGTGTGGATCTTCTGATGTACAACAAGATTTGCTTCCTGGCTGAAACTTTTTCCACATTCAGTACATTTAAAAGGTTTCTCCCCTGTGTGTATTTGTTGATGTACAGCAAGATTTGCTTTCTGGTTGAAACTCCTCCCACACTCTGTACATTTAAAAGGTTTCTCCCCTGTGTGGCTCTGTATGTGGTTAGTGAGGTCTGTTGTATTTGTGAAACTTCTCTCACAATAGCGACATGTAAACTCGGTCATTTCTGAGTGAATCCACTTGTGACGAGTATGATTGGCTTTGTCTATAAAACGCTTCCCACACTCGGTGCAATGGAAGGGTTTCTCCCCTGTGTGAATCCGCCGGTGATTGGAGAGCCATGCTTTACTTGTGAAACTCTTGCCACAATCAGTACATGTATATGGCTTCTCTCCTGTGTGGATTTTCTGATGTACAGCAAGATTTGCTTTCTGGCTGAAACTCTTCCCACAATCAATACATTTAAAAGGTTTCTCTCCTCTGTGGATCTGCTGATGTACAGCAAGATTTGATTTTTGGCTAAAACTCTTCTCACACTCTGTACATTTAAAATGACTCTCCCTAGTGTGGATCTGCAGGTGGTTAGTAAGGTCTGTTTTATTTGTGAAACCTTTTCCACAATCACTGCATGTAAATGGAGTCTTTTCTGAGTGAATCCACTGGTGGCGAGTAAGACTTGCTTTACCTAAAAAACTCTTCTTGCACTCAGAACATTTAAAAGGCTTCTCCCCTGTGTGAATCCATTGGTGATTAGTGAGCCATGCCTTACTTCTAAAATTCTTCCCACAATTCTTACATGCATATGGCTTCTCTCCTGTGTGGGTCTGCTGATGTATTGCAAGATTTGATTTATAACTGAAACTCTTCTCACATTTAGGACAGTTAAAAGGCTTTTCCCCTGTGTGAATCCGTTGGTGATTAGTGAGCCATGTTTTAGTTCTGAAACTCTTCCCGTAATCACTACATGTGTATGGCTTCACTCCTGTGTGGATCTGCTGGTGCATACCAAGATTTGATTTCGTACTAAAACTCTTCCCACATTCAGTACATTTAAAAGGCTTCTCCACTGTGAGGTTCTGTTTTTGGTTAGTAAGATGTTGATTAACTGATGTCTTTTCAGAATCACTGCATGCGTATGGAATCTTTTTTGAGTGAATCCACTGGTGTCGAATACGATTTGATTTCTTGCTAAAACCCTTTCCACACACAGTACATTTAAAAGGTTTATCTCCTCTGTGGATCTGCTGATGTACACTAAGATTTGCTTTCTGACTGAAACTCTTCCCACACTCTGCACATTTAAAAGGTTTCACCCCTGTGTGAATCAACTGGTGTTTGGTAAGATTTGATTTAGTGCTGAACCCCTTTCTACACACAGTGCATTCAAATGTTTTTTCCCTAGTGTGGCTCTCTTGGTCATTAGTATGCATTTTTTCAGTTGTGACATTCTTCCCATAGAAGCTATATGCACGGGCCTTTTCTGAATGAATCACCTGATGTGTAGTAAAATCTGATTCAAGTTCAAATCCCATCTCACACTCAGTACATTTCAAAACTTTCTGTTCCACCAACTGCCTGCAAACTGGGCGTGTACCCAGCTGCTGTTTAGTACTCTTCCCACTGGTGGTAGATTGAAAAGGTTTCAGTGTTTCATCAGCTCTCTGGTTTCTCTTTGCTTTGTGAGCCAGCTGATGTTTTCTCAATTTGGGTTTTAGAAATATCAATTGATCTGGGAAACTTTTCTCATGCATGGCACTTCTAAAACTCCTCTCTTCTGCGAGGGTCTGTTGATGTGCAGGAAATTCTGACTGAAGACCTTTCTCATGATCAGCAGACTTAGGCACTAGAAATTTGAAGAAAAAAGATAAACATCATTATTTGGTTTTCGGTGGCTGACGATAAACACTCTTTCTAACACAACTAAATTGCCTATTTATAAACTGAGAAACAAAAATGATTTGAGGGAATTAATGTTATAAAGTGCCATGGATAAGGAGGGTTTCATCCAGGAATTCTTATTATAAGAAGGGTCTCAGAAATGCTGCAATCTGATTGGCTGTTAGGATTCCAACAGCCTTACATTAATCCCTGTCACACTGTCATGTACAGTCTGATCACCATGGCACATGGATTCTTCATATCAGCATTCCATCCTCTAGCACTGCTGAATGACTGAAACAATGTATTCTGATTTTGAACCAGCATTTTTAAACTGTTGGTGGAAGAACTTTTTATTAAAAATCTCCCTCTAAATGAGGAAAACATTGAAAAAGTATACTTTTAACGCTTTTCTTTTGGAATAATTTTTATAATAGCTGTAAGGCACTCCCAGGAGTTAGATTAACAGTCAATTACCCCCTGGGACAAAATGGTACTCGGTTGTGCCCTGTGCCACATTACACCCCTAGGGGGTGATTAACAGACTGTTAATCTAACACCTGGTCATGCCTTATTGCTTAATACAATAGGCTCATACGTTAGCAGCACCACCTGCAATAATTCAGTGAGTCAGTTAGGTCAGGGTGTATCCCTGATGCCTGAAAGTAGGCCCGAATAGGCCCTACTTTTGATAAATATTTTCCCTTAAAGCTATGATTACTTTGAATCTGATTAATGGAATCAGATCTGTTGGATCCTTTTTTTCAATTTAGACTTTTTGCCACCTTTGTCCACCCCAACTGTTCCTCCTTCTGACTGGTTCTGCCAGCCCTGTCACCTGACTTCTCCAGGGCTTACTTTCCCTCTGTCATCCACTGCTACAGTACTGTGAGGGCACTGGTGCAGGGTCTGTGAGAGACTGGGCCTTAATCCTGCAGTTGGGGATTTTGTCTGTCTTGGTTTTCATCCCAGGCCCACCTTGTGTGCATCAGGCTCAATGTGTGATGTCTGCATCCATGGAGATGCCCCTGGTAAACTGTGTGTGGGGTCCCTTCTGCTGTGTGGTCTTACTGCATTGCCACCCAGACTCCTCCAGGTGGCAGATGTGCAATGGGACACAAACACCCCCCTCCTCAAGGGAGGAGAGTTGCTCTAGGGACGTTCAGTCCTCCACCCCAGCCAACCCCTGAGCAACTCTGACCATTCTTGAACCAGAGTCACCAGCGTGGCAGAAGGTGGGTTATCAGTGTCTCAGCTCTCCATACCACTGGGCTTGCCTAGCTTTGTTGGATTCTTATGTAACCCCTTGTTACCCGGGGTTACTAGAATCCCAGTAAGACCTAGTGGTAGGCAGGGAAGGCAGCTTGTGAAACTCCAGTTAAATAGATTTCACACTGTATCACTCTGTTCTCAGTCTCAGCTGAGACTGAGGGATGACATCACCAATAGAACTTTCACAGCTGCATAAGCCACATTGGAATCTGCAGCACAGGGAGTTAGATAGAACGTTGGGAGTTTTCAAAGGGAAGAGTTCAGTTCCAGTTTGCCTTCAGTAAGAGAAGGTCAGAGTTCCAGTTTGCCTTCAGCAAGAGAAGTTCAGTTCCAGTTTGCCTTCAGTAAGAGAAGGTCAGTTCCAGTTTTGTGTTCAGTAAGAAGGAGTCAGTGTCAAGTGGTGGAGACCACTGTTCGGGTCTCAGTGCCCCTCCCTCCGGGGGGGGGATGTAAAGATCCCCATGCAGATTCCTGGGGCAATCCCCTTAATTCTGTCAGGAGGAAGAAAAACTGCCAATTCAGTTCAGCCTATGTTTGGAAAGTTGGAAGATTTGTGATTCACCTGTGGGGCACCTGCAACTAAAGGGTGAGTGTTTGCTCTAACATGAGAGGGCAAAAAATGTGTTTCTTCAGCCTGGGACATGTGAGGAAATCTAGGAATTGAGCTACAATTTGGGAAGCCTATAGGACTAGGTCAAACAAATGGAGTAGTGTCAAATGCTAGAGTGCTGTGTGATTTCAAGTAAATTGTAGAGGGATGCGACAGTTCATCTACCATTTAATCTACATTCAGAAGTTTCAGTTTTCCAGAGAAATGGCCAGGTATGGGCTGTGGGAGCTGGAGGTGGGCACACCCCATCTTTAGTAACCAGGTCCACCTCTACGGATTTCTGCTGTGGTTGCTACTTTGCCTCATGCACTTGGCCAGTGATGGGGAAGTACCCAGATGTGGGGTTGCAAAAGGGAAAATCTCTCTAGGAGTCACAGACTCTAAGTGGTGTGGGGAGCCACAACAAGTGTAAAGAAGAATTCTCTTTGTGAGATGGGAGTCATAAGAAGTAAGGAGGAAATCTCTCTAGGAGTCGAAGACTCTAAGTGGTATGGGGAGCCACGACAGGATAATTGGTTCATTCTTCCAATGGACCATGAATCAAGTGGCCGGCGGGGGAGCCGGACCAGTCGGGCTGTGTACCCAAAGCGCATGCAAGTCCGGGCTGTGTGCCTGGTGGGTCCAGAGCCTAAAAACAGTATAATTGGTTCATTCTTCCAGTGGACCGCGTTGTAGTCTCTAATCTGCATTACCAGTAAATGTAGCCCCATGGGGGTCCGTCTATGCTTTGTTGTTTTCAGCTAGTTTATGAATAAAATCCACACTGTAGAATCCCATTCCTGGTTCTGGACATTACAGTTATTGCTTCCTGTGTTCAGATTTACTTGGGTGCCCCTGTGCAGAGTAGCCAAACCTAGGTCCCCCTGTGCCAAGTAACCTCATCCTCCCCAAACCCAGGTCCCCACCAGGTACTGCTGTCAGCTTCAACAGCATGCCACCTGTCGTTTGGCAAAAAGGCAGGGGTGAGGGGTTACACTTATCTGTTTGGATTCAGGATTTTCAGAATTGAAGACCGGAAATTGTAAATCCTAAAAATGGTCAATTTGGACTTGGAATCAAAATTTGAAATACAGTTCTAGAATCCGAAGTCCCATTTTGATTGCATGCAAGAAGTGCTTCCTGTCTGCCAGGATGTTTAGGATTTGGAATTCCAATTCAGAACTGGATCTTTCGAAATTCTAAAAAAATCTTATCAGTACAAAATTTGGCAAATCCAAACACCCCATATCAGAACCAGGAAACTGTAGACCAATAAGCTTAGCATCAGTTCCAGGAGAACATATGGAAACAGTAATGAGAGATAGCACTGTTGATGTTCTGCTTTTCATTACTTCATCAGGAAGTAGGCTGGGGAAAAGTCCCATTTTCAGCAATGCTTGGAACATGTACAAGACAATAAAAAAACAAGGATGAGACTATGTAAGACATTAAATGTTAAAACAAGTTATATAATATTTAAAGGAGAACTCAGATTATCTGAAACTCCCCCTCCTCACCGAAAACTCACCACATGGTTAAGCTTTTTGCAACAACAACAAAAAAAAAAAGTACCTGCACATACTTGATGTTATGTTCATAAACTCTGCTGTCAGACAACATGGCGGGTGCTGTATGGTACCATCTTGTGTTAGAGTGTGGTGCTGCACTGTTCACTTGTATTTAAAAGCTTACAAGTGAGCAGTGCGGCGCTGCATTCTGACAAGATGGCACCACATAGCACCCACCATGTTCCCTGACAGCGGAGTTTATAAACATAACATCAAGAAAGTGCAGGCACCTAATTTTTTTTCTGTTGCAAAAAGCCAACCGAGTGGTGAGGCTTTGGGGAAGAGGGGGTAGGAAGTTTCAAGTAATTGGAGTTCTCCTTTAAGCAAGCTAGATACAGATAAACAGATTATTCAGGGAGGTTAAAATTTATATTTGGAAACAATCACCTAAACAAACACAGTTTAGCATTGCAGCCCCAATAAGGATGATGTAAAAATGTTATATTTATTCATTCAAAGGATGACGTAAAAATGTTATATTTATTCATTCATTTCAAATTTGCATTAAACAAGTGGCAGGATGGCCCCATGATGATATACAGCCACCTCTAAATGGTCAGTGCAAATCTAGGGTTACCAGTCCCAAAGTATATGTTCCTAAATACAGTGGCACCCATCCTAATCCTGTGCTTTACCACAGGAACATTACCATATTAAAGGAAAAGGGAAAGGGAAAGGAACATTGTTTAACCAGGAGTAGCACACTAAGCCGAAGCTTGTTTCCAGATGTGACCTGGGAGCACAGGGAAGTTAAGTGACTTGTTCAGAATCACACAGTATGCACCTAGGCAGCTGTGGGATTCAAACCCAGGTCTCTAGATCTACAGCTCAGAGCTTTAACCTACTGTTTCTATACTGTCTCCTGAAGGGGACACTGTCAACCTGTTTTGCATCATATTATTTCTAGTTAAAAAACCAAATTTTATTATTGCTTACCTTCTCTAAAATTAATTGATGTTGCTGTTTGTTTTGTCTGTTTCATTGTTTAGTAGAATTGAAATGCATGCTAATGTACATTTATAAATAACTTTGTTTTGTTTACAATCCTGGATCTGTTCTTACTGCATACTTCCTGAGCATAAGAAGCACCCCCAAACAGTGCATTCACTCATGAGGTAAGTAGCCACCTAAACTCCCACTGCATCATGAGGGGCTAGACTATATTGTGGGTGTTCCCAAGTCCAGGAAAGATGCAGTTGGAGCTGATTAAGGAATGTAAACAAACATGTGTTGGTGTGGTAACACCAGCATGGTGGGCAGTCTGTTTTTCACTTTTTAAAAGAAAAAAGAATCAGAATCAAACTACCAGCTACATCAGCAGTCATTACAGAATGTTGACAGTCATAAAATGTGTTTTTTAAACATGGGACACTTTGAGGACTAAGAGGGTTGACAGTGTCCCCTTTAAAATACTGTATTACAGCTCTTTAATACTGCTTATGGAATTTTGTAAAGGTGTCCTGAGCTTGGGAAGGGCGCCTTTTAGAAATAAGCTTTATATTACATTTACCCTAATGGCAGTATTACTCAAGGTACCACATTAGCTGAAGTGATACTTTTTAGTGCTTGGTCAGCACAAGGTAACACTTCAGCTAATGAGGTATTTGGAATGATTCTGTGGTAAAGGGGAAGTGCTGTAATATAGTACTGTAATGTGGTAACTTTACTGGGGGAAAGCAGAACATAAGGATGGCTGCCACTGTATGTACTGCATGATCATCAATGGCATATTAATCAGTCTGCTCTGCCTCTTCTGCTTTCTCTCTAATATGAAATGATGTATTTAGGAGTATTTTAATTGGAAGTTTGATTTATTTATATGATTTGTTTAATATGTTTTTATGTAAAGTGCTTTGATATTTTGAATTGCGCTATATAAATAAAAATTATTATTATTATAAAGTCTCTTCTTTATGACTTTTCATCTCCTGCCTGCAACTGTCCATGACCTTTCACCTCTTGTCTTCCTTCCCCTCACTAGTTTTGCCCTGGCCGTGCTGTTCCCTTTCCCCTTTCTGTACCTGTAAGAGTAGTTTTCCCCTGCCTAATATAACTCAGTTTTATCTACTACATGTATCTGTGTACTGATTTGCATTCAGTGTTTATGATTATGCTCCTCTGATGTACTGTATTGCTCTACATAACTTCTATTTTTTATGTATTATTGTTAATACTGTTTTATGTTTTTTCCACCTTTTGATCTTTGCCCATTTCTCCTCTCCCCAGCAGTTCAGTATACCTTTCCTGGTGAAACTTTTGAAATAAATAAATTTCAGAAATACCACAGGTACTACATTTAAACAGCAGATGGAAACTAATTATTCTGCTTCAGTATTTAACTCCTGTGTTCTTTGCTTTCCACAGCTGCTTGGGTTGAGTTAAGGCACCGCAAGCACCCCTGCCTCCTCACTGCTGCCGCTGATAGAAGCCCCCCCCACCACAAGGTATGAGTGCAGCCAACAGAACCCTGAGAGCAGGTGTGTGCTGGCTCCACCTCCACTACCGTGGCGGCTACCCCACCACCACCCCCGCCCTTAGCCAGCTTTACTTTTATAGGAGGTGTCTGATCATGTGCTTCTAACTACCCAGTTTCCCATTTACAGGTTATAAGTGCTTACCACTAGATGTCACCCTGCATCAGATATTGTTAACTCTACCCTAATTTATTGATACTTTACAGAGGCGGATACTGATAATTTTCTCCTGCTTCTTCTGCTGTCTTCCCTCTTCTGATCTAGGGACAGTCCTAATCCCATGTTTCTACAGTGCCCCCTTGCTGTGCTACTCACAACTGGCATCATGGCCAACTCAGGCTCTATGAGTGCTTTTCTCTGCCTGATATTCCTATATATGTCTGATCACTTCATTGCTATCGCCCTGACTCATCCACGCCTGCACAGTGATTGCCCACTTCCAGTACTTGACTGCCCTGAACCCATACGTAGGCATCTCTTAATCCCTTGTCTCCCCAAATTTGATGTTATTTGCCTGGGGCTCTGGCTCCACAGAGGTCTTCATACACAAGCCTCTACAAGCAGTTACACCTCCAAGCATCTCCTAACCTAAGTTTGGACTGCTCTACCCCTCTTAATCCTTTTCTCTCAAGCAGGTGACATCGAGTCCAACCTTGGCCCCATTGCCCCCCCCAGCCCTTCACCCCAGTGGCACCTATCAAAACGACTGAAGATTGCCCACCTCAATGCCTAGAGTCATGTCTAAAGCTTGCCAAGCTTTAGGCATGGGTCTCCTAACACAACCAGACATTCTAGGAATATCTGAATCTTGGCTTAAACGTAACATCAAGCAGCAAAGGTTGCTCTGCATGGCTACAACTGTTTCCAGAAGGATTGGCTGGACAAATGGGGTGGAGGGGTCTTAATGTATGTCAAGACGTGCTTAACGGCTGCTGAAATTCCTTCCCCAGCCCTTGGACCCTCTTCTGTAGAATCTTTATTATGCATCCTAACCCTTAGCTCTGCCAAGAAACTCATCATGGGATATGTCTGCCTCCCCCCCCAAAGAAGCTGCTGCTAACCTACGTCCCTCCCTTCATATCATCCCTTTCTAATCTCCCCCAAAACCTTGTCCTTTGCGGGGACTTTAACCTTGGCTGGTTGAATCTCAACTCCGACAAGACGCGTTCCAGCCTTGCTGACTCTAACCTCACACAGCTCATCTCTGAGCCCAAATGACTAAATGCAAAATCAGGCAACCATACCTTACTTGACAGGATAATTACCAATTGCTCTCATAGAGTAAGAAACATGGGTATCCTCCCTGACAGTATCAGTGACCACTCCCCAACCTACTGCTTGTGGCATAATAACTTCCCCAATCCCCACCCAAAGGTCTCTCTAGTCAGGGATATGTCCCAGTTCGATGTCCAAGCCTACCCTGCCTCTTGTTCTAATGCTAATTGGGGTTCTATCCTCACCCTCCCTGATATTAACCTAGCCCTTGACTTTTTCGTGCACTCCCTGACCAATGTAGTCAACCTCCATGCACACCTGAAAAGATGCAGATCTAAATGCCTCAAGGCACCCTGGCTGTCCAAGGAGCTAAGTAAGCTCATGACAGGGCATGAAAAACATTTAAGCATAGCGGTCTGCCTTCTGACTGGCAGGCCAATAGACAGCTAAGGAACACATGCACGAACTTACTTGTTAAAGCTAAGCGCACCCACTTCTGAAACTTACAAGCCAAGCACCTTAGCAACCCAAAGGAGTTCTAGAAGCAAGTGAACTCACTTATCAAAGGCAAGTCCAATGAAGTGGCAAGCTTTCTCACTGCCAAAGAATCTGTCTTATTTGACCCCCTTCCATTGCTAAGGGCTTCAATGAGTTCTTCACAGATGTACAAAAGTACACCTTGCTCTTCACTGACAACGCCCTGCCCTTTACCTCTCCCCCCCCCCAGCAGATACAGGTAGCCACCCAGCCTTCCATCTTAAGTTGGCCACACTTAAGGAACTAAGCACGCTCCTGTCTAACCTCAAGTCAGAAAGCTCCCCGGGTCACAACACGCTTGAGCCGAAGTTTCTTAAGTTTGGTGCCTCAGCTTTGGCCTTTCCAGTACACAATCTAATCAACAGACCTTTCCTATCTAGTACAGTTCCAGATAGGTGGATGGTCACCGTGGTTGTCCCTTTCCATAAGTGTAGGACCACCTCAGTAGTTGACAACTACAGGCCAATATACTGTATATCCTCTGCCCACTTGTTAAAATCCAAAAGCGAATCCTTTATAACCATCTCCAGAAATACCTAGATTCACACCACCTCATCTCTGTATTCCAACATGGGTTCCGGAAAAGTCGCAGTACCCTCACTGCCCTTGTAAAAGTGTCTGCTGACCTGTTCAGTATGATGTACCGTGGGTTAGTCATGGAAGCAATATTTGTGGACTTAACAAAGGCATTCGACCTGGTTAGAAACACAGAAACATAGAATTTGATGGCAGATAAGGACCGCTTGGCCTACCTAGTCTGTCCATTTCCCTACCTGATGGATAAGCTGCAGATTCTAGTTAATCAACAGCTTATTTCCTCCTACCCCCCACTAGAATTGCCCTATGCCTGTCCCATGCATTCTTGAATTCTCCCACTGTTCCTGACTCCACAACCTCCTCAGGAAGGCTGTTCCATGCATCCACAACCCTCTCTGTGAAAAAATACTTTCTAACATTATCTCTGAGCTGTCCCCTCTATCTTCAAATTGTGCCCCCTTGTTCTTGCACATCTCTTCTTCTGAAAGATACTACCCTCTTGTACTTTGTTAATTCCCTTGAGATACTTGAAAGTTTCTATCATGTCCCCCCTCTCCCTCCTTTCTTCAAGGGTACACATATTAAGCTGCTTTAGTCTCTCCTCATATGTCTTCTGGTGCAGACCCTGCACCATTTTGGTTGCCCTCCTCTGAACAGCCTCCACTCTGTCTATATCTTTGCGGAGATGGGGTCTCCAGAACTGCACGCAGTACTCCAGATGGGGTCTCACTAACTGCCTGTACAGAGGGATAACAACTTCCTGTTTTCTACTGTTGATGCCTCTCCCTATGCATCCCAGTATCCCCCAGCCCTCCTTACTGCCTTCTCACATTGCTTGCCCACCTTTAGGTCATCTGATATAATTACTCCTAGGTCTCTTTTGATTTTAGTTGTTGTTATTAACTCACCCCCCCCTGTGTACTCTTCCCCTGGGTTTTTGTTTCCCAGATGCATTACCTTGCACTTCTTTGCATTGAATCTGAGCTGCCACGTATTTGACCATTCCTCCAACCTTGCCAAGTCCCTTCTCATCCTTTCCACCCCACCTTGTGTATCAACCCTGTTGCAGATCTTTGTGTCATCTGCAAAGAGACATACCTTTCCTTCCAGGTGCTCTCCAATGTCACTTATCAAGACATTAAAGAGGACTGGTCCCAGTACTCGAACCCTGCGGTATCCCGCTAGTTACCTTCCTTTCTTCACTGTGTGGACTCCGTTTACTATTACCCTTTGTGTCCTGTTGTCTAGCCAGTTTTTTATCCAGGCTACCACCTTGGGACCCACTCCAAGGCTGGCTAACTTGTATATTAATCTTTTGTGCGGGACTGTGTCAAATGCCTTGCTAAAATCTAGGTAGGCCATGTCCAAAGCCCCTCTCTGGTCTACTACTTTGGTCACCCAAAGAAATCTTTGGTTAATCACAATCTTTTGTTTTGGAAGTTGAACTCCCTTGGCCTTGACCCGAGCGCACTGTATTGATTTCACAGTTACTTAACTGGCCACTCTCAGAGGGTTAAATGGTCGAGAGCGCTATCAGACTTCAGATCCATTACCCATGGAGTACCTCAAATGTCCATCTTGGGACCACTGTTATTTTCTCTTTTCATTAATGACTTACCTGTGGTGGGGCCTTTGTCCAATTTTACACGGACGATGCCATTATTTACCACTCCTCTCTGGACATCTCCTAGCTAAACAGGACACTCGCTTCTGATTTCCAATTGCTAGAGGACTGGTTTTTGGACAACCAACTAGTTCTCAACATCAAAAAAAAACCAAAGTATGGTATTCTTCAACCCTGTTTCCACTCTGCAACTTCAGCCAATTCTCAATATCCCTTCCCGCTTTAGTGATACCCTTGAATCTGTGCCATCCTTTAAATACTTGGGTGTCACCCTTGATACCTCCCTCTCCTTTGGCACTCACGTAGCTCTCCTGGAACTGCTTTGCCACCTTTGCCCATTCCTCTCCTCAGTCTCTTGCCACAAAAGTGCAAACTCCACCCTTCTCCCTTTGCTCACCTATAGTGCACCACTACTCCTCTCAATCAACGCAACCATTCTCACGTGCCTTAGACAATTTTATCACAGAGTTGGAAGGTTTGCCTTCGGGGTGAACACACATCTCCACAAATGTGATGTCCTGGCATCCTTGGGATGGCCTCCCTATGAGTCCAAACTCCAAGTAATAACACTTGGCTCTGTCTACAAGTTGGTTCACCTCCACCCCCCATCTTACAGAAATCATATAACTCAGTCCTCTCATATGCTTAGATCCTCCTTTCTTCCCCTTCTTTTAACTCCTACACCATGGTTATCCAGGGGCAGAAGATCTTTTGCCTTCTCCACCTTGTCTTTATGGAACTCCTTACCGCATGCGATTTTATCCTGCTCTTCCCGCTCCCAATCCCTACACGCCCTCTTGCTTTACCTGTCGACATCCTCTCAATGTACTTGCTTCAGATAACAACACCCATACCATTTGTGGCTCACCTCCTGGGTGTGGCTAGTCACATGTGCTACTGCATTACTGTATCCCGCACTGCGTTTTGGGCTTTACATTTGTCACTTTAACTGTAATGTACTGTTTGAGCTACTGTTGCACTGTTTGCTTGATTGGCGTTCTCTGCATATGCTGAAGAGCTCATTGTTAATCCTGCTTGTTCCATTCTGTAGCACTGTGCTATATCTCTGTACTCACGAGTAACCATTATTGTTGGATATACAAACCTTGTAAATGTCTGATCCTGGGTTGCCTCTAAAAAAGGGACTGTCTTGTCTCAGTGTGCCCATCCAGTTACCAAAATTCAAAATAAACTTCTGGAGCCACAGGGACTCCAACTCCTGAGGTTGGGGGGGATGGTTACAACCTCCTCTCCTTCAAGCAAGACCTCTTCAAGCTAGTTACATTTTTTGTAAGAATCATTGACAAATGTCATGTTAAGCCCCTTCTCTAGCCATCTACTTACTGCTAGATGTTTGGTTAAGATGATTCTTCTGCTGTTCAGTCTCTTCCTTCTTTACATCACACATTTTCTCCCCATGCCTGATCAGTGATAACAAGTGTCCAACTGGGATCATGTATCCTGTAGATTTATTGAAAACAGAAGCAAGATAATAGAAATGTTATCATTAATGAAAACAAGGTGAATTCAGCAAATCCTCAAAGATAGGTCTAAATTGTTCTTAACTGCAAAAATGCTAAAATCTGATTGGTATAAGTTCCTATCTGTCATGTAATCACAGTACAGAATGATGGGTAAAGTGCTTGCCATCTCTGGACCAAGAGCAAGTTCCCTTCTGCTCATTTCTAGTACTGTCCTGGTGGGTGTCCAGATGGTGCAAGCCACCTCCTTAACGCTCAGTTTCAGTTTCTTTCCTTTGCTTATATTTTCTTTTTCTGTTGTAAAATGTAACTTCTTTTCTTTTTCATTTATTTTCTTCTTAGTTTGTCCTCCTCGTTATGCCATACACCCCCACCCCAACAATCTTTTGTCATCCTCTCCTTTCAGCCCACCTCCCCAATTTCAGTTTCTTCACCTTCTTTCTTCTTTCCTATCACATCCCTACCTCCATGATTGTTCAAATCATGTTACTCTCCTCCCAGTCCCACTGCCCCAACCCCCCGTCTTCACTTTCCCTCTGTGAGTCACAACATTACTTTCACTTTTTTAAACTTGTTTTACTTTTTTCTTTATTGTTTTTGTGATCCCGACCGTTGATCCTTTGTAATGACCTCCCCCTCCACTCCATCCAGCAGTGAGTCGACTAGGCCCAGCCAGTACTACCCTCCCTCGCCTTCCTCTGAGTCCCTGAACCGCACTCCTCCTCCTCCACTTCCCACTTGCACTGAATGGCATCTGTGGCACGATCCCCCTTATATACCCAGTTTGCGCATGTCAAACCAGAATATATTTGGGACTATGTGCACGTCCTTTCACCTCCCCTCAGTCCTTAGCCAGTCACATGACTAGTAGATCAGCTGCTGGGCAAATAAAAAAAATGCATATCTGAGCCGAAGAGGCAGTGTTTGGCTTGGGACTTGCTAAAATTGAACCGTGTGACTTCGGAATGGTTTGGTTTCGGGGACAGGGGCTTTGGCCCCCATCCATATTTCTGTGCTGATTTTTCATGACATTTATGGAAATGGTGGTTGCTCATCCAACAGTGATTCTGCCAATAATGAAATATCACTGACTGGATACAATGATCAGAGAGACAAGTCATATTTATAGCAATATTTGTTTGAATCACTCAAATAGATATTAGTCAACAGACCATCAAGTAAAGGCCAGATTTAAGAACTTAGCTACAGTGCTGAAGTAGGTACAAAACATACTTTTCATTGCTTTTGACAAGCATTAGTTAGTACAAGCATGGGGGAATGTAAGTCCTTGACACAGGATGTGATGTTAAATAAGCGGTACTGTGCTGGCGAGTGATAGAGTGAGGTGGATGTACTTTTTCAGGAATTTCTCCCATGCACCAGTGGTGTATGGGTGAGGATCCATGGGACTAATGGTGCTGTTCAGGCAGATGGCAGGGATAGCATGGCCCTGAGTATTTCTTTGAACTGCCAAGTTATAAACTGAGGTGAGTGAAGATGCTTTGTGCAAAGGACAGCTGTCATCCTGAGATTTTTTTTTTTCTCTTGCTGTTATTTGTGGGAAAATATAAATCATTATTACTTGAGACCAGTGTGGCTCCAGCAAGCTACTTCTGTGGAGTGCAGTGGATTAGGAAAAGGACCAGGGTGATAGTAGGCAAGGTATGAATGTATGATAGAGTGCAACCACTGGCAAAAGGGTTGACAGAATGCCATTCTGTGGTGGGGGGGGTTACCTAACACAGCAGAGGAAGTAATTCTACCTCTTTGTAAGGCCCTGGTCAGACCCCACAAGGAGTATTGCATGCAGTTCTGGACTCCTCAGCACAAAAAAGGCACTGAAGCTGTTGAGAGGCTGCTACGCAAGGCAACCAAAACTATCACGGGCATAAAGGTGCAGGAGCGCAAGCTATGAAGAGAGGTTGGAGGCCCTTAGCATGCTCACTCTGGAGAGAAGGTGGCTAACAGGGGACATGATTTCAGTCTTTCACATACCCAGTGGTATCAGAGAATGAAGAGAGAAAGATATTGGATCTGATGTCCTGCTGCAGGGTTTGGGAACATGCCCTGTACCTCAGATGTGGTGAATACGGGGTAACAATAGGAGTTACTTCCACCAGAGGATAGTGAACCTAGGGAACAGTGCCCTAGCAAACACAGTGGCTGTGAGGACCAGACAGGCCTTCAAGGTAAGCCTGGACAGATTTGTACTTACCAAGGGAATCACAGGGTACCCTGGGTAATAGAGGGGATGCAGTATCCCTATAAATTAATACTTACCAACATACGAACATATGAAGAATGCCAGCAGATACAGGCCTGATGGTCAGTCTGGTCTGCTCGTGAGTGCAGCTGGTAATCTGTTACGCTGCAGCTGCTCTCCCCTCTCCTAACTGCATATTCAATTTCATGCCCATACTAGCTGTTAACCCTCCCCTCAGTGCCTCATTGGCAACCTTCCCCCTGACTTTGTCCCATCCCCTCTTAAAACTGCCCATCGTCTTTAAGGATATCACCTCCTCAGGCATATCATGCTTATTAATCCCTGCTTATTAAGTGAGAGTGTGTGTGAGGGGGCCTAATGGACCTAGAGTGCCTTCTGGCTATTCATTTCTCTGTTACTAAGTTAGTCTGATGCAGGACACTGACACAGTATGTGGTAGTGTGTCAGTGAGAGTGTGATGGGTGGTTCTGATCTCAGTGGCTGAAAAGGTCTCCAATGCCTCTGTGATGGGTGTGGTGTGTACGTGGGGGGGGGGATAAAATATACCTGGAAACAATGGTGGTATTCAGGTGGATAATAGAGCTATACTGTTAATGTGAGCAAAATGCATGACAGTGTGTACTTTAACCTAGATTTCTGCACGCCCCAGAAGTGTTGTGAGGCAAGAAGCTACAGGCCGAGTGCTTTCATCCACCAAGGAAGTGTGGCATTCAAGTTCAATGTACACCCTATCGTGTTATTTTGCTTAAAAAATGGGTAATTGTTTTACAATATATGTGTGAAAAATTAAAATAAAGAGGTTTACATATTTAAAAAAAAATCTTTTGATTGTTTACTGGTAAAATAGTTCTTCTGGCTGCTGAGTCCTGTTTTTAGTTGTCCTTTTCTTTTAGAAGTATGTCCTAAAGAGGCTTCCACATTTGTAGTTTCCTATGTTTGTCTTTCAGCTACAGTGAGTGCCCCCTTCCCAGTTTTTCACCCCTCATCTGTGTGCAGTACCAATGCTACCCAGATCAAATCAAATCATGTTTATTTATAAAAAAAAGCGTAATTCCTTGTGATCAATGTGCTTGTACAGAGTAAAAACCATCAGACAATAAATATAAATACTCACTAATCACTTTTAAAAATTACAGTCATTAAAAACACAATGTCCGCAGATTTAAAGTGGTTCAGGAAAGGCTAAGCCAAATAAATAAGTATTGAGGGCAGACTTAAAGCTCCAGATGGTGAGGCACTCTCTCACCTGATGAGGTAGAAAGTACCATAGGGTCGGGGCTGCAAAAGAGCAGGCCCCGGAGCGCCTAAGTTGGACCCTGGGAACCTCTAGCAATCCCTCATTGGCGGAGGGGTCAGTAGTGACAAAGGAGAACTTGCACAGTACCGAGGTCCCTGACTGTGTAGGGCATTGTAAGTCAGTAACTCAACCTTAATGGTGATCCGCCACTGAACTGGCAGCCAGTGCAGGCCGTGGAGCACAGGCAAGACATGATCTGGATCGCGCATTCTGCACTAGCTGCAAGTGGTGGATAGCAACCCCTGGAAGCCCTAGGTAAAGGGCATTGCAGTAGTCAAGGTAGGAGATCACGAAGGCATGGACCAGCATTGGAAGATCGCTGGGCAGGACCAACTGCTTTATCTGGGCAATATTCCTCAGGTGGTAAAAAGAAGTCTTGACAATGGCCGACACCTGAGAGTTAAGAGTCAGACTATCATCAAAAATAATGCCCAGATTCCGCCCCTGGTCGGTGTTCACCAGCTGGGTACCACTGAGCCAAAGCCCTGAAGATTGTCCCGCTGGGAACCCCATACCCGGATAACCTGGGTCCACCACCAACACCTCAGTTTTATCTGGGTTCAGCCTCAACCAGTTGGCACTCATCCAGCCCTGGATCTCAGAGAGACAGCTATTAAAAACTGAGACAGCATCATTTTGTTTGGACACAAAGGATGTGTATAGCTGAGTATCATCTGCATAGCAGTGAAAACTCAGTCCATACCACCTTATAATGTCTCCCAACAGCAGCATATACACCGCAAACAACATGGCTGATAGAATGGAGCCCTGCGGGACTCTGCAAGATAGGGAGAAAGGGGCCGAGGAATAAATCCCCAACATCACTCTCTGAGTCCTATCCACAAGGAAGGATCGAAACCACCTGAGGACTGTACCCGACAGTCCAAGGATCAACCGCAGATGCTCCAACAACACACCATGGTCCACTGTGTCAAATGCTGCAGAAAGAGATCAAGGAGAATCAAGATCGAATGGGTCCTCTGATCTCTCGCTATTAGGAGATATTAAGTACCCGAACCAATGCCGTCTCAGTACTATGCCTCTTCCTAAATCTGGACTGGATAGGATCATAGACATCGTGGATGATTAAATGATCCTCCAGCTGCAATGCAACCAACTTCTCAATAACCTTGCCCATGAAGGGTAGGTTAGAGACAGATCTGTAGTTAACCAGACAGTCAGGGTCAAGGGAAGGTTTCTTAAGGAAAAGTCTCTTGAGGAAAGAAGGGAGAGGGGGGACATGATAGAAACTTTTAAGTACCTCAGTGGAATCAACAAAGTCCAAGAGGGTAGCATCTTTCAGAAAAAGAGACGTGCAAGAACAAGGGGACACAATTTAAAGATGGGGGGCAGTTCTGGGGCAATGTGAGGAAGTATTTTTTCACAGATAGGGTAGTGGATGCATGGAACAGCCTTCCTGAGAGAAGGTTGTGGGGTCTAAAACTGTGGGAGAATTCAAGAATGCATGGGACAGACATAAGGCAGTTCTGTGGGGGGGGGTAGGAAGAAATAGGCTGTTGGTTAACTAGGATCTGAGGCCTATCCTGTAGGTAGGGAAATGGGCAGACAAGGTGGGCCAAGCGGTCCTTATCTGCCGTCAAAGTCTATGTTTCTATGTTTTTATGTCTCACAACTGCCTCCATCAGGGGGTCAAGAAACACCCCTGTCTCCAATGAACTACAGACTATCTTGGCTAGGACCGGGCCAGTCACCTCAACACATCCCACAAGGAGACAAGTTGGGCCCAGATCCAAACTACAGCAGGTTGGTTGCAAACTCTGGATGATCCTCACAATGTCAATGATCGCAGGCCGGCCGAGGTCGGATCAGGTAAACTGGGCTCTTGCCACCTCCTGCCGACCTCCACAACACCCAATAGAGGACGTTAGGTGGATCTCAAACCTGATGGTGGCAACCTTATCTGTGATGAAGCAAGCAAACTCATCTCACTTAATTTGTGAAAATGCTACTCGAGACTGAAGACAGGTTGGATTGCACAATCTGTCGACTGTCTGGTACAGCTGAGCCAGTCGATTCTAGGCAGCAGCAATCTCCCTGGACAGGAACTCTGTCTTCTTACGGGAGACTGATGATTGTTTGTCTTCATAATGAACCATCAATCTAAGTCTGTCATCCAACAGGCCTGATTTTTGCCAGCGCCTCTCCAACCTTTGACCCACTTACCTCATCTCCTTCAAAATCCCATCAAACCAGGGGGACTTTGGGCAAAGAATGAGAGGGCAAACATGGACAAGAGCTATGGAATCCAGGGCCACCATCCCCGCTTTATGATAGGCATGTAAAAGATCCCCATGTTCCAAGCATTCACTCGTCACACCTGATAGATCCAGTACCACCATTAGACCATCTGGGGTCATGCCCCTTAAAGGGGGATACTGGACCTTCTCCTTAGGGGCTGGTCTATTGGGGGGGGGCCTCGAAACCGAACCCTATGGTGTGATGGTCTGACCATCCAACCAGCTCCACCACCAAATTGGAGATCTCCATCCCCAGGAGGAACACCAGATCCAATAAGTGACCACAGTTGTAGGTGGCAGAGGTAATTACCTGTGTGAGGCCCAACAGAATCATAAGTTGGAGGAACCTTGATCAAATTGCAGGAGTTCATCGACCCAGGATATAGGGTGGGAAGCTCAAGCACATTTAACTGTATAGACATCATCAGTGGCTCTCCATTTTCAAAAAGGAAAAAATGTTAGAAGTTGTGATACCACTACTCAGTAAGTAGTCCAAAAGATTTATGATGATATGCTGGGAGAGCGAGTACACAGACACTAATCAGCACAAAACTATCAGTTCTCTGGAAATAAGTATCTTATGTTTTAGTGAAAAGAAAAACGTGGATACCAAATTGCTTTTAAAATGCTGTACTGGTGTATTCACGTGAGAATTGGATTAAGTAACAGGATGACTGTACACTGGACAAAAATTACTGTACGGTTATTTGATGTGTTTTAGCCAATTAGCTTTCTAGGTTCATTCTACCTATTTTATAACACACAGTTATGGCATCTGGACCTCTGGGTTCTTAGCACCTCCCTCTTCTCAGGAACATTTCAGCTGGCTGGCCTCACCCAGAATAGTAACGGTGGGACAGTTCACGTCAGTAAAGGAAGGATCGATGGATCATTGAAGGACTGAAATAGAACCTGTCCCACCAGATGTGGAGGCAAAAGTGGAAAGTAAAACAATAACATCAGTAGTGTCAAGGCAGCCAGATAGCTGGAAGAATATTCAGGAAGAAAGACGTTTGGTATTACACAGTCTTGGATGGCTTGAAATCCTATCCATTTTTCATTTTCAGATTTGATTTTGGGATTATTCTAATCCGAATCCTGATCTGACCCGATCACCATAATGTATCATATTTGGATTTCAGAATCCTAAAATCCTAACATAGACATCCTATCAACAACACTACAATTTAGGATTCAGGATTTTCAGCATCTAAAGCCAAAAATCCTAGCTGGCCTGGTGGTGCTGAGGGGTGAGATGCTGGACACCACACCTCGTGCCACGCCGGTGACCCGGGTTTGGGAACGATCTTGGGTCATTGGGGGTTGGCAGGGGCAGGAGAGGATTGAGCATCCGTAGGACTGCTCTCCTCTCCTCTCCTGGGGGTGGGCGGTACAGTCTTCCGCAGCTTGGGCAACTTCTGGTGGTGGATGGGGGTTGCGCACTGTGGAGACCACAACAATGGGGCATGGGGGCTGCAGCAGACGTCCTGCGGGTGGTGCAGGAGCGCGCCCATCTCATGCTGGACATCATTGCACATCTGAGTTCATGGAAGCCAAGGAAAATGAGAAAAATCCCTGGCACCCGGGTAGGTAAAGGCCTGCCCCACCCACACTCAACATCGGGCCCACCCCATCTGAACTCTGGCTCCTACATTCCCTCTGGTGGCCACTTGGCACTTAGACAGAGCGCCGGAGGAGTTGGTGGCCCTTACTAGGAGGGCTCAGAGCCGGGTAGTCGGTCAACTGAAGAGGAACTGGAGGATGGGCCAGGTCGGAGGTAAGGTCAGCAAGGGGGGGGGTCTCAGCCAGAGTGGGACAATGGGTCCAGATTGGGGGCAGAGTTAGAGAGAGCCCTATGGGACCAGTGAAGGAGTAAAGAAAGTCTACCAAAAAAAAGCCAAAAATCCTAAATCCTAACTTTAGGTTCAGGATCTGAGGTATCTAAATTCAAAAACAGATATCCTGTTGTCCCTGATACGAACTGCGTCCCAAAGCACTTCACAGTTCAGAAGAAAGAGTGGAAAGAATGTTTCTACCTTTAGGCACACAGAGGGATTCACACAGTACAGAAATAGACTAAAAAGAGATTACAGAGAAATTTAACATAGTTCTGGTGATTGTGGATTTAAACCTAGATCACCAGGTTTAAAAATCTGCACTCTAACAGGTTTGAATAAACTGATAGGGGGGATTGGATCTGTGTCAGATCAGGACCCTCCCAGAATGGCTAGCCTCGGCTCAACTCTAGGAATCCGTCTACCATCTACTGTATTGTCCTCCCCTTCGACAGATATGTTCAAGCGCTGTCTTAAATCCCATTTTGCCTCCTCTCAGCTTTGCACCTGTTCCTGAGTCTTCCCATCTGTACATTCTTGCTCACCCCGCCACACTCTCACCCTCTTCCGAGTGTTTTTCTTGCACTGCTCTCATGCAACTGCACATTCCTTGTTTTGATTGTTGTGCTACTCGGGATTCGTTGTGAGATTTTGCTCCACTCAGCTGTAAATACTACCTCTGTGCCTGTATACACGGTATCATTTGTAACTAATTGCTCATGTGCCCTGGATATGTATCGTACTTTTCGCTGTGTTTATCTTGCTCAGCTCAGTTGTAAATCCTACCCCTGCACCTGTATACACTGCACCATTTGTAACTAATTGCTCATGTGCCCTGGATATGTATCGTACTTTTCGCTGTGTTTATCTTGCTCAGCTCAGTTGTAAATCCTACCCCTGCACCTGTATACACTGCACCATTTGTAACTAATTGCTCATGTGCCCTGTATATGTATCATACTTTGCTGCGATCCTTTTGCTATTTTGTACTTAAGTGAATTTGTAACTTTATTTTTGATACTGCTATCTGACTTCTATATGTATGTATGTTCCTTTGAAAAAGTGTTGTTACCTTATGCTGTTATTTATTGTATCTCTGTACCTCCCTATGTACCCTGCCCCGTGGTTGCCCCTGAAAAAGGGACATTCTGTCTCAGTGGGCTTAGCCGGTTACCAAAATTCAAATAAATAAATAAATTTGTGATTGAACCCACATTATTTGACCCACTCCAGCCTAATAAGCAGGTTTGGATCTGCCAGTGACCTTGTTCCAACCTAGTCTGAATTATTTGTACCAAATTATTTTTTGTATTGTTATTCTTGTATACTTGTGTAATTTAAATGTATTGACCCCCAGATCAACCCTGTAAAAGACACTGTGGAGCCAGTCATCCTACCTGGTAAACACAATAAATAAAGTCTGAATAATGTACATGATTATGGAACTTTATTCCTGTTAAAAATCATTCATCCATCTCGATTTCTCGGTACGTGTTGATGCTATCCAAGCTTAGAGCACTCTGCAGGGACAAAGTGAGTATCCTGCTTCCTGCCCATCGTGACACTGTTTTGAAGATCCTCCTCCCCCTCTTTGACTATGATGACATAGTCTACTGTTCCACTCCCAAATCCACCCTAGCTGGATTTGACCCCCTATTTCACTTCTGCCATTTTGCTTTGGACTGCCCTCCACCTACTCACCACTGCTCTCTCTTTTTTTTTGTAACCTTTGTTTATTAAAAGCCAGTATAAAACAATACAACGATTCAACACATTCACGGCACATGCACTGATATTTTAAGGCTACTAAGCACCTTAGTTATTGAATTTTACATAGCCCAGCATACAAAGAACAGAACTATCTGGCATATTTTTACAAAAGTCAACACTACTCCCTTGTGTAATCAAAGCACCATAATATACATCTAATACTATATCCTGTCCATACTTAAAATCTCCTAATCCACTAAAATTTGGCAACCAACTATAACAGCATAAGTTAAAAACAAGAACCATATGTCTGTCAATACATTGGGTGAAACCTTATGTAGGGGGAGCGCAGAGAGGGGGAAGTGGGGGGAGAGCCCATCTGGGCCATGGCCTTCTGAGTGCTGGGTTACATTGGCTGCCTATGGGCTAGCCACTTCTCCCACTTAACCAGATACTTCTCCCTTATTAACCTCGCATCAGCTGGGATAATTTCCATATCTGCCACATGCTGGATTTTTTCTGTCCATTTTCCAAGGGTTGGGATGGTGGGGGTAAGCACCACCACTGCTCTCTTTACTCCTCCCTCTCTCTGCCCTCCCTTGATGCCAAGTACCTTGCCCATTGTGCCTCCTTTTTATCCAAATTCTGGTTTGCCTCCCTTCCCCCCTACCTTTCCTCTCTTCTCTCCCTCCGACCTCCTACTCACTCCATAGTACTGTTTCCCACTCCCTTTCTATCCCCAAAAGGAAATCGATTTCTGGCCATGCTGCCTTCTCATACTGTTTCCCTAAACTCTGATCATCTCTCCCCTGTCCAGTCATGCTGCATCTTCCTCCTTCTCCCTTAAGTCTCTTCTTTGTGACTTTATATCTCCCTCCTGCAGCTTCCCCTGCTCTTATACCTTGCGACCTCCTCCCTTCCCCCTTCCACTGGTTGCTCCTGCCCTGATGTGCTTTGGTGCCCCCTTCCTGCTTATTCACCCCAGTTGGGATTGTTCCACTGCTCCAGTCTAAGTGCAGTTTTAGCTATGGTATGCACCTATGCTTTTATAACACTGCATTAACTATTACTATGCACATCTATAATGTACTGTACCTTGCTGTTATGCTGTCGTACTTGTTATTTAATTAATGATGTATTCTATTATGTACTTTTTATTCGTATACTAACAGGTGACCCCTATAATGGCTGGAAAAGCATTCCTGTCAAAATGCTGTAATAACCTGCAGAATTCCATAATAACTCAACAGCAGGTTATTACGATGTTTTCCTACTCATTCTCTCACTTCAGTGTATTTGTGTGAGTACGGTGGCTGCTCAGGGCCATGCTTGCTTGCACAAATACAGCTTAGTTTTTCTCTCTCTGCTGAAACATTGCACCAGTTATTATAAAAAATAATGCATATGTTAAGCACGTTTTATTAGGAATTTTCACACACCCTCAGTGTGTGAGTTTCTCATAAACCCCTTGAGCTTCGCTCTCGGGGTTTATGGATTGTCGCACACCTTGGGCGTGTGAAAAATCCTCATAACACACACCTACACATGTATTATTCTCTCTCTATTGTATCCCCCCTCACCCGCCGTATCTGGAAACGAGCTCAGTATGTCTTTCCAGGTTAAACATTTGAAATAAATAAATAACAGTATGCCATTGTTAGGGTGCTGTAATGTGGGTGCCGCAACAAGGGCATAAGTGACAGGGGTGATCTGAATTTTAGATCATCCTGCACTCACACCCTATTGAGGGTTCCCACAATTTCCCTGTACTTCATGGCATGCCCAACGTGGAGGATGTTACATTTATTTTTGGGTGATGTGGGGGGACATAGCCCCCCACATAACCTAAGTGTTTCCCAGGATAGGGCTTTGCCGCTGCAACTGTTGGGTGGTGCAATGTCACCTACAATAATTCCAGGTGACATATTTCCTGCACCCTAAATGACATTACCTACACTGCTCACCGTCATGGGTGAACCATAAATAAACACATAAAATGAGAAACCGAACATAAGACTTAAAGTAACTTATAATGGAGAAATGGGGCCAAACCTAAATCTGTCATTTGTCCCACTCCAAATCTGCCTATAATCAAGTTCTAATCCAATCTGGAAAATTCACTTGTTTTGGCAAACCAGAGTAAATCATAATGTTTTTGGAAACAGAACTGAGTCAGTATCAGAATCGAGTTGCAACCATCCATCCCATCTCTCACACAAATTGAAGTAATTTTTCATTTCTAAGTTGTCCTGGGAATGGTTTTGAACATTAGAGTTACTAATCGAGGTAAATAGATTTCTTGTGGGTTTTAGTGGCATATTACTTTTCACTAATGTTCCTTGATATGGGGATGTATTGGACAGCTATTCTGAGGCTATTTTTATTTTGATTTCTTAAGTATAGGAAAATCAAAAATCATGCTTAATCTGCTCCATGTTCATTAATGAAAGTAATAAAGCATTGTGTGTCAATCTCCACCTTCCTTAGGGAAATACAAACATTATCAACGTCTGATTTATCTAGGACTAAATTACTCCAAAAAGAACAATATGTGGCCTGCTCACCTCCAGGATGCCAGGTGCCCTACATCTGCTGTGGTGCATATCCTTACCTAATGAAGTCATGTTTTGATAATTCTGCACCATCACCTCCCTGTACAGTGCCTTCTCCTGAGCACTCAGCATCTTCCACTCCTCTTTGGAGAAAGTGATGGCAACATCTTCAAAGGTTTCTGGTGGCTGAAAGGATACAAGGGGTGTTGAATAGTTCCTGATGTCACTGCAGGTACTGAATAGTCTGCAACTTGTCATTATACTAATGTTACATTTGACAGGACAGCAAGAGGAAATGTCTGTCTACGATTATACCGTTTTTATTACCTTTCAATTCAGGTAGCCACTCAGCTCCTTCTGGAACTCCTGTACTGATTTTACCTTTAGTACCTACCTTGCAGTCAGTTCCACAACTTGACAATTCATTGGTAAAAAAGTGCTTTGTCAAGTTCAGCTTAAGTATTCTGATGACAGCTTCATCTTCTGCCTGCTTGTTCTCCCATACTCAACAGTTTCCCCAAAATACCACTTTCCTTATTTTCAATGCAAAACAGGCAACCCAGATTCAGATCGCCAGCTGGCACTGAGCAAAGATGGAGGAGTTATACAAATAAGAGAAACTAGTAATACAGAACATCCTCTGGATCAACTACAATGAGGTATTACTGCCTTACTTTAACTTTCACACAGGTTTATGGTGTAACCCATAACGAAAATTGATAAACTGATGTTTTTACATGTTTATTTCTTTATTTGTAATGTTTGACCAGGAAAGATACACTGAGATAACATAGCTTGCTTACAGGTGCATCCGGGGGTAGATTGCATGGACCTGTTTAATTGACAGTTGAATCTTGGCCATGACACCGGCTCCTCTACTCTTCATCAATAAATGCCAATGGGATCTACTTCCACCTGGACAATGACCAGAGATGTGCAAGAGGGACCTCCGTTTCACATGTCATCTGAAGGATAGCACCTCGTCAGTGCAGCACCCACCTTGTACTGCACTTATCTAGTGTGGGGCTACAATTCACGACCATCCTATCTTCCAGCCCCAGAGGTGAGTGTGCATGGTAACTACTGCCACTTTTACTTGTGAAATTACATAAAAATTTGAAAACATATCACTCTCAACATCGTTTCCTAATCATAGTGCACTTTCTTGGTGACCTCTACCACCTCTTGTGAGATGCTTCCTGTCAACTAACACAACGTGCGACCATATGCATGCAGCAGCCAGTTAAAGGGAACTGGCTCAAGAGTGTGTCCTATAAAAATGGATAGATCAAAATGTAATAAAGTCAGAAAATAATAATCATTACTAAACAAAACAATCCGTGTGAATACTTACACATGAGCTAAGTATTCAACTTATCTATTCAGCCATCTTTGGCGGAGAATGTGAAATACTGCACAATTATCAAAAGTAATTCTGCATGGGAGTATATTTGAGTGATGCTGATTTAAGGCATGACAGAGTGTGCGTTATTGTGGGACAATGGTACGCCTCGTGAAATGAAGCCCGAGGTGAAGCCGAGGGTTTTATGCACCTGAGAAGTGCTGTTATCCCTCAATAATGCATGGTTTCACCACTGGAAATTGCCCATCCTAGTACGCCCATCATTAGGGCACCAGACCTCCCGCTTTTAATGCGGGGGGCTGCACCCCCGCACCTCCCCCTGTGTGGAGGAGTGTTGTCCCCATGCCCCCCCTAATTATTCTAACTCCGGGGGGCAAACCTAGGGGAAGGGGTGTCGAATTTTGAAATTTGGCACCCTATTGATGGGCACACTTGGACCAGTGCACAGATGGCCGGAAGGGATTACACACACCTTGGAATGCCTTACTGCGATTATAAACTGGCTTTCCTGATTTTTTATATTTTACAACCAAGCAATGAGGTTCAGAAAGTTTAACATTTCTGACTTGTGCTGTTGTGCTTGGATGTCAGCACAGTCATGTGACTGGATTCCACCACAGTACAGTATTTCTCTTATCAATTGTATCATGTTAAATACATGGAGCACAAGGATGATCCAGTGTAATTATGTAAACTAATGTACACTGAATGGAACTGAGCAATGCTGATATAAACTGCATTAGAATTTGTTACTTGTACAAAATACAATATTGACTTTGTGGAGCACATTGATAATTCTGTAATTGTATAAATTGATGTATATTGAATGAATTTCAGTGATGTTGATATGAACCATATCTGAAATCATTGGGGTCTATGCCCGCATGTGTGGAGCGCCTCTGTGCCGCATACGTGAGGCGTGGAGACACTCTGCACCCATGTGTGCCCCCCTCATATGGAAATAATGAAATGGGGTCATGCAGCCCTATGCACTCGATCCCCCACCAGCATGGATCGCAGCGTGCAGGGGCAGGTGGGGGTACAGCCCCACGCAGCATGCACATGGAAGCCGCATACAGCTGCACATTGGGGCATGCAGGGGCAGCTGCATGCCAGGGAAACCCTGTCATAAGCCCACTATGCACCCCATGCCACCATCTCTCATCAACAGGACCCAGATGGACACCAACACAGTCCGCCCAGGGGCACCCACTTCTGCACCAGCCATGCAGCCCACCTCCCCCATGCATGCCAACCTCCACACACTCACACACTTGGGGGCACCAGCCCCTGGACTGCAGCACCCCCTGCAAACCCCCACCAGCCCGCCTCTGTGTTCCCTTGCACCGCATCATAGTCCCAATGGTGTGGTAGGGAGCGTGAACCCTTCCCTCCCTCCCAACACACACCCTCATGCCAATACCCCGATCCCTGTTCCTTCCCGTCTGTTTGGGGGCATCACTCAGCCAGGGGCACATCCCATCTCTCACCT
Organism: Neoceratodus forsteri; assembly: GCA_016271365.2. NCBI lineage: Eukaryota > Metazoa > Chordata > Ceratodontiformes > Ceratodontidae > Neoceratodus > Neoceratodus forsteri. Next base: position 451,356,869 of record JADMNL010000024.1, read on the forward strand.
CCACGGCCGTCGGCTGTGTGGACATCCATGAGGGAGCACTGATAATACTGTCGGACCCAGGATGGGCAGCCAACTGGATGCCCACCTGGGTCTGCAACTCCACCCCCTGCCACCCCGCAGAGTGCTGCATGTTGGGGGGGCCGTGGACAGATCACGGCCATTGGGGAATACCAGTGGCGTGCACCTGTCCACAGCTGTGGAGCTCCGTGGGTGGGATATGTGCCTCAGGCATATAAATCCCACCTGTTGGAACATAGGCCCCATTACTTGTACTGAATATAATGTTGAATATATGAAACACAAGGAGGACTCTGTTGTTGTAAGACATGATGTATTTTAAATGGACTTGAGTGATGCTGATATGAACCATTTGTTATTTATTTAGTTAAAATTTGGTAACTGGAAAAGGCACTTTGAGCCAAGGCTCATTTCCAGGTGCGACCCAGGGAAAGGGTAACATATGAAATGAAACAACGATACAATACAATAAAATATACAGAGAACAAAGTCAATTACAGTAGGATACAATCATAAGACAGAACGTGAAAACACTGTACAGGTGCGACTATCAGCCCATTCTGGGGAAATAAATGTATTTGGTTTGAGAAAATAACCTAGACTAACTTTGGCAAGGGTTGGGCACTCAACCCTGCACCATGTAGAGGGCGAGCTTGTGAAAGGGTGACCGGGAGGTTCAGGTTAATGAGGAGGGGGGGCGCTATATGAATGTCTCATCAATCTGCTGGTGCTACACTCTGCATTAGGGGGGAGAACAAGCTCTTCAGCCTCTGGGTGTCGGAAGATGACAACAGAACCTTCTCAGTCCTATGGCCTCTTCTGTGTCTGTTTTTGGCAGATCTTCTTCACTAGTTCATGCACTCGCAGTGCTCTTCCATTCTGTTACACCTCTAGTAATAGACAGTCCACTTCCAGTCTACTTCTGGTCTCGGTATAGCACCAAGACATGTACACTCCAAACCGCAGCTATTAGAAATTACAGAATACATAGCTCTCAAGGACAGACCCGAGGCTGATCCCCACATGCCATGTCACTCTCGGGACAGCTGCGGGTGGTTGTGGGTGCACTGTTCGCGGTGCTAGATTGTAAAATGCCGGGTGGACAGGGACGAAGGATCAACCAGATGAATTATGAAAATGCATGAAATTGCAGAAGGTAAAAAAAAAATGCTACTTTTTATGAAACTCTTAATCGGGCCCTGCCTCACACTGACGTGGGGTCCGTTTTTAAATGGACATTTCCCTTTAATGCTAGATTTGTTTCCGAAGTGACCAAGTTACCAGCAAAATTATTTAAGTAACTACTAAAATGTTTCAAACTTTTTTTGTAAGAACTTTTTTTAAAAACCCAAGAAACTATTAGCAGACAAAAACTGTTATGAAATGGCTATAACTTTAAAATGTTATGAAACTGCAACAAAATAAAGCTCACGCAACCACCAATTCTTATGTGAACCTATTTTTAGGTTCTAAAAGGGGAAGGAGGGTCAGGATTTGTAAGGCTCATCGATGGATCTCTAAGAAGAAACAACATTACTACAGTGAATAATTTTGTATTCTAATAACAGGAATCCATCAACGATGACTTTAAAAAGTGCAGACTTACTAGCAGTACCTTGGGAGCATGGGAACCTTTCTAGGAAAAAGGTTCTGCAAGACAGCAATTCCCAAACTGGCATCCCCCCTGTACTGTACGTCGAGACAGTCGTGCTTTGTGAAGGTGTGCACTGTTTTCCAGTTAGCTGTTTTACAAATTTCATGAAAGGGAATGTCCCTTGTAGCTGCCACAGAGGCAGAGGTGCCCTTATGAAGTGTGCTCGTAGGCCTCTGGGAGGTTGTTTGCCAGCTTTCTCGTAGCAGAACGGTACACATGAGGCTGTCCAATGAGAGGCAGTCTTCCTGGCTGCTGGTTTAACTTTGCCAACCTCTCCATAAGTAACAAAGAGTTGTGGCTATGAGACCTGACATTCCCTGTCCATGTAGTAATCCAATGCTCTTTTTACATCAAGACAGTGTAGCTTTTGCTCACCTGTACTGGAGTGTTCAGGAAAGAGGACAGGAAGAGCCACTGACTGACTTAGGTGGAATTCTGAAACCACCTTAGGCAAGAATTTCCAATTGGTTCTAAGGATTACCTTGTCAATGTGGAATATAATGTAGCTTGAATCTCAACAAAGGCTTGCAGTTCACTTACTCTCCTGGCAGATGTCATGGTCACAAGAAAAAATGTTTAAAATCTGCTGTAGCCATAGACTCAAAGGGGGCTTCAATCAGTTGGACAAGACATATATTCTTCAAGTCCCATGGGAACTGGTTCTCTCACAGGAGAGTGAAGATAATTGGGGTCTTTGGAAAACCTTTTGAAACTAGGCTGTGAGGCCAAGCACTTGTTCTTGTCTGCTGATGTGTAAGCTGACACAGCTGCCAGGTGTACCTTCAGGGCTGAGGGTCTCTGATCTAAGGACTGTAGGTGTACCACGTAGTCTAGAACTGTTGACTGCCCTGCCTGCAGGGCCAGATTAAAGGATATGGGGGCCCTACTCCAAGCCATACTTTGTGGGCCCCCTCCATATCAAGAAATGCTCAAACTCCAGGGCTGGGAGGCCCCTGTTAGCCTTGAAGCCCTAAGTCATGGCTTAATTGGCATAATGGTTAATCTGGCCCTGCCTGCCTGCACTGGAGTCATCTTTCTGGTGAAACACCAGTATGAGAATCTCTTCCACTTGGAGGAATATGCATTTCTTGTGGCTGGTTTCCTGAAAACCTTCAAGACTCTCTGCACTTCCCCTGACAGATTCAAACCAGAAAATTCCAGCTCTTCAAGAACCATGCCCTTGAGCACAGTGTTCTGACATCTGGGAAGATTATTGTTCACAGGGACAGAGTCAACAAGTTGTATCTTAGTGGCAGGTTGATTGGAGTCCTACAGAAATGCTTGCATGGTCCAGTCTGGCGCTAAGATCACTGTTGCTGGCCCTCTCCTGAGTTTCATGAACACCCTCTGTATGAGGAAGAAAGCAAGCAAGAACCTCCTTCTGCAAGCCAGGGCTAGGGTGTCCCCTAGGACTGTGCCCCAGAACAAAGCTTTGAAAGCTCTTCTCCCAAGAGGCAAACAGGCCTATTTCTTGAGCACCCCCATCTTCTGAAGACTGAAGCAAGCACTTGCTGATTCAAGGCCCACTCATGGTTTCCCTGGCTGATTCTGCCTAGGTAGTCTGCCACCACACTGTCCTTGCCTAGCAGATGTACTGCAGAAATCTTTGTGTCTAGGGAGCAAGCTAGGTCCCAGATCCTCATAGCTTCTGTGCTCAGTTTTGAGGATCTTGTTCCTCGCTGTTTGTTCATGTACATTATTGTGGTATTGTCTGTCCATAGTTGAACTAACTGACCCTACAACTAGGAGGAGGAGAAGGACTGAATTGCCATCAGTACTACCCTGAGCTTGAGGAGGTGTATATGCTCTTGAGTCTCCTGAGGACTCCAGATGCCACATACTGTGGGGTCCTCTAGGTAGGCACCCCACCCTAGGAGTGAATCATCTGTTGTGAGGACCCTGGTGGGAGATTGCTGGAGGAAGGGAATGCTCTCACTGAGGTTGCTTCCTTCTTCCACCACTCCAGTGCTTGCATGAAGCTTTCTGTGACTGGCATGAGTTGAGACAGGGGACCTGACCTTTGGGACCAGTATCCTCCTAGATGGTACTGTATGCCCCTCATCTGGAATCTGGTCCGTGGCACCACAGCTGTACCTAGCAACTGCAAAAAATTCCTTGCAGGTACTGGCCAGCCTAGCATGAATGATATCTGTAGTGGTTCTGTCTGAGACTTTTGCAGGTTTATTAGGAACCCCAGGCTTTCCAAGGTGCTTCTTACCAGCTGTGTGGAGCACAGTGCCTTCTGTTTTGTTTTCCCTGAGACTAACCAGTAGTTGAGATAAGAGAAAACCATCACACCTTGCCTTCTTAGGTGGGCTGCCACCACAGTTTTGCACTTTGTCAACACCCATGGTGCTGAGATAATGGGTAGTGCTGCAAACTAATACTGGCAGTTTCCCAGCCTGAACCTGAGATACCTTCTGTCGCTGGGTCTGATTGGGGTGTGGAAGCAGGCATCTTACAGAGCCAGTGACCCTAACCGATCTTCTAGATACACAGGTGATATTACTGTGGCCAGTGGGCCCATCTTGAATTTTTCTTTCTGTTTTTTTTACTTTATTAATTTTGCCAAAAAAAAAAAGAAACATTACAATACATTTCACCAGGTGGGTACAGCAACATACATTGGTAAAACTGCATTTTTATGATGCAGAATTGTTAGTACCCCTGCATGAGTTACATCACTTGGGGAGGTAAAGCACACTTCCATATTATTATGTTTGCTTGCGTGCATGCGCAAGAAATATATTGCAGCAGCTTGCTGTAGTAGCGAGTTGTGGAGGTGCGGCAGTGTTATGGCCAGTGCCAGCAGTCCATTTTAGGGCTGGTCTCTATGGCGCCAATACAGGAGCACGCTGTCAATGACGGCAGTATTGTAGCGTGCCACCAACTTGAAAAAAATTTGCCGCTGCAATCAGTGAGCACCCCATCATTGAAAAATCAGCTGTTTTTGCTGCTGGGGCGGTCCCTGATTCCAGCGGCGAATCATAGCTTGCCTTGTCTAGTGTCCAATTTCAATAAACATGGCGGCTGTTGCCGTCCACCTCTCAAAGTCCCCACAAAGGCTGACGGGGGTGCCCAATCCCCCTGTCGGCATGCCCCCTCCCCAGTTAATTTGCTGACTGGGGGAGCCCAATCCCCATCAACATAATGTCCCCCTCATTTGTTGTAACTAAACATGGTGGCAGCTGTTGACGTTTGCCTCTCACAGTCCCCATGAAAGCTGATGGTGCCCAATCCCCCTCTCGGCATGCCCCCTCCCAAGGTCATTTGCCGATGGGGAGCCCAATCTCTGTCAGCATAAAGTCCCTCCCCCCATTTGTTATGTGCCAACGGGGGTGTCCAATCCCCCTCCGTTCATGTGCCCCCCCAAACACTTTGTATGTGCCAACAGGGTGCCCAATCCTCGTTGGCTACAGCCCCCTCCAATAAATACCCAGGTGGTACGCTGGGAGCCCACCCCAGCATACCAAACTACCTGTAAATAAAGAAAACCTTCCTGCATTGTTTTTTATTTTTTTAAAACCTGTAAACAAGAAAACGGTCCCTTGCTGTCTGCGGTGCCGCCTCCCCCAACCCGCACCCACCCTCTGTGCCCCAACCTCCCAACACCCCCTCTCACCTCATACTTACCTTCGGAGCCCAGTGCGATGATCTTCGGTGGAGCGGGAACATGTCTGCACTCTTCAAAGCCAACTGCAAACTGAAGAAATACCGGTAAGCTGTATAATGGCATAAATGGGGGGGGGCGGAATTCAACATAGGTGGATAGCTCGGCCATTTTTGTGAATTTTGGCACCACATTTTCAGCATGGGGTTCTTAGGACCCCATCTTATGAATTCAGTGACTGTCATCTGGTTATTCAGTCCCGAAAGGTGATTTCACGGTCACTGTGTGGAATCACCTTTCCGGACTGATTAACAAAATGACAGTGTCACTGTTCATGAGATGGGCACCCAAAAAAACCTATGTTGCAAGTTTTCCAGAAAAATTCCAAAAGATGGCTGTGCTACGAAATGCATTTTGCAGATTCCAAGCACACTCATAACTTCGTGAATTTGTAATATTTTCACTCCAGATTTTCAACATTGTCATCTGTTTACACCTCCCTATGAATGGTAAAGCTGTCATTTTTCACATCCTGCTCGAACTGTGTTTTCGCACATCTGGCACAGAATGGCACAGTCGCTGTGAGAAATCAACGTTCGGGACAGATTAACAAAGTCATAGTGCCACTGTTCATGAGCAGAGGTGCCAAATGTTTTCATGAGGTGGGGGTCAAAAAAAGGCCATGTTGAAAATTTGTAGCACAAATACCAACAAATGCCCTGGGTGTTAAGGTTTCTAATCATAACGTCCCACCCTGTACAGACTGACAGGTGTCAGGGGTGTGCCTTTGGATTGCCGGCTGTAATGCTCACGCCATTCCACCCCCACCCCCATCCTGAAGCCAGTGACAGGCATTGAGGCATGCCTTGGACTCTTCGGTCCCAGAGTTCACCCCATTCTTCTATATTGCACCCATTTCAACGTATGACCCTATGGAATGGGGTGACTGTAAAGCCGAACACTCCGAGAGGCACATCTCAACACTTGTCAGTGTCTGCAGGATAGGGTGAGGTGAAATGCCGTCAACGTTATAGGCGATGACCCAAAGGCACACCCCAATGCCTGTCCATATCTGCAGGGTGGAGGTGGGGTTGGCATGAGTGCAATACTTCACTGCCATTCCTATTCTGCATCTGTCTAACTCCATCACTAGGCCACTTATTGTAACAGCTTCAAGAGCTGTTATTTCCAGTTTGTAAGATACATTTACAATTTTGGTCATTTGTTCCTGATTTTTAAAGCCTTGTCCTTGATTTGAGAGGCAGTAGATTAAGAAGTTTGAATATTGCCATGTTGCTACAGTAGAATATGCAAGGACGTTTACTGAGCCATGTTGACATTCACTTTGCTCAACTTAGGGGAAAAACCTTCAGATTTGAAGTAATTCCTCTAAACCTACATTCAGCTTGGTGAACTCATTCAGCATTCAACTACAGTAGTGTTTAACTTTCAAACTATTTGAACTGGTTGAGTTATTTGGTTTCTGAATCCTCGACTGGCAGTGCTCCAGTTCTACAGCTGCCAAATCAGCTGAGTACTAATTATCAGTGAATTCACTGCTTGTTCATTAGTTTCTACACTTTTTCATATGGAGTGTTCTCTAGTGAATTATAAGGGCTGAAACATTATGTTTATTTATTTATTAAGGGCGAGAGGGGACATGATAGAAACATTCAAATATCTCAAGGACATACACAAGGTACAGGGTGGGAGACATCTTCCAATACAGGAGTAAAAGAATGTGGGGGGATGACATGAAATTGGGAGGTGGCAGGTTAAGAGGGAATGTGAGGAAGTTTTTCTTCATGGAGAGGGTGGTGGACACATGGATGGTCTTCCATGAGAGGTGGTGGGAGCGAGCACTATGGTTGGATTTAAACATGCATGGGATAGGCATAGGGGAACCACAGTGGTAAAGCAGAGGGAGGGTCAGAAGCCGTAGTAAAGTGTAGGGCTTAGGGGCAGACTAAATGGGCCTGGCAGTCATTATCTGCCAACAGTTTCTATGTTTCTATTTATTTATTTATTTACTTGATTTTCAGGGATACATCATACATGACATTACATTACATTACAGTACATTGCATTACAATACACTACAGTACATTACATTACACTACATTACATTACAGCACATTACACTACTTTACACTACAATACACTACAGTACATTACATTACACTACATTACATTACATTACACTACACTACATTACAATACACTACAGTACATTACATTACACTACATTACATTACAGCAAATTACACTACACTACATTACATTACAATATACTACAGTACATTACATTACACTACAGTACATTACATTACAATATACTACAGTAACATAGAAACATAGAAGTTGACGGCAGATAAGGACCGTAAGGCCCATCCAGTCTGCCCATTTCTTTTTCTACCTTATAAATGTGCCATCGGCCTTTGCTCTGTCAGTGACCTATCTATTCATAGTCATTTGTATTGCTCCCTTATGCCTATCCCATGCCTGTTTGAAGCCCTGCACTGTATTCATAGCCACCACTTCTTGTGGTAAGCCATTCCATGCATCTACCACCCTTTCTGTGAAAAAGAATTCCTCACATTCCCCCTTAATCGGCCTCCTCTAATCTCATGCTGTGTCCTCTTGTCCTGCTATTTTTCTTATATTTAAACATGTTAGACTCTTTCACCTTGTCTATGCCCTTAAGGTGTTTAAATGTCTCGATCATATCACCTCTCCCTCCTTTGCTCAAGGGTATACATATTGAGCTCCGTTAATCTGTCCTTATATGTCTTCTGATGCAGTCCCTGCACCATTTTGGTTGCCCTTCTCTGGACTGCCTCAATTTTTAATGTCCTTGTGAAGGTGTGGCCTCCAGTACTCACGCAGTACTCCAGATGGGAGCTAACCAATGTCTTGTACAGAGGGATTATTACCTCCCTCTTACGACTTGTGATACCCCTACTAATACACCCTAACACCCCTAGCCTTACCTACTGCTTTAGAGGTCTGTTTGATGATTTTAGGTCATCAGTGATGATGATGCCCAAGTCTCTTTCTTCCTTTGTGACTGCTAGCAACTCCCTCCCAGCCTATAAGTGGCTTCAGGGTTTCTCTTCCCTATGTGCATGATTTTGCACTCTTTGCATTAAATCCCAGTTGCCACTCTTCGACCATTCTGCTAGTTTATCCAGATCTCTTCTCATTCTGCCCACCCCATCTGGATCATCTACTCTGTTGCAGATCTTGGTGTCATCTGCAAACAGACAAGCCTTACCTCTAGTCCATCTGCGAGGTCACTAATGAAGATGTTGAATAGGACTGGCCCCAGGACTGATCCCTGAGGTACCCCACTTGTGACTTGCATCTCTTCTGACTGTATACCATTTACCACCACTCTCTGTTTTCTGCCAGTCAACCAGTTTGCCACCCAGTTGACCAACTTCTGACCCACCCGAGCCTACCTAGCTTATTTATCAATCTTCTATGTGGAACAGTGTCAAAAGCTTTGCTGAAGTCAAGGTAGGCTGACATCAACTGCTCCCCTTGGTCCACCACTCTGGTTACCCAGTCAAAGAAATCTATGAGATTAGTTTGACAGGACCTTCCTTTGTAAACCCATGCTGTCTTGGATCCTGTGCCCTTATGGATTCCAGGTGTTGCACTATCCTTTCCTTAAGGAGGCCTCCATAATCTTGCCCACTACTGAGGTAAGACTGACCGGTCTGTAGTTCCCCGCCTCCTCCTGCTACCACTCTTGTGGGTGGGATCACATGAGCCTTTCTCCAGTCTTCTGGGACCTCTCCTGTGCTCAGAGACTCACTAAACAATTCTGCTAATGGCTCTGCTAGTTCCTCCTTTAGCTCCTTAAGTACCCTGGGATGTATGCCATCAGGTCCCATTGCCTTATCCACCCTGAGCTTAGCAAGCTCTTGTAGGACCCTTTCTTTGTGAAGGGAGTAGTGCTCACCCTCCCCTGTGTCCATGATGCTGAGCTGTGGGCCTGCCTACCTTCTCTTCAGTAAATACTGAGCAAAAGTATCTATTTAGGATAGATGCCTTTACAGGGTCCTCCTCCTCACATGCTCCCTTTCTCCATTAAGCTATGTGCCCCTCTGGACTTTCTCCTTTCACTAATGTATCTATAGAAAGTCTTGTCACCTTCTTTTTACTGTTAGTGCTAGTGTTTCCTCCAGTTTGGGACTTTGCCTGCCTTACTGCCTTACCTGCTTCCCTTAGGGCAGTTTGGTATGCCTCCCTATCTTCATCCCGCTGTGTTCCTTTATATTTTCTGAAGGCCAGCCTTTTGGCTCTGACTTTTCTGCTACTATATTTGAGAACCAAAGTGGTTTCCTTCTTCTTTGCACTTCCTTTTCTGTCTAACACAATGGGATGTTGCTTCAAGTATTGTATCCTTAATGCTTGCCCACTTTGCCTGTACCTCCTCACCTGTGTTTTTTTTGCCAGGGCTAGCTTAACTCTGTTGGCCATCTTATCAAAGTCAGCTCTCTGAAGTCCCATATTTTTGCCTTGGAATGGGATGATTTAGATGTAGTAGTCAATTGAACCATACCATGTGATGGTCACTGGCCCCCAGGTGACCTTCTACCTGGAGATCTGTGATCCCTTCTTTGTTAGTCAGTACTAGATCTAGGATAGCCCTGTCTCTTGTGGGTTGCTGTACCAGTTGTTTGAGGCCCTCCCCTGCAGGGAATCCACTATGAGTCTAGTTCTGGCAGATGTTCCTGCTGGTATTGACCAATCTGTATCTGGCATGTTGAAGTCTCCCATTATCAGAACCTCCCCTTTAGCTGTCATGTTTTGTATATCTTCTAACAGTAATGTGTCTATGTCCTCCCTCTGGTCTGGGGGCCTGTAGACAACCCCAGTTCTTATGGCTGTCCCATTACCTGTTTCCAGGGTGACCCACAGTTCTTCTGGCTCCTTATGTGTATTCTGAATTTCTGTAGCTTTGATATTTTCATTAACATACAGGGCCACCCTCCCCTTTTTGCACCTCGGTCTCTTCTGAACAATACATATCCAGGTACTGAAGTCTCCTCAAGTGTGGTTACTGTAAACCACGTCTCACTAATTGCTACTATGTCCAGTTTAGCCTCTGACATTATTGCCTGCAGGTCTGGGATCTTATTTCCAGGCTGTGAGCATTGTGTACATGATTTTCCATTGGCCAGATTTTGGTGTGTTAGTTGTTGGTGAAGTTTGGCATTACCCCTGTGCATCGTATGGGGAGACAAACCTTTTTTCTTACCTGGTGATGCAAATGAATGGCAAACACGCTGAATTCCTGGTTGACCACTAGCTGAGGGGGGAAGGGTGTTCTTCCCATTCGACGTATGGGGTGCTGCACCCCTCTTCCCATTTGCTAGTTTAAATATTCTGCAAAGACGTCAAACTTCTGCCCCAATGCACTGACTCCCTCTTTAGTCAGATGCAGTCCATCAAATTTAAAGAACTTTCGCTCCCAGAACTGTTGCCAGTTCCCTACAAATCTGTGTCCTTTTTCCTGGCACCAGTCCTTGAGCCACGTGTTTAGCTCCCCTATCTCCCCTTCTCTGACCTTCCGTCCATCTGCTCCCTTCTCCCAGACTGGCAGGATCTCAGAGAAGGAGATGCCGGACGAAATAGATGATAGTTTGTCACCCAGCCTAGTCAGGTGTTCCTTGGTCTCCTCAACTGACCGCTGGCTGAGATCATTAGTCCCTATGTGTACTAGGACATCAGTGTTTTCTCCTGCTTTGTGAACAATTTATAATGCGGTCAGTGTCTCTCCATGCTGATGTACCTGGGAGACATCTGACCATCACCCCTGGCTGGAGATGGGTATCAACTCGAATCATGGAGTCTCCTATGATCAGAAGTTTTTGGATTTCTCTTGCTTGTTTAGTTTTGGTTCCTGATTTGGGTGAGTATTGTTGTGTTAGCTCCTGTGCCGAGTGTCCTGCTCTTGCAGTGTCTTCTGCCTCTTTATTTGATTTCAGAGATAGAGGCAGATACCTGTTTGTAGTGTTTATATGGTTTTGGAGGTAATGTGTTGGAGAGCAGAGGGTGATGGGGCACCTGATTTGCTCCTCCTAACCACCTGCCAACCTCCTGGACCAACTACCCTCTGCGGTCGAGGTTTTTCTGTTGGATGCTGGGGAAATGGCGGTGGTTCTTATAATGTATTTCTCTTCAATATGAAATTTGAGGCGCGCAATCTCTGCCCATGCTGCCCGGAGCTGAGACCTAAGATCTCAAAGGCCTGCATGTAGGACAGTGTCCTAAATCCTGTAAGACTGTCCTTCTGAAAATTGTTCCACAGTACCTGCAGTTAATGAAATCCATTCCAAATAAGTTGCTGGGTTTGTAACCTAGTCAGAGTAATTAGAAGGAAAAAAAAATGCAAGTAATGGTTTAATTGTGCTTTGTTTAACTTGTTATAACAAGTTAAATTACTAGTGCCCTGTAAGTGAGATCACCTTGTGGAGGCCCCACTGATCCGCCTCTTCCTGTTCTGCCACAGGAAATGTTACAACTGTGGTACCCTATAAAAGGAGTGTAGTGTGGTGGTTGGGGTGGGTGGCTGGGCCCTTCCCCTGCCAAAAAGAAGAACCACGGACGAAAGAACAAGGAGGTAAGAGCAGAAACAATCAGTCAACAACAAATGCAGTAACCCTGAAAGCTTATCCTAATGTTAGATAAAACTGTAAAACCTGTAAAGCACCACCTGTAATAATTTCAGAGAAGATATACCTGTAAGAAACACTTTGCTCCAGAGAAAATAAAGCAGTAACAGAAGATATACCTTGCAAAAGACAATTTGAATCAGAAGATTACAGCAGTAATCTGTTAGCACACACCTGTAGGCACACCTTGTAATAATGCAGAAGAAGGTATACCAGCAACAACAATTTGAATCAGAGAAAAAATAAAGCAATGAAATGTTAGCAACAAACAGTAGCAATCCCTGTGAGTAAAAAATAAAAACACCACCACACAGTAAATCTGCTTAGCCAAACTAAGTCTTAATCCTTCTCCCTTTTTTTTTTTATGGAGAACAAGCTGAATCTCAACACCGAGTTAGATCACTGACATCAGGGGCATGAGTGCGAAACTCAGGTGCCCTCCTGATATCAATTATCTAACGTGGTGTTAAGAATCAGTGAATTCTCAACTGAAGAAGGGTTGGGTTATGTATAATATAAAATCACACATGCCCACACAATGCAAAGCATCATGGACTGCATATGCAAATCACCACAGAATATTATGCTGGTTCAACTTTAAGCAGAATTGCATGGTGCCGAAAGGCCTCTCACACAGTTTGCAAAGGGTGCTAACAGATGACATAGACACATGTTTCGTCCTACCAGGACTCATCAGTATGCCTCGTCTGTACATTACATTACACTACATTACATTACACTACATTACATTACATTACATTACATTACACTACATTACATTACAGTACACTACAGTACATTACAGTACATTACATTACACTACAGTACATTACATTACAGTACATTTAGGCACATAGTTTAGCTCAGGGGAGCTTGGTCAAACAACAGCATTCAGGAGACAATGACAGTTTCAGTGATGACCCACATAGGGCCTAGTTTGGTACATATGCTATTGCAGTAAGTAGAAACCCTGAGAACTGATACATTATTAGCCCAAGTGGGGCTTGGTCTACAGGGCAGCAGGGGTTTTAAGGCTTTACTGTTTTGGGGTAGCCCTCTGGCGGTGGCAGCAGGCAATTGACAGTCGCCATAGTTATCACGTGTAATAGCAGCATGCTGCCATCTTTACAAATTCTTTTCTCAGGGACAACTTAAATTGTGAAATCTTGGTTAGGCTCCATATGGGTTCTGGGAGATCATTCATCCAGTACGCAGCTTGGGTACCAAATGAGCATTCCGCTAGGCTTGTTTTACAGTAGCGGACTTCGAGGGCTTGTCTAGTCATACTCCTGGTTGAGTAGTTATTAGTAACTAGGCAAGGAGGGTCACTGATAGCTTACGGGGTGAGGCCCAGCTGGGTTTTTCCTTGCCAGAAGGCATGTGTGGTATTTTAGCCTTTCACGGAGTGGGAGCCATCCAGTTTGGGAGTACAGGGAGCATGTACGGATTAGCCTGTCCGCATTGCAAACGAAGTGGCATGCTTTATTGAGGACCAGGTGTAGCCTATTTAGGACTGTCTTGCAGGCCACGCCATATATGGGAGACCATAGTCTATGATGGGCAGTATTGTTGGGAGATTACCAGGTGTCTTGTTTCCAGGGTAAGGTTTATGAAAATACATGCTGAAGTGCACTGCAGAGTACCGCTTTTTTATTTTTTTATACAGCTTTTTTTTCTGAAGGTTGTAGGGGGCTCTTCAGTCTTTCCTCACCCCTCCTGCCATCCCCTACCTCCCTCATGACTTACCTACCAAGATTTCTCTACAGATTATCCCCTGGGGTGGGGCCAGTGAGGGAGGGCTGTCCTCCCCACCCTGGAACACACATCCAGAAGTTGGCAGGCTTCTCGAGCAGCAGAGTGGGCAGGAGCGGATGAGCAAGGCTTCATACACCTGCTTCCAGTTTCCACTTTTTCTGGTCCCTCCCCCAACCAGCAGTGTGCAATGATGCTGGGCCTGTGTGCACGTGGAGATGCACACAGACTATGGTCTTCTGCTGTCAGCCATCCCCTCATGAGTCGTACTTGTTGCCCTGCCACAACAACTCCACATGGTGGCAGTGTAGGAGTGGCCCAGCTAGTCCCTGCTCCCCAGGAGACGAGCGCTGTCATTTGGATGCTCAGTCCTCTTCCTCCCTGGCTGACCTTCAGCAGCTTAAGTCAAGTTACTGACATGGGTGGCCAGCTTGGTGGGCAATGTGGCTTCCTGAGCCTCAACCCACCACTCCACTGGGCTGGCCCTCTCTCTTTATGTTTGCTTCGCACATGCACAAGACACGTTTTGTGGCATCTTGTGGTACTTGCAGGTTTCAGAGGTGTGGCAGTGTTGTGGCCAATGCTGCCACTGCTTTTTGGGCTTGTCTGTTTGGCACCAATGAATGAGTAGCAGTTTTGAAGCATGACACCAACTTGAAACAAATTTGCTGCCGCAATCAGGGAGCACCCCATCATTACAGGGCATAGCCACCGATATGCCTGGCATGCCATGGCGTGCAGCAGTCGCTACCATTTACATCCTCTCAGCTGTTTCGGCTGCTTCTCCGCGGCTTCCGCCACCACTGCAGCCCATCCTGTTCCTCACGGTACGGTGACACCTGCAGCTTTTACACTCAAGGACCGACAGACAGCAGGCCAAATGGCCGTGGTGTGAGCCTCACAGTGCGTTTCCACCATGTCACTGGGCAGCCCAAGCAGCAAACATTTTTCACAGCTTGGTGCTGCTGACATTTTGTTTTTGGGCCTCCTTTCCTCTCCCGTTACAGTGACATTAGAGTCCCGACCGAGCAGCAGATGGTTGTTAGAGCGATCAGGAGGAACTCGGTAAGGGACTGCAGGACATCCCCTGGGTTGGAGCTTATGGCATCACCAGTGCAGTGGGGTTTTGTTTGCCATCAGAGTTTGTTTTTGCTTGGTTTTTCACTTGGTCCGTGTGGACAGTTTTTTTTCCCTAGTGATTTTATTTTGGTTTGTAGTTGCATTGTGATGACAATGTTGAAATATCACATCGGAATGAGTAAAGAAAATGAAATGGTGAATGACATGCCCTCACTGCTTCACTCCCTGAGCAGGGGCTTGCGAGTATCGGCCACCGCTTCGGAGTGTGGTCACAAGGGCACAGGTTGCTGATCTCTGGTGGTGGTGGAGGAGGAGGGTGACAATTACTGTTACTTGGCTGCAGTGCTGCTACTTGGCTGTAGTGCTTCTGATCGATTCTTCGTGTTGGACAGCAGCTGACACTTTTTGTTCTACTTTGGTACTGGGAGGGGGTTAAAAAAGAGTCTGTGTTGTCCTCTGTGGCAAAAACAATGCAAAGCATTTTCAAATTTTTATTTCAGGTGATAAGGAGACTTATCTTAGGCAACGAAGTACAAGAAAGCCCTTGGGGTGAGGCGTTGTGTGTTGCAAGGTCCCGTCTATCACTAGGGCACGATCAGCTGTGAGGTCTTTGTGTTACATGGGTAGCTGTCCACTTACATAGTGTTGAATTCTTCCACATGAGGAGGACAAGGCACCTGCAAGTAGTACAGATGTCATGCAGCGACGGATCCCCCCCTTGACATTTACACTTTAATCTGATGCAGCCGTTGGCCAGCAAAGTGCACCACAATGGGCAGCAGCAATAAACGAGCCCTCATCTGTTGTTTTGGTCAGTGGGTGACATCAGTGGAAACTTTACTGTGACAGAAGTCTGTGTTTAGGAAGCAGCGTGGAGCAGTTTGGAGAGTTGTGTTGTGATTTCAGACACTGTGGGTTTGTTTTCTGATAGCTTGTCTGTGGAGAGTCCATCTAAGGACAGCGGTTGGACCTTGCTCTGTAGTTGGCAGCACATGTCGTCATGTGGCATGTATGCTGTGTGTTTTCGAGAGTGGGCATGCAGGTTCGTCAGGGTGGGGAGAGTGGGCATGCAGGTCCGCTGGGGTGGGCAAGAGTGGGTGTGCTGGTCCGTCAGGTTGGGAGAGTGGGCATACGGGTCGTTGGGGTGGGGAGAGTGGTTGTGTTGGTGTGTGGGGGTGGAGAGTGGGCATGGGGTCCGTCTCGTGGGGAGAGTGGGCATGTTGATCCATGAGGGTGGGGGAGTAGGCGGCAGGTCCATGGGAGGGAGAGGGGCGTGCAGGTCCGTGTTTGTGGGGGAGAGGCATGCAGGTCCATGGGGGTAGGGAGAGTGGGCATGCAGGTCTGTGGGGGTAGGCAGAGTGGCTGTGTTAGTCCGTGTGGGTGGTGAGAGTGGCCCTGCAGGTCTGTCAGGGTAGGGAGAGTAGGCGGCAGGTCCACTGGGGTAGGGAAGAGTGGGGCAGGTCCGTGGGGTGGGGTGCGGCTAGTCACAGTGTGGGTGGGGAGAGGGCTGCAGGTCCATTGGGGTGGGGGAGAGGCTGTTTTTTTTATTTTTTTTTTATTTTCATTTTTAACCAGGTAAGTGCACTAGACAAATCCTGCCTATTTTCAGGCACGACCCAGGGGAGGGGGATACAGATGAATGCCAACTCACCTTGAACCAGATTAAGCTGTTGGTGGTATTTTTAGTGAATGAAGGAAATTTGGCCAGGACACCGGGGAAATTCCCCTACTCTGTCTGCAGAGGTGCTGAAGCCCTGTAGCATGTATGGAGCACTTCAGTCCAGGTCTGGTCAAGGTGAAGGAAGGTTGTGTGTTAGCGGCTTCAGATCCAGTGTGTGATTTCAACATAGATGTGGATCAGGGAGCTGAAGCTCAACAACGGCAAGCAGAGACTGTAGAAACTGATGAACAAATAGAGGTGAGACCTGAGATGGATGAAGAACGTTTATTACAAGAGAAATTGGCAGAAAAGAAAAGACATTTAATGGAAATGCTATTAGCTGCAGAAAACAAATTTAAACATTCAAAACAAAAATTGGCTGAAGAACGAACAAAATGTAAAAGATCTACGGTAAGCCCTATTCAAGATGGCCACAAACACTTACCAATATCTTTACATACTGATAATGACCCAGGATCCTCGAAAATGCAAGCAGAGATGGCAGATTCTCAACAGGTTGCTGAAGGAAATGTGATATTTAGCGATTCCTCCGCAGAATGGACTCCAGGAAGGGCTCTTAGAGGAGCAGGATGGACTCTTATAAATGATATCTGGGTTCCCGACACAGATATTCCCATTCTGGGAATGCAGGACTTAGAGCATACATCCTCAGTTACTGCCCACTCAGAGATTTCTATGAAATCTATTAGAATAACCTCACTGATGATTAAGTCCTCAGTTTTACCTATTGCTTCTGAGCACAGTGAAAGAGAGGTTGAAAGACCAGGAACTACGCCAGACGCCAATACAGTCGAAGATGCAGAACAACAAAAAACTGCATTAACCTCTCGGGTCAGTAATGCATTGCCACAAAGTCCTGTATATTTGTACAGTATAGAGAAGAAACGGTTGCTAATACAAACTTGGATGGTTTAGTTGTAAAAAGCTCACTTAAAACAAAAACGGGGACAGAAGGATTTTCACAAGGAAACCAAGAGAAACAATCCTATGCTGGCCTTTTTCAGAAACCAGCTGAAGCAGCCAAAAGACGGTATCTGGTCTGTCTATGATATAAAGGTCTAACCCCAGTGGTTCCTGACAGGCTCTGGGTGGGTAAAACATTAATTATTGATTCACTAAATTTCTCCCCCGCTGAGGTATATGCTTTTATACACACACTGGGAGATAAAACATATGATGTTAGTTTCTGTACCATGACAGCTTTAGATAAGTTTTGGCATCTATATTATGAAAAGAAAGATGCACACATTTGGAAAGACTTTTTGGCGATACCTATCACAAAGCCCACTATTAAAGCAGTTACCCTGCTTTTTCGGAATGAAGGTGTGAATATCAGTAACATTTTATTTTGGTTAGAGAAAAGATGCTCTGTCTTTGACCACCCAAAACCCATCATGGATGATAATGGATTTTGGACAGGGGGATGGACTATCAGAGTATAGTTACTACAAAATGAATCTGGGATACAACATCTACCAAGCTCTTTCTTTTTGGGAAGAGACAGAGGGATTCTGTTTTATGCTGGACAACCAAAGAGCTGTTTTAAGTGTGGTTCTTTGTCTAATTTGAGTAATGAATGTGATCAAATTAAATGTTTTAATTGTGGGATGTTATGCCATTCAGCAAATGGTTGCCAGGCCCCTCCAACGTGCAATTTATGTGGTGATAATGGTCATTCCTTTGCAGATTGTCCTTGGGCAGAACATAATCAGGATGAGGCCTCCAATCATAAGTTTTTTTATCACAAGCTAGGAAACCTTTTAGTCCTACTGAAACATTCTTAACAAGCAGAAGGAGGGGAAGAGGTGGGGGGGGGAGAGGAGCTGTCTCAGAAGAGAGAGCTCGAAATCTTTCTCCAACATGACAGGACCCTTTTATTACGCCCCCTGTACCCTACAGAGAATCAGTTCAAGAGTTTCCCCAGATAGAGAATTGGACAGGGGAGGAACAAACTCCTTTCGCCACCTCACAGGGCTCCCCATCTAGGAGGGAGATAATTCAGGCTATGCTTGGAGATAAAGGAAGAAAAGAGACACTGGTCTTACAAAATGAAGCTACTTCTCCATCACAAGATATGAGGATAGCAGGGGAAATATTGCAAAACGGGAGTACACAAAACCAGGCAGTTCCTTTATCCCCACTCCCTTTAAGTAATAGATTTGCCGTCTTTTCGACATGGGGAGATCAGGTAGAAAATGAGCATCCGATGGAGATCGGAATGGATGGCTCAGAGAAATCCGTATTAGATAAAGAGAACCCTTCCCCAACACAGGAAACTGGTTGTTTAGAGGTACAAAAATCTTGGAAACCACAGAAGCGGGTAACGCATTCTAGTGTGAAAATTCTGAAACCTTCTCCCTGAACCATTAAGTCTAAAAGTAGCTAGCCTAAACGTGAACAGTATAAAATCTAAAATGAAAAGACTAGCTACCTATGGGTTATTGCATCATTTAGATTATGATGTTTACTTTTTACAAGACACTAGACTACATTCTAAAAGTGAAATTAACCAGGCCTCTAGTGATTGGAAGTGGGGTACTTCCTATTGGTCCTTAGGAGCAGCAACTTGTTGTGGAGTAGGTTTTTGGTTTTTAATGCCTAGAATTTGGATATTCAGAATTATAGACTTAGAGCCAGGACGAGCTCTGATTTTGGATGTGGAAATAAACTCAGTCTCTTGTAGATTAATCAGTATATATGGACCGCAATCTAAAGCTTTGCAAGTTACTTTGCTACAAAAAGTACAACCTTTCTTACATACAAGCAGGCAAGTGATTTGGGGAGGTGATTTTAATATTAATTTGCAGGACCGAAAAACCTCTGGGAAGCAATATTGTGATAAAACAATGTTAAATACAATTATTAGAATAGCAGAACTTCAAGACATTTTTATTGGTCATAAAGGGAAAGCACAACCAACTTTTTATAAAGGGCAGTTATCTTCACGCATAGATTTCCTTTTTATCAAACAACAGATACCTTTAGTAAAGGTGGAGACACTTCCAATTGAAACATCTGACCATAGGCCGATTGGGCTCCATATATCTACACCAGTTCAAAGGGAAGCAGGCCAAGGTTGTTGGAGATTACATACTTCTGTTTTAAAAGAAGAAGAGGTGATAAAACAAATACAAACGATAATCCTTGGTAAAACCACTACAATAGGACTATATGAGAATATTGGTCAGTGGTGGGAAGATTTTAAGGATTGTATGATTTTTTTTTTAAGAGGTTAAGTAGTATAAGAGTGGGGTTATCTTATAGGGAATATTTAGGGTTTCAAAAAGAGTTTGAGGACTTAATCTCACGGCAGTACAAAGGTAAGGAAGTTTTAACAACTGAAACAGAGATAGTAAGAGAAAAGATGTTACAGTTTCAATACATTCGAGTAGTCTCTTTGATGAAAGAACAATCACTTGGTGTTCAAGGTACTTTAGCTCAGGTGAATCCATATCTTGCTAGTCAGAAGAAAAGGGAAAAGAAAGTTGTTTCTTCTTTGTTAACTACAAACGGTAAAGAAGTTTGGAGTAACAAAGACATTATGGTAAGATCAGAAGATCATATTGAACAAATATTTGGATCCCCAGCTGGGAAAATGGAATTCTCATCTGTAGTGTTAAAGGCAGTGGAACCTCCTAAATTAGATTCTGTATCAGCAGGAAAGATGATCGAAACTTTTACATTACAAGAAACAGAAAAAAGTAATTTTTGGTTTAAAAGTGAATGTTTCCCCTGGGTCAGATGGTTTACCAGGCAAATTTTATCATCTATTATGGTCATTTATGCCCAATATGTTGTTAAAACTATTTAATTTCTTTTTAGTAGAACATACATTACCCACTCAAATGTATGAAGGACTTCTAATTTTCCTTTTTAAATCTGGTGCATGTAATGATATAAATAACTGGAGACCAATTACATTGTTAAATGTAGACTTCAAATTATTTGTAAAACTTTTGGAAAATCGTTTAGCATTAGTTATGAAGGATCTATTAATCCCTACTCAATTTTGCTCAATACCAGGCAGATGAATTACCAATGCATTATTATTTTTAAAAGGTTTGGTAGAAAGAGAAATAGGGAATGAAGGAGATACACAAACATCTGGTTACATTACCAGTTTAGACCAAGCAAAGGCATTCAATAAGGTTTCCCATCATTTTCTTTGGGAGTGCCTTAGATTTTATGGGATTCCAGCATTGTTTGTACAATGGTTGCAATTATGGTATGATTTAGCATATGTTAGACCTTATGAGAATGGATGGTTAGGTAAGAAAATAGGGATCTCCAGGGGAGCAAGACAAGGTTGTCCACTGAGCCCGTTATTGTATTGGTTTTCAATACATCCAGTGTTACGTATCTTACAAAAATCTCCTAGAATATGTGGTATTAAAGAAAAAGGTTATCAACTTTATAAAGTAATAGCATACGCAGATGATTTATGTTTACTTATAAAGGATGAAAAATCCATGATCCTTGCTTGTGATTTGAGCCAGGAATTGGGTAAAGTTACTGGGGCAAGTCTTAACTTTGAGAAAACAAAATGTTTACAACTAAATGGATTTCCTTCCATATCCGAAACTTTTTGGGGTTTTCCAGTAGCCACTTCACTATGTAAAATTTTTGGGATCTATTTTGGTGGAGAAAATATGGCTAGATATAATTGGGAGAAAACTTTTCAAGTACTGTAGGTATTGAGAAAGTAGCTCAGTGGAATAGCTGGAAAGTTTCAAAAAAGAAAATAATCTATTATATAACAACCTTGTTAATTCCCGGTTTTTTATTTGTCAGCATGATTTTCCCATTACCTAAATGTTTAGAGGCTAAAGCTCTAAGCTGTTTTTTTAGTTGCTTTTGGGGAAGTAGGTTAAATCCAATCAAAAGGAATGTTTTATATAAGGGAATCCTGAGGGTGGAATAGAAATGCCACATCCAATCTTGTTTTTTTTTTTTTTCACCATAACGTTATATACTAACATTTTGCCCCTGATAAAAGGTTGTTCACAATTATGGGGAATGTGGGGATATGAAAGGCTACAAGGTATATTAAACGAATGGAAAAATAATGCTTTTGACCATAAGAATAAACGTAAGCCCCAGTTAGGAAGCCAATGGGAGGAAGATTTTGATAAAATAAAAAATTTTATGTTTCTCTTTGTTTTTGCCTTATGGTTTTGTGTGCTTTTACACTATTGTGTATATGTTTTGTTTTCATGTTTAATAAAAATTCCCCCTACTCTTTTCGATAAGTGCCATGGGATCTTTAACATCCATCTGAACTACCACCAATCCAGGCAGATGGGACCTTGGTTTAATGTCTCATCCGAAAGACGGCACCTCAGAAGTGCAGCACCCCTCTCATGCTGCACTACAGTGTCAGTACTGGGATATTAACCCAAGTGCCAGATGTGGGAACTGAACCCACAGCCCTCTAATGAAACCGTGCTTGCTTGCTCTTATATAGAGAATGTCAGCTCACTCTCTCCATTAGAGTAAGCAAGTACGGTTTCATTCATAAGAAGGCAGCCGGCCGTGGAAGAGGGCAGGCTGTGCCGGCTGCCTTTTGCTTACATTTTCTTACTCTTCTTTAGGTGCAGGCAGGGTTTGGGGGGAGGAGGGGGGCTGCTGCTGCTGCTGGCTATGGGGTTGGGGTGAAGAACGAGGAGTATGAGGTGGACCACAGGAGGATTTGAATTTTTAAATTGCTGTAGTAATGAATGTATGAAACCTGGTGAGTGGCCAGCCGTGGAGGTGGGTGGAGTTGTGCCAGTCGCCCCAAAAGAAATTACTAATTTTTTTTTATTGTAAAACTGGTTGGGGAGCTTGGGGGAGGGGGGTTTGGGTGCTATCTGAGAGTGGGACGGTGGTTAAATGTTTGCCACATATGAATATTCGGCCGTTCGGGCCCTGAATACTGAATATTTGGCCAAATATTTGAAAAAATGTATTCGCACAGCTCTAGTACATGTGGTGAAAAAATGGCTCTGGCCTCTGATGATGGTGGGGGGGAGGTGCTGACGGGCACAGAACCATTTTTTCAAACATGTGTCTCAGTCCGCTGGGTCCCTGCCATTCTCCTGTGGTTGGTCGCTGGTTTTTGGTGGTGGGACAGGCTGGAAGGACTGGTACACGTGCTGAAAAAATGGTTCTGGCCTCTGATGGTGGTGGGGGGAGGTGCTGATGGGCACAGAACCATTTTTTCCAACATGTATGCCAGTCTGCTGGGTCTGTGCCATGCTCCTGTGGTTGGTTGGTTGCTGGTTTTTGGTGGTGGGATGGGCTGGGAAGACTGGTACACGTGCTGTAAAAAATAGTTCTGGCCTCTGGTGATGGTGGGGGAGGTGCTGAAACAGGATGGACTCAAAATCCTTATTATATCTCAAGTTCAAATCTTTTTTTTTTTACTAAAACCATGTGATTAAAATATGGCGATTGCTGGAAGATTTGCTCTACATATTTACTAGGGGTAGCACAGATGTGATGCAGGTATCTCGTTCTTAGTGGAGGTCTGCTTTTATTCATTTTTACAGCCAGGTGGAATGAAGTATAGGGAGTTAAAGCAGCAGTGCTATGTAAAAAAAATCAGCGCTTTTTTGACCATTTTATTTCCTGAGGTCTGTTGAGCATGTCCCTGGTACTCTTTCTTGCTGGCATTGAACTTTTTTTCCTGTAATCTGCTTAGTTGTCCTTTGTTTTTGTTTACATTTCTGCTGCCTGCCATGTTGACAGCAGCAATAAAAGATGGGCAGACAGGCAGGCACTGTATTTTCTGTCGATCTACAGAACACTGAAATTGATCACTTCCTGGATAGGTAGTACTGCTGCTTAAAATGACTTGCTCAGGGTCACACCACATGCAAATGGTTGTGTGGGATTTGACCCTGGGAATCCTGGTTCCCACATCTTTGCTGTAACCACTATTGGAGTACGCTGCCTCTTTAAATAACTTCTTTTCTTAATGAGTTCAGAACGAAGGAAAATGTGGAGTGCATTTGGTTTGTACGAATACACAGAATTTTACTTTTCTTGCATACACTTTGTGCTCTGCTTGGGCTGTGTGTGTTAGTGTGTGGTTAGGAAATCCAGTTGGTTTCTTTAAGTGGAAATATTGTGGGGCTGAAACCTGAAGGACCCTTGTTGTGTGTGTTTGTGGTGTTTTTCAGCACAGCATTTTCCTGTCTTGGAACACAGTATCATAACACTGTGGTGCCAGAATGACTGATAGGCATCAGGGGGGTGGCTTGGGGTCATTGGCCATAATGCTCATGCCATTTCATGTCCATTCCCACTATGCAGCCACTGACAGGCATCAAGGTGTGCCTTAGACTGTTCGGCCCTAACGTTCACCCCATTCTCCTATACTGCACCCATCTCGGCTTATTTCCTTATGGAATGGGGTGAGCATAAGGCCGGAAGACCCCAAGGCACACTGTGACACCTGTCAGTGTCTGCAGGGTAGGGTGAGGTGGATTGGCATGAACATTATGGCCAATGACCCAAAGGCACACCCCAACGCCTGTCAGTGTCTGCAGGGTGGGGATGGCGGTTGGAATTAGTTCAATTCTTCACTGCCATTCCTATTATACATCTCTCTCACTCATGCGGTAACAATGCCAATACCAGCAAGCAAACATTCGGCATTGACAAATGCTTGTTTTCTATGAAGTCCTAAATGGAGCTTAATGCAGCCATTAGTTAAAACTACAAAATAAGTACTCATCATCGTGCACCCATATTGCAAGAGTTAAACATCTCCCATATGCATCAGGAGTATTGTTTGATACTTTGTGTTGTGTGATTAACACTGCATAAAAAATAACTGCACAGGATAAAAATAACTGTTCTGGAAACTGCCAAAAGATATTTTCAAACTGGCCAGCATCAGTAGAATTTGATGAACTCCCAGTTGCCTAAGTTTCACCCATACACTGTCAAAGCCTTTTTACTGCTATCAAGCAGCGAAGCTTAGGTCTGGGAATATGTGTACTGCTGCTTCTGCTTCTCATCAAGTAATTGGGCCCTTCTGCAGAACTGAGCCCAATGAGGAGTGTGCACAGGTCATTTGAATTCACTGCTGCCGCTGCGTTTTAGGACCTGGGGGTGATATGTTATACTTCTATACCGTGATCTGGTATTCAAGCTGCAAAGGATCCACCAACCAGGCCTGTATGAGCTCTAGGGGGGAATCCCCTTCCACCTTCTCTGGCAGGCCTAATACTCTTAAACGGGTTGCCTGTGCTCCGTTCTTGAGGTTCTCTAACCTCTGTCGAAGAAGTTCATTCTTGTTAGTTAGGCCAGCTGTTGCACACAGGGCTCGATCTGCCTTCTGTCCAGCCTCCACTGTCCCTTCTTCAACCACCGCTACCTTTGTATCCAGGACCTGCACCTTAGTTGTAAAATCTTCCAGGTGTTTATCGATGGCTTGGCTAGCTCCTAACAGAGCTGCATTCACTGGTTGATTCAGTCTCCTTCAGAGGTAAATAGGCTTACTTCTTTGCTGGTAGTCAGCCTCTGCTCTTTTGGCTTCCTTCCTTCTGCCCCAGTCACCATCCTGTTTACGCAACCCATTTCTCTGGTTGTGCTTTTTTGATTTTGCCCAAAATGGTTTTATACAGTGCAGAAAAGCAAGCTATATTTAATGACATTAGTCCACTTAAGCTTTTCTGAAAAAAAGAGGTGATTTTGTCCTAAACAGGAAGTTTCACTTAGAGCTTCACACAAACCCTGTTCACTACATGGCTGCTGGTTCCACCCCTTGAGTTTTTCTTTTTGATGTGTCTGTTCAGGTACTTCAAATCTATACTTGGCCACCGTTCCCCATTTTTCTTGTGGGTTAGGAAGTATCTTGAAAGAGGCCCTTGCCCCACTGACACACTGGGATCTTTTGTCCTACCCTTGCTTGCAATAACGTCTATACTTCCAGTTCTAACAGAATTCCTTCTGTTGGTGAGTGAGCTGGAACATTTTTGGTCTCTGCAATTTTGGAAACCTTTGGAATTGCAGGGATAACACCTGACCCACTGCTTCCAGGACCCAGTCATCTGTGGTGATTCGTTTCCATTGCTAGTAGCAGTGGGTCAGCCTTCCTACCACTGACAATAGCTGATTGGTGACCTGGGCAAACCTGTCAGTGGTTTTGTTTTGGCTGTGGCTTAGGGGCTGGAGTTGCAGCATCCCTTGAGCCCCTTCTGCCCTTACCTTTATGGTACCCTGTTTGTGGCTGATACAACCCGTATAGGGTCTGGGATAGTAACCTCTGCCCTGCCTCCCCTTCCATAAGGCCTGTAGGAAGTCAAGGCCTTTTCTTTTTCAGCAGAGTTTTTGTAAGTGACTCTGTATTCATCTGCTTTTTTCATGCATGCATATGTTTTGTCATCAAATAAGGAGTTTCCCTCTAAAGGGAAATCAATGGCTTCCACTTGAGAAGCCTTGATAGGGACTGTGGCCCTTAGTCAGGTCTCCTCATTGCCACTGCATGAGCCAAGACTCTTGTCTGATTCAGAGTCACTGGTATCTACAGCCACGTGAAACTGGTATTTAGTGGTATCCAGTGTGGACTTTGCTGTTGCTGCCAGGTTCTGCGCCACTTCACTGTCGGCTTTATCACTTAGAGCCGGCACTGCATTCCACAGTGCTTTGTGGTACTGAGCCGTGTAGGCCAGAGAAGCTGTATGTCTTAGAAGCAGGAAAGCTGTTGTGAACACTGTTTCTGGCCATGCTATCCAGTTCCCTAAAGTCCTTTTATGGGGGCTGTGCAGAGAGTAGTATCTTTGCCTTCTGATGGGCAGCCACCTGTACCAATCCTTTGTGATCAGGGTGGGCATACAGTTATGCTACTGTTTGTGCACCTGATACTTTTTCTCCATTTTCATATCAATGCCATGCCAATCCACAAATTAGCTGCTGCTGACATGATTCTTGATATAACGTTTTCGAGGGACTTGGGGACAGGGACCATTAGCCTCCTTGTAGGGGCTAATCCCATCATGTCCATGAACTCCACTCCTCCTCATTCTCCCGTTTCTTGAGGGGGATGTTGAAGCTATCCACCATTTGTTTGATGAAACAGAAGCAACAGGTATAGTCCTCAGTAACTCTAGGAGGGGAACCATCAGGTTCTATAGAAAGTAAGTCAGTAAAGGTGTATTTATCAAGCACCCATTCCCAGGGTTCAGAGCACTATAAACAGAAATAACAATAATACACACATATCAGTTAAAAACCTATATACATATGTACAAATCAGTAAAACACTTAGGCAGTACTACCTCATGGGCTTCCTATATCAGTTCAAAGGCTTCCCGAAACAGGTAGGATTTCGGGCCCTCTTAAAGGCCTCCACCAAGAGGGTCTCCCTAAGAGTTTACCTTCCTTCTCCTCTTTATAATACATATCTCCCTCCTGCACAGGCTGCTGGTCTGGAACTGGAGCATGGAGAGGGGTCACTCACATTGCTTTTCCCATGGCCTGGAAAAATCACCACACCTTTGTCATGTCCTCTTTTGAGGGCATTTGATTCTGTTCCACTGCCTTCTCCTTTTCCTTTACATGAGGAGTGGAAGGGACATACTTTTCTTTTTCTTTTATTTTTTTCTTGGCAGGCACTGATTCCAGCACTGCTCTGAGGCTCTTTTACTTGTATTTTTGTCATCACTGGAGTCAGGGTTCCCCCTTTCAATACCCTGATATCTTTACCATCTTTTCCCTGCCTTTCAGTGGCCAAGCAGCTTTATCTTTTATTGGGAGCTTGGAGCAAAATGGGCGTGTGTCCTGAACAGCACCGTTCACACTAGCACTCATGAACAGTGGGTTCAATCAGCTGTTCAGTTCAGCATAACTGGGATTGCCTTTTATGAAGAAGTTATTCTGTCAGTTAGTCAGGCTATTTGGACTGCAGTAGGGAGTATGTGAGTGGACCGCCTTACTTCTTTTGCCCTGTCACACAGCCTTTTGAACCTCCTTCTCTGTTGTGCTCCAGTTGGGAGCTTGGTGCTAAAAGGTTGTGTCTTTTCTTGTATTTAAAAGGCTCTTGATCAAGTGGTCCTCTGCTATGGTCCATTAGCTGAAGAACTGTAGCTAAAGGGCGTCATGCTGTGGGCATCGGCATGGGGCGGCAGTCAGCAGGACACGCTGCACCCTAAGTGTGACACCTAAGCAACCCTGAAATGTAATATAATTTGAGTACAAGTCAAGTAAACTATGTGTTTTGTTTAACTGTGAGACTACAGCATATAGCATCAAGGCACTGAATACTGTAAGTTAACAGTGGGTTAAATTGTACTAGATATAAGTGGATTACACTGGGAGTGAGAACTAATAGTGTAAATTATAAAAAGGGGCTAAAAGGGACATATTGTTTGTAGTGCATCTTTAAATAGAACACATTGCAGTTACAGTAATTCTTTATTCTGAATGTGTAATCACGCATTGATGCTGGGGTGCATTAACCAAGTTTAATAAGCAAAAAGCAGTAGTCAGATTCAATGTCTTTTAAATATGGCAATGCCAGTTACACTGTGTGAAAATTAATATTGATTAATGTAATGTAATGCTTTAACTAAGAGTCAATACTTAGATACAGAGGGGATAGCAAACAAGAGGGATGAGCCCAAAGCTTCCCCAGCTAAAGCAGGTAAAACAAGGGAGTCAGAATTAAGGGGGATAACATAGGATCTATCAACGTTAGGAACAGGTAAGAGGGTTACTATAGGGAAAGCAGGAGACACCCTTCCTAGGGTAAGGTTACAAATTAGTTTCAGGGAAGATAAGGAGTGAGGTAGTAGGAATACGGGAGTAGGAAGCGGTACAAGTCAAACGAATGTACATTGACACCAAGCAAAGAAGGTTACTATTATTACTTAGTGTAATGTACTGAGGTGTAACAAGGAGTCACTAAGAAGAAGAAGAATCAGCATTGATATAGTGCTTTTCATACACATTGTATCCCAAAGTGCTTTACAAGCAATGCTAGACTGGTAGTGAAGTGACTGAATGTGTAGTGGAGGCCATATTGCACATCAGCACCCACACACAGCCTTGGAAAGTTGTATGAACTAGTTTTATGGGAAGGGGGAATATTTACCAGAACACTGGGAATATCCCCTATCCTTTGCAAAGAGTGCCTTGGATTCTTTTACTTCCACCTGGACACCCACGAGTACAGCACCTGGATGGGTAGAAGAGACCTAGGTTTAACATCTCATCCGAAGGACGGCACACCCCAACAGTACAGCAACCCCCCCAATACTGCACTCGGGTGCCAGTGTTTAGGTATGAGCCCAATTCCAATGTGGGACCAGAACCCACAACCTTCTGGCCCAGAGGTGGATGTGCTACCATCTGAGCCATGCTGACACCACTAAGCAGTTGGAGTGATGATAACAAATAAGTGGTGGGGGTAGGCCCAAGGTTTCACCAGGTAAAGTGAGTAAAATGAGGGAGGTCCAGATTAAAGGGTATAGTGTTGGATGTGATGAAGATATGAATAGGTCTGAGGGTTAATATAGGGTAAGCAGAAGACAGCTTATCTAGGACAAGTTTCCATTAGTTCAGGAAAAAAGGGATAAGATAGCAATAACATGGGAGTAGTAATGATGTGGAAGGAGAAACAGAACCTGCATAGACACCAAGTGAAAGAAGGTAAGGAATATGGAAGTAGTATAGTGTAATGGCTGTGGTGCAGCAGTCTTAATGGAAACCTTTTGGGGACTGAAGTGAAGCACCATATGTACTCGATTCTCTGGGTTGCAGGCACAGATTGCTGGACTCAGGACTGAACTGGGGAGAGTACAGGGGACCATCTGCACTGCCCAGGGACCACCAAGTCCGCCGCTGCTCCCCCAGAGGATGGCTAGACACAGGTAGAGCGGCTGGACTATGATGAGCTCTGGGAGAGTGGGGGGTGGGTGTAGGTTGCATGGCCCTCCACCTATACCACTACATAACATATTCACCTTAATGGCAGAAAGGGGCAGCCGAGAGGAGGTACCCATGACAGTAGGAAAGGAGGAGGCAAATGTTCTCAGAAGGAGAGAACCAAAGAAGGGAAAGGGAATCACTCAGTCAAAGAGGAGGCAGCTGCTGGTGCAGGACTCAACTGTGAAGGGGACAGACTTGGGAGCTGTAGGAGGGAAAGATAGGGAGAAGAGGTGCTTGAGGGGTGCCTCTACTGGAAGAGATGGAGAGAGGATTCTGAGGATTGCTAGGGCAGCAGGAACGGGCAGATAGTTGGGTATCATTGCCCATACTGGGATGCATTATATAACCCCCCTACAAATGGGGGTTCCCGAAAAGTCTTTCTTGAGCTTGCCTAAATGCTCACTGCCAGGCTGGTGTCCTGCGTTTTAGCAGTTTAAACGTTATTGCCAGAGACTGCCTGTATAGCCTCTGTGTACTGTCTCTTTAAGAGCTGCCTAGATTACAGTTATAATTAATCTGTGAGGGGGCTGAGTGTTTCCATGCTCGAGTCCCACCCAGGCTGCCAAATAATCACTCCGTTCTGCCATCGCTATTAGCGCAGAGGGAGCTCTGTTAGAAGATGTACTTGTTTGCTGATCACTTATTAGAATAGTAATAATATTGCAGTGTGTCTAACCTGCCTTCTTTGCAGCATGGACATTTCTGTTTATCTCCACCATCTTGGTCCTGGACTGCTGAAATGGGCCAATCATAACCTTTGAGGACTCTAAAATGGAGCCTGTCCCCAGGGGCTTTGTGGGAGCAAAATTCTGTAGGACTTGTAGTTTGGGGCTTTTGGCGCCTAAATGAACCTGGAGGGGGAGCCCTTGTTGTGACTGACAGAGGAATCAGCCAACCGAACCTTTTGGATCCTGGGAAAAGTCCCAGACTGCTTGCAGTTTCAGTTCAGATCTGAGTTGGGAAGTGAAGGAGTAACAGCTCAAGATAGTCGAGCAGAAATCCTGCATAGATTCGTGAGGGAGAACTGTGAAAGGGCTGAGTTTTGGCCTGCTTGTCTACCTGCTGTCCCTGAGAGGGAAATTTGAAGTTTATTCAGACTGAATCTGAATTGTGAGGATGACTTAAGCCACAGAATGGTGACCAGGCTTTAACCTGAAGAAGACCGAAGATTTGTTGAATGCGATCAGCCTGTCAGGATTTCCAGCCACCTTTGAACTCCCAGTTTGTGCAGAGACTCTGTAATTGCGACCGGATAGCAATCTACCTGGTACAGTAGAATTTCTTACATGTAAATGTGCTGTGTGCTGTTAATGGGTCGTGATTTGGTTCCCCACTGTGTGAACGGTGTTCTGCTTGCTGGAGGCTGCATCCAGCTCCCACAGACTGAATCTGTATTCGTCTCCATTGGGCCTGGGCTTTGCCGCACTGGCCCAGCCAGACTACCCGCTGCACAGAGAAAGCCATCAATGAGAGACCTGCCTGGGGATCAGCCCCCTGCTCACACTTTGAACAGGAACGACGCCTCGGTGATTCGTGTGGGCCCTGCTTCTCCTGGCACTCCAGTTCAACAACCTGCTGTCTCGATTTCATCCTGCCTGTGTCCTGTATTGGGCATTGTGAGTAAACATCAGGGTAGCTCTCTGCAACAAAAGCTAAATCTAAAGTGTTGTCATCTGATTGCTTTGTTGTCTTTTCTGTCACGAACTGAGCCCTCCGGCTCCGGATTACAAACAGTATGTGTTGTGCATGTTGCTTTCTTATACCACAGGGCCCCTACCAGCTGTGACGCCTGCCTACCCCGGGCAACGATCCTGGCTAGCCCACCTTCCGTCAACCTGGGTACCCAGTGTGTGTGACTGTGTAGGGACTCTGAAGTGCATGCATGACTGAGTAATACAGCCTTTAAGCAAATCAACCTGATTACGCCCCTCCCTTGTTCAAGTCCCCTGAATAAATCAGATCTAACTCTTTTTGCATTTAACCTGAATGTGGTTCCAGTTTGCACCAAGAGTACTGTACTGTTGCTATTTGCTGTGCATAACCATGTTTTACAAGGGGTCCCCAGGGTCGAGCTAGAGGAACCAGCCCTGGTGGTAAATGCAAACAGTGTGGGTAACTGTATGGTGAATAAGGGTCATTGTGAAAGTGATTATTGTATATTGTTCAGGCCATTAGAAGGGAAAGAGGGGGTTACAGTGTCCCGGAGGGCTGTGCCTAGGTTAGCTTTTATTTATTTATTTAGTTTTTGTTGACCGGGTAAGTGCACTAGACAAATTCTGCCCATTTTCAGGCACAGATGAATGCCAGCTGACCTTGAACCAGATTAAACTGTTCGTGGTAGCTTGACCACTAACAACCCTGACCTCCGGGTGGAGGCACCTGTTTCAGTACGCAGGCCCCTTAACCTGCTACTAGCCAAGCAGGCAGGGGTAGTAGCCCTTGGGATAGCGCCACCTAGGGGTTACACATTATATAGCACAACATTATCTATGAAACTGAATCTCCCTGTTAGCCTTACCACTTTCAAGACCTTGTATGCCAAGGCTGTTAAGGATCTATGCAACTGTTTCCTGCACGCTTAGTGTGCTAGGGTGCCTACTGCTTACCTGCCCACTACATCTCCACCTAACCCGGCCCCCTGAATATCTCCACCTATACCCCCCTTTTTTCTTCTAATCCACTACCTTTCTTACCCTCAGACTCCTAACATATATGTCCCCAGCCCATCTACCGTAGCCCCCCTCCTAGAACAGCTGCAGTCCTGTACCCCTTCCCTCCATATTTGCCCCTTAAGTTTGTATATGTCCTGACCAATGATATGCCATGCTGTTTGAAAATGTTTTAATATGCTGGCTGTTTCATAATGTTTTAATTCCCCTTCTCATACCATTCTCCCTAACCTTGTTAACCCTATACCTGAAATACTTGTTATTGCTCTGTGTATTTTTATCTATTTCTGTATAATTATGTCTATTTATTATCTGTACATAAAAGTGTTATTCTTGACCTTGTGTAACACAGGTCCACCTTGTAAATGAGCCTGCTCAATGGTGTTTGCCTGGATAAATAAAGACTTGATTGATTGACAAGAGAAGGTAGGAATACTAAAAGGAAATTTCAGGGATGCTGGGGAAGGGACTCAAGCAAGTAGCATGTACGGCATCTTCTTCTGAGGTGCTACCTGTGTACGTCCATGGCGAGGCAAGAAAATTCCACACTAGGACTTTTAATGAATAGTTGAAGGCATGGTGCATGAAGGAGAGTTTTGGATATATCGGGGACTGGGAATCAACCTGGAAAGATGTGGGCCTGTATAGGAGGGATGGCCTGCATCTTTCTAGGGAGAAATCTACAGTCCTTGATGGCAGGTTTAAATGCTATATAGATGGGCATTTAAACTAGACAGGTGGGAAGTCAGTGAAACCAAAGGAAGCAAAAATTGCCTTCCACTTAGATGATAAAGGGCTAGGGAGGGAGGAAAAAGTTAGGGAAAGAAGACCATAGGAGAAGAAAACTCCCATGGAGCAGATGCGCAAAAGGAAAGGGACAGGGACAGGAAAGTAGAAAACAGGAATGTAAAGCAGGTAGGGGAGGATGTAGGAGTAATGGGGTCCAGAGATGCTAAAAGTAATGAGGGAAAGGGCATCGTAAGGGGTAAGCAAGTAAACAAAACAGGCAGGAGTGGTAGGGAGAGGCAGGGTAGTAGACAAGGGGGATAAAAGATTTGGAAAATGTGCACTAAGGCAACTGTAACCCTGGCACTGGGTCTAAAAAGGGCTACTATCCCTGCCTTGTGGGCTCAAACAAGGTTGAGGAGCCTGGGTTCAGTTTCTGATGGATAAAGAGGGGTTCTTTCCCAAAAGTAAGGTAAATAGCGCCGTGCCTCCACCTAGAGTAAAATATAAAGTGGGTCATATATTTTCAGCTGTACAGCCCCCTGGGATGCTGTACCTACCCACCTCCCCTTACAGTCACCCCGCACGTGGAATACCTGGAACAAGAACCCTTGGTTAATACACATGCAGTTATTATCTGTAGCTAATAATATGCTCACTAATGACGTACTCATGAGACAGTTGTCAAGATGTCAAACACAATTTATTTACCTAGAGGAGGGTTAGGAAAAAGGAAAAAAGGAACTAGAGGTTAAACCTTTTTTTCCTTTGACAGTTTAAAACATCAATGACGCTTAAACTCACCTTGGGGCACTCCCAAACCTCCCTACTTATTACAGCTGTTTACAGCCCCCCAGGGACCAAAAGGTGGCTTTCCACGCAGTACTGTCCTATCTGACCACCCTCCCATCTCATACTGAAAAAATTGTGCTCGGGGACTTTAATATCAATTGGTTAGATAAGGCTGCTGCACCGTTTGTCGATGACATCTCTGCCCAAGACCTCACACAAGTAGTTACCTCCCCACCCGCCTTAACCAGCAAACAGGGTCTTCCTCACTGCTAGACTTCGTGTTCACCAATCGCTCCCACAAAATTACTAGCACTACCGTTCTCCCAAATGCTCTTAATGACCATTCCCCTGTTCTCTGCACCTGGTCAGCAAAGCACCTAGATCACCTCCCAAAATAATCTTGCAACACAAGCTTGGCCCTGGCAAACTTGCCCTTCTTAAAGCACACCTCAGTGCTATGGATTGGTCCCTCATAAAGAACACCCTCGACCCTGAAAGGGCCCTTGACCTCTTCATCCTCTCTTTTAACACCATATGCAACAAATCTGCACCACTTACCAAAAGGATGGTCAAAGGCAACCCGGTGCCTTGGATTTCGGACCATCTTCTGGCCCTTATGCGGACTAGAGACTCTCTGTGTCACCGCGCCAATGGGACTGGCCTGCCTTCTGATAGACAAAAGTACAGAGAGGCCTGTAACAAATGCACGTGGGCCCTCCGTAAAACAAAAGCTGAATATTATAAATCCGCCTTAACCTGTATCTGGGGCTCAGGGCGCAAATTCTGGGACAATATTAAGGATATCTTTGGAAAAGACCCCAACCCGGTCCCAAACCAGATTATGGTTGACGGGTGCATGACCTCTGATCCCACCTGTATAGCTGCAGCTTTCAACAACGCCATCACAAACCTTGACCACATTCTCCCTACCAATTTCTTTGACCCACCTGCTGCTAACTCACCCTCCCCTCCTCAAGCCCCCCCTTTCACCTACGCTAAGTCACACCCAAGTTTGCTGAGCCATACCTTAGAAAAGCCCTAAGTCGCTCCAACTACAGTAGTGACCCCCTAGACTTGAAACTCCTACGGCTCACCCTCCATGAGGTACTCTACTCCCTCACCCATATACTGAACTGCTCCTTATGCCAGGGTAAGTTCCCATCTAGGTGGAAATCAACCTCCATCACCCCCATATTTAAATGTGGGGATCGCTCCATCACCAATAACTACCGCCCCATTTCCATTCCCCCTTCCCTATCTAAGGCTCTAGAGCGGATTGTCTCTGATCAGCTCACTGACCATCTCAACAAATACAACCTACTCTGCAAACAGCAACACGGCTTTCTCAAAGGCAACAGTACTACCACTGCCCTTCTCCAATTTACAGCGCATGTCCACTCCGCTTTGGACAGGGGTCACATCGCTGGCGCTGTTTTCATCGACCTCTCTAAGGCGTTTGATACCATCAACCACTCCCTCCTATTAACCACTCTGTCCAACATCGGTTTCTCTCCAGATGCCCTTGGTTGGTTCTCTGATTACCTTTCAAACCACTTCCAGCAGGTCAAAATTGGTAACACCTTATCCAATAGGCTGCCTGTCCTCGCTGGTGTCCCACAGCGGTCCATACTAGGACCTCTACTTTTCGGCCTGTTCCTCAACTCCCTCCCTGTGTCCTGCCCTGGTAACCTGCTGCTTTACGCGGATGACGCTGTCCTATTTTGCTCCGACCCTGATCCCTTTCAACTCCACTGTTCCCTTCAATTCACCTTTAGCAGTGCTGAAAATTGGTTCTCCGCACAGCACCTTATTCTCAACTATAAAAAGACCAAAGTTATGCTATTCTCTCATCCTCTCAACACCCGGAAGGCATCTTGCCCACAAGTACTAACTGCTAATCTGACCCCCTTGGAGTGAGTCGACTCCTTCAAGTACCTGGGCATCACTCTAGACCGTGCGCTTAATTTCCACCAACGTATCCATCTCCTGTCCAAAGCCCTCAATGTTAGGCTGGGGTTATTGTATTACTTCAAGCACTGCCTTACCCCAGACGCCCTCAGGTTCACCGTCTCCTCCTCCATCCTCTCCCTGTTTGACTATGGCATACATATGTATGGTGCTGCAAGCACCTCTGCTCTACATAGACTCCGCCTCTCCCTTAATAAAGCATGTTGCCTCATCCTGGGATCTGACCATCTCACCCATACATGCTCCCTTTATAAAACCACCAACTGGCCTTATCTTGACAATAGAATTAGGTTCCATACCGGCCTCATGGCCAAAAAGATTGCCCTAGGCCTCTTCCCCCATGGACTCGCCCCCTTAGTCCACCCAGCCCTGAAGCCTAAGCACACTCGAAGCTCTGCCAAGCCACTCCTTTTGGTTCCCTCCTGCCGTACCTCACAATTCCAAAGGTCCTTCAGTTTCAGAGCCCCTTCTTTGATGAACAGCCTACAAACCTTGCTTGTAAACGAAATTAGAATTGGCCCTTTCAAAACCCACCTTAGGGACCACCTCCAGTCCTCAAATACCTGTGATTGTCCCTGAACCCGGCCCTCCCCCCTCCTCCCTGCTGACCACTGCCACTGGCCTGCCTACCATAGGCTTACAGGCCTAAGATATATATCTGAGTTTTATCATGTATTTCAAACTTGTACTAATTATCCCTAGTTTCTGCCTGTTAGACTTTACTGTTTTTTTGTCTCAATACTGAACTGTGTCCTCGTTGACTTGCTATGTAAAGTTTGTTCTGTACCTAATTTCTGTGACATGGAACCTTTACAAATGAGTCTTGGACTCAAAGGTATTTCCAAATTATCAATAAATAAATAAATAAAATAAACAATAATGGTTGTAGAACTATGTACAAATCCCCTAGATGCAGGGCAACCCCTGCAGTTACTCACGGTTCTGGAGTACAGTTGCACAGGCTGTAGGAAACAACAGCAGGGTGGCTGAAGAACTGGAGCATCAAGCAGTGGTAACAGTTGGAAAAACAGGCTTGCTGGTGGAGGCAGGGTCTGGCAGCTTGTCACCTTCTGACTTGACCGATGATCTAGCAGCTTGTCACCTTCTGGATTGCCTAGGATGCAGGAGCACTTTGCAGTGGCTTCGCAGTCCGCATGAAGCCCAGATCCAGGAGTGACCCCTTGGTCTGACCCCCAACCCCATCAAATGGATCAAGAGTACCCTAGCACTCTGGCCCATGCCTGTGGCTCTGTTTCCCGATCTACCCCACTTGATACGGGTTAGCAAGTCCCTTACCTGGCTCCAGAACAGCCTGAACCAATTGCAGTCTCTGGTTTCACTGGATTTAAAGTTCAGCACTCAAGCACACAGCAGAAGTTCTGCACTGTTCGCTGGTTTCACTGAATTTACAACTCAGCACTGAAGCACACAGCAGGAGTTCAGTGCTTTTCTCTGGTTTCACTGGATTAAGAACTCAGCACTCAAGCACACAGCAGGAGTTCAACACTATTCCCTGGTTTCACTGGATTGCAGGTTGCTTCATCCATACAGCAAACTGACGGCTTTGGCACAAAGAGTTCCCCACCAAGTGGTAGTGGGAATTTGTCTTTCAACTTCAAACTTAGTAAAGTTTAGCATTTGAGGCAAAATACAATTTCATCTCCTTTTACTTCCCAGCTGTTAGAAATAAATAAGGCTTTCCCTGGGTGTTGGCTGTGGAAGCCCCAGAAAACCCTTAAAACTTTCCTCAGAGCACTGACACAGAGCCTTTCCTCCTCAGGAGGCTTTCAAACGGCAACTGTCAAAACTGAATTTGCCCCCCAAGCTTCAGGGGATCAGATCAGGGTCACAACTGGTCAATCAGGCTGTCAATCAGACAATCCAGTAATTAGAAAGTTCACTCAATGCCTGATTGGCTGGCCATTTTGGTGGGAGCACTCAATCCTCACTATCTCCCAGAAGCCATAGCGACAGTTCCTAAGGGCTTCTGGACTCCTGATTGGCTGTGCTGCAGTCACAAGGCTGGCAAAGATGGCTGCAGTAGTAAACAGTTTGGTACAGTCCATGCACTAAGTTTATATTTCAGCCACACTGCTTAGTTTTACAGTTAACTTACCCCACAGTCTTGTAGATGACCCTATCCCCTGCGATCTGACTACAGAGTGGGCTCGTGACAGGGCATCCTTTGACCGTCACTAGCTCTGTAGCATTATCCCCCCAGGCAGAAGGCAGACTCATTAATTATTCATGAGCAGTCTCGGCTGATCCTTAAAATAAGAGGTGCCCATTCCCTGACTAGCGCTTAAGAGCACTTTCAAACATTTTATTTATGTTTCCCCAAAGTGCTGCCAGCCCCTTTTAACTTTCTTTGTCCCACAGGGGCTGGGGCATACATCAGGGAGCTACACCAACTGCATGGAGTGGCTTTCACTTGAGAGCACTGCAGCACTCGCACAATGCGAGAGGGAGTGAGAGTGCCGACTGTGGCAGCTCGCACATTGACCTGCGCGGCGATCGGCAACCCCGCCACAGCATGCAGCTTTTTTTTTTTTTTACAATTTAGTGCACTTTATTAAGTTTTACAAAAAGAATAAACATACAGCCATACAATCAACAGCTTCTTTTTAACATCACTACACAATGAAGATGCCTAGTCACTATAAAGGAAGCTGCGACAATGGACAATGATGCATAACAATGACAAATCATTGGTATGACCATAAAACATAAAAGCAATTACCTCCTAAAGAAATACTCCCTCTCCCTCCCCCTCCATAACCACCCCCCCCAGAGCACCGTTAACCTAATTTTTAGGAGTTCGAGAAATCCAGCAGGAGGAGCCCCTCCAGCTATTAAACTAGTGGCCGGTTAAAAATATTGAATTATTAGCAAAGGGAACCCCTGTTCATATCCCTAAATGTTACTGTGGTCCAACTTTGCCTCTGAACCCTAGAGAGACTCATGGATTTTGTATCAAAGGTAAAAGAGCCAAAAGCGGAGCCCATCTCCTATTAAATGCTTCTAGTCGGTCCGCTTGTTTAGCAATTTGTCATTCCATCTCCAAAACCTGGAGAATTTCAGAGTGCCATTCTTTTAAAGAGGGGCAAGTTTGGTCTAACCAGTGTCTTACAATAATGAGTTTAGCTACCCCAGAGATTAATGACATGTGGGCTTTACGACAGTTTTACATCTCCCAAGGGAAGTGGCCCACCACACAGATTTGTGGAGTAAAGTAGGAGTCTAAATCCAGTGTGGGATCAAGAGCGTTGTAATTGTTTGTGAAAAGGAGGCTACCCAGGAATAATCCCATAAGATGTGTTTAAGGAGCTGTCCTGTAAACCACATCTACTACAGGTCAGTGAATCTGCTCTACCCATCCTGTCTAATCTTGCAGAGGAGAAATAGAGGTTGTGTAAGATCGGAACTGCAGGGAACGAACACAGCCTTGCTTAATAAATTTGTATAAGGGTTGCCAGACTCATTGCCACTCCCTAGCACTCAAGTTCAAATTCAGTTCTTGTTGCCAGTAGTAGCAAATTCCCTGAAGACTGCTAGGGACCATGAACGAGGAGATCCCCTTGATTAGTTGAAGATGTTTAAAGGGGTGGTAGACTGAAATAGAGAACTTGTCCTGGCCCGCTTTTGCCTAGCAAAGTCTACCTTAGTTGATCAAAGATGAGACTGAGGCCTTTGCTGGACAGAAACATTGGGGAATCATGCGGTTGGCTATCTTAAGGTGTGGGTTCCCGTGTATGGGTTGGGAGAGATCTTTGTGCAAGACCAGTCCCATATGGGAATGACTCAGGCAAAGGGCTCTAAGAGACCACCATATCAGGGAATTACAAAGAGATTTAGGGAGATCAGAGGGTCTGATATAGGTAAGACTGGCAATATCAATATCCTGAGCCTGACAAAGTTGTCTCTCTACAAAGAGTCAAAGCGGTGAATAGCAGTTATCTGGGAGATCAGCAGTTCCCGAGTCCCACCTAAAAATTTTGTAGCAATGAATAGCGCTGTAATATAAGAAGAAGTAAGGTAGTTGTAAGCCCCCCAGCTCTTTCCTGTGAGTCAGCTTGGAATATGCTCTACGAGTTGCTTTACCCAACCAGAGAAAATCGGAACGAGAGGACTGGAGACGGGTAAACCAGGATTTAGGAAGAAACAGACTCACCATGCTCAGTGGGTAGAGTAGCCTGGGAAGAATATTCATCTTAATTATATTTACCCATCCCCACAGGGAGAGTGGGAGAGATCTCCATCTCTGTAGGTCTGCCATTATCATTTGAGATATAGGGAAGAGGCTAAGTTTAACCAGAGTTGAAATATGTCTAGACACTTTAATTTCTAAGTAGGCAAGCACTTAAGGGGC
This sequence comes from Neoceratodus forsteri, assembly GCA_016271365.2. Taxonomy (NCBI): domain Eukaryota; kingdom Metazoa; phylum Chordata; order Ceratodontiformes; family Ceratodontidae; genus Neoceratodus; species Neoceratodus forsteri. Next base: position 451,396,792 of record JADMNL010000024.1, read on the forward strand.
CCAGACAAGACCCAGGTCTGTGATCTCATGTATCTGAACATGTGAATTTAATGGCATAACCATGGATTTGTCAATATTTAATTTATAGCCTGCCACTCGGGGAAATTTGTCTATGACATTTAGTGCACCTGGTAAAGAAACACTGGGGTTTTCTAGATGTAAAAGCAAATAATCTGCATAGGCCGAAAGAGTATATCTGGAGTTACTGACTGGAATGCCCTGTATATCAGGGTTACTTTGGAGAGATCTAATTATGGTTCCAAATAGATATTGAAAAGGAAAGGGGATGGGGGCAACCTTGTCTTGTACCCCGTTGTAGGGAAAGGGAGCGGAGAAGATCCTGTTACACTGAATCCTGGCCAAGGGTCGATAGTATATCACTCTCAACCAATCACAGAATTGCGGTGGGAATCCAAATTTCCACAGGGTGGCAAACAAGGACCAGGAGACATGGTTGAACGCCTTCTCCATGTCGAAAGAAACCAGAGCCGCTGGGGTATTTCTGTCTCCCGCTAGCTTGATGAGGTGGAGGATCTTACACCAGTGATCAGAGAAAAGACTTCCCCACCACAAAACCCACCTGCGTTGGACTGATAAGCCCCTGCCACATCTTAAGAAGATGGTTGGCCAAGATCTTAGCTAGAATTTTTAGGTTGGAATTCAAAAGAGATATGAAGACTAGAAACACGCAGATAGTTGAATAGTTTGGTCAGGATGGGAGCTAGAGTAATTATGAAAGTGGCATAAAGCTGGTTATGAAATCCATCTGGACCAGGAGCCTTTTCCTTAGACAGTTGTCCTATGACCTGCCCGCACCTCATTTTGGGAAATGGGAGCCTTTAGGATCTCTTGTTGTGAGTCTGTGAGTGTAGGCAGTAATATGGACTCCAAATAACTGTCAATAAGGGTCTTATCAGGTTCATGATCCAGTTCCGAACTATAAAGGGTCTTGTAGAGCTGTAGGAAGGTGTTAGCTATGTCACGGGGATTGGTAAGGATTTCGCCTCCCCGAGGAAGGTTGAAGACCATGTATCATCTGCCACGATTCTGAGCTGTACGGCTAACAATCTTCCCACCCTTTCTCCTGATTCTAAGTACCGGAATCTGACCCTCTGGAGAGAGAGATCAGCCTGTTCAGCCAGCAGGCCAAAGTATTGTGCCCTGTAGGCATGGAGCCTAGCTCATTTGACCTGATCATCTGCAGTGGAGAAACTGCGTTCCAGCGAATGAATTTGAGACAGCAAGCAACCAGTCTTTTCTGCTCTCTGTTTCTTGGCCTTAGAAGCCAGATGAATGCATTCCCCTCTAATGGCACATTTTGCCGCCCCCAACAGCATATCCTCACCAGTTACTGTCCCTTCGTTCTCCTCAAAGAAGGTTTGAATGTACCCTTCAAGGGACTTAGCAAAGTGTTTATCATTCAGGAGGGTAGTGTTCATTCACCAGGCCCTATCCTGTTCCTCAAGTCCTTTCAGTGAGTGTTCCATATACACTGGAGCATAGTCAGAAACCACAGTAGGGTGAATTTTGCAAGTTAGGAGATCCAAGAGATTGGAGAGTGTGATTAAGAGGTAATCAAATCGACAATATGTCCTGTGGCGGGGGAGAAAAAAAGGTATATTTATTGTCAGTCATCAGGATGTAAAATACGCCATGGGTCTCCAAGCCCGATCAAGTCCATAACATCTCTAATCCCCTACTGGCGGCTTTTCTTTTATTTACTTCTTCACTCCGCCAGTCCCCAAAAGCAGGTAAACAGACAACAGGGCTAGCAGGAACATTCAGGGACCACACAGGATCAGGGAGCAAGGAGGCACAAATTACGGGATGCGCTACAGGTAAGCCCCCACCATGGGGGGGGGTTACACTCCCCCATGCCTTAAAAACTTGCCATCCCTGTCATGTCCATATCAGGGCCTTGCACCAATAACATCAACCAACATTAAGCATTTTCTGTCTAACTAGACCTATGATTCCTAGCTAACATAGGTAATCAGATACATTCTAGTCTAGACAAATGTAGCTATCTAAGTAGCATCAAAAACATTTATTAAAAGGCCTTTTAGATTTATAGACAGCTGTCATAGTAATGAATGGCATTACCACTTTAGTATGTCCTTTTTTTTGTCAATAAACACTACAGTTATTACATTTTCTAACAAATTTCAATCTCCCCTTGTACTTTTCATGGCTTTACCCACTCTGGGTGGAAAGGCTTTGGATGGGCACACAACAATTCTGGATAGAGATCGGGGGGGGTGACATAAATGCCTTTGTGTATCATGTGCATTTGTAAGTTAGTGGTATGTCCTGGAAAGTCATAGGTGAGCTTTAACAATGGCTTGATGGCTCTTTCAGAGCGACAAGGTGGAACTGACACTTCTTCGGCATCAGAGTGTGCACTCCCCATTTCATTGTGCACCAGTTAAGCATCCTCAGGTAAAGTGGGCCCCATAACTTCCTCTGGCAATTCAGCTACTTCTTCAGGCTCTAGAGGTTCTCCACTTTCTTCCACTGGTATCTCCTCAGAATCGGGCCCATCATTCAAGTGTACATCTACACTTTGAATTGAGTTTTGAGTTGGCATTGGAAACTCTGCAGCAGGCATATCTGTCACATTACTTTGTGTTGCTGATACCCCTTGAAACAGTCAAGCAAGTTCTGGTGTGGGATAGTATGCTGTGGAATATATTGCTTTTTCCTCTGACTCAGAATCAGAACTTTCTTGTGCTGCTTGCTCATCAGGATTTTCAGGAAGAACTTCACAGCGCTTTACCCTTTCATTTCTTTGACGTCTGCATGTAGCACACCTTGTTGCAGGAGGTTTAGGAGGTTTTGACACTTGTTATCCAGAGCTAGTGACCATCTGTCCAATATACAGCTAGTGGTTTCGGTGAATTGTCCGGTAGCCACTAGTCTCTCCTTCAGGTTGAATTTTATACAAAGGCATGTCATGTACTTTTTCGATCACAACATAAGGGGTGCTGTCCCATCTGTCAGCAATTTTGTGCTTCCCAAGTATTCCTAGATTCCTCAGCAACACCCGGTCACCTGGTTGCAGATCATGTGTTTTGACTTGTTTGTCGTATGTTTGTTTGCTCTGTTCCGCTTGGGTGCAGCATCTGTGGCAAACTGGTATCTAGAATTTAATTGTTTTTTTAACTTTTGTACATACTGCAGATAAGACTCTGGTTTGGCTCCATCAGCAGAGACACTGAAACACAGATCTACAGGGAGTCTGGCCTCCCGGCCGAATATTAGGCTGTACCAGGAGAACCCAGTATCATCGCTCTTCGTGCAGTTATATGCAAGGACCAAGGCACTTACTTGCTGACTCCATTTTCTTTTGTCTCTAGGTTCAGGGGTCCCAGTATGTTCAAAAGCATTCTGTTGAACCTCTCTGGCTGTGGATCACCTTGCGGGTGATAGGGGGTGGTACGAGACTTACTGATTCCCCATAAGGACAACATTTCTTTTACCAAATGGCTTTTGAAGTCACGCCCTTGGTCTGAGTGTATTCTCTGAGGGGCTCCATAATGCACAAAAAAATTTCTCAACAAGGACTTTGGCAACCATGGAGGCCTTTTGATCATTAGTTGGGTATGCCTGGGCATATCTGGAAAAATGGTCTGTGACCACCAGAATATTGGCAATGTTTTTAGAGTCTGGTTCTAAACTCAGAAAGTCTACACAGACCAACTCCATAGAGGTACTTGTCACAATGTTAACTAGAGGGGCGGCCTTCTGGGGTAAAGCTTTTCTTTGGACACATCTGATGCAGCTTTTAGAGTATTGCTCCACTTCACTTCCCAAGTGAGGCCAGTAGAAACGTGCATGAGCCAAGTCCAATGTGCGCTGACTTCTCAAATGTCCCATATCATTGTGCAATGCATAAAATACCACCTTTTTGAATTTAGTTGGCAGGACCAATTGTAGACAAGGGGAACCTTGTGAGAAAATCTTTACCCCAGAGGGCTGCCCCTCTAGTTAACATTGTGACAAGTGCCCCCATGGAGTTGGTCTGTGCAGACTTTCTGAGTTTAGAACCAGACTCTAAAAACATTGAAACATGGATTCACAACAGGAAGGTCCTGTCAGACTAATCTGATAGATTTCTTTGACTGGATAACCCGGGAGGTAGATCAAGAGGGTGCAGTCGATATAGCCTAACTTGACTTCAGCAAAGCTTTCGATACTGTTCCACATAGAAGACTGGTTAACAAGCTAAGTAGATTTGGAGTAGGGCAAAAGTTGATCAACTGGGCGACGAACTGGCTGACAGACAGAAAGCAGAGAGTAGTTGTTAATGGTACCCAGTCAGAAGAGATGCACGTCACAAGTGGGGTGCCACAGGGATCAGTCTTGGGGCCAGTCCTCTGCAATATCTTCATTAGTGATATCACAGTCGGACTGGGGGGTAAGGTTTGTCTGTTTGCAGATTACACCAAGATCTGCAACAGAGTGGATGATCCAAATGGGGTGGGTAAAATGAGATGAGTCCTGAAAAAGCTAGAGAAATGATCCAAAGAGTGGCAACTAGGGTTTAATGCAAAAAAGTACAAAATCATGCACGTGGGGAGGAGAAACCCTGAAGTTAACTATATGATGGGAGGGAAGTTGTTAACAACCACAAGAGAAGAAAGAGACTTGAGCATCATCATCACTGATGACCTGAAAGCCTCCAGGCAGACCACAAAGGCAGTGAGGAGAGCTAGAGGGATGTTGGGATGTATCAGCAGAGGTATCACAAGCTGAAAGAGGGAGGTAGTGATCTTTCTTTACAAGACACTGGTCAGGCTCCAGCTGGAGTATGGCATCCAGTTCTGGAGGTCACACCTGCAAAAGGACATTGACAAGATAGAAACAGTCCACAGAAGGGTGACCAAAATGGTGCAGGGGCTGCAACAGAAGACATATGAGGACAGACTGAAGGACCTCAATATGTACACCCTGGAGCAGAGGAGGGAGAGGGGTGATATGATAGAAAATTTCAAATATCTTAAGGGCCTAAATAAGGCGAAGGAGTCCAACATGTTTCAGTATAAGAAAAACAGCAGGACAAGAGGACATGACATGAGATTGGAAGGAGGCCGACTGAGGGGTAATGTGATGAAGTTCTTTTTCATAGAAAGGGTGGCAGATGCATGGAACAACCTGCCCAAGAAGGCAGTGGAATTAAGAACAGTACAAAGCTTCAAAAGAGCATGGGATAGGCACAAGGGAATAATACAGATGAATAAGAATAAAATAGGCCAATGCTCAAAATAGAGAAATATGACACTATCAACCAGGTAGAACTAATGGGCAGACTAGATGGGCCTGGCAGTCCTTAGCTGCCATCAACTTCTATGTTTCTATGAGTCTTGAATTTCTCTGTCTACCAAATTGTCCTTCATCTTAAAGCAGCGGTGCAACGAAAAGGGTTAAAATTTGACCCAACCTTTTTTCCTTCCTAATTGATGCCAAATCTCTTCTAGTTTATTTTGGTGGTAAAATTTTCAGTTTTCATCATTATTTAAGAATTTTATAAAAATTTTAAAACAATTATTTCTCAAGAAAAAAAGATGACTGCCTGATTTTTGCATAGAAAAGAGGGTAAGAGTCCAGACAAAAATGCAAATGTACAGTATAGGGTTGTCAGAACTAGTTCATCAAAGATTCGAACCCTCCTTGAACCCTGGTGTTTGAGTTCTAACTTAGAACTTGAACACTAAAAGGTTCACAAAAGGGTTTGAATCTGAGTCCCAGCATGTGTGTGGAGAGGAGGGCGGAGAAGGCACGTCCCAGCAGGCAGCCCCGAAGGGGGGGGTGTAGGGGTATGTGTGGGGACTGGAGGAGGCATGTCCCAGGCAGCAGCAGGCAAGTGGCAGCCCCGATGTGGTGGGGAGTGCAGCAGCAGCAGGGTTGTTGGGGTGGTTGAACTTGCCATTGCTATCCACCGCGAGTTGTCTGTTTGCGTTTGCGTAACGTACTTACGCTCAAATGAAGTCATCCTCCTCACCACCTGACCAATACTATGTGGTCAGGTGGGGGTCGAGTAAGCTGCGCGAGCCGTGGGATCTGTGGGGGTATTTATAGGCAGATGCAAGCCGAGACAGAGCGCCATTTGTTGAGGATTTCAGGAGGCAGCAGCAGCCTACTTAACTGTAGCGTTAGCGGTTAGCGTACCGCTACTCTACTACCGCAGCCAGGCATTCTCTTGCCCGATACTATACTTATAGGCCAGGGCCCAGGTCGGTGTAGCCACAATCGGACTGCAGCGAGCACTTGCTAGTTGCTGCAGTGCTATTTAAAAAATTCCATCATCCATTTTCCTGTGAGACAGAGAACGAGAGAAAGGCTGAAAAAAAGGCTCAAAATTAACGGTCGGGTGGGAGTGGGACTGGGGGAGGTTCAGGTGGAGGGATTAATCAAGAATTGGGAAGGGACTGGGGAATAGGGAAGGACTGAGACCGAGATCCATCAATATCAGGAGGATTCAGGAGAGAGAATAAAAAAATAAGAAGAAGTGAAGAACCTTTGTGAAATGTGATTGTGATTATTTGAAACTGCAGCACTGCACAGTGGTACACACTCAGCAGCTGCCAGCAACAAGCATATAACAAGGGGGGCACAAAAAAGGCAAATAAATCTGTACCCTACCCAGTGTAGTGTGTGTCACAGAGAGAAGCCCAGTGGCCAGTTGTGTGGTGGCATTAACCTTACATGACAGAAGCGTAGAAATATAATTCTCATTCCCGAGTTGTTGGTTATGTATGTGACTCCGCCTCCTGTGGTCAGCCCATCACCCTGCTGCTGTGTGCCCTTGACTGCACTGTACCCTACCCAGTGTGTGTTACAGAGAGAAGCCCAGTGGCCAGTTGTGTGGTGGCATTAACCTTACATGACAGAAACGTAGAAATATAATTCTCATTCCCTGAGTTGTGTGTTATGTATGTGACTCCGTCTCCTGTGGTCAGCCCATCACCCTGCTGCTGTGTGCCCCTTGACTGCACTGTACCCTGCCCAGTGTGTGTTACAGAGAGAAGCCCAGTGGCCAGTTGTGTGGTGGCGTTAACCTTACATGACAGAAGCGTAGAAATATAATTCTCATTCCCTGAGTTGTGTGTTGGTTATGTATGTGACTCCATCTCCTGTGGTCAGCTCATCACCCTGCTGCTGCTGTGTGCCCCTTGACTGCACTGTACCCTAACCAGTGTGTGTTACAGAGAGAAGCCCAGTGGCCAGTTGTTTGGTGGCATTAACCTTACATGACAGAAACATAGAAAATATAATTCTCATTCCCTGGGTTGCGTATGTGACTCCGTCTCCTGTGGTCAGCCCATCACCCTGCTGCTGTGCGCCCCTTGACTGCTATGTGTATGCCTATGCCCAGCAGCCCAATCATTCTGTAAGCCTTGAACCTGGGATCCTTTAGTTGCAAACCATCATATTCTTTAATTACTTTCTTTAATTACTTTCAGTCTACTGCATCACAGTGTCGCACAACCAAAATAAAATTTTGGAGTTGTAGCCAGCGATCATAGATCACATTGCTTTCTTACACAGGAATTGTTTGGGTGTGGGTGTGTTCACCGCAGTATACTGGTAGTACTGGTACTGTCTGTTATGGCTGACACCAACATAGATGAAGCATCTGGTGATGGTGTTGGAGTAGGTGTTGGTGGTAGTGGTAATCCTGGTGCTAGCAGAAATAACCAAAATGCTTCATGTGATAAAAATTCAAGAAACAGCAAAAGAGCAACAGTGAAGTGTGGTAAAGGGGGGACCTTTTAAGAAAACCTGTACAGCTGCTGGGGTCACACGGAGAGGCACCATAAGGTATGCCATTCATGCTGTTAAGATCCCTGTGACTAGCAGCAATAATGCAAGTGACAGTGACTCCCTCTCTGACTCAGACAGTAGCTCTTTGTCTCAGTCCGACACTGTTGTGTCTCGCGACGAATCATTACTTCCTCAACAAAGTGAAATGAGCAAGTCTGCTGATAATGAATCAGGTAGTGCACTTGCAAATACATCCAGCACTGTTGGCAATGAAAAGGACATATCCATTGAATCCACCACTTCTGTGTTGGCCAGCAATGAAAATTCATCAGAGTCTTCTGCCCACTCTTCTAGCACCAAGGAGCATGTCCCGGTTTTGTTAGGACAGGTGAAAAGACACAAACAGTCTTTAGCTATCTTCCTAGTACTCGAACAAAATCTGTCACATCTGAGGTGTGGAATTATTTCTCTGTCAGTAAAACTGATCCATGCAGAGCAATTTGTTCCCTGTGTAAACAGAGTGTAAGCTATGGTAAAGTTGTGTCATGCCTTGGCACTACAGCTCTTAAATGCCATCTGAAAAAGCATTCAGTTTTGCTTGATCATCCAAAACCCATGTCCTCCATCTTCCAGACTGCACATGAGAAGGGTCATGAATCTGAAATGGATACTGAATTGTCTGAACTTGATGCGGGCAGAACCACTGCCAGCCCTAGGATCACTGTTACCACCAATGCCAGCACCATTAGTACCAGTTGCACATCCAGTGATGGCACTGAATGTATAAGTCTTAGTTCACCATCTCTGCGTCCATCTGCCCATCGAAGCACGGTGTATAATAAACCAGCAGGGACATGTTGTAAACAGCTAACACTGTCTCAGGCATTTGAAAGGAAGAATACCTTTACTAGAAATCATCCAAAGACCCTTCATCTTAATCACCGAATTGGTGAACTGTTAGCCGGAGCCCTTCTCCCATACTGTTTGGTAGATCATGAGGATTTTAGGGAGCTCATGACATTAGCAGAGCCTCGTTACAATGTTCCTCATCGAAGGTACTTTTCCTATGTTGAAATACCAAACATTTATCAGGCTTTAAAAGCGACAGTGATGCTTGCACTTAAAACTGCGGAGGGTGGGTTATTCATGTCACAACAGATATGTGGACCAGCACTCAAAACATAGATTACATGTCCCTTACCGCTCATTGGGTCACATTTTCTTGTGCTTCTTCAAAACAAAGACACCCCTAAAAGATGACGCTGCTGCATATAAAGAAGTTTGGACAAAGTCATACTGCTGCAAACATCTTGCAGGAACTAAATGACCTCCTTGATGAATGGGTTTATTCTCACGGTTAAAATGTGGCTTCATAGTAAGTGACAATGGAGCCAACATCTTGAAAGCAGTACAGGATGGAGGATTTCTGCATGCTTTGCTTTGCACATTGCTTACACTTAATTGTCACGGGATTTCTCAGCAATGAAACACAAGCGGATGGTATGGATTGCTGTTTGCAAAAAATTGTGACTCACTTTCACATTCAACCAAGGCTATATGGACATTGTCCGAACTGCAAAAAAAACACAAGCTGCCCCAGCAAAAGCTGATTCAAAATGTTTCCACTCGTTGGAACTCAACGCTTTATATGCTGCAATGCCTCTTGGAGCAAAAGCAAGCTGTACATGAGTATTGCTCCAGTTATATTATTGGAGATGGCATTATGCTGTCTGTGCTGCAGTGGAAATTAATGGAGACAGTGTGCTGCATCCTAGCTCCTTTTGAGACAGCTACAAGGGACATGTCTTCTGAAGGCGCATCTGTGAGTCAGGTTATCACACTCATAATGCTCATTTCACATCATCTTAGTGTTCTAAATCTACAAATAGAAAAAGACAGATCTGAAGCGCAGACAACATGTCACCTGTATCATGGGAATGTCATAAAGAGAATGAACGAGCACTTCAAAACCAATGACAAATTAGTTGCAATGACGAAATCAAAACACTACATCCTTGCAACTGTCTTAGATCCCAGGTTCAAGGCTATACATCTTCCAAAAACAGATGATACAGAGCAGTACAAATGTCTGTTGCTAGATGAGCTGCAGCACTCACAGGAGTCAAACACAGACACGCACAGTACCCTCAGGTTGTCATCACCACAACACGCAGGTTCATCTTCACAAAGAGATACAGAACTGGAAAAGTCACCAAACATTAACAGTAGTTGTTCCACAACTGCCACTTCTTCAACCCTTAGTAGCAAGCTAAATCTGTGGCAAAACCATTGCTGCCATACCAGCTTCTGCTGATTCCTCTTCTGAGCGGTCTCTGTCCATCATGGTAGACAGTTACCTGCAAGGACTGCCTATTCCTATTGATGCATGCCCTTTTGAATACTGGAGATCAAAAAAGTCAATTTGGACAGAGCTGTATGATGAAGCCTGTAAATATCTTGGTTGTCCTGCAACAAGTGTCTCTTCAGAACGCATGTTTAGTACAGCTGGCAATATTGTGACAGACACCAGAAATAAGTTGCTGCCAGAAAATGTACACGTTAACTTTTATTAAAGTTAATAAGTCCAGATTTTCGTATCCTCATAAGTATACAAACTGATCCTGAAGTGATTGATGTTGTGGATGTTGATGGTGATGACAACTCAGATGGTGGTGGCTGGTAAATATTGTGTGGGACAGAGTCTCTGCACCAAAAAGGAAACTTTACAGACTGTGATGACTTTGGTTGTCTCTCTCCTTTCTCGATCTACTACCTTGACTATATACCTCAAAACTTTCACCATTTCATGGCAAACTGCTTTGTAGCTAGGGTCTAAACTAAAGTCAACAAGTTTTATATACAGGCAATTTTAACATCAGTGAGAACAGGCCCAAATTTGGCATAAAAGGGACACTGTCACGTCAATCCTTTCTGTATCATATTATTTATAGTTAAAGTGCAAACATATATTTTTGGATTTACCTTCTGTGACTTTGTGGTGCATCAGTATGGGCTGGGACTGGGGACGGTCTATTTTTCAATTTTAAAGAGGACAAAACAATGAGTTCTAATTGGTAGCTGTTTATTATTTTTTCAATTACATTAATGTTAGCCATAAACCAAAAATGGATGCTAGTACATGGGTGAGGGTTGTGGGTTGGTTTTAACATGGGTGTAAGGGTGGTATGGGTGCTACTGCACAGATGAGAGTAGTGGAAGAAAAGTGGAATGGGTGATGGGGTGAAAGGTGGGTGTTGTTTAGTCCTTTCATTTATAGATTAGTGATCGGCTGGGGATGGTGAGGAAAAAAATGATGAATATATATATATATAAATATATATATATATATATATTTTTTTTCTTATTAAATACATTGCAAACTGCTGCCACCTAGCACAATTGTCCTGTCCCCTTTTAAAAAAGAATAAAGGAATCAGAAATAAAAGAAAATCTGCATCAGCAGTTTTCACAGAATGTGACCTATCATAAAGTGTTTTTGCTTTACAAGTAGTGATAATTTGATACATAACGGGGTTGACAGACGCTGTCCCTTAAACATCAAATGCCAACTGCTGCAGCTACATTAAATGTTCCTTAAGTCAGTATGTGGTGAGGAAACCACTTTTTTTATTTATGTGACTGAGATACAGATTTTATTGAAGTATCAGCTGCACAAATGCATCATCTTAGAAAGTTGTATATTATTTAATTGCTAACAAAATGTTGGTATATGTATGCATTATCTTAGAAAATTGCATGCATTTTTGCCAGCAACAATGACTGGCATATTTTTTTTATTCAAATGTCTTGACTGACTACGTTATGACATAATATGTTTTGCAACAGTTCCACATGCTACTGCTGTAGTACCTTGGCTTGACTTTGTTATAAAAGCTTTCTTTTAAACATAGCAACTTTTGAGTTACTCATTTAAAACAGAAAGCAGCAAATAGCTGAGATTAGGTAATATCAGTTATTTTTTCTCATAATTCATGACGATGAGTATATATAACTGACTACATAAATGGCTAATGTGCCTCTTTCTTTCACTAAGGAACTATGATGCAGCTGCAGCAGGAAAACTTTTAACATATAGGTGGGTGGGTGGCCTGTTACGTATTAGGTTGCTGGCTTTAGCAAACAGAAGAAACCATAGATAAACCTAGTTGTATTCCTATCAATGTCACATATGATAATTTCTCTCCCCTTATATTGAACAGTTTTCCTTTACATGTATTTTATTACTATTTTCATTACTGGCAGCACAATAAAAAAATAGGGTTCGAGTTCTAAAAAATTCTAAAAAAGATTAGAACCCTAGAACTTTTTCAAAAGTTCTAGACTAGAACTAGAACCCAGAACTTCAGAGGGTTCTGACAACCCTAGAACAGCACACAGCATAGGAAGCATCCAGAAAACCCAAATCAACAGTTCTGACCATATTTTTCATAACCACAGCAGAAAATTAGTTTTTTGGAATAACTTTTTTCGTTGCACTGCTGCTTTAAGTTTAGGCCACTCTCGCAACAACAATTTCACACTGGGATGGTTTGTGACTACTTGAGCAGCATCACCCCCTTTCTGCAGGGTGCTGATAATGTCTATGATACTAGGATCTAGTCTTTGTTCTGTCAGTTGTGGCAACATGTTTAGTCTAAGGAAACAAAGTTGCAGTAAGCAGTTGGGATACAATCACCAGGGGCTCCAAGGCTGTCGACAAAATGAGAGGCAGTTTCTGGAGATGGCGGCTCGTCTGTGTCAAACTTTTTGCATAAGGCTTTTACAGTCTGTTCTAGAATTCGTACCGTCTTGGTTGTCTGATTTGGATGCCACTGGGTGTCGAGAGAGCGCATCTGCATCTATATGGTTCAGGACAGGCCTGTATTCCACGCAGTAGTCATAGGTGAACAATGCTGAAAGCCACCTGTGTCCAGCTGCATCAAAATTTCCAGTAGTTTGTACATATGTCAGGGGGTTGTTGTCGGTTTTAACTGTGATGTGCACCCCATAGAGGTATTCATGGAATTGGTCCACAATGGCCCATTTGTTTATTTATTTGGATTCAGAAAATACCTTTGAGTCATAGTCTCATTTACAAAGGTTCCATGTCACAGAGCTTAGATACAGACAGACATTACTAACGATTGATCAGTGATAAAGTGATATTGGTCTACTGAGAAATATAGGATATTCTTGTCTCAGAACAGGACAATCAGGAGCTTAAAGGGCACACAGGCAGAAAGTAAGGAGAGAGAGAGAAAAAAAAAGCAGAGGAAAGAGTAAGGATTGCAAACAGTTAAGGGGCCAGAAATAAGACATGATTGGAGTGGTGCAGTGCAGTGGCTGTGGAGCAGCAGTCTTCCGGGAGACGTTCTGGAGGATGCGGTGTTGTCCCATCTGCAGGCACCTCTCTGGGCTGAGGGAGGAGGTTGCTCATCTCCAGGCTGAGTTGGCCAGGATTTGTGGGACCTCCTCTTCCATCCAGGGACCACCAGTGCCTCTGCCATTGCCTCAGAGGTTGCCAAGAAAGAGGAGCGGTTGGACCACAGTGGGCTCAGGGAGGGTGAGGGTGGTGGAACAGAGGCGCATCTCTCCAGTTGTACCTCTCCACAATTCCTATGCCATTCTGGCAAAGTGTGGTTCCTCTATGGAGGCACCCGCAGTGGAGACCAAGGAGGATGCTGGGAACCTCCACAAAGGAGACCCACAGGAGGGTGGCAGGGGACCCTGCAGGGGAAGGAAACAACTCCTGGTGGGGGACTCCATTGTTAGGAAGGTAGAACTGAGGGAGGAAGGGGAGAGGGAGGTAAGGTGCCTGCCTGGCGCCATGGCTTGGAGGGACAGGGCGAAACCTCAGGATTGCGGAGCAGCTGCACAGGGAGGGAGCTGGAAGTCATTATCCACCTAGGGACAAATGACTCAGCTAAGAAAGGGATTACAGAAGTGCAGGAAGAGTTTGTGGAATTGAGGAGGGGCCTAGTCAAGTAGCACGACGGTAACCTTCTCGGAGGTGCTGCCCATCTATGGCATAGAGAGGTTAGGTGTTCTGCACCATGGGATTCAATCAGTGGTTGAAAACTGGTGCAGAGCTCAGGATTTGGCTTCATTGGGGACTGGGGTCCACCTGGAGTGATGCAAGCCTATACTGGCATGATGGGCTGCACCTGTCCGGAGGGAACCAGGATCCTACATGATAGGTTTAAATGCTTCATTGGCAAGCTTTTAAACTAGCCAAGGAGGAGGCACTGGAAAGGAGCAGGAAATTCTAGCCCCCAAATAATCACGGTAGTAAGTCGGCAAACACCAACATAGAGGTGTCAATGGAGAAGGGCAGGGTAAATGGAGAAAGTGACAAAGGCAAGAAGGACAGGGATGGGGCAAAAGGGAGTAAGGCCATCAGGAAATGGAGGGTAATGAGTACCAATGCTCATAGTCTGGGCAACAAGCTCCCTGAGCTGGTGGCCTTGATGGAAGAGGGATGCCTGGATATTGTAGCAGTCACAGAAACATGGTACACAGAGAACCATGACTGGGATGTTAACATACCAGGGTACATAACCTACAGGAGAGACAGGCAGGGAGAAGAGGGGGAGGAGTAGCTCTCTATGTAAAGGAAGGGATAAAAGCAACTGAACAAAAGAGTAAACAGGGAGGAGAGGAGGCACTGTGGGTCACCTTGGAGACTGGAAAGGATCCACAATCCGCACAGGGGTTGTGTACAGACCCTCATGTCAGGGGAGGAATGGACAAGGATATGATAGAAGGCATTCTTAGAATGGCAGAGAAAGGAGATACTGTTGATGGGAGACCTGAATATGCCAGATGTTAACTGGAGCACATTTGCTGCAGCCACATCCAAGCAGGGCCATTCTTGATGCCCTACAGGTGGCAGGCATTAGACAGCTAGTTTCGGAACCCACTCGTGAGGGAGCAGTCTTAGACCTCATACTCTCAAACGGGGGCAGTGAGAGGATCTTGGATCTAGAAGTGGGTTGCCATCTGGGGACAAGTGACCATCAAACAGTGTGGTTCACGTTAAACTCAGCTACAGAGTCAAGCCATACAAAAGTGAGGGTACTGGACTTTAGGAGGGCTGACTTTGGCAAGATGGGAAAGTGCCTCAGAAAAGCACTAGCAAACAGGCTAGAAGCAGGTGTGGAGCAACAATGGGGAATCATCAAAACTGCCATCACAGAGGCAACAAGCCTTTGTGTGAAGCAAATAAACAAATCAAAATGAAAGAAAAAGCCACTATGGTTCTCAAAAGAGGTGGCTGTGAAAGGAAGAAAAATATAGCATTCCGGAAGTATAAGGAAACACAGAAGGAGCAGGACAGACGGCTGTACTAGTTAAGGCAGAAGGAAGCAGGGAGGAAAGTCAGAATAGCAAAGGCCCAAACTGAGGAAAAGATAGCCAACTCAGTTAAGAAGGGGATAAAACCTTTTATAGGTACATCAGCGAAGCGAGAAAGACAAATGGAGGATAGTGAGGCTGAATAGAATGAACAGTGGGTGGGCAGAGGGGGACAGTGAAAAAGCAGGGCTACTGAATGAATATTTCTGCTCAGTATTCACAAAGAGGAGGGGAAGTGCCTAATCCAATTAACAGAAGCACTCTTGATAGGGGTTCGATCTCAGTCCTTTCACAGAAGAAAGGGTTCTGCAAGAACTCCTAAAACTGAAGGTGGACAAAGCAATGGGTCCTGATGGAATTCACCCCAGAATTCTAAAAGAATTAAGGAAGGAACTAGTGAAACCACTGGCTACTCTGTTTAATAAACCATGGGAGGATGGTGTGGTACCTGAGGACTGGAGGAAGGTGGATGTGATTCCACTTCACAAAGGTGGGACCAAGACAGAGGCAGGAAACTATAGACCTGTCAGTCTAACCTCTGTGGTAGGGAAAGTGATGGAGTCACTTCTGAAGGAAAGAATAGTTGAGTACCTAGAGGCCAGTGGAGCACAGCACCCAAGGCAGCATGGGTTCACAGCGGGAAGGTCATGTCAGGCTAGATCTAATAGATTTCTTTGACTGGGTGACCAAAGTAGTAGACCAGGGAGGGCTGTGGACATGGCCTACCTAGACTTTAGCAAGGCATTTGACACAGTCCCACACAAAAGATTAATAGTCAAATTAACCAGCCTGGGAGTGGGTCCCAGGGTGGTAGCCTGGGTAAAACATTGGCTGCACAACAGGACACAGAAGGTAATTGTAAATGGAGTCCACTCTGAAGAAAGAGGGGTTAGTAGTGGGGTACTGCAGGGTTCAGTATTGGGTCCAGTCCTTTTTAATGTCTTCATCAGTGACATTGCAGAGGTACTGGAAGGAAAAGTATGCCTTTTTGCAGATGACACAAAGATCAGCAACAGGGTTGATACACAAGGAGGCGAAAAGGATGAAAAGGGACTGGCAAGGTTGGAGGAATGGTCAGAAGTATGGCAGCTAGGATTCAATGCAAAGAAGTGCAAAATAATGCACCTGGGAAACAAGAACCCAGGGAAGAATACACAATGGGTGGGAGGTAGTAACAACAACAAAAAAGGAAAGGGACCTGGGGGTAATCATATCAGATGACCTTAAGGTTAGCAAGCAATGTGAGAAGGCAGTAGGGAGGGCTGGGGGTATACTGGGATGTATAGGGAGAGGCATCAGCAGCAGAAAACAGGAAGTTGTTATCCCTCTGTACAGACAGTTGGTGAGACCCCATCTGGAGTACTGTGTCCAGTTCTGGAGACCCCATCTCCGCAAGGACATAGACAGGATAGAGTTAGTCCAGAGGAGGGCAACTAAAATGGTGCAGGGTCTGCAAGAGAAGCCGTATGAGGAGAGACTAAAGGAGCTTAATATGTATACCCTTGAGGAAAGAAGGGAGAGAGGGGACATGATAGAAACTTTTAAGTACCTCAGTGGAATCAACAAAGTCCAAGAGGGTAGCATCTTTCAGAATAAGAGACTTGCAAGAACAAGGGACACAATTTAAAAAGATAGAAGGAGGTGGTTCAGGGGCAATGTGAGGAAGTATTATTTCACAGAGAGGGTAGTGGATGCATGGAACAGCCTTCCTGAGGAGGTTTGGGGTCTAAAACTGTGGGAGAATTCAAGAATGCATGGGACAGACATAAGGCAATTCTTGTGGGGGGTAGGAAGAAATAGGCTGTTGGTTAACTAGGATCTGCAGCCTATCCTGTAGGTAGAGAAATGGGCAGACTAGATGGGCCAAGCGGTCCTTATCTGCCGTCAAAGTCTATGTTTCTAAAGTTTAGTTTTGTTACAAAGAACAGCAAAGGCTAGCATTCAGATGCTAGGGTTACTTAGTACAGGTCCTACACAATACAGGCTGAACACAGATATGAATCAATGCCTGACAGACTCTGGTTAGGCTCAAAAGTGGGAGGGGGTAGAGTCAGGCGGTGGACCCTAAGGTGGGTTTTGAATGAGCCAAGTCTAAGTTTGTTTACCAAGGAGATGGGTAGGCTGCTCATCCACAAAGGGGCCCTGTAGCTGAAGGACCCTTGGAATTGGGAGGTACGGCAGGAGAGAACCAAGAGAAGATGCTTGTCAGAGCTACAGGTGTGCTTCACCTTAAGATCTGGGTAGACTAAAGAGGTGAGTCCAGTGGGGGAGAGGCCAAGGGCAATTTTTGTAGCCATGAGGCAGATGTGGAACCTGATTCTGTTGTCAAGATTAAGCCAGTTGGTAGCATTATAAAGTGATCAGGTATGGATGAGACGGTCACATCCCAGGAGAAGGCGGCATGCTTTATTTAGGGAGAGACGGAGTCTAACTAGGGCTGAGGTGTTTGCCGCGCCATAGATCAGTAAGCCAAAATCAAGCAGAGAGAGGACCGAGGAGGAGACAGCAAGCCTGAGAGCATTTGGGTAAGACAGTGTTTGAAGCGGTGCAGCAGCCCCAACTTAACATTGAGGGCCTTAGATAGGTGGTGAATATGATAGTGGAAGTTAAGCACTTGGTTCAAGGTGATACCCAGGTGTTTAAAGGAGTCCATTTGCTCCAACAGGGTCTGATTTGAAATTAGTACTTGAGGGCAAAGCTCCTTCCGGGTGTTCTGCGGGTGGGAGAATAGCATAACTTTGTTTTTTTTTATATTTGAGAATAAGACGTGCAGAAAACCAGTTTTCAGCACAGCTAAAGGAGGACTGGAGGGAGCGGTGGAGTTGAAAGGGGTCAGAATTGGAGGAGAAGAGGACAGCATCATCCACCTACAGTAATAGATTGCTGGGCAGGACTTGGGGAGGGAGTTGAGGAAGAGGCTCAATAGTAGTGGTCCGAGAATGGACCCTTGAGGTACACCAGAGAGGACAGGCAGACTATTGGATAAGGTGTTACCAATTTTGACCTGCTGGGACCAGTTCAAGAGGTAGTCAGAGAACCAACCCAAAGCATCCCAGGAGAAACCCAAGTTGGCCAAGGTGGTTAGGAGGAGGGAGTGGTTGACCGTGTCAAACACCTTCGTGAGGTCTATGAAGACAGCACCAGTGATGTGACCCTTGTCCAGCGCAGAGTGTGTGTGTGTGGTAAACCCAAGAAGGGCAGTAGTAGTACTGTGCCCTTTGCAGAAACCATGTTGTTGTTTACAGAGTAGGTTGTATTTGTTGAGGTGATCAGTGAGCTGATCCGATACAATCCGCTGTAAGGCCTTGGATAGGGGAGGGAGTATGGAGATGGGGCGGTAATTATTGGTATTGGATCGGTCCTCACTTTTAAATATGAGGGTGATGGAGGTGGATTTCCACTTAGAGGGGAATTTTCCTAGACAAAGGGAGCAGTTTAATATGTGGGTAAGGGGGGTAGAGCACCACTTGAAGGGTGAACCTAAGGAGCTTCAAATCTAGAGAGTTGCTGCTACAGGAGGAGTGGCTAAGGTTTTTTTTAAGGTACAGCTCTGCAGACTTGGAAGTAACTCAGCACAGGTAAAGGGGGGGCTTCTGGGGGAATGGGGGTGCTGGATGTAGGTGGGTCAAAGAAATTTGGAGGAAGAACATGGTTGAGGTTTGTGAAGGCATTATTGAAGGCCGCGGCAATTCGGGTAGGGTCAGAAGTCAAGGACCCGCCAACCATGAACTGATTAGGAACCGGGTTAAGGTCTTTACCACAGATTTCCTTAATATTGTTCCAGAACTTGCGCCCTGAGCCCCAGGAGGAGGTTAAGGAGGAATTATAATACTCTGCTTTTGCTTTGCGCAAGGCCCAAGTGCACTTGTTCCAAACCTCTCTGTACTTTTACCTATTGAGCAAGAGGCCGGTCTCATTGGAGAGTTGCCACAATGAATCTCTAGTCCGCATCAAGGCCAGGAGGCGATCAGTGATCCAAGGCACCTGAATTGCCTTTGACCATTCTTTTGGTGAGTAGGGTAAATTTGTTGCATATATTGTTGAAAGCCAGGATGAAGAGGTCAAGGGCTCTATCGAGGTCAGGGGAGTTAGTTATGAAGGACCAGTCCATGGCACTGAGGTGTGCTTTAAGAAGCGCCAGTTTACCAGGGCCAAGTTCGCGTTGCGCTATTAATTTAGGAGGAGATCTAGGAGCTTTGCAAGTCCAGGAACAGAGAACTGGGGAGTGGTCACTAAGGACATTTGGAAAAACGGTGACACTAGTGATTTTGTGTGGACGATTGGTGAAAACGAGGTCTAGCAGAGAGGAAGATCCAGTGCGCAGGTCCAGGCAGGTGGGGGATGTAACCACTTGGGATAGGTCTTGGGCTGTGGCAGCATCAATGAGCAGTGTGGCATCCCTTCCTAACCAATTGATATTGAAGTTCCTGGATATAATCTTTTCCGTATGAGATGGGAGGGTGTCCAGGTAGGACAGTACTGAGAGGAAGGCTACCTTTTGGTCCCTGGAGGGAATGTATACAGCAGTGATAAGGTACAGGGTTTGGGAGTGTCCCAAGGTAAGTTTAAGAGTGAGTGCCTGTAGTCCTGAACCCAGCTGGGGGGTGAGGAGCAGCTGCCCGTGTAGTATGACCTTGGTGTAAACAGCACAGCCACCCCCAAGCTTACCCTGCCGGTCGACGAGGTAGAGGTTGTAGTCAGAGAGGGTAATGGATGAGTTGGGAATCTGAGGGGTGAGCCAGGTTTCACCTATGGCTATGACATCTGGCTGATGTTGTAGGACCCAACCCTGGAAGGAGTCCCACTTTTTTAGGAGACTGCAAACATTAAGGGAGGCAATATGCAGCCCATGAGGAGGGGATTGAATAGATGCCAGGGGTACTGGAGGCCCAGGATTTGGGTGGACATTGTCCGACATAAGAAGGAGGAGTGGTAGGAACCTAAGTGCAGGGTACCAGGACATTTTTTTGCTGTAGTGAGTGTGCTGGTCTGAGCACACAGGGGTAGAGAAGGAAGGAAGGAAGGAATAGGGAGGTTTAGAATATCGGGGGTAGCCAGGAGGAGAAGTTGAAATGAGGGGAAGGGGACTGCACCAGGGGTTGCAGGTGGTGTGGCTGCCAAGCACAGCAGGACGAATCCAGTGTGATACACCTGGGGCGGTGCTCATAAGAAGTGATAACAGGAGTGAAAGCCACATGCACCGACCCATACGCAAAGGCAAAGGGGGGAGAGAGGGGCTTCCCATGTGTTTAAAAGTTGCCAGGCAGCCAGGCTATAATCTGACCCAAAAAGGGGGAGAGTATTCGTGAAGTGAAATGGGAGGGGGTCTGAACAGTGGGTAGTAGAGAGCACAGCTGGGGAATTAGAAGAAACATCCTGGTGCTAAATGTAGTGCTGAGGAATAAGAGCAAGCCAAGAGTAAGGCAGCAGAGCAGCCACTAGTGGCGAAAGTGTATAAGTTGCTAATGGTGATGCGGGCTGATTGGCTCACAGGCCCTATATAAGGGAATGCAGACCAAGGGTGGTGGGGGGGGCGGTAGGGAGCCGATGCTCTGCATCGGTTGGGCCAAACAAGCCAAGTCCTTGTGTGCAGGAAGAGAAGAGCTCCTTGGCGTGGGCTGTGCACATACCTGCCGAAATTCGAGGGTGGGGGAGGGCGCCTTGCTTCCTGCGGCCCTCGCTACCTTTGAGAACCCTCTTAGGATCCATGTGTATGCTGTGGAAGAAAGCACAGGAGAGGTAAGATATTTATACTGTGGGAGCTGGTCAGGGGGAGGGGTAGTAGTCTAGCCAAGGGCAGAAAATGATCAAGGGGCGAGAAACTCCAACTTGTGTACTGGATATTTTCATTCAGCATTGTTCAAGCTTCTACTGGCAAAGGCAACTGGGTGCAGTCCTTCAGGATAACTTTGGTAAAGGACTGTCCCAAGACCACTGAAACTGGCGTCCATATGCAGAACGTTAAGAATTTTGGGGGTCTACATATGCAAGAAATGGGGCATGAGTCAGGCGGTAAATTATTTCTTCAAAGATCTTGTCACATTCATCAGTACATCTTTGGCCAAAAGGTTCAGATGTCTTGAAATATTGTTTGGGTTCAGCAGTAGTCACAGAGTTCTTTCTACCTTTGCTTTTGTGGGTGGGTGGGTGGATAGCCTTGTATAAAATTCAGTAGTGACCTCACCACTCAGGAATAATGTTTAATAAATTTTCTGTAATGCCCACAGAAACCTAGAAAACACTGCAAGTCTTTTAGATTTTGAGGTTTTGGCCAAGTAGTTAGTACTTCAACTTTACTGGAGTCAGTTTGGATGCCTTGAGCTGATACAATATGCCCCACGTATTTGATTGATCTTTTGGAAAAACTGGCACTTGTCAATGGAAAGCTTGAGGTCGAACTCCTCCAATTGATCCAGAACCTTTAACAATCGGGCCTCATGCTCCTCCAGGGTCTTCCCAAACACTGTGACATCATCAAGGTAAGCCAAACATTCTAAGAGATTCATATTTCCAACAGCTCTTTCCATCAGGTGCTGGAAGGTGGCTGAGGCACCAGAGATACCTTGAGGCATTCTGAAGAATTCATAAAAACCAAGAGGGCATATGAAAGCAGTTTTCTGTCTTGTGGAGCCATGGGTATCTGGTAGCATCCGCTTCTTAGGTCGAGCACTGAAAAACATTGGCTTCTATTAAGGTGATCCAAGGCATCCTGAATTCTGGGCATGGTGTATTGGCCTGATATTGTCCGTTTGTTAAGGGTTCTATAGTCTATGCACATGCACACTGCTCCATTCTTTTTCCACACAACTATGATGGGGGAAGAATATGGGCTTCATGATTCTTGAATAATGCCTGCAGCCAGCAGTTCTTGCAAGTGTCTTCTCACGTCATGTATGTCAGTTGGTGTCAATTTGCGGGACCTCTCACAAAAAGGGCGTTCATTATGAAGTCTGATGAGGTGCTCTTCTCTGGTTACACATCCCATATCCCACTCATGAAGTGAAAAGACATTGGTCCTTTTGGCTAATTTTCTGCTGACACTAGCCTTCCACTTCCCTGGTAGGGGGGAATAGCCAAAATCAAAATGTTCGGGTTCAATATCAGCCTGGGCACCATCTCGGGTTGGAGTGGATTGCACTGCTGTATCCGCACAGTATACATGAGCCAAAGTGTGCCCCTTCCTCACAACGTCTCTTTCTGTGACATTTTTTTACCTGGATGGTAACTCGTCTAGCGTGAGCATGTGCCCTCACTAGCAACACACTGGGTTTTACCAATAGACCTTCTGGCAGGCCACATTTCTCTGGGGCATCCAACATCAATATCTGTTTTTTTTTATGTCTCTCTTCAGGCACACTACGCCACTGATGCTGCACTCAGTACTCGGTGGCAGTAGAAGTTCGTCAGCATCACGTTGTCAAACTACACCCACAGGATTATCTTGAGCTTTGGCTGTTGTCTGGCTCTGTGTCTGGTAGGCCTTCTGCACCAAGGCATGCACACATAGTGCTTTTCCTTTCTGCTTGGCCTCCTTCTCCTGGCAAGGCTGAGCCAGGCGACAAGACATATGCGCATTAGTGCCAATAAGTATGAGTACTCCGTCAAACATTCCAGATTCAGGACACACTAATGCCAAGGTCTCCACAGGGTCTCCCACTCCAGTGACTTGGGAGGGGAAAGCAATCCACAGCACTAGGTAGCCTAGGTATGGGCAGGATTTGTCACTCAGTCCCCATACATATAAGCCTTCCAAGGGAAGTAGCTTGTGGTGAAACAGGTGCCGATCATACCAGTTCCTGAAAATGATTATCACTTGGGAACCACTGTCCAAGACAGCTCGAACAGGCACTCCTTCAACACTGACAGTGGTTTCAGTGGAAAGCCCAACAAGTTTGTCTAGGTCAAATGGTGCAGCCTCAGACACTTGGATTGATGCCTTTGCTACAAATAGGTTGGAGCTAGGTATAGCTGGGTCCCCAGTGCCCTCCTTTACTGGAGTCCATCTGAAGTTTAACGGCCTGATGGATTTCTGAGCTACCTTCTCATGGGTTAACCTGTCAATGACCCTCTGGAGATTACTCTTGGATTGACACTTTTGTTTAATATGTCCATCCTCGCCACAGTGGTAGCAATACACAGCATCCCTTCGTCTTTGCAGTAGTGGGGCCCCAACTGGGGGATTTCTTGAGTTTGTTCCTTCCTAAGATGGAGCTCCACATGACTGAGGATTTTGGAAACTTCGAGATTCCCATATCATTCTCTTCATCTCAACCAGTTGGGCTTGCATATCCTCTAGCGACACAGGGTTGGACACTTTCACCCAAGCACTCAAAGCAGATGGGCTCAGGGTTAAGGGTTCTGCTCTCATGGGGGCTGACTCAGCCATGACAGGGTTGGTCATCATATTCTTTAGGTCTGTAAGCAGTTTTTGTAGCCCTGCCACATCCAATGGACTCCCACTGTCTGATACTTGTATGCCAGCAGTAGAGATAGGTCGAGGTCCCCACTGCACTTCTTTTTCCTCAGCCTCTCTCACTTTCCTCAGCAGAACCCGGTGAGAGGGTGGGTTAGTGATTCTCTCTTTCATCCTCAGCTTTAGCAACAATAGTTCGCAATATACAGCTGCCTTCAACACCTGTTCCAATCTTGCCTGGTTAAAGTTCCTGGACTGTATTCCCCCCTTCTGATACACTCTCTGCAATGCTCTCTCCAGACGTTATAAGTATGTGGAGAGGGACTCTCCCCTGTGTTGTTGGGTGTCTTTGAACTTCTAATGCAGATCATCACTGCACTCAATGCTGCCAAATGCACTATCCAAATCAGCAAGGTAGTCATCAACACCAGCTTCTGGGTCAGTTGCTCACAAGGACCCGATGGTGTGCAGTGCCGAACCCTTCATGCTCAGTCAATCTTTTCTGCTTCTCCGCCTCACTGCATTACCATTCCTGCAACATGGGCCCAGTAGAATCGATCCACATCTCATAGTCATCTTCTCCAGCTGGGGTTTGCTTTGCACCAGAAAACATGTATAATTTTCAGCATGAGTCAGGGACAACTGATAGGTTGGTCTTCGCCATGGGGTCTGAGGCAAGGCACCTCCTTAGTCATCAAGTGCTTTTCAAACTTCCTCAACAGACATTCCTTCAGTTTGCAACAACTTGGTAAGCTTCTCCGTAAATCTCTCAGGTTTGGGTGGGGCCTCTATTTTGAGAGTTACACTAGCCTGTGTCACTATGGTTCATGCCACATTGGAACATTCTGGGGTTAGTACATCAGGCATTCTAGTGGAATCAACAACATGTCAATATTCAATTAGCACATTTAAAGTCTTAGTAGCAGAGTCCTTCAGCCGACCTCTCACAGCAACTGTGCCAAGGCATCTGACCGCTGACAGAGCCTCTTCTATCTTTTCCCTGTCTGTCCTGAGGGGGTGAATCCCAGGAGCAAAATGGCTTTTTGAGGATCCAGATCCTCACTCTCACATCAGTCAATTAGTCTACTGCAAGCCATAGTGTCAGCAAAGATTTGGGGTTTGGGGGTTGGTGCACTGTCCTCATGAGCAATGGCTTCCATGTGGGGCCCAACTAACAAACAGGCGATCCCAGCGGTGCCTCCAAATATGTAACCCTGGTACCAGGTCTAAAAAGGGCTACTGCCTCTGCCTTGAGGGCTCAAACAAGGTTGAGGAGCCTGGGGTCGGTTTCTGATGGAAAAAGGGACGTTCTTTCCCAAAAGTAAGGTAAATAGCGCAGTGCCTTCACCCAGAGTAAAATATAAAGTGGGTCAGATATTTTTAGCAGTACAACCCCCTGGATGATGTACCCACCTACTTCCCTTACAGTCACCCCACACATGGAATACTTGGAACAACAACCCTTGGTTAATACACATGCAGTTATTAGCTGTAGCTAATAATATACTCAATAATGATGTGCTCATGAGACAGTTGTCAAAATGTCAAACAACAATTTATTTACCTGGGGGAGGGTTAGGAAAGGGTTAAAAAGGAACTAGAGGTTAAACAATTTTTTTTCCTTTGGCAGTTTAAAACATCAATGATCCTGATAAGGGCAGAACCCTTCCCTCTAACAGTCACACAAAAATAAAGCCCCCTTCCCTGTTGGTACCAGTAACCACACTGTCTCCCTGGGTACCCAGTTGTTGAAACGGTGCAGGCCCGATGAGGTGTAGCTGGTTGGCCGGCATTGGTGCACTTTAAAATAAACAATAATGGTGTAGAACTATGTACAAATCCCCCAGATACAGAGCAACCCCTGCGGTTACTCACGGTTCTGGAGTACAGTTGCACAGGCTGTAGGAAACAACAGCAGGGTGGCTAAAGAACTGGAGCATCAAGCAGTGGTAACAGTTGGAAAAACAGGCTTGCTGGTGGAGGCAGGGTCTGGCAGCTTGTCACCTTCTGGCTTGACCGATGATCTAGCAGCTTGTCACCTTCTGGATTGCCCAGGATGCAGGAGCACTTTGCAGCAGCTTCCCAGTCCACAAGGAGCCCAGACCCAGAAGCAACCCCTCGGTCCAAGTCTCCCCCATCAAATGGATCAAGAGTGCCCTAGCACTCGGGGCCCAAGCCCGAGGCTACCTCTTACCCGATCCACCTCACTTGATAAGGGTTAGCAAGTCCCTTACCTGGCTCCAGAACAGCCTGCACCAATTGTCTCTGGTTACACTGGATTTAAAGTTCAGTACTCGAGCACACAGCAGGAGTTCAGCACTGTTCTCTGGTTTCACTGGATTTAGAACTCAGCACTCAAGCACACAGCAGGAGTTCAGTGCAGTTCTCTGGTTTCACTGGGATTACAACTCAGCACTCAAGCACACAGCAGGAGTTCAGCAATGTTCTCTGATTTCACTGGATTTAGAACTCAGCACTGAAGCACACAGCAGGAGTTCAGCACTGTTCTCTGGTTTCACTGGATTTAGAACTCAGCACTGAAGCACACAGCAGGAGTTCAGCACTGTTCTCTGGTTTCACTGGATTTAGAACTCAGCACTGAAGCACACAACAGGAGTTCAGCACTGTTCCCTGGTTTCACTGGATTGCAGGTTGCTTCAACCACAAAGCAGACTGACAGCTATGGCACAAAGAGTTCCCCACCAGGTGGTATTGAGAATTTGTCTTTCAACTTCAAACTTAGCTAAGTTTAGCAGTTGAGGCAAAATACAATTTCACCTCCTTTTACTTCCCTGCAGTTAGAAATAAGGCTTTCTATGAGTGTTGACTGTGAAATCCCCAGGAAACCCTTCAAACTCTCCTCAGAGCATTGACACAGAGCCTCTTCTCCTCAGGAGGCTTTCAAACGGCAACTGTCAAAACTGAATCTGCCCCACAAGCTTCAGGGGATCAGATCAGGGTCACAACTGGTCAATTAGGCTGTCAATCAGGCAATACAGTCATTAGAAAGTTCACTCGACGCCTGATTGGCTGGCCATTTGGTGGGAGAAGTCAATCCCCACTATCTCCCAGAAGCCATAGCAACAGTTCCTAAGGGCTCCTGGACTCTTGATTCGCTGAGCTGCAGTCACAAGGCTGGCAAAGATGACTGCAGTAGTAAACAGTTTGGTGTAGTCCATACATTTTATACAAGTTTATATTTCAGCCACACTGCTTGGTTTTACAGTTAATTTACCCAATAGTCTTCTAGATGTCCCATTCCCTGTGATCTGACTATAGAGTGGGTTCATGACAGGGCATCCCCTGCCTGTCGCTACCTCCATATCACTATCCCCCCAGGCAGAAGGCAGACTCATTAATTATTAATGAGCAGCCTCAGCTGCTCGTTAAAGCAAGAGGCACCCATTCCCTAACTACTGCTTAAGAGCATTTTCAAACATTTTATTTATGTTCCCCCAAAGTGCCTCCAGCCCCCTTTTAGCTTTCTTTGTCCCACAGGGCCGGGTCACACACCAGGGAGCTACAAGAACCACACGGAGCAGCTTTCACTTGAGAGTGCTGCAGCACTCGCACAGTGCGAGAGGGAGTGAGTGAGAGTGTGCCGACCACAGCAGCTCGCACATTGAGCTGCGTGGTCACTGGCAACTCCACAGCAGCATGTTGCTTTTCTTTTATTTATTTCTTCACTCCACTGGTTCCCAAAAGCAGGCAAACAGACAACGGGGCCAGCAGAAGCATTTGGGGACCACATAGGATCGGAGAGCAAGGTGGCACAAATTATGGGAGGTGCTACAGGTAAGCCCCCACGGGGGGGGTACACAAGTGTAATTGGGTCGATGTCTAAATTTCGGTTACGACACCTGCCTTGTGGGCCCAAGCAACATTGAGGGACCTGTGGTCGGTTGTTCTGGATAGGAGGGTTCATATCCAGATGTAAAACAAGTGGTGCGGTGCTTCCACCCAGACTTAATATAAAACGGTCCCACTGTCTGTATGGTACAACCCCCTGGGATGCTGTACCTACCCACCTCCCATCACAGTCACCCCACACATGGAACACCACTTTAAGCTGTAGCACTTTAAAACACATGCAATTAAAGGCAATCTCTAATAATATGCTCACAGACAGTGTTACCCAACAATAGTAAGACTTTAAAAAGGTGGATTTTAAAGAAATGGGTGACTGTCTCAAGAGCTGCTGAAGTAGAGTGGAGGAGTGCCAAGGAGGGGTGGAGGCATAGTGGGGGAAAATAAGGGAGGGAATAACAAAAGCAACCAGCCTATGCATTAAGGAATTAAGTAGGCAAAGAACAGAAGGAAAAGGAGACCATTATGGTTCTCCAAGGAAGTAAAAAAAAAAAAGGGTTGCATCCAAAAGGTACAAGGAAACACACAGAGGAGGACTGGGAGGTATACACAGAAAAACGGGAGGCAGACAAGGTGGTGAGGGGTGCAAAGGAGCAGACAGAAAAAAGGACTACCCAAGGGGTTGTTACAGGAGATAAGACTTTTTAGTACATGTGTGAGAACAGGAAAACATGGGGATAGTAAGAATTAGAAGGTTGGAAGTGGAAGGAAGTGCAGACAGAGACCAAGATAAAGCTGACATTTTAAACAGGTACTTCTGCTCAGTCTTCACATTGGAGAGTGGAGAGGACAGATCACCAGTAAGAAAGAGTGATAGGGTGGGAGGGGGGTGACACAGGTCCATTTTCAGAAGAAAGAGTGCTGAAAGAACTTGCAAACCTTAAGATAGATAGGACCAGATAGGATTCACCCCAGGATACTAAACGGATCTAGGGAGATTCTGGCTGCCCCATTGACAGCCTTGTTCCACAACTGACTGAAAACAGAAGTGGTTCTAGAGGACTGAAGAAGAGCTGACGTTGTCCCTCTACAAAAGAACAGCAACAGGAAGGAGACTGGCAACTATAGGCCGGTTAGCAGAGATAGTGTTAGGCACAAATGAACTAAGCAGTCACATGGGGTGCCAGCACAGAAGTGGCACTCTACAGTAAAAAGTATGAGCAGAGATCAGCTTGAAATGAAAAAAAAGTGTTAATATAAAAACTAAAATTGTCGTTACCCTTTGTATCCATAGAATTTGTACCATTTTTGGACGTGGGTTGGGGCAGAATGGAGGAAAGGGGCAGTGGGAGAGGTAAAGGGGGCACCACAAGTATTTCTGCTTGGGGCACCATTAAATCTAAAGCTGGTCCTGATGGTTAGTCTCACTTCAACAGTGGGGAAATTGATGGAAACGCTACTAAAAGAAATGTAAGCACCCACAAGTGAGGATGCTCACTATTCAGCCCTTGCTCCTTCCCTTTCTTCTTTTTTGACTATGGGATTGGTGGCCCATCTACAGGATGAGTGGGGCTACGACTCCCAGCTGGGTATTTAAGGGAGATTTTGGTGCCATTTGGGGAGAGGAGGAAGACCGGCGGGAAGAAGAGGTCAAGAGTCCTGAGCCTGCCCCATCCCCGGCCCAGCCGGGATCCTTAATCGAGCGGAGTGGAGTCAGTCCTCCAGGCAACAGTGCCATGGGAAGCCTGTAGGGAGATGCAGTGATTTGAGTAGCCACTGGGTGTTCCACCTTGGTAGTCACCTCAATGTTAAGAGGATGCCCTGTGGATTCCACGTATATATGGGCCCCACTGCCACTTTCGGGGAACCATAGCCTGGGGAGTGTAAGGGGGACCCGTCATGTGAACTGCAGCACAGGGTGGGTCGGCAGTGGGTCCGGGTGAGCAGTATGCCTGAGTTCTGCTGTTGGGGCAGTGTGGTTGTGACAGCCCGTGCTGCAGGGACGGTGGTGGTGGCAGCTTGTCTTCCCTTTTTTCAGTGTAGCACTTCAGCAGGACCTGATTGCCATTTGGGCCTGAAGGTTTTTTGGAGGCCGGTGTCGGTGAGTCTCTGGGATCACCGGGGCCTGTATGAGTTGTCCTGGGATGCACATAGCCCGGTGTACCTTGAGAGACAGTTGGGCCATGTGTGCTGAAGCCTGGGTGTGGAATCTGCAATGTATCTGGAAAGTGTTGAGTCGCATTTCATCTGGGTTGCTGCCATCAATTTTCAGAAGCCATATTCAGTTTCCTGGACTACCCTGCTTTGATTTGCCTGATCACCAAGTATGTGCCATGGCCTTGTGTCACTGAATTTCTGCTACCTCAGAAGCTATGCCACTTGTGCCCCTCTGCTCCATTTAGTGGAAGTTTCTGTTTTGCTAAAAGAATTACATTTGTTTCTATTTTTGCTGCATCCTCATTGTGGACACTGGACTTTGTTGATGCATTGTTTGCCAGCCCATAACAACTCAGTTTCCCCCTGTAGCTGCCGTTGCCCCATGGCTGATGCACCCCTATGCTTTATCTCCAATCAAGCATGAGGTGTGAACCCAGGTAACTGCTTTTCCATCCAAATATTCTGTGACTGCTGTCTGTGTTGCCAGGACCCCCTCCCCTTGTTAACACCAGGTACCCCCAGACACGATATGGGGGGCTTACAATGTGAGGGCTCATCTGGGATTTGACAGTTTGGGGTGCTATTCCATACCTGGACTTATGCCTGGGATTTGGCAGAGTGTTGAAACCGTGCTTTGACTGATTCAAGATCAGAAAGGCAGTAGACACTCCCAGCCAAATACTGTTTAAAGACAAACAAATCATGACCCCTCCTCAGCAATTGCAAGGTCTGGCAGCATGGCGGAGGCCACCCAAGGAGACGGGATGGAGAGCGATTGTGCCAACTTTGCTCCTGGCATAGTTTTGAATAACTGTGGAAAAGGCCTCAATTTTGGACCGCTGCCCTGTTTGCAACTATCAGGGGGCAGGAGTGGCTCACCTGCCCCTTTGTCCTAACTGTGTTTGTGGAACGCCACCGCATCTAGCTTGATGAGTCAGCAGTACCTCGCTCCTTGCAGCTGGCCCATGCCTTTGATACCTCTGAGTACCTCCACCACTCCTGCTAGCATGGGGGACTGGGAGGAAATGAAGTATGCTACTGGCAGCATAGAAAATGACTCCACGCCTTAAGTATCCCTGGTGGAGAAGGGGCATAGACATGTTCCCAGCCCCTCACCTCCTAAGACCTCTGTGTCTCCCCTTGGCAGAGGGTGCAGGAGGGCGACAAAGCAGTCAGACTCTGTTGGGCCTGCCTTCTTTCATGCCTGCAAAGGCTGTGCCTGCTCCGTTAAACAGGATGAGGCTACCAAATGTGGAAGCCCCTGCCGTGATCTTGGAGGAAGAGACTTCCAGCAGAACCGAATTGGACAGGGAGTTTTGTGGGGATCCCCCAGTCCATGCTCCTGGGAGGCTTACTATTCCTCTGTCTTTTAAGGACCAGGCTGTGGAGAGGATAATTCCCAAACCATTCTGCAGGCCCAAGCTGCCATTCCTGATTGCAGCCCCCACCTGCCTCAGTTATGCCAGCAGAGCCTCCAGAAGATGGATGACCTTAGATGATGATCCCTTAAACCTCAAGTACAGGACTGGTGTTTGTTTGGTGGAGGGCATGGCTCCTAAGACCAGTCTTTGCAGTATCCTGGAGTGGTCTCAGACAGAACAGTGGATCTGCAGATGAGTTAGCAAGGAGTAACCCCATGAAGTGTATCCTTATGTGTCGGAGAGGACTTTGGATATTCTGGAGGAGAAGTGTGCAGAGTAGGCATTCTATGGAGCCCTTGATAAAATCCAAGCCAGAAACAAGGTGACTGAAGAGCCGAAGCTTGCAGCTTTTTCAGTGGCAAGATCCATGTGTCAATCCATGGTCTGGATGGGACTGATCCTCTTAAAACATTTTGTCATGTTACAGGACGTCATGGGACATCGCACCAAGTACTATATGGTCAACGAAGATTCATCTTGGGGTGAAGACCAAGCTAGACCCACAGTTCTACTGTGCCAAAGAGGGTGGCCTTGGACTCTAGAACCCTATGTTCCCACCATCTTGATTACTTTGTAGGAGTGCCCGGTTGGGTGAAGACTGGTATTTGCCACCTGTGCCTTCTACAACTGGGTGAGACCACTCTTATTTATTGTTTAAACTGTTCCTCTTTAATATGTTCAAAATGTTACAGGGTCACAGAGTTTTGAGTGGAACTTTGCCCCCTTCAACCATTATTGGGACTGCCCCTGATGTGGTGGCCTTATAGACTACAGTACTGAACTATGGCCTGCCAAGTTCATTTTACTGTTTTGTTGTTTGGGGGAGGCAATGGTAGAAACGTGTGAGTGTGTGCTGGTGTGTAACTGTGGGTGCTTACTATTCAGCCCTTGCTCCTCCCCTTTCTTCTTTTCTGACTGTGGAGTTGGTGGCCCACCTGCAGGATGGGTGGGGCTATGACTCCCAGCTGGGTATTTAAGGGAAGTTTTGGGGCCATTTGGGCAGAGGAAGAAGACCAGCGGGAAGAAGAGGTCGCGAGTCCAGCGCCGGGGCAGCCCGCACCATCCGTTGCCCAGACGGGATCCTTGCTTGGGTGGCGTAGAGTCAGTCATCCAGGCAACAGTGCCATGAGAGGCCAGTAGAGAGATGCAGTGAGTCAAGTGGCCGTCGGGTGTTCCACTTCGGTAATCCCCACAATGTTAGGAGGACACCCTGTGGATTCCGTGTATGTGTGGACCTCACTGCCAGATTAGATGAGCTG
Organism: Neoceratodus forsteri; assembly: GCA_016271365.2. Classification (NCBI taxonomy): domain Eukaryota; kingdom Metazoa; phylum Chordata; order Ceratodontiformes; family Ceratodontidae; genus Neoceratodus; species Neoceratodus forsteri. Next base: position 451,428,966 of record JADMNL010000024.1, read on the forward strand.
TAGCCTGGGGAGTGTAAGGGGGACCCATCACATGAACTCGGCACTGGGCAGGTCAGCGGTGGGTCTGGGTGAGCAGTATGCCTGGGCCCTGCTATTGGGGCAGTGCAGTAATGAGATCCTCTGCTGTGGGGATGGTGGTGGTGGCAGCCTTCCATCCCCTTTTCCAGTGTGGAACTTCAGCAGGACCCGATTGCCATTTGGGCCTGAAATTTTTTGGGGGGGCCAGCGTTGGTGAGTCTCAGGGATTGCCAGGGCCTGTATGAGTTGCCCTGGGATGCTCAGAGCCCTGTGCACCTTGAGAGACAGGAGGGCTGGTGTGTGTGTTGAAGCCTGGGTGTGGAATCTGCAATGTATCCAGAAAGTGTTGAGCTGCATTTCTTCTGTGTTGCTGCCATCAATCTCAGAGGCCCTATTCAGCTTCTTGGACTACCCTACTTTGATCTGCCTGATCACCAAGTATGTGCCACAGCCTTGTATCAGTGAATTTCTGCTACCTCAGGAGTTATGCCGCTTGTGCCCCACTGCTCCATGGAGTGGAAGTTTCTATTTTGCTAAAAGAATTAAATTTGTTTCTATTTTTACTGCATCCTCAGTGTGGACACTGGATTTATTTGATGAACTCCTTACCAAAATATAACCACGTAGTTGCCCCCTCTAACTGCTGTTGCACCATGGCTGATGTCTCCCTATGCCTGATCTCTAATCAAGTACAAGGTCTGAACCTAGGTAACTGTTTTCTATTGAATATTCTGTGACTGCTGTCTGTGTTGCCAGGCTCCCTCTCCCCTTGTTAACACCAGGTACCCCTAGACACAGGATGGGGGGGCTTACAGAAAGGATGACAGAAAATCTTGAATCAAATGGGCTGCAAGACCACCGACAACAAGGATTCATGGAAGGGAGGTGATATCAAATAAATCTAATAGATTTCTTTGAAAAGGTGACCAGGCAAAATTTATCAGGGTACAACAATGCATGTGGCCTATTTGGACCTCAGCAAGACCTTAGACACAGTGCCACATAGAATGCTGATTATAAAGTTAACCAACCAAGGAGTGAAATCCACAGTGGTAAACTGGGTTAGAAACTGGTAAAAGGATAGGAGGCAGAGGATGGTAGTTAACGACACTCACAAGTGTGACGAGTGGGGTACCACAAAGCTCATGACTGGGGCCAGTCTTTTTTAATATTTTTTTAAGGGACACTGTAGAAGTGCTGGAAGGGAAGGTGTGCCTTTTTACAGATGATACCAAAATCTGCAATAAGGTGAACACACAAGAAGGGGTGGAAAATATGTGCAGGGATCTTGAGAAACCCGAGGAATGGACAAAAATTTGGCAGCTGAGGTTCAATGTGACAAAAATCAGGGTAATGTATCTAGGGCATAAAAACCCAGGCATTGAGTATAAGATGAGAGGGGAAGTACTAACAGTCACTAGGCAAGAAAGGGACCTAGGCATTATTATATCTGAGAATCTCAAGGTGGCAGGGCAGTGTGACAAAACAGTGGGTAAGGTTAGTGGAATGCTGGGTTGCATAGAGAGGGGTATTTCTAGCAGGAGGAGGCAGGTGGTTTTGCCATTATATCGCTCACTGATATGACCACACCTGGAGTACTGTGTACAATTTTGGAGACCACACCTCAGAATGGACATAGGTAGAGAAGAGGCATTCCAGAGGAGGGCAATTAAAGTGGTGCATGGTTTGCAAGAGAAGCCCTATGAAGAGAGATTGTGAGATCTCAATATGTACACACTAGAAGAAAGGGGAGCGACAGGGGATATGATACAGACCTAAAAGTACCTCAAAGAAGTGAGCAGGGTACAGGTGGGATGTCTCTTTCCATTAAAAGCAAGTACCAGGACTAGGGGGCATGCAATGAAGCTAAAGAGGGGACAGTCAAGAGTGACATAAGAAAGTATTTCTTCACTGAAAGGGTGGTTGATGCCTGGAATAGATTGCTGGCAGAATTAGTGGAGGCCAAAACAGTGGGGCCTTCAAGCATGCATTGGCTAGAATGGGGTATATTAGATAGTATGCAGGGAGGTGGGAGGGTTGATAGAGACAAGATAGGGGTGCAGAACATTTGAACAGACTAGGTGGGCTAAGCAGTCCTTCATCAAATACTATATTTCTGTCTTTTTTTCTGTCCCCTTTGACAGGGACTGCTGCTTATGAGAAGAACCCTCTGATGCATGCTTTCCACTCTCTGAGCCTTTACTATATACTTTTATGACACAGAGGCAGGCTGAGAAGCTATACACTCTTCTCTTATTAAAGCCCTTTTCTTTGGGGTCATAGGGCAAATCTTTTTACAGAGTTCACCATTTTTTAAATCATTATCTGACCCCGGGCACTTTAAACAAAGCTCATGGCAGGATGCCTTTGTCAGGAGCTGAAAACAAAGGGTACCATTTTTAAAACCTGTGGGCCCCATTTTCTTTTTAGGCCTATCAGTCACGCCAAACACTGATAGGACCTGAGATTTTAAGTATTCAGTTCCCAGACTCAATAACGGTAGAAAAATATAATTTAATAAATCTATTCAAGCTGCTTTTAAAATGAATAAAACTGAAAGTGTCAGTGGCTCAGCAGGTTGCACACTCACTTCTGAGGCTGGAAGATCAAAAGGCCGTGGGTTCTAGCCCCAAACCAGGCATATGGGGTAAATCCCAATACTGACACTGTAGTGCATCATGAGGGGGATGCTGCACTCCTGAGGTGCCATCTTTCAGATGAGACATTAAACCGAGGTCCCGTCTGCCTGTACTGGTGGTTGTTCACGTGGACATTAAAGATCCCATGACACTTCTCGTAAAGAGTAGGGGAATATCCCCAGTGTACTGGCCAAATTTCCCCCTTCACTAAAAAATACCACCAACAGCTTAATCCGGTTCAATTTCAGTTGGTTAGCATCTGTTACCCCACCAAGTCACCTCTGAAAAAGGGGCATCTAGTCTCAGTGGGCCTACTCAGTCAATAAATTCAATAAATAAATAAGTGATTAACTTTTTTCTTGGTTTTTTTTTTTTGCTATACAGAATGTGGTCAGTTCCCCTAGGTGGGAACCATGTTACAAAATGGCCATCTCTGCTTCCTGGGAACCAGTCAAGAACTGGAGAAACCGCAAAACATGATACAAATTAAACTGCAACACCCTAACGCAGAGTATTTAAGCAACTAACTTTTAAATGAGAACAATAAATGCTTGTGATAAAATATTAAAACTGGTAACCAGAAGGCTGGAGACGACTTTGGGGTGACTGCTCTCTTCAAGCAGAGAAACAATCTGGCATTAAGCCTGCAGGGGGAGCATGACTGCAGTGCAGAGTTTGAACTGGTATTCCAGATTCTAAACTTTGCATAAAGTTCAATCCCGACAGCATACTCCTGCAGACTAATGCACTTTTGTGAGGCATCATTGATGGATTCCTCTTGTTAGAATAAATAACTGCTACATTCTTGTGCAGGGAGCGAATTAACTTCTCTTCATGAGATCTGGGGACTAGTGAGACGGTGAAGAATGACAGAATTAGGATCTGTAAAGGACATAGTAAGCACACAATTTTGTTGCAAGCATCCAGTATCACAAAATCAGATTGTTGTGCCTCTCAGTCCTCTTCCACATTATGGAAAAACTACTACTGTGTCCAAGTAGTGTACCCTCTTATCTGTTGTGACTGCAGTTTGGGTATCTCAATGCAGGTTTGTGTGTAAATATGTAATTGGGTTGTCAGAACTAGTTCTTAAAAGATTAGAACCCTTTTAGAACCCAGAGGTCTGAGTTCTAATTTAGAAATAGAACACCTTAGGGTTCTACGTATTAAGAGTTCTAAATATCAAATAAAAACCTTTTTATCTTTTTTATGTTCAGACATTTCAAAAACAGGAGATGCCAGCCTGGAAAACAAGCTAATTATTGGTAATTGCATCCTAAAATGTTTTATAGAGAGACAGTAGGAGAATGTGCCGATCATATGCCAATGTGCCAAACATATGGAATTGTGGCACTTGGCATTTGCATTTTGAAATGTACAATGTGTTTTCTCTTTTCTCTACGTACTGTTAAACAATATTATTGCTGTGCTAGGAAGGCAGGACTTTTATGTTTTTTTCTCCTCTCGGTATCTTTATCTGTTTTTACATAAAAGAGTTCGAGTTCTAAAGAAGATTAGAAGCCTAGAACTATTTGCAAAGTTCTAGACCTGAAACCAGAACCCAGGACCTGAACCAGAACCCAGAACCTCAGTGGATTCTGACAACCCTAATATGTAATGTTTACATCAGCTCAGTCATCCTTACCTCCAGCTTCATGATTCTGTTTCTATCTCCAATGCTGCCGCCTTACACTTCAAAACTGCACTGCACTGTTTAGAGACACAAGCAGCTGTGGTTCTTGGGACTAGAAGGACAGCAACCAATATCCACAGAAAACAAATCCCCCCTTGAGCCCCCTGTGTGCTCCGTAAGGTTTTATGCTCTTGTTTCATCCACTCTTAGAGATTAAAGTGCATTTCCTGTCCACCTCTGAAATATGTCCCTACACCATTCAGATAGGCTTATCAATATTCATTGCAGCAGCAGACGAGTGGCCAGGAGAGGGAGTTCCTAAACATATTAATCCCTTAAAGGGACAAGACCATCCAGATTCAGCTCCCATTTTCCCACATGTAGCTCACAGTTCATGCTTTTGTAGATTTGTGGGCAGCCAAGCAGATCCTATATGTATGAATACATTTACAATTAATATTTACAATATATGTTACATGGTTGGGACTATTTCCAATTATAAAAATCATCAAATCATCAGAAATTTCCCAATATCTGAGAACAGATCTAGAAACAAATGGTTTATACATTTTATTGGACCAACTTAGATGTTACAAAAAGAAAACAGTTCCTAAGCTTTTGGACCAACCAAGTCCTTCCTCGGAAGCTTGACTTGGTTGATTTGAAAGTTTAGGCACTGTTTTCTTTTTGTAACATCTATGTTGGTACAATAAAACGTATCAAACCATTTGCTTCTGAATCTGTTCTTACAAGGACCAATATGGCAACTAACTAATTCTGTATGCCAATATCTGAGAGTATATTATCCTTGCTTATACATTAAATTAACTTTGGACTGAAAAAAATTGCATAACTATATGGATTTATTGGCAACAAAGGTTTTGATTTTTTTGTGAAATTCATATTTTAAGCTGTAATGAAATGCTATTTAAAAGTTTTTATGTGAATTTTACAGCCTGTATATATCTGTACACTTTGAATTTTAGAAACACGCTGTATGTACTGTATTTTACAAAATGGTTATGTATGTCTATGCTTGTAATGACTCATGAAGAGTCGAATAAATAAAGCATTTTCAACTTTTATCTGAGTGTAATTAACACTTCATTTGAAACTACACAGCCTATTACAGTACAATGAGCAACCTATTCACTAACTGTTTCAAGTACAGACACACTATATACTAGGGTTGTCAGAACTAGTTCTAGAAAGATTAGAACCCTTTTAGAACCCATGGGTTCGAGTTCTAATTTAGAACTAGAACACCCATGGGTTCTAAGTGTTAAGGGTTCTAACTGCTAAAAAAAAGCCTTTTTTCTTCATACATTTTATAAACAGGGGATGCCAGCCTGGAAAACAAACTAAGTATTGGGAATTACATGCTAAAAATGTTTTAGAGGGAGAAAATGAGAGAATGTGCTGCTCATATGCAAATGTGCTAAAGGCATGGAATTGTGATACTTGGCATTTGCACTTTGAGGCTCAATGTGTTTCTTTTCTGCATGTGCAGTGAACCGATATTATGGCTGTGCTGAGAGTGCAGCTCTTTTATGAATGTTTTTCTCCTCTCAGTATATTTATCAGTTCTTTCTCTCCAATCCTACACACAAAAGAGTTCGAGTTCTAAAGAAGATTAGAACCCTAGAACTATTTGTAAAGTTCTAGCCCAGAACCAGAACCCAGAACTTCAGCAAGTTCTGACAACCCTACTATATACCCATTATTAAAACACTAAACTCAATAAAGCAAGTAACAACACACCTTAATAACAAGGGTAACAGCCACCCTAAAAATCCCCAAATCTCTAATAATTACAACCCCCTTAAAAACAACATATGAAACACCAAAACTACCTGCAAAAAGAGCCCTAGCCTAAACCTACTTCCCCGCCTTACTTACCAAACATCAGTTTCCCTCGATGCTCCATCATCCTCTTCCAGGCCCTCCAGCTACTACTCCTCTGCCCCTGCTGCATGTCCTGACACTTTCAACTGCAAACAACATACAACCCTCTTGGCCAAACACTCTGAACTGCCATGCTGCCACTGCCAGCTTCTCAGGCCATCCTGAAAACAAAAGAAACGCACCCTCCCACACCCCCTTGACGGGCATACCACTAATGTGAGTGCACACACATAGACGTGCACACCCCACTACACTATGAAAAATATTACACTAAGAAAAAACACTAAACTACCTGCCTGCACATACCACTACACTACGGAAAGGCACTACACTAAGGAAACATAGAAACAAATTTCAGTCACTACTAACATCCAACTAAATAATATTAAAAGAACCTTTGTTAACAAAAGCTCCCAGTGTATAATTCCTTTCTATCATGTGTGCATTAGGCCTCACCTCGACTATTGTTCTCCAGTCTGGAATCCTCATCTCAAACAAGATATCAAACTCCCAGAACAAATTCAACATAGGGTAACTAACATCATCCCCAATTTAGGACACCTTCCGTACCATCAAAGGTTGGCCTCCACCTGCTTAGTTAGTCTAGGCTCAGATACAAGATTTAGGGGCGATCTCGTGCTTCTGTTTAAGATCTTACTAGACCCAGATTTAACAGCCTGATGTGGTATCCTGTTTGCAGGAAAAAGGGTAAATAGTGGGAGCCACTCCAAACAACTGATAGTCCCTAGGGCATTCTCCACTAAAAGCGCTAATTGCTTTATCATTAGGACTGCGAAGGCTTGGAACAGGCTACCACAAGAAGTGGTTGAAGTCACTGAATTCTTATCATTCAAAAGAAAACTAGATATTCATTTAAACTAGGGCGCCAAAACATTTTAATTCACTCACATGGTTGTGGGAGACATTTTAATGGGCTAATGCCTTCTTATGTCTTCCAAACAAAACTAGTAAACCTAGAATTTGACAGCAGATACAAACCACTTGGCCCATCTAGTCTGCCCATTCCCCACTATCTACACCATTACTGCAGATCATACCTAATCTGCAGCTCTTTCTCCCTCCCCTCCCCCCTTCCTTTCCACTATGATTCCCTAGTGCTTATCCTATGCATTCTTGGACCCCACTACTGTTTTCACCCCACCACCTCCACTGGAAGGTTGTTCCAGAAATCCACCACTTTTTCTGTGAAGAAGTACTTCCTCACATCTTTCCTGAATCTACCCCCCCCAGCCTCATGGCACGTCCCCTTGTTCTTGAACACCTCTTCTTCTGTAAAATACTTCCTTCCTGTACCATATTTACCCCCATGAGGTATTTAAACACAGCAATATAGAAGTTCTCAGCAAATAAAGACCCTTTGGCCCATCTAATCTGCCCATTTTCACTGCCTACTGTGCCATTGCAGACTCTTCACGATCTCCAATCGTCCCCACCCCTTGTGATCCTTCCAAGGTCCCCTTGTATCTGTCCCATGCATGTTTGAACCCTGCAACTGTTTTGGCACCATTTCAGGCTTCCACCACCCTCTCTGTGAAGAAATATATCCTTACATCCCCTCGAAGCCTCCCCCCCAGCTTCACAGCATGACCCCTTGTCCTCGAGTCTGTCTTTCTGTGGCAAATGCTACCTTCCTGTACCTTATTAATACCCTTCATGTACTTGAATGTTTTTATCATGTCCCCCTTTCCCTTCTTTCCTCCAGTGAGTACACATTCAATTCTCTCAGTCTCCCTTTATAGGACTTTTGCTGCAGTCCCTGCACCATTTTGGTTGCCTGCCTCTGTACTGCCTCCACCCTATCATTGTCCTTCCAGAGATGGGGCCTCCAGAACTGTACACAGTACCTGAGGTGTGGTCTTACCATTGACCTGTACAGTGGTAACAGTACCCGCTTCTTTCTACAAATGATAACCCTCCCTATGCACCCCAGCATTCTACTAGCCTTTTCCACCACTTTTCACTCTGCTTGACTACCTTCAGGTCATCAGAAATGATTACCCCCACGTCCCTTTCCTGTTTGGTGTTTGCCAGTACCTCCTCTGCCAGTTGATATGTAGTCCCTGGGTTTCTGTGCCCCAAGTGCATGATTTTGTATTTTTTAGCATTGAAACCCAGCTGCCAAACACTTGACCATTCTTCTAGCCTCCCCAAATCATTCCTGATTTTTTTCTACCCCCCCTTGTGTCCATCCTGTTGCAGATTTTTGTGTCATCCACGAATAGACAGACGTTTCCTTCTAGCCCTTCAGCAATGTCATTAATAAAGACAATGAAGAGGACTGGGGTTAGTACTGATCCCTGAAACACCCTGCTAGTCACCTGCCATCTCCTGAGTGGACTCCATTTACCACCACCCTCTGACTTCTGTTGCTCAACCAACTTCTGACCCAGTTTACTACTTTCTGTCCCACTCCTAGGCAGGCTAACTTGTTCACCAGTCTTCTATGTAGAATGGTGTCAAAGGCCTTCCTGAAATCCAGGTAGGCCACATCCACCACTCCACCCTGATCCACTTCCCTGGTCACCCAGTCGAAGAACTCAATCAGGTTTGTCTGGCAAGACCTCCCCCGTAAAACTGTTGCCTTTGATCCTGCAATCCACTTATTTCAAGGTATTCCACAATCCTTACCTTCAGTAGTGATTCCATCACCTTGCCTACTACCAAAGTCAGGCTGACAGGTCTGTAATTTTCTGCCTTCTCCCTAATTCCACTTTTGTGAAGTGGGACCACAACTGCCCTTCTACAGTCCCTTGGAACCACCTATTTCCAGCAATAAGTTGAACAAAGCTGCCAGGGGTGCAGCCAGCACCTCTCTGAGCTTCTTCAGTATCCTTGGTTCACCCCTCATTCAGTCCCATTGCCTTGTCAACTTTTGATCTTGCTAGTACGATGAGGACTTTTTCCTATGTAAAAGGACTAGTGTCCACCTCCCTACCAGTTCTGCCCCTGTTCTTAATCTTTGGCCTGTCACCTACCTTTTTTTATGGTAAATACTTAACAGAAGTATCTGTTCAATATGTACACCTTCCCTTGATCCCCTTTCCCACAGACCCCTCCTTCACTTTTTATCCCGACGTTGGTTTTTCTCTTCTTGCTAATATAGCTGAAGAAAGTTTTATCCCCTTTTTTATTGACTGGGCAATATTCTCCCCGACTTGTGCCTTTGTTCTCCTCACCGCCTTCCCTGTCTCCCTTTGTTTCTCCTGGCAATTTATCCTATCCTCCTCCTGTGTTTCTTATATTTTCTGAATGCTAGTTTTTTCACTCCTACTGTTTCCTCTAGCTTTCTGGAGAACAAGGCTGGTCTTGTTTTCCTCTTGCCCTTGCAGGCTCCTGCCTGACACAGAGATTCATAGCTCTTTCAATGCCCTCTTTTATTTTTGCCCAGTGGTCCTCGACTCCTCTTAGCATCCCTATCAATGCCTGGGCTTCCTTGAGGTAGTCTTTCATGTCTTGAAATCTGCCCTTCTGAAGTCCATGACCCTCATCCTTGTGTAGTTCAGCGCAAACCCAGTTTTTATACAAAACCACGCCGCACAATGGTCACTGGTTCCCAGGTCTTCCACCACTGCGATGTCAGCAACAATGTCTCCATTCGTCTGCACTAGGTCCAGTAATGCTTCCCCATGAGTGGGTTCCACTACCAGTTGCCTGAGGAACGCTCCCTGCAAGGAGTCCAGGATGTCCCTCCTCTGGAAGATGCCACTGCTGGGAGTCTCCAATTCACATCCGGTAGGTTGAAGACTGAAGTATCCCACAAGCAGCAACTCTCCCTTACGAGCCATCCTGTGGATTGCTTCCAGCATTTACCCATCCACTTCTTCTGTCTGTGCAGCAGGTCCGTATATCACTGCTATACAGATAACAGCCTCATTCCTTTTCTCCACAGTGACCCATAGTACCTCCGTTCCACCCTGATTCTCTTGTATTTTTGTAGCCTTTATGCTGTCCCTTAGATAAAGAGCTACTCCTTCCCTCTTTCTTTTGATCCTGTCCCTTCTGAACAGAGTAAATCCTGGTACTGCCATATCCCAGTCCTGGTTTTTCATTGCACCAAGTCTCAGTGATGGTGACTAGATCTATGTCCTCCCCTGCCATTGTGGCCTCTATGTCTGGAATCTTGTTGCCCAGACTTCGAGCGTTCGTAAACATGGCCCTTCAAATCTTTCACCCTCCATTACCACCATCCTCTTTTTTATTCCCTACCCCCATTTGTGGGAGGATGCCAGCTAGTCTCCTGCCCCCTTTGGTGACCTCCATGCCTTCCCTAGCCTCATAGCGCCCTTTAATCATTTTAAATTCAGGGCCCCATTCATGTATTCTAACAGTTTTCCGCTAAGCTCTCTAGACCCTTCTTTGCTTAGGTGCAGTTTGTCCTTTGAATATAGTTCTTCATCCTTCCACTTGTTCTCCCATCCTCCAATGCAAATGAACCCCACTGAGGTGCACCAGTCCCTTAGCCACTCATTGAACTCCCCTATTCTCCTTTTTCTGCCTGCACTGGCACTGGGGATTACTTCCAAGAATGCCATTGAACTCACTGACTCCCTGCAGCACCCTGCTAGCTCTTTAAACCTTTGTTACACCACTGCTACCTCATTTCCTCATTTAAAGATCTCTATCATATCCTCCCCTCCCTCCTCTGCCCCAAGGTGTACTTATTGAGGTCCTTTAGTCTCCCCTCATAGGGCTTGTGATACAGACCCTGCACCATTTTAGTTGCTCTCCTCTGGACCACCTCCACTCTGTCTATGTCCTTCCAGAGATGTGGTCTCCAGAACTGTACACAGTAGTCTAGGTGGGGTCTTACCAGCAACCTATAGAGGCAACACCACCTCCCTATTTCTGCTGGTGATACCCTCCCTATGTACTCCAGCATCCCACTAATCCTCCTGACTGCCTTGTAATGCTATGTGGCCACCTTTAGGTCATCGAATATGATAATCCCCAAGTCTCTTTCCTGCTTGGTGGTCGTCAATACCACTCCACCCATTTTGTACTCCTCCTCTGGGTTTCTGTGCCCTAAGTGCATTATTTTTCATTTTTTCACATGGAAACCCAGCTGCCATACCCTGGACTACTCCACTGCATGTAGGGCTGGTCATCCAAGCTTTGGGAAGGCTTCTTCAAGGGGTGAGGAAACAAAGATGGAGCTCAACCATGATATCCTTATTAAATTCTGAAGAGGCAGAAAAAATAACACTTCTCTACTCTCAAGGGGTACCATCCACACTGATCTGGTGCTGACTTGAATATACGGTAGTACAACTAAGCATAGATACTGTACGTCAGTGGAAAGGATTTCAAAGTCACTATTCAGTAAGTATTGTGTGTTCAGATCATGGGAAAAGACATCTGTCTAAACCATAATTAGATTACTCACTCCCACTATTGCTGTGTGTATGTGTGTGTGTGTGTGGGGGTGCTGTTCTTTGCCAAGATTGGATAGGATGGGATTATAATTTATCAAAGGTTGTCAGTTATATCTTACACAGAGCAAATTCATGTCAAGCTCTGGTAGGCATAAATCAGGGCTAAATGCTGTAGTGATAAATATAGTGACAGTCCACTAAGTAGAGTGACAGTTGGAACCAATCACTCTTGCCAAAATACAAGCAGCAATCAAGAGGCTTCCCAAAAAGAAATCATCAGGCCCAGATGGGATCCCTGTTGACTTCTACTGGAAGTTTATGACTCAAGACAGTGAGCATCTTTTAGCTGTGTTTACAGAATCCTTTAGGAAAAAGAATCCTTTAGGAAAAAAAAGTACATAATCATGTGGGGAGTAGTGCAATGTAATGGCTGTGGGGCAGCAGTCTTCCGGGAGTCTTTCTGGAGGCTGAGATGCTGCCCTATTTGCAAATAACTCTCTGCCCTGAGGGAGGAATTTGCCCATCTTCAGGCCACACTGGACAGCAGTAAGGAAACCTTCCCCCAGGCCAGACTGAATGGTAGGAAGGGAACCTCCCCCATCCAGGGAGCACCAGAGCCACCACCACTACCTCAGAGGTTGCAAAGAAAGCACAGCAGTTGGACCACAGTGGGCTCAGGGAGGGTGAGGATCGTGGAACAGAGGCACACCCAGTCAGTTGTTCCACTCCACAATCCATACACCATTCTGGGGGAGCACAGCTCCCCTATGGATGCACCCACAGAGGAGATTAAGGAGGCTGAGGACACCTGTCACAAGGGAGGCCCACAGGAAGGAGGCAGAGGACACCACAAGGAAAGGAAGCAGCTCCTGGTGGGGGACTCAATTATTAGGGGGATAGAACTGGGGGGAGCAGGAAAATGAAGCAAGGTGCCTGCCTGGTGCCATGGCTTGAGGGACAGGGGAAGCGCATCCTCAGGATCATGAGAGAACAGCTGCACAGGAGTTCGAGCTGGACGCCATTGTCCACCTAGGGACAAATGACTTGGCTCAACATGAGATTGGAGCAGTGTAGAAGGACTTTGTAGAACTGGGGAGGGCCTAAGACAAGTAGCACACACAGTATCCTTCTCAGAGGTGCTGCCTGTCAATGGCATGAGTGAGGAAGGGTACTTTGCACCATGCAGTTTAATGAATGGTTGAAAAATGGTGTGGAGCGCAGGGTTTGGCTTCATTGGGGACTGGGTTCCACCTGGAGGACACCAGCCTATACTGGCAGGATGGTCTGCATCTGTCCAGGAAGGGAACAAGTCTTTTCAGCAATCGGTTTAAATGCTTCATTGGCAAGCTTTTAAACTAGTCAAGGGGAGGCACTGATAAGCAGCAGGGAAAATCCCAGCCTCCTACAAAACAGGATACTAAATGAGAAAAGACAGAGGTAGAAAGGTCAGTGGGGATGCTGCAACAGAAGGTAAAGCCATCAAAAATGGAAAGTAATGAGTACCAATGCCCGTAGTCTGAGTAACAAGCTTCCTGAATTAGTGGCCTTGATGGAGGAGGAACATCTAGATATCGTGGCAGTCACAGAAACATGGTTCGCACAAAACCATGACTGGGACGTAAACATACCAGGATACACTATCTACAGGAGGGACAGAGAGGGTAAAAGAGGAGGAGGAGTAGCTCTTTACATAAGGGAAGGAATCAAAAGCAACAGAACAAAAGGGAAAACAGGAGGAGAAGAAGCACTGTGGGTAAATTTGGAGACTGGCAATGCACCACAATCCACACAGGGTTGTATACAGACCCTTCTCAGGGGGAAATGGACAAGGAAATGATAGAAAGTATACTTAGTATGGCAGAAAAGGGAGATATTGCTGATGGGCAATCGAATATGCCAGATGTTAACCTGGAGTGCAGTTGCAGCAGCCACTTCGAAGAGTGGGGTTATTCTAGATGCCCTACAGGGGCATGCCTTGAACAACTAGTATTGGAGCCCACTCGGAGAGGGAGCAATCTTAGACCTGGTTCTCTCAAATGGAGATGAAGAGAGGATCACAGATGTGTAGAAGTGGGTAGCCATCTGGGAACTAGCGACCATCGAACAGTATGGTTCACAATAAACACAGCAATAGAGTCAAGCCATACAAAGGCAAGGTACTGGACTTTAGGAGGGCTGACTTTGCAAAATGGGTGAGTGCCTAAGGAATGCACTAGAAATGGGCAGGAAGGAGGGTGGAAGAACAATGGAGAATAATAAAACTGCCATCAGAGGTAACAAGCCTTTGTGTGAAGCAAATAAACAAACTAAACGATGTAAGAAACCACTATGGTTCTCAAAGGAAGTGGCAGTGAAGGTTCAAGAGAAAAGAAAGCTTTCAGGAAGTACAAGGAATCACAGAAGGAGCAGGACAGAGAACTGTATCAGTTAAAACAAAAGGAAGCTGGGAAGGCAGTCAGAACAGCAAAGGCCCAAACCAAGGAAAAGATAGCCAACTCAGTTAAGAAGGGGGATAAAACCTTTTATAGGTACATCAGGGAGCGAAGGAAGACCAAGGGAGGGATAGTGAGGCTTAATAAAGGGGGATGGGGCAGAAGGTGACTGTGAAAAGGCAGAGATACTAAACAAATATTTTTGCTCAGTATTTACAAAGGAAGAGGGGGAGGTACCTAAAACAAACAGTAGAAACACTCTGGATACAGAAGTTGATACCATCCCATTTACAGAAGAAAGGGTTCTGAAAGAACTCTTAAAACTGAAGGTAGACAAAGCAATGGGGCCTGATGGGATTCTTCCCAGAATTCTAAAAAAACTAAGGGTAGAATTAGTGACACCACTGACTACCCTGTTTAACAAATCATGGGAGGATGGGGTGGTACCCGAGGACTGGAGATAGGCAGATGTGATTCCCCTTCACAAAAGTGGGAGCAAGGCAGAAGCAGGAAACTACAGACCTGTTAGTTTAACCTCAGTGGTAGGGAAAATGATGGAATCACTTCTGAAGGAAAGAATTGTCGAGTATCTAGAGGCCAGAGGCACAGGACCCAAGGCAGCATGGATTCACAGCAGGAAGGTCATGCCAGACAAATCTGATAGATTTCTTTGACTGGGTGACCAAAGTAGTAGATCAGGGAGGCTGTTGACATGGCCTACCTAGACTTTACAAGGCATTTGACACAGTCCCACACAAAAGATTAATATACAAGTTAGCTAGCCTGGGAGTGGGTCCCAAGATGACAGCCTGGGTAAAAATTGGCTGGAGAATAGGACACAGAGAGTAATAGTAAATGGAGTCCACTCTGAAGAAAGGGGGTTACTAGGGGTACCGCAGGGTTCAGTATTAGATCGGTCCTCTTCAATGTCTTTATGCTTTACATTGCAGAGGGACTGGAAGGAAAAGATGTCTCTTTGCAGATGACACAAAGATCTGCAACAGAGTTGATGCACAAGGTGGGGGTGGAAAGGATGAAAAGGGACTTGGCAAGGTTAGAGGAATGGTCAAATGTATGGCAGCTTAGATTCAATGTTAAGAAGTGCAAGGTAATGCACCTGGGAAACAAAAACCCAGGGGAAGAGTACACAATGGGGGTGAGATACTAACAACAACAAAAATGGAAAGGGACCTGGGGGTAGTCATATCAGATGACCTAATCAATCAATCAATCAATCAATCAAAATCTTTATTTATTCAGGCGAACATCATTGAGCAAAGCTCATTTTCAAGATGGACCTGAGTGGTCATACAAATGAGGATACAAGTATTAATACATAGACAAGAATAGCATAAACAGCAATACAATGACATGAAATGATTATGTACAACAATTTACATATATACAAGGTACAGTAGAACCATTTAACCTGTAAGAAAAAAGGGGACAAAGGGTGTAGCAGGCATAAAATATAAATTATAGGGTCTAACTAGTTTTATGAGAATATAATAGGTGATTTGGAAGACAGAAATTGAATTAATATAATGGACCAGAAAAAGGAAGGTGGGTCAGGTAGGGTAGGAGATTAGGCTTTATAAAAGCAATTGCAGAGCTCTGGAAAAAGGCGGAGAACAATCTTTTGAAAGATGCCAGAGGTAGAGCTATCTAGCTTCATGGATTTTGGAGAGAGTTCCATGCAACTTAAGGTGTGGCTGAAAGCAGCCCTCCAAACCGGGTGCAGGCATTGGGACCTTTAATATGATGAGTTTACTGATCCTTAAGGTGTATGGCCTAGTTGTAATTTGGGTAAAGCAATCAGTGATATAGGTAGGTAGTTTGCCTGTTAACGCTTTGAATATCCAGATAGCAGCATTCCTATTTCTTCTGTGTTGTAATGATGTCCAGTTGACTGCCATATAAAGGGAGCAATGATGGGTGCTGGAGGGAAGGTCAGTAATAAATCTTATGGACCTGTGATACAGGGTGTCCAGTTTATGTAAGAGATGATGTGAACAATGGCAGTAGAGAAAATCAGCATAATCAATGAGGGATAGGAATGAGGCCTGAATTAACCTTTTTTTGGAATCACTGTTTAGGTAATGTTTTATTCTAAAAAATAGTCCAAGCCTCTGTCTTAGCTTTTAAGTAGCTCTTCAATATGGACAGAATAGTCAAGCCTGTTATCTATCCAGACTCCAAGGTATTTGAAGTTATCAACAAATTCCAGTTTCTCTCCAAGTAAGGTGGATAATTGTAGGGTGGTGGATGCTGGGTAGTGGTAGAGCAACTTTGTGGCAGAGAACATAGCTTTGTTTTTTGGCATTTAGAAGTAGTTTTTGTCAAGTAGATTGTGCTGCAGAATGGAGAATTCGGATTGTAATAGTTCACAGGTTTTAGAAGGTGAGGGATTGCTGACATATAATACAGTATCATCAGCAAACAGATGAATGTTAGATTGAGTGAGGTTGGCATCAATATTGTTAATATAAATGGCAAAGAGGATAGGCCAAGAATAGAGCCTTGTGGTACACCCTTAGCAGTGGTTTTGAGGTGATAGGTAATTTCCATTTTAACCAGTTGTGACCTATCTGAAAGGTAATCCTTAAACCAGTTGAGTGATAGGGAATCCAGGCCTAGTGAGTTAAGGGAGGTGATTAATAAGTCATGATCCACTGTGTCAAAGGCTTTACTCAAATCCAGGAACACAGCACAGGTACAATTTTTCTTATCCAAGGCAGTCTGCCAATCATTGGTTACCTTGGCTAAGGCAGTAATGGTGTTATGCTTTGATCTAAATCCAGATTGTGCAGAATTTAGAAGGTTGTTGTTATCCAGATAGTCCCTTAATTGAGAGTTTACTAGTTTTCGAGCATCTTGGATAGTACTGGTAGGATGGAGATAGGCCTGTAATTGTTGAGATCCCTAGTATCACCAGATTTGAGTAATGGAACTACTTGAGCTGTTTTCCAAGTAGAGGGAATGGATCCAGTAGTTAGGGAAAGATTGAAGAGATGAGTGAGGGGGGCAGATAAGACATGTGAAGCAATTTTCAGGAAATAGGGATCCAGGGAGTCTGCACCTGCACTCTTAGTAGTGTCTAAATTAGAGAGGAGATCTTCCACTTCTTTCACGGATATTGGGATGAAGGAAAAAGCTGAAGTGGCCATTTGTCCCACAGTAGTTTGCAGGTTCAAGGAAGATCTCAGGATATTTGCAGGTGATGAGTCAAATGCTAGGCCAGCTGTGGTGAAGTGAACATTGAAGGTATTTAAGATTTCTTGTTTACCTGTAATTTCTGTATCATTTAGTAGCAGTTTGGAGGTTAAGGCAGGAGTAGAATTTTGGCCCAGAAGTCCTTTTATTGTACCCCAGAGTCTGGATGGGTTATTGTAGGAGGCATCCAATTCAGCTGTATAATAGGCAGTTTGGCAGTTCTTATTTTTTTGTACATGAATTCCTTGCTTTTCTGAAATTTAGCCAATCTCTGGTGTCCTTTGTTTTTCTTGCCTTTTTCCACAGTTTGTCTCTGGTTCTCAAGGCTGCTTTAAGCTCAGAGGTGAACCAAGGGCAGGATTTTACCTTAGTTCTGATACTGGTGATAGGTGCATGAATATTGAGAGCATTAGTGATAATATCCTTTAAAGTCTGGAGAGCTGTTTCAACAGAGGTTGTAAGATAGAAATCTTGCAATATATTGTATTACTCAGGTCATGGAGGTAACCTGAGATATTGAAATTCTTTTTTGAGCTTTTGAGGACAAATTCTGCAGGATTTGGTGGTTTGAGTGTGGATCTTATGCCAGCTATAGGGTAATGGTCACTCACATCACTCGGCAGTACTCCTGCATGTGAATATAAGTGAGGCTTGTTTACCAACATAATATCCAGGAGTGAGCTGTTGCTGGAATTTCTTAGGTTGATCCTAGTTGGGTCTTTAATTAGCTGTGTGAATCCATAGGTGTCACAAAGGTTATCAAAGGTGCAGATACATTAGACAGCCAGTTTAAATTCAAATCACCAAGGATGATGGTATCTTCAGGGCCTAGGTTGAGAATTGACCCTAGGTGAGAAAGCAGTTTAAGGCCTGCAGAGGGGCCTATAGCATCCAATCAGTTTAAATGAAGACAATTAGGAAAGGATATTTTGATTGACAAACATTCAAATTCATTTGGCTCGGATGTGTTGATGAGGCAGGTTGCAGAGATGGTGTCCTTAATGTATATGGCCACCCACCACCCCGGAAGGGTGATCTGCTCTGAAGAGCTGATAATTGGGAAGGTTTACAACACTGTCTTTGTTGTGGCCTGAGCCAAGATTCAGAGATGACCAGGAAATCTGGAAGAGTATGTAGCCACCCAAGCCTGTATTAAGATGAACTTTTAGGAGGCTGCAAGCATTGAAGTGTATGAAGCTTAGGCCTTTATGGAAGTCAGATCAGCAGGGAAGATAAACTTACAATGGGGCCAGGATTAATCTCAATAGTGCCAATGCAGAAAAGGAGGTAGAAGATTAATTTGAGTAGGGCACCAAGGGATAGGGATAGAGAGTGATCAGAGCGTTTCCTCTTAGTCCTAGGTGCCCACTGTGTAGTGGGAGATGGTCCTGTTATATACCTAAAGGTGGGCAAGCAATGTGAGAGGGCAGCAAGGAGGGCTGGGGGGATACTGAGATGCATAGGGAGAGGCATCACCAGTAGAAAACAGGAAGTTATTATCCCTCTGTACAGACAGCTGATCAGACCCCATCTGGAGTACTGCGTGTAGTTCTGGAGACCCAGTCTTCGCAAAGACATAGACAGGATGGAAGCTGTCCAGAGGAGGGCAACTAAAATGGTGCAGGGTCTGCACCGGAAGACATATGAAGAGAGACTTAAGGAGCTTAATATGTATAGCCTCGAGGAAAGGAGGGAGAGGGGGGACATGATAGAAACTTTCAAGTACCTCAAGGGAATCAACAAAGTCCAAGAGGGTAGCATCTTTCAAAAAAAGAGGTGTGCAAGAACAAGGGGCACAATTTGAAGATAGAGGGGAGGCTCAGAGGTAATTTAAGGAGTATTTTTCACAGAGGGTTGTGGATGCATGGAACGGCCTTCCGGAGGAGGTCGTGGAGTCAAAAACAGTGGTGGAATTCAAGCATGCATGGGACAGTCATAAGGCAATTCTAGGGGGTTGGGGTAGGAAGAAGTAGGCTGCTGGTTAACTAGGATCTGCAGCTTATCCAGTAGGCAGGGAAATGGGCAGACTGGGTGGGCCAAGCGGTCCTTATCTGCCGTCAAATTCAAATTCTATGAATGGAACTCTCCCCTATTCCATGGCAGAAGTGTTCATAACACTGCTGCCAAAAAGCTGGTAAGGACCTACAGTTAGTTGGTAACTACAGGCCTATTTCCCTTCTTAATGTTGATGTGAAAATGTTTGCAATGATTATAGCTAACTGCCTTGCAAGAATGATCCTCTCAATAATGAACCCTCACTAGACAGGCTTTGTTAGGGGGCGCGTGACAATGGATAATATCAGAGCCCTGTTGCATGTGATCTGAGCAGTCTCCAGAAGTCAGTGCCCAAGCATGCTAGTTAGTACAGACACCAAGAAGGCACTTGACTGTAGAGTGGAATTATCTGTTCCAGGCAATGTCCCAAATAGGTATATGTTCCACTTATATACAGTGGGTAAAAACCTTATAGTATATGGTTAGAGCTTATTGTTGATGAAAACCAGTGGCTTTCTAAATCTTGTTGTAGGGCAGTTCAAAGGTCAAAAAAGTTGTTGTACCATCGAAGTGACGTCAGAACGATAGTACAACATCTTTTAGCTTTGAACTGCTTTCTGATTGGTTCATACTACCAAGCTCAACATAAAAAAATACTGGAAACATGGCGGCAGCAGTTTAGCAAGCGCCGAGTAGAGGACTCTGCCCGTTTTGACATGAGGAGCTACCATCGCTCCGTGTCACAAAAGTGATTTTTTTTATTTTAAAAGTACTAATGCCGACACCAGAGGGAGCAGAAGCAGCGACAAGTGAAACAAGTGCCAGCGGGAGCAGGGAGAAGCAGGAGCGAGTGGCAGCAGGAGCAGGACAAATCTGAAGCGAGTCGGAGCAGGGAGATACTCGAGTGAGAAACATGAGGTAAAACAAGCCAGCAACCGAAACAAAAAAATGTTCATCAACAATAAGCCCTAACCATGTACTATATAAAACAGTAGATGGTCGCCCATCCACAACTAAGGCTGTTTCCCTCTCAGGAGTTGATGACATCAGAGAGACCTCTCAAGCTTCGCTCTTGAGGTCTCGTGATGTCATTAACTCCCTCGAGGGAAACACAGCCTTGTTGTGGATGGGTGGCCATCCACTATTCTATATGTGTGCTGCTCCAACAGCATGCATTTTGACTAGTGGCCATACTACAGAGACAAGTTTCCTGCAGTGAGGAACTTGGCAGGGCTGTCTCCTTTCCCCACTTCTCTTCCTCACAGCAATGGAGCCCCTGTTCTGCAAGTTGTGCTACTACCCTGAAACTGCGAGCATCCACTGTGGCAATCAGCAGGTGAAGGCTCTGGCCTTTGCTGATGATGTTTTGTTAACATTATCCAACCTGGCTGTATCACTTCCAGTAGCTGTCTGCATTCCAGATGCCTTCAAACTTTTGTCTGGCTTCAAAGCTAACTGGTCCAAAACTGAAGTCCTGCCCAGCAATCAGGCCACATGATAGTCCTTAATAAGTCAACTTGGGCTGTCCTGGCAACAACACAAGATTAAGTACCTCAGAATTTGGGCCTCCTCCAATTTGAAGGCCCAGGTGGATTATATCTTTTCTCCATTCCTTTTCACCCTGGAGACTGCTTTTGATAGGTGGAAAAACTTTGTCTCACTTTTGGGGACAGAATTGCAGCATACAAAATTATGGCCTTTCCAAACATATTATTTCTTCTGACTAGCCTGCCTATCCCACGTCTGACGTCACTGTTCCAACATCTGGAACAGCTTTTTGCCTCCTTCCTTTGGGAAGAGAAAGGGTTTAATAAGCAAAGGTTGAGAGCACCAAGGGTACATGAAGGCTGGTCACTGCCCTGGCTCTGGATGTACCACCAGGCTGCAGGCATTAGACAGGACCTTCAGTGGATTACAACTAGTGGCTTGGAGCAATCAATTTGGTTTATGTTGGAGAAACAGCTTCCTCAGGGTTTCCCGTGGGTGAGCAAGTGGGGCGCATAACTCAGCCTGCCCCAATAGCCCCCCAGTTCTCCACCCAGATTTGGTGTACCCTCACCAGGCCACACAATTGGTTGTCCAATGCATTAGGCCAATGGGAGCCTCTCTGGCATAACCCTCATCTCACAATAGATTGCCAACCTGTATGCTGGACATCATGGAAGGCCAAAGGCTTGCAAGTAGCGAGCCAGCTATTGAAACTGGGTACTTGTGAGCTGTATTCATTTGAAAGCCTAGTCATCTGGTACTCCCTTCCACGGACTGACTTTTGGAGATATCTCCAGATGAGGGCTGTAATAGCACCAGGTTTAAGGGTCAGCACACCTAACTCACAGATTGACTGCTGCCTATCTTAAACAAATGGCTTACTAACCCCTGGAGAATCAGGGGCAAAATATACAACTGCATCCTTTCCTCCAAGAGTCCAAGCCTGCACAGTCATAGGCAGGAATGGGCAGTGGAGTTACATATCAACATTTCAGAGGAGGTTTGGGGGTCGCCACTGAGAATAGACCATGTGGGATTTCGAGACATGGGATATCAGCAGATACAGATAAAGCTCCTCCACCTATGGTACTGAAGTCCTCAGCAGATTTATAAGATGAGTCCCTTACAGTCAGTCCTCTGTTGGACACATCATCAGCAAGTAGTCACTCTGACTCACATCCTATGGTCATATCCAATATTATCAACCTATTGGGCAGGGGTTCAGCAGTTCTGTGAGTAGGTGCTCCACAGACCCCTGGCAGCACACTACTTTCACTGGCTCCTAGGAGGGCATATGTTGGATAACCAGCTGCACATGAATCATAAACTGTGGCTTTACACCCCAGCACTTGAAGCAATAAGGCAAGTCTTGCTTTGCTGGAGAACAAATGCGCACCCCTCCTCCCCAGACCAAATTGCTGCAGGCTGTATCAAAATTCATTGAGTATGAGGGGCTACCCATGTAACTAGTGACTCTCTTAGCAGGTACACAGCCATGTGGGAGAGCTTCCTTCAGTGTTCCTTAGGTGATAGCTAAAGCTCCATGCTTCAGTTGTTAGGTATTTCTCCATCAGCCTTATTGTCTTATTGTTAGTGTTTATAATTCATTATTGATATTCCTTATAAGTAAATTGCATTATACTGTTTTTTTTTCTTTTTAAGTGGGATTCTGTATTAGTTTCAGGACAGACTATTAAAGAAATAGTTAGACAGGTATTTTTATGCTCTAGTAAGCCAGGTATGTGAATAGCTGTTCATTCCTTATGTAGAATTAGGTTTTCATCTTAGTATGTACTTGTTGTGTTTTTCTGATTTCCTCAGTAAAATATTTTTGGGGGAAATAAATTTGCCCTCCTCAGCCCTACAGCCAGTCTGCAAGCCATATGACTGGCTTTGAGCCAAGGGGACATGAAAGGGCGCATGCACAGTCCCAGACATATTCCAATTTGACATGCACGGACCAGGTTGTATAAGGGGAACACACTACAGACACAGTTAAAAAAAAGTAAAGCATAAAATGACATAAAGGGACATCTCATATATGTATTGTATGGTTACCATAAAATGCTCATTTATTGTTTTATTTTTAATATTTTGACTTTTATTGGTCACTACTTAATCCCAGGTGGTTCGTTGCTCCCATGTGTGCACTTTTAATACGGTGCCAAAGTGCATGTAAACGTTTGCATTATCAAGTTTGGATTTTTTAAAGTCAAGTCTGCAACAGTCATTTTTGGAGCAAGAATGACTTACTGAGTTACACAATGTGACTGACATGTTAAAATTAGGTTTTATTTTGTCTTTCAAATATAAAGCCATTGATGCTAATGCCATGCCCAGTGCCACAGCTTTATATTTCAAACGCAGAATAAAACATGCCAAAAACCATCATTTTAACATGTCAGTCACATTGTGGAACTAAGTCATTCTTGTTTCAAAATTGACTTTTGCAGACCTGACTTTAAAACATCCAAACTTGTAAATGCACAAGTTTGCAGGTGCTTCGGCACTGTGTTAAAAGTACATGTGTGGGAGTAGCAGATTGTCTGGGATTAAGTAGCAATGAATAAAAGTCAAACTCTTAAAACAAAATAATAAATGATCATTTTATGATAACCAGACACTATGTATGTATATGAGATGCAAGAATAGGGACGTGTGCAAATATCTTTAAGTGGGGCAAAAAAATCAGCTGAGAGCTGACAGTGTCCCTTCAACATACAACTGGCAAAAAGGCAAACATCTTTTGCAAATATGTTGGTTGATGCTGTACTCTTTGTAGATCATACATACTTTGGTGTTAGTCTTTTTCTTTGTCCACAGGGAAGGAGTGCACACTGCAGTTTGTTCCCAACATTACAGATTGCTCATGGACCCAGAAGTTCATAATCCAATCCTGTCTTGAAATCGTTTTCTGTCCATCACTGCCCTCTGCTTTCCATTCAGATGGCTCACAGTATTCATCATTTTTCATTATGATGCATGGCTGGGACTACTTTCTGTGAAGGCAAGCAGCTCTGGAGAACTTTCATCTTTCTTTTGTGTTGGCCAACATATATGCTGGGACTACTACACATCAGAAATATTAATATTTTTTCTTTTGCTGTTTCTTCAGCGTAAAATCTCCAGGCTATTACATTTTTTTTAATTCTTTTGAGAATAGCATTAAAAACAGCTCATATAATCCTATTGGTTGGAAACTTTGTGTGTTAAGACAAGTTAATGAACCTGTACAGAACGTACCCTTTACATACCATGGAACTGTGGCATGTATGGAAATGAAGCAAATTTAAACATTGTTGATGACGTTGGTGCAAAGTTGGCAATTTCACACCTTACAAGGCTTTGCAAGGTCCCCGACTTACTCCTCCAACTTCACATGAAGAAGTTTAAAAATAACTTCTTTTTTATTGAAATACCACCCCCCCCATTAAGTTTAATGGTACCCACCCTTGCTCAGCATCCAGTGCCACACCACCATCTGCTGTAAACTTCCTCTCTTCTCCTAGTGAAGTTCACCACTGACCACATAATCAGTATCAGCTGTTACTGGTATTGTAATTTGTAAGTAGCCCTCCCCCACCCACCCACACACCCAAGCCAACTCCTCCTGCTTCCCACACCCAACCCCAATCTGAAGTAAATTCACCCCATCAAAACACCCTCTGGCTCTTGCCTCCCTCTTCCACCCAAACACCCTCCATTAGGTACCAGTAAAAAAAAATTCTGTGTTGCAGAGATGTCCTCTCTGTTTGGTAAGTACAGGAATGAATGAATGAATGATATATCTGCCAATAATAAAACCTGACTGACTAAGGCCTCAGCCAATTAAACTTTTGATATGGAGCCACGGAATCGGTCATATGCTTTTTTCCTTCTTGTACACTATATATAACTGGGCACTATAAAACTCTTTTTAGGCAAAATAATTAACAGTAATCAAAACCAACTTTAGCACTTTGCACAGGATTCAATTAACAGAGAAAATTTAATAACACAGTTGAGATACAGCAGCCTGTATTCTAAGTGTGAACTTGAAACTTGCACAACGGTATTTCAGTCACATTTTAAGATTAAATGCAGTGGTCCTGAACCATGCCTCTCAACTGCTATGAATCTGTCATAGTGCTATGATTTTTACACTGAAATTTACCACTGTTCTGCAAAGGTTTACTGATGTTCTTAACAATGTTAGAAGCTGTTTCTGGAAACATAAACTAGTAAATCGTTGCACTAACTTGATAGAAACATTCCTTAACACTAAATATATGGGACCCACTATATGTAGACATATTATTCTTTAAAATAAGAAAGTGCTACACATTCTGGCCAATTGCTCTGAATTCTGTAGGCCAATGCTATGAATTGTAATGCTGAGAGGTTGTGAGGCATGTCCTGAACAGTCACCAGTAGCAGGCTGGCTCGGTAATGACACACCAGTAACATGAAGCTTTCTTCGGTGAGACTATGGGTTCCTTACTTTGTGTAGGCTCAGAAGTCACTTTCTGTGTCTCTGATGCAGTTCTTCTGGCAAGGAACTGCACTTAGATTATGGCATCTGGCAAGTGTGTAATGAAGGTTGTAGTGTGATCAGCAGGTGACGCCTGTCTACCTAAATTCTTCATTTTTAGTTTCCATAATGTATGGTCTGGGAAATCAGTCTGCTTTACAACTGATGCTGTGTTCTAACCTTTTCATCATCTAGTTTAATTCTCACAGGATCTCCTGACTCAAGCAATGAAAGTGACTTGGCTCCATGATGCTTATTATAAAAGTAGTATAGTCTTTCGCTTTAGCATCCAACTCTGCAACCTTCCAGATTTGTTCATTTAGGTGAAAGATTAATGAACAATATAGACATTGTAGTTCACAGCATCCCATAAATAGTTGTGCTGGACTTTACCCCGTTTGTTCTATTGGAGTTGCCCTGTAGTTAAGAGGATCAAGAAATAGGTCATCCTGCTTCAACAACTTCTTTGCCATTTGTAAAGCTCTTTCCGCCTCCCCATTAGATTGGGGAACTAGGGGGCTTGACGTGATGTGATCAAATCCATATTGCTCCTGGAAGGCCTGAAATTCAGGAGCTGTGAACCGCAGCCCATTATCTGACACCAAGTGTGCTGGGATACCCAAGTGAGCAAATGTGCATTTCAGCTTGGCCACTCTCTTTTGCAAGTTGTGTCTAGTATGCGTACAATCTCAGTGTATCTGGAAAAGTAGTCAATAACTGCAAGATAATATTGTCTCTCAATTGCACAAAGGTCAGCTGCTACTTTTCCCATGGTCTGTCTGACAGATGGATACTTATTAGAGGTTCTCAGTGCTGTGTTGGTTGATTTATTTGACAAGGTTTACATGAGGCCACCGTAGCTTTAATGTCCTTATTATGTGCGGTTCATAGCTCAGTGCTTATGTAACATATATAGTGGAATGATGTAGATGGTTGTTGGATACAGAGGCCAGCATTAAGGACAATGTTTATTAGGTAGTAGTATAGAATGGTTGTGCTTAGGTACTTGGACGCTTGAATTGAGTTGTTTGATAATATTTGATGGTTTTGGCCTTTCTCTGTATCCCACCTGTAGGAAGGAAGCTTGGTTTAGAATTATGAAAGCCCCAAAAAGAATATATATCAACGATTGTTCTTTAACTGAATGCTGAAGAGTCATGCAGGACAACATCTAATAATGATAGGAATAGATGACCACCTCCTCCAACTCCGGAGAGTATGACCAGTAGCACTCAGGAGAGGAAAAAAACCCTTGGGGGGAAACCTCTGAGGACTCATGGCTACTGACCTGCCCGTCCTTCTGGGCATACTAAAGGAGAGAGATCCTAATTAAACTAAATTAATCAGCTAAATCTGAATTCTAATTTGTAGAATTTAATCCAGATAAATGGAGCTTAAGAAGAACTGAATTGTAAATGTCCAGTGAAGTAATTTCCTCCTAATAAAGTCCAAGTCCGAGAATCCATGTACAATTTGGAATGATGGAGAATGGATATGAAGAACCTTCTTCTGGACTTCAGTTGATAGAAAGCATAATCTAGGAAATGTATGACGGTGGAGATGAAGTTGATGACTCATGAATTAAGACAGGAGACCAGACACAGATAGTTGCATCCAAACTTGATGTCAACGAGGCAGGATGAATAGAAGTAGTACGACTTCCTGATTTCTACTAAAGGACTTGTATAGTATGTGTAATGAGAGAAGGCTAGGCTACCAACTGATGAATCCAGTTCTGATAAGTGAAGTATAGTCTTAGAAATTGATATGATAGTAGAGCTGAGCTGGTTAATGGCAAGCTGTAGAGGATAATCGGAGACTCTGGTGCGAGGTATGAAGCACCCAAGTAGTAGACTATGGTGAGTCCAAAAAGTAAACAAGTCAGTTGTACTGCTAATCGAAGTGATAGGTAGTAGGAGCAGGGATTGCACCCCTGAAGGCAGATGAGAAGGAACAGGATGTGGCAATCAGCCCCTGGAGAAAGTGCAGCTGAACTGATAGCTGGAGAGGTATGAGAGAGGCGGCTGATTCCAGTATGTGAAGCGCAGTCAGACCCAGGAATGTCAGCTGGCAGAAATCAAGCATGGAATATAGTCCCTCGACGAGATGTGCAGCAATCCATTAACTGTAGAGGTACGAGAGGCAAGTAGCTCCAGGTAACAAGAACGCAGCTACACCTACGAGGGTCAACTAATAAATTAAGAGCGGCATGGAGCCTCCATGAGACACATCCTGAATCATCTTGGAGCACAGTAGTATCGCAGCTGTAAGGTAGACTTAGAGAATGTAATGATGCTGAGGACTGAGGTATCCAGATCAAGGAAGGCAGGGATCGCATGGAAGACCGAGGCAGAGATATAGCAACTGGACGAGAGGAACAACATCTGAACTGCAGGTAGTCAATGTCTGAGGCAGTAATAACTGGACAAACTTGAATAGTCGAGCACAAAAGTCCCAGATGAAGAGAACGGAAGGTGTAGTCAATGGAGTAGCATCACAGGGCCCAAGAAGTGGTAAAACACAACCAGGATAAGGAAGTTCTTCAAGAAAAGCTCAACTAAGTGTCTCAGAAAGGCGAAGCATCAGAAATGTCATACAGAAGCGGCAGGCAAGTATCCAAGAACATATGACTGAAGAAACGGCCATAAGCGAATCCAAGGAAGGAGCTTCCAGCTGGCTGAACCAGCAGCAGGTAGGCATATAGTAGCATGTGTGAAACTCCAGGACCCGAGCAGGGCAAGGCAAAAGAAGGGCAAAAGTAGGAAAACCTCCCAGCCCGATGGGCGAAGGCAGGACGTAGAGTTGTGAATCTCCAGGCCCTGAGCTGGACAAGGCAGGCATAGAGGAGAAGTAGGTAAACCTCCCAGCCCGATGGGCAAAGGCAGGTCATAAAAGCAGGCAATTATGCCCATAGGGGCACAGGTCTTACTCAATGTGATGGCTAATCTCCGGCTTCGCAGGTGAGACAGGTTGCAGAGCAGTGGTAGATAGTGCAATGAAATGTCGAACTGTATGCAAATGCTGAGGTCACGTCTTGGTATGTAGAGATCACAGTAAATATGGAAACATAGGTTAAATGGATGCCAGTTCATGAGGAGCGCAGTAAAGTAGAATGGCCGGTTAGTCATGATGACTTCTAAGACCTGGGAGGGCAAGCACGGAATATGAGCAAGTAAGGCATGAAAACATCAAAATGTGAATCCATATTAAGGAACTCCTTGACTAGCTGCCATGGCAGCAGGTACGCATAGATAGGAGAAGCAAATCTATAGGCCCCGAGCCGGCGAGGCAGGGGAAATAAAATAGCATACCCTTGGCCTGAAGGGGGAAGGAGGTCATAGAATTAGGCAATATGACGCAGCTGGACTCCACGAAGTCAGCTAGTAACGAGAGCAAGGTGGCAGCTAGACCCACGCAAGCTAGCATGAGTGGCTGGATCACATGTATGCCAGTCGATAAGGGAGATGCAATAAAGTAGATGCAGCGGGCAGCAGGGTAAGCATCTAGGGACGTGAAGTAAATCCTGAGATGTAATGGAAGCAAGGCAATAGTGAAGCATGAAGAGATATCTTAGACAAATGGAGCAAGGAGGTAATCGTGGCATTATAGCAGGGCTGCGTTCAGCTGAGGAATCCTGAGGCCGAAGGCAATGAATCAGCGAAGCCCATATGAGGTGTAGAATGAACGAGGCAGGCCACTCGTAGGTCAGCCGAAGAAAAAAATAGAAAGTGATAGCTAGGCTCCATGTAGGCAAGCATAACCGCAAATCCTCGAGTAGAGTAGCATTAGGAGAGCGGGACGAGTACCCAGAAGGGGAAGCACAAGTCAATGATACAAGTAGTCGATCCTGAAGACTGAATCCAGGAATGTGCCAAGGCGTGATAGTGTGGAACTTGATCTCGCTAATGCTTGTAGGCGCAGAGAAGCAGATGTAAGTGGGAGGTAGGCAGTAAGATAAACCAAGTGTCCTAATATGCAGTGTTGTAGACATCAGGAGTAGCAGGCAGTATGCAGCAGACAAACAATGGGATCCATCTCAGGCCAGTTAGGGAATAACACGCAATGAGACAGGGCAGAAGGCAGGTAGATATGCTGGGGACTGACTCAGCACAAGCCTGAGTTTAAGTAGAAGGTTAAAGGGTGTAAAGGGTACTTTGAACCAGCTAATGTCATTACAGGGAAAGGCAGGCTGACAGCTATATGCCCAGTCGAGGAATGAGCAGTGTAGTACATGCAAAGCCTATTGTCAAGACAACCGAGGAAAACAGCAGAGGTCGGAGAAATGACTACCCGTACCTGAAGATTGAGCTGCTCAGTAATGCAGAATTAGGAGCAATAGCCGTCACAATGCTGGTAAATGTGTGTCACTGCTATAGCGACAGCAGCCTCTAGTGTCTGCATAGGTAGGGATCTGGAGACCCAGCAAATGAAGCTTGAAGGCAAAGCTGAAGCTCCGTTGCATGGCATGCACATATATGGTGAATGCTAGAAAGAAAAGCCACATCAGGAGAAACATGAGGGCTCAGTGTAGCTGCCCAACCAAAAGCAGCACTAATAGGGTGGCACTAAGAGAAACGGACTGAACAGGCCGAAGCGAGGAGACGCAGTGTGGAGACAGGTGTAATGTAAACAGTCCAGAGGACAGGAAGTCTCTCGGGAGCAGCCGAGGCATGAAGCGTACATTCGGCGGTCGGAGGCTGAGGAGAAACGAGCGAAAGGACAACACGAACTACAGAGCTGCGACTGGAGGCAAGGCAACCCCCCCCCCAAAGGTAGAGAACAAACGGGAGGGGAGGGCAGGGAAAAAACAAACGATAGGGAGCAAGGCAGGAGCATGGAGGGAGAGGGGGCCGTGGGGCAGAGCCAGCCCCAGTGCACAGCACAAGCGAGTGCAACGAGTGCAACTCGCTCTAAGCAGAGCGGGAGTCAGCTGCTTCCCTTAAATAGGCTGTGGGGGAGGAGCTCTTCCCCCACATAATCCCTGGCTAATCCCTGCAATTGATCTCTGGTTGAGCAGCTTGGTATGTTCTTTGCAGTTTGAAAGACCCTGATGCCCTTGATGAGTTTGATATAACACTTCCTTTCTCAGTACAGCTGGTACCACAGTACAAGTATAAATTATTGGTCCATCAGACTTGATTAGGTGACCTCGTTTGACATAGAAACTTCTTCCACAGGAAATGATTTTTTTTCTATATCAAAGTGTATTGAACATTTCCTTAAAATACGGCCAGAAACAGCATACATGACATATAACTCAGTTAAGGGACAAGCAACATAAAGAATGCATTATGCCGTATATACTTCTAACTAGCTGGTGTAACCCCCCCTCCCCACAAATGGGGGCTCCTAAAATGTCTTCCTGGGCTTGCCTAATGCCCACTGCCAAGCTGGTGTTCTCTGTCTAAACCATTTGAATGTGCTTGCATGAGAGTGCCCTGTTAGCCTCCATGCCTGTTTTTTTAAGAGGTGTCTATCTCGTAGGATATAATTGGTCTGGGTTTCGGCAGAGTGGTTTCAGGCTTGAGTCCTGCCCGGGCTGCGATACAGCTGCTTAATTCTGTCATCGTTACATGCGCAGAGGAAGCCCTAATAGGATCTGTGATTGTTTGCTGCTTATCTGCTTTAGTAGTAATAATATAGTCGATTGTCTAACCTGCCTTCCTTTGCAGCATGGACTTTCTGCTAAGAGACACCATTTTGGTTCTGGACTGCCAGTTTGAACCTATCAGTACCTCGGAGGACCTTTAAGTGGAGACTGTCCCCAGAGGTCTTTTGGGAGTGAATTTTTGTAGGAATTGTAGTTTTTACTGTTTGGCACCTAAATGGACCTGGAAGGGGAGCCCTTTCTGTGACAGACAGACAGATGGATCAACCAACCAAACCTTTTGGATCACTGGGAAATCCCAGAGCCGCCTGCAGTAGTGTGTCAGTGTAGAGTTGAAGTTGAGAGAGTGAACAGCTCGAGAATTCGAGCAGCTGCTCCTGCATGGTAGCGCAGGGAATCGGCGGGAAGGCTGTGTCTGGCCTGCCTGCTACCATCTTCCCATGTGAAGAAGTCTGCAATCTAATATTGGACTTTATCTGAAATTGCTGTTACTGCGACTGGAATCTTGAATTGTGAAAGAGTGAATTTCGCCTGGTGTGTACTGAAGACTTGCTCCTGGAGTGATCAGCCTGTCAGGAATTAGACAGAACTGCAGAGTGTACGGTTTCTGCAGAGACACTGCCTAACTGCAACCGGACTGTCATCTGGACTGTGGTATCTGGCTATTCTTACTATAATTGTGCTGAATGTGTAGTGTGGGTCGCAATTTGATTCCCCACACCCCTGAATGTGTCATGCTAGCTGAAAGCTGCATCCAGCACCTAAAACGGACTGCAGTTTGAACTGTTCCCCTAGTCTGGGCCTCACCATCTTGGCCTAGATTGCCGCTCACGCCACAGAGATTCATCCGACGAAAGACCCACTTGAGGATTCAGCTCCCTGCTCAATACCGACGAACAGGATCGACCATCACAGTGCGTCGCGTGGGCCCTGCTTCCCCTGGCAAACAGCATACCATCCTGAGGCCTTCATCTCATCAATCCTGCCTCCTGGTGTGGGTAGCGTGAGTAACCATCAGGGTATCTCTCTGTAATAAAGCTAAAATCATTGTGTGTCATCTGATTTAATTGTTTTGGTTGATCATTACAAACTGAGCCATCTGGTTCAGGAATACAAATGGTGGGTTAAAGTGCATGTTGCTTGTTTCTTTCCTAAGGGCCCCATCAACAGCTGCAACGCCGGCCTACCCCAAGCAACACTTCAGGCTAGCCTGAGTTATGACTGGGTACTCAGAGTGTGTGTGACTGTGCTAGAGGGACTCTCAATGCATGCATGTTTAACCTCACTAAATCAGATCTGAAATCAAATGCCAGATTGCTGCCCCACCCTTGTTCATGTCCCCTCAGTAAACCAGATTCTATTCTTTCTGCATTTAACTTGGCTAGTGTGTACCTTTGTGGAAGGGATACTGTATTGCCATTGCACTATTCTATTGCAGGTCTTGTTTTACAGGGGGTCTCCAAGGCCAGTACAGCTGATCCAGCCCTGGTGGTAAGTGTGCCAAGTGTGGGTTCAATATTGCATTCTGATGGTAAATGTGATGGTTCACCTGCTGACCTGTGTAAGCCATTAGAGGGGTTAAGGGGGGTATCAGTGTCCTGGAGGGCTATTCCTAGAGCAGCTATGCTACCCTTAAACCAACCCTCCGGGTGGAGGCACCCATTCACCGAGCTCATGCCCCTCAACCTGCACCTAGTCACGCTGGCAGTAGTAGTATCCCTTGGGATAGCACTGTCTAGGGGTTACACTGGCATCTTAATCTAAATATCACAGAGAATAGTTCATAGTTGACCTGATAGGTGATACTAAACATATAAAATCATTACAGTGTTAATGAAACATCTTCTGACTGCTTCTGGGTTCAAAACCTGACCACTGGTCAATGTCAGGACAGCATAGATTAAAAAAGCAAACTAGCTTTACATAGGCAAAATAGTTATTGCACAGTACCTGTGTCATCCAAGGAAGAATAAACCTGTGCCCCCACTAGCTTTGGCATAATATCTTCTAATGTATGGAGGACATATTGTTCACGTACTACTGCCTAATTCAACCTCTTCAGGTGAACACATACATGTATAATCACCATTTCTTTTAGAGACTGGCGCAATTGGTGCATACCAGGGTGTTGGCTCTGACAT
Organism: Neoceratodus forsteri; assembly: GCA_016271365.2. Taxonomy (NCBI): domain Eukaryota; kingdom Metazoa; phylum Chordata; order Ceratodontiformes; family Ceratodontidae; genus Neoceratodus; species Neoceratodus forsteri. The sequence goes on from JADMNL010000024.1 coordinate 451,461,941, forward strand.
CTTTGCATGGAAACGTAGAAAAATAGAATTTGTTGGCAGGCAAGGCCCACTTGGCCCACCCAGTCTGCCCATTTTTCCCTACATACAGTACAGTGTCACTGTAGACCCTACTTGATCTCCAGCTCTTTTTCTCACCCCCATTTCTTTTCACTAAGATCTCATTATGCATTCTTGAACCCCATCATTGTTTTTGCCCTCACCACCTCGGCTGGTAGGCTACTCCATGAATCCACTACCATTTCTGTGAAGAAGTACTTCCTCACATCTCTCCTGAGTCTACAAAAATATTAAGTGCCATAGTATTTTCCCTTAACCTCAGTCCTGGCTAGTAACTCACATTTACACTACAGTACTTCCCCAGGGCTATATAAAATATCACTGGACTGGTTTAAAGGGGGCTGGACCCACAGACTGTTGTAAGCTGCTTCAGACAGTATGGCGGCATTGGCACCTGAATCTGTTTTAAAGTTCACCATTTTTATCTCAATGTTTATGTTCACTTGCCAAGGTGGAACGGAATCACTGTCACAGCACATAGATCTTATGAAAATTGTCTAATGACTGGTATCAGTTACTACTTCCTGTACTCTCCTTGTCCTGTACACCACAACAAAATGCCCTCATTTCTTGCATTTTCTTTCTTAATTTTTAGCTGGACAGTAGCCATGCTGGCCATGGCCACAACTACATCTTGAACAGTGTTTTGGTGGCATAGCTTGATGCTTTACTTGTTCTTTAGTTCCAGGACCCCATTTTCCTTTCTAGCTTAACCCACAGTATCTTCCCCCCAACCCCCATTTTCTTCCTCCTGGACCTCTGTGGCCTCTATGCCATCTTTCACATTAAGTGCCACTCCTCCTCCCTTCCTGCTTGCACTGTTTCTTCTGAATATGTTGTAGCTGGGTATGGCCATCTCCCAGTCGTGGTGTGATGGTCACAGTGTCCAGGTCCGACTGAGCCATGGCAGCCTCCAGATCCTCCATCTTGTTGCAAAGGCTCCTGGCATTGGCACACATGGCTTTCCATGATGTGAACTCCCTGGACTGTTTAGCTGTTCTACTCCAGCCCCCTCCCTAGTTGTTCTTTATCCTTGGTTCTGTCTGCTGCTGTCTGCCCTTCTGTTGTATTTTGCCCCCTTTCTGCCTGTCCACCTCTTGGGTGCTTATCTCCATCTTTTACACACTGTTTTGTAGAGATATCTCCTCCTCCTGTTCACTGGTTCCACTGCTAGCTATGGGGGGGCAATTAGGTACCCTCTTTGCTGGCCTGCCCCACCCTCTTGGCTAGTTTAAATGCTTGTCCATGTAGCATTTAAACTTATCACTGAATGCTTGGTATCCCCTCCAGGACGGATGCAGGCCATCAGGCTTGAACAAGCCCCCGTCCCTCCAGGTGGGTCCCCAGTCACCAATGAATCTAAACCCTTCTTCACAGCACCAGTTCTTCAACCACGTGTTAAAGTTCCTGGTGCATGCACCCATTCACTCTCCCATGCCTCTCGCAAGTAGTACCTCTGAGAAGGTGACAGCTGTAGCTACTTGCTTGAGACCCCTCCCCAATTTTCTAAACTCTTTCTAAACTTCTTTAGGCTCCCCATTTGCCAGGTCATTAGTACCAAGGTTTTTCTCACTCCCATGCTGCTCTATATTTTGACTATGAATTAATTCATGGTGGGTACAGGTTATCTCAGTTGCAGAGGCTGAGGTCAGATTTGTTTGCAGCTGCAGTTTCTCTGAGAGTACTTTATCCAAAAGGTCTATTATAATTCTATCTCTGATATAGTAATCTTTAGCGGGGTCAAAATCACAGTTCACTGCTAAATGATCAAACTTTCGACTTCTCTGATGGAAACAGGCACTCTCATAGATAACAATTCTTCTTGGAATGAAATGTTCATCAATCTTTAGCAGAATCACATCAAAATTATCAGCACCATCCTCATCAGCTAAGGTAATTGACTTGAAAAAGTGTTCAGCTTCTGCCCCCATGACATATATTAATAATGAACTGACCTGCACTGCTCCATCTTCCTCAGTGAGTTTTGTTGCAATCTGAAACTATCTGAAAAATTGCCTCCACTCAGGCTATTCACCTGGTTTCTCAAAATTAAAACCTTTGGGGGGGGGGGCACTTTGCCATATCTGACCTCTTCAGCTTTATTTATTTTAATAATTTATTTATTTGTTTACCAGGTAAGTGCACTGATCCGATGGACTATTTTCAGTCACGACCTGGGCCATGAAGATGGCACATATGAATACACACAATACAATTTACATGATTTAAGAAGGGCCAGGTGTATACACATAACAGAAAAAATACTATAAAATGCTTTTACACAAGGTATACGAGAAGGTGCACAATACATTGAAAAATACAGGAATACAAATGAGATACAAATATCGTATAGTCCAGGGAATGCAGTTACAGTAAGAACAAGTGCAATGCCGTAACAAGTGCGGAGTAAGTGCAAACAGAAAGAGGGTAAGGTGCGAACAGTTGAATGGCACATTCTACCTGGGGAAAGGACAGGTGAAGCTCAGTGGTAAGGGTGAGGACTTGCATTCTTAAGTTACTCTGATAAGCAGAAACATTTGGCTTCAGACAGCAGCCAGGCTTTGAGATGAGTTTTAAAGGAAAGGTGAGAATCCAGTGAGCGGAGTGAAGCAGCCTTTCTGCACTATAGTATGGGATCACTAGCCAAAGAATCTCAATCCAGAAAGTATTTTTTTATACTTTCACTTCTGACACCACATCACACAATAACACACACACACCACCATGTGTTTCTGCTAAGCAACTGCATCTAGTGTAATAATCCTAAAAGCAAGTGCATCTGCTTTATTATTTTGAAGTGCAACAACAGCCTAATAAGAGGGTCCTCCCATGCATAGGAGAAAGGTTCCCCCTTACAGAGACATGCACACACTATTAACAGCACTCCTTACAGGTATATATATAATTCTGTGGCACTTGGAGGTGACGGTGGGGGGGGGTAAGTGCAATTAAACTGAGTGGATGGGGTGGGAGTTCAATAAAAGGGTTGCTTTATTAAATGAACCACTTTCACGTAGTTCTTTGTGGGTAAAATGTCACTTTACCCATCTGAAAACTATGCTGGCACTCCACCAGGGAAGTGACATTTCATGTAACTTTGCTGGGCTAAGACTGAAATTTTGCTAAGCAAAGAACCATGCAAAGTGATACTTAGGGAAGTCAGGGAACATCATGATATTCCTGACTTTGCACATCTCTAGCCATGCACTCTGTGAAACACCATGTGGAAACCTGATAAAAAGGGCCCTTTTCCTATAAACAAGACATGCGCTCCCTGCCTGGATGTATGGCGGCCAGCCAAGGTGGTGTAATGATGGTTGCACCGGTCTCTGTATGCACTGCCATGGCACTGATGGTACTCTGGTGAGGGGACGGGAGGGGTTTGGTTGAGTGTACGGTGCTGCAGTGGGGGGCCACTAGATGCCAGGGAGTACTACATGGCCAGGGGTGGTACTGGCAATCAGGGAGGGTACCAGGACACTCCAGGGACTACTGTTTATTTCCCTGCAATGTACAGCTTGCTGGGGGAATCTGTACAGAGATGGATGGTGTGTCTGGTACCGAGCCAGGGATTGGTGATGGGGGGGTTCACAGGATGCCAGGGACATCTGGTAACCTTAAGGGGCTGGGACGGGAGGGGGGGTTGGAACACTGGGCATCTGGGAGAGTCTATTTCTGTGGCTGACCAGCAATCAGACAGGGGGTCCACTAGGCACCAGGGAGCTTTATTACTATGTTATAGGCTGGTGGGCATCAGGAGGGGGGAACACTAGGCACCAGGGAGGGTTTGTTACTATGTTATAGGCTGGTGGGCATTAGGAAGGGGGAACACTAGGCACCAGGGAGGGTTTGTTTTATTGTACAGGTCAGTGATCAGAGGGGGAGTACCACCAGACATCAGGGAGTGGGTTTTCTTTATATGGGTCAGTGACTGGAGGAAGGGGGGAACCACTAGCCCAAGGGAGTGGGTTTTATTTATACAGGCCAGTGATTGGGGGGGGGTGACTGGCACCAAAGAGGAGTTTTATTTATACAGACCAGCAATCAGAGGGAGGGGTGACCACTAGCACTAGGGAGTGGGTTTTATTTATACAGGCTAGCGATCAGAGGGGGGACTACTAGCACCAGGAATGACCTTTAATTTCTACAGAACAGCAATCAGAGGGTGAGGGAGATCATTAGGCTTTAGGGAGGGTTGCTTTCTATGATGGGCAGATGATCATGGGGGGCAGTGCCAAGGACCACAGAGATGAGTGTGCAGCTCACCAGCCAGCTGGCTAGTTGGCTGCATTACCTCTGGTAACCACTAGGACTGCACGGAGTAAGAGGAGGTTTTGATCGGCGGTATTTGCGCTGTGCAAAAGGGCCACTCTAAACACTTTTGCATGGTGCACATCTGCTGAATATCAGCTTGCGCTGATATTCCTGTCCCCTATCCTCCCATCTGCATATCCCTGCAGATTGTGGTTTGTGTAGGTGCTAACCCTGTCTGCCCACGCAGCTGACCCTTTTGAATATTGGGCTCCGGCTCAAAACCTGGTTTGCATGGGTGAAACACCAGTTAGCACCTGTGCAAACTTTTGCATATCAGGCTCCAATTGTTCCTTCTGCTTTTCCTACGCTAAAGTCATAGCACTCTCTGTGTGACAGCAGGGTCATTTCCATGATAACAGGTTGTGATATCATAAGCAAAGCATTCTGATTTCATAGCAGCAAGCATAAACAATGTGAACAGATAAAGCCTAAGGGAAAGGATCCTGAAAATATCCTCGGGAATAACAAAAAAATAGCAGATCCCACAATTCAAGGTTTAGGGGAATTATTCTGCCAAATGTGAACTGTGGTGCTGGAACCCATGACATCTCTTTCATGGGGTTTCACCCACTGTAGAGCATTTTAAAGATGATAATAAACAGTTATTTACAACTCTTGATGCCTTCCTGTTTTCCTTTTATTGTCTATCCAATGTTCTGATGTTTAGATCTTTTTTCTTCAACTAAAGAACTCCAATTTAGCAAAACTCCCCACCCTCTAAAGTCTAAACCCCTGCTTAGACTTTTTACAATAAAAAAAAAATTGTAAGCATTTACACTTACTTTATTTTAGTCTTGTAAAGTCTGCCATCAGGCAACATGGTGGGTGTTATGTAGTGCCATCTTGTGTTGAGAGTCCAGAGTTGTACTGCTCACTTGTATTCAGAAGCTTACAAGCGAGCGATGCAGTATGTCACTCTTAACACTAGATGGCACGGCACAACACTCACCATGTTGCCTGATGTTGGAGTTTATGAGACTAAAATAATATACGTGTAACTAGTCACTAGTTTTTGGTGCTAAAAATAAGCCCCCAAAAAGGGGGACTTGACTTATCTGTGAGATTGACTTATCTGTGGGATTTAGTATTGTAAACCTTTTTTTACCCCTAGTTGCCAACCCTGGTGGGAGTGGATGTGCAGTGATGTCACTGCACATCGGAGATTCTCCCACCCCCCGATGTACAGACATCCTCCACCCCACCAATCCCATGCCTCAGCTCTGGTCCCAGATGCACTCACCGTTAGCCATCGCCAGGGATCAGTGTCTACCAAGCATCAGTACCCTCCCCACCCTGGAGAAGGAGAGCAGTCCGCATGATGTATCATCTTTCTACTACCAGCTGGTCTTCTTGCGGCCCGAGAGGTAAACTATTTTTTGTAACTGTATAACTTAATTTTGTGTCCAGTTCTGGCCCCAAAGCTAGATTGTGTGCCCAATGCTTGTCATAAAACAGATATTTTGTCCGGTTTGGACAGATAAATAACGTGGTCAGTTTTGCTAAAATTGACAAGGAAAAGGGTTTTGACTTATATGTGAGGTAGATGTATTTTTTCCCCCACAACATTTTTATTGAAGAAAATCCATGCATACACATAAGAAACTTGGCATCTCAGATTAACAAATTCATATAGGAATTCTTCTGTTTAAGTTTAACTAGCTGCTTAATACAACATTTTCCTATCTATAACATAGCATACATAATATAAAGAAGGTAGATTCAGGAGAGCTGTGAGGAAGTACTTCTTCACAGAAAGAGTGGTAGATTCCTGGAACAGCCTTCCCAAGGAGGTGATGGGGGCAAAAACAGTTTTGGGGGGTCATGAATGCATGTGGTAAGCACAAAGGAATCATAGTGGAAAGGAAGGGGGCAGGGAGAAAGAGCTGCAGATCAGGCACAGTTCGATGTAATAGTGTAGGTAGGGAGACATGGGCAGACAGGCTGGGCCACGTGATCCTTATTTGCCATCAAATTATGTGTTTCTATGTTTCTAAAGGTGCCATAAAATGTACAGTACTAACAGGAATCTGAATCTAACACTTCAACAATTGCCTGCATGCCCTAGGAGGTTAATATATAGGCAAGTATATACAGGGTACATAAAAGACAGGTTCAATGCAAAACACACACTGTGATTAACACAAAAAGTCAATGTATCAGCAGGAGAAGCAGCAAAGAGCAAGACAGTAACTCATGTAAGTCCTTCCCTTCATGTGTAGGTACTAGTTGTATTTGTAGCCAGCCATTTAGGAAAACAATTTCTTGAAAGAATCATGGTCACATATAGATTATTCAGTAAGGGAAATAAATATATCAGGTTATACTCTGTTTAGGTGGGATAGGGGAGGCAAAAAAGGGGAAGGAGTTGCCCTGTATGTCAAGGAGGATATAAAGGCAACACAGATACAGGGTAGGCAGGGGGAAGCCAAGGGACTGTGGGTCACCCTTGAACTAGGAAATGGCACAGCAATATGCACAGAGGTGATATGGTCTCCAGGTCAGGAGAAAGAAGTGGACAGGGGACCTTGAGGATGAAATACATGAAATGGCAATGAAAGGTGAGATTCTGCTGATGGGGGATTTCAATATGCCAGACATGGATTTGACCACCCAGGCGGCTGCCTCAGCCAGAAGGAGAGGTATCCTGGATTCCCTACAGGGGACAGGACTCAGGCAGCTGGTGCTTGGTCCCACCAGAGACAGGGTGATTCTTGATCTAGTAATGACCAACAGGGAAAGAATCACTGATGCCAGGGTGGTGGGGCAACTAGGATCCAGTGATCACCACATAGTGTAGTTCAGCATACAGACAGAGATTCAATCAAGTCACACTGGGGCGAAGGTTTTTGATTTCAAAAATGCAGACTTCAGTGAAATGGGGAGAGTTATCAAAAGTGCCATGGAGAATAGGGGAACAGGACAGGGTGTGGAAGAGCAGTGGGAGAACCTAAAAGGAACCATAGTGGAAGTAACAAACAAATGCATCAGATTGGTATCAAAAAGCAAGAGAAGGAAAAGGCCACTATGGTCCTCAAAAGAGGTAGCAGAAAAGGTAAGAACTAAAAGGGCAGGGTTCTGGAAATATAAGGAGACCCAAAGGGAGGAGGACAGAGTAGTGTATTAAAAGTGTCTAAAGGAAGCAGGGAGGGCGGTGAAGAGAGCAAAGGTGCAGACTGAGGAAAGTTTAGTGCAAACAGTAAAGAAAAAGGACAAGACATTCTACAGGTACGTCAGCGAAAGGAGGAAAATGGGGGGGATTGTAAGACTTAAAGGGGAGGAAGGGGAGTGTAAGGTGGGAGACATGGATAAGGCAGAAATACTGAATAAATACTTCTGTTCAGTATTCACAGAAGAGGGGAAGGGACAGGGACCCAAACCAAGCATCAGATGCCAAGGGGGAAGAGGTGGACAACAGTCCACTCACGGGGGAGAGACTCCTGCAGGAACTCACTAAATTGAAGGTGGACAAAGCAGTGGGACCAGACTGCATACATCCAAGGATACTACGGGAGCCACGAAGAGAGTTAGCAGAACCTCTGGCAGCATTGTTCACCGAGTCATTTAACACAGGAGTGGTGCCAGAGGAATGGAGGAGGGCACCTGTTGTGGCTTTACACAGATCAGACAATATGGAGGAGACAGGCAACTATAGGCTGGCCAACTTCACCTCGATAGTGGGGAAGATCATGGAGGCACTACTTAAGGAAAGGCTAGTGGGACATCTGGAAGCCATTGGTACCCAGAACCCTAGGCAACATGGTTTCACAGTGGGTAGGTCATGTCAGACAAATCTCATAGACTTTTTAGACTGGGTGATGAAGGAAGTAAATCGGGGGGGTTAGGCACAGTGGATGTAGCCTATCTAAATTTCAACAAAGCCTTCAAAACCGTCCCACATAGGAGGATGGTTAGCAAGATGGGTAGATTAGACATGGGAGACAAGGTGGTAAACTGGGTTAGGAACTGACTAATGGACAGGAGACAGAGGGTGGTGGTAAATGGAGTACAATCTGGGGAGAGGAAGGTGACCAGTGAAGTACCTCAGGGATCAGTCCTTGGACCAGTTTTGTTCAATGTCTTCATCAGTGACATTGCAGAAAGGTTGGAAGGAAAGGTCTGCCTGTTTGCGGATGACACAAAGATCTATAACAGGGTGGATACTTCTAAAGGGGTGGAGAAAATGAGGAGGGACCTGGGGGAAGCTTGAGAAATGGTCTGCAGAGTGACAACTGAGGTTTAATTCAAAAAAAGTGCAAAATTATGCACCTGGGACACAGCAACCCTGGGGAGAGCTACAGGATTGGGGGGGGGGGAGAGTTGCTGACAGTCATTAAAGAGGAAAGAGACCTGGAGGTTACTATTTCAGATGACCTGAACATGTCAAAGCAGAGCACAAAGGCAGCAGGAAGGGCCAGTGGCATGCTGGGTTGAATAGCAAGGGGTATCACCAGCAGAAGGTTTGTGGTAGTGAAGCCGTTATACAAAACCCTGGTCAGACCTCCCATGGAGTACTGTGTGCAATTCTGGAGGGCTGCACTTTCGAAAATACATTAACAGGCTGGAGGCGGTCCAGAGAAGGGCGACTAAGATGGTACAGAGCTTGCACCACAAGACTTGCAAGGAGAGATAAAGGGAGCTCAATGTACTCACTGGAGTAGAGGAGGGAGAGAGAGGACCTGATAGAAACATTCAAGCACCTCAGGGGCATAAACGGGGTGCAGGGGGGAGTCTTCCAATACAGGAGGAGTACAAGAACTAGGGGGCATGACATGAAATTGGAAGGTGGCAGGTTAAGAGGGAATGTGAAAAAGTTTTTCTTCATGGAGAGGGTGGTGGATGCATGGAATGTTCTGCCACAGGAGATGGTGGTAGCAAGCACTGTGGTTGGATTTAAGCATGCATGGAATAGGCATAGGGGGAACCATACAGGTTAAGTGGGGTAGGGTCAAAAGCTGTAATCAAGTATAGGACTTACGGGCAGACTGGATGGGCCTAGCGGTCCATATCTGCCGACAATTTCTATGTTTCTGCGTTCAGTGCTTTTGACTAGCAAAACAAACAGCAACTTTTAAATGTAGAAATTTGCAAACATAATTTGAGACCTCATAACACAAGTATTTCATATTGTCTTCAGCCTGTATTCCTTAGGAATATGGAGTCAACGAACCAGACAAAAACTGGGGAAGGGGCCTGCAAGACTTGCCAGCAAATTCACTTCTGGTGATTGATATGGCCACAGCAGGAAGGCAGCGAGAGAAGTCCAAATGCCATAAGAGTCAGCACACAGTAACAGAAAAGAGCCCCTCCTCTTCTTATTCTGGGAAACTGAAGTGGAATTCCTAATGGCTGTCAGAGTCCGAGCTGTTTCTCCATTTCTTCCTGCAGCTTGTATTTCTGAATCTGGAGCACAATGAAACAGAAACTGATTAGAGTGAGAGGGAGTGAGAAACCTGCCCTTTCCATTTCTGCACTTTATAATGGTTGCTTTGTTGCTCTGTTCAGTGAATAATCCTCAGTGGGGTTGAGAACTGTACATTAGTGCTGCATTCCTACATCACTAGCATTGTGTATGACAGAAATACCACAGTCCAGTCTCACAAACATGATTATTTTATTATTTTTTAAATGTCAAAGGAACTACAGATATGCAAGCCATGAGTAATTATTCCCAATTACAGTGCTTCCTCATTATAATGAACAAAATCAGAGCCACAGCAGCTGTTCCTTACAGTGCTGTGTTCCTTACGAGAGACGCTGAGTAGTGGCAACAGTACTTTAGTTAAGTTCCTGTAGTGGTACAGGCATACTTTAATTAACATTTGTGCTTACAGCTGTTTAAGTGTTGCCTGTTGCCTGCCTGCACACATATACAAAACACAGTACTGTAAACTTGTATAATCTATAATGTGTAATGTGTACTGCACTAGTGATTCCCCCTGCGATGTGTCAGTGATACCAGGAAAGTAAAAGTACACAGCTGAGCCCCCTACTGCATAACGATTGCAACTGGCAGTCGTATTGAGAGTTAACCTCCTGCAACAAACTGCAATGTGATCAGTGAGTCTGAGAACGGGAAAGCACACAGCCCATACTACACAGAGATCATGATCGGCACTTCGGTCAGAGCAGACATGGTATAGAGGGGTAAAGAACATTTTAAATGCTGTAGTGGGATCAACATTGGGGGTTTTGGCTAAAACAAAACATTTCCGTAAGAACCACAACAAAGTCAACTGAGAGGGCAGCAGCACATCAGCAATACTGGCAAAGCCTGTACTATACAGCAATTCGCGGTTCAGCATTCGGCATCAGGCAGAGCAGACACAAGAGAGACAGAAAAAACTTTTAAATGTCATAGAGGGTTGTAGTAGCATTTCTCTCAGAACTGCTGATTTGGAAAATTCTCCCTGGAGCAGTGTGAACAGATGATAAAGTAGTGATTTCACTCGGGACCCACAAACAGCCTTCGTAATACCAGAGTTTTCTCTATAACAGGGTATGTTATAGTGAGGGAGCACTGTGCCATGACTAAAATTCAGTACCATGTTAATTTAAGATAAGAAATCCTTAGAACTTCAAGGAAAAGCTTGGCTTGGTAAAACTTAGAATTTCTAGTAGTTCTGATGTTCATCGTAAACTCAGACAGAAGGAACAGTAAAGAAAAGCCACAAACAGTAGTGACACTCACATTTTTTTGGAAAAGGTTGCGTCATTTGTAAGTCTCAGTCTATGTTTTGCCAAGCTATGGTAGCAGCCAGTTAAGAATATTTACTGCCGCTAACATTGTTTCAGATTTCCGTAGAGAAAATGGTTTGTGTCCCTATGGAGAATTGAACCTGCATTCTATTGATTTGTAGGCCTGTACTTTTATACTCTATACCATCCAGCCAGAGCTTTTTGTAACAGCACAGCTATGACTTCCATACTATACTTCCACTGTTTCTCCCAGCTTTTCTGAGCTGTTTCCACTGGTAATCGCAGTTTTTCTGGAAAAGGTTTGAGTAAGAAAGTTCACCTACAGCATCAGTAGCTTTAAGCCTGAGTTTCCCCATACCTTAAAACTAAACCTAGAACATGAATTTAAAGAGATAAACAATGTAACTTGTGATGTCTTATTAGTGTCAGGTAAAACGCAATATTAATGTTAAAAAAAGTTAAGTTCTTAATCTGATGCACTGCAGAATAGATTTCCAACAGATGCTACACGTGCTAAATCCAAAAACTATCTTAAACAATGTATATCTTTTACAAAGACTGCCTATCAAATGAGTCCTCAGCCCTAAACTGTAACAAATTTATTAACCCTTAGGCTGCTGACAGAATTGGAACGTATAGGAATTCTGGACTGACGTATCAGTCCGCGGCACAGCAAGGGTTAAATCATTGATTCTTTAATAAAGTACAAATGGGACAAATTGGAAAACAGATGGATACAATCAGAGAGTAAAACGCAGGGTCCTGAGACCGACTGAATGGTAAAGATGTTCCTAGTCAAACACTGGGGGGACAGATTTTCAAAAGATCACTCCCCTGAGGAAGACTTGTTTGAAGTCGAAGCGCTGGGTGAGGGAGTCCATTGTTGTTGGTACTCCTTGCGAAAATAAAGACACACTAATTATCTACTGGCTTGTTTGCTTACAATTCTTTAAAGGAGAGACCAGAGTGACACCTGAATTTGGATTTTTGGTTATCGTTACGAGCTGGCTGCTCGTTCTAGGTGAGCACCGAATCGACCTGGCCCCTGTCGCGGCATTTCTTTTGTTGTCCTCGTTTTCAAAAGATTGACTGCCACAAGCCTCGAGTGCGCTAAAGATATGGTGTGCTTGGCTTGTGGAAATCTAAAGGGATTTTCTATCCCTCATGGCAGTTGGTGCATGGTAGATCATCTATTTGTGGTCTAGTTTGTGTCAATAATGGGGACCATTTTAATGGAACTTGCGCCTGAGATTTTCTGCAAGCTGCCGTAAAGCAGGCAGATTGTCACAACTGCACCTGAGATTGTAAAATTGGGTGCATGTGTGGCAATCGGGAATGCCACAACTGCGGCAATGAAAGGGTTTGATGCAGGACTTGACGCAAGCCTTCTGCCACCCTTTGAAAATCCAGCCCCCAGTCTATACACTTGACCTCTCATTGCCTAGGTAATGTGCAAATCCTTCACTCCTGTAGACTTTCTGCTTTTCAACAGTTTGTACTAAATGTCTCATATACTGCTAAAGTGCCAAAATACCCACAGGAGTCCAGTCGTTTCCTTGCTAATCCATCCTACTGATTGTATCTCACTAGAAGCTGAGAATGATGCTTTTTCTTAGATATTCAAACTTCAGAAAAGCTGAGAAAAGCTAGGAGTCCAAGGACTGATGTGCTCTGAAAAAGGCTAAGATTTTCTAAGAATAGTTACCTTGGACTGCTCCAAGAAATCCTCAGGCTTCCTACGATTCTAACCTTTTTTAGGAAAGCTGGATGTATCATTCTACATGGGTCACCTGAGCATTGAACACTGGGCCCCCGACTCAGTATTCAAGGAGAAATACTGGGGAGACTATGAACAGACTTAACTAGCATTGTCAATTCCAGCAACGTTTGCTTGCATGTTTTTATACTGCAAATGTGGTGGAGACAAAGGCAGCTGGGGGGGAGATCATATTGGATGATCTAATGTTGGCCAGCCAGTGCAACAGGGTAGTTGGGAGGGCTAATGGGATATTGGGGTGCATAGGGAGGGGTATCACCCGTCGAAAGAGGAGGTGGTATTTCCCTGTATGGATTGCTAGTAAGACCTCACCTAGAGTACTGTGTCCAGGTCTGGAGACCACATCTCCAGAAGGACATAGACAGAGTGGAGGTGGTCCAGAGGACAGCAACTAAAGTGGTGCAGAGCCTGCACCAAAATCCTTTTGAAAAGAGACTTAAGGACCTAATTATGTACACCCTGGAAGAGGGCAGAGAGAGGGAGGATAGGAAAGAGACCTTTAAATACCTCACAGGGGTAAATAAGGTAAAGGAGGGAAGTATTATTTTCAGAAAAAAGATGCTCAGGGACAAGAAGGCATGATTAGAAGCTGGGGGGGTGTTAGACTCAGGGGAGATGTGGGAAAGTACTTCTTCACAGAAAGAATGATAAATTCCTGGAACAGTCTTCCAGCAGAGGTGGTGGGGTGAAAGCAATGGTGGGGTTCAAGAATGCATGGGATAGGCATAAGGGAGTCTTAGAGAAAGGGAATGGGGGTGTATGGGCCAGAGATCAAGTAGGATCTGCAGTGATACGATAGGCAGGGAAAACCGGCAGACTAGGTGGGCCAAACTGTTCTTATCTGCCAGTAAATTCTGTGCTTATATGTTTCTGTGGTGGTGCTAGATGTAAAAACAAGTGTTTAGGTCACTGCCAATATTGCCTGTGGTGGGGGGTGGCTGGACCCGCAAAGACCATCTACTGCAATCATATTTTTAAAGCAATTTATTTAGCTAACTCAGCTGAGGCGCAGTTTTTATTTCCAGATGGATCCTGCTTCAGACCATTTCTGCAGCTGGGTGGACTGGAGCACTGGGAGGTTAAGTGACTCACTCAGGGTCACACAGTGTGTATTTGGCTCAAGCAGGGTTTGAATCCATGATCCCATGGTTCCCCGTGGTGCTCTAACCGCTACACCATGCTGTCTATTCTGCTGGTAGGGGGATCAGGAAAAGCTGCTGGTAATGTTTTGTTTGCTTATTATTTTTTATTTATTTATTTACCCAGGATAGCACAGCTAAGATGCAGCATTGCTGTTCAGCTAAGATGCAGCATAAGCCTGTTAGTATATTTATAATTTTTACTAGTTGTCCGTGGTATTTAATAGTTTGATAATAAATATTTTGTATAGTGTATGTTGATGTATTCAACAAATTTTGTATAATTCTCAAACTTGTAACATATCATATGAGTTTTATTTTTTGTGACATCAAACAGGACTTGTCTTGTAAACAAGGACTTCATCCCTAACGACAGGTGATATCCTATATAAAAATTAAAATGCTACCTACCTACCTTTTCCAGTGAGGTCCTGCTTCTACTAATTTCTGCATGTTCATAGGTTCATAGGTTCATAGAAGAGTACAAGCTCAGGAGGCAAAGCCTATTGTTGAGCTTCCCAACCGAAGGTGGAATACTTTCATATATAATCAAATTTTGAGTTACCCATAAATTGATCCAACTGATATTTGAATGTGTCAGTGGTCTTACTCTCTACAACTATGGGCTGGTAATGTATTCCACATATTGACTATTCTTTGAGAAAACCACTGACTTCTCCTTTTAGTTTTATAGTTAACCCCTATTAGTTTAAAGTTGTGAGATCTTGTTTGTGAAAATGTGTTTCTATTCCTAAAGTTTCAGTAAGGCCTGGTTCACTTATAGCTTTGTAAGCCAAACAAAGATCTCCTCGAAGTTGTCTGTATTGGATAGAATATAAATGCAATATTTTTTATCTTTCCCCATAGGATTTATCTGCCATACCCTGGATTCTTTTAGTCATTTTTCTTTGAACCCCTTCTATTTGTTTCTTACCCTGAATTGTAGTAGGCACACAAAAAGGTGCACAATATTCTAGGTGTGATCTTACTAGACTAGTATAAAGAGATAAAATGACCTGAGATTGTCTGCTTTTTTAATATTTTTCCATATGCATCCCATTATTCTTTGGCATTTCTTGACTTTTAATATTGTGTTATTATCAAAGTTAAGCTTATTATGTATATTAATCCCTAGGTCTTTTTCATTTTCAGTTTCTTGTAATTTTACTTTATTAAGTAAATAGCTATTTCTCATGTTATTGTGACCTAGATGCATTACTTTGCACTTTAGTTCATTAAACATAATTGTATTTCTTTGTGCCCATAATTCTAAACCTTCTAATTATTTTTGGAAAGTTAGAATTGCCTCACTGGTGTTAACAATACAGCCTATCTTACAATTGTCTGCGTATTTTGATATCCAGACATTATCAGTTTTCTTCATTGATTTGATCAAAACATTAAATAGTACAGGGCCCAGTACAGAGCCCTGGGGCACCCCACTAGTTACCTCTGCCCATGGGGACTTGGCTCCTTTTATCATTGTACACTGACAACGGTTATGCAGCCATGATTCTGTCCATTTTATTAAAGTATATGGAAATTTTAAATTAGTCATATGTTCTAATAATATTTTGTGAGAGACTCTATCAAATGCTTTTTCTAGATCCAGGAATACTTAACCAAGAGACTGGCTAATCTGGGATGTGAAGTTATTATATCTGAGATACTGCCAATACCAAAAGCTTCACCTAGAATTAATATGAAAATGTGTACATTTAATAATTGGTTAAGAACATGGACAGTGAGGCAAGGATAGAATTAGATCTTTCAAAATTCCTTCAAATAGTTTCCCTATTATTGAAGTTAAACTAACAGGTCTAAAATTTTCAGGTCTAGTAGTAGGGCCTTCCTTCAATAAGTGTACCACTATTGCTTCCTTCCAGCCCTGTGCAACCACTCTCTGATCCAATGATTTTTGAAATAAGTAAGTTAGTGGCGGAGCCAGACTCACTGCCAATTCCCTAAGCACTCTGGGGTGTAACTCATCTGGCCCCAGGGATTTATTTACATTGACATTTTCCAGTCTTTCAAGTACATCGGTAGGATCAATTTGTACCTGACCTGCCTTTAAACTTATTTTGTTCCCGTTACTTGTAACAGTGCTTTTATTAAACACTGAACTGAAATATGAATTCTGCATATCTGCCAATTCTTTGATGTTAGTCACACATTCACCCAGTGCACTGATGTAAGGACCTACATTGTTATGTACTTTTTTATTATTTATATATGTGTAAAATGCTTTCTTATTATCCCATACTCTTGTTGCCAGACTAAATTCATAATCCCCTTTGGCCTTTTTTATTTCTTTCTTTAATTGTCTGACCGTACTCCTATACACAGGCCATCCCTCATGGTTACTTTTTTTTTATTTACTCTTTTAGAGATCTTGTTCTTCTGTCTGACCATTTTTTTAGCCTAGAATTAAACCATCCTTTGCTGTTGTTTTTCTTACCATATTTACACACCATAGGTATAAATTTCAATACTTCCGTTGTGACTTTTTTGTAATCAGAATTTCATACATCTGATTTACTGATTGATCAGAAAATGCAGTTTCCCAGTCCCAGACCACCATTACTTCTTTTAGGCCATGGAAGTTTGGTTTGTTAAAATTCAACTTGTAAGTTAGGCCTTCGTTTCTATTTGCACTTGATTCCCCTTCCATCCTAAAGAATACTATATTGTGATCGCTGTTCCCCAAGGGACTATCAACCCTTATATTATTAATTTTGTCCCCCATATTAAAGATCAAGTCCAAGATATTTTGACCCCTGGTTGCTGCCATCACTTTTTGTTCTACCCCAATCTGGTCAATCACTTCAAGGAATCTCTTTTCTATACTGGTCTTTCCCCTGAAGTTTATCCAGTCTATTTCAGGCATATTGAAGTGCCCTGTCAAGAGTATATCTTCTTCTGGGTCTAAGTTGGAAATGTATTCCAAAAGAAGGTCCTCCTTCAGGTTTATTCATAGATGGGGGCCTATACACCAATCTGAAACTAGTTTTGGCATGAGATTTATGCATTATTTTTACCCACTACATTTCTACTTTCTCCAGTTGTATGCTTTCCTGTTCACTGTTTATAGTTTCTTTGATGTATATAGCAATCCCCCCTCCTTTCCTTTGAGGTCTAGATCTAGAAAACATTTTATTTCCTATGATGTTCCTCTCCCAAGTATCTGTATCGTCCCACCAGGTTTCAGTCACCAGTGCTATGTCTATACTGCTAGATGTTAACATGTTCTGGAATTCATCAAACTTGTTCATTAGACTCTTTGCATTTAGCAATGCTATATTTCAGCCTTTATTTATATTCCCTGGTAGGCCTGAGTCAATCATTTCCCTCATGTCTGTAAATTCGAGCAACACAGCCCTGTTTACAAGGTGGTCCTGTTTCAGGTTACAGTTTAAATGTTCACAAACAATATACTGACGAATGAATACTAATTGCAGGCTGCACATGTTTAAACAGTGTGAATCTAAATATTCACAAATAATATTGACAAACACAGAGTTACGTGTTTTACATATTTCTAATTAATATGCTTCAAGACACACAGACACACTCACACACACAAACACATACACATTTTCTTTAACTTGACTTCAGTGAGATTTGAAACATCTCAGGAGTCACTACACAGCATTCCATTCTGTGACTTTTGACTTACTGGTCTCAGGGATGTTTGCTTATCTCTGGTTGTTTTTCTTGACTAATGGCTAATCTGTCACACTCATGTTTTAAATGTTTTTTTCTCTGGGTTTTTAAAAAGTGAGCCCTCTTAAATATATGCCATTTCTTCTGAAGAAGATATCTGTTGGAGGTCGAAAACTTAAGGTGTTTCTGCAATCTCAGTTGGTCCAATAAAAGGTATCAATGCACTGTTATAACTTAAGTTATTAATTTGTTAATTTTAAGTGCTGCGCTATCTATGCCCAACAACTACACAGCAAATTCAAGCAAGCAAACAGTTTGTCATTGGCCAGTGCTTGTTTAGCATTCTAAGTGCCACACTGACATCACCATTTTGTTCCTGTAAATTGCAGAAACTGTTGTAAATGTGCACAAACATTAGAAAATTTGATGCAAATGTTTGTATGCATTATTGAGGCCACAGCTGCGGCAGGATATCTTGCACAAATCCTGCAGTGGAACTTTTGAAAATCTAGCCATCTGTCTGTCAGGACTTGTCACTTCCTGATGAGCCACCACCAGAAATTGAGTCCCAGGGAGACAATCCTCTCCACTTTTTCGAAGTAAAAGAACGTACCTTCCCAGAAATGGTCAAAGGGTAACTCTTCACGATCACCACGTAGCGGGGTATCTTAAAATGGGATATCTGTGAAAGAAAGAGTGAAAGGGTTAAATGTTGTTTAAAGACAAGTAGAGACACAGCTGGACAAATCCTCTTCATGGACTGACATACAGTAGACAAGAACACAGAAATAGAGATTCTAGTATCATCAAGTGGGAGTTACTTACTGAGTGCAATATCATTGATGCTCATATAGCACAGGAGTGGAGCCTGTGTCTCCTTTCACCAAACTGGCATGGATCTAAGGGTTCTTACCACTTCACATTTATCTTGGGGGGAAACTGATCCCCCCCTCCAGTCAATAAGTGAAGTCAGGAGGAAGAGGGACTTCCTGCCTTTTATATAAGTTGTTGGAGAAGTGTCCTTGAGGGACTGCAGCAGCCAGAATTTGGTTGGCAGCACAAGGTGGCAGTGTCAAGTTCCGTGTGAGCACTGATAAGTAGCATGCATCAGACTTCGGAAAGTCATGGCAAGGGGAAAACAGAAGAGAGCCAGGAGTTGGCATCATCACTTGGACACCATAGAAGGCCACTGCAAAATTTAAACTTCGCAGGTGAAGTGCAGCGAAGTGGCCCTATACGCTTCACACTTCACTGAACTTGCATTGTTTACTTACAGCTTCACCATTTTGCAGCAAAATATACACAGGAAGTGGGGTATTACTGCACTTTGTGTTGTTTTTTTCTATGTGGTATGTGAAATGCGAACTTTGCAAATCATGGACATGGGTAGTGCGAACTTCATATAGTGAAATGCTACGTGAAGTTGCACACTTCTTGGCAAACTACACAAAATGCGTAGTTTAAAAACTTTGCCCAGACCTACTTCTACACAGTCAGCCACAATGACAGGCCTAGTTCTCCTTATCCCAGTCCCCTTACCTCACTCAGACTATACAGCCTGAGCAGAGACCAAAATGAAATTCTTGCAGCTGCATTACAGATCCCACGCTGGAGACATATCATTTCCAGGGCAGTAATATTCTTTCCTAAGCTTCATCTATAGGCTGAAATCTGAGATGCACATTTCACATTTTAAAAAAGGGAGAACCTCAACCCTTACCATTGGGATATCACAGCTACACAGGGGATCAGCCACGGCCTGACTCAGAATATGCCATGTATCTTCATGAGTAAGGGGGCAGAACCATAACTCACAAGTGGTGAATTCATGAGTGAGTTATGAAGATCCTGCCCCCTGACAAGTGAAGATAAATAACTAGTGTGTCTGATTTATGCCACACATTTTTACATGTAAACCTTTCCAATGAGTTCTTTTTTGAGCTGTAACTATTTTTCTTAATTGCTTTTGCTGAGAAGTGCACTGCCTCAGCCATTATCAGCATGACAGACATCCAGCTCCAACAATGACCTGAACCCCAGGAAGCTTCTCTTACCTTCCCCATACATAGATACATAGACAGTGTCGGCAGATAAGGGCCTATGGCCCACCCAGTCTGCCCAGTTGAGCTTGTAAGTTCAGTTTGTTTTCCTAGAAGTCTGTTTCCCCTTACCCCTGACCTCTAGAATTCCTTTATGTCTATCCCATGCATTCTTAAATCCCATGATTGTTTCAGCCCCACCACTTCCTCTGGCAGGTGTTCCTTGTCCACCACCCGTTCTGTGAAGAAATTCTTTCTCATGTTTCCTCTGAATCATCCTCCCTCCAACTTCATCCCATGCCCTCTAGTCCTGGAACATCTTTTTCGCTTAAAAATAGTGTTTTCCTGCACCCTGTTCCTCCTTCTAAGATACTTGTATGTCTCTATCATATCCCCTCTCTCCCTCCTCTCCTCCAGGGAGTACATGTTCAGTTCCTTCAACCTGTCTTCATAGGACTTGTGATGCAATCCATGCACCATCTTTGTTGCCCTCCTCTGAACCTTCTCTACCCTGTCTATGTCCTACGTGGTATGGTCTCCAGAACTGTACACTGTACTCCAGGTGGGGCCTCACTAGTGTCTTGTGTGCAGATTAGACCTCCTTTTTCCTGCTGGTGATGCCCCTGCCTGCCATCCCAGCATCCTATTTGCTTTACCTGCTGCCTTGTCACACTGTTTCCTACCTTGAGGTCATCAGAGATGACAACCCCAAGACCCCTTTCCTGCTTGGTGCATGCTATATCCTCACCCCAACTGATATATTGTGCCAGGTTTTTGTGCCCCATATGCATTATCTTGCACTTCTTTGCATTGAATTTCAACTGCAAACCCTGACCATTCTTCAAGTTTCTGCAGGTCGCTTCTCATTCTGTCTACACCCTCTGGTGTGTCTACTCTATTACAGAGCTTTGTGTCATCAGCGAACAGTGAAATTCTGCCTTCTAGAACCTGAGCAATGTCACTGATGAAGATGTTGAATAGGACCGGTCCCAGCACTGATCCCTGTGGTACCCCACTGGTCACTCTTCCCTCTGTGGAGTGACAGCCATTTACCACCACCCTCTGTGTCCTGCCACCCAGCTAGTTACCTACTCACCACACTACTGTCCTGCCCACACCCATATTCCCCAGTTTGTGTAATAGTCTTCTATGTGGCACAGTGTCAAAGGCCTTGCTGAAGTCCAGATAGGCCATGTCCACTGCCCTCCCTGATCCACCTCCTAGTCACCCAGTCTAAAATTCAACGAGGTTGGTCTGACATGACCTCCCCTGGTGAAACCATGCTGCCTTGGGTCCTGTAGTCCATTGACACCAGATGTTCACTAATCTCTCCTTCAGTAGTGCTTCCATGATCTTCCCCACTACGAGGTGAGGCTGACTGGTCTGTAGTTCTCTGCTTTCTCTTTGTTCCCACTTTTGTATAAGGGGACTACATCTGCTGTCCTCCAGTCTTTGGGTACATCCCTGTTTCCAGTGATCGGCTAAACAGGATAGCCAGAGTTCATCACCACCTCTCTTAGTTCTTAAGGACCCTGGGGTGCACCCGTCTGGCCCCATTGCTTTATCAACTCTTATTACTTCCAGTTCCTTCAGGACCCTTTCTCGTGTAAAGGGACTTGTGTCCATTTCTGCACCATTCTCACCCTTGTCTCCTTCAGACCCATTACCCCTCTTCCTCAGTAAGACTGAGCAGAAATACCTGTTCAATATGTCAGCTTTACTGTTGTCATCCTCCTGCTCCCATCCTCCCCTTCAGTCTCACTATCCCTCCCTTTGTCTTTCTTTTTTCACTTATGTACCTGTAAAGGTTTTGTCCCCTTTACCCACTGATTTTGCAATGTGTTCTTCTGTCTGAGCTTTGGCTTCCTTACTGACCCCCTGCCTCCCTTTGCTTCTCCTGGTACTTCTCCCTATCCCTTCTGCCTGTGTCTTTTGTATTGCCTGAATGCAATCTTTTTGGCTTTCACTTTCTTTGCTACCTCTTTGGAAAACCATAATGGTCTCCTCTTCCTTTTCCTCTTGCTAACCTGCTTAATGCATAATTCTGTTGTTCTTGTAATCCCCATTTTAAATACTGCCCACTGTTCCTCAACCCTGATTCCTGTCCCATTCCCTTAATGCCTCTTTCAAGTATCTCCCCATTTTCCCAAAGTCTGCCCCCTAAAATCCAGGATCGTGTTTTTGTGTGGTTTGGTTCTGCTCTTTCTGTGATTTCAAACCACAATGACTGGTGGTCACTGTTACCCAGGTGCTCCCCACTGTTATCCCCATCCACTGTCCCTGTTTGTGAGCACAAGGTCCAGTATTGCCTTCTGCCGAGTTGGTTCCATGACCAGTTGCTTGAGGAAGGCACCCTGAAGGAGTCAGGATAAATCTGCTCCTAGTTGATGCTGCTGCTGGGATGCTCCAGTCCACATCTGGAATATTGAAGTCTCCAACCAGTACTACCTCACCCTTGTCTGCCATCCTTTGGATGGCTAGCATCAGCTCCCTATCTGTTTCTTCCTCCTGGGCTGGTGGTCTATAGACCACACCTGTGCGGATGGCTGTCCCATTTTCCTTTCCAGCTTAACCCACAGTATCTCTCCCTCATTTTGTTCCTCCTGGATCTCTGTGGCCCTTATGTCATTTTTCACATACAGTGCCACTCCTCCTCCCTTCCTGCCTGCTCTGTCTCTTCTGAATATGTTGTAGCCAGGTATGGCCATCTCCCAGTCATGGTTATCATTACACCAGGTTTCAGTGATGGCCACAATGTCCAGGTCTGACTGTACCATGACAGCCTCCAGATCTTCTATCTTGTTGCTAAGGCTCCTGGCATTTGCACACATGGCTTTCCATGATTTGACCTCCTAGACTGCTTCACTGTTCTATTCAGCCCCTTCCTTGGTTGTCATTTATCCCTGGTTCTCCTTGCTGCTCTGCCCTTCTGCTGAATTTTGCCCCTTTCTGCTTATCCACCTCTTGGGCACTAATCTTCATCTTTTGCACACTGCTTTGCAGAGATAGCCCTCCTCTGGTTCACTGGTTCCACTGCTAGCTGTGGGGGTGAGCAAGTGGGTACCTCCTTGCTGGCTTGCCACCCCTTTGCTAGTTTAAATGTTGTCAATGTAGCATTTAAACTTATCATTGAGTGCTTGGATTCCCCTCCAGGATGGATGCAGGCCGTCAGGCTTGAACAAACCTCCATCCCTCCAGGTGGGTCCCCAGTCACCAATGAATCCAAACCCTTCCTCACAGCACCAGTTCTTCAACCATGAGTTAAAGTTCCTGGTGCATGCACTCTATGCTCTCCCTTGCCTCTCACAGGTAGTACTTCTGAGAAAGTGACAGAAGTAGCTACTTGCTTGAGACCCCTCCCCAGTTTCCTAAACTCTTCCTGAACTTCCTTTGGCTCCCCATTTGCCAAGTCATTAGTACCTAGGTGGATAATGACATCCAGCTCACCCTCCCGTCTTGCCTTCCCAGTGATCCCCAGGATCTTCCTTCCATCCCTCCATGCCGTGGCACCTGGTAGGCACCATACCTCCCTGTCCTCCCCCTCCTGTGTTCCTAGCTGGATCCCTCTTGAGTGGAGTCCCCACCAGGTTCACTTCCTCCTCCTCTGGGGTCCACTGCTTTCCCGGCTGAGGTCACCTCCTTGGCTAACCTCCACATCCTTTCCTTCCACTTCTCTGGGTACCTCTATTTGGTTGTCCTCGTTTGCCAGTGTGGCATATGAGTTCTTGAGTGGAATAGGATCTGGGATGTGCCTCTGCCTGACTGCTCTAACCCTCCCTGAGCCCACTGTCATCCAAGTGCTCCTCGTTCTCGGCATCCTTTGAGGCAGTTGCATTGGACTGGGTGGTCCCTGGATAGGGGTGATGGTACTCCTGACCCAGTTTACTTCTGCTCTGAGTCTGGCTACCTCATCCCGCAGTCCAGAGAGATGCATGCAGATAGGGCAGCACCTCAGTGTCCAGAAGGTCTGCTGAATATGTGCCCACAGCCACTGCATTGCACCACTCCCCACATTATACTGCAATTCCACTACTTGTCTGCTACTAAAGCTCTCCTAGTTCTCTTTTTATTAATTTACTGTACTAAAATCCTGTCACTGATCCTCAGATAATTTTTTTAAGGAAAAGAAACCAATAAATAAATAAATGAGTCAAAACACTTGCGCTGGTGGGCTTCTTCCCATGCCCTCCTACTTCACCCCTTACTATACCCTGTGTTTAGCTCCTGTCAATCAGATTTATCAGGGCATATAATTAAGAGTTGGGGAAGGAGGGGCAAAATTTGCAGCAATTAAAGACAGCACAGAATTACACCACCACTATGTTTTAAATTTTCAACAGCCCAAAAACAATTATAAGTAAAGACAACAAAGAAAGTATAGTGTCACTACAAGCCCACAATCTCAGTTTAAAAGAAAAATAGCAATTACCAGTTACTCTAAAGCACTGAATTGAATATGTTTCCTTCCTTCCCCTTCTGGCTTCTTCTGAGAAAATAAACCTCTGCTTGCTACTTTAACTCTGACTAAGCCCCACCACCAGTTATCACGTAGCTGAGGTCAGAGGCCAGACAATTAACACCCTTCACCCAACTACAGGGCAGTCAGACAAGCCAAGATAAAATTTGCAGCAATTAAAGACAGCACAGAATTACACCACCACTATGTTTTAAATTTTCAACAGCCCAAAAACAATTATAAGTAAAGACAACAAAGAAAGTATAGTGTCACTACAAGCCCACAATCTAAGTTTAAAAGAAACATAGCAATTACCAGTTACTCTAAAGCACTGAATTGAATATGTTTCCTTCTTTCCCTTCTGGCTTCTTCTGAGAAAATAAACCTCTGCTTGCTACTTTAACTCTGACTAAGCCCCACCTCCAGTTATCACATAGCTGAGGTCAGAGGCCAGACCATTAACACCCTTCACCCAACTACAGGGCAGTCAGACAAGCCAAGATAAAATTTGCAGCAATTAAAGACAGCACAGAATTACACCACCACTATGTTTTAAATTTTCAACAGCCCAAAAACAATTATAAGTAAAGACAACAAAGAAAGTATAGTGTCACTACAAGCCCACAATCTAAGTTTAAAAGAAAAATAGCAATTACCAGTTACTCTAAAGCACTGAATTGAATATGTTTCCTTCCTTCCCCTTCTGGCTTCTTCTCATGGTAGGGCCTTCTTGGAGCTACCTTACGCCTTCTTGTCTTTTCTGAACCTGGTGGCAGGGAGCTCAATTGTGCTGGGTGGGTGCAGTGCAGAACCTGAGTGCTACCAATGTCATCATGCCAGAGCTGGGTCCTCTCTTTCAATCACCTTGAGATGCTTGGCTATGAATGTATGGCACTTGCACTGCGCACTGGGCATGCACACATCGCAAAAACAGAGTGTGTCTCTTTCTACTGCCATCCTCGACTGACTTGCACCTCCCGTGCACCCACAGGTGGTGACTGTGTATCGGATGTCCCTCCCCCCGAGGAAGAGAGTAAAGGTGGGATGCTTTGCCATTCTACCCCCTATAACCCCCCAGCACCCTGGACTTTTTCCCAAACCTGGGTTTCAGGCATCAGGAGTCTCACTCCTACGACTGTGCCTGCATGTTCATGTTTGAGCTGTTATGGTTAACAGTTTAAATATCTTTATTAAATATTTTAGAATACATAAATAGAAATACGTAATAAAAGTGCATTCTAGGCTCATTGCAAGGGCACACATATAAACAGACAAACATGCAAGAAACAAATGAGCTGTGAATTAAAATACATGAATACTAAATAGGCATTCTTTTGACCCTTCTGCTCTGGTTAATGATGCAGAGCTGCACTGTTTTTTTTTTTTAATTTAGTTGTTTAACCAGGAGTAGCACACTAAGCTGAAAGCTTTTTCACAGGAACAACCTGGGACCACAGGGAAGTTAAGTGACTTGCTCATGGTCACACAGTATGCAAGTGGAAGCTGTGAGATTCAAACCCAGTTCTGGTCAGCTGGATGTTACCAGATTTGCAGCTCTGAGCCTTAAACCACTGCGCTATACTGCCTCCCTTATCTGTGTTATCATCGATCACTGTTTCTGCTGCTCTCCCATTGGTGAAGTACAGCATTATGACATACTTAATCTGTATTATCTTATTTGTAACACAGAGGATAATGTATGGTATTTGGTTAATAACCACACTGTAAACACTTCGAGAGGTTGCCATGACATCATTGTAAACCTTGAGAGTGAAGCTCGATAGGTTTTCAGATGTCATGGCAACCTCAAGCAGTGTTTTCAGCGTGGTTGTTAACCAAAGACAATACATTATATTTTATACCGTATGGGCTACTAAGATAGTGTAATCGCAGACTGAATTACTTTACTGAGATACTTTACAGAACAATGATTGTTGCGAGCATTCCATCTTGTTATACCATTGATATGACATACTCAAGAAGGGTTAACAACAGAGTGATGTCATAACAATAGCATAACATAGAGGATAATGGCTTGGGATCGGGTGATAACCATGCTGTAATCACCTCGAGTGGTTGCTAGGGCAACATGGTAAACCTTGAGAGCGCAGCTCGAGAGGTTTACTGTAGCCCTAGCAACCACGAGAGGCAATTACAGCGTGGTTATCACCCGATCCCCAGCCATCATCTTTTATAGTGTATGGTCAAAAAAACAATGTTTGCATTCTATGTGTGAGAATTATGGAACTCTGCTGCATTCTTTTTTGTTATGCCACTGTTTGGAAGTTCCAAAGTGTGGTTAACAACTTTTAAAATTCTAAACAGTGCATAACAAAGCTGTGTGACTGCTGATTATGGTGGTTAATAGGCACTTACCATACATTATAAGGTTGTAATCTGCTTGATTTCAGTTAATAATAAGGGCTTCCTGTACATTATATACAGTATCTACTATTAAGATAAACATTTTAATCTTGATAGTAAACATGTCCTCAACAAAACTAACACCATTTATCCAGCAATATTTATTCACACTAGTGTGGTATGAATAACTATGTGTGGTATCTAGCAACACTGCAAGTTTTTTTCTGTGTTGAAACCAAATCCATGGAGTGGACAGGGAACTCTCTAAATGTGTCATATTGAAAGGCACAGTTAGTGAGGCATTAACCTATTAGCTAGCAGCAATTGCATATGCCAAGGTGCCTATGCAAATTGCATGGTGGCATTTTGCATGCAGGGACACTGGCATACTCAAGGGTTTGTGAAGGCATTATACAGCTGTTAGGGTCATGCTATTTAACGCCTCCACAAACCTGATCTTAACTTTTGAGATAATGCATCCCCCACAATCACTAGTCTGTTAACTCTATAACCCATTCCCTCTTAGTTGAGTGGACCACCATCCCAGATCACTATTCCATCTATGGTAACCCCCGTTCCCTGGTGCATGGGGTTTCTCTTTCTGCAGTGGAACAGGAAAAGGACAGGAGAGGTAATAATAGACAAGAGGCTGAAGCATGACAGGCAGCGCACTTGGTCAGACTGGGGTACAGGGGGCTCACCCCAAAAGTGGACACAGGGGCCCACCTGGAAAATCAAGAGGTGAGGGCCCACGGTGACACACTCATATCAATATTTCACTTCTATATGATACACTAGCTCTGTGTTTGCATCTTATATTTACTTACAGGTCCCATTTAGTTACAAAATAGTTGATAAAGCCAATGATTCTTAGAGTTTAGAAGATGACCAGGTACCCAACAGGGGGCCCACCTGGAAATTTCCAGATACCCTGGTGGGCCAGTCCAGTTACCCAAGGTTCATGGACTTCAGCAAGAACATCTTGGAGAAAATGAGCTTTGAGGGCATGGGGTTAAAACCGAGTGAATAAAAACAGCATGGCAAACAATGCCACAAGCAAAACGCTGTGTGCACAAATAAGGTCGGTAAAAACATCGCACACTACAGAAACCATGGGAAAAAATATAGAATGTTTGTTTTTGCTCTGGCTCTGACCCCAGCACCCCCAACATGGGGGGCTTTGCCCCCCCCCCCGAATTATTATAATCAACTCCAAGAGGGTGTGGACCTCAGGGATAAGGTGCAACTTGGGAGGGGGGAAACCTTTGTTTCTGAGCCCCAAAAAATTTTTAGGGAGACAGGAAAGCAAACTCTGAGCCCCTGGTCTCTGCCATAACAGGTGCTTGTACCTTATCCACTCCACCACAGGAATGGCTCAACCAAGCACAGCACCTGAGACTTTTTCAACCCTTCCTGTACTCCCTGGACAGCAACAGGGGTAGCAGTAATTCACTACCACTATTATACCCCTGTCGCTCTAAATGGTTACGCACTTCACACAGCGCAGTTCTTGTCACGCTATTTTACCAGCAGCATATTGACCTGGTACTAACTTTGAGAGGGCACAGTCTCTCAGTCTTCTGCATACTCGGGGGTATAGACTTAATCATAGGTTGACTCCCACTGCTGTCTCTGCGTGACCACAGCTATGGTGGTGTTATCTTCAGTATATTAAAAAACAGTCAGCCTAGATCCCTTGCATCAGCTCTCCAGCCAGTAGAAAATGGCTGTCCCCTTAGGTCAGTGGATAATGTTCAGCTTGTCATCCAAGAGTCTGATCTAGAGTAGGCAGAGCATGTTTTGTCTATTCTGCCCCCAAACTATGGAATGCCAGTCCACTGACATTCAGCGATGTCCCTCCTCTCAATTATTTTGTACCAAATATTGGGGACACCTCCTCAGCCAGGCACTCTGCTCTGTCTCAGCACTTGAGTGTCCTCCCTACATACCTTGCGCAAAGGGTACTATACAATCAAGTATTATGTACTCCATAATTGCCTTAATTAAAACTTTGTTGCACTATATCCCATGAATCAGTCCTGCCATTGTATGTTCCTGCTTTATTACATCCTCATACTATATGCCATCTTACCATAATGTACCTTGTTGTATCAAACGTTCTCACCATGTATGTGTCTTACATATGAACATACGAACATATGAACGTGCCAGCAGAAACAGACCACCTGGTCTGTCTAAGGCTGCTCGAGTGTGCAGCCAACACCCCTAGTTTGCAGCTGCCCCACTCCCCCTCCCTCCCTTTTGCCATCCCACTGCCACTCCCCACCTCCCCCACCCTCACTCTCCCCTGTTCCCTGTCCCATGCCCTTTTGAAGCTGTTCACAGATTTACATGATACCACCCATTCTGGTAGGGCATTCCATTTTACTACCACCATCTCTGGAAATAGTGTTCTCATTTCCTTCCTAAATCTCCCCCCTATTCTTAGCCCATGCCCCAGTGACCTCCCCCTGCTTAACTTTTTTTTTTTTTTGTTGGTAGTTTTTCTCACCTAGGCTCTCCAGTCTGCAATCACGTCCAGACATCCCCTTCCTCCAGCAGCCATCCGGATTGCTCTGGCTCCAACAGTGGGTCTTGCTGTATACCCCCGCGGCTTGCCCCCTTCGGTGGGGTGGTGGAGAGACCCCTTCTATCTCCGCCGACACAGGATCCAGGTTTCAGAGAGCCCTCGGATCCGAGCGTTCCGCTGAATGGCCATCAAGCCACTGTGACCAGTGCCATTTTCCTCCCTTTTCTTTTTAGTTTCCCCTGGAGATGAGGATGTGCAAGGATGTCAGTGGCAGTGGGCATGCACACATCTGCTCGCATCCACGTCCAGATGTCTTCTCTCAGCTCCACCCAGTGTGTGGCATGCATCCCTGACCCCCTGCCTCTGCCAGGGGTCAGTCGGACACCAACCAATTTGGACCTCCCTCCCCAGAGAGGAAGAGCAGTCCTTTGGATGCTCGATTCCTCTCCTCCCCTGCCAGCCCATGGCGACCCGTGCTCATTCCTGAACCTGGGTCACCCGGCGTGGCACATGAGGTGTGGCGTCCACGCCTCAGCACCACCAGGCCGCCCTCCTCAACTTAAAGACCCATCTGCCCCATCTTATTGATTCCCCTCAGATACTTGAATGTCTCTATCATGTCCTCCCTGTGCCTTCTATCCTCCAGGGTGTACATATTCAGGTCTCCCAGCCTGCTGTCATAGCCTCTCCCCTCCATTCCACATATCATCTTTGTTGCCCTCCTCTGCATCCCCTCCAGTAGCCTGATATCACGCTTTAGGTATGGCCTCCAAAACTGCACACAATACTCTAAGTGCGGCCTTACTGTAAGTGCGGCCTTACTAGCGACCTGTAGAGGGGGCAGGATCACCTCTCTTCACCTGGATGAAAACTCCCTTGCTATTCACCCCAGCATTTTGTTCGCTTTTGCAGCTGCTCTCCTGTACTGGGCAGTGTTGTTCATGGTCCCTGTTATCATTACCCCCAGGTCCTTCTCCTCCTTAGTGATCCCCAGCCTAACCCCCCAGCCAGTATTCTCTCCTTGGGTTCTTCACTCCAAAGTGCATAACCTTACACTTCTTTGCATTGAACCCCAGCTGCCACCTCTCTGACCACTCCTCTAGCTTGCATAGTTCCCCCTGCAGCTGCTTCCATCCCTCCTCTCCATCCACCACTGCTCTGATTTTGGTGTCCTCAGTGAACAGACTTACCTTGCTCACCACCCCGTGTGCAATGTCTGATATGAAGAGCCCAAACAATACTGGCCCCAACATGGAGCCCTGTGGCACCCCACTCATCACTGGCCTTGGAGTTGAGAGCTCCCCTCTCACCACCACCCATTGCAGCCTGTCACTCAGCCAGCTTGTAATCCAGTTCATCAGTTTTGGCCCTACCCGTACACCAGTTAGCTTCTCCCCAAGCCGCCCATGAGGCACCGAATCGAAGGCCTTGCTGAAGTCCAAGTAAAGAACATCCACCGTATGACCCGTATCCAGCTCACCTGTCATCCAGTCATAATATTGTATGAGGTTGGTTTGACAAGACTTCCCTGAAACAAACCCATGCTGCCTCACATCCTGGAGGCCATTGTCCTCCAGGTACGACACCAGTCTTTCCTTTAGTATGGTTTCCATGAGTTTGCACACTATGGAGGTGAGAGTTACCGGATGATAATTACCCAGTTCATCCCTTGGCCCACTCTTGTGTAATGGTACTACATGTGCCATCCTCCAGTCCAGTGGCACACATCCTGACTCCAGTGAGGTGCTGTACAGATCCGCCAGTGGCTCCGCCAACACCTCCGCCATCTCCCTCAGCACCCTGGAGTAGATACCATCCAGCCCTGGTGCCTTGTCTACCTTCAGTGCCTTCAGTCCCTCTAGGACTCTACTTGCCTCAATTCTTCCATTTGTCACCTCCTCTCCCCCTGTTCCCTCCTCTCCCCCTGACCCCACACTCCCAGCCCATGCTGGTAGCGGTCCCCCCTTTCTTCCATGAACACTAAGCAAAAGTATTCATTCAGTGCTTCTGCCTGCTCCTCCCCATTTTCCTTCCACTCCCCACCCCTTTTTATCCTCACTATTGTCTCCTTGCACTTCCTTTTCTCCTTGATGTATCTGAAAAAGTCTTTCTCCCTCCATTAATTCCATGTGCTAATCTCAGCTCCCTCTGGGCCTTGGCTTCTCTCACTTTTCCAGTCACCTCCCTGGAACATCTTGCATATTCCTCCCTGTCCAGTTCCTTCCCTGTCCTCCTAAACCTCTGGTGTGCCACTCATTTTGCCCTCACCACCTCCACAACCTTGCTGTTCAACCAGCATGGTTTTCTTGCTCTGCTCCTCTTACTCTATGCCTTGTTGCAGGCTTCTGTTGCCTTTGTAACTCCCCATTTAATAATATCCCATTTTTGCTCCACGTCCTTCTCCTGCCTTATGCCCTCCAGTTTCCCTTTCAATACTTCCTGCATCCTCCCAACGTCCGCTCCCTGAAGTTTACCACCCATGTAACTGATTTCTCTGGCTCCCCGCACATCGTGATATTAAACCATACTGTTTGGTGATCACTGTCAGCTAGTGGGTCCTCAACCTTTATTTCTCTCACTGCCTCCCCATTTGACAATATCAGATCTAAAGTGTTCTTTAGCCTAGTAGGTACAGTAACCAATTGTGTCAGGAGACCCTCCTGGATTGCATCCAGGAGCACTTGCTCCCTAGCACTGAAGGTGACCGGAATGCTCCAGTCAACACCAGGCAAGTTGAAATCCCCCACGATGACCACCGTCTC
The DNA here is from genome assembly GCA_016271365.2 of Neoceratodus forsteri. Taxonomy (NCBI): domain Eukaryota; kingdom Metazoa; phylum Chordata; order Ceratodontiformes; family Ceratodontidae; genus Neoceratodus; species Neoceratodus forsteri. Next base: position 451,493,738 of record JADMNL010000024.1, read on the forward strand.
TTTTCTACATACCTTTTTGATTTGTCCCGCTAACTCCCTGTCAAGCTCCTCAGACTGAGACGGCGGCCTGTATACCACCCCAAACCTCAATTTCCTACCCCTTGAGTCTAGGAGCTGCAGCCAGATTGCCTCTGTTCTCCTTTCTTCTCCCTCATCCCGTGTGCATTTGATCCCGTCCCTCACATAGACTGCCACCCCACCCCCTTATGGTTTTTCCTATATGATTTGTATCCTGGGATTGCCAGATTCCAGTCCTGGTGCTCAGTTGCCCATGTTTCTGTGACAGCTGCAATATCCACCCTCCACACTGCTAAGAGTGCCTGTAGCTCAGTGGATTTGTTTCCTAAGCTTCTTGCATTCAATGAGACCACCCTCCATAATGCCCCCTTCCCTTCACTAGCCTCCATCTTCCCCCTTCTACTCCCTCCTTTTTTGGCTGCCCCGAGTCCTAACCTGCCAGCCTGGGGGGGTAGGCTGCAACTCCACTCTACTGGATACCTGCCTACCTGCTGTCCACTTGCTCCCCCATCTAGTTTAGATCCACCCTTGTTGCAATATACCTCCCCAGTCCTTGCTTTAATACCTTCTTCCCCGCCCCACTCAGGTGCAGCTTATCTCTTACAAACAGGTTGTTATTATCCCAGGTACTGCCCCAGCTGCCTACAACCCCATACCCCCCTTAGTTCGACACAATTCTACCAACCATGTGTTCAACTCTCTAATCTTTTCCTTTTTCACTGTGCTTGCGCAAGGTACTGAGAGCACTTTGGAGAAGGCCACAGACTCCCCAGTCTCCTCGTACAATCTTCCAACATCCTCAGTCCTCTCCCTTGTTACCTCCACCATTTCCCCCGCTAGGTCATTTGTCCCCACATGTACCACAATGTGTGGTTTCCTCCTACCCCTCTTTATGCACCTTAGGATCACCTGTCCTGCCATGTCTGCCTTTAATCCTGGTATGGACTCCACCCATATCTGACTGTGCCTCTCCCCATTGCTGCCCCATCTGATCCCCTTGAATATGGAGTCCCCCCAACACCAGTACACCCCCTCCTCTTTCCTTGTGCCTGTCCCCACCCCCTCACCCAGGTTCTCATTTTTGAAGCCACTCAAGAATGTGTTTTTACCATGTGCCTCAGTGGCTTCTCCCCTGTCCCTCCCAATTAAGACCCCTTCCCCTCCTCCTGTTTGACTGCCAACCTCCCTCTCCCTCCTCACCTCTCTGAGTATTACAGTATATACTCGCACATAAGTCGGTCCGCATATAAGTATTGGGGTATGATTTGAAACATAATTTTTCATTTTTTTCTTTGACCCGCCTATAAGTTGGGGGGTTAATGTAGCACATTGCAAGTGCACGCAATATAAGAGAGAACATCAAATGAGGTATTTAAAAAAAAAATGTGTATTTAATTTAAAATAATAGCGCTATCATCGTTGAGTCTCTTATTTTTTAGTTGTTTAACCAGGAGTAGCACACTAAGCTGAAAGCTTTCTTACAGGAGCGACTTGGGAGCACAGAGAAGTTAAGTGACTTGCTCAGGGTCACACAGTATGCAAGTGGAAGTTGTGGGATTCAAACCCAGGTCTGGTCTGCTGGATGTCACCAGATTTGCAGCTCAGAGCCTTAAACCACTGTGCTATACTGCCTAACTACTGGTTTTAAATGAATCCCCATCACTGAACCTGAAGAACTCCATGTCATCTTCGTCATCAGATGCAAAGAGAATATGAAGCTGCTGTTCAGAGATTGTAACATCGTCATACACGTTCTCTAACTCTGTATTTAGCTCATCTGCCTCAACATCATCAGGACAGTCTGCTTCATAACCCATTAGATCCTCATATAGTAGATGGTCCTCAGTGCCATCCAAGCTGTTTGAAATGCCACATTTTTGAAATGATTTTATGATGGCCTCAGAAGGAATGGCATTCCAGGAATCACGTACCCACTCGCATACCATTACAAAACTTGGCTTTTTTACATTCCCTCCTTTTGTGTACTCCTTGTTCCCTGCAAATAAAAAAAATAATTTCTAACAGTTGTATTACAAATACCTTTCCCTTGCCCTAAATAATCATAGTTTCATCCATGTTCCCAATTGAAATGGGGTGGTAATTGTGGTGTCTTCTCTTGTTCAAAACAAAGCGGTGGAAATTTTCCACTTTTTTATTCACATCAGCCGGCAGCTTTTGCATGATGTGTGTTCTCTGCCTCAAAGATAAACCATGGCGCTGCATAAAGCTAGTATACCACCCAGCAGAAGCAAGAAATTGACCGGTGTTGCTGCCCTGGAGACCTAATTTATTTGATATTGTTAAAGCCTTTAATCGAATAGACATGCGGTTTACTATGTACCCCTGCTGTTTAAGTTCTAGCACTCATTCACTGAGCTCGGACTCGATTGCTGCAACAGGTGAGATGCTGATCTTCATCCTCTTCATATTTTTGTCCACTGACTGAAGCTCAGTTTTTCTTTTTCGCCAATCCCTTATTAATTTTTCATTTACATGAAACTCTCTTTCAGCAGCGGCATTTGTATGTGTTTCCGCGTATTGTACAACGAAAAGTTTAAAATCAGCAGTATAGGAGGAGCAGAGGTGCTAACAGTCTTCAGCGCAAGTCAATTATCCTCCGCATGAAATCGGGTGTGCATAACATTTTCTAATTACACGCCTTGATGCATTATTAGCATTGTTAGCAAGCAACTTTTTTTTTCAGCGTGAGTACTCACTCAAAAGTCGGTACCCCTTATTAAACATGCTCTAAAAATTCCCAAAAAATGACTTATGAGTGAGTATATATGGTATCCCTCCCCCTGCCACACCATGCTCAATCTCTCCACTAGTAATGCCCCTCACTCCCTCTTCTTTGTGAGAGCTATCCCTTGTGCAGTCACCACCTGCATCCTCTTTCCCATGTGTTGCTAGTAAAGTAAACATGTTCCCTATCCCCTTTGCCTTACTATGTGTTTTCTTCTCCCTCCTGCCTACTGCTGCTCCTCTTTTTCTAGGTCCTACTAGAGTACACCCTTCATCAGCTGGCTTCCTGTCTAGTTTGCCCCCTCCCCCTCCCTTGACCCACTGTTCCTTCTCTGTGGTGCCCCCACAATACTCTCAGATGTCAGCCTTCCTACCGATGCAATCCTCCCCTCATCCCTCAACCTCCCCAGCTCCCTGCCAAGCCACTGAACCTCTTCCTCGAGCCTCCTTAGCCTGTGGCATATTGGGCACCCTCTCATCCTCCACAGTATATTCATCCGCATTACTGCCCCACAACCATTGCACCCAACAATCCTCCCCATGGTCCACACTACCTATACAGCCTCTCCACACTAACTATTCCTACAGCAAGTAGAATTAACTAAGCCTAGCCCAGCCTCTAACAGAATATTCCAGTTGAAGGCCCTCCACAATATCCACCGATCACACTAATGAGCAATTCATTGTGGATGCTATACTCCTATTTGAGACCTACATATGCTTTTTCCCTGCCCCGTGGCTGCATTATTGGATAGGACTCCTTTTTACTTTTTTGGTTTCCTCTCTTATTGTTCTCACTGAACTACAGAGTACAGAATCTGTGTAGTAGCTAGCCTAGATGCCTGAAATGTTTGAATACTGAACCTAAAGTGTAAGAAATGCTTAAACGTAGGCACTATATCATTGTAGAAGTATTGTGTTAGGGACTAGCATTGTGACTGTATCTGCTGCTTAAATTGCTGAACCCCTTCTCTGTCCCAACCAGTCTATTTTTGTCACTGTGTAGAGCAACTCCAATCTATTGAGCGCCATTTGACCATGGCTCCCTTCCCCCCAGACTGCCCCTGCCTAATCTCTTGACTTCAGACCCTCAACCAGCCTCACTCCCAGACAAACTACCTCAGCCTGCCCCACCCTAAATCCCTCTTTTGTGTCACTCTTGTTCATCACCTTTCCCCTCTGAAACTTCCTTTGTATTTACTTTGACACCCCCCCGCCTCCAGCTCCCTGCCTTGTCGCCAGTCCACTCCTACCAACTAATTCACTGCTCTTGTTTCTTACAGCCAAGGACACCATGCACTGAGCAGGTTCAACTGCCCCTGAAGTGACGCAGTATGGCCACAACCTCGGCTGCCACCCGCCACCTTCTGCTGACTTCTGTCCACTCTCCTGGAATGGCGGCCCGGATTAACATCCCAGGTATGACCGCTGAACTGAAAGACTTGCCATTTGCCTTCTCCTGCAACCCAATTGGTGTGGTGGATCGGTAGCAGACACTGATTGGTCTGCCCGGCTGCTTGCTGAAACGCCATTGGAGTGCCTTTCTCGGCAGGCTTCTGGGGTACTTTTTGAACTCAACCGTAATCTTCTGCTGTCACCCAGCTGCCACACTACTGTGGTGTTTTTTCTCCTGCCCCCACCCCTGCCCAGGCCTCCTTTAAATAAGCCTACGACACTCCCACTTTCTTACCCCTGCTAGCTAAATGGCCGTAATAAGCCTCCGCAAGTGCTCTGGAAGCTGGCCTTTGGCTAGGCTGCTTTACCTGCCTTTCCTCTTCTGTAAAGCCAGTCCCTTTTTCACCTGGCTAAGGATTAGGAATTGAATTTATCTTTCCTCTGTATTTACTCTGTAATAAAGTCACTGGAACTCCTCTTGCACTGAATAACTGTAAAACTTAAGGACTGATCTATCAGACTATTTAGCCACCACACCTGCCCTCCCAATCTCATATCTAGTCCACTGCCTACCTTTCTCACAGCCCACTGCCACAGTATACTCTACCCTGCGTGCCTACCGGTTATAGTTTCCATGAAGCTTCCTACCCCTCCCACCCACCAGTACTCCCACCCTCATTCGCTATCATCTCTGGTAACAAGTCACTATCTGGAAGGGTACCATACTCCTCAGCCCACTGGTGGTATCAGGATAACCTCAAAGTTCTACTCACACTCCGACATACCACTGGAGATGGAGATTCGGCAACGTGCCCTCCTGGCTATGACCCTGCTAACGCTATGTGGGCATATCTACTGTACTGATACCCAGCAAGGGCCTAGAACTCCCGTAAAGATTCATTTAGTACTGCACTACACTCCTGGCCGCATCACGGATATAACCTTCACCACAGTGCCAGGCCTTAGCCATTTCAGCTGGCTCCCAGTATGGCTTCAAAGACTGCTGACCTCCTCCGACCCCCTTCGTTTTTTATACCTGCCATACTCCCATTGCCTCCACATCCATAACAACCAAAAAAGATCCCCAACTAAGCAGCAAAGGAATAACAATCTTTGTCGAAGACAGTTAAAACTTTATCTACTCAGACTCATCCTTCTGCTTCTACTTATATCTGGCAATGTACACCCAAATCCTGGCCCAGCTGGGCACTCATCGTCAAGCAACAATAATAAGGAAGGAACAATTACACTCGCCAACATAAATATCTGCAGTCTACTCAAAAAGATAGATTGCCTGCAAGTCTGGGCATTACAACACAACCCTGACGTTCTCTCAGTCGTTGAGACGTGGCTCACTCCAAAAACACTGGATTCTGCTGTTTCGATACCTGGTTACACACTATTCAGGAATGACAGGATCTCAAAAAGAGGAGGGGGCGTGTGTTATACATTAAAGACTAAATAAAGGAGTTTGCTCTTCCTTTACCCTACCTTACCAGTACTGCACAAATTCTCCCCATAAAAATTCTGTTGGGGGTCCACAAGAAAGCACTATCTATACTTACTATATACATCCCTCCTGAAGTGAAATTACCAGGGTTCGAAGAACTCATAGAGGTTATCAGATGTCAGCATCCCAACTCTGAAGCCAACATTCTAGGGGACTTCAATATCAATTGGTTGGCACCTCCGACTGGTTCATATAAGGACACTGTAGTTGATCTGCACCTTACACAACTCATTGGCTCACCCACCAGAACAAATTATAGAACTGGATCTAGCACACTACTAGACTGGATCCTCACAAACCACCCAGATCGTATCTCCAAAGTGACAGTCCACACAGACTCACTTAGTGACCACTCCCCGGTCACCTGCAGCCCGGACCAACAAATTCAGTGCAACACCCCCCAAATAATCTCTAATCATAAACTAAAAAGGGGTCACCTGGAGTACCTTAAGGAGCAACTATGCAACACTGACTGGAGCCCCCTTGACACAGCAGAGTATATGGACACTGCACTCGAGTACTTCATCAAACAATTCAATGCTGCTTGTGACTGCCATGCCCCAGTACAGAGGACAAAGATTCATGGAAGAAACAGCCCCTTAACTTAATAGGCCACATAAACAACAGGGACAACTGGTGACATAGGGCAAAGAGCTCTGGCAAGCAATCAGACATCCAGGAATACAGAAGATTACGGAATGACTGCACCCGGGCTATCTGTTCTGCCAAAAGTAACCATTTTAGGGAAGCATTAAAAACATCATGGGGCAACAGCAAGTCTTTTTGGAATAACTTAAAAGATGTAACAGGCAGGGCCAGTGTTAGGCACCCACGAACCCTGCAGCCGTGGGAGGCCCCCGCCGACACCCCGCCGACCCCCACATGTATGGACAGTTAGTACTTGAAGCGGTGACTCTTCCCAAATCCCTGCTGCATTCCCAAGTCCCATATATGCAAAAATACACTGTCTGTACAAACACAAAAAAAAGTTCATTTTTCAATTAGAAAAGCAGCAGCCCAGCAGCATTACATACCTTCCTAGTTAGTAGTAGTTCCTTCGTTTACACGTTTTTTCATATTCTCATCACCTCTCTAGCCTGTTTGCATCACTATTCATGTTGCCTGGCCGGGGCCCACTGCCTGCCTGATTTCCTTTCCCTAGGCAAGTTAGGCAAGCAACTCACTGGCAAGTTGAAGTTGAGAACCGATCAGCCACAAGGTCACTCTGCGTCCGCAAACACAAAGAAGTCAGGGGCCCTGCCACGGCGGATCTCATTCTCAGCTGCTCAAACAGTTAAAAACAAAAAATCATCCTGCCCGCTTGTGCACGTCCATGCTGTCCTATCCACAGAGACTGCAAGAAGAATGTATGCTTCCACACGTTCCCCTATTGTGCTGCACATCATGGGGACGTGGAGGTGCTGTTGAAGCCAATCACTGGGCTCCACTAAGTCCCTTGCTGTTATTGCACCTCCTCCCCCTCGGACCTGAAACATTTGGTCCCCACTCAGGTCCGTGACTGTTCCATAAAGATGATCCCTCCGGCGCTCTTGGAACTATTCAGCTGAGGACCAGTTCCAGAGCGTCGGAGAGAATCCTGTTGTTGAGTCGCTAACTTGGAGGAGAGAGAGAGAGAAAGAGAAGACCACTGCATCTGAAGCCAGCCAGACAACTAGCCACTACACGGTTCCTGATCTGACTGCTGCTGGCCTGCCATTATCCTCACCACCGCCGATACTGCCCCGCTAGTGCCCTCAGTACTGCTTGCTGTGCTGACTGCTGTTTCTGTAAATCATTTATTTCTTTCAAGAAATAATAACTCTCAGCAGACAGCAGCAGCAGCAGCAGCAGCTGGTCAGAAGCCCACAAATCCACTGTAAACTACTGGTGCCCGGATTTTAGGAGATTTGCACCCTCACCAGAGTCAGAGACCAAGTTTTCTTAGGAATGTATGTATTTGCTTGACTTCAGTGCTTGAGTTAAATTAAATACTGATACAATTAAGGTAGGGATAGTTGGGACTGGGAGATGAGATGGTTGCTACTGACTGTTAAAGCCAAAAGGGTACTGCATAGACACAGAGCAGCAAAAATAGAAAAAGTATATGCTTGCTTGCTTTAGATGAGGTTACTAACAATTGAGATCCGGGTTTTGCGGTGTGTTTTTTTTGTTTTTATGTAGGTACTGAGATGGGATAAGGATGGACAAGCAATTCTAGTGAGGGGTAGGAGGAAACAGTGTTTAGCACACCTTTCATGGCTCCAGGGTGGAACACCAAGCTATATTCAGAAACATTAATATAGCTCTAGCGTTAATGACTTTTTACATGTCTGTCATTTTTTTAATTGACCAGATTCTGTACTCTTCCAGGTTGTTCTATGGAACAGTAATTGGGTTAGTTATGGTAAAGTTAAATGGTGTTAGTCCTGGAGGTCATGTTCCTCAGTACAGGCCACTGCCCTCACAATGGGAGTAAAAGGCAAAATGTGGGAGACCTCCTCAAATCTTACAGATTGAGTCACATATAGTAGGTCCATGGACCAGGGCTAAATGGAGAACTCCTGCAGACTGGAGGAGGGGCTGTAGGTCTTTTTCTGCCATCATTGTTTACGTTTCTATGAATCTCACTGTGGAAATAGATGCTTTCCTGTTCATAAAGTGTGATGCTTTTGGTTGGTTACATATACCAGGTGCCTCCACACATTTTATTAAGATGCACTGTAGATGCAGGGGTTGAGCTTGCCAGATTCTTTCTAATGAATTTATGTAAGAAATTCAAAATGAGCTATACCCCATGTACTGTATATACATATTCTTTCAAATGTTTTTTTTTTTTTTGTTCCCCAGAATTTACTTTTGATTTGATTTCTAGTCAGTCTGAGTACCATTTTTTTCAGTTTTACAAATGTGGTGGGCTTGTTTCTAAGCTTCCAAATGTGATTTAGCACCTAAGTATGCATTGGCATATATTTTACAAAATTGAAATACTATGTAGAAAGATTACTGGGGAGGGGGGGTGGCCCGGCCCTGTCTGTGGAGCCCCAGTCATAGAGTTTGCTGGAGGTCCCCAAAGTCCTAAAACTGGCCCTGGTAACAGGGAAAGTCAAGAAAGAAGCTCCAAAAATGCTCAACATCGATGGTGCCCCTACTCTTGACCCTGTGACAATTGCCAACACATTTAACAAAGCATTTACCGACCTTAGCAGTGCACTTCCAACAATTTATTTCGAAGAATCCAACCCAAGCTCAAGCCAAAACCTTGGGCCCACTCAAACACCCCCCCTCTCCTTTCTACTTCAAAATGGTCAACTACAACCAAGCAAGAAAGTACATTCGTAAGCTACTTGGAAAATTCAGAAAAAGCAGTGACTCACTTGACCTCAAATTTATTTCCCTTGTACTTGATGAAATCCTAGCTCCCATTACTAAGCTGCTGAACTTTTCCCTGCAGCTGGCTCAATTCCCCCAAGCTTGGAAGTCAGCCCTGGTATCTCTTGTGCACAAGAGCAGTGACTGGGCACTGCATGCCAATTACAGGCCTATTTCTATCCTTCCATCACTGTCAAAAGCGCTAGATCACATAGTCTCAGACCAGCTGGTTGACTAACTTGATAAATACAACATCCAGTGCCTGGAACAACACAGATTTAGAAAAGGGTGTAGTACCACCACAGCTCTTCTAGAATTCACCAGCTGCGTACATAGTTCACTGGACCAGGGTAACCTTGTCGGCGTGGCCTTTATTGATCTAACAAAGGCCTTTGACACTGTCAGTCACTCCCTACTACTTCAACAACTCACCTCGATAGGCCTCTCTAACCCCGCTACAAATTGGTTCAAAAGCTACCTAGCTGATTGGTACCAACAGGTAAAGATTGGAAACACCACATCTGGACACCTCCCGGTTCACTGTGGGGTTCCCCAGGGGTCTATCCTAGGACCCCTCCTCTTCAGCATCTTCCGAAATAACCTACCTTGATCATGTGACCAACGAATACTAGTCTATGCAGATGATGCTGTTATTTTTACTTCTCGTCAGAACCCTCACACCCTAAAATATCAGCTACAACATGCTTTTAAACAAACTGAAGACTGGTTCAGAGTCCACAAGATGGTTCTGAACTATAAAAAGACAAAAGTAATGCATTTTATTGATGCTAGAAGCAAACACAAAGCAACATCCCTTAACATCACTAACTGTGCAGGAGTTACACTTGAACAAGTGGAGCAATTCAAATACCTGGGGGTTACATTTGACTGCTCCCTCTCCTATGCAGAACACACTGAGAATGTGGCCAAAACAGTCAACATAAGAACTGGACTCCTGCACAAGCACAAGAAATGCCTGACACCTGAAGCCCTACAAACCGCAATCCATAGCTCAGTTGTCTCCATTATCGACTATGGATTGGTCATTTACAGCTCAGCCACTCCCACCTCACTACATAGGATAGCAGTAGCCCTCAACAAAGCCTGGAGATTGCTCATCAGTTCCCCTGGACTAATGTACACATGCGACCTTCATGAGCAAGCTGGGTGGCTACAACTTGAAAACAGGATGCAATACCAAACCTGCCTCTTAGCTAAAAAAACACTACTTGGACTTGATTCTCCTGGAGTCACAAACCTACTAAGCTTATTCATAGGGCCACACTGCACCAGGAACTCTGACCATCAGGTTCTCACCATCCCACACTGCAGAACCTCCCAAGGGCAGAGGTCATATGCCTACCGGGCACCACTTTGGCTCAATAATCTAGGCATTGAGCATGACGCCACGCAGAGATTGGGGCCTTTCAAAATCAAGCTAAGACAACACCTACTGAAGAAAAGCTCCTGTGACTGCACTTTTTAATTGCTCCCCACCCCATATCTCCTGACCCTGGTCTTACTTACCCTCAGGTTATTACCCTCTACTCGCTACTCCTACCTTGTCCTTCTGTCCCTAGTTTCCCCGTGGCCCTGCAATACTTTGCACCCTCCTGTCCCATCTCCCGTTGACTAGTCATCATGCCCCCCACTCAGTGCCCCATACTCTCCTTCTAGATGTGTGATTACCATCTTTTCCTGACAATGCCATCTCAGCTGCTACTTTTACCTGAATTATCCTTGTGTTAAAATCATCTCTGTTTCCAATTTACAATGTATTTTGTCTATGTTTTATTCACCTAGCTAGCTACTCCTAAACCCACAATGTATGTATACCCACCCTTTACGAAGTGGAACCTTTGTAAAAGACTGATCTCCTGCTCAAAGGTATTGTAATCCAAGAATGAATAAATAAATAAATAAATAAACTACATGAGCTGCACCTGAAGCCCCTTCCTCCAATTGCAGGGCAGGTGTTCCCCTATAAATGAGCTGTGCTCTGGAGAGGGTGGGATTAGGGCCCACACCCGACTCGCACAGTAGTGTATCAGCCCTGTGTCTGCCCCTCACTGCACCTCCAAGCACTGCAACCTCCTCCAGAGGGAAGGTCCCACACACATGAACACTGTATTACACAAGTCAGCACTCCTGCCCTAAAGTCCACAGACTGAAAAAGAATTTAAAGCTTATCCATCAGCTAAAATCATTTCCCCAACTGCTCAGCAAAAGAAGGTACAGGTATCTTCTCACCACAAATTTTCTACAATATTGTATTCTCCAATGGCTGTATTTTTTTTGGTTTTGTACTCTTCCGGGTTGCACCTGAAAATAGACATCTTATTACCTAGTGTGCCCACCTGGTAAAAAAAAGCTAAATAAAATAAAATATAGACAGATTTTGCATCTTGTGACCTCCAACAGGACACAGGGGACATGCTCTGAAGGTCAGAGGTGGCAAAATTCAGAGGTAACATTTGGAGGCACTCCTTCTCCCACAGGATGATGGTGAACGTATGGAACAGCCTATCAGCAAAGACAGTGGACATGAAGGGCCCTTTGCACAAATACCTATGCACCATGTATAGGCAACGCATAGACATGCCTATGTCTGTATGCCACACAGAGGGGTCCAGTGCACCCCCAGCAACATTCACTACAGGCACACTAGGGCCTTGCACGCTGGATCCCATGGACAGCCATGTTGTGCCAAGGGTGGGCCAGGGGCATACCCACACAGCACAGCATGCACAAAGGTGCTGCGCACCAGGCCGGGGTGGAAAGTGGTGCGTGACGGGGGACCCTGCTGTAAATATGTACGTGCTCCCCCACAGGTTACCAGTAGGGTGCAGTGACAATGGGATCCCCTGTACACAGCTGCCCCAGCCCACTGGGCAGCCTGGGAGTGGACATTCAGGCAAACGTTCATTGTTTATTCCCAGTAGGGTTGGCACCTTCCCAGGGTCCCCTGCTCACGCGCAGAAGGGTATCCACTATGGGGACTCAGAACACCTGCATGCCACACTCCGCTCTCTCCCCCTGCAGCCACAATCCTCCACGGCATGGCTACATGCTGGGGGGGGGCAGGGGTGCAGACAGGTGTCTGGTGATCATGAATGCCAGCCAGCATACGCCTGTCTGTGAGTGCGGGGCAGCATGGGCAATTTACACATGTTCCACGCATACATCCAGCCCATTCGTGAATAGGGCCCAAACACAGTACAAGCCATCAAGGTACATCTGGAAGAATTTCTGTTTGCTAAAGGAATTTCAGTGTACCTTAGGGGGCTACCCAGAAGACTTTTTAAAGACTTAAGATGTACTGAACAGTGAGTACCTTTACTGAAAAAAAAAATTCAGGTTTATGGCTGATCTTGCATGATAAAATATACTTAGACGAGAATATTCAGAGCAGTTGTGCATGGCACAACTGAGTTGCACCAGCTCAAGTACAGAGATGCAGCGAGGAGATATTCAGCGGGAGCCATGGCACAGTGCAAAACCCATTGGCCCGGATATTCAAACTGTGCCAGGCTGTGGTGCAAGCTTGGGCGCAGCTCAACTTGGCTGTGCAGGGGTGTGGCCTGGGCGATATTCAAAGGAGCTTTGCCATGGCTCAGCAGCTTTGAATATCATACTCTGGCCACCCCCAGTGTCCATGGAGCAGTGGCACTGCGCCAGCGCAAGTGGTCAGAGTGGAGCATGGAGATGCACTAGTGCAAGTTCCATTGTGCCATTCACAGCACCAGTGATTTTCAAAAGTTGACATGCAAATGGGGCCATAATTTATAGCGTACATGGGGCCATTGCATGTCGTTATGGCCCCATTGCATCTGAGTCGCCGATCCATCCACGACTTAGCGCTGGCACCCTGCCAGGCAGCAGCCAGTGGGGACCGACGCCCCCTGCAACCCGATCACGGGCATCTGTAACAATAAAAAACCCCGTCCTATATGCCTGGTGGTCCAGTGGACCTCTATGTGCCCGATCGTGGGCATCTGTGTAATAATAGAAAAGCTTCCGCCCTATATCCCTGGTGGTCCAGTGGTACGATTTCTGCCCGATCGAGGGCATCTGTATTAAGTAAAACCCCATCCTAGATCCCTGGTGGTCCAGTGGACCGATTTCTGCCCGATCGCGGGCATCTGTATTAAGTAAAACCTCATCCAATATCCTGGTGGTTCAGTGGTACCCCCCACCGCCCACTGGGCCCACCACCCGCTCCCCGTCAGCGGTGGGCGGCAGCACCCACCGCCTGCTGCCCACGCCCACTGACTGACACCTCGGTAGGGCTGCACTCCATTGGTTCACAGTGTGAGCCAATGGGCATGCAACCATCCCTACTACACTTTCCAGATATGCAGAATGATTTATCTGGAATGTGTAGTATGGTATGGGCTGCCGCCCATTGGCTCACGAGCTGTGAACGCAGCGACCGTGAGTGTCGAACAGTGGAGTGACGAGCGACAGCGGTGGGATGCGCCCGCCGGCTGATGGGGAGTGGGGTGGGAGAACTCAAACCGATGAGGAGAAGGCTACTGGACCACCAGAAATGAACGATGAACCTATAACTGAAATGCCGTGATGTTATCGATCCCTCTTCCTCTGAGACAGGGTTTGCAACTACTGGGCTCTTCGTCGAGGCAATCCGATCACAGGCCACCGAACATCTCGATTTTTTTTTACAAATGCCGCGATCAGCAGGCATGGGGAGGCGCAGCCAGGTGTAGCCGAAACTTGGGTGGCCACCCACAGGTGGCAGCTGCCGTGTTGCGCCCTGCAATGTGGCAGCTCACCTGTGGGTGGCCATCAGTTGTTCCTTTTTTTTGGCTTAACTTTGTGCTGGCGCAAGTAGGGGTTGCGCATGCATGGCTCTGCACATCCCGGGCTGAATATCGGGCTGTGCAGGTTATGCATGGGCATGCCCCCCACCTGTGCCTGCATACATTACTGATGTGCTCCGATGCATCGGGATTTGTGCAGCGCACTTTTCCCTTTTGAATATCATGCCGGGGTGCATCAGTGGGTTGTGCATGGCGCAACCCTTTTGAATATCTGGGCCCTTGTGCCAATGTGCAACTATAATATATGCAGCACAGGTGCAGGGGCATTCCCACGAATATGCAACACAATGGTATATTCAACCATGAAGCCATGGTGCAAGTGTGGAGCAACTTGAAGATGTGCCGACCAGACTTGTTCCTATAAAAACAGGGCGCAAACACACAGACAGCTATTGCGCCAAGAGTGAGAGCGAGGGAGAGATAGGGAGACAGACAGACAGAGAGACAGACAGACACAAGAACAGACACAGAGGGAGGGAGAGAGAGAGACAGAGAGGTGATGTGGGAGAGGGAGAGGGGGCAGAGAGACAGAGAGAGAGGGGCAGAGCGAGAGAGAGAGACAGACAGACACACACACACACACACACACACAGAACAACAGTGTACCAGTGTGGCACACAGACAGCAGTGAACTGCCCAGGAGGACACTGGACTGACAGAGGGATAGAGAGTGCACCGTTCCTGATGGAGACGGTAGTGAGGGGTGTGAGGAGGCCGGAGGAACAGCTACATGGCAAATGAAGGGCCCATTGGCGGTATGCCCAACACAGGTGGTACCGTGCCCGCATCACCTTTGAGAACTATAGTGACACAGAGATCGTGGGCTGGTACCACCTGAACAGGGCCATTCTGAGGCAGTTTTGCAAGCTGTGCAGTGAGGAGATGCAGGCACCCACCAGATGGAGCCACACCATGTCCGTGGAGACCAAGGTGATCGCCGTCATGTGCCTGCTCACCACAGGCACCTTCCAATGACCAACAGAGGACACCATGGGCATCACCCAGTCAGCCACATCCCACCTCCTCACACAGTTCTTCAATGCCCTGCTGCCACATGCTTCGGAATTCATCCATTTCCCCAGCACACAGGCGAAGCGTTCAGCAAACATGTAGGACTTCTACAGGGCAGTACGCATGCCTGGTGTGATTGGGGCCATTGACTGCACCCATGGGGGTATCCACATGCCACCTGGCCTGAGGGAATGACGTACATCAACAGGAAAAGGAGCCCGAGTATCAAATGCCAGGTGGTGTGCGATGCCATGGGGCAAATCATCACTGTCTGCTCACACACCCTGGGAGTGCACATGATGCATTCATCTGCCACAGCTCTGTGCTATGCCACAGGTTTGAATGTGGGGATATCTTCACGGGCCTCCTAGTGGGTGAGTATGGCATGGGCAAGGGGCCCTGGGCATAGCAGACCTGGGGTTGGGGGTGGGCAGGGTGTGCATGGTGGCATGGGCACCAGGGACAGGCAAGAGGAGCAGCACAGAATAGCATAGGGCTAACTATGTCATTCTCCACACAGGTGACAGCAAGTACCTGCTGAGGCCCTGGCTGCTTACCCCCTACCGGCAGCCAGTGTCCCCAGCAGAGGAACGGTACAACGAGGCACACGTTAGCATGTGCAATATCATCTAGCACGTCTTTGGCATGCTGAAGGCACAATTCCGTTGCCTAGACAGGTCAGACAGTGCCCTACAGTACAGCCCCTCAAAAGCCTGTGGCCTATTCCTGGCCTGCTGCATACTGCACAACAATGGCCATTGACCGTGGGATAGCTGTCAAGGCAGATGAGAGCAACAGTAGTGGGAACAACAGAGACAATGGGCCAGAGGGTGGTGGACAGCCACCCCCTGGGTGGAGGGGCCCCCCGACTCCAGCAGCAGGCACAACGCCACCACAACACAGTATCACTGGAACACTTTGGCGAACGCAGGTAGGTGGTGCGGTACACATGCATGGGCCACACAGACAAGTACAGCACACATGCAGGGACGTGCACGGCAAGGGGCATGCACACACAGAGGCACGATGCAGGGATAGGGGAGTCAGTGGCACACAACCACACACAGCAACACACACACACACACACACACACACCCACCCAGGTGTTGGAATGTGGTGTGGATCAGACACATGGACACCAGTGCACAGGCACAGCCAGTGCTAGACTGTCCTCATATCATGCCCACACTACACAGTCCAGCGGCCGGACATGCACACACACATGCAGCATGTGGCACGACACACAGGCACACCACAATTGGTATGGTGCACACATTCCGCCCATGGGCGCACAGGACATCAGCCGCAGACAGCGGTCAGGGCAGCATGCAGATCAGGGCAGCCACAAAGTACCATGGCCACCACAGCCACGGGGCAGCTGTGCCAGGGCCGATTGGCAGCCACAGGCTGTTCATCAGCCGGGGGGGTGTCCAATAGCCCCTCAGGGGTGGAAGCGCAGGACCACGACCATGTCCTCGCGGGTGTGTGCAGGCGCGCAAACAGGTGAGCCCCAGGCATGCCTGGGATGCCTACATCTGAGCCCGGCATCGACTGTGATGGGGTCGCCCAACACCGGTTCCGTGGGGTGGACAGCACACTGTGGGGGGTCTCTTGTGCACAGCTATGCCCTGTGGCATCCAGCAACGTAAAGCCATCTGCACTGGCAATGTGATCCAAGGATGCAGTCATGGCCTCTTGCATGCATTGCATCATCTCCAGAATCTGTGCAGTGCCCCAGTCCTGCTGCTTTGCTAACTGGCACACCTCTGCATGCAGTGCACATACCCCAGTGGTGAGCAGCACCTGTTGCTGAATGGACGCACGCAGCAGCCGGGTGTGCTCAGCCAGACAGTCCACATCCTGGGGCTCCTGGGCGGGACGCCAATCATCTGGGGATTGACCTGCCACACTGCACAGCCCCCCCTCTCTGGTGCACAGTGGGATCTGCAGGGGGAATGGATATGGCAGGTGCATTGGTGGTGGAACCTATGTCTGGCTGTCCGGTGGCACCCGCAGCCTGCTGCTGTCTCCCGTCTGGCCGCTGTATACCACCCTGCACCTGCACGGCTACACCACCACCAATGCAGGCACATCTGTGGCAACGTAAACCACCACACCTGCAGTGGTGGCAGGCAGATGTGCTGCTGCTGGCATTGTGCTGGGCACAGTAACTGGCAGTGCCACCAGCAGGGATGACACGCCCACAACATCGCCCATGCTGTCCGGGAGGGTGTGGAAGTCATCATCGGAGTTGGATCCCGCTCTGATCTGTGTCTCTGCACACAGGACACCAAGGCTGGCATCCTGCAGGATCACATCCAGGGCCTCATCCAACCCTAGGTCAAGGATGCCCACAGGCACCGTGGTGATGATCTGCAGCCTGTTGGGCCAATGGATGCCGGTGGATGCTGATGGTCCATCCTTCAGGGCTGTACTGGTGTCCACGAGTGCTGCTGCTGCTGCAGGTGCCCCATCCTCTGCACGGTGGCATGCTGGTGCTGCAAGAGAAGGATGGCATGTCAGTGATGCACTGCCCACATGTGCCCCCCTGTACACTGCTGCCACATGTGTCCTGCAGCATGGCATGTGCATGGGTGTGCACATGTGCACATGACATGCAGGACGGCCGTATGCACACCAGCACGCCTGTGTACGCACCCTCTGGACCACCAGCTGTGCGTGGCTGACATACAAATCATGCAGTGATGGGATGCCACCTGTCTGGAAGCCTCCTCCACGTTCACCCTCCACTGAGGTTCGGCGGATGGTAGCTGCCACCAACTCCTCTGTTGGCATCAGTGTAGGTGCATCCACTGGCCCTCCTCCGGTGGCATTCCGGGATGATCTGATTACTGCCACCTTCTCCTTTATGTGCCTCCTGTCAGTTCTGACCTTCTTGCGGCACTCCTGTGCTGACCTCTGGTGGCTGCCGTGCTGGTTGACATAGGTTGCCATCTCCTCCCATTAAAACTGCCCTGTCCTGTGGTGTGCCTGTGCCACTGCTCAACAGGGCCTCCCTGTCGAGGTAGGCCTTGAACAGGGCATCCGTCTCACCCTTAGTGAAGTTAGGCCTGCGCTTCTGCAGGCCCCCAATCCTTGCCCTCCTTCTGTGCCGACATGTTGCAGCATGTGAACAAGGACAGCACAGTGTGTCAGTGGCTGCATCTCCCTGGTCTGTCCCACCTTGCAGTGCTGTCTGCTCACAGTGTGCTGCTGCTGCGGCATCCACCACTTACCTATCAAGGTTGCATTACCGGTACATGGCCTGTGCTGTTCCGTGGCGCATATAAGGTGTAACGCATGCAAATGAGGTTGTGCGTAATGGTAATGACATGCTAATGCACCTCACTGTGCCACGCATTGGCTGATGAGCTCATCTGCATGTGACATGTGAATATCGAGAAGTTGCGCTGTGTGCAATGGGATTGCATCAGAACAAGCCGGGGTGCAATGCCCGTGCATGTGTGGTGCGCGGGCCTGCAGTGCACTTGCGTGGAATGCTGTCATGCTGTCAGTCATGCACCACAAGTGGACAGCGTGATGCATCGCCACTGCACATGGCTGGCTACACACATGGTCGCATATGATGGCACGTGCCCTATCGCGCACGTGCGCACTGTGCACTGGTGGGTGACCTCTGACCCCTGGGTTGCCTCCGTGACCCCCTGGGCCACGCCTACTGTGCATGTCCAGCACTGCGTGATAGCCGGGCACTGTACATTCTCCCACGCATTGCATATCCGACACTTGTGGTGGCCACGTGTGCCTGTACCTGCCATTTCGCCACCAAACCACGTGACAGCCATGGAGCAAGGTCAGGGACGCCATGCCTGTAATTGGAGTGACCTGGAGGTCATCAACCTCATTGCCTGTGTTGAGCCCTACAGCCCAACAGCTATTTGGCCAGGTGCCCTTGCAGCAGGCCAGGGGCAGTGTGTGGCAGGCCATTTCTGTTGGCCTGGAGAGGAGAACAGGGGTTCCAAGGACAGCAGAGCAGTGCAGACACCGCTATGGTAACCTGATGTGGAGGGACCCTGACTGGTTCTGGAGGTTACAGGCACACATCAGCTGTGGTGCAGTGCCACAGCCAGGTACATCTACCCATGTGGCACATCTGCCCTGGTGCTGTACTGTGGTGTTGGCTTTGCTGCCTGGCATGCCCTGCAGTGGGGTACACTGTCATCATGTGCATCACTGAGTGGCAGTGCCAGCTGCTACTTGCATTGTGATGCAGCCGTGCTGGCGTGTGGGACATGTCGGGCAGGGGCACACCCTGTGCACAGCGGCTGTGGGGGGGGCAGCTGGTGTGGTCAGGTACTGATGTGCAGCTGTCTTCTTTCTATTCACAGAGCTGGAGGACTGCAGGTGGGCCAGGGCAGCAGTGGAGTGCAACCAGGCAGTGCACCTTGATGGGGGCAGACCTGTGCAAGCAGCACCACAGGGGGCAGGTAAACACTGTCATGGTCCTTCCCACTGTACATGGGGGGTGGTGATGGGGAGTGGGTGCAGGCATGGCTGCCTGTGCCATGTGCCGTGGCAGCTGTGTGTGTGTCACACTGTGTGTGGTGCATGCCACTGTGGTGCGTCCATTGGACACATATGCCGGCTGTTGGTGGGGTGGACGTGCGTCTGGCTGCCACTGTTATTGCTGCGGTACTGCCGGTGCAGTGTGCCATGTGACTGTCGCTGTGCAGTCGTGTGGCCATTGTGTGGTGGGGAACACCTTGATGCAATGCCATGGTGTGCCGTGTTGCTGGCTGGCTGGCGTGTCCACTCCAGGCCCTCCAGGGGTGTGTGGTCCCACTGCCCATTGCGCACTGTGGGTGGGCATGGTTCCTTGGGCCATTGTACTGGTCACCTGTCTTGTGCCTAGCAATAGGTGTCTGGCATCCAGTGTGGAGAGCGCCATGAAGAATGCTGAGCCATCTTATGTGGCAGACACTGTTGGTGGTCTCCAGTATCCTGGAGGTGGTCGTTGCCACACGAAGAATGTTGACGGAAAAGCTGAGGGAGCGATGGTTTCGCAAGTGCCAGGATGGGCCACCACTGATGTTGCTGTTCTTTGCCTGCTTCCCCTATTGCACCTTCCCTACAGTCCTCCCTCCCACTGTACAGTCCCTGTTCCCTGTCCCCTTCCCTTGCTGTACCTACCCTTTCCCAGCCCCTGTTATATTTGTAAATAGTTACCTGTTATATGAATATTTTCTGACATACCGACCTGTGTCCATGTCTGCTTTGCAGGTGGCATGTGGCGCCATGTTGCAGTGGCCCTGTGTCTGTCCAAGTTGTGTGCATGGGAAGGTGTGAGCGTTGTGCTTCTGTGGTTCCCTGCTGTGTGCTGTGATGTGTCCCACTGAGGTGGTGTCTATCCCCTGGGTCGGGGGCTGTGCATTGGGGTGCCCATGGGGCGGTAGTCAGGGGTGTGTGGTGGGTGGGTGCGTTGTGGTGGCTCACGGCCATGGTCATTGTTTGAATACTGTCTGCACACTGTGTTGGGGTCCTCTGATTGGTGTTGAGTGGCCTGTCCCATGTGGTCTGCCAGGCTGCCTGCATTTTGGCTCATTCAGTGCCTGCTGTGTGGACTCCCTGTGTGCCTGTGTGGCGTGTGTGTGCTTGGCTGCATGGACCTGGGTGTGGCCTGCCGTGGTCTCGTGGTGGGGGAGCATGGTCAGCGACCTGCCTGGGGGGGGTGGGGGTTCCCTTGGCAGCCCTCCATTGGCACCTCCTGTCGCCTGCTATCCATTCCACCATTGTGTTCTGAGGTCTAGTGTCTGGGTGCCTGTGTGTGCCCTGCTGTGTCCTGCTGGTGGAGGCCTCCTGTGGCTGCTGTCACTGTGCCTCCCTGGCTCTGTCCCTGGGTCTGTTCTCTGTGCCCTGCCCCCCTCTGTTGCTGTGCTGCTCTGCACTGTCAGGGTTGCGCTGCTGCATCTCTGTTTGTGCCATGGCGCACCTCTGTTTGCACCTTGGCACAACTCTGCCATATTCAGCTGCATTGCACTGGCACTGTTCAGCCTGCGCAACCTCTGAATATGACTCCAGTTGTGCCATGGTGCATCGGATTTGCACTGCGCCAGACTTTGGGGCATTTCTGAATATCTGGGCCTTAGTGTCAAATTACTAGAAATTCTTTGTATGACTGCAAGAATTTTATCAGTTACACTAACTGTCATTTTTCTTGTATAACATAAATGAAAGTTTATTGCAAGTACACACAAGAATTTTGCAAGATCACAATGTATGTAAAAGTGCTCTTCTGTATGCAAATCAAAAATATTGGCAGCAGAATGAAGGCATTTCCTTATAAAAATGTAAAAAATGTGTAAGAATTGATCAGGTTTACTGCTTGCTTGTCATGCTTATGTACTTTTTTGCAAGACCGTTGAACAAAGTGGTGTCAGCGGTTCAGTAGACTGCATGCCCTCCTCTGGGGCCAGAAGGTTTTAGGTTTATTCCCACACCAGCAGCATGTAAAACCAATGCAAACACTGTAGTGCTGTAACCCACACACAGTTTTTCTTGCATCTCATGATATTGGCAAAAAATATTTGGTTGCATTTCCATCAACGCTTATTTGAAGTATGTCACTGTGATTGCGGATGCATTTTATGTAAGTTTATTACTTTTTTTGTTAATTGTGCATTTGGCCCAGGTCAAGCCTAAAAAACAGACCTTTGATTGAGTACTTTTAACCTTAAACAAATCCTAAATAAATCAATCAATCAATAAATCAATTACTTTTGCTTACATTTTTCATGCAAATAAATTGTCACTATCCTTGTATATTCCTCGCATAAAGTTCCTACATAAAATCTTGCATGTGCCTTCCATATGCTTGCATATATCCTTGCATGTGATACCAATCACAATACTTGCAGTTTTCTCCTTGTTTTCGGTACTGATAGGGATCCCCTGCAAATTACTGCATATCTGCACAGCTCATGTATTTATCCCTGCTTATGAAGTAGTGGTGAGGTGGATGGGGACGTGATGGGCCTAGAATCCCTTTCAAGGCCAACCTTTAATTGCTATGTTACTATATTGCTTTCAGGTCAAAGTACATTCTAAGAAATCATAGTTTGTCTTGGGTGAAGTGCAAAGGTTACTAACCTGGCCTTTACAGAATGCCTTTATCTCATCTGCTGTGACCTCTTGTCCTTCCTTCAGGCGCAGACAAGCACAGACCTCTTCTCCCATCCTTTCATCCTTCACGCCAACCACCTGCCCAAACAAATGTCACATTTAGAGATGTACTCTACGTTATGTTCTTAAGATTCCCTGAAATTATCCCTACACTCCTACAGTGATGGTGGAAGAGACTGGGATGACGGTGGTTGTGAGATCACCAAAGCTATTAATGCCTATAGTGCCTCCTGCAGGGAGAGGCTGGGACTGCAATAACTATAACAGGCCCTTAATTATAATACTTCTATGCCATGGTATACAGCGACTCCTGCAGGGAGAGTATGAGATACCCCAAATCCAATGCTCTTATAGCATGACATAGAGACTGCTGCTTGGAGATGCTGGGACTGGAGTAGCTCTGAGATCCCTCATAGTCAGTGCTCCTACCAGTGTTTCAGTGCTCCAAGTCAATGCTTCCTGCTGGGAGAAGACAGGACTGGAGTAGCTGTGAGCTCTGTCATAGTCAGTGCTAAGGTTCTGTGGCTCTTGCTGGGAGAGGCTGAGACTAGAGTAGCTGTGAGCTCCCACACTGTAAGTACTCTTACTCCTTCAGTGTCAGTACCTTCTGCTGCATTATTCCTAGACACTGCTACAGTGATATCTGTCACAGAGGACAGAGGAAGATATGACTTCTCAGCATCAGTACTGCCCAGTATTAAAGCTCTACTAAACACAAAGATTTCAGCTTTTGGCCTTTTTATGCTGTTTCTAAGCTTACCATGTATGGTGCCACCCATCAGAATAAAGTACATTATTATCCCAATATCATAGAGTGAAAGAACTGCCTTGCAAAAGGCGTTAAGGGAATTCTGCACACTTGTATAAAGAATTCAGATTCTTGTGTGTGCCTGTCAGCAGGTGGCATGTACTGTATGTGCTTTTGTTTCTGAAATCATTTGCCACAGAACTGTCATATATTTTCTGACACTGACAACTATAATTTATGCCACATATCACTCTGTTGTTTTTAAATTAACTATATATAGGTCACGTGATGACAAGGTGAAGGGCAGCAGCAACCTCCCGTAGCTCCACAGCTCCACTTCATTAAATACTACTTTCTAATATATTTCACCATAAATAGTGTGCCTTATCTACATCCTAAGATCACTAGAATCTCGCAGTGGACAGCTGTCTGTCTAAAATGGATGTTTTCATGAAGAAACCGACACAGAGACACTCGCCACCAATGACGCCAGAAAAGGAGCAGGCCGCGAAGAGGCCTAGGCACCAGCAATCGAGAGACAGTAAAAACCCAGCCTCCGCTACTGCTCTCTCAGAGGAGAGATTTCTGGAGGTAATGAGGCCGTTCCAAGAGCATATTTCAGAGACGGCAGAAGACATGCAGCAGATCAAAACCTCAGTGCAGGCCCTGAATATGAGAGTGGGAGACTCTGAAGTTAAGATTACTTCATTAGAGAGAAAGCAAGACAAAAATGATTCGACGATCACACAGCTCGGGAGAAGACTAAAAAGACTTGAGGAGAAGTTAGAAGACCTGGAGGGGAGGAGTAGGAGAAATAACCTATTGATATTTGGTGTGCCTGAAAAAGAAGAAGGCTCGAATCCGATTTTATTTCTGCAGAAATTCTTTGAAAAGATAGCGGGCCCTTCTCCAAATGGAGCCATATGTTATCGGCGAGCACAGCATCAGGCTTTCGTCTTCCCCAACTCCCCCCCCGACCCTTATCTGCCGCCTGCTCAGTTTTCTAGATAAACAGCATATCCTGGCTAAAATTAAGAATCTACAAGAAATACTCTGGGAAGGACACCGGCTTAGGATTGAGCAAGACCTGCCCCAGTCGGTCAGGGCGAAACGGCAAGAAATGCATCCTATCGTCTCTAAATTGATTGCAGCTGGTAAACCCTTCAGAATGCGATATCCTGCAGTGCTTCAGATCAAACACCAAGACAAATGGATCTCTCTGGAAAACAAAGAGCAAGCTCTGACGGAGCTCCAAGAATTACTCCCAAACCTGTTTAAAGGAATGGAATGAGAAAGAGGGTTATACTGCATCTGACGAAAGACTGTAGTGACAGAGTTTTGGTAAATGAGATCTTTGAGGGCTTACTCAATAGTCATCAGGACATTAAATTAATGCGGAAATTCAGCAAGTGGTCAGTGTCTTACAGGTAATAGCTATGGGAGGCCACTGAAAGTGTTCTTGGACTACTCATCATCGAGCACTAAGGGAACTGTTCCTGGAGCCAGGCCTCTTCCTGGATGTGCATCTTGAAACTTATGCTGATCAATCAAGGGCTTCAATTTCTTTTGGCTATGAAGGATTGTGACCGGAGATGCGTGGGAATACTCTGACTGCTGTGGCAGGGTCATGAACCCGGAAGAAATGCCGCAAATAGTATCACCCACTAGATCCTTTTGCGTTTTATTCCGCTCTTTGCCGGTGGAATTGGCTGCCCTATTCCCTCATGAGTTTCGCCTTATTATGAGATGAGAATTTTGTTCCTGTTACAAACTAATTTAGACCTTTTCCCTATTACCCAGAGGCACGTCTGAATGGAATGTGCAAACGGTGGGGAAGAGCAAATGGGACTGATCCAGTATCAACCTTGGGAGCGGCGAGTGCTTCACGGGACACTTGGGCCACTTGATGGCCTCCATGGTTTTCGCCTGAGACACATAGTGACCGGAGGCATGGGGGACTACTGTA
Source organism: Neoceratodus forsteri (assembly GCA_016271365.2). NCBI lineage: Eukaryota > Metazoa > Chordata > Ceratodontiformes > Ceratodontidae > Neoceratodus > Neoceratodus forsteri. The sequence continues at coordinate 451,518,481 of JADMNL010000024.1, forward strand.
ACTGCATTAACTGAGTCCAGCTATCGAGAACATTGTTAATTACTACTTGGAGACTTATTGTGTACCATTAACCTCTTATTTCTTTCTTTCAGTGTTATTACCTTGCTCCTCCCACTGTTATCCCCTATTAGGGGATTTCGCCAGGATGAAGCTAGCGATCCTAAAACCCTTGGAATTATTATGCAGGGTTATGATCTGCCTGCTCTGATTATCTAATGTTTCTATTCAAATCTTGGGAAAATTAGATCTTCTAATATACTTGGGTTGGGCACACTTTTTGTTTAATGGGGGGACGGGGAGCGGGGGGGCATGATGTGTATCACTCTGTGGAAAGACATTGCGCACCGTGGTGATTTGGGAGTGGCAGTTCCTGGGAACTGGGGGAGAACATAGGGGATAAAGGAAAATGTTTTGTTTGTTAGGGGAGGGTATAATAGGAGAAATAAGGGCAATAGATATTGAAAAGGGTTCTTTGAGGGAGGTGGGGAGGTTGTCAAGTGTGGCTAAAGCGGCTGATGCTGCATATCATGGGACAGGATATCTTTCTAATTCCAGCCGTATTGTTGGGGGTAAGTAAGGGTGCAAATCCTCAAAGTAATATATCTGCTGGCAATGACCAATCAATGCAAGGTTATTAGTTGGAACATTAAGGGCGCCCAGGACAAGGGCAAAAGTCTGGTTATCCTCAAACATCTGCAGGAATTAAAGGCAGGGATAGTTTGTCTTCAGGAAACGCACATGAAACATGAAGATGCCCAATTGTTTGTCAAGGCCTGGGTAGGACAGGCCTTTGGCGCTGGGAGATCTAGTAACAGTGGAGGAGTGATCATTCTCATAAATAAAAATATCCCCTTTATATTAAAGAGGGAGAAATACGACCTCAATGGGAGATATATTATTTTGCTGGGTAGTATAGAGTCGAATCCAGTTCTACTGGGTGCACTATATGGCCCAGAAGGAGAAGCCCCTGAATTCCTTATTCATTTATTAAGTATGGCAGTCACTAATCCACTGGATAACAACTATATTGGGAGGGGACTGGAATGTGGTGCCAGACACGCGATTGGACAGATCTGACCTTCGGAGGTGGGGACTTTCCCCATCACAGAGAGCACTGCATGATCTAATGAATGGTGCAAATATCCTAGATGTATGGCGGGTGCTGCAACCTACGGAGCGCCAATACACGTTTTACTCTCCCCCCCCATAAATCACTATCCCGAATTGATTTTATCTTATTAAGTTCCCACTCACTCCCAAATGTGGTAGGCTCCGAAATTCATGAAAGGGTCATATCTGATCACTCGCCTGTCTCACTAACACTTCATTTTGGGAAAGGACATAGGAAGGAATTTGTTTGGAGGCTTAATAACCAGCTGCTCCAGAAGTCTGAGACCATACCGCAGATAAGAGATTTCCTTACCAACTTTCTTTCAATAAATAGGGGTTCAGTTTCGAGAATTGACATAGTCTGGGCGGCAGCAAAGTGCGCTTTGAGAGGGGAGTGCCTACGCTTGGCGTCCATTAGATCCAGGTTACACAAAGCCCAGCAAGATAATTTGCTCTCAGACATCCGGAGGTTGGAAGCCACCCTCAATAATAAGTCCCCCGAAGCTGAATGGGCAACACTTCATAGATTGCAGGCCCAGTACTCAGCCCTAATTAATCAGAGGGCAGAATTGTCACTGAGGCGTACCAAAATCAAATACCTTGACGCCAGGGAAAAAGCTGGGAAGTTGCTAGCTCTGAGGCTTAGGCAGATAGAGGCTTCATGCTTCATTGCTGGTCTTAAAGTGGGTAGTCAACTTATAACGTCACCCAGAGAAGTGGTGGAGGAGATAAAGAATTACTACACGAGACTGTATTCAGTCAATCAGGCAGACCGTTCCAAGGCTCAGACCATCCTCAATTATCTAGCCTCAATAGAGTTACCGGCAGTGCCCCCTCAGAGTGCCAATGCATTGGGTAATCTGATAATGGTACAGGAGGTTACACAAGCCATCCAGCAACTTGCAATGGATAGAGCGCCGGGACCAGCTGGTCTCTCTAATAACTTGTACAAAGCTTGTACGCTAGAACTTGCCCCCCTGCTTACAGATGTTTTCAATCATTGGCACTCGGAGGGTATGTCAGAGGATAGTTTTTTAAAAGCGTTGATTACTCTCATCCCCAAACCGGGGAAGGACCCCCTTAATCCCGCCAGCTACCGACCTATCTCATTGATCAACTCTGACATCAAGATCTTAGCGAAGATCTTGGCCAACAAATTAAGCCTGGTTTTAGCTACCCTTATTGGGCGGGAGCAGATTGGTTCATGGTGGGGAGATCATCCGTTGACCACATGCGGAAGATCATGCACATCCTCTCGGCATCCAGGGACTCCGACTCCACAGCGGTGTTGGTGTCCCTGGATGCTGAGAAGGCCTTCGACATGGTCTCTTGAGACTTCTTATTCCTAGCAATGGCACAATATGGCCTCCCAACTGGATTTATTAAATGGGTTCAGGTCCTATATTCCTCCCCATCTGCACAGGTTTGGTGCAATGGCACCCTGTCTGGCCCTTTTCGGCTCCAGAGGGGGACAAGGTAGGGGTGCCCTCTATCCCCTCTCCTGTTCAATCTTTATTTGGAGCCCCTCCTCAGGAAAATAACTGCCTCCTCTCAAATTAGAGGTATTAAACTAGGGGAACAATGGTACACCCTGTCCGCCTACGCGGATCACTTGCTGATACATATTGAGGAGCCGGTAATCGGGATTCCAGTGCTTCTGAGGCTGATTAAGTCTTTCGGAGAGGTCGCCCATTACAAGCTTAATGTATCCAAATCTAAAGTTTTTCCCCTGAATGATAGGACCACCCGGGTGACCATATATGGCACCAGTTTGGAATGGGCACCAGATACTCTTACCTATTTAGGTATTCATGTGGCCAGAGATCTCCCCACCATGATGAGATTGAACCTTACAGAACTACTCAAGGTTATTAAATCGGAGCTGGAAAGATGGGACAATCTTCCGCTTACATTATGGGGGAGATCTAACATAGTAAAAATGAATGTTCTGACCAGGGTTCTATATCCGGTCGGGATGTTAGGGTGTTATCTTCCCAAAAAGTGGTTTAACTACTTGCAGGCAATTATAAATGCCTTTCTGTGGAAGGGCAAAAAAGTTAGACGAACATACCATAAACTTACAGGGCCCAAAAGACAGGGTGGACTAGCATTACCCTCTTTCTTCACCTACTACTGTGCCCATCACCTTAGCAGAGTAGCCCACTGGCCAAGAGTAGGTTTAGAAAATGAAAATCAGGCATATACTCCCCTGTGGCTGGACATAGAGAAGTCACTAATATCCCAGTTCCAGGGTAAGCTCACCTCTTTGATTTATGTCAGCCCCTCGAAGCTCCCTAGTAAATTGAAAAATACCCCCATAGGATGGTCAGTCCGGGCCCTCCAGCAAATACAAACATTTCTTTCATGCAACTGGCATGCATCCTTGGAACAGCCTATTGTGGGTAACCCCCATTTTCAAATAGACCATAAACCCATATCGCCCACATTCTGGCCGCTTCTGACCGATAAGAAGGTCGCTGATTTCTTTGAGAATGACCAATTGATATCATTCTCAACTTTTCGTACACGTTATCCAGTTTCAGTTACGGATTTTTTCAAACATAGGCAGGTCGTAGAAGCGATCAAAAGCCATATGGGGAGGGGCGACACCGACTGGTCGTACACGGAGAAATTGAACAAGCTCTTGCAGGCAGCGGGTGAATCGCACGCAGTGTCCAAAACTTACAAAGAGTTACAGGCTTTGGATGTTAGCCTACCCCGGGGGATCGGCTATTACTGGGCCCAAGAGTTATCAATTTCACCTGACGCTACGATTTGGGGACGGGCTTGGAGGAACAATTATACCTTAGTCAAACAGGACAGGTTACGAATGATACAGTTCAATATTATGAATAACTTATATTTCACACCAGCTAAATTACATAAGGTGGGGCGCGCCCCTTCTCCTGTGTGCACCAGGTGTCGCCTCGCCCCTGGCTCTCTATATCATATGTTGTGGGGCTGTCCACTGGTCCAGACCTTTTGGCAGGCTATCAAACAACTGCGGGATCCGTGGCTCAGTCTTGATTCCCTCTTTACCCTGGAAATATGTCTATTATATTTGTTGCTGAGGGATACTCCCAGAACTAAGATGGCATATATTGCTTTAGTCTCGGCAGTAGCCAAACTTATCATTATGAGACATTGGAAGGAGGAAATACGGTTGTCTGTGAGGGAGTGGTATAAGGAGATGCTCACTGCTTTGCAACTAGAAAAGCATATCCTGCATATGGGTAACCAACCGCACTTATATCAGCCCAGATGGGGCCCCTTGGAGGCCTTGCTTATTGCCTATAATCCACATTGACCCAAAGTTAGTGGATCTTTTGCTCAACAGGTGGAACCCAATGTGGCAACTATGCTGGAAGAATACGTACACACTTGACGTGGGGGAGGGTAGAGGGGTAAATGGGGGGTATGGATTTATTGGAAGAGGGTGTGGGGTTATTAGATTGGGATAAAGTAGTGGACTTTAGCATAGATATGATTATTTTAGCCGATGTAACCACAAGGCTATTATGGCATGTTCCATGTTCTTATGTAATAATGCTTATGCCTAGCAACCCATTGTGTATTATGGATGTTGTTGAAAAAGTGAATAAAGTATACTAAATTATAAAAAAAATTAACTACATATGTAGTAATATTTTTTACCATTTGTGATAGGGTTTCATAAGCTTTTCAGAGACCTCTTTTCTTTTTTTTTTCATTTGAAAAGTCTGTTGCAACAGCAATTTTATTTCTCCAATTTCTCTGTTATTTTCCCCTGCTCTCTGTTCCCCATTAAACTGGAAGGCCGCCAGTTTAATGTTCTCCCTGTCCCTACTACTCGGGTCTCTGAATTTCCAGCTTGTAACTCCTGTTACTGAGCAGGTTCCCCTCTGACAATGTGTACCTAAAATGAAAGAAGACGAGTAAAAATTTTGTATTAGGTACCAAGAAAACATATGTACTGTAGCGAGTGGTTTGTAACAAACGCTGTGTAGCGCTCCAGCTCAACCACTCGGTTTTTGAGAAGAAAATATTGGGACATGTTTAAGTCATTTAACAAATAGAATGTATCTAGGAGTTAGATAATCCTTATAACAGTGTAGTCAGGAACAGTGTTGTACCTTGTGTAGCTTGAACTGTTCGTTTTTGATAAAACAATTATAGCATTCTGTCCCATGCCTACAGGGCTCCCCAGTCAATTTCTTGTTCTCTTTAGAGCCGGCTGGCCGAATCAATGACTGTTTTGTACAGAGAACCTGTGGGAGGAGCCTGTAGATCATGGAGACAGCCCACATTTTCTTTAAAAACTGTTTAGGAATACAATTATTATGTCTAAAGATCCCCAGTCTTTTGGATATGCTTAATCACTGTATGTGATTATGAAAGATTGCAATAAGGCTCAGTTAATAAAGAGTTTTATTCTAATTATGCAAGAAAGGGAAGGGCCTCCCTGGTGACATGTTGATATAGCACTATAAATGTAGGTAGTCTACTGGTTATAGTTCAGTTCGCTGCAGGGATCAGCAGGGAGCTGACCCCACTCTTCCCCCCTAGTGTTTTCTAGTGGGTGGAAATTGTTTTGTTTTCTGATTGATGTATTTGAAGTTCTTTTTCTTTGGATGAACCTATCCTCTTTGAATTTCTTTGTCGAACAGTTCGCTTGTAAGTATTTTTATCTTTTGCTGAATAAAAGCTGCTTTATTTTGGTACCTTACAACTCGTGTCCGAGTCTGAATCCCACAAGCATACTACACCATTGAATGGATAGGGACAGAGTTTCCAAATTTCCTGTCTGGACATGGAGAGCCATTTGGTTTCATCCAATGATGTTGTGCACAAAAGTCAGATGACCTCTGAAGTGGTCTAACTTTCAGGCACATGTTCTGTGATTCACAACATGAGGCTCTCATTGCATCCCAAAAAGAGATGCATGTGTCATTTGTTAATATACATTGCTACAAATGTGGAAACTGTCACAAAACTTGCACAGATTATAAGTAAGCTATGAGGCGTTGGGTGTATTCGGTAGAATGCTGTTACAGTGCAAAATCTGCCTTTGCACCAGCATCCTCCCTTTTGAAAATCCCTTCCTGGGTCTTTACTGACTCTATACTCACAAGTGTCTATCTTGGGGGTCAGCTCCTTCTGAGATGCTTCCAACACCTAGAGAACATCTTCAGAAAGCCCAAGGGAGACAAAAAGCACTTGAGAAGAAAATAAACAAGCACATTAGCCCATATAAGACAGATTTATTAACATGTGCTAAGAGGACGCCTAGACCAAGCTTGTGCTTGTTTATTATTTTCTTCTGGAGTGCGGTTTTTGTCTCTCTTGTGTTACTGTTGGGCTGGCTGCCTAGTATCATACCATCCATGCCCCAGTGTTGCGCTACCTTTGTTTTATCAGAAAGTCCAAGGTCCTAGAACACTAGCCACTTAGGGTCAAGTCAGTCAGGTGCAAGGACTGCAAGTCCAGATCTCTGACTGTCCACTCAGATCACACCAGTGGGTTGGTAGCAATGGAAGCAGCCATGGAGGTCTGCTGCTGAGACTGAACTGGCATGGCCAGTCTGGCGTGATCAGAATCAGAGAAACCCTGTCCATCTGCACCTTGAGGACAAATTTGTGGACCAGGGGATATGGAGGGGAGGCATGAGGAGGTCTTGAGCCTAGAATCAAGGGAATGCATCCCCTGGTAGGGTGCTCTGCTGAGTGAGACGAGCAAAGAACATCTCCTACTTCCTGTTTTCCCAGGAAGTGACCAGATCCACTGAGCATAGTCCCCATTCTGAGAATACTTGGGATGCCACCTCCAGTTGCAGTGATCACTCCCAAATGACTGAGATTATCCACAAGCTGTTTTTTCACTCCATGGACCGTTAACAAATTCACATGTAGGGAGCAAGACATGGGGTTGGGAGAGAGAACATGGAAACAGATGGGGATCCGGGCTCCATGATGTCCTGCCCACACCATACTGACCTGTGCTGCCACTTGAAACCTCTGACCCACTATGGTTAATGCTTCAGGTCAGGGGAGAACAGTCCTCCCCTTCCTGGCTCCGCCACCGGGGAGCAAGCTGTGGGAGTCCTGGGTTGGATGAGTGCTGGGGGAGGTGACAGCCAGTCAGGAGAGGCGGGAATGAGAAGCCCTCCCTGGACCCCCAATGGAAAAACACAATATGGAAAAATTGTGTCCAGTCCATTTTCTGTGCGCAATGAGACCCTTCAGGGTGAGGAATATTAGTGGATATCCACACTTCCAGGTGCTGTAAGGCACTTCACCTGTGGCATTGGGCCTTATCGCATAGAAACATAGACTTTGACGGCAGATAAGGACCGCTTGGCCCACCTAGTCTGCCCATTTCCCTACCTAGAGGATAAGCTGCAGATCCTATTTAACCAACAGCCTATTTCTTCCTACCCCCCACTAAAACTGCCTTATGTCCGTCCCATGCATTCTTGAATTCTCCCACAGTTTAAGACCTCAACCTCCTCAGGAGGCTGTTCCACATCCACCACCATCTCTGTGAAAAATACTTCCTCACATTGCCCTGAGGCGTTCCCCTCTATCTTCAAATTGTGTCCCCTTGTTCTTGCACATTTCTTTTCTGAAAGATGCTACCCTCTTGAGCTTTGTTGATTCCACTGGTACTTAAGCGTTACTATCATGTCCCCTCTCCCTCCTTTCCCTCAAGGGTAACATATTAAAGCTCCTTTAGTCTCTCCTCATATGGCTTCTCTGCAGACCCTGCACCATTTTAGTTGCCTCCTCTGAACTGCCTCCATCCTGTCTATGTCCTTGCGAGATGGGGTCTCCAGAACTGGACGCAGTACTCAAGATGGGGTCTCACCAACTGTCTGTACAGGGGATAACAACTTCCTGTTTTCTGCTGGTGATACCTCTACTATACATCCCAGTATCCCCACGCCCTCCTACCACCTTCTCAGCATTGCTTCAACCTTAAGGTCATCTGATATGATTACCCTAGGTCTCTTTCCATTTTGTTGTTGTTACTACCTCCCCCATTGTGTAATCTTCCCTGGGTTTTGTTTCCCAGGTGCATTACTACACTTCTTTGCATTGAATCAAGCTGCCATACTTCTGACCATTCCTCCAACCTTGCCAAGTCCCTTCTCATCCTTTCCACGCCTACTTGTGTATCAACCCTGTTGCAGATCTTTGTGTCATCTGCAAAGGCATACTTTTCCTTCCAGTCCCTCTGCAATGTCACTTATAAACACATCAAAAGGACTGTACCCAGTACTGAACCCTCGCGGTACCCCACTAATAACCCCTCTTCTTCAGAGTGACTCCATTTACAATTACCTTCTGTGTCCCGGTTGTTCAGCCAATGTTTTACCCAGGCTACCACCTTGGGACCCACTCCCAGGCTGGTTAATTTGACTACTAATCTTTGTGTGGGACTGTGTCAAATGCTTTGCTAAAAGTCTAGGTAGGCCATATCACAGCCCTCCCTGGTCTACTACTTTGGTCACCCAGTCAAAAAATCAATTAGATTCATCTGACATGACCTTCCCGTTGAGAACCCATACTGCCTTGGGTCCTGTGCCCCACTGGCCTCTAGGTGCTCAACAATTATTTCCTTCAGAAGTGATTCCATCACTTTCCCTACCACAGAGGTCAAACTGACAGGTCTGTAGTTTCCTGCGTCTTTCTTGGTCCCACTTTTGTGAAGGGGAATCACATCTGCCTTTTTCCAGTCCTCAGGTACCACACCATCCACCCATGATTTGTTAAAAAGCATAATCAGTGGTGTCACTAGTTCTCTGCTTAATTCTTTTAGAATTCTGGGGTGAATTCCATCTGGCCCCATTGATTTGTCCATTTTCAGTTTTAGGAGTTCTTTCAGAACCCTTTCTTCTGTGAAAGGACTGGGATCAACCCCCCTCTCCAGAGTGCTTCTGTTAATTGGATTAGGCACCTCCCCCACTTCCTCTTTTGTGAATACTGAACAGAAGTATTCATTCAGTATCCCTGCTTTATCACTGTCACTCTCTGCCCACCCACCATCCATTCTATTCAGCCTCACTGTCCCTTCCTTTGTCTTTCTACGCTCCCTGATATACCTATAAAAGGTTTTATCCCCCTTCTTAACCGAGGCACAGGCTGTTCTCTCCTCTCTTCCCTGTACCATGCAAGCCCACCAGTACCCCCAAACCCTGTCATATCTTATTACTTACATAAATCACTCCAGCTACATGAGTAAATTGCAGAGGAGCCCACCAGGATGCAGTGCAGTGCAGTGTCACAGAATCCTACATGACAACAGAGCTTAACTGCCATTAAAATGACACAGTTTTGGGAGGGCTAAAGCCTGAAGTTCAATGTGGGGGAATAGCTCCTCCCATATCCCTGATAAAAGCCAGTCTCCCATGGCAGTTCCCCACTTAGTGCGTTGCGAAACACTCCCCCTTTGCAAGCACTGGGTCCTGCATGGCTTGTGTAACTGAGCCTCCTTTATTTGTTTCTGCCTCTGACCCTGCTTGGTTTCCTTTTCCTTTGCTCCCTCAGTGCCTCTCCTTCTTCCGTTCCACCACCCCAGACCGTTTCTTGCTGTGGTTGTTTGTACTCTCTTCTCCCTTTTGCTGTCTCCCCTCTCATGTCTGGTTCTTCCTTTTGCCTGCTGTTCCCTCCTCTCTTCCCTGTACCTTATTTTGTGGTGCCCTCTGCCTCCTGCTGTTGTCACCTCCCGGCCTTTCTTCCCATCCTGGTCTGCCCTTCATTTCCTGTCCTCCGTCCTGTTGCTCTGGCTGTTTGGCCCTTTCCTCCTGTGCCTTCCTGGCCCATCCTGCTGCTCCATTCCCCACGGAGGCAGAAACCTGTAGTTTTTGATCCAGCGACTGTGCAGTGCACTGCTCCGCCTTGCACATTGTTTATACTCCCTCCTCTCCCTCCTCCTGATCCGTACCTTGTACCCCCTCCCTCCTCCAGCTCCGGACTTGTCCTGGCTGCGATGTTTTGTTGATGGTTCTAACTGGCTACTTCCCTGAGCAGCGCTCCATCTAGTGCTGTGCTCCTGTGGTTTTTGGCGTCCTCCCACTGGATCACCCGGCTGCGACACCTCGTGTTCCTGCTTTTCAACCTTTGCTGAATTGTGTTGCTTGTGACTCTGCTGCTGTAGGAGGTGCGTGCCTACGTCAGTATCTTGTGGTCCCTCAGCTCCTGTTGTATTGGCTGTGGGGCTGCTCCCGACTGGCTGTTCTCCTGCTCCCTGTTCCAAATAAGTACTATTCCTCAGTTGGGTGTTGTGTTCTTGTGTTGCAGCTGGGGCTACTGATGCCATTCCTGCTTCTGTCCTATAGCTCTTTTACTGTCTGTCTGAATAGAGCCATAGGCAGTCTCCTGGCCTTCCCTGAAGAGTACTCGTTGGCTTCTATGGACATACTGCTATTTCCAGTTTGTTTGCATATTGGTCGCCTGTACTCATTTCCGCTTTGCACATTGTTCTGTTGGGGGCGACTGCAGGTGGCCTGCTTAACTTAGAAGTCATGGACCAGCATGCTGAGGTACCACTGTTTCTCTGTTCTGTTATCCTGCATCCCTACCAAAGTTTTTCCTGATTATGACTAGTGGACAGTATTGCAGAACCGGCAACAGAACAACATCACAAAAAATAATCAAACCAAAATAAAAGATTATTCTATACTTTCTCCTTGCTACTTTACCCTTTTCTGGCTCCCCACAGTCTTTCATGTTTCTCCAGCCCCTTCCCTTCCACCCCCTGTCCTCCTCCTCCTCCTTGTCTTCCTGCCTCCTCCCCCATCCCTCGTTCTGGCCCTTGTCCCTCATTTCTGTGTTTTCTTTTGGGCTTCTCCCTCTCACTGACACTGCATCTTCATCTCCACACCCCTTCTCCCTTTTCAGTCCTGCTCCACTCCTAACCCTCTCCTGGAGCCTGCAATTTCTCATTCTTCTCCACTCTGTCACCCATTGCATCGGCCTTCCCTACCAGTTTATGTCCATCCCTGTGCTACTTATACCTTACAATTCCCTAGTCCCAGTATTCCTATACCCTGCTCAGTCTGTCATCCTCAGTTGCTTTATTCTCCCCTTGTACTCATGACTTTCTGGCTTGCTGAATCACTATAACCAGGGCCCCTGGTGTTCTGCGGCAGAATTTTCTGATTTCTGCGGCAGGGCTCTTTGACTTCTGCAGCAGCATTTTCTGATTTCTGCGGCATTATTTATTCATTTTTCTGGCAGAATGCAGTCCTGTCATTGGCTAAATATGATGTGATGACATCATATGCTGAGCACAGAGGAGGGGCTTCAGGATAAACAAGGTGGGAAAGAAAGCCTGACACTATGGAAAAACAGTATATTTGTATGAAAATTTACCAAAAACAATGAATTCTGCAGCACTATATATATTCTGCGGCATGATGCAAATTCTGCAGCAAATTCCGCAACCGCAGAACAGCAGAATTCCAGGGGTCTTGACTATAACCCTCATGCTAGCTCCCTCTCCTGCATCCCTTGTGGTAGTTCCCACAGTACAGCTGCAATTGGTGCTCCTCCCCCTATGCTGATCTTGTTTGTCCCTACAATCATGTGTTTCATCTGTCCTAGTTCCCCATTATACCTATGGCTTGTCCTGTACTAGGACCTTGCCAGTACTGGAGCCTCCTTTGGCGGGTCCTGCCCATCCCATTGCAGTGCTGTTTGGTCCGTTTTGTTCAGCTGGTTTCCCTGTTATTCCCACAGTGGGTGACTGCAGTGGCACACTGGGGCACCATTGTTTGCTACATGATTTTACCCTGCTTTCTTGTACATGGCTTTCAGCCTTCCCTGCATTACTCACTGCCCTTGCAGCTTACCCAGCCTTAGAATGTTCCTTGCATTCCATTGTTGTCTGCATGCTCCTCACTGCATTCCCCTATCTCTGCCTGACTGGCATTTCCAGTAATCGTACTCCCTTGTCCTCTGCCTTTCTACTTCCTACCATCCCCTTCATCCTTCTTTGTTTTGCCTACCTCCTATTCCTCAGCTGTCAGCTAACATACCAGCAGTCCAACAGCCTCTTCCCTAACTCTGCCTACTGAAGCATTGCAGTGCAGGTAGGCTTCCCCTGTCTACTGGAGATGACAGCATGTTTCCTCTATCTTCAGTTTCGACCAGTTATACTCCAGGTCGACTTTTCACAGTCTCCATCTCTAAACTCTGCCTTGTGTAGCATGGAGTAAAGGTTAGCTTGCCCTGACTATCGGAGATGGAAGCCTGTGTCTTCAATCTACTGTTTCAACCAACTGCATTCTATACCTGATACCCAGTTGCTGCATTCTCTTCAGGAACAGAACCACTAGGTTCAGCGTGGCTCAGTTGGTAGCACATCTGCCTCTGGACCAGAAGGTCGTGGGTTCTCATCCCAGACCGGGATTGGACTTGCACCGAAAAATCGCTGGCATCTGAGTGCTGTATTGGGGGGTGTTGTACTGCTGGGGTGTGCCGTCCTTTGGATGAGATGTTTAACCAAGGTCCCTTCTGCCCATCCTGGTGTTGTCCTAGTGGGTGTCCAGATGGAAGTAAAAGAACCCAGGGCACTCTTTGCAAAGAGCAGGAAACATTCCCCTTCCCATAAACTGGTTCTTGCAATTATCCAGGCTGTGCGTGGGAGATGATGTGCGATATGGCCGCCACCACACATTCAGTCACTTCACTACCAGCCTAACATTGCTTGTAAAGCGCTTTGGGATACTGTGTATGAAAAGTGCTATATAAATGCTGATTCTTCTTGTTCTTCTTCTTCACTATACTCCATTTACCTTCAATTTCCTGCCTCACTGGACTACAGTCTGCTCTTCCATGGACTCGATGTACTTGTCCCCACCTTGGTCTCTTCACATTCTGAACTTGGACCCCGCCAGCTTATTCACTCTCCACCTCTGCTCAGTCCCTCGGGCTCCTGGACTTCCTTGCAGCTTGTCTTTTACCTCGTCCTGTGTTCCCGGGTGTCACTGTTGTGGCTTGCCTTCTGGCTCAACCTCATCCAATCTTCAGTCTTTCATCTCCACGCTGTCATCTCCTCCCTTGTTGCTACGCTGGATGCCTCTGTTTCCCCTAACTGTCTTCCTCTTGGACCTGTCTGCTCACATTCCCCTTGCTACCTGCTGGATACATGCCACTTGCACCTCTTCAAGGATGTGTGCCTGAAGCCTTCTACAAGTTTTCCTCTGATGCTCCCTTTATCCCATCCAGTGGTTTTCAAGCAATGATTCCAGTGCTTCCCTATCTGCATTTCCAGTTTGCCAGCTCCTTCGGAGGTGGGGAATGCACTCCCCATCTCTGCAGCACCTCACTACCACCTTGTTCCAGTTCACCGCCTCCTTCGGTGGTGGGAATCTCGTACCTCAACTTCGTAGCTTTTTGTACCTGGATTTGCTTCTTGATTTTATGTGGATCTCCCTCTGAAGCCTGATTCAGCTTTTCTGCATTCTATTCCGGCATGCTGTGGAACTTGTCCCTATCCCAGACCTTACTTGCAGCTGCCAATATCTGTACTGCTCGGCCTCTGCTGACTGCTTATCCAGCTCCATCCTTCAGTCAGTGGACTTCTGCTTGGACCTTTTCCTCCATCCCGGGACTGCTGCTTTCCTCCTCACCGCCCTTGTGGCTCGGGGCTCCTGTATGTTTGCTGTATCTCTTTCTGGGCATTCCTACAACTATTGATGTCCAGCATCCATGACTGATCAACTACTCCTACCCATTCATCTGTCTCTTACTCCTACCTCGGCCATCACAATAGCTCCCTTCCAATGCTCTATGGAGTACCTGTTCTTCACATCTGAGGAAACCTTCTTCCAGCAACGTCCCTTGATCAATATGTCCTATAGACTCTTATGTCACTGTAGAATTATCAGTACTTCCCAGTCACCTCCCCAGGACCTACTTCTGGAATCCCATTTGACTGGACTATAGAAGATATCTCTCAACCAACTCTGCAGGATACTTCCTTATGTATCCTGTTAATTCAAGCAGTATGGGCATCCCTACCTCCATGTCATCATAGGATCCAAGATTTAGTGGAGCCTCCTTCACTCCTATCATCACACCCAGAAATGTGACCCTAATTCCTTCCAATATGTACCGACTCCATAATAACCATCACTGTTAAGGATCACAGGAACCGCAGGATACCTCATAGCAGTACTGGCATCATTTGTTTTACCTTCTCCTCATAGTCTTTTCCTACAAGGGCTAACTCAGTTTGATCATGATTACTTGACTCGTACTCCCTTAATAGCCATTTGATGTTTCTAAGACCTTCTCCAGCTACTATCCTAGAACACATATCATTGGATATCTGGTGCCTAGCTGCCTTGCTAAAGTTACTCTGTCTGAGTTGCTGTTCTCTGGCCCCTGGACGTTACTATAATTCATAAAGTTATTTACATCACTTCATTATGTTCCTCCTAAATCAAGCCAGCTAGCCATCCAGTGGTCCTTCTAACTAGTCCCTCAGGATTTACATCCCATACTCCCTCCAGCAAATACCATCATCAAGAGCAGGCTTCCACTGATTACTCAGTCTGCTCATCCGTGACCATCCTGGCTGTCTCACTATCCCAGTCATGCCCCACAACAGTCCTATATCTGACTAAGAATGCTAGGCACCCATGGCATTCTACACTGCTCTCAACTTCCCATTGCCACCTCAGTCTATAGACTTACTCAAAGTCTCATTCTCGGGCTCCCCTCAGCATTCAGTCTTTGGATACTCCAGCACTGCAAAGCTGCCATGGCCATTTAAGCTCCTGCCACGGGCAATTAAGCCACAGCAATACTTATATCCACCATTTTCCACTGTCAGTCCTTCTTCAATACGAGCCTATGCAAATTTCATTATAGCAACAATAACTCTGTTCCACCCTCAAATTCATTATACTGAACTTTCCAATTATTCCCATCGATATCCAGTTACCATCTCTATAGCATATACCACCCTTCCTTCATTGATCTAAAATCTTACACGTTAAGCCCTCCCACCAGGTACCTAAAGCTTTTGTCCAAATCCTTCATCATCTCCATAGATGTCTACATAGCGACATATCACACATAGCTGAACTCCAAGCCTTGAGCCTAATCCAGATGTCAAACCCTTTATAAAGTCTGATAGATTATTTTAAGAATTTCATAACCCATCATACTTCCCTCAGTTTAGAGTCTGGCAGCTCATTTAATCAACTTATGCTCTTCATGCTTGCATTGATTCTATAACCCCTTTGAACATCACCCAATACCACATTGGAATCCTGGACCACATTCACCTCTTTTCCAGCTGGACTTAATCCACATTCGGGATCTAGACATTCCTTCAGAATAGACCAGCCTCAGAATCAACCTTCCAGAATGCATAATTTAACAGACTCCGAAGAAGGAATATCATCTCTACAAACAGCCCACCTTATTTAGAAATTAGAATATGACTGTAAGAACCTAGGATCATCTCCTCTTAGTTTGCCCTGCAGATGGGCGGGTCAGTAGCCATGGATCCTCAGAGGTTTCCTCCACCTGAGGTTTATTCCTCTCCTGTGTGCTACTGGTCATACTATCTGTGAGTTGGAGGAGGTAATCTTTTTGTGCTTTCTGTTACCTACTCATTACCTGGCTTACCTGCCAAGGGTGGAAATAGAGTAAATCCAAAAAGTAAACTACAGTTACATAAGTACTACTAACCCCAAACTCTATTCACCAAAACATTGAATGGGAGGGCTAATGCCCAAGTTTCAATGTGGGGGAATAGCTCCTCCCACGTCCCTGATAAAAGCCAGCCTCCCACAGCAGTTCTCCTCTTAGTGCATTGCGAAATATCCCCCATCCACCCCTGCCTACTTCTTCTCTGGCACTCTGTTCACCAGTGGTGCTGGGCGTTCTATTCCCTACTCATTACCTGGCTTACCTACCAAGAGTGGGAATAGAGAAAAAACCAAAAGTTAACTACAGTTACATGAGCCCCCATCCTCTATTCACCAAAACATTGAACTTGCAGTTACTGTGCAGTATTCTGTGTTGCATCCAGGTGGGCTCCATTGTATATAAGGAATAAGATGTGAGAGAGTGTTGCACCCAGGTGGCTCCACTGTATATAAGGAATAAGATGTGAGAGAGAAGGCTTTGTTCCACAGTAACTTGCCAAGCGGATGGATCTGTAGCCTCAGCCACAGATGAGTGCTGTGAATCACCCAAAGGCACGTTACAAAGTATAATACATTATCTCTTCCCAAATACCCTTTTCACTTAAAGGGACACATTCATGTGCAGTGGTAGACATAGTTTGAAAGCCCATGAAAAGTTATTTTGATTGAGTTATTGGGCATACCTGTAGCTGGAATCAGTCCAGAGATATAGATGACTGAGTCTGTGCAATGTAAATACTACATTAGAGCCATTCTTAGAACCCTGTGATGTCAGTGACAATCAAGCAGTGCTTAACTCAATGCAGTTAGGCACTGCTTGATTGTCACTGACATCACAAAGTTCTAAGAATGGATTTAATGTAGTATGTATATTGTACAGACTCAGCCATCTATATCTCTGGACTGATTCCAGCTACAGGTATGCCCAATGCCTCAATCAAAATAACTTTTCATGGGCTTTCAAACTGTGTCTACCACTGTACATGAATGTGTCCCTTTAACAAAAGGTTTGGGGTTTAAATAATGATGAATTAGTGTTTTTAAAGGACAACTAAACCATTTCTCTGCCAATATACAATTCCAAAATCAGGCTTCACAGAGAGGTAAAGGAAAGGATGATGTTTACATTGATGCAAAAACTGCATTTGCATAGTTATTATAAATGCAGTTTCATAGCATTTAATATAAACAGCTTTCCCATTTCACCTCCCCCCATCTGCTGTACAAAATGACTGGCAGACGTCATACATAATGAAATCATAAGAGCAAGTGGCAGAGAACTACACAGTACTCCACAGTGCTAACTGGTCCCTTGCATTTCCATTTTTTTGCCCTGCTTTCCCCAAAATAATCAAATATGACTTAACATGTGTATTTTTTTTGACAATACACATGTGAGGCTATGATTTTCCTGCTGAAATTGTGTTATTTGCCAAACCATACAACAGAATAAAAGTGCATCTCACAGGTCCAGTCCAAATGCCGGCTTAAATTAAAATATTCTTTAAAATCCAGTTTTAAATACTTTTGTAATATTTTCTCTCCCAGTATCACCCCTTCCAACCAGATAGTCTGCCAGCCCACCATTGTACACTCCCTTAAAAGAGCATTCTCCCGGTCCTGCATATAACACTCAAATACTGTACAGTATTTGTTAGACAAATACTGTTTTGATGCCGGAATACAATGCAGTAACTTACTGTAATTGAGTATTATGTTGATATGGTGCTTTGTTAATGTTACCATCTGGTATTATTTATCTTATGTTTTATGTACTGTCTCTGCACTGTAACTGATGCTTTGTAAACAGGACAACTTTGTAAATAGGGCCTTCTGAGCCTAACAGTTTTATCTTGCATAAAAATAAAGCAATGTACTAGTCCTTTGCTGGTTTCCAGTCCACAGTCCCACAATGAAGCAGGTCTGCTAGCTTCTACTAGTCCGAGCACATACCTACTGAATTGTTTTCTTCATCCATCTTTTCCAGCTGGCACTAATGTTATAAGTGATGCAGGTATTATATGCAGGTGGAGAATGCTCTTTCAGTGGAGTGTATGATGGTGGGCTAGTGCGTGGGCTGTCTTACACAATAAAGGACATCCCTCGTAGGCCATATTAACATATATAAACTGTAATTCTGTGTGTAAGTTTGTAATTCCAACAGAACGGAAATCAGCACAATTTCAGAAAATTCCACAGAATTCCATTAGTAGCGAAATTATGAAATTTCAAAAGTGGAATGTTTTCTTGCAAATTAGTAATCCATGGACAATTATTGCATGGCTTACATTATCAGCAGAAAGTTATTCCAAGGTTTACATATAAATACCTTTCAGAATGCCACAGAATTCAATCAGAAATTCGCAAAACACATTTCAGAAGTGGAAGAGCCATTCTGCATGGATTCCACTGGCAGAATTCTGCATTCCGCACAACTTGACTAAACTGCCTATTCCAGTAATGTAGCAAATCACCTTAGGCAGGAGAGCTACACAAATAAAAACCAAAATCCCTTGCGGGGTCTCTCAACATAACTGACAATAGTCCAAGAAGCAAACAAAAAAAAACAAACAAACAAGCAAGCAAACAAACAAGCAAACAAACAAACAAGCAAGCAAACAAACAAGCAAGCAAATGAGCAAACAAAAAACAAACAAGCAAACAAACAAAAAATCAAACAAACAAAAAACAAACAAGCAAATAAACAAACAAAAAAACATAGATCTGCTGATGCAACTGCTAAGTGCTCACTTACAGCTGTATGAATAATCTCACCTGCC
Source organism: Neoceratodus forsteri (assembly GCA_016271365.2). Lineage (NCBI taxonomy): Eukaryota > Metazoa > Chordata > Ceratodontiformes > Ceratodontidae > Neoceratodus > Neoceratodus forsteri. The sequence continues at coordinate 451,537,018 of JADMNL010000024.1, forward strand.
TTCTTAGGCTATGGGTATGAGAATAGCAAGCCAAAGTTGAGAGGTTCTGCTCCACTAAGAATGCAAGTTAAACCACTCTTATACAAGTAAAAGTGCTCTTGACAGCCACAATACCAGACTACTGCTGGAGTTTGATCCATGGTATTTGAAACATTTATAAAATGCCCACCGAATGTTACCATTTCCAGGGTCCCTGCATGTGAGTCACTCTTTCCAGAATAGTGTCTCACACGCAGTGGATTGAAGCATTCCCGTAGGATGGGAGTTCACCTTCCATCTATAATGAAGTTATATACATCCTATTCCAGTTACTCAACCCTGGAGGGCCAAGATAGGAGTTCACACAGTAAAACAAAAAGCAGTAAAATGTCTGAATACCCTTTACAAACGATGTTGTATACCTTGACTTATACTGAACAATTGATTGTGACATCTATATTTTTTCAACATAGACCTGGGCATTTAAAAAATAGCAAATAACATGAAAAGTCTCACTGTTGAGGAAAAACAAGATAAACTCTAAGTGAAACAGCTGCAATACAAAAAGAAAAGCATCATACAGTACTTTCATAAAAATCCAAGCACCTCATGCAGATTAGTTTGTTGGCTACAAATTGCTTTGCAAACATTGCACTGGGTGATTAGATGCCAGCATATGGACCCCACCTGCTGGTGCATGAAGTATTACTGCACCCAACATTCATCGCCTAAAAACAAGAAATTGTGCAGATTTCTGCATGGACAGTCCTTTTTTTTAATGCTTCCAACAACTACCTTGGGACACAGTTCATGCAGGATTCTGTGATGTTGATGTCTGACACCCCCATACCCCTCCAGTTACAATGTGATTCAGTACTGATGCTACTCCCATACTCATACTGTAGACCATAGCCTGCCATGGCCCAATACTCATACAGTAGCAGCACCAAATTAGTCAAAGTAATTTTAAAAATCCCTATTGAGAATTGTGAAACCTTCAGTTAGGAATTTAGTTTTGTTTGCTAGTGTGTTCACTGCTACCCAGAGAGAGTTGTCTCATCTGATAGTGTAGTTGAAAATCTACCAGATGGCACTTAAGTACTGTAATAGGAACTGGCCTCTTTCTGTAGGTGTAACAAAAAGAATTTTAGAGGTTTTTGTTTCCCTAAATTTTGTGAAGGATTAATAGGGAATCTCACAAAACTGCTTGACAAATTTGGTGCTACTACTGTACCACCCCACACTCTATTGCTTACCTAATATGCCCCAGTATCCCATGCTCCCACCATATACCCTATTGCCCCCACTATACCCCATGACCCCCTGGCCCACCACATGCTACATTACTACTGTCATGCCTGAGTGCCCAGTGCTCCGCACCTTTGCCCCAAAGCCCCACACACTACCTGTGCCTCCTGGATCTTGGGATGGGTATGCAGAAACTGCTCAACCTCTGCTGGATAAATGTTCTCTCCTCCTCGGATGATCATGTCCCTGCAACGGCCCACAATCTTAAGGTAGCCATACTTATCCATAGAAGCCAGATCTCTGCAAAGTCAATCAACAATCAGTTATGAAGCAGCAGCAGCTAATCACTGCTAGAAATTTGCATTAGAATCCCTGCTCAGGTAATGAGTGACCATGCTACTGTAGAAATACTATAGGAAAGATAAACTGGAACTACTGGAGAGCAACAAAACTGGTAGATGGCTGGGAGGATGTAAATTATGAGGACAAGTTGTCTGACCGTGGAGTTGTTCTTAGCTGAGAAAAGAAGAGTGGATGCGATAATCATCAAAATGGTGACAGGAATAATGTCTAATCTGATATATGTACTAAATACAGTATATAAGAATGAGTGAATTAGAGAAATTAAGAGGGCATTTAATTAACTGCAGTGTTTTATTTATCTGCTTTAGCCTCATTAATCTCACTACAATGTTTATGTGCTTGGACCCACAGGCAGAAGAGGGGAAGGAATATCTAAAGAAGTGTGTGATAACCAGCCACTAGGACTACCAGATCTCTTAATCTGGTCTGGTGTTAGGCTGAGCGTGGAGTTAGAATTATCTACAAAGAGACAATTAGATAAAGATAGTCCACAGGTAATTTTAACAGTGGTTTGCTAATCAGGACATCAGAGTAAACCCCCTTCTCTTCCAACACATGTCATGCTCATTCAGGTGGTGGAAGCATAGCAAAGACTGCTGTTGCCCTCCCTGGAGAAGGGGAGTGTCCTCTGTGGATTGTCGGCCCTTCTTCCTCTGCTGGCCCTCCAACGTACTGAGCACATTCCGGAATCCAGGTCACTGGCGTCTCATGGGCAGTATCTGTGACACTGGGAGAGTGATATCCCTCTGCACCTATGGCAGCAGCATCCTCTTCCCCACCCCTCACCTGGATTGTACGGCACTTTGAGGTGCAGTTTAAAAAGCACTGTATAAACCCAAATCACTTCCTGCCAGTAACGCTATTTTGCATTTTCATGACTACTCTAGTGTTACTCAGATAGTATCCTAGAAATTAGGATACCAACAGATACCTCCCATTTGGCCAGATAGTTGCTGTGGTAGGATAGCAGGAGAATGGGGCAAACTTTGGGGCCAAAGAGTCCAAGGCACACCTCGTTGCCTGTCAGTGGCTGCAGGATGGGAGAGGGGGTGGAATGTCATGAGCATTACAGCTGACAATCCCAAGTCACACCCCTGACGCCTGTCAGTCTCTACAGGGTGGGGCATTATGGTTGGAAACCTTAACGCCCCAGGCGTTTGTTGGTATCTTCACTCCAAATTTTCAGCATGGGCTTTTTGTGACCCCATCTCATGAACAGTGGCACTATCAGTTTGTTAGCCGAAAGGTGATTTTGTACAGCAACTGTGCCATTTGGCGCCACAGGTGAGAAAACACATTTCAGGCAGGACGTGAAAAATGACAGCCGTACTGTTCATGTGGAGGTGTAAAAAATGGCAATGTTGAAAATCTGGAGTGAAAATATGAAAAATTGGTGAAGCTGGTAAAGGCAGCTATGGTGGAGGGATTCAAGAGAGGGTGGGACAGGTATAGGCAAGAGGTAAAGCAGAGGCTGGTTTGCCTGGGGGGCAGGACTGGGGGATGGAATAACAGTGGGCTACGGTACCCACTCAGGGTGCTGAAGCATGAGCAGACTTGATAGACCAATAAGCCTACTCTGCTGATGTCTAGTATGTTAGTATGTTAAAATATGAAAAATTGGTGAAGTCATGAGAGTGCATAGAAACTGCACAAAGCATGCCCATAACGCAATTAGTTTGGGCACTTTTTTAACCAAATTTTCAACATGGGCATTTTGGGACCTCTGTTCATGAACAGTGTCACTGTGATTTTGTTACTCTGTCCTGAACATTGATTTCCCACAGAGACTGCACCAATGTGTGCCACATGTGCGAAAACACATTTTGGGTAGGGTGTAAAAAATGACTGAAAACACTACTGTAGTCACTACTTATTTAGCACCTGCTAATTTATTCTCAGACATTATTAAAAAACACTGGGGGGTTTTATCAGCTGAAAAAAATTAAGAAAATGTAGCTATATCATTACCAAGGATTACTTTTAGAAAAGCAGCTAGTCTTAAAGACAATTTGATTCATAGCCATTTTGTGGATAGAAAAGTAATTAATACCTGGCTACCGAAACCTTTAGGTTGCTTTAAGTGCAATAATTGTATTTACTGTGATGTCATTGTTAATGGTAAGATTTTTTCGACTGTAAATAATTTGCGAGAGTTTACCATTAGACAAATGACATCATGCAATACGAGAGGGGTAATTTATTTGGCAACCTGTTCTTGTAATGCTTTTTATGTGGGTAAAATTGAAAGGAGCCTTAAGGTTAGAGTGGGTGAACATCAACGAGCTATAGCAAGAGAAGATGCACCCCATGCGACTGCAGAACATATTCTAGAATTTAAAAATGATACCTTTGTCCATTAATTTAAATATATGGCTATTGATAAAGTCTGCCACAAACCTAGAGGGGGTAATTACAGAAATCTAATTTTGAAGAGAGAAACTTTTTGGATTCTACAACTGAAAGCTACCATCATTCCTGGATTGAATGGTAATTTTGATCTAAAACCATTTTTGAACAGAGGTATTAATACATTCGGTCTCCCCATATTTTATTCAATTTTTTCTCAGTTTGATCTGTCCCTACTTCTTTAAAAACATTTTTTCCTCTTTTTAATTGTTATAGCCTAAAAATCAGGGGTTGCTTGTTAAAAACTTCATTTCCATGTAGTAATTTTTATTGCTCTTTATTCTGCTTCATTGTTTTTGTAATTTTATTGGTGTGTTTTAATTGATACAATTGTGATGTCATTTAATTGTTCTGCTATATATATGTCAATGTTTTTTCATTAATTCAGCCTTGGATAAAGGGTTCAGCAGACCAGAAATGCATCAGGTTATAAAATAAAATGTTTTCAAGGTTTTCCTTTCATGTGGCAGCTAATTTGTGGTGGTGAGTGCCTGGATTTTTTTTGTTTTCAGTCTTTGATATTTTCCATGGCACCCCATCCTAGTACGAGCACCTTTAAGTTTCATGTAAAAAATAACAACTGTACTGTTCATAAGGAGTTGTGAAAAAATGGCAATGTTGAAAATCTGAAGTGAAAATATTAAAAATTGTCAAAGTTATGAGAGTGTGTGGAAACTGCATAACGCAAGCTCGTAATAGTCATTTTTTGGAATTTTTTCACCAAATTTGCAAGATAGGCTTTTTGGGACCTCACCTCATGAACAGTGGCACTGTCATTTCGTTAATCAGTCCTGAAAGGTGATGCTGTGCAGTGACTGCAAAATGACCTTTCGGGACCGAATAATGAGATGACAGTACAAGTGTTTATGAGGTGGGGTCCCAAGAACCCCATGTTGAAAATTTTGGAGCTAAAATTCAAAAAAATGACTGCGATATCCACCTAAGTTGAACCCCCACACTTATGTCATTATGCAGCTTACTGGCATTTCTTCATTTTGCAGTTCGGCTTTGAAGAGTGCAGACGTGTTCCCGCTCCACCGAAGATTGCAGCGCCAGACCTCCAGAGGTACACAAAAAATGGACACTGCACAGCAGAAGAGTTTTCTTTCTTTACAGGTGAAAGAAAACAAATGTTGGGCACACTGGGATGGGCTCCCAGTGTGCCCCATGTTTCGGGGGACTGATGTTGACAACACTGGGGTGGGCTCCCAGTGTGCCACACAATAGAGGTTGGGGGCATGCCGGAGGCAGGAACATGCTTATGTGGTCAGCTTACTGTGAGCTGCAGCACACTGTGGTGGGCTTCCAGTGTGCTACACAATGTGGGGGGGGGGCGGACATGCCGACATGGGGATTGCACCCCAATGCCAGCTTCCTTTGGGGATTGTGTAGTGGTGGCTCTGCCATCATGTTTATTGAAATGTTTTGACGGGAAAGGCATGTTGGGAGGCATGTCATCTGTGCCGCTGCATGATGAGCTTGTCTCTGATTACAGTGGCACTTTTCTTACAAGCTGTGTGCTCTTTACATAATTCTTGTGTCAGCACTAGCATGCTGGCTTGCTGGGGAATGAGGGACGCACCTACTAAAGCATGCCCTGCATTCGCCAACACTGACACACCTCTGAAATGTGCTACTACCACAAGATGTTGCTTGCACCTGCGTGCAAGCCAACATAAAAAGGAGTGAAAAACTGGACTTACAGCCTGTTGCCTCCTTTGTGAGAGATGACTGTTTGAGTGTTTACAATTGTCAAGTGGCACCAGGTACTCAGGGTGGCTCTGTCTGCATTTGTGAGACTGTCACTAATAATGATCCCCGGGTCCCTTTCCACCATAGTCTAGTTAACGCTGACACTCCCTATCCAGTACTCTACTTTGGGATTCCTAATCCCAATATTTATGAGTTTGCATTTCTTCACAGTGAATTGGAGCCGACAGATCCCGGACCATTTCTCCAGTTTTGGCAGATCATTCTTCAGTTCCTTAATACTAGCCTCTGTGTCTGCCCTGCCACAAAGCTTCATAGATCTGCCAAAATGCTAAGCTTACCCTAAATTCCTACTCCTATGTCATTGACAAATACTTTGAAGAGTAATGGTCCAAGGTCTGACTCCTGAGGCACCCTGCTATTTACCTTTCTGATCCCTGAATAAGCCCAATTCATCACAACCTTCTGCGTCCTATCACCTAGCCAGTTTCCTCTCCATTTGGCTGAGATATCCCCCACTACCAGGTCTTTCATCTTTACACCAGTCTCCGATGTGGAACACAGTTAAATGCCACACTGAAGTCCAAGTACAGGACATCCACAGCCTGACCTTTAGCCACTGCCTGAGTTACCATATAGAAAAAGTTGATCAGGTCTGTGTGGCATGACCTCTCCCTTACAAATCTGTGCTCTCTCTCTTCCTGTTGCCCTTTCCTCAAGGAATTCCATCATCTACTCTGATATGACAGTCTTGAGCAGTTTGCCCACTCTAGAGATCAGACTAACAGTTATCTCGATTCCCCTTATCTCCTTCCCTTGTGTAGCAGAATCACATATGCCTCCCTCCCGCCCTTCAGAACAACTTCTGCAGTCAATGAGCAGTATTATAGATCAAGGGAGCACTCCTGACCAATCGGAGCACTCCTTTCCCCTGCGCGTGAGACACTCTTATTCTGTGAAGAGCATCTCATGCGCAGATGCCCTGGAAATGGGCACGTTCCAGGAACAGGTTTTTTTTAATATATTATTGATCACTCTCAATCAATAATATATTAATATGTCCCCTGTCTCCACTTATTCCTGTATTAGAGTGGTTTCACTTGCCTTCAGCTTGAACCAGAACAGCTCAGCTTCACTTCACTGCTCTCGCTCCAGCTGAAAGTGCATGAAACCACTCTTACACAGCAACAAGTGGTTCCATGGGATGTAATAACATATACAACAGATCAGCTAGTGGACCCCCAATGAGACCCCTACTTCTCTGACTACCCTAAGGTGGAGCCCATCAGGGTCTACTGCCTTGTTCATTTTCAGTCCCCTGAGCTCCCCCTTTTTTTTTTAAACTTTCTTTATCTCAGCCTTGGACTCTCTCTGATGGGGGCACACAGCTTACCTCCATTCCACCACGTTTGAGACTCAGTCCTGACACTTGGTCGGGGACAACTCCCACTATTTCCAGGCATCCACACCTCACCATTGCCACCCTTCGTGAGGACAATCGCTGGACCGTGAGTGCTTCCGAGGTCAGCCGGTGTACATGACTGCTGGGCATGGGGGTAGCTCCTGGACCCCATCGTCGCCTACCAAGGCTGGGCATTTTTCCTTTTTTCTGTTTCCCCTCAGAGTGAGGCTGCTGCAACTCTGCCCTGTGCATCCACTACGTCACCACGCTGGGTGCCTTCGATCACCACCAGAGGTCGCTGCAGGAGTGATTGCATCTCCCCAACCCTCCCCGGGAAGAGAGAGCAGTGCAGCGGATGCTCAATCTTTTCCTCCCCCGCCAACCCCACGTGACCCGGCCTCGCTCCCGAACCCGGGTTGCCAGCGTGACGTGAGGTGTGGTGTCCAGCGCCTCAACCCTCAGCACCACCGGGCCGGCCTCCCTGAGCCCCTTGAGCACCCCATCTTCAGTAATAAGGTTTATTTATTTTTTTGGAAATTGGAAACCAGGAAAGATGCACTGAGTCAAAGCTTGTTTTCAGGCATGACGCATGGCGGGGAGATGACGTTGAGATAATGATTCCATGTTGATACAGACAACCAAATGTAATAGCTGAAAACCACTGATGACAACTGTAGCAAGGCAACACTCAGTATGACAATAAACGTCATAATAAGGCCCTCTGATATGGAGAACAGAAAATAGAATAAAGTCCAACAATAAAGAATTACGTACAAAACAAGGCACAGATCAAACATGAGTTGCACTGGACTAGAAGTATGCAGAGACAGACTATATCAGGTAACAGCTAGGAGAGGACAGGAACAAGCTGGTAAAAAGTGGGACCACAGAAGTGGCTTAAGGGCGAGGTAACTGGGAGCAGCCTAAGACAGGAGGGGAGACAGTTTCAGAATGAATGCAGCTGAGCTGAGAAAGGGGACTAACCAGTAGGTGTAGGACAGTGGGGAATAGTGAAGGAACAAGAATTAGAAGAGTGAAGTGAAAATATGGAGGGAGCAGAGGGAGAAAGGCAAGGCACATCAGAGAGGCAGGATGGAAGGGACACAAATCAAGATTTAGAGAGACACGAGGCACAACATGATAGGTGGCATGAAGATGGGGAGGGAAGGAAGAGGAACTGGTACAGGGAACAGTGATGAGTAAGAGGAGGAGAACCAGATGCAAAGCAGCAGAAGGAGTGAAAGATAGAATCCATTCTGGGTAGGATTTACAGGCACTACCATAGGTCATGTCTGTGTAGTCTAACAGCTGGAGGATCACTTTAAGAACAATCTCATGTCAAACTGGGAGTGGACAGTAGAATTTATTTCTATAGAGGGCAATGAATTTAGGGTGTAATTTTTCTGATGATGGCATCAATGTGGATTGAGAATTTAAAATGACTATCAAACTACACACCAAGCTATGTGTAGCAGGGGACTGTCTCAAGGGAAATGTTATCAAGGGTTTTAAAAGGGGAGCTGGCTAAGTCAACTAAACCGTTGGTGAGTACCAAACAAAATGGTAACTGTTTTTGTTGGTGTATGGTGAAAGCTGGCTGGTGCAAAACCAGCGCTAGATGTTATCAAAGTCACACCATAGGAACTGCTCCAATTGGGGGGGGAGGGGGCAAAGGATGCGGTGGCATAAAGAACAGTGCCATCAGCATACATATGTACATTTTCTGAGACACAGACCAAGAGGAGGTCATTCAAGAACCCTGAGAGGAGCACTGGGACCAGAATAGTGCCTTGATGCACACCAGAGTTACTAGGGAGGGGAGCAGACAAGGATTCCCCAGCCTGAACAGACTTGTTATGAGCAGAGAGGTACTGTGGAACAGAACTTGTTAAGGGCAGAGATTGACAGTCCAGCACACCTCAACTTATCTAAGCATATGGGAGGGCTACAGAGTCAAATATCTTAGCCAGGTCAATAAAGATAGCAGCTGACACATAACCCATACCAATCTCCTTCATGATGGAATCAGTGACATGCAAAAGGGCGGAGACAGTGGAATGGGCTTAAGGAAGCCAAAGTGGAAAGGGGACAGAAAGGAGGAGGAGGAGGAGCTGAGAAAATTGGAGAGCTGGGAGAAAACCTGCTTTTTCTGCAGTTTAGCCAGAGAGGGGGGAGGAAACAAATAGCTTGATAGTTCCCATGTGTACAGTTGTCACCCACTTTGTTGAGGGGGAAGTTTTAGTCGGATTGTTAATGAAAATATCAAAGCTACAGAAATTCAGAATACACATAAGGAGCCAGAAGAACTGTGGGTCACCCTGGAAACAGGAAATGGGACAGCCATAAGAACTGGGGTTGTCTACAGGCCCCCAGACCAGAGGGAGGACATAGACACATTACTGTTAGAAGATATACAAAACATGACAGCTAAAGGGGAGGTTCTGATAATGGGAGACTTCAACATGCCAGATACAGATTGGTCAATACCAGCAGGAACATCTGCCAGAACTAGACTCATAGTGGATTCCCTGCAGGGGAGGGCCTCAAACAACTGGTACAGCAACCCACAAGAGACAGGGCTATCCTAGATCTAGTACTGACTAACAAAGAAGGATCACAGATCTCCAGGTAGAAGGTCACCTGGGGCCAGTGACCATCACATGGTATGGTTCAATTTGGCTACTACATCTAAATCATCCCATTCAAAGCAAAAATATGGGACTTCAGAGGAGCTGACTTTGATAAGATGGCCAACAGAGTTAAGCTAGCCCTGGCAAAAGAAACACAGGTGAGGAGGTACAGGCAAAGTGGGCAAGCATTAAGGATACAATACTTGAAGCAACATCCCATTGTGTTAGACAGAAAAGGAAGTGCAAAGAAGAAGGAAACCACTTTGGTTCTCAAATACAGTAGCAGAAAAGGTCAGAGCCAAAGGCTGGCCTTCAGAAAATATAAGGAACACAGCGGGATGAAGATAGGGAGGCATACCAAACTGCCTAAGGGAAGCAGGTAAGGCAGTAAGGCAGGCAAAGTCCCAAACTGAGGAAACACTAGCACGAACAGTAAAGAAGGTGACAAGACTTTCTATAGATACATTAGTGAAAGGAGAAAGTCCAGAGGGGTATTGCTAAGCTTAATGGGAAAGGCATGTGAGGAGGAGGACCCTGTAAAGGCATCTATCCTAAATAGATACTTTTGCTCAGTATTTACTGAAGAGAAGGTAGGGCAGGGCCCACAGCTCAGCATCATGGACACAGGGGAGGGAGGTGAGCACTACTCCCTTCACAAAAGAAAGGGTCCTACAAGAGCTTTAAGCTCAGGGTGGATAAGGCAATGGGACCTGATGGCACACATCCCAGGGTACTTAAGGAGCTAAAGGAGGAACTAGCAGAGCCATTAGCAGAATTGTTTAGTGAGTCTCTGAGCACAGAAGAGGTCCCAGAAGACTGGAGAAGGGCTCATGTGATCCCACTCCACAAGAGTGGTAGCAGGAGGAGGGGGGCAGCTACAGACCGGTCAGTCTTACCTCAGTAGTGGGCAAGATTATGGAGGCACTCCTTAAGAAAGGATAGTGCAACACCTGGAATCCATAGGGGCACAGGATCCAAGACAGCATGGGTTTTCAAAGGAAGGTCCTGTCAAACTAATCTCATAGATTTCTTTGACTGGGTAACCAGAGTGGTGGACCAAGGGGGAGCAGTTGATGTCGCCTACCTTGACTTCAGCAAAGCTTTTGACACTGTTCCACATAGAAGATTGATAAATAAGCTAGGTAGGCTCGGGGTGGGTCAGAAGTTGGTCAACTGGGTGGCAAACTGGTTGACTGGCAGAAAACAGAGAGTGGTGGTAAATGGTATACAGTCAGAAGAGATGCAAGTCACAAGTGGGGTACCTCAGGGATCAGTCCTGGGGTCAGTCCTATTCAACATCTTCATTAGTGACCTCGCAGATGGACTAGAGGTAAGGCTTGTCTGTTTGCAGATGACACCAAGATCTGCAACAGAGTAGATGATCCAGATGGGTGGGCAGAATGAGAAGAGATCTGGATAAACTAGCAGAATGGTCAGAAGAGTGGCAACTGGGATTTAATGCAAAGAAGTGCAAAATCATGCACATAGGAAGAGAAACCCTGAAGCCACTTATAGGCTGGGAGGAGTTGCTAGCAGTCACAAAGGAAGAAAGAGACTTGGGCATCATCATCACTGATGACCTAAAATCATCAAGCAGACCTCTAAACAGTAGGTAAGGCTAGGGGGTGTTAGGGTGTATTAGTAGGGGTATCACAAGTCGTAAGAGGGAGGTAATAATCCTCTGTACAAGACATTGGTTAGGCCCATCTGGAGTACTCGTGCAGTATTGGAGGCCACACCTTCACAAGGACATTAACCAAATTGAGGCAGTCCAGAGAAGGCAACCAAAATGGTGCAGGGACTGCATCAGAAGACATATGAGGACAGATTAACGGAGCTCAATATGTATACCCTTGAGCAAAGGAGGAGAGAGGTGATATGATCGAGACATTTAAACACCTTAAGGGCATAAACAAGGTGAAAGAGTCTAACATGTTTAAATATAAGAAAAATAGCAGGACAAGAGGACACAGCATGAGATTAGAGGAGGCCGATTAAGGGGAATGTGAGGAAATTCTTTTCACAGAAAGGGTGGTAGATGCATGGAATGAGCTTACCACAGAAGTGGTGGCTATGAATACAGTGCAGGGCTTCAAACAGGCATGGGATAGGCATAAGGGAGCAATACAAATGACTATGACTAGGTCACTGACAGAGCAAAGGCCGATGGCACATTTATAAGGTAGAAAAAGAAATGGGCAGACTGGATGGGCCTTGCGGTCCTTATCTGCCGTCAACTTCTATGTTTCTATGTTTCTATTCAAGCATCTCAGGAACAGAACAAAGCAGAAAGGAGAGGTTTAGTATCAGAGAGAGGGAAGTACCGATGGCACTGGCAGAGAGGTGGAGATGCTTAGGGTCATGACCATAAGGACTATGGACTTTGGAGGAACTAAAAGAGAGAAGAGCAGACAAAACATCAGAGACTGGTGAGATGAGGAGGATGGGGGCAGCAGAAGGTAAGGAAACAGAGGAGGAAGGAGTAGAAATGGCATAGGTGGTGAAGTGCATACTGAAAGCAGTAAACATAGAAACATAGACTTTGATGGCAGATAATGACCGCTTGGCCCAACCAATCTGCCCATTTCCCTAACCATTGGATAAGCTGCAGATCCTAGTTAACCAACAGCCTATTTCTTCCTACACCCTACCAGAATTGTCTAAACCACCTCAACAGGCTTGAAAGTGACCACAGGTGGGTTGCAGAGTTCAGGGCAGGTGTGGATACATGAGAGGGTATGTCTTGCTTTGCACACCTTCCCCCTCCCTCTCCTTCTGGACAGATTGAGCACTCAGAGAGAAGTCCATGTTTTTTACAGTGAATACAGAGACGAAGTACTCCTATAAGAGATCCACCTTGCCAACATTATTGGTCACCAACTAGACATCCTTCCTCAGTCTCTCAGTGCCTTCTTTCACATTCCTACTCTCCCTGATACACCTGAAGAAGGCTTTGCCATTTTGTTTCACCCCCTAAGCAATTTGAGCTCTATCTCAGATTTGGCTCGACACGCTGCTGTTCCTGCTTCCCTTAGGTTGCCTTTAAGACTTAAAATACCTGCTTTCTTCTATCTGATCCTTCTTATACACCCTAAAGCCTTTCCACATCCTGCCTACAGCTTCCCAACCTCCTTGGAGAACCAGATAGGTATCTTGCATTTCCTGGAATTCCTTGCCAGTCTCATATGGATCTAGGAAACCTTCAGGACTGTTTCTTTGATTTCCTTCCACTTTACATTTTATACAAAGCCTTCTTCACCAAGACTGTCTCAGATACTTGTAAGAGTGAGAAGGACATTATCTATCAGCTCAACCAATGTCATTAAAGTAGGTAGACTTACCCAGTTTTGTACCAGCGGTCAGGGGTGATGGCTTCTTTGTTTTTGTCAGGGTCACCCCAGTATCCCAACATGACACAATAGCCACGAATGAGCACCTCCCCCATTGTGTTCAGAGGTACCACATTTCCCGTGTTGATGTCCACAACTTTAGCCTGAAAAAACACAGGACTTAATTTTATATCACGTGGTTATTTTCAGAGTTCAGATCTTTCAATGTTTAGTAGTAACTGAATGGAAGCGGTTGATATATGTTATTATAAAATGGCTAGGGGAATACTGCAACCTGATTGGTAAGAGCCTGTGCATTGGGAGAGCATAATACATGGATAAGAAAAGTGCTGGCAATCTGGATACTACACACTAACAATATCAACGCCTTATTCAAAAATTCCTGATTGCCCTTACAAATATCGCTGCACTTTACTCACTAAAAAAACTATCTAGGCCTTAAAACTATAACTCCCTCAAAATAAAAAGAACAAACACATTAATTAAATGTTCTTTTCCTTTATAATCCCCTCCTCACACACATACATTTCAAAATGAAATATTACACAGTTATATTTTTGGAACTTCTTTTCTGACCGCAGAACCCCTCCTATCCTTAACTACTTACCCTGGAAATCTTTGCTGTTTATCCTGCTGCAGATAAAATTGAATCTTTGGCTTTACTGAGGCTTTCTGTTGTGTGTGTTTGTGTGGAGAGAGGTGAGAGGTGAGTGCTCATATAGCAGTATTCTGCAGAAGTTTAAATTCCTGCATTGAACAAACATTCCATCTATTAAATGTATAGAAAGACAAATGTTTGACAGCCAGGGAGGGCCTACTTTTACTGGTTACTTTTAACAAAAGGAAATACCTGTTTTAATAAAAAAAAGTTTGCTTTTGTAGTTTTTTAAGTTTGCCCATTTTGTAAATGCAATAAGACACTATTAGGGTGCACATTATGTTGAGCTAACTGCACTTCCATGGGCTAAAGGCCCTCTGCCTGCAGCGTTGTGCCTCACTACACCCCTGGGAATGCGGTTAGATTAGCATTATACACGCCCCATTGTGTCTTATTGCTTACACCTATAAGCATTCATTAACTGGATTACAGGTCCCTAAATCTAATCTTAACACAAAGGCTAACAGGTGCTTCGACTGCTATCCCTCCTGCCATCCAGAATGCGGAACTCCATGCCCCGTTACACCCACACATCCCTCATATCATCCATTATTTATTTATTAACTTATTGGCAGGGCCACTGGAAAATTGCGGGCGCAATTTCTCCGCAGTTTCCACAATTTTCACTCTTCTCCGCACAAAATCCGCAATTTCTTGCAATTTCTTACATTTATGGAATTGTTGACTGAAATTGTATAAAAATATTTAAATTCTCAAGGAAATCTACTCAGATATGATACACAGACTTGGATTTGACCAAAACAGTACAGTGTGAGGTGAGAAGGGGTTGAATGTGACTCTGCTTTCATGTGATTCACTTCCCTGCTTTGGTTTCAGAATCCTCTGGTCATGCATATGTGGACTGGAACACTCAAAATCTGTGTTAAAGCAGACTATCAGAGAACTTTTTGCTGACACAGAGACTGAAACAATAGGTGTGAGAAGAGGTGCAAAGTACCTCATTCACCTAAATGAAGCCTTGACCACAAATGCTTGTTTTTGAATGGTAGAGTAGATTTTCTTTGTATAAATACTTTCAATCTGAAAGGATTTTGATTCAAATGTGTCAAGAGTTTGGATGGCCCTGCTGATTATAAACTTGAATGTGCTTCTGAGGGGGTTGGTGACAGTGATTCCTTACATGTCAGTCTGCCACAACTGTATACTCACATACAAAGCCTACAAAAAGCAAACAATTCTGAAAACATGCTGAACAGGTTAAGTATAGTTAAACAGTTACCTTCAAATAGACAAAATAATTGCAACCAAAATAAAATCACTGCAAACTGAGTAGAACAAAAGTACAATGTATTAAAAACTATTGTGTGATGTAGTGAAAAGATATTGTTATGATTTGATACTTTTATCATGTGATTTTAAAATGTACTTACAATGCTGATTAAGAACAGTAATCATTTTAACAAAAGAAATATTTTTTTTACTAGACCTTTATTAGACATCCTGGTTATCTGTTTATTTTTCTTGCACCAAAGCAAGTAGTTTAAACAGGCTTCATTATTAACAACTAGAAACTGGCAAAATATATGTTGTTTCAGGATGTATTTAGTACAGACTAACTGTAAATTACTGAATAAAATCTAGTTAGCACTGCATGACTTAGATGTCTTGATTTTTAGAAGATAATGCTACATGATGATTAGTTTACAGTGCATTTCAAAAACACACATCTTTCTTCACATTAAAAGCATTTACAAGTGGCAATACATTTATCTAACAATTTATGTGATCAATACGTGCTGCAACAAACAATAAAATATTTATTAGGGGGCAGTGGGGATGTATAATGAACCCCCGCAATTTTCCCACAATTTTTGCAAGAAAATCCCTGCATTTTTTGGGTAAAATTTTCCGCAATTTTCCAGTGGCCCTGCTTATTGGAAACTTCACAGATAACCTTTGTGCACAAGTGCTCATTTACAAAGGTTCTACATCAAATACATGGTCACAAAAACATTAAAAGTACAATAAGCAGTTCCAGTGGAAATGCAATCGAGTCAGACTCCAAGCATTTAAGGCAGAACAATTACCTAAGTTTTGAAATAATTAATAACAGATCGCTGTATAAAAAGTCACAGATTACGTAGAGTGGGAAACCAAATAAAACTGTTTAACAGTTACAATTGCACTGGACTGCAAAGGCAGACCACAAAGATCTCTTAAACTGATTAAACATGTGGAGATTCAGAAGTGTATCAGGCAGTTCATTTAACCAGTTAGCGGCCCTGACGGCAAATGGCCATCTTCCCAGCTGAGTACACTGGAAAGGAAGCCTAAAGGCATTTTTATCACCGTATTCCTGATGTTGTATTGATTGGCGACAGTACGGAAGCAATTTGTTAAAGCAGGGGGTGTTAGGCCCAAGTGTGTCTTTTTGGCTAGCAAACAGGTCTGGAGCTTTATTCTGCTGGGTGAAGGTAGCCGGTTAGGGAGTGTATAAAGAGTACAACTGTAAGTGCGGTTATCTGCACCGAACACGAAGTTGCACGCCTTATTACAGATCAGCTTTACTTTGCTTAGCACCATGTCACAAGCAGCAGCATAGACAGGGAGGAGCTGGCCACAATAAGGCATCTAGCACCCACAGTGAGATTGTTCCCGTTACAGTATAAGACACCCAGGGCCAGATATTCAAAAGGGTTGCGCCATGCGCAATAGGGTTGTGCTTGTGCAAGTCCAAACTTGCTCCATTCTGTGATATTCAGCAGGAGGTAGTTGCGCCACAGAAAACATGCTGAGCAACAGCGCAATGCAAATGAATGCATGCTGAACTGGAGGGGGAGGAACCATGCATAAACTGCACAGCCCGATATTCAGCCGGGCTGTGCAGAGTTGTGCAGGCGCAACCCCCAACCTGCGCCTGCACAACTTTGAGCCCAAAAAAAAAGGATCAAGTTGAGGGCCACCCACAGGTGAGCTGCTGCATTGCAGGGCGCAACACAGCAGCTGCCACCTGTGGCTGGCCCTCAACCCACTCTCTCATACCTGTTGTCCCCCAAATGTGGAACATTGCCTCTCAAAATGTGGAAAGAATGGGCAAAATGTGGAACACTTAATCAAATCTTTACATTAGAAGCTCACAACACTGTTAAAATGTTTGCATTTCTACTATTAATTAAATTATATATTTATTGCATCATTTACTATAGATTTTTGCTTTAAAATGTTAACACTGAATGTGGGACAAGTCCTCACAATGTGGAACAGGGAGCTTTTGTGAAGTAAAATGAGGAACGTTCCTCGTAATGTGGTACAGTTGAGAGGTATGCACTTTCTGTGCCCCCCCTCACCAGCCCGATCGCGGGCAGCAATGTGTCCCCCCCCAAACACATCCCTGGTGGTCCAGTGGACCGATAAGCCCGATCGCGGGCTGGAGTTTTCAAACACACCCCCCCCACCTCCCGATCCATATCCCTGGTGGTCCAGTGGACCAAAAATCCCGATCGTGGGATGTGGTTAGCACCCCAACACATCCCTGGTGACCTAGTGTCCCCCACCCACCCACCCACTAAGCCCCACCACCGCTCCCCCCGCGCCAGCGGGTGGCAGTATCCACCCGCCTGCCACCCGCCGCCGCCGCGTGACTGCCGGTAGGGCTGCAGCCCATTGGTGCAGCAGTGCCAGTGGCATGCAGCCCATACCGCATAAGATAGTTCACTTTTGTGAATGAATTCATTCACAAAACTGGACTGTCTGGTACGGTATGGGCTGCACGCCTACTGGCTCTTGCTCTGCACCTAATGGGCATGCAGCCCTACTGGCAGTCAGTCGGCAGGCAGCGGGCGGCAGGCGGGTGGATGCTGCCGTCCGGCCGCGGGGGCGGGTGGGGCTTCATGGGTGGGTGGGGTGGGGACACTAGGTCACCAGGGATGTGTTGGGGTTACAACTACATCCCGCGATCGGGATTTTCGTCCATGGACCACCAGGGATATGATCGGGAGGTGGGGGGTGTTTGAAAACTCCAGCCCGCACCGGGCTTATCGGTCCACTGACCACCAGGGATATATTCAGGAGGTGGGGGTGCTTAATTACTTCAGCCCGTGATCGGGCTTATCGGTCCACTGGACCACCAGGGATGTGTTGGGGAGACACATTGCTGCCCGCGATCGGGCTGGTGAGGCGGGGTATTTACCCTATGCCAGTGATCGGGCCAGTGGGGGGGTGGTGGTGGGGGTTTTATGCTCTTTTGCCCGCGATTGGGCTGCAGGGGGCGTCCTTCCCCGACGGCTGCTGCCTGGCAGGGCGCCAGGTGCAAGTCCTCGGGGATCGGCGCACCTGCATGCTAATGGCATGCAAATGGGGCCATAATCAGATGCAAATGGCCCCCCCTGTGCCTTGCATGAATTATAGCCCCATTTGCATGTCACCTTTTGAATATCGGGATTTTGCGCATGGCGCAATGGTACTTGCGCCACGGCAAGTTGAATGCTCCACTTTGTCAACTTGCGGTGGTGCAAGTTCCACTGCGCCATGCACAGTGGCTGTGGTTGGGTGATATCTCGTGAGCGTTTATCAGCGCAACTCCTTTGAATATCGCCCCGGACACACCCCTGCGCAACTATTTTGTGCAGCGCAAGGGCTTGCGCCTATGAATGGCGCAGTTTGAATATCCAGCCACCAGTCTTCTGTTCACTATGGCCACCAGATTGTCAACATGGGGTGCAAAAGATAAGGTGTCATCCAAAGTTACACCAAGGTATTTGAAGGTCTCCACCTGTTCAAGGTTTTGACCATGGCCACTTCAGATGACAAAGGATGGAACTTTCCTCATCTGTGGGAGGCTAGAGAACAGTATGGTCTTTGCTTTTTCATAACAGAGGACTCGTTTGTTGTCAGAGAACCAGCTTTCAAGTGACTTTGGAGAATGGAAGTAAGGCTGTCAAGATCAGGGTTTTGGAATAGATGATAGCATCATCAGCATTTTTAAGAGAAAATTAAAAGTGCAACCATTTAAAATGTGTAAGTTTGTTGAAACCAGTGCCTGATGTCATCTTATTATGCAAGCAAGCTCAAATTTTATTTAAGAACAAGTATCTTTCTAATTTCATTCGGTTCGAAAATCTGCCATCCCGATTATTTAATACAGACGCTGATACAGAGACGTCCAGCCAGTTCTGTACAACATGGCACAGCTACAGTAATTTTAAACGTCAGCATATTTTATACTTGCTGTGATTTGCGACAGCTTGAATAAAAAATGTAATGCATGCATCAGTTTTCTGCTGCAGGAGGTACCAGTTGTGTTGCATATCAGAGCAACTGAGCCTGAACATTAGACCACTTCAGAGGTAAAGTAACGGTTGGATGCTATATGGCCAAAGCATCCAGAATCAGCTTTGTCGGTTCAGGCCACTTGTGACTCTAGACATACTCATTTACCAGTTTAGTTAAAGCAGCAGGATTAGTTGGTCAGGAAAAAAGTTGAGCCAGCATTTTTTTTTTTGATAATAATGCATTTCTATGGAACATCAAGATGGAGATATTTTATACGGAACTGTTGGCCCAGCAGTAGCGCTACAGCTCATGATGCAAGTTACCTGAGTTCAAGAATGAGCTCAAGACATCAGAGACCTGTTGGGAAAGGAGGCTTGAGTGCCCCAAGGGATGTTGTCCTCCTCCTGCACTGATCTTGTGGAAGAGGTGGCCAAGAAAGTGCAACAAAAGTCTGGTCACAGTGCAAACCGTCTGCACTTGTGTGACATTCCAGGCATTACTACTATTAGAGTCAGCTACCCCAAAGACATCAAAACCACTGATCCAAAGTAAATAAGTGCAAGAGAAGGAAGGTGGTGTGGCTTGGGGGTAGCTGTCCAGGAGACGGGCTTGGGGGGAGCTGTCCTGGAGACAGGTGGATTGGAGTTTGGAGATAAAGATCTTGATAAAAAAAGAAAATATACATGATAAAAGTTTTTTAATGAATAACAAATCCAACCACATGAAAGTGAGTGCTGAATACTTCACTTTTTCAATATATTGTATTTGCACAAAATACCAAAGGAGTGTAGGAGGTCAGGAGGAACAGATTCTGCACTAGAGAGACAGTTCTCTTCAGGCCCCATTGTCAGTTAGTGCAGTGCTTACAAGCTTAGTCCCATGCTACTTGAATATAGCACGGCTGCATCCTGGTAGTGTGGCTGCTGCTTTAGATACACTTAGTGCTTCACTAAGTGGTTAGCGTGGTCATGCTAAATACACCACTGCGTCTATGCAAATGAGGTGAAACCCTTGTATACGGCAACAGTGGCATTTTGAAAGGGTTTTGGAAGTGCTAAAAGACTGCTTTGGTAACCCTATTTAATGCTTCTAAAACCTGACTTTTAAAAATGCAAAGAGTGGTACATGACCATCCCCCAGCAGCACTTGTGCCTGTGTATGAAAACAAAAAAGTAGAACATTACCACTCCCTCACCATATGTCCATTTATATAGGTAAAGTATTCCATGGTAGCCAGCGGCACTCTGTCTCTCACTTAATCCCTATTTTGATAGACACGGTATATTATTTTTCCATGTCTACAGTGCTACAGAGTTGATTAGTGCCTTCTGTACCTCAGGGAGTCAGGCTCCAGTAGGACAGTATTTGGAGCACTCAGCACACCTTTAAGAGCCTTGAAACAGGTGGTACTGACTTTGAATCAGATGGTACTGACTGTGGGTTCTGGAGGTAGAGCCACCTACTTGGGTCTGAATCATAGAGTTCAATATACAGAGAGAAGCTAGAGTGCAGACTCCAGTGGCTCAGTTGATGCCATGCTTCCACCATATTACGGGAGGACTGAGGTGCAAGCAGATAGCAGGATACCTTCTTGAAACTTAGATAGTGGTATCAGCACACTGTTCTGACAGCAATCTGCTGATCCAGTGGGGTAAGAAGCACCATTAACAGCAGGGAACTGATGAAGTGGACGCACATTGTAGTGACAAAAACAAGGTATGTTCATTTGTCCTTTGCTTGTAAAAGCAGTGCGTAACTTGATTGCTGTCAGAACAGTGTGCTGGTGCTGCTATCTATGTTTCAAGAAAGGTTCCTGCTATCTGCCGGCACCTCAATCCTCCCCTAACATGGTGGACATGCAGCTTCAACTGAGCCACTGGAGTCCACACTCTAGCCTCTCTCTCTATATTGAACTCTATGGTTTGAACAGCTCAGAAAGTTTCAATTCAGTTTCTGTCTGAATAGAAAAGTGGCAGTCTCACAACGAGCAGATTAATTGTCCCTGCTGAGAGCTTTTCCAGAATATTCCTTGGCATTATGATGGCAGCCATTCCACACAATTGCCCAGGAGGGTGAAGGCACTCAAGCAAGCAAGCCTGAGGAAGAGCCAGCAGTAAAAGGAGAATGAGAGCAGATAACTTCAAAAGGGAGTAAAAAAGGCCCTGCAGTAAAACTGGTAACATGGAAGCTAGCATGTTGCTGTGAACTGTGTAATGGTTGAGTGACTGAAACCTGTGGCATCCAGTACCCCATCCAAAACTCCTGCAGTCAGGCTGAAGGATTAAAGGGACACTGTCAGCATTTCTTTGTGACTTAGTAAGTTTACATGCTGTTTTATCTTAGACTCCTTTAGTAACAACATGGGTCACATAATGCAAATTTGTCTCTAGATTCCATGAAACTGTAGAAGAACTCATTAAATTTGCAAAAAAATACTTAGCAGTCGGTCTGACCTTCAGTCCCCTGCTGATGCTTCCATACGTCCTCGCTGACAAATGGTGCCAATCCAAGGGGTACATTCGTTCACACGAGTCAACAAAAATGTGCAGTTTAGCAGTGAAACACCCTCCCCGTTTATGGCTTTTCAAACTTGAGAAAGTGAATCCCATTTTAAAACGAGCACTCTAACCATCTTTTATTTTATGCTTTAAAATTCAAACTGTGGCTCTGGGCATGCACCGCAGCATCGATGCGACTGAGCGTGCCCAGAACCACAGCTTGACTTTTCAAGCATGAGATAAAGATGGGTACAGGACTCGTTTAAAGCCAGGATTCACTTTTCTGAGTCCAGAAAAACATCAACAAACTGAGAGGGTGTTTCATTGCTAAAAAGCAAATTTTCTGCTAACTTGTTCTGCGAAGAGTGTACCCTTGGATTGGTGCCATTTGTCAACGAAGATGCCCAGCAGCATCTGACCACTAGGTATTTTTTTGCAAAATTAATGAGTCCCTGTATAGTTTCACAGAGTCTAGAGACATATTTTCACTCTGTCACCACCACTGTTACTAAAGGGGTCATAGTGACCATTGCTGTTACTAAAGTGGTCAAAGATAAAATAACATGTAAAAACTTACTAAGTCACAAAAAAAAAACAACAACTGACAGTCTCCATTTAAGTAAATGTGAAGAAAAAGTATTTAATTCAATCTGGGACATTCATGCCCCGTGGGGGCTGGTGAGGTTCAAAGGTGAGGTAGAAAGTCTCAGCGCTACTGCAGTTCCCCCAGAGGGAAGTGCCCCTCCATGCCCATCTGCTAAATGAAAATAATGAAAGTCAGCACGCAGATGTCTAAAGGGGAAGTGCGTTAAGTTTAAGATAGGAATTTAAAGCAGAGCTGGTTTGGGTAAGGGGCACATATTTATGGCCTTCCTGAGGGCACCCAGGTCTGGAGGAATGCGAACCATCCTTCAGCAGCTGTAACCTATGGCAAAATGTTCCTGAGCCCTCAGCTTTTGGGTAGCTGTAGCCTGTAGCTAAAAATTGGTCTGTATGAGTGGAAGTAAAAGAAATAATGCTTCAGTCTGAAATACGTTTACTTGGAAAAACTGCTGCGAGAGGGCTAATGCCTGGATAGTGAGAGTAGCCATATCAGGTGCTGTGTGAGGGCTAATGCCTGGATAGTGAGAGTAGCCATATCAGGTGCTGTGAGAAGGTCTTGTGTAAACTGACAGGCTAATATTAATTTCCGCCAGAACTATGTTACTAGCAAATAACCTGTAATTTGGCATCTGAACCTGATGGGACCTTAAACCCCAGAACAAATATATTTTCCCAGCACGGGAAAGTGGAAATGAATGCAGTAAGAATGGAGTGTAACATCTGGAAGTGGCTTATGTAATGCGTGTGCACCACTGTAATAATATGCTCATGAGTGGAACATCAGTAAAGCTGTGGATGGACTTTAAAATTAAGTTGTTTACATTCAACAACCGAGAAGCTGGTCATTTCTGAGGGATTAACGACTGGTTGGGGGATGGGCGGCCTGAGGCACAGCCAAGGGACATCTCCCTCCAGCCGACAGTTAATCCAAGGAAATTATTGGTTTTGAGGTTGTTATTGTGATTATATGTCTAATAACAGTAACAACTTTAATTTTTATCATTTTTTTAGTTACTTTCAGGTTCTGGGTGGAGTGGTATGAGTCGTGCGTGCCGCACAGTGTCAGCTGGCGGCTGGATCGGTCATTTCTAAGATGTTAATGACCGATCCAATAGCCAATGAGGAGCCTAGCTGGGCTCATGAATATTTAATAAGACTTATAATCAAGGACAAATGTTGTGTGTTAACCGCAGTATTTGTTTTGTGTTAACTTCAATGACTGTTGTGTGTTAACCTCAATGACTGTTGTGTGTTAACCTCAATAATTTGCAGCTCTGCACCCCCCTGGAGAAGCCAGCTCAACTGGGAGTTCACCGTGTATTAGGAGAGGAAGGGTCAAGGTGAGTCATTTGGTGTTCACTCCCCTCCCTATAAACAACTATTCGATCAAACATC
This sequence comes from Neoceratodus forsteri, assembly GCA_016271365.2. Lineage (NCBI taxonomy): Eukaryota > Metazoa > Chordata > Ceratodontiformes > Ceratodontidae > Neoceratodus > Neoceratodus forsteri. The sequence goes on from JADMNL010000024.1 coordinate 451,560,492, forward strand.
CCTAGATCAGGGAGGGGGTGCTACACTTCAATTTTGCTAATAGATAATTTCTGGGTTTGGCTGACAACATAAATTTTTTGACTCCAGTTATTGCTGTTCCTATTAATTTTTGGTTTATTGTAAGGAAGCTAGGTGCCGAAGCTGATGTGCCAGATTATCAGAGTCATAATGCACGGAATCAATGATATCAACTTGTGAAATAAGGTTCTAAAATCAGAAGCTAGTTAAAATTTTTCTAAATAAATATTACCAATAAATAAACTTTAAATAGCTGGCATTCACTGAATCACACTGGAACTACACTAGTATTTGAAAGTGATCCCTTTTCATGTATTGCCAGTAGCTCTGCTTGATCTATGAGTAAAATTGAGGCCGTAATCAACTCCATAGTACTGCACCTTTAGGGTATTGCACTATTTAAGGCAGTCTTACAGTCTGTACCCCCTAACCCCCAACAAAGCCTCAGGTTGAGGCAAAGCACCAGGGCTACCACACCAGGAGTGCCTGGATCTCAAAATAAACCTGATGGGCTCAGATCTAAGTAATTTCTTATTTTTTGTCAAAATCCTCACTCAGTCAGAGGAGTACCTATACGCTGCCCCTGTGCTCTCTAGTGTTCCTGGCTCCCAACTGAGGGCTAGTTGCAGTGTGGAACATCTGTGACAAAGCGCAATTGATTTGTTTGTATTCTGCAGATGCTGGCAAGTCAGGGAAGTGAGCAGAGTGTAAGTGCTGACCACCATTGGGGGTCTTGGAATAGGGGTGCAGGACGCTACCAGGAGGGGAATGGGACCACTGGACAACAGGGAATTAATTATTTATGCAAACAGGTATAGGGTTAGCAAGGAGGTACTGCTGGACACCAGGGAATAATTTATCTCTGCAAACAGGGATCAGGTGAGGGATGGGGCGCCAGTAGACACCAGGGAAAGAGTTATCTATGTAAATGGGTACCAGGTGAAGATGGGGCACCAATAGACACCAGGGAAAGATTTATCCATGTAAATGGGTAACAGGTGAGGAAGGGGCACCAATGGACACCAGGGAAAGAGTTATCTATGTAAATGGGGATCTGTTGAGGAAGTGGGGGTACCACTGGACAAACAGTTTGTACTGTATGGGTGCTCAGTCCCTGTCATTTAGAAAGGCATTGGCCAAGGTGGTGAGAGATGGAGCTGTGTTAGTGGTCATCTATCTTTCTGCTCACCAACGATGATGTACTTTTTCAGGTGGGTTGGGTGCCAAACTGGGAGGGGGTGGAGTGTGTGGTGGTTGCTTAGTGGGTGTCAGAGAGGGGTCTATCTTGTTTTACAGGGTGGGAGGGTACCAGTAACACTAGGAGTACTGTTTTAATTCATATGGGGATCTGGGTAGGAGGTGGTATCACAAACACCAGGGAGGCAGTTGCAAATCAAATGGGGATTGGAGTGGGAGGGGGGATTACTATTAGCACCTGGGATGCTGTTGTAATTCAAATAGGAATTAGGGTGGAAGGGATTTATCACTAATACCAGGGATGATTTGTTGCTTTACATGGGGATCGGTTGAGGGAGGGGGCACATTTTGGGTGACTGTGCCTGGCACCAGTGCTACGGGGGGAGGGGGGCAGCGCACACACAACTGTAAATACTAATAAAAATACAGTAGGATTTGAGAAGCATTAAATAGCACTGCCATGACAGCCTTTAAGTGCTGGTAAAACCCTTTATATACTACCCTGTACTACTGTGTCCTGCATGCAAGAGGTTCACCTCATTTGCATGGGTCCATGTTGTATTTAGTGCAACTGCACTTAGCAATACACAAGGTGTTCCTTTGAATAGAGTAAAGGCTGCGCAACTGTCAGCCGCACCATATACAGTACCATTAGCATGGTGCTACGACTCTTAGCCCCATGATTATTCTTTGAATATGGGCCCCTAATACTGCTGACCATCGCCACTGTCAAGAAAACAATAAAAGAGTTACACTTGCACATACATAACTGAGAGATTTTGAGAAATCTGTTAATTAATGGAGGCCTCTGCCTGATCCTGGTTTACAAATGTCACAACCACCTCTTGAGCTCCAAGTACACCCAGAGTGATTGTGTGTGGTTTCTTCTTACCTCGGTGTGAGGCATAATGTATCCAACTGTCTCTGTCTTCCTTTCAAGGTCATCCCAGGGAAACCCCACAAAGGTAGAAGGGCTGTTTTCTGTTGTTCCATAGACAATCTGAAGGGGCAAAAAGTGAATCTACAGAATCATGGCAGATCACAGTATTGTGAACCAATTTTCATAGCTGTGCTTTATCGTTTTACTGTAATAAATCATCACATCATTTTAACCCAATCAGGATTTTTTAATACTAAGCATTCCAGGTAGTCTTATGTAAGTTAATAGGGCCTCTGAGGGGTGTCTCTTATGGCATAAGAGACATCGAACATAAGGTTTGGGTGAGTGGACTGTGAAGCAAAGCTGAGTGGTTCTGTTTGCCCAAACCTCATGAGAGGAGTCTCTTATACCATAAGAGAAATCCCTTGAAGGCCCTATCTTATTATAAATCACTCGAGTTTATCTTGAATGATTTATCATAAAGCAGTGGAACTGCCTCCGCCAATCAAAGGGCAGCATTACTGTACCTCTTATTGAGCATACAGTTGCTGCTTCACGCTCCTCCACACAGCTGATACCCGCCATGGTGACTCTCGCTTGTCACACTGTTGCTGTCAGAATTGGACTTAGCTATAAAGGAATCCCAGTTTAAACAAATCAACCTATTTAGCCACAAAACTTCCCAAACGAACTATCACCACACTATCTGAATCAAGCACTCCTTCAGCCATTTATAGCAAAGATGAAACGTGTTTAGTAAAAGTTTCAGATAAATGAAAAGTTTCACAGTGTACAGTACCTCACAGTTTGATTTTTTGACATGCCCTGAAACCGCTGGTCTGTTAATGGTAGTAGCAAACCTCAAAGATGTTGCAAAAAGCTTAAAAACATTAAAAGGTGTTATCTGGAGTTACTCCCTGCCACCACCATACAAGTAATGCTCCTTTGAATTAAAAAGATAGTAGCAAAACATTCAAGTAAATAAAAAATGTTTCTCCGCATTCAGCCTCTGCCGCCACGATTACATGGCATGTAAACAGCCACCATTACACACTATGTAAGGTCGTGGAATGTACCATTACCAAATGAAAGAGTGGGGAAGGTCAGCAAAAAGAGAACAAATAAAACAAAGATTCTGACCAAAATATGTGGTGTTTTGGGCTGGAGGCAGTTCCACTGCTTCATAATATATTAATGTGTATAATGAGGGGTGCCTCTTATGGAATATAAGGTTATCTTGTGCTGTTTTGGGTTAAAAGAACCGCTCAGCTTCACTTCGGAGTCCTCTCACCCAAAACAGCATGAGATAACCTCCTTATCCCATAAAGAGACACCCCTCACTATACTTATTAATATATATAACAGGTTTAGAGCCATTGTTCTTTTAAATTAACTTATGCTGTCTTCCCTTCTGGCGCTAAAGTGGAGCACTCTCCCCTAACGCTCCTGCACCAGAGCGCACTGTACACAGGAAAATATGTATAGTGCCTCTGAGTGCTGATTGGCTGAAGTCACATTAGTGATTTATAATAACCATAAGAGGGCCTCTCATGCAAACAGTTCTTAAGTTCTGAAGTCCTAAGTTCTGTTGGCACATTCCATTTCTCACACAGGCATTTCTCTTATTTTCTAATAAGTAAAACATTAACATTTTTTAATCAAGTTCCATTTTTTTTTTTAAACTGCAGTTTTTAACATAGTTTATAATATGTTTATAAATAATGCTTCAGCATCTTTTATGGTTATAAGAGTGCCTTCTCAAGTCTCTTGTGTGCCAGAACTGCTCTGCTTCACTTTGTAGTGTTGTCACCCAAAAAACTGGAGAAGGCAGTATTAGAACCATACAAGACACCAGAACTGTACATATAAATACATAAAAGAATTGCTATATAATTTTCTTTGACTGCAGCCTTGATGTAGTGAAGGAACAGTTGTGCCTCTGTGACCTAAGGAGCTAGGTAGAGTAAGTGAAGCATTATGGTCAACCATATTTATTTATTTATTTATTTTAACATCAGTTTAAAACCTTTGAGCCAGAGGCTCATTTACAAAGGTACCTCATCGGAAGGAAAACAGAACTACATATATACATGAGACAATCAGAAATACAGTACAGCAATAAGGCGCAGGCAATGCAATACAGTCAGCAACACTCTTTAACAATAGGCATAGTTTTTTTAATTTTTTTTTTGATACATCACGGAGGTGGGGATGGGGGGGTCAGGGGCAGTGGCAGGAGTGAGAAGTGAGCAAGTGATTTTTTAGGCGGTAGTTGAAGCTAGCGAGTGATGGGGCATCAGTGATGCCAGCTGGGAGGGAATTGTACCAGGAGGGGGCTCTATAGGGGAAAGCCCTTTGGCCCTGGGTGGTCCGCACCCTGGGGATGACCAGAGCAGTTTTGCTGGAGGCTGTGGTGTGCACTGGTTGGATCGGTGAATAGAATTGGCAAGGTGTGGCGGGGATAGCCCATGGAGGGCTTTGTAAGTAACTTGGCACGTTAGGAACAAGAGGCGCTCATCGAGGTTGAGTAGAGAGGACATGGAATAAAGATGACAGGTATGGGTCAGTCTATGGGCACTGGTAATAAGTCTACATGCTTTGTTAAGCGTTAGGCATACCTTGTGAAGGGCTGTCTGGTCTGCTGAGCCATAAACAGGAAGGCCGTAGTCAACTAGGGAGAGCACCGAAGAGGTGACAGCCAAGCGAAGGGAGTTTGCTGGGAGACATTTTTTGTGCCGGTAGAGGATACCCAACCATGCATTGGAGGCAGAGGTCAGAGCAGAGATGTGGTTATGAAAGGAGAGACCAGAATAGAAGATTATACCAAGGTATTTATAGGAGTGCACAAGATCTAAAGGGAGATTCAGGGCGGAGTGAACAGAGAGAGAAAAGTTGCTGGACTTATTTTGGGGGTGAGTAAAAAGCATAGTCTTAGTTTTCTTAAGGTTGATGACCAAACGATGATCAGTGAACCAGTTTTCAGCTGAGGTGTAGGCATGCTGGAGGGAGTTTTGGAGTGAGGTGGGGTTACTATCAGAGGCAAAGAGAACTGCGTCATCTGCATAGAGAAGGATCTTTCCTGCGCATGCACAGGGCAGGGAATTGAGAAAGAGTGAGAAGAGTAATGGCCCAAGTATGGAGCCCTGGGGAACTCCTGAGCAGATTAGGCAGGTACTGGAAAGAGTGCCACCAACCCGCACACATTAGGAGCGGTTGGTCAGGTAACTGGCGCACCAGGAGAGTGCACCAGCGGCAAAGCCCACACTGGCAAGGGTAGCTAATAGTAGAGGGTGTGAGACTGTATCAAAGGCTTTTGATAGGTCTATAAATACTGCACCAGCGAGGGAGCCAGCATCAAGTGAGTTATGAAGGAAGTTAGCAAACTCCAGGAGAGCAGTATTGGTGCTATGACTAACTCTGAACCCATGCTGTTCAGGACAGAGGACCTCATAGTTCGTGAGGTAGTGTGTGATTTGGCTGGTAACTATTTTCTCCAAGGCTTTAGAGAGGGGGGAGAGGATGGAGATAGGCCGATAGTTGCCTGCGAGCGTCCTATCATCACCTTTGTGAATAGGGGTAATAGTGGCGACCCTCCAGATGGTGGGGAATTGCCCCAGGCAGAGGGACTTATTAAAGAGGCAAGTAATGGGTGAGAGGACCTGATCCAGGACCTGACGTAGGAGACAGGGCTCAAGGGAGTCATTGCCGATGGAGTTGCATTTTAGGGCTTTTAGTAAGCAGGGCCTAACCTCAAGGGTGGTGACAGCGAAGGTGGAAGGGGGTGGGAGTTGGGAGGCAGTCATGGCGGAGGGGGATCAAGAAGTTGCAACGGAGCACTGCACTAAGGTCAGTGAAGGAGTTGTTGAGGTGCGTTGCAATGAGGGCAGGGTCCGTAGAGGTGGTTCCATCAATGTTGAGAAGCGATGGGGGGGGGTTGGGGTGTACCACCATTTAGCTGCTTGATGTTGTCCCAGAAGGATCTGGGGTTACCCCAGGAGGAGGTAAGAGCAGCATGGTAATAATCCGCCTTTGCTTTATGGACGCTCCACGTACACTTATTCCGGGCAGCTGCATAGGCCCGTCAGTCGGCTGGTCGGCCAGTTTCAATAGCAATGTGCCACAAGTTGTCACGCTGTTTGAGAAGCGTGCATAAGGCAGGGGTAATCCAGGGGGTGTGCCTTACTTTAGACCTAAGTGGGGTAAGGGGAGCGTAAGTGTCACAAGCGAGGTTGAAGGTGTGGACAAAGAAGGCTAGCGCCTCGTCAATATCAGTGGTGTTTAGTAGTGGGGACCAATCAGTACCAGCTAGGTGGTGTTTTAAGTCTTTTAGCCCACCAGGTCTAAGCCGACGACGGTGGGTGGTATGAACAAGGGGCTTGGGTAGGGAGGTTGCCCAGAAGAAAAGAACTGGGGAGTATATTGCATCTTCATGTACTTCCCATGCCGCTCTGTATTAGTGGGGTCTGTGTCATTTTGTTTTTTCATGTTGGCTAGGCTGGGGAGGGGGTTAGAGATCAGAGCTCAAAAAATAACAGTCCTACTTGGGAGGGGAGGATCCCTTCCCTGCCAAGGTATTACTTCACCATGGTCATATTAATGCATCCAGCATAGCCTATGAATATCCAGATTACATAAATCCATGCAGCCAGGGCAGCTACTCCAGCAGCTGCTGCATTTGGGGTAAAAGACCCAAGCAAACAGGCTGCTAGCAGATTCATTTTTTGTATGTTTATTTTATTTATAACTGGGGAAAATGGATTGTGAATAACAGTCCCGGAAAAAGTAAGTAAAAATCTTTTTGGACCTATCTGGATCTTCCTCTTTTTTAATGACCACATCCAATGATCCTACTGTGTGCTATGGACCAAAAGGGGATCGGAACTTAGAACTGCCTGCCAGCAGACCACAAAGGGTTGCTCAGCAAGTCAGCTGAGTCTTCAACTGGCCACAAACCAAAGAAAAGAGAAGTTTGATGTTTCTTCAGCTAAATGTGCTGAGGCCTACTGCGTGTGTGGAGACATTGAACCAGGGACTCCTGTGCAAAACTTCAGAAGCCATTCCAGTCAGAAGAGAATTTTCCCTTCAAAGCCCAGTTGGAGGGTTCACCAGCATGCAGACCAAACTTGACTTCAAAAGAGACATTTTCTTCCTCTGGGCCTATGCCATCGATGGCCCAGTCAGACAGTTCCTGTACCATCTGCAGCATCTCAGCGAGAGACCAGACTTAGAGAGTTAGCCCCTGTGCAGCAATCGATCTCAAGTTGTGGCCATCTACAAGGAAAGGCCATGAAGAGGAGGTGAGTTGTGTCGGCCCAGGTCCCCACCAGCTTCCAGATGGAGCACTAGGTCTTCATTTCGTCAGCCTTGTCATCTGCTACATTGGATACAGTGACTAAAATCAGGGTAGCTCCCTGCAATGAATATTCTATTGTTAATGGTACCATCTGATTTTGTTTGCCAGTTAATGTGCTTAAAAGTGACTGGACCATCCAGCCCCGGATACAAATGGTTTATGGTTTCTAAATGTGTTGCTCTCGTTTAATCACCTTTCTTTCCATCGAGGGCCCCAACATCAGCTGCAATGCCAGCCAGCCCGCAGTACCGCCTCTGGCATGCCTGTGTTCCATTCTGGCTGCCCAGTAGTTGCTGGACTGATAATTTCAGGACTCTAAAGCCATGAAAAATAACTTAGTCTGTTTTAATTACAGTAAAGTAATCATTTGCTTGAATACTCACCCCTCCCTTGTTCACATCCCCCTTAATAAATCTGATTTACTGTTTTGATGTTAACCTGGCTTGTGAGCATACTATTACCTGGCCCAAAGTTATTGAAGTACTGCAAAGCATATTTAAAGTGCATGTTGCTATTGTTGAAACTGTTTTTTTACAGGGGGTTGCAGGGCATGAGCCACAGATCCAGACCCTGTTGGTAAGTGCACTGACTGTGAGCATATCATTAATGGTCAAACTGTCTGATATTCTAATTGTTGAACACTGGCCCAAACTTTCCTTTATCTCTTTGTGGCCTCTGATTATCTTATCAGCCATCAGCTGAATCATTCATTAAATCTTCCAGCCATTTGCATACGGCTCTGTTAGGCAGCTGCAGGGACATTGACAAAATTACCCTGTGTGCCTGCCTTGGCTCTCCGGTCCACAGCAGTAATCTACATTGCGCGTACCACGCACTTCTCCAAAGAGCACAGCCTGTCTGCACCTTTGCACTCTCTGAACAGGCAGCTACGGGGTTTTTACTTAATAACATTACCCCATAGTGCCCACTTTGGCTCATTATTGCAGCCATCTCGTGCGCAGTGCACATGTCTTTGGAGCGCTTCCAGTTCCGTCCAACTTAAACCCCTTTTGTTTATTTTGGAGTGCAATTCTTCTCCACTTTCTACCAGGAGATGTGGTGCCTGTCACGGCTGCCAATAATCCTACCGGAGTGCTTGGGCTCCTGATTTTATTTCACAGCAAAAGGTACTGTCCTGTAACTAATGAACTAAAGGGGATCAGAGAAAAAGGGAAAGTACTGAGGAGAAACAGGGGCTGTAGGTGGCCTGCCTACAGCGAAGTAAAGAAAAAAGAGAGAGCAAGAGAGACAGAACATTAGAAAATATAACAAAAAAAAAAAAATGGATACTAGAGGGAAAGGAAAAAATGGTTGGGGGTCCACATGTTTTATCATTACTTAACACTGTACAGGGCTCACTCTGTTACAGTGGGTTACCTTGAAACTTGGGTTTTAATTTGTAACAGGTGGTGTGGGAGAAACTAGTTGAGGAACTTAATCTTAGGGCGAGTAGATTCAGGAAGTCCTGTCAATCAGGGCCCCCATATTCAAACGTCCCCTGCAAATCATGCAAGTGCCTGCGCTGTGTGTCTGAGATGCACTGGCCCAAAATAATGGTATATTCAGAAGATGCACTCACACACATCCGGCTGAATATCCCAAACATGCGTGATCGCGCATCTGAAGATGTGTGGCACATCTTAGGCGGGGAGGGGGGACCGTGCACCACATGCAGGGACATGCTGTAGGGAAATGTGCTGGGACAGGTGAGATGGATATGGTGCAACTTTGCAATGTTCAGCCAGGATATGCAAATGAACTTCATTGCACATTCTGAGCCCAAACCCCACGTGCAGGAGCTCATTACTGGAATGTATTCAGACATTTGCATACCCCAGGCATGCTCAGTTTCAGCTTTGCAGGGCTACCCCACCACCCACAAAGGTGAACAGGAGGTACTGCAGCCTAGCAGGCAGGTGTGCTGGGATGGTAGCATGTGGGTGGGTGAGTGGACTGCACTGGCCTGGGTACAGTGCTACATCCCATAGCCATATAGAGGGTCAGACCAGAGTACTGGGGGCCCACCTGGACAGTGGCCACTGGGTCCTCCTGGACATTTAACAGGGGCAGGCACAGGGTGACATAGGCCAATCAGGATGCCACATGCGTGTGATACACCAGCTCCATATGCTGCATACAGTCACCTGCAGTGCCCCACACACCCCAGTATGGGAGGTACCTGGTGGGCACTGCAAGGGATGGCAGTGTGCAGACAGTGACCAGGTACTTGGGTAGGTGGGTCCCACCTGCGTTCACCCATGGTGTACCACCATATGTGTGTGCATCACTGGTCAGTCCCTGGCCCATGCCATGCAGACACTAGTACCACCAGGCAAGCTGGGCACTGTTGCCACAGACATCACCCTCAGTGCATGACACCACTGGGTGGCGCCTTGCAGGCCACATGGGTGCTGGCCATGGCCCCTGGTACATGTGCTGCAGTGTGGCTGCCCACCCTGTTGGTGTCCCCTAGGGGTAAATGACAGTACTGGCATGCAGTTGCTGGGTGTCTACATCCAGGGCACAGTGTGGGGTGTTGCTGGGTGTCTACATCTAGGGTACAGTGTGGGGTGTTGCTCCCTGGACAGTGCCAGTGGTGACATGGCACCTGTGGCTCAGGGTTCCTCCATTCTGGCATGACTGCTGTGTGTGGGTGCCTGGAGCATGTTCTTGTGCACTTCTGAGGGCTGTCTCTGGATGGTCTGACTGCAGTTCTGCAGCCTGCCTGTGGGTGGCTGTCCAATTTAGGCCACCCTTTTGCATGCCTAACTGTGGGCGGATCATTTCCAAGATGCATGGCAGATGTGTGGCACATTTAGGCTGAATATAGGGATGTGCAGCCTGTTCATGGGAACACCCCCTTTATTTGCACAGCATACATTTTTCCGTGTGATGGCACATCCGGAGATGCGTGCCGCATCTCTGTCTTTTGAATATCACGCTTTGGCACATTTTTTGAGATGGGTGGCACATCTTTACTTTGAGCTGCACATCTCCCTTGAAAATGTGGGCCCAGCTGTTAAACTTCAGGTGAAGCTGAGAGAGGATTAGTGCCTTATAAAAATTAATTACTACAGGGTGTTTGGCTAGCAGCAGCAAAGGGACGTAAGGGAAAGAGGGGGCACAACAAACACACACACATTTTGGGGTGAGTAGATTCAGGAAGCCTTGTGAATCAGGTGTTTAACTGGGGCTGGAGCTGAGAGAGGCTTAGTGCCTTTTAAAAATTAATTACTACAGGGTGTTTGGCTAGCAGCATCAAAGGGACATAAGGGAAAGCGGGGACACAACAAACACACAATAAATAAACAAACATGCACGCGTGCACACACACACACACACACACACACACACACACACACACACACCTTGCTCTCCCTTCCATCCCTCCACCCACCTACCCACTTGGGGCAAGCCCAACTTTTATAGGCTCTAGGAGGTGATTGACAGCAGATAGATACTTTCTGTGGAGGCAGGAAGGGAGGGTTCACCAGAACACATATAAACAGCTACAGGGCACAAAGGCAACTAAGCAAGAGTGTTTCTCTACTGAAGGAAAGTAGAAAAGGGAGGAGAGGAAGAGGAAAAGAGAGAGAGGGAGGGGGAGAGAGAGAGAGAGAGATACCATAAAGCAGGAAGGACACTTATAGACATGATGGGAGTGATGCAGTGCAGCAGCTGTGGTGTGGCAGTCTTCAGGGAGACTTCTGGAGGCTGTGGTGCTGTCCCATCAGCAGGCACCTCTCTGGGCTGAGAGTAGAGGTTGCTCATCTCCAGGCCAAGTTGGCCTGGATTTGGAAGACCTCCTGCCCCACCCAGGGACCACCAAGTCCTCCCCTGCTGCCTCAATGGTTGCCAAGGAGAAGGAGAAGGAGAAGGAGTGGATGGATGACGGTGGGCTCAGAAAGGATGAGGGTGGTAGTGAAGAGATATGTCCATCCTATGGTTCCATTCCATAACTCTTATGCTGCTCTGGCAGGGTGGGACTTTCCCAGAGAGGCACCCGCAGTGGTAACTAAGGAGGATGTGGGGGTCCTCCACTGCGGAGATCCCGGGAGGAGGCAGAGAACCTTGAAAGAGGAGGATCAACTCCTGGTGGGGGACTCTATCATCAGGGGGTAGACTTGGGGCCAGGGGAGGAGGGAGTGAGGGAGGTCAAGTGCCTACCCCGCACCACGTCTTGGAGGGATGGACAGCGCATCCTAAGGATCGCTGGGGCAGCAGGATGGGAGGGTGAGCTAGACATCATTGTCCACCTGGGGACAAATGACCTGGCAAGTGGTTAGGCTAGGGTAGTACAGGAGCAGTTCAGGGAGTTGGGGAAGGGTCTTAGACAAGTGGCATGCTCTGTAAGCTTTTCAGAGGTGTTACCCATCAAGGGCAGGGGGGGAACAAGGTACTCCACACCAAGAAATTCAATGCATGGCTGAAGGACTGATGCAGAGTGGAGGGCTTTGGATTAATTGGGGACTGGGGTTCCACCTGGAGGGATACAGGCCTGTACAGGAGTGATGGCCTGCATCTGTCCAGGAGAGGGGATCCAGGATCCTCAGTGAGAGGTTTAAATTCTTCATCAGCAAGTATTTAAACTAGCTAAGGGCATGGGGGTGGCAGAATGAAGCTGGATGAAGCAAACAGCCCCCCTGACCTCCAAAAAATGATACAGATGGCAGAAAGGTACATAAGGTTGAGAAATCACCAAAGAAAACCAAAATAGGTGAAAATGCAGTGAAAAGGCAGAATGGGAGTAAGTACAAGAGAAACATGGAGGAAACAAATGGGGATAGGAAGGGAGTTATTAGGAGAGGAGACAAATTGGAAAGCCATGTGCACAAATGCCCACAGTCTAGGAAACAAAATTCCAGACCTAGTGGTTATGATGGTTGAGGTGGACCCGGACATTGTTGCTGTTACTGAGACATGGTTCATGGGGAATCATAACTGGGATATGGCAATACCAGGTTAAACTCTATTCAGGAGGGACAGGGTACGTAAAAAGGGAGGAGGAGTGGTTATCTACGTCAAGGAAGAAATTGAGGCAACTGAGGTACAGGGAATGCAGGGAGAGGCGGAGGTACTGTGGATCACCCTGGAGATGGGAAATGGCACTGCCATTCGCACTAGTGTGATCTACAGACCTCTCACACCATGGGAAGAGCTCAACAGGGTACTTATAGAAGCCATCCACAGAATGACAGCTAAAGGGTAGATGCTGTTGCTGGTAGGAGACTTCAGTCTGCCGGATGTGAATTGGAGTAAATAGACTGCAGCCTCAGCCAGTAAAAGCAACATCCTGGAAGCCCTGCAGGGGGCATGCCTGAGACAGCTAGTAACCGAGCCCACCTGAGAGGGAGAGACTTTGGACCTGGTACTCATTAAAGGGGACAGAATTATAGACATAGAAGTGGGGAGCCATCTGGGATCAAGCAATCACAGTACAGTGTGGTTCAATGTAAGAACAGCAGACGAGTCAAACCACATGAAAGCAAGGTCCTGGATTTCAGGTGGGTCAACTTTGCAAAGATGGGGGAATGTCTTAGGAAATGACTGGCAAGAAAGGAGAAAGGGGGGAGGAGGAACAATAGGAGAATCTTAAGGGAGCCATAGCGGAGGCAACAAGCCATTGAATTAGGCAAGTAAGCAAAACAAAGAGAAAAAAACCCACTATAGTTCTCAAAGGAAGTGGCAGAGAAGGTAAGGGAGAAAAGAGTGGCATTCAGGAGGTACAAGGAAACACAGAGGGAAGAAGACAGGGAACTGTATCTGGAAAAGCAGAGGGAGGCGGGGAAAGCAGTTAGGAGTGCAAAGGTGCAAACAGAAGAAAGAATAGTTCAGGCAATAACAAAAGGGGACAGGAACTTTTTCAGGTACTTTAGTGAAAGATAAAAGACTAAGAGTGGGATTGTGAGACTAGAAAGGGAAGGAGGGAAGTGTGCACAGGGGGACCAAGAAAAAGCAGAAATCTTGAACAAGTATTTTTGTTTGGTATTCACAGAAGGGGAAGGGGAGGGACCAATGTTAGGCGATGGAAGCACCACTGGGAAGGAAGTGGACACTGATCCATTTAAGGAGGAGAGAGTTTGAAAGGAACTCGCTAATCTGAAAGTGGACAAGGCAATGGGTCCAGACGAAATACACCCCAGAGTATTAAGAGAACTCTGGGAGGTGCTGGAAGCACCACTGACAGCACTGCTCAACAGTTCACTGGAAACAGGTGGGCACCAAAGGATTGGAGGAGGGCAAATATAGTCCCTCTCCACATAAGTGGGAGCAGGAAGGAGGCTGGCAACTACAGGCCAGTCGGCCTGACCTCGGTGGTGGGGAAACTAATGGAATCACTACTAAAAGAAAGGTTTGTGATATATCTTGAATCCAGTGGAGTACAGGATACGAGGCAGCATGAATTCACAGCAGGACGATCTTGTCAAACAAATCTGATAGATTTCTTTGACTGGATGATTAGGGAGGTGTAGCAGGGAGGGGTGGTGGATGTGGTATACCGTTGTTACAGCAATGCAGTAGCAATGAATCCCCCACAGCGACACAACCTGTTTGATACCCGCTGTGTCGAATGGGTTGTTGGAGTGATGAATGGATTCATGAACTCACGAGTTTGGCTGCTTGTTCACCGAATCTGCCACCCCCCGGAGGCAGATATATATAGATCCAGAGGTTCAGGGGACTTTGCAAAAGTGCTCCAATGCTAGGGGTGCTGCTGCCGTCTGTCAATGGATTTGCTAGGAATGTGGTTGCCATCAGCAAAATCCTATCACTGTGCCAGACTTCAACAACTTTGTTGTTGAACCAGCTTGGTGAAACCGGTGGATGTGGCCTACCTGAATTTCAGCAAGGCATTCAAAATCGTCCCACATAGGAGGCTAGCAAACAAGCTGGGCAGCCTGGGAGTACATTCCAGGGTGGTAAACTGGGTCAGAAATTGGCTGAGTGATAGGACACAGAGGGGAGTTTAATCTGAAGAGAGGGTGACTGGGGGGTCCTGCAGGGATCAGTGCTTGGACCAGTCCTCTTTAATGTCTACATAAATGGCATTGCAGAGGGGCTGGAAGGGAAGGTGCGTCTCTTTGCAGATGACACAAAGATCTGCAACAAGGTTAACACTCCAGGAGGAGTAGAGAAAATGAAAAGGGACCTCAGCAAGCTTGAGGAGTAGTCAAGGGTGTGGCAGCTAAGATTCAATGCAAAGAAGTGCAAGATCATGCATTTGGGGCACAAAAATGCGGGGGAGGAGAACATGATGGGAGGAGAGATACTGACAGCCACCAAACAGGAAAGGGACCTGGGAGTAATCATATCTGATGATCTAAAGGTTACCAAACAATGAGAGAAGGCTGTGAGGAAAGCCAGTGGGATACTGGGGTTGCATAGGGAGAGGTATCTCCAGCAGAAGAAAGGAGGTGGTGATGTCACTGTATAGAACATTGGTGAGACCTCATCTAGAGCACGGTGTCCAGTTCTGGAGGCTGCATCTCCAGAAGGACATAAACAGAGTAGAAGTGGTTCAGAGAAGGGCAACAAAAATGGTGCAGGGGCTGCACCAAAAGTCATATGAGGGGAAACTGGAAGATCTCAATATGTATTCCCTGGAGGAAATGAGAGAGAGAGGGGGGATGTGATAAAGACTTTCAAATACCTCAAGGGTGTAAATAAGGTACAAGAGGGTAGCATTAAAATAGATGTTCAAGAACAAGGAGCCATGATATGAAAAAAGAGGGGGGTAGACAGGGGTAACATGAAAAAGTATTTTTTCATGGAATGGGTGGTGGATCCATGGAATAGCCTCCAGGCAGAGGTTGTAGGGGCAAAAATGGTAGGAGAATTCAAAAACGCATGGGTTAGACATAAAGGAACTCTAGCGATAAGAAAGAAAGGATAAGGTCGCAGATCATTTAGGATCTGTAGTATATGAAACAGGTAGGGAAAATGGGCAGACTAGGTGGGACAAGAGGTCCTTATCTGCCATCAAATTCTATATTTCTATGTCATTAAAAGCTGCTGTTAATAATCTCAGGAGAACCTGGAGAAATGGAACCCTTTACAAGAAAGGCATAAAGACAGCTCCTAAGAGGAAGTGACTTCAGCTTTTTCTATGCATAATTGTACAGTGCAGTGGTCTAAGGCTCTGAACTGTAAATCTGAAGACTTGGGTTTGAATCCCACAGCCCCCATTTGCATACTGTGTGACCATAAGCAAGTCACTTAACGTTCCTGTGCTCCCAGGTCGCACCTGTAAAAAAGCTTTCAGCTCAGTGTGCCACTCCTGGTCAAACAATTAAAAAAATTAAAAATAATTGCCTATAAGACTTTTATAAGACACTACAGAGAAGTGATTCCATACTTCAACCAAGGGTAACGGATTACAAAGATATGCACCACGTAAGAAACAGACACATTTCCTGTAATCTCATATTCCTTTTTATGTTGACTTGCGCCTGCAGTGTTCGTTTTTTTTTTTAATTACCAGAAAAAAAAAAAGTTCCCTCACTGTGGGGTCCCCTTCCCCAACCTGCAACCACCCTCAGCTCACCCCACCTCCCCACACCCTCCTCACCCCATACTTACCTCCGAGCCTGGCGCAATGATCTTTGGTGGACCGGGAACGCGTCTGGACTCTTCAAAGCCGACCGCGAACTGAAGAAATGCTGGTAAGCTATATAATGGCACAAATGTTTTGTTTTTTTTTCAACTTAGGTGGATATCTTAGCCATTTTTTTGGAATTCTGACTCTAAATTTTCAACATGAGGTGCTCGGGTCCCCACCTCATGAACACATGCACTGTCATCTTGTTACTCAGCCCCGAAAGGTAATTTCGTGGTCACAGCGCAAAATCACCTTTTGGGACTGATTAACAAAATGACAATGCCACTGTTCATGAGGTGGGATCCCAAAAACCCTAACTTGCAAATTTGGTGGGAAAATCCAAAAAATGATCATGTTACGAGCGTGCGTTGTGCAATTTCAACGCACCCTTGTAACTTTGAAAAATTTAAATATTTTCACTCCAGATTTTCAACATTGCCATTTTTTCACACCTCCTTATGAACAGTACAGCTGTCATTTTTCACATCCTGCCAGAAATGTGTTTTCACACATATGGTGCACAATGCCACGGTTGCTGTGCAAAATCAATGTTCAGGACATATTAACAAAATCACAGTGACACTGTTCATGAGTGGAGATCCTAAAATGCCTGTGTTGAAAATCTGGTAAAATACAAAATAATTGCGTTACATGTCATTGGCGCAGTTTTGCACGCTCGTGACATCACCAGTTTTCATATTTTCACTCCAGATTTTCACCATTGTCATTTTTGTACACCTCCTTATGAACAGTACAGCTGTTATTTTTCACATGCTGCCCACAATGTGTTTATATACACTCTCATGCGTCACCAATTTTTCATATTTTCACTCCAGATTTTCACCATTGTCATTTTTGTACACCTCCTTATGAACAGTACAGCTGTCATTTTTCACATCCTGCCAGAAATATGTTTTTGCACATGTCACACAATGGCACGGTTGCTGTGGAAAATCAATGTTCAGGCCAGATTAACAAAATCACAGTAACACTGTTCATGACTGGAGTTCCCAAAATGCCTATGTTGAAAATTTGGTTAAACAAATCCCCCAAATAATTGCGTTATGGGCGTGCATTGCGCAGTTTCTACACACGGTTGTGATGTCACCAATTTTTCACATTTTTACTCCAGATTTTCAACAATGCCATTTTTTACACCTCTTCATGAACCGTGCAGCTGTCATTTTTCACATCCTGCCCGGAATGTGTTTTGCACCTGTGGCGCCAAAAAGCACAGTTGCTGTACAAAATCACCTTTTGGCATATGAACTCATAGTACCACTGTTCATGAGGTGGGGTCACAAACAGCCCATGTTGAAAATTTGGAGTGAAAATACCAACAAATGCCCTGGGCATTAGGGTTTCCAACCGTAATGCCTGTCAGTGGTTGCAGGGTGGGGTTGGGGGTGGAATGGCATGAGCATTACAGCCGACAATCCAAAGACACACCCCTGACGCCTGTCAGTCTGTACAGGGTGGGACGTTATGGTTAGAAACCCTAATTCCCTGGGCATTTGTTGGTATTTGCACTCTAAATTTTCAACATGGCCTTTCTGTGACCCCACCTCATGAAAGCATTTGGGATCTCTGCTCATGAACAGTGGCACTGTGATTTTGTTAATCTGTCCTGGACATTGATTTCCCACAGCGACCGCGCCATTCTGTGCAAGATGTGCAAAAACACATTTTGGGCAGGATGTGAAAAATGACAGCTGTACCATTCTAAGGAGGTGTGAAGAAATGGCAATGTTGAAAATCTGGAGTGAAAATATACAGATGAAATTATTAATCTTGAGAATATAGAAACAGAAAGGTCTCCATAACAAAAACTATTACAGTATACATTATACAGGAACAAAAAGTAAGAAGAGAGAAAAAAAGAAGTAAGTAACAAAAAAGACAAACAACTTATAGGTGAAATAATGGGTTACTCTCAAAACAAGGGAATAAGTAAACAGGAAAAGAAAGAAGGTCAGAGAATCAAAGACAAATGTATGATACAACACACAAAACAGCTGTTTCGATGGCAACACAATCTGAGATTATAAATCCTTAGGCCTTTGTTGCATCAGAACAACAGGTGGATGACACACTGGACAGTACATAAACAATAATAGCTTTAAAGTGCCCCTGACACTGTTGTGACAACTTTGAGAAAATGTTATGTTTGGCACAAGTCATCTTATATTTTAATATTATTTCTGTATTCCTCATTCTTCTTTATTACTAAGGATATTTGCATGTAAACAGGATCGCTGCCCTATCTGTTCTGGCTGCTTGCCTACATATGATATCACAGTTCTGTTTATGACATCACAATCTGTTGCTGTGGGGATCATTACAGTGCCATACATGGAGAATTGTTTATTTTATTTATTTATTTAAAAGTTGGTAACCAGGAAAAGCACCATGAACAGAAGCTCATTTCCAGGTACAACCCAAATTATGATGTAATATGTAGGACAGCAGAAAGCGCAGATCAAGTCTAAGGGACAGTAAGCCTCTTTCGTACAGCTGTCCTCAGTAATAAAGAAAAAAGATAAATAATTATAGAAAACACATGAAATATAAAATGAACTATCTAAATCTCATTTTTTTTTCCAAGTTTTTCTAATGGTGTCAGGGGCTTCTTAAGAGGGGTTGCTAGAACAAATTATGGAAACCAAGAACTATTGAAAAACTGAGCTATATGATATGTGAAAAGCTACTGGGTCTAAAAATTGAACCAGAGGTATCTGTGATGTAATGAGGGCCTCAGATATGACTAAAACTAGTGGTGTACTTTTATTCTACAAGCATGCAAGAGTGGTTGACTATGTCTGGAGAAATGCCAAAACTCTATGAGAATATAACCTCAATATGGATATTCCAGTACAAATTAAACAACTGGATATAGGAAAACAAGGGGGGAGGGTAAAAACTAAAACATATCTTATCAAAAAATTGGTTAAATGTACAAATATACAAGATTTGATACATGGATGTGATGATATGCAATCTTTACCAGACATAGTTCTTTCTATCTTTGGAATTTCTCATATTGGATTTGAAGACAATACAAAACTTAAGACAATGATAACGCACTTAATTGGTAACTTTTTAGGATTAGAGTTTTACCCTTTTATACAATTTATTGCTGGAGTCAATATTCAACATGATGGATAAGGGGGAGGTTCTGCTTATGGGCGATTTCAATATGGCTGATGCAGACTGATCCATCCCAACAGGGGCCTCGAGCAGGAACAGGGACATTGTGGAGTCCCTACAGGGAGCAGGCCTAAGACAGTTGGTACAGGAGCCCACCAGGATAGGAATATTCTTGATCTAGTGCTCACCAATGGAGACAGGATCACAGATCTCCAGGTGGAGGGGGACCTGGGGTCCAGCGACTATCACATGGTTTGGTTCAAGTTGGGCACAGGAATACAGGCCACATATACAAAAAGCTAAAATCTTAGGTTTCAAAGGAGCTGACTTTGCAGAGAAGGGAAATAGGGTTAAAGAGGATCTGGCTAAGGGGGGCAGGAGGGGGCATGGAGGTGTAATGGGCATGCATTAAGGAGTCCACTGTCAGGTAACCAATCAATGTGTGAGGGTGAAGAATAAGGGCAAGAGAAAGAGAAGGCCACTCTGGCTTTCTAAGGTGGTGGCAGATAAAATCAGGGCCAAGAGGGCAGCCTTCCAAAAATACAAGGGGACACAAGAGGATGGGGACAGAGGAGAGTACCAAAAATTTTGGAGATAGGCAGGGGCAGCAGTGAGAAGTTCTAAAGCACAGTCAGAAGAAAGGCTAGCACAAACAGTGAGGAAAGGGGACAAGACATTCTTTGGTACATCAGTGTGAGGAGGGAGTCCAGAGGGGGTATAGTCAGCCTCAAAGGGGACAATGAAGAGAGGGCAGAAGGGGATCTAGAGAAGGCCACAATCCTTAACAGGTACTTCTGCTTGGTCTTTACTAGAGAGGGAGCAGGGCAGGGACCACAACTGGAAAACAGATGTGTGGAGGGGGAAGAACTGAACTTCACAGCATTTACAGAACAGAGGGTCCTAGAGGAACTTACAAAACTAAAGGTGGACAAAGCAATGGGGCCAGACTGAGTACATCCAATGATCCTAAAGGAACTGAGTATGGAGCTGGCAGCACCTTTGGCAGCCCTGTTCAGTGAGTCGCTGAACATGGGGGTGGTCCCGCAGGACTAGAGAAAAGCAAATGTGGTCCCTCTTCACAAGACCAGTAGCAAGGAGAATGCAGGGAACTACAGGCCAGTGAGTCTCACCTCAATAGTGGGGAAGATCATGGAGACACTGCTTAAGGAACTTATAGTGGATCACCTGGTATCCATTGGAATGCAGGAATCCAAGACAGCATGGGTTCATGGCGGGAAGGTCCTGACAAACAAATCTGATGGATTTATTTGACAGGGTGACCAAGGTGGTGGACCAGGGAGAGACGGTGGATATTGCCTACCTTTATTTCAGCAAGGCCTTTGACACAGTCCTGCACAGAAGGCTGGTAAACAAGCTGAGGAGTCTAGGGTGGGAAACTGGGTCAGAAATTGGTTAGAGGACAGAAAGCAGAGGGTGGTGATAAATGGCATGTAGTCAGAAGAAATGGGATTCACCAGTGGGGTGTCACAGGGGTCAGTCCTGGGACCAATCCTCTTCAATGTCTTCATAGCAGACAGAGCAGAAGGGCTAGAGGGAAAGGTATGCTTGTTTGCAGATGACGCCAAGATCTGCAACATAGTAGATACTCCAGGGGGGGAATAGAGAATGAAAAGAGACCAGTAAAAGCTGGAGAAATAGTCTGAGGTATGGCAATTAAGGTTTAACGTGAAGAAGTGCAAGATCATGCACATGGGGAACAGAAACCCTGGGGGGAGCTACATGTTGGGGGTTAGTTATTGATGGTCACCAGGGAAGAGAGGAATTTAGGGGTCATTATATCGGATGACCTGAAATCCACCAAACAACCACAAAAGCAGTTGAGAGGGCTAGTGGGATGTTAGGGTGAATAGGGAGGGGTATTACAAGCTGTAGGAGGGAGGGAGGTGATGATCACACTGCACAAGATGCTGGTTAAGCCTCACCTAGAGTACCGTGTGCAGTTCTGGAGGCCGCACCTGCGTAAGGATATTGACAGGGTGGAAAAAGTGCAGAGGAGGGAAACTAAAATGGTGCAGGGACTGCATGACAAGGCATATCGGGATAGACTTAGGGACCTCAATATGTACACATTGGAACAGAGACAGGAGAGGGGGGACATGATTGAGACTTTCGAATATCTTAAGGACATAAATAAGGTGGAAGGGGATAGCATCTTCCTGTATAAAAAGTACACTAGAACTAGATGGCATGACATGAAATTGGAAGGGGGGGTCGCATAAGGGGTAACGTCAGAAAGTTCCTTTTTACAGAGAGGGTGGTGGATGTGTGGAATGCCCTGCCTCAGGAAGCAGTGGGAGCACATACAGAGGAGGGATTCAAGAGGGTATGGGATAGGCACAAGGGAATCATACATATGAGGGGGGCATAGTTGAGCCCGCTGACCCAGAAGAAGACGATGGGAGCAAATTTGTAAAATGGGCAGACTGGATGGGCATTGTGGTCCTTTTCTGCTGTCAACTTCTATCTTTCTATGTTACTATGAAGAAGACGTAGTATGTGTATAGAGGGTCTTTAAAAGTTGGACACAGCTGGCCCGGTAGTGCTGAGAGTTGAGGCGCTGGATGCCACACCTCACGCCATGCCGGCAACCTGAGTTTGGGAATGAGCCTTGGTCATCAGGGGTCATGAGGAGGAGGCTGGGAGGTGGTTTGAGTGGCTGTAGGGCAGCTCTCCTCTCCTCTCCTGGGTAGGGACTCGAGTTGAGCCTGCTGCAGGGCTGCCTCCGGGTGGAGGCCCGAGGGTAGTGTAGACAGGAGTTGCTAGGCTAGGGAGGGTGCCACAGATCACTGCGTGCACGTGCCTCTACATGTGCCTGAGCAACCACAGCAAGGGAGGGGGAATGAAAGTGGGAAATGGAGCTGGCAGGCTCCACGACAGCCCTACAGCACAAGCACCGGCCCCCTGGAGGTCTGGATGTTAGTCTCCAGGGGAGTGGGGGGAGTCAACGCCCTTGGCCCTGTCACTGGGGGGTAACCCATGAGGGATTTACCTGGAAGGGTTGGGTGCGAGAGAGTCGGAGACCGGAGGATGAGCCCCTCCAAGGGAGGAGCGGAAGCCACCTGCCAACTCCACTGGGGCGGACCAAATATTGTACATGGAAAAAATAAATAAAAGTTGGATACAGAGTGATCAGGTTGATCTAACACTAGCAAATAAAAACCTGGATGAAAAGATTCTTGCAGTAAGCCCCCAATTAGACAATCTTAGTATACTGATTGTTGACTTCGTACAATTAAAAGATCAAGCAAAACAAGAATATACACATAGAAAACAACAACAGCAGGCCAGTGAGTCACTTAAACAAGTATACACTGTTGAAACCAGTAGAAGATACCAAATACTGATGGGGAAAACTGACTGACTACTGGAAAATGAGAACTTAGCTGATAATAAGGATGAAAGTTTCTTGACTGATCAAATACAGCAAACACAGGTACTTGATAATAGTTTAGTTTTATTCTTGGGAGGACAACAAACAAAACATTGGCCTATTGTACTGGACCGTGGCTGGATTCACTTCCAAAACATCAGATACAGAATTTTTAAATTTTCTTACTAATTTTGATATATTAAATATTCAAGAAACTTGGCACAGAACAGATTAGACTGAGATACTAGCTTTAAATGGGTATCAACTTATACAGGTTCCAGCAAGTAAGTTTATAAAAATGGAGAGAAATTCTGGTAATTTAGCCACCTATATAAAAATAACTAATTACTTAGAGGTAATTAAATTAATAACAAAACCTAACTATTTAATTACAATAATAAACATTTGGGAAGAAGTAATAATAATAGGTAATATTAATAACCCCCCCCATAGAAATCCCCATTTTTTGATAAACATTTTCTTAAAAAAGTATTAGAAGATATTAAAAAACTACAAGATCAAAACAAACAAGCTAAACTCATTTTGGTGGGGGATTTTAATATAAGATATGGGGGCTTGGAATCATGTAACAGCAAGGATGACTCAATTATGATACAGACTTTACAAATAAACAGAAGAGAATCGCAGGACACAAAAAATACAGATACATTGGGAAGTATGAAAATGCTTCTAGAAACTTTGGATTTAATAATTCTTAATGGCAGGTACCCTTCTGACAAAAAAGGCAAAACTACCTATACAAATTACAGATGCTCTTCCTTGATTGACTGCATAATTGCCTCACCATAGGACTACCAAAATAGGGCCCTATGCATGACGGAACAGAGTGCCTCCAGCTGGATATGTGAGGTGCAGAGACACTCTGCACCCATTGTGCTGCCTGTGCAGCATTTACTAAATGGGGGTGCGCAGCCCCTACAC
This sequence comes from Neoceratodus forsteri, assembly GCA_016271365.2. Classification (NCBI taxonomy): domain Eukaryota; kingdom Metazoa; phylum Chordata; order Ceratodontiformes; family Ceratodontidae; genus Neoceratodus; species Neoceratodus forsteri. Next base: position 451,584,019 of record JADMNL010000024.1, read on the forward strand.
ACACAATCCCCCATCCGCGTGGATCGCAATACACAGGGGGCAGGCGGGGGGGGCATGCCAGCACTACACAGAATACACATAACCACATACAGCTACACATCGTGGTACATGGGGGGGCAACCAGTATGCCAGGGAAACCCTGCTGTAAGCCCACAATGCACCCCACTGCCCCATCCCTCAACAAGTGGACACTACACATGTGCAGTAATCAGCCACCCAGGGCCACCCACACCAGCACCCAGCTATGCTCCACATCTCCCCGTGCATGCCACCCCCCCACACACACATGAAGGCACTGGCCCCTGGACAGCAGACCCCCCCACAATGCACTGCCTGCCTGCCTCATGTCCCCTCACCCAGCTGGTGTAGTGGGCAGCATGATACCACCCCCCACACACACCCTCGTGCCATTGCCCCTGACCCCAGTTCCACCCCATCTGGTTGGGGGCAAGGCACAGCTGGTGGCACAACCCACCTCTCACCTCCACGACTGCCAGTTATGCAGACATCCGCTGGGGATCACACCAAATGTGCCCCCCCACCATGCAAGGGATCTCCTGTTGGTCCTAATTGGATGCCCGACCGGGTCCGTAACTCCACCCCTGGCCACCTCTTGGAATGCTGCACGCCAGGGGTGTGTGCCCATGGACAGGTCACGGCCATTGGGGAATACCAGCGGTGTGCACCTGTCAGCAGGTGTGGAGCTCCGCGGGTGGGATACGCGCCTCTTGCACGTAAATCCTGCCCAGTGCAGCATAGGTCCCAATATACGGATTTAAAAGTGATTACTAGAAGTGAAAGTAATGATATGCTGATTGTAATTTTTAACAAAATCTAGAAGAGTGCTAACAAGAAAACCTGAGGAATACCTGAAAATAGTAAATAAAAAAATTAAGTGAGATAAAATACCTGAAGTGAAAATACAACTAATGAATACCTATAAACAAGTTACAGCAGAGCTAGTAGAAAAGGAATTAGAGCTGGAAAATATATATAAACAGCTAATACAATCATATCAAAAAATCAACAAATTAACAAAGAAAAATAACAAAATAGATATACATAATTATCAAAATTGGTTTCACAAAACATGTAGACAGGAAAAGAAGAGATTAAATACTTTAAAGAGATTTACAAAAAAAAACACCCTACAAGAACTAATTATATAAAACGTAAAGCCAGAAAACAGTATCAAGATCATGTAGCGAAACAAAAAATGAAACATCAAACAGGAGTATGAGGGAAAAGGTTAGCTACAATCACAAACAAAGATGACAAAAGCTGTTGGCAGCTTGTCTCTATTGGAACAAACCAATACTAAAATCAACAAGACACCTATGTATCTCCAGATAAGAGGACATAGCACTTTATATCTATTGTTTCTAAAAAAAACAGTTTCAAAGTAAAATGGGACACTCACATATAGATAAAAATTTTGAATGGATCACATCACTAGAAGTTAAGAATGCTATAATCAGTTTTAGAAGAAACAAGTCCCCTGGATCTGATGACATACCAATTGATTTTTATTACATAGATAGTGATTGTGGTCAATAATACTAACTGGCCTCTTTAACAAGAGCATAATGTATGACTAGACTCCAAAAACCTGGAAGGGAAGCTATATAATTCCCATACAAAATAAGTTCTGGTCAGAGTCAATATGGCTGTGGAGAACTTTTTGAATGCTTTTACCCATTATTTCTAATGAATTTGCACAATGCAGATCTGCTGAGTGGCAGTTTCAATGTAGTCTTCCTTTTACACATTTTTACAATGTGTTTCCTAGAGTATGCCTGCTGATTGCTATATATTTAGCCTGGATAGTTCACAGAAGAAATGGCATCTTATTTTTGGGTGGTGAAGCACTAGCAGTAGGATGCTGGAATGTGTCATACATAAGTACAAGATGTGTGCGGGCAATAACGCCCAGTGGCCATAAACCTCAGGCACTCACATGTGGATCCATCATCCCGGTGCCATTGCACTACTTAGTGTGGGTGAAAGCCAATGCTGTACTCACTCACACAGGTCCCGGAACAGCCATGTTACAGCTAACCCATTTGTTTGTACAACTGGGGAACCACAAACGCACTATCCATAGCCTGGATTGTACACTACAAATGCCATTGCAGGATACCACACCCCATGGCACCCAGGATACCTCAGCAGTCCGGAGGGTGGCATGTTACACAGGGAAATGGGGAAGAGTGTATAACAGCAGGAAGATACAGCATTGATAAGGCATGCATTGGAGGTATGTCAAATCCCTCTTATGGTATTCCAGTAGGGACATACACACAGCTGCATACACTGGTGGGTCCGCAACTTGTGTAGTGCCCCAATGTATGGTATAGCCACTTGGGTCATTCTAGAGTGAAGGTCCCCAGCCTGGTTCCAGTGCAGTTGGCAGCTAGCTGTGGCAAGGCATGGAGGGCAGTGCCAGTTTTCGCAACAGCTCGGGTATGGGGGAGTGGGGGTTGTCTATGTACCAATTCAGTGGGTGGGAGTCCTCTATGCTATGGATATGGACTGTGGTTTCCTCTGGTGTGATTGGGTCCGGGAGGCCCTACACTATGGAGCTTTTCAGGGAGGAAGTTGGATCAATTGGGGATTAGAGGGGGTACCTCTAGTCCATCAGACCTGCCAGGCTGCTGTGCACTTGGGTGCACTTGCACAGCCCACCTATGGGTAGCTGGCCAGTTTAGGTCAGCTATTCATGGCCTAGCTGTGGGCCATGCTGCTCTGGGTTGCGAGGGGTGAATTTCCCACTGAGTGTGCCGCAGCATGGTATATGCATGAGAACACACCCTCGACTTGCACATCATACTATTTGTGTGCACGCTGGCCCATTCCCTTGCGGCAGGTACATCTTGCACATTTGAATATCATACTGTGGAGCTGTGTGGCACATCTCACATTTCCACTGGGATATACTGCACATCTCCTTTGAATATGGGGGTCCTGGACTAGGTTACCCTGAAGAAATATATTATCAAAATGGAAAAATCATGACCCCTACTAAAAACAAGATATTGCATCTAATCTGGGACAGCCTGAGTAAATACAGTGCAGAAATGTGTAAATGAAGATCCCTATGACAATGAGATGTAGCATCTCCCCTGCGTTACCCAGGATACAAAATATAGGATAAGAAATATTTAAAGGAAATCTACTCTAAACTGAACTTCACTGTGGTCACTGACATAAACAAACAGTTTCTTTTTGTAACAGTCACACAGGAGTCTGGTGTGCATATTTTATGGGACACATACAAACCATACCTCTCAAGTGTCCCTGATTTTCAGGGATGTCCCTGATTTTGCCTCTGAAATGTCTTCTGTCCCTCCTAAATTTGGCATTTCTGTCACTGAAGAATGGTGATCTGAATCACAAAATAATGCTAGCCATTTGTGTTACAGTCTAGTTCTCATTAAGAAAATGCTATTCATACTAAGAAGCATGTTGTACACAGCTTCTGGGACTAATATTACTATTTTTTCAGATGTGTCCCTGATTTTGGTAATTTGTCCCTGATCATTTTAAGCCTTGTCCCTGATTTGTGATGAGGAAGGTTGAGAGGTATGATACAAACAGAGGTGAGAAAGAATATGTGCCTCAGCTGGTACTTGAACCCAGGCTGCCTGGAATACCCTTCTGATTGTGCTAACCATCTGCGCCACTGAGACAACTGGAACATGGGCCATCACCAAGCACATTACTCTTTCTCAAATGCACAACCCAATGGCAACACAACTATTTATTTGAAAAAATCACACAGGAGTGCTGTGTGCATATTTTATGGAACTCATACAAACAGAGGTGAGAAAGAATACATGCCTCAGCTGGGATTTGAATCCAGGCCGCCTGGCAGTATTGTGGCCATGAGGGTGGTGTGTGGTGTGTGTGGTGTGTAGTGTGTGTGTGTGTGTATGTGTGTATATGTGTGTGTGTGTGTATGTACAAAATATAAGATAAATATTTAAAGAAAATCTACTCTAAACTGAACTTCACTGTGTTCGCTGACATAAACAGTTTTTTTTTTATAACATATTAGAATGCAATATTTATTTTGAATTTTGTGGCCATGAGAATGGTGTGCATAGAGGGAGAATGTGTGTGTGTGTGTGTGTGTGTGTGTGTGTGTGTGTGTTGCTGTAGCTCAATGTATTTTTTCCCAAAGAGATAGTAATAAATGGTTTCTTATTGATACATATTTAGTCTAAGCAGTTCACTGAAGACCTGGCATATATCTGAGACTGCTCATCAGATAGTGTCTGTAAAGGTCAAAAAACCAGTGTAAATTATGGATTTGCTGGGGAAAGGATGACATTTACGAGGTATGAATCTTTCTTGAAAGACAATACATTCCCAAATTAAACTATCATCAAGAAGCTGTTTAAATGCTTATTAGTATTTAAATGTGCAAATCGCCAGTTTCATAGGCAATCAATATTTAACAAATATTTAACAAGCTGTTTCAGTTTTCTAATGGCATCTGATAAGCAGCCTGGAGATATGTCTCCAACATTCTTAACAGAAAGAAGAGAATATTTTATTTCAGTTGGCATTGAAGGATACATTGAAATGTTCAAAACATGTGTTCCATGATACTCCATTTTCAAGCTACAGATAGCAAAATGGCTGTAGGTTCCACCCACAGCCATAAAAAGGGAGACCAGGGAGATCCAAGAAACTATTGACCAATCAATCGAATTGATAATATGTCAAAGATCCACCCAAAGATTCTGCTAAATAGACTGCAAAACTGCCTTGATCAAAATAATGTTCTATCACCTTTCCAGGCTGGGTTTAGAAAGGAAAGGGAGACTTCAACACAGGTCTTTATCCTCTCTCATTTGATGGGAAAATGTTGCAAAACAAAAATACAGAAATTATTCATAGCCGTTGTAGACTTCACAGCAGTGTTTGATTCTATCATTAGACCATATTTATGGGACAGAAAGGAAGTCCTGGGAGTTGATCCCAATATTCTAACTTTAATAAAAAAACTCTATACAGACACTTGGATTAAAATCAAATACAAAAAACTTGAGAACTAACTGATGAGGTAGAAACGAATATTGGAGTCCGACTGGGCTGTGTTCTGACCCAAACACTTTTCAAGAGATTATATATATACATATTTTAATTACATGATGAGCACAAGTGTGATATGGATAATATTTTCACTCCTTTAGAGTAACCCCTGGACATTCACTCCTGGCTTTGCCACTCGTGAGTATCTAGAGTTCACTCTAAAGGAGTGAAAATATTTTCCACATCACATGAGTGTACATCATGTATCCAATTTATAAAATAGGGCCCCATACTGTTGGGGGTGGATCACGCTAATAGTGTAATAGAAATGCAACCATTAGTGCAAAATAGCACAGTATTAGTCAATTGTGCCATTTCTTGCCAACGGTGATGTTTAGCGCGAGCCATTGAATAAATGTAAATATTCTCACTGTGGTGATGTCAGCAGCATTTAGTCTCACTCCAGTAAGAATAAATGGTTTTATTTCAAACATTTACAACTCACCCAATTATATATATATATATACACATATATATATATATATATACATATATAATATATATATATACATATATATAATATATATATATACATATATATATATGGCAGGAGTGTGATAAGTGAAATATCTTCACTCGTGAACAGTGACCTCGGATACTCACGAGTGCCAAAGGCACGAGTGAGAGTATCCAAAGGTCACTGTTAACGAGTGAAGATATTTCACATATCACATGATCTGCACATCATGTGTGCGATTTATACAATAGGCTTTTCTAAAGTGGTTCTGTGATGCTTTCAAATTGTGTGCAAGATAGAAAAACTTCTTCCACATTCATTGGTTTTGTTTTGGTCTGAATAGAGAATTTATTTATTCTTCCAGTATAGTTCAGCTGTATCAAAGTATGTTTGTTGCTTTGATCTGCATGGTTTGATGCATTTAACATTTAGCAGTCAGTGCTCTTTCTTTTTTTTTCTTCTAGTAAGAACTTTAGAGACCTTCTCAGCATGTGAGTGTCTGTGAGACTGAATGCAGTAAACCTGTTGTTGGGGCTTCAGGTACTTGAAAGACAGGTGAATTGCATTTGTTTTAATGAGTTGAAACAAGTTGCATCACTGAGGGAGAGTTAATGGGCTTGTCTGTGACATCACCACAGTGAAAATAAATGTTGGTGAGGTAAGTACAGTATGTATAAACAGCATTTATCACCACTATGTTAGCCTGGGCTTGAATTTATCTCACTGTGGTAGTAATACATGCTTTTATCAGTGAAAAATATAGCTCACTCCTATTGAGTGTATATATTTGTTCATTGCAAAAAAACTCCATTAATGCATCAGTTAGGGTTAATAGTACAGCGACAAAAGTTTGGAAATGTGATGTTAGGGTTCTAAACCCTAACTCCGCATTCCCCTACCCCACCCCCACACAGAACATGCAAGCAGGGGAAGAGCCAAGGCAACACAACCAATTAGAGAAAACCAGCATCAGATAACAGAAGTAACATGCTACTCTCTAAATGTACTGCAGGACACATCCATCATTATGGGTCATCAACTGTATGAGTTCTGCCACCATCATAGTGCATTGGGGGTAGACACACATGATGGGCAACCATGGGTGATGCCCCAAAGTAAGCATTTTTGTGTTACAAACAGCAAGAACAACATTTAAGCAGATGTCTATATTTCAATAGTGAAGAAGGAATGTAACACACAATATGTTATCCACAGATAGTTTCTTGGAAATGAGAGTTAGTATAAGCCTACCAACAGTCACTGGATGTTTGCATTTATTTTTCTGATAGAGTGAGTCAGTTGTAATAAGAAACGATAGCAATTATAAAAGTAATTATTTATAGCATTGTTTACAAGTAGCATGTGAAAGCAACAGTTGTAACATCCAAAGCTAACCATAACATGCTGCTAATGAGTATTTTCAGGTAATGCAGCAGTATAACAACATGTGATGGTGCTAGTTTCATACCTGAGAAGTATCTTAAAAGTACTATGTGACATCTCTATCTTTTCTGCTACCAAATGCCTATCTGGTAGCAACGATACCTGCAGCAACCCAGCTGTTAAATAGTGACACATAAAAGTCAGTATTTTGAAAATGTGTACAGACTAAGTCTCATTGTATGAAGAAGACATGCCAGCAATAATGTGTCATCATGTAGAAAGATGGTTCCATAAGCATAAGTTAGTTATGAATTTCAACAAGACTAAAACTAGGCTGTTCTCCAGCTCCCAAAATAGGCACAGAACTTACCCTCTTTCTATTAGCAATGAAGAGGGCTCTCCCCTGGAGCTAGTTCAGCTCTTTAAATATCTGGGGATTACTACTGACAGTACAATGACCTATGCCTATCACATTGACAACATTGCTAAGGCTGCTAACACCAGCATTGGGCTACTTCATAGACATAAGCAATGTTTGACCCCAGAGGCTCTTAACCTGGCCATTCAAAGCTCTCTTGTCTCACTTATATTGATTACAACTTACCAATCTATGGATAAGCTACTGAAACAACTCTTCACCGCATCATAGTTGCACTCAACAAAGCATGCCGGCTCCTTAACGGCTCAGCCTGTCTGTCCCATACCTGTGACATGTATGCTCAGGCTAACTGGCTCCAATTCAAAGGTAGACTAGTATCAAACATGTTCACTGTCCAAAAAAGTAAGCTTAGGCAAAATGCCCCCAGGAGTGCAAAAGCTTATTACCCCCACTATCAACCGTCATTGTACCAGAAGCTCTACTAGCCAGATTTTTAATATACCCCGCTGTCACACTTCTCTGGGACAAAGGTCCTTTGCCTAGCGTGCCCCGCTATGGATGAACTCGCTGCACCATGACATCACTTCAGCATCCACCTTGGGCTCCTTAATGGTTAAACTTAAGCAACAGTTAGTTGTTGATGCCAGTTGTGACTGCTTCCAATAACCTTCCTTCTTGTGACCAGCACTTATTCTAACCTTATGCTATCCTGACCTTATGTATAACTGTTCTCAGCATCTAAATAACTGTTCTAATTTACTAATCATTCTCCTTTCACATTTCCTCTTGATTCCTTACACTCCTTCCCCTCACCCCTCTATGGCTTCCCCTATCCCCCCTTCCCCCGTTATATCTCCTGATCTCCCTTGCTCACTTTAAAATGCTTTGTCCCATACCTTACCTCTGATGAGGCCCCTGGGCTGATGCCATCCCTTACCTTGTTGATTATTAGATATTAGGCTGAGTCTGTTCTCATTTTCCTGTAAAGGGTCATTTCATAAGACCCCACCCCCTCTAATATGACCCTTTGAATTCCAGGTTTTAATCAAATACGCAACTTGGCATACATTGTGCAATGCCACATGTACTGGAACATCTCTAATTATATACTGTTGTAATGTTTTGTATAATTCCTTGTTTTGTTTGTTCTCCATCTCATACTTTTACAATATGTATTGTTTGTCTGATGTGGAACCTATGAAATGAGCTTGTTCTCAAAGGTGTTATCCGAAATTTCAATAAATAAACAAAAATAAATAACAAAATGCTGTGCTGGCAGTATAGAGTCGATGATACTATATTTGGTTTTTCATTACATAGTGTCATGTGAAATGAGTACAGTGTTGTGAATATTGTGGTTACAGATGTGATGGATTTGGTATAGTGTCTTACAGTCTTGCATGTGTTTTGCATGTGTGTGTGTGTGTGTGGGGGGGGATGCGTAGTTAGGGTTTTGAACCCTAACAGCACATTTCCAAACTTTTGTCGCTGTACTATTAATCCTAACTGATGCATTAACAGAGTTTTTTGCAATGAATTTCCCTTCTTTTTGAGAATGCGTAATGTAAGTGGTATGTGTTAGTGGGAGTGCAGGACCTCCAGGCCCTGCACTCCCTTTACATTCTCCATTTTTCTTTCATAATGGTATGTGTACGTGGGAACGCGGGCCCTCCAGGCCCTGCTCTCCCAGTTATACGTAACTATAGAGCCATGCAGCAGCCCTGTATGGCAAGGAAGCCTTGTAACAGTAATTTGCTAATATCTCAGCAACCGTAGCAGATAAGAAAAATATTCCAGTACTGGTGTAATCATGACAGCGAGTACTTCACGCAACCTAGGGTCAAGGTCAACCAAATCCATATCTCATATCATTTCAGAGATACGGGCACTGAAAAGCGCTGTGAATGCTAACTCTGTGGGTGTAATAGTGGCCCACGGACATGAAAATGAGCAATTGGAACACTAGTTCCCAAATATCTCAGTAACCGTACAAGGTAGAAAACAAATTAAAATTTCATGGTATTCATGGCTTTCCAACCTACTTTTGCACTAAAGAATTTTTTCAACAAAAAATCCATATCTCGAACCATTTTCGAGATACGGGCCCCGAAAGGCGTTACGGGTGCAGCAATGTTATCCTATGGGAAAATTTCTCAACTTTGGAATGCTTTAACTATGGGCTTGTTCAATGTTTCTGTACCAAACTTCAAAAGGCACATCTGTGGGACTAGGGCTTGCCACCCTGAAAATTTCAGACCAAAAGACCAAATCTTTTTGTAGCAGGAGGATGGCAAAGATTTGCAGTTATTTTGACAATACTGTACTTTTGCATAATACTTTCTCAAATCACAAATGTTTTGCAAAAACAATCATGAAACTTTTGCATACTGGGTCTCCCCTGAAAAAGGGACCAATACAGTCTCAGTGGGCCTACCCGGTCACCAAAATTTAAATAAAAATAATAAATAAAATAATTTACAAAAGTACTTTTTCCTTGAAGTTGGAAAAGGCATTTCTCTGGGGTTTAACCCCCCCCCCAAAAAGATAGGGCTAGCATCCTCAGGACCCCACTATGTAAACACAACAGTCAGTGTTTACCTACAGGGTCCCAATTTTAAACGCCACACATTTTTCTGTGTCACTAACTGAAAACAAGATGGTGGAATCACAACAGTAACACGGCCATTTGTGAAAGTAAAAATGGCATTTGCGAAACTTTTATGATGCACTGCTAATTTCCCCATTGACTATAATGGGAAATTTGTTTTTTGAACAACATTTGAGCTGTTTAATATTTTTTCACCAAATCTTCGAAAGGCACATCAGTGACCAAGACTGCATCTTCCCTGAACATTTTGGACTGAACGGACAAACTGTCCGGGCTGTGAGCATGAGCAAAGAAATGCCCCAAAAGTCTGTTTTTGCATTTTTTTGGTGTTCTTTATCTCCACAACTGTACATCTGACCATAACGCAACTTGCCAGATCCAGAGATCTATGGTACCAGACCATGCATGCAAAATTTCAGGTAAATCCCTTGTACAGTGGCAAAGATATTAAGGTGCAAAATTTGAGGTTTAACATTAGTGTGATTACTCAACCCTAACTATAGGGGCACTACCATGCCACTATAATATATATCTATATCTATATCTATATCTATATATATTAAACTGAGCTGGACTCCCCACTTTTCCACCCAATGAAAATTCTAAACCAAAGGATCCCTGTACTTGGTTATGCAGATGATCTAGCTATACTATCAACTAGCAGATTTGGCCTGCAAAGAAGCCTACAGAAATTTGAAATACTACACTTAAAATTAAACCTCATTCCAAAAAAAACCCCAAAGATCATGATAGTAGGAAGCAATAAAAGAGACAAACAACTAATTGTGATAGGGAAGCCCCTGGAATTAGTAAAAGAATTCACATATCTAGGTGTTTTCTCCAACAATTTCCTGTGGAACAAACATATGACTATAACAGGCAACAAGATACAAAAAACTGCAGGTGCCCTAAAAAAGATTTAATTGCATTTTAATGTTTGCTTGTGCACATGCTCAAGAAACATTATGTGGCAGCTCAGGAGAGAAGAGGATTTTGGAGGTGCAGCACTGTGTCAGCCATTGCCTCCACTACATTTTTGGGCTTGGCCCACTCTACCCAATGCGGGTGGCATGCTGCTGCTGCCACTAGTTCAGCAAGCATGCCACCAACTTGAAACGAATTAGCCGCTGCAATAAGGGAGCAACCCATCATTGCAGGTGCCTTGCCTGGTGTAACACTGCAATAAACATGGCGGTGGCTGTCGCTGTCCACCTCTCACAGTCCCTATGAAAGTCGACAGGGGTGCCCAATCCCTCTGTCAGCATGCCCCATCCCCAGTTCATTTGCCAACGGGGGAGCCCAATCCCCATCAGCATAATGTCCCCCCCCATTTGTAATGTGCCGAGATGGGTGCCCAATCTCCTCGGCTCATGCGCCACCCCAAACACAGACACATTGTATGTGCCGACGGGGTACCCAATCCCAGTCAGCTCCAGGACCCCCCCCAACAAACACCCAGGTGAGACTCTGGGAGCCCACCCCAGTGTGCCCATTGTCCCTGTAAATGGAAAAACCATCCCAATGTCTTTTTTTTTTAACCTGTAAAAAACAGAAAACCATCCCTCGTTGGCTGCAGTGCCCCCTTCCCCAACCCTCCTCCACCCTCTGCACACCCCACATCCCCACACCCTCCTCACCCCATACTTACCTCCGGAGCCTGGTGCGATGATCTTCAGTGGAGCGGGAACACGTCTGCACTCTTCAAAGCCGACTGTGAACTGAAGAAATATTGGTAAGCTGTATAATAGCATAAATGTTTTTTTTTTTCAACTTAGGTGGCTATTTTGGCCATTTTTGTGAATTTTGTCACCAAATTTTCAACATGGGGTTCTTGGGACCCCACCTCATGAATTCAGTCACTGTCATCTGGTTACTCAGTCCCGAAAGGTGATTTTGTGGTCACTGTGCAGAATCACCTTTTGGGACTGAGTAACGAAATGACATGAGGTGGGCTCCCAAAAAGCCTATGTTGCAAATTTGGTGAAAAAATTCCAAAAAATGACTGTGTTACGAAGCGTGCATTGCGTAGTTTCCACACATACACTTGTAACTTCGAGAATTTGTAATATTTTCACTCCAGATTTTCAACATTGCCATTTTTTCATATCTCCTTATGAACAGTACAGCTGTCATTTTTCACATCCTGGCCAAAATGTGTTTTTGCACATCCAGTGCACAATGATGCGGTTGCTGTGGGAAATCAATGTTCGGGACAGATTAACAAAATCACAGTGACACTGTTCATAAACAGAGGTCCCAAGATGCCTACGTTGAAAAGTTGGTGACAAAAGTCCACAAAATGACTATGTTACGAGCATGCATTGCGCAGTTTCCACGCACACTCATAACTTTGAGAATTTGTAATATTTTCACTCCAGAGTTTCAACTTTGTCATTTTTGCACACCTCCTTATGAACAGTACAGCTGTCATTTTTCACATCCTGCCTGAAATGTGATTTTGCACATCTGATGCACAGTGGCACGGGCGCTCTGAGAAATCAATGTTCGGACAGATTAAGAAAATCATAGTGACACTGTTCATGAGCAGAGGTCACAAAATGCCTATGTTGAAAATTTGGTGAAATAATTTCACAAAATGACTGTGTTATGAGTGTGCGCTGTGCAGTTTCCATGCACACCCGAAAATTCAAGAATTTTTAATATTTTCACTTCAGATTTTCAACATTGCCATCTCTTTACACCTCCCTATGAAAGCTACAGCTGTCATTTTTCACATCCTGCCCAACCTGTGTTTTCATACATTTGACGCAGAATGGTGCGGTCGCTGTGGGAAATCAACATTCGGGACAGATTAATAAAATCACAGTGCCACTGTTCATGAGCAGAGGTCCAAAATGCATTTCATGGGGTGGGGGTTGCAAAAGGCCATGTTGAAAATCTGTAGTGGAACTACCAACAAACATCAGGATGTTATGGTTTCTAACCATAACGTCCCACCTTGTACAGACTGACAGGTGTCAGGGGTGTGCCTTTGGATTACCAACTGTAATGCTCATGCCATTCCACCCCCATCCTGCAGCCAGTGCAGGCATCAAGGTGTGCCCTGGACTTTTCTGCCCCAGAGTTCACCCCATTCTCCTATACTGCACTCATTTCAGCGTATGTCCTTATGGAATGGGGTGACTGTAAAGCCGAACACCCCAAAGCACACCTCAACACTTGTTGGTTTCTGCAGGATAGGGTGAGGTGAAATGGCATGAGCATTATGGGCGATGACCCAAAGGCACACCCCAATGCCTGTTCATCCTGCAGATTGGAGGTGGCGTTGGTGTGAAGTTCGATACTTCACTGCTATTCCTATTCTGCATCTATCTAACTCCTGCACTTCCAATGCTAATACCAGCAAGCAAACATTCGGCACTGACAAATGCTTGTTGGTGGTATGACAGTGGTACTAATGCTTAAAGCAATAAACATGAAACTAATAAATCAAGCCATATATGCAGTGGAAATATGGGGTGGTTCCAAACTTGATAACATGGATTCAGTCCTAAATAAACTATATAAACAAATGCTCAGACTACACTGGGAACTCCAGATGCTTTGGTGAGATCTCAGATTGGTCAAATTAGTACTGACTTTTTAGCGCAAATTAGGATAATACATTTTTGGATAAAAGTTTCTTCACAGACATCAGGTTCACTGATTTATGTCTGTCTTCAGGAAAAAAGAAAACTGTTGTAATTTTCCAAAGATGCTTGGTTTAACAGATTAATTGGATTATTGGTATACTACAACATTGCACATTGAAATAAAAGGACTAATCAGAAAATAACAATCCATCCTGCTTATACAAAATGTATAACTACGCTAATATTTGAAAAAGCCAAGTAGAAAGATCTGGAAACAATAGCTGAACAAAAGGCATCAAAATGGTTAGGTCACAATACTAAAGAACACTCCCTAAAATTTTATTTAGAAGCAGTGCACAACCCAGAATACAGAGAAATACTTACTCAATACAAGTTTGAGGTTTTCCAAGTAAAGTCCTAAAGGTTAGATAAGGGAGGGAAACTGATATCTCTCCAAAATATCAATGTTCCGTACAAGAAACAGAGGACTTACTTTATGAGGTTTTAAGATGCCCATGGCATAGCCAAACTAGAGAAAAACTACTCGCCCCCCCTTACTGGCTCTCTATATATTCCGTCTAGATACATTTTAGACCTACTGTTCAATGCCGAGAATGTGGAATATTTGAATGCTTTGGCAATATACCTAAAAAACATTGCAACAATAAGAAAGAAATACCAAACAAAATAGAGAGTCACTTATTGGTACAGACAGAAACCTGTAAATAACTCAAAGAATGGTTATCTGAGTCCAAGAACAAAATGGGAAAGGTATCTACTCAAGGTATGCCATAATCTCTGCTAAACAAATGCTAATAAAGATACACTCCTACATTCTTACAACTCACTAACGAAAAAACAAATACATTTTGATACCTCTGGGAAAATTCTAATCAGCTATAAATGTATGTACGAATGAAATATTAGATGTCTATAGTTGGAACACACTAAGGTAGCACTCTACCTGTTTTTAAGAAGGGAAATATTCTGTTTTTTTTTACTTCCTTTATTTGATCCACAAGGTATAACACTTTACAAGACAATATTACCAGCCTATAACTGTAAAGTTACTGGTATCATAAGGATGAAACATGAAGAAAATTAACTATACAGTAGAACAATTTCAGGTCTGACAAACACGAACAAAAACCATATCAACAGCCATTTGTTACAGATCTCTTCAGCAATCATCTACATTATAGTGCTAAGGGAAACTGAGTTCATCATCAGTATCAAAATGTAATCGAACCCAATGGAGGAGGGAGAAAGGGGAGGAGCCAGACATACTGTCCTCTACTGTATTCATGGGGGGATAACTGGAGAGAATACATATCCCAACTCGACCATCAGTTTCGGTATTTGTTCAACTGCTGCGACAGTCCAAAAATAAGTTTCTCTAATCCTTGGATATATGTTACTATTTTTACCCATTCCTCCAGCTGGGGAGGATCCTGCTGGAGTCACTTTTTGCTGATAGTTTTCACGGCCGCTATTGTTAGGACAGCCCAGAGGTATTTACCCTCTTTACCTGTCACCTCCCCAGGGCACCTCCCCAGAAGGAGGCTGTCTGGGCCCACACCAGTCAGAAGCCCAAAAATGCTCTTTCAAATGTTTTTGTACTGCTCTCCAATAGGACTCAAACCCTGGGCATGTCCAGAAGATATGGGCCTGTGAGGCCTCTGATTCCCCACACCTTCTCCAACATAAGGCCGGTACTGTCCTGTCCCACCTCGTCACATGAACTGGTATAAAAAAAAATCTAATTCTGAGTTTCCAACCAAATTCTTTCCAAACTGGGGGGGAGGAGGATTGCCAGGTGTTTCTCCAAAGGTAGGCCCACTGATCATCGCTTATACTAATGTTTAGGTCTGTTTCCCATTTAGCTTTAATATAGACTGTAGTAATTCTAAGGTCTTTAAGACAGTTGGTGTATAATATGGAGATAGCTTTCTCTCCCCCCTTAGACCCCATATAATTTGGAAGTGTGTTTGTGAGGATACGTCTATGTGTTCTCTCCTGGGTGCCCTGAGGAGACTGTTGACATAGTCTCTCAGTTGGTAGAAATGAAGCCTGTCAGCTTCCTGCCAGCCAAACATCTGCCGGGCCGCCTCAAATGAGATTACTGAGTCTGCATGTGATAAGTGTATTGGGGAAGTAATGCCTCTCTGTGCTTGTAATTTAAACCAATTGTCTTGCACAGCTGGGGGAAATCCAGGATCCATGAGCCACCATCTGTATAACCAGAGGGATGACTTAAGTGTATCCTCGTGAGATTCCCCTTGTCCAACCCTCCATGACTGCCTCTGTTCCCTTGTACTTTGATTTAAAATGTTTGAAGTATGACCCCTGAAACAAGGTGGCTTGCAATATCATATCCCCATGCTCCTCCAAATCTATCTGCTTCCAACTAGACAGGTAGTTTGGGCTATCCCACACTAATGCTACCCTCATTTGTCTGGCCACTCAATATCTCTGAATATTGGGAATGTGAGACTCCCCTTCCCTCTCCTTTAGGGAGATACAGCATCTGTCTTCTGATTCTTGGATGCAGTTTCCCCCACAGAAAGTCAAAAAACTATTTCTGACCCATTTCCAGATGTTTTAAAGTTACCACACAAGGCATATACTGAAACATGTACAAAAGATGGGGAGGGCGTTCATCTAAGAAAGGAAATATTTTTAATGTATAAAGTATTGTATCTATCCAAGGTTTTAACTAACTAGATTGTAATGACGTATGTCAAACAATAAACTATTACTTTTTTATTTATTTTATTTATTTCAGATTCAGAGTAATACCTTTGAGCCATGAGGGTTCTTTTACAAAGGTTCCAGTCAGTAGATGCAAATACAACAGTACAATACATAAAGTGAAAAACATCACACAAATGGCAGATACACCTACACAGAATAGGTCAAAGGCTTGTTAATTACAAAAGTGTACACAGATGTGCAGCATCGTTTCACGATTATACGTTTACACAGTAGTAAGCTTAGACAAACAGCACAGTTACTAAGTGCAGGGTAGTGGGGTGGTAGCAGCCAGAGAGGGCTTTGTCCAGAGAGGGAGGCTAGGGAAGGGTTTAGGGAAGGGAGGTTGGTAGAGATTAGAGGGAAGGAGTAGAGACCCCTTAGAGGGGCAGGGATTCCCTACATTTAGGGAGGTCAGTCACAATGGTTATCTTAGGCCAGGAGGATTCAGAGGTCTCTTTTGAAAGGGCCAATTTTATATGCTCTAATAGGGAAGAGGGGAGGTCATTTACCCACTGGGGCTCCCGATAAGCAAGAGATCACTGGGCAAAGGAGGTTCACTTGAAGGGGACGTGGAGTACAACCTTGGCTGATCTTTTGGTCATTTTAGTGGTTAAATTGCATTGGAACAAAGCTACAGTAGAATCAGGTGCTAGTCCTAGAAGGGCTTTTTTAGCAATCAAGCAAGCCTGGTACCTAGCCCTTAGGTCCAGGGGGAGCCACCCAGTTGAGGAGTAGAGGCTACAAGTCTGTGTTAGGTGAGTAGCCCCAAGGACCAGTCGACAGGCCTTGTTACTTATTGTACCCAATAGCTCTGTATGAAGTCCGAACCATCCATTGATTCTCCTGATACAAAATGGCCACTCAGGGTATAATGAGTTGAGCAGTAATTTGACTTGTTTCAGCACAGTTTCAGTGGCAGCACTGTACATGACTAGCCCATAGTCTATTTTTGACAGTATTGAGCTCTGAGTTATGAGACTTAGAGCCTCTGGTGTCATGACTTGCCTGTGATGATATAGGATACGGAGTGTAGTATTTGTTGATTTAATTATGTGGTCAATGTAAGAGGTGAAGGAGAGTGTGTCATCAACGTAGATGCCAAGATATTTGAAGGTTGTTTTCTGTTCAATGGTGTCTCCCTTTTGGCTAAGGATGGTCAATGGATCAGCATTCTTCTTAGAGAGAAGTATTGTGAAGTGCATAATTTTAGTTTTTTATCATTTAGGAGGAGTTGGTTTAGAGAGAACCAGGACTTGAGCATTATGAAACTATTTTGTAGTGTTGCTGTTATTTCAGATGGGTGATTGCCTGGTACAGAGATTACTGCATCATCTGCATAAAGCAGCATCTTGGCTGGGCAAGTGCTGGGGAGTGAATTTATAAATAGGCTGAAAAGTAATGGTCCTAAGATTGAACCTTGGGGGACCCCCAGAGTTACAGTCCTTGGATCAGAGGTTAACCGTCTTATCCTCACACACTGCGACCTGTGTGAAAGGTAGCTGCTGAACTATGAAACAGTGTCATTGGACAGGCCTAGTGCCATAAGGTTGAGGAGTAGGATCTGGTGATTCACAGTATTGAAAGCTTTGGTGAGGTCTATAAAGATGGACCCCAGTGTCTTTCTGGTGTCTAACGCTTCAGACAAATGAGAGGTAAAGTCTATGAGTGCTGAGATAGTGCTATGGCTTTGACAAAACCCAAGCTGTTGCGGGCAAAGTAGATTATATTTGTTCAGGTATTCAGTGAGTTGATCTGATACAATTCTCTCTAGGGCTTTTGAGGGGGGGTAATATAGAAATGGGGCGGCAATTACCCAGGCTGGTTCTGTCCCCATTTTTGAATACTGAGGTGACGAGGGCCATCTTCCACCTATCTGGGAATACTCCAGTTCTGAGGGATATATTAAATAAATTAGTGAGTGGAAAAGCTAGTTCATTCAGGGTGAGGGCAATTAGCTTCATATCGATCTTGTCGCTGCAAATCCAGGTTTTGCCTAAAACCTTTTTGACATATTTGATGGTTTGTAACCTAGTGATTTGTTTGAAGTAGAATAGAGGTTGTCCAGTGTTAAAGGGGGGAAGGTTGGTGTTAAGGAACTTACCGTTAGGTTGAGTTTTTGGATACTCTGGTGGTAGTACTGAGCTTAAGTCTGTGAATGCATGATTAAAGGCATTTGCCAGGTCCTTAGGTTGCTGTAGTGGGCCTGCTGGAGTGACACTGAGATCGAGTGGCACTCTGAATTCCTTGCCAGTCAGGGATTTAATGTTGTTTCAGAACTCCCTCCCATTACCCCAGTTTCTTTCCATTTGTTCCCTGTAGTAGGTGGCCTTTGCTTTTCTCACTAGTCTAGTACACCTATTTCTGACTGTTTTATGAGCAGTATAATCAGTCTGACTACTGGTTGCTCTAGTTTTGTGCCAGAGGTTGTCCCGAAGGTTCATTAGCTCGATGAGAGGGCAGTGAGCCAAGGGTTTATGGCTCCTTTGACTTTGGAGGTTCTGACAGGGGCAAAAAAGTTACAGGCATTGTTAAAGATTGTGATTAGGTAATCAAGGGCCTGATTAGCATCACTACAGTCATCTAATGGTGTCCAATCAGTGCTTTTTTTATACCTTTTGAAGTGTTTCAACTGCCCTTTTCTCAGGCATAGTTTTTTGGTGAGCTGGGGGGAGGTCTTTTAAACCCTTCTTTGTCCATGAGCAGACTGCTGGAGAGTGGTCACGTAGGGTGTCGGGTAGAATGGAAATGTTTTTAATATGCTCAGGGCAGGTAGAGAGAAGCTAGTCAATAAAGGGGCTGGTACCAGTGCGGTAATTCATCCTGGTAGCTTGGGAGACCATCTGCTTCAGGTAAAGGCTGTGGATTTTATCTCTGGTAGCCACGGTACCCTGTGCTAACCAGTTAGTGTTAAAGTCCTCTAGGATAACCTGTTCCCAGCCCTGTTTAGCCTGACTGAAGTGATTGTAAAATTGACCTAACCCTTGTCCTTGTTTTCCCGGGGGTATGTAGATTGTGGTCAGCAGCAGAGTCTCACATTGGCAGCCTACAGAGAGTTTGATTGAAAGTATTTGAGCTTCTTTAGTGTTGATATTATTAGGCATGACAGGTCCCCTGATATTATTGCTCAGGTAAACAAGGCACCCACCCCCGTTGTTTGGCCAGAATGTCCAGTCGGAAGGTGGTATAGCCATCAAGAGAGACTGTGGCATCTGGTATCATGTGAGAGAGCCAAGTTTTGGTGAACAAGATTATATCAGGTTTGTGTATCACAACCCAGGCCTGGAATTGGGGGAGTTTGGGTAGAAGGCTGCCAATATTAATTGATACAATTTTGATATGTCCATGGGGTGTGGGGTTCCCAGTGGTGGTAGGGCATGGGTTAGGGTGTACCTTCCCTGACAGGAGTAATAGGGAGGAGGATTATACTTTTAATGTAGTGTTTCCACCAGGCTTTCAGTCTACACCTAGCCAGAGAATGGAGGTTACAGGGTGGCTAGACTACTTAGGCGCCAGAGATGTTTAAATGAATCAGGAATTAATTTAAGCACTTAGGGGGAGAGGGATAGTGAGATAATCAGCTTAGTCAGTGAAAGATTCAGCAAGAGCAGGGCAGGTTTCACAGAAATGATTAAGTCAGAGAAAGACAGAGTTAATGCAGAGAGGGTTTAATGGCAGTTGTTAGGCAATCATTTCAACTAACAAAAACTTCAGAATACTGTAACATCCTATCACAGTTCTAAATAATTAAATGCATTGAAAATTCAAAATTTAGAAGGCAGACAGGCAGCTAAATATTGCTAAAAAGTCAGTAATATTGCTAAAAGTTCAGTAATAGATGTATATAGGAAATGGCAAGGGAGCCAATAGTAGTGGCTGTCCTGGAGGAACCAGCCAATAGTGGGCAGCTGCTGGGAGCCAGTTTTCAATGGGATTGAATCCTTTGACTGCGGTACACCTTAGTTCCTGAAACCAGAAGGGAAACGCAGTCGGCGGATGTACAAGCCGAGCCGCAATGCTTGCAGGCAGGGAGGTGTCTGATCAAGGGCGTAGTCTTAGTTCTTGAAGCCGAAGGAGAGGCACAGTCGGTGGCTGTACAAGCTGAGCTGCACTGCTTGCAGGTAGGGAGGTGCCCAATCAAGGGCATAGTCTTAGTTCCTGAAGCTGGAGGGGAAGCACGGTTGTTGACTGTACAAGCTGAGTTGCACTGCTTGCAGGCAGGGAGTCACCCAATCAAGGGCGTAGTCTTACTTACTTACTAATAGTCCTGTTCCAGGGCAGGAAGCTACCCACAGCACACAGTACAAAATAACTGCACCATTCCTATTAGTGTACACACAGGGAAAGGCTTACAATGACCCACTGCACATGGTTCAATGGAGCACAACACAAGGGACTGTCGCTAAGTGGTCATTACATTACTGTACTGTACTGTACAATATTGCATGATAATTACTGGTGAGCCCATTTATTGACTGGACTGAACTGCTCACAGACATGGACTACCACAGAAAGGACATTGGCTGTTTTTTTTTGTTTGTTTGTTTGCTAACACATAGCACTAAACTGACCAGCAATTATATAAAATAAAGTATGGAATGTTACATTATTCATTTTTTGTTTCACACTCGTGGTTTATGTGGTAGTACACTCCTCGGATGTGTAAAAAAAAAAACTCATAATGCACAACACCCCATCTATTATTCTGTATGTATTTAAGAAATATGACATGACAGGGTGTTGGTTGTTGTGTCACAACTACATGACTAGGGGCATAGTAAGGCACAAGGCAGCAGGCCGAGTGCCTTTGCACTTATAAAATACTAGTTAGTTAAAGGTGTGGGAAAAACATGAGTCAAGTTCAAATATTTGTAAATTATCTAAAAATAGTGGTGAAATAGTTCCTCTGCAGCATGCAAAATAATGTAATACTAGGAAAGTGACAATAGAGGGCAGTTAAAGCATATGTGTTTTTGAGTTTGTGTAGTAACACTGTTTGAATGGTAATAATGTACTCACCCTCCCATCCTACTCCCCATCCCTTATGCACACATTGTGTACACACACACACACACACACACACACACACACACACTTCAACCATACAGTAGTTTACTTTTATATTTACTTTTTGGATCAAAGAAAGAGTGAGAAACTGTCCATGTATCATGGTGGAGTACAGTATCTGTGAGCCAAATGGAGTCTATAGCAGTGCTGACAGGTGGCTGGTAGTGATCAAGGCAAGAGAAAGGAATAGCTTGTTGAATGTGGTGGAACGAGATCTCTCTGTAGAGTGAGCAGAGTTTTTTCCCAGTGGTGAGAGGCAGCCAGTGTGGTAAAGAGAAAACAAAGATGGGAGAGTGAGACAGGTAGCATATGGGAGATCTCATATGATCATGACTATATTTATTTATTTATTGAAATGTTTCCCCAGGAAGGCACACTGAGTAACAAGTCACTCATCTCCTGGTGCAACCTGGGGGGAAGGAGTACAACTGGAATGAGACATTATACATTCAAGTTACAGGATCAACATTAACATACAGTTGTAAGACAGGTGTTACAACAGTGCTGCATAACATGATGAAAGAGGGACAATAATAAGTGCTGGGTTAATAGGAAACAAGTGCTTACATGAAAGAAAGGGGAAGGGAGGGAGGGATGAGGTGGGGGAGGGAGGGAGGGAGGGAGGGAAGAGTCATGTCCCTGGAGACCTCTTCAGGATGGGAGGAATCCTGCAAGTGGACTGGGGGACCAGAGAGAAGGGTAAAAAACGGTGTCCCAGAGAGACCCCTTTAAGATGGTGGTGGGAAAAAAGTAGACGAGAGATACAAGCCCCTTGAGGGGGCAGGAGAGGTACCCATGGAGAGCATTCAGGGTCCTTTACATTCTGTGAGAGCTCAAGGGAGGCCAGTAAGGGGGAGCAATTGGGGGGAGAAGGGTGGGTGTGCACAGAGTAAAAAGAGGATGACCATAGGGGGGTAGGAGTTTGTCTAGGGCATAGAGGGGGGAATTAGAAGGGACAAGGCAGGAGCAGCTAGGTGCAAGATAATTATTGAGGCAGAGTTGATGGAGTAGGCAGAGGATGAGTGCTGGATTTGGGGAGGGAGTGGGAATTTCACATTTTTGGGAGGCAGTGAGAGTAACTGGATTGGCCGATTTGGGTGGATCTGAGGGGGACAACCAGAGTATGGGAGTCAGTTGATCTAACGGAATGGGAGGGTGGGGGGTTTACAAAGTAGGGGTTGAGGTAGGAAGGGAGCTCACCCAACCAGTGCTTGGAGGTGAATTTAGCACAGTGGGAGGGTTGATTATTTGTAAGAGAGGGGAAGGATAGGGCACGATAAAGATCACAGTGATGGGTGTGAGGGGGGCATCCAGGGCAAAGTGGCGGAAAGAATTGAACATGGTTCCAGTCTTGCCAGGGAGGGCTTAGTGGCAGCACCATAGACCATGTCACAGTAGTCGAAAATGGGCAGTATCATCTTCTGACCAAGTTCATGCCTAGCCGTAGGAGGGATGTAACTACGGTTCCTGATAAGGGCACCAAGCTTGGGGACAGTTTTCTGGATGACGTCAATATGTCCAGAGAAGTTTAGGTGTTGGTCCAACTAAACACCTAAGTACCTGAAGGAGGATGTGTCTCAAGTGAAGTCCCCTCAATGATGTGAAAAGGGCATAGGAAGGAAGCCTAGAAAGTCTCTGCCTTTGCCAAAGGTCATGGAGACAGCCTTTTTGGCATTGAGGAAAAGTTTATGGTTAGCAAACTAGAGCTGAACCTTGTCGAAGCCTTCCTGTAAGCTGGTTGTAACCTCAACAGGACAGGAGCCAGATGCATACGGGACTGTATCATCTGCCTACATACATATGTATGGTGGAAGATGAGGAGGAAACAGAGGGAAGGTCATTTAAGAAGATGGAGAATAGGAGGGGCCCTAATACTGAGCCCTGGGGGACTCCATTGCTAATTGGTAGGGGCAGGGAAGTGGCGTCCAAGATCTTAACTGATTGGGTTCTACCAATAAGGTAGGCCTTGAACCAGTTTGTGGGGGAGAGATAGGCCAGCTACTGGGAGTGAGCTGCGGAGAAGGGAGTGAGAGACGGTGTCCAAGGCCTTGGCCAAGTCGACAAAAATGGCAGAGATAATTTGCCCATTGCCCATCCCAGTTAGTATGGAGTCTGTGAACCATAGGAGAGATGTGGAGGTTGAGTGTTTTTTCCTGAAAGCAGACTGGAAAGGGGTGAAAAAGGAGGCATCAGATAGAAAAGAGGTGAGTTGGGAGAGGATAATGTGTTCTTGAAGTTTGGCAAGGGTAGGGAGGAGAGAAATAGGCAATAGTTGCCAGGGGATGAGGGGTCACCCCTTTGGGTAGAGGAAGGACCACAGCATGTTTCTAAGAAGAGGGGACAGAGGCAGTAGAGAATGAGAGATTTAGGATTATTGAGAGGGGGTAGGCAATGGCTGTAGCAGAGAGGGAGAGGAGTTCTGGGTCAAGGCCATCAGGGGAGGCACCTTTAGAGGGGTTGATGGTGAGGAGGGCACTTAGGGCATTGTTTGGGGTTACAGTAGCGAAAGATAAGGGAAGGTGGGAAGGTGGTGGAGGGAGCACACCGTTAGAGGGTGGGGGGATGGGTAGGAGGGGAGGGATTTCAGTAGCTCAGTGGTGCAGGAGGTATAGGAGGAGTTAAATTCTGCAGCTGCAGCTGGTGGGTTGGACACTAGTGAGCTATTTACTTTAAGTACCAGGGCGGAGCAGGAGGGACAGCAAGTGGGAGGAAGAGCAAGCAGAAAAGAGGACAGGTTGATAATGAAGTGGGGCTGAGGCTAGGAAATAAAAAAAAAACAGTAGTTAGTGGATCTGGTTGGGTTAGTGGCAAGATATTTGATGAACACTAGTACTGAAGCAGCGATAAAGTTGGGGAGGAGGGGTTTGGTAGGCTAACCAAGGGGAAAAAAAATGGTGGATTTTACAAAATGGAAATTCAATGGTTTGTGTGTCGATATTTTGGGTATGTGGGAAGGTTGTCACTGAGACTTGTTCACACCCATCATTTATGCTGCCCTAATCCAATGAATATGAACATGTTTCAGCTAATCAGGATGCAGGATTGTTATACACATTTTATAATGCACTATATTGTATGTATTATATTGCATGGTATTGCAATGTATTATACTATATTGTACTGTATTGTATTGCATGGTATTGTAATGTATTATATTGTATTGTACAATACTATATTTAAGAATAATGCAAGACCGTGTGCTTTGTACTGTGATAATCACATGCATTGGGTGGTTTGAAACACAAGGGCAAAGGTCAGGTGCTTTCCCCATCTGAGACGTGCCATTATCATAGTACAAAGCACACCCAGGACTGCTTTATTGTGATTATGAAATGGGTTCATTAAGTGAGTAAGCTAATATTAAATATTCGAGAAACATCTGTAATTTAAATTAGTAAACAGTACAAAAAAGTAAAAAGAAGTAGATAAATAAAAAAGTCCTTTTGTAACTTTTCTGTTTGGTCAGTATGTGGCTGTTGCTGTATTTTATTTAAATACAACTGAGTTTTACTGATGCAGTACACATTTAATATCAACAGGCCAGTGAAGTCACAGATAATTTTCCAGTGCTGTTGTGTTGGTATAGCAGCACTGGTTTTCGAGTTCCTCAACTAATTGGGTTTCTTGACTTTTGGACCCATTTAATAATGTATTGTCCTGCAATGTATCATGCCGTATGATATTATAATGTCCTATAGTAAATGGGAGAGTGCTGTTTCGTATAGAAATCAGAAGCTATCCCAGTGCTGTTGTGCCATAGTAGAGACATCAAAGGGTTGTTGTACCCTCTTGAGTATGTCACTACTATGGTGCAACATCAAACACCCACGTGCTGCTGCCTCCAGTCACAATGTTGCTTTTCAAACTTGCTCCAAAATTGTTTTCTGCATCCCTGATCAGTGTCAAACCTGGCCTCTTACTGCCTGTGGCAGGAGTGAAAAGGTAAGAGATTTCTGTTTACTGACAAAAACCCCCAGAAAGTTTCCATGGTTGCTTCCAGTGTCAGTCTCAATGCCGCCTGCCTATACTGTCCAGTTCAGTTAGACATTTAGATTGTTAAATGAAATGTTGATGCTAAAGTCAGTATGAATGACATTTTGTGCAATTAATACAAATTACATAATAATAGGACTTTTGAAATTATTGATTTTTTTAAATATCTTGGAAGCAGACAGGATGGCTGGGGGGTTGGGGGTGGGGTGTGTGTGCACAGTGACCCATATACTATAAAAGACAATATATGGATTACTGTGTACAGACAAGGCTGAGTAGACATCTTGAGACTGTCATGACAACCACAGACCACTTGAGCTTCACCCATGAGGTCAGGTGGTTGTCATTATAACCTGTCGATGCCAGCGCAGACTTGTACAGAATGACCCATACATTATCCTCTGTGTATTGCACTGTACTATACAGTACTACACTGTAATTCACTGTGCTGCATTGCACTGTATTTATTGTACTGTACTGGATTGACTCTGTTGTACTCTGTTGTACTATATTGTACATTATAAGGCCAATTAATTATTCATGAGCTGTGTCTGCTCAATGATTAGCAACTGGATCATTAATGGTTGGTTAATGACCAATCCAGATGTGGGAGTTTCATGAGCGGCCTCCTCACAGAAGTGCACTGTATTGAACTGCATTGGGAACACACACACACACATTCCCCTGTCAGCTGGAGTTCGCAGTGACAGCTTCGCACAGTAGAAAACAAAGAGAAACACATGGTGCGTGACAAGCGCAGCAGAATCCTGAATCAGTAACAGTATCTTCTGCATCGGCCAAAAACCACATCAGGGACCAAGACATGCTTTGCACTGGTTACTGAAATAACACCGGAGGCACTTATAGAATCAATAATGTGAGGGCTATAGCCTGAGGTTCAATGCGGGGGAATAGCTCCTCCTACATCCCCTAAAGGGCCAGCCTCCCTTGGCACTCATCCACTTAGCATGTTGTGAAACACCCACCATCCACCCCTGCCCCCTACTCCTTCTCTGGCACTCTACTCACCCTTGCTGCTGGGCTTTCTTCTCTCTACTCACTACCCAGCTTACCTACCAAGGGTAGGAATAGAGTAAAGCCAAAAGTAAACTCCAGTTTCATAAGCACTACTAACCCCATCCGCTATTCATCCAGACACTGAAGTAAGGAAAATGAGTGCAATGAGTCTGACAACCAGATCCTGTTACAAGCAGTCAGTCTAATAATGAATTCACCGGAGTTGAGCATGGTGACAGGAGGTACTGTACAAAACATGGAAATTGTACTATTTGCAGACAATGACATGCCTGTATCACTAGCAACAGAGAGCCTGTCACAAGCAGATGCGGGTATTGCAATTTGTACAGAGCATGAAACACAGAGTGAATTCAGCACCATTGTACCTCAGCCTTCAGTACCCGTATTGGCAGATAATGGTACAAATGAGTCATTAGTGACACAAATGATGTCAGACTCTGTTATGCACCTCACAAACAACAGAAACATTGAAAGACATAGTCAGCGCAGTGACATCGCTATAACTGTGTTTTGCCAGAAACAGAAATTCTGTCAGATACACTTCCACTTGACAGAACAGAATCAGAAGCAGGCTGTAACAGAGATATCACAGAAGAAACAGAAAGGGACAGTACTTCAGAAATAGTTATGGAGACTAGCAGACATGTAAGCACAGTACACATTGAAGTACTTGTACCTGAAACAAGTTCAGATGTCAGACTACAGACACCAGTACCTGACAGATGCATAGCATCCACTCATGAAACAACCCTGAGACACCTAGAAGTACTAAAAATGAACATTTGTCAATGCTGAATGTTGACTTGCTGGCATTGGCATTGGTAATACAGGAGTTAGAGAGATAAATAATAGGAATGGCAGTGAAATAGTGAACTGATGCTGACCCCACTCCCACCCTGCAGAGAGTGACAGGCATTGGGGTGTGCCTTTGGGTTGTCAGCCATACTGCTCATGCCATTTCACCTCACCTACCCCCGCAGACACTGACAAGTGTCACGGTGTGCCTTGGGGTCTTCGGGCCTTACGCTCACCCTATTTCATAAGGAAATACACAGAGATGGGTGCAGTATAGGAGAATGGGGTGAACTTTGGGGCCAAAGAGTCCATGGCACACCTTGATGCCTGTCACTGGCTGCAGGGTGGGGGCGGGGGTGGAATGATGTGAGCATTACAGCCAATACCAAGTCACACCCCTGACACCTGTCAGTCTCTACAGGGTGGGGCGTTATGGTTGGAAACCCTAATGCCCCAGGCATTTGTTGGCATTTTCACACCAAATTTTCAACATGGGCTTTTTGTGACCTCACCTTATGAACAGTGGCACTATGAGTTTGTTAGCCAGAAAGTGATTTTGCAACGCAACTGTGCCATTTGGCACCACAAGTGCAAAAACACATTTTAGGCAGGATGTGAAAAATGACAGCTGTACTGTTCATGAGGAGGTATAAAAAATGGCAATGTTGAAAATCTGGAGTGAAAATATGAAAAACTGGTGAGGTCATGAGCGTGCGTAGAAAATGCACAATGCACGCCCATAATGCAATTATTTTGGGGATTTCTTTAACCAAATTTTCAACTTAGGCATTTTGGGAACTCCGCTCATGAACAGTGTCACTGTGATTTTGTGAATCTGTCCCAAACATTGATTTCCCACAGCGACCGCGCCATTATGTGCCACATGGGTGAAAACACATTTCAGGCAGGATGTGACAAATGACAGCTATACTGTTCATAAGGAGGTGTAAAAAAATGGCAATGTTGAAAATCTGGAGTGAAAATATGAAAAATTGGTGAAGTCACGAACGTGCGTAGAAACTGCACAACGTACACTTGTAATGCAATTATTTGGGGGAATTTTTAGCCCAATTTTTAACATAGGCATTTTGGGACCTCTGCTCATGAACAGTGTCACTGTGATTTTGTTAATGTGTCCGGAACGTTGATTTCACACAGCGACTGCACCACTGTGCTTCACATGCATGAAAACATATTTTGAGCAGGATGTGAAGAATGACAGCTGTACTGTTCATAAGGAGGTGTGAAAAAATGGCAATGTTGAAAATCTGGAGTGAAAATATTAAAAATTGTCAAAGTTACGAGTGTGCAAGGAAACTGCGCAATTCACACTCATAACACAGTTTCTTTTTGGAATTTTTCCAACAAATTTGGAAGATAGGCCTTTTGGGACCCCACCTCATGAACAGTGGCACTGTCATTTTGTTAATTGGTCCTGAAAGGTGATTCTGCACAGTGACAGCAAAATGACCTTTCGGGACTGAATAATGAAATGACAGTGCATGAGTTCATAAGGTGGGGTCCCAAGAACCCCATGTTGAAAATTTGGATGCAAAATTCAAAAAAGTGACTGAGATATCCACCTAAGTTGAACCCCCCATTTATGCTATTATACAGCTTACCAGCATTTCTTCAGTTTGTGGTCGGCTTTGAAGAGTGCAGATGTGTTCCTGCTCAAGTGAAGATCACAGCGCCGACCTCTGGAGATAAGTATGGGTTGAGGAGGGTGTGGAGAGGTGGGGTGTGCAGAGGCTGGGTGCAGATTGGAGGACAGGGTGCTGCTGACAGCGAGGGACCATTTTCTTTGTTTCAGGGGCAGAAAAAAAAGAACACTGCAGACGGTTTTCTTTCTTACAGGTGAAACAAAAGAAATATTGAGCACACTGGGGTGGGCTCCCAGTGTGCCCCATGACTTTCAAGGGGGTGATGCTGGCCACACTGGGGTGGGCTCCCAGTGTGCCATACAATGGGGGTGGGGCAGGGGCAGGAACATGCCGATGTGGTCGGCTTTCCTTAAATGGAGGCACACTGGGGTGGGCTCCCAGTGTGCCACACAATCTGGGGGTGGGTGTTGGACATTCCGACGGGGGGATTGGGCACCCTCTAAGTCAGCTTTCTGGGGATTGGGTGGCAGACGGTGACAACTGCCGTCACCATGTTTGTGTAAATGTTTCACAAGTAAAGGCATGTCGGGAGGTGTGTTATCTGTGCTGCTGCATGACTAGCTTGTCTCTGATTGCAGTGGCATTTTTCTTACAAATTGTGTCTACTTTACATAATGCTTGTGTCAGCGCTAGCATGCTGGCTTATTGGAGAATGAGGGACAGACCTACTAAAGCGTGCCTTCAGTCACCCACACTGACACACCTCTGAAATGTGCTACTAGTACAAGATGTTGCTTGCGCAAGCCAGCATAAAAAGACTCCTGCCCTTAAGCACTGTAGACCTTGACAAAATAGAAATGAAATGAAGTAACAACCTAAAGCCAAACAAAATGGGTGAAAAGACTTTAAGAAGTGGCTTGCTGAAAACAACAAAGACACTGCTTTTGAAATGTTGCCCGAATCAACCCTTAACAACTGGTTGCGAGAATTCCATGCAACAGTTCGGAACACCCAAGGGGAAATGTACTCCATACAAATTTTTGTATCCATGAGATCTGGCATAACCTGACACTTGAATGGGCCACCACACTCAACAAACCTGAACATCATATCTAAACCAGCATTCACATCCTCAAACAATGCTTTTATATCAGTCCTTAAAAAAACTAAAAAAAAAAAAAAACAGTAAAGGACAAAACACTTGCTTACTTACCAATAAACGCTTCAGACTTACAAAAACTAAGACAAAGTTCTACAATGGACAGGGACTTTTCAATATAATGTGGTTTGATATCCAACTGTATTTTGCACACAGGGGACAAGAAGGGCAAAGGGAGTTACCAGCAGATGCATTTGAAATAAAAATTGATGAAGAGGGCAGAGAATATGCCACTTTCACATTCAATGAAAGAAAAACAACAACGTGCAGATCCTTTTGAGACATCACGTCACATGTACAGGGGTGCAATATTCTCTGTACCAGACTCTCCACAATGTCCTCTACAGTCCCTTAAGAAATATTTGTCAAAACTATCTACTTCACCATGTTGCTTCTATCTAAGACTGAAGGCACTAAAAGTATATGATGCTGAAAAATACGCAGTATGGTATGACAGTGTTCCAGCTAGTAAAACTACATGTAGTTCAATGATGAAAACATTGAATAAACGCACCAGCCTGTCACAAATATACACTAATCACTCAATCTGGTCCACGACTACACCGCTACAGTCAAATGCTGGGCTAGAAAGTTGTGAAATAATGAGCTTAACTGGTCACAAAAATTAAGGCTCCTTAAAAAACTACTGGGTTCCAACACTGAAACAATGGAAATCATGAAGTGACACCATAGGAACTGGAAATGACCGTAGGTAGCACTTCAGTGGCAGGCAATGTGCCACATACAACTGAAAATCCTAGCAACAGACAAGCAACTAAAGAAAATACAGAACTGCAGAATGAAACGCAACAATCAACTAGCAACCAGCATGGAAATGCACCAAAAGAAACAGAAAAAGATAACACAAATGCCAAAAGTGCACAGCAACAATATATAAGAAGTATTGTGGACAGACTATTTTCTAATGCCAGTGTTATTTTGCTGGGAATGTTTCATTCAGTTTCCCCAATAATTACAAAATGTGGTAAAATACTAGCTGAGTAGGTGTAATATGTTAAAACCCCCAAACAAAGTTATATGTTATGTTTGACTGAATTTGAAATCATCTGATTTTTGTCAGCACCTTTGTAAAGTAAAAATAAAATGTTCTGAACTTCAAATGTTATGATACCTGTTCTTTTTGTGCTGAAAGAAAAGTTCTGTAATTTCACAATTAATATCACCTGTTCTTTTTGTACGTTTATTTATTACAGTGTGACATAGGTATTGAAGTAACTGATTTTGCCTTTAGCAGAACAGAATGAAAGAACCTTTTACTAGTACCAAATGCAAATTGAGCAGTAAACAGTAGTTTGTCGTTTATTAAGAGATTGTATATTTCAACGTATCAATAAAAAGTTCCATGCCATACCTCTGGCATGGTGTTTTTTTTATATTTATTGTATTTGCAACCCCCTTCTCTCCCCCCTAGCTGCCTTTCTTCAGAGGCCCTATGCTGTAGATCCCTTGCTTCACCCAGGCAACTCTCACTGGAACACCCTGGACCAACTCCCCCCATCTTGCCATGGTTCCCCCCCCCCGGGTGGGGAGTGGAGGGGACCCCTTATTACCACAGTCCATAAATCTGCATTGGGTGGCCTGGGTGATCTGTCAGGGAGCCTGGTTCTGGAGGCTAGGGGCAGCTGGGTCTCCTCTACTGGCAGCCAGGGAAGGTATTTTCCTCTTGTTCTGTGAGGACACTGCCACTCAGGGGAGTCCAAGGAGGTGGGGCATGCTAAGACATGCCACTGCTTCCGAACTCTATCCAACGCCCTTCCCCATGTGTTTTTGCATTTCCACTGTACCTCCATCCAGGTGGCGGTACAGCAGCGGGATGCACAGACCCACCTCCCCGGAGGAGGAGAGCAGCCCTCCGGGTGCTTGATCTTCCTCCCCCCAGCTGGCCTTCCAGCCTCCCGAGGTCGCTCCTAAACCCAGGTTGCTGGTGTTGCAAGCAGTAGTGCTAACGCTGCACCAGCGGGCCGGCACTGGCATGGTGTTTTTAATCAAATTCATGTAGCTCTTTTTTTTTTTTGTTACTTGCTTAGTAACCACCTAAGGGTCATTATACACAATTGCATTTTCAGAGCAAACCCTGGAACAGTCATACAATATGCAACTGGAGATTGTGGGAATCAAATCCTGATCTACTGTATATACCAACTTCATTGAGACATAGTCAGTTTCACCGGTAGGCTGTAGTGGGACATAAACAGAGCAGAGGGGCAATCCAGGAGCACTGCAGTGCTTCAGGACTAGCTAAAATACATATATCATGGAAGTGGAGGTTGTGGGAATCAAACCCAGGTCTAGTGAACGTATCAACTTCATTCAAAGGATGTTACTTTGACCAGCAAAGTATAGTGGCAGGTAAACAGAGGCCACGTAGTGATACCATACCCCACCTGCATATAAAAGGCAAAAAAATGCAACTCGCATGGTACAGAAACTAACCTGTTAACAGTAGCCATGGAACCAGGATCGGTTATGAAGCTTTTATTCCCAGCACAAAATAACAAAAAATGAAAGCTGACGCAGGCAAAATGCATCCACTAAAATCCAGCCCATTTATTCACAGCACCCAAAAAGCAAAATGTACATGCAGAGCTTTAGTACAATTAAAATGAAGTGGTAGGCTTCCTGAACTGTAAGTGACTATACCATTTCACAATCCTGCAGACTACAAGCACACAAAATAAACTATATTCAACATGATTTGTTCCCAACAGTGAAAAAAGAATTATAAAACACATGCACACCTAAAAATTAAAATGCACTGCTATGCCATAGTCTAACTGCTGACCTGCTGACACCATGTGGCCACATTACTTCATGCCAGGCTGGCGGACGTGTACACACGTCATCATGACGTGACCTAATGACACACAGGGTACATTACACATCACAAAGGTCATGCGCCCACTCCGCCAGCTCTGGACTGAAAAACAATAAAAATAGTAAGTAAAATTAATAAATATTGCTATACCAGGAAAGAATTACCATTACAAGAGCAATCATGACTGAACTGGCAGTTGTTTCCTGGGGATTAATGACCGCCAGTTCAGTCGTTATTGCTTAAGTATTGCATTTATCTGTACTGTACTGGATTGGTTTGGACTGAACTGTATTTGCATTGTACTGTATTGTTTTTTAGAAAATGGGACAGACACTATCAGCTCTCTGATTGACTGAGAGCTACAACGGGGGGGGTACATTAAGTTACGATAGATGCCTGCTTCGAAAGATGTGCCAATTCGAGATGCCCCATAACCTAAAAATATCTTTGGGCACCCCGAGTTGGCATACTGTTGAGCCGCCATTTTTTTGCCCTCGCTAACTGACTGAGATGTATTGTGCCACCTTCCCCCACCTGCTGTGCCAGTCTAGAGGTTCAAAAGCAATAAAATATGTTTCTTACTTGAATCCTCTGTCCCTCGCTCTCCCCTGCAATGTTTTTTGTCTCGCTGTAACTCCCACAGCTTTCACCCTCGATCGGTCATTTTCTGACTCTCCACTTCCTGGTTTTGTGGGTCACACAAAGTTATGTGACAAACACGAACATCCTTCCAACCCGAGCTACCGACCAGGGGAAAAAAAAAAAGCTTACAAGAAACAAAACTGCCGTTCTGCAAGTTAAGTACAAAAACCCATGGCAACCAACAAAATTATTAAAGTTCACAACGGACTCCATCTCATGATGTGGTACTGGAAGGGGGACAGGATAACTAGAAGGGAATGGTTGGGGGGGGGTTGCAACAGCAGATGGAACAGTACAAAATTTGAAGGACTATTTCATCAAAAATATGTATTTTTTTACTCTCTGGGCTGGATATTCAAACTGCGCCATTCTGTGGCACAAGCCCTTGCACTGCACAAAATAGTTGTACAGGGGTGTGGCCGGGGCGATATTCAGCAACTATTGGCTATTGAGCAACTCCTTTGAATATCACCCCCCGGCCACAGCCACTGTGCATGGCGCAGTGGAACTTGCGCCACCACAAGTGGTCAGAGTGGAGCATTCAAGATGTGGTGGCGCAAGTTCCATTGCGCCATGTGCAAATTTCCGATATTCAAAAGGTGACATGCAAATGAGGCCATAATTCATACAAGGCGTGGGGGACATTGCATCTATTATAGCCCCCATTTGCATGCCATTAGCATGCAGGTGCGCCCGATCGAGGACTTCTGCGTGGCGCCTGCCAGGCAGCAGCCATGGGGACTGGCGCCTGCAGCCCGATCGCTAGCATAACTGTTGTAACCCCTCCCCGACTGGCGATCCGGGCATGTAGTAACCCCTCCCCGACTGGCCTGATGCGGGCATGTAATAAAACCCCTACCCCCTACTGGCCGATCGTGGTATCATAATAAACCCCCGACTGGCCCGATCGGCGGGCATGTAATAAAACCCCCACCCCCGACTGGCCTGATGGCGTGACCATAGTAACCCCACCCCCACTAGCTATCAGCGGGCAGAACAGAGTTCAATCCCCCAGGAACATATCCCTGGTGGTCCAGTGGACCCATGAAGCCCAATCATGGCATAGAGTC
Source organism: Neoceratodus forsteri (assembly GCA_016271365.2). Taxonomy (NCBI): domain Eukaryota; kingdom Metazoa; phylum Chordata; order Ceratodontiformes; family Ceratodontidae; genus Neoceratodus; species Neoceratodus forsteri. The sequence goes on from JADMNL010000024.1 coordinate 451,618,494, forward strand.
CACCCCCCAGGTTCACGTGCCCTGGTGATCTAGTGGCCCCCACCACCCACCCACAGAGCCCCACCACCCTGCTCCCCGTCAGCGGCGGGCGGTAGCATCCACCGCCTGCCGCCCCGCCCGGCTGACTGACTGCTCAGTAGGGCTGCCGCCCAGTGGTTCTTGCTCTGAACCAAAGGCGTGCAGCCAGCAGCGGTCAGTCGGTGGCGGCGGGCGGCGCGGTGGGATGCTGCCGCCGCTGGCTGATGGGGAGCGGGGTGGTGGGGCTCCATGGGTGGGTGGGGGGGCCACTAGATCACCAGTGTACGTGGACCTTGGGGGTGGTGGACTCTAATGCCCGTGATCGGGTCAGCGTCCACTGGACCACCAGGGATATGTTCTTGGGGAGGTTGAACTCTGTTCTGCCTGCGATCGGGCTAGTGGGGGTGGGGGATTACTATGGGTTTGCCCAGCGGTCGGGCCAGTCGGGGTGGGGGTTTTATTACATGCCCGCGACGGGCCAGTCGGGGGTTTATTACATACCCGCGATCGGGCCAGTAGGGGGTAGGGGTTTTATTACATGCCCGCGACCGGGCCAGTCGGGGAGGGGGTTACTGCATGCCAGCGATCGGGCCAGTCGGGGAGAGGGGTTACTATTATGCCCGTGATTGGGCTGCAGGGGGGGCACAGGGAGTAAGTTGAGGGCCACCCACAGGTGGCAGCTGCTGTGTTGCACCCTGCAATGCGGCAGCTCACCTGTGGGTGGCCCTCGACTTACTCCTTTTTTTTTTGCTCAAAGTTGTGCAGGCGCAGGTTGGGGGTTGCGCCTGCACAACTCTGCACAGCCCGCTGAATATGGCTGTGCAGTTTATGCATGGTTCCTCCCCCTCTGGTTGAGCATGCCTTCATTAGCATTGTGCTGTTGCTCAGCTTGACTTGGGGGGCGCAACTGCCTCATGCTGAATATGGCAGAATGGTGCAATTTTGTACTTGCGCAGGCGCAACCCTATTGCGCATGGCGCAACCCTTTTGAATATCCAGCCCTCTGTGTTTATTTACAAAGTAATTTCTTCTTTTTTCTTACTAGTTAATTAAAATTTACAAAGATGCCCATTTTCTAAGCGCAATAATGCCCTCCAGGGTGAATGGTATGGGCAATACTGGACTGGCCAAGGGTTATAAGGCCCTCCACCTGCAGAGTCGGGCCTCATTACACCCCTGGCTAGTCCGGTATTGCCCAATACCGCTCACCCTGTCGGGCATTATTGCTTGCATAGTATATGGTTAGGGCTTATTACTGATGGAAATGGTGGCTTTCAAAATCCTGTTCTAGGACAGTTCAGAGGGCAAAAAAAGTTGCACTATCACTCTGACATCACATTAATAGTATAACAACTTTTTTCCTTGAGCTGTCACCTGATTGGTGGAAACTCTGCTCCTCACAAAAAAATTCAAACAGCAATGGCAGTGTCGTTTAGTGAGCTGTCCAGTGAGCGGTTCAAAGAAAGCGTGTACACTGACTACCATAGTCGGCTCTGTGTTTTCAAAGTTTCAGTTTGTCAGTTTTTTTAACATCTGCTGTTTACCTTCATGGTTGGGAATGGAGAGAATGTCAGTGAGGACAAGGATCTTCAGGGTTGGGAGAGGAGTGCGTTTGTAGCAAGGACTGGGATCAAGTGGGACCGTGAACACACAAAGTACGAAACCTTGTGAAATGAAAGTTTTAAAAATTAGGGGACCCATATACTATATAAAATAGTGGATGGGTGATCATCCACAACTAAGGTGGTGTTTCCCATCTCAGGAGTTGAGGAGATCATGGAGACCTCTCAAGCTTCGCCCTCGAGGTCTCTATGATTTCATCAACATACTCAATGGAAACACCGCCTTGTTGTGGATGGTCTCCCATCCACTATTCTATATATAGTGTATGGTAGAATGCTGCTGAGCATGGAAATCCATGCTCTCAACAGCGTTGTTATGCTGCACTAGCTACCTCATCGTAGCTGTTGTGCTGCACTAGCTACATAGCTAGTGCAGCATAACACCAAGAAGGTGGGTGCGCATGCATGGAAGCGGGGTGCGTATGCGCGATCAGGCAACCAGCAATGCACTAACAATGGCCGCGGTGGTGAAACAGGCTGGAGGAACAGAAAACCATGCTGGAATCTGTAGAAAAGTAAGGGCAGTCTTTTTATGAGCGACCATACACTATAAAAGACTGTGTATGATCGCTCATACAGAACTAGGGTATTTTTTGACTCTCGAGGTTTCAATGGTAATGAGACCTCTTGAGCTTCACTCTCAAGGTCTCCAGTTACCATGGAAACCTCTCGAGTGAAAAATACCCTTGTTGTGCATGAGCGATCATACACAATCCTCTATATAGTATAATGTTAGCCTCTATTGTGTATGGATTTCCATACAGATGATATTCTTGTTGTGGTACAGTTCAGAGGTCATGAAAAGTTGTGGTATAGTTCTGAAGTCACTACAATGCCACATCTTTTCTTCTTTGACTCACCCACATGATGCCTTGGCACAGCTGCATGTTTCAATGGCATGGGGGAGATGGCGCCAACACTAGGAGCAGCAGTCAGTTGTGCCTAGGAAAATCAGATCACTGTGAGGTGCAGGAGGCAAAGGCAACAGTACCTGTTTCCACTGACACAATCTCCTGCTCATAGCTAGTTAAAGATTAATTCAAGTGAGGGGGCAGCATGTCGATGGCAGCTGTACTGAGCTGCAAGTAAAGCTGTGTGGCAGCTGAAAAAGAAGACCCTGACATGGGGTAGGTCACAGAATTAAATTTAAAAATAAAATAATGAAACTGCTTTATAAAGCTAACCAGGGAAAGGTCCAGTGACAAAAGGGCAAACGTGCACAACCTCTGAAAGGAGTGTGTTGGGGAGCACACTTTCAATACAGCAGACAGTTGTATATGCTTTTTTTAAAAGTCATATACTGTAAAAACAGTGTAGAGGCAACCATGCACAGCAAAGCATGTATTCCCATCTCACGGCTCAGATGACATTGGGAACCTCTCAAGCTTTGCTGTCAATGTCCCTATGATGTTATCTCAGTCCCTCAATGGAAACATAGCCTTGTCTGCATGGTTATCCATACTCTATTCTATATGTACTACATTCTAATATACTACATTGTACGGTATTATATTGTATTGTATTTGCATTCTATTGTACTGTATGGTACAGCATTGTATAGCATTGTACTGTATGGTACTTATAGCGTATTGTACTGTACTATGCTGTATTGGACCTATTGTACTTATACTGTACTGTATGGTGCAGCATTGTATAGCATTGTGCTGTATGGTACTTTTAGCGTATTGAACTGTACTATGCTGTATTGGACCTATTGTACTCATACTGTACTGTATGGTGCAGCATTGTATAGCATTGTGCTGTATGGTACTTATAGCGTATTGTACTGTACTATGCTGTATTGGACCTATTGTACTCATACTGTACTGTATGGTGCAGCATTGTATAGCATTGTGCTGTATGGTACTTATAGCGTATTGTACTGTACTATGCTGTATTGGACCTATTGTACTTATACTGTACTGTATGGTGCAGCATTGTATAGCATTGTGCTGTATGGTACTTATAGCGCATTGTACTGTACTATGCTGTATTGGACCTATTGTACTCATACTGTACTGTATGGTGCAGCATTGTATAGCATTGTGCTGTATGGTACTTATAGCGTATTGTACTGTACTATGCTGTATTGGACCTATTGTACTTATACTGTACTGTATGGTGCAGCATTGTATAGCATTGTGCTGTATGGTACTTATAGAGTATTGTACTGTACTATGCTGTATTGGACCTATTGTACTCATACTGTACTGTATGGTGCAGCATTGTATAGCATTGTGCTGTATGGTACTTATAGCGTATTGTACTGTACTATGCTGTATTGGACCTATTGTACTCATACTGTACTGTATGGTGCAGCATTGTATAGCATTGTACTGTATGGTACTTATAGCGTACTGTACTGCACTATGCTGTATTGGACCTATTGTACTCATACTGTACTGTATGGTGCAGCATTGTATAGCATTGTGCTGTATGGTACTTATAATGTACTGTACTGCACTATGCTGTATTGGACCTATTGTACTTATACTGTACTTATGGTGCAGCATTGTATAGCATTGTGCTGTATGGTACTTATAGTGCATTGTACTGCACTATGCTGTATTGGACCTATTGTACTTATACTGTACTGTATGGTGCAGCATTGTATAGCATTGTACTGTATGGTACTTATAGCGCATTGTAGTGTACTATGCTGTATTGGACCTATTGTACTTATACTGTACTGTATGGTGCAACATTGTATAGCATTGTACTGTATGGTACTTATAGCGTACTGTAGTGTACTATGCTGTATTGGACCTATTGTACTTATACTGTACTGTATGGTGCAACATTGTATAGCATTGTACTGTATGGTACTTATAGCGTATTGTAGTGTACTATGCTGTTTTGGACCTATTGTACTTATACTGTACTGTATGGTACAGCATTGTATAGCATTGTGCTGTATGGTACTTATAGCGTACTGTAGTGTACTATGCTGTTTTGGACCTATTGTACTTATACTGTACTGTATGGTACAGCATTGTATAGCATTGTACTGTATGGTACTTATAGCGTACTGTAGTGTACTATGCTGTATTGGACCTATTGTACTTATACTGTACTGTATGGTGCAACATTGTATAGCATTGTACTGTATGGTACTTATAGAGTATTGTACTGTACTATGCTGTTTTGGACCTATTGTACTTATACTGTACTGTATGGTGCAACATTGTATAGCATTGTACTGTATGGTACTTATAGAGTATTGTACTGTACTATGCTGTTTTGGACCTATTGTACTTATACTGTACTGTATGGTACAGCATTGTATAGCATTGTGCTGTATGGTACTTATAGCGTATTGTACTGCACTATGCTGTTTTGGACCTATTGTACTTATACTGTACTGTATGGTACAGCATTGTATAGCATTGTACTGTATGGTACTTATAGCGTATTGTACTGTACTATGCTGTTTTGGACCTATTGTACTTATACTGTACTGTATGGTGCAACATTGTATAGCATTGTGCTGTATGGTACTTATAGCGTACTGTAGTGTACTATGCTGTTTTGGACCTATTGTACTTATACTGTACTGTATGGTACAGCATTGTATAGCATTGTGCTGTATGGTACTTATAGCGTACTGTAGTGTACTATGCTGTTTTGGACCTATTGTACTTATACTGTACTGTATGGTACAGCATTGTATAGCATTGTACTGTATGGTACTTATAGCGTATTGTAGTGTACTATGCTGTATTGGACCTATTGTACTTATACTGTACTGTATGGTACAGCATTGTATAGCATTGTGCTGTATGGTACTTATAGCGTATTGTACTGCACTATGCTGTATTGGACCTATTGTACTCATACTGTACTGTATGGTGCAGCATTGTATAGCATTGTGCTGTATGGTACTTATAGCGTATTGTACTGCACTATGCTGTATTGGACCTATTGTACTCATACTGTACTGTATGGTGCATCATTGTATAGCATTGTGCTGTATGGTACTTACAGCGTATTGTACTGTACTATGCTGTATTGGACCTATTGTACTTATACTGTACTGTATGGTGCAACATTGTATAGCATTGTACTGTATGGTACTTACAGCGTATTGTACTGTACTATGCTGTTTTGGACCTATTGTACTTATACTGTACTGTATGGTGCAGCATTGTATAGCATTGTGCTGTATGGTACTTATAGCGTATTGTACTGCACTATGCTGTATTGGACCTATTGTACTCATACTGTACTGTATGGTACAGCATTGTATAGCATTGTGCTGTATGGTACTTATAGCGTATTGCACTGCACTATGCTGTTTTGGACCTATTGTACTTATACTGTACTGTATGGTGCAGCATTGTATAGCATTGTGCTGTATGGTACTTATAGCGTATTGTACTGTACTATGCTGTATTGGACCTATTGTACTTATACTGTACTGTATGGTACAGCATTGTATAGCATTGTGCTGTATGGTACTTATAGCGTATTGTACTGTACTATGCTGTATTGGACCTATTGTACTCATACTGTACTGTATGGTGCAGCATTGTATAGCATTGTACTGTATGGTACTTATAATGTACTGTACTGCACTATGCTGTATTGGACCTATTGTACTTATACTGTACTGTATGGTGCAGCATTGTATAGCATTGTGCTGTATGGTACTTATAGCGTATTGTACTGCACTATGCTGTATTGGACCTATTGTACTTATACTGTACTGTATGGTGCAGCATTGTATAGCATTGTACTGTATGGTACTTATAGCGTACTGTAGTGTACTATGCTGTATTGGACCTATTGTACTCATACTGTACTGTATGGTGCAGCATTGTATAGCATTGTGCTGTATGGTACTTATAGCGTATTGTACTGCACTATGCTGTTTTGGACCTATTGTACTTATACTGTACTGTATGGTGCAGCATTGTATAGCATTGTGCTGTATGGTACTTATAGCGTATTGTACTGCAGTATGCTGTATTGGACCTATTGTACTTATACTGTACTGTATGGTGCAGCATTGTATAGCATTGTACTGTATGGTACTTATAGCGTACTGTACTGTACTATGCTGTTTTGGACCTATTGTACTTATACTGTACTGTAGAAGCCACTTAATCGGGATGCAGAGAATGGGGACGTCTGCTTTATCAGGATGTTCCCCTGGGAACTGATTAAGTGGCCATGTATTCCTATGTACAATACTGCTACTTAATCGGGATGGGGGAGACATTTAATTGGGATGATTCTGTCCCATTAATACACACTAATCCTATGAGCTCAGCTGCTGCTGTTCCCACTAATCTCTTTTAGCATCTGCTTATCACTTTCTGCTGCTTCCTGCCTCAGGTGCTAAAAGGGATTAGTGGGCTGCATTGAAACGAAAGGAGCCAACATCTTTCCAGCAGACTTAGCTGAGTTTACAGGAGCCAACACACTTGTCTCCGCTACCCCTCTCTCTCTCGCTATAGTGAGCCAAAGTCAACACAAAATGTGAAATAAATATTAAATAAATAAATTTTATCACTTCTACTAACTCTCCTGCACCAGTCTCCAGTGTGAGTTAGCTGCTGGAGCTGACATCTGTAAAAGACGCTCATCTCCACCACTCCTTCTCTCTCTCCTCTCTCTCTCTCTCTCTCTCTCTCTCTCTCTCTCTCTCCCTCTCTCTCCTCCTCTCTCTCTCTCCCTCCTCCCTCCCCTCTCCCTCTCTCTCCTCTCTCCTCCTCCTCCTCCCTCTCTCTCTCCTCCTCCCTCTCCCTCTCTCCTCCTCTCTCCTCTCTCTCTCTCTCCCTCTCCTCCCTCCCTCCTCCCTCCCTCTCCTCTCTCCCTCCTCTCTCCTCTCTCCCTCTCTCTCCCTCTCTCCCTCCCTCTCTCTCTCCTCTCTCTCTCTCTCTCCTCTCTCTCTCTCTCTCTCTCTCTCCCTCTCTCTGCACTCCTGAGTGCTGGCAGCTTTCCAGCATACATTAGGGATTAATGGGCCACTACCCCTCTTCTGTTGGAAGAAGCTTGTTGTGGGGTGTCAATTAATGAACAGCATGGACAGCCCCTAGCTTGTGTGTGCTAACCACAGGAAAAGCTTTTTAGGGGGTTAAGTTTAATTAATGAGCAGCAAAGGAATGCCTTCAGCTTGTGCGATGCTGATGACAGGAGGACCACGTTCATGGGTGGTTGCTTTTAATTGATGAATAGCTCTGAAAGCCATCAGCTTGTGTGGCAAATTCATAGGAGGGGCTTGTTTGGGTAAGGCAAGCAAAAGTAAAACACACTCACTCTCTCAACCTCATCCTCATCCTCATTCTCATTCTCATTCTCTCTCTCTCTCTCTCTCTCTCATTCATTCTCTCTCTCTCTCTCTCTCTCCACAATCCTGAGTGTTGTAAATGGAATCATGAGAGGAAAAATTGCCCTATTGTAAACACTGGAGCCATAGGTTCACTGCTGATCACCAGCGTTACTGTACCTCTGTTAAACGGGATAGCCACCTAATCGGGACAAAAAGCCACCACCAGGGCATCCCCATTAAGTGGCTTCTTACTGTATTTTATTACATTGCACTGAGCTTATTGTTCTTATAATGTACTGTAATATATAATGTACTGTAATGTATAATGTACTATAATATATAATGCACTGTAATGTATAATGTACTGTAATATATAATGTACTGTAATGTATAATGTACTGTAATATAGGGATACATGAAAATAATACCACTAAGTATACAAAAAAATCCCCATAATACCATAGCAAAAAGCTGATAATACTATCATTGCTGCCCCATAATACTATCATTCAGAGCCCGTAATACTATTGTTGGGAGCTCTGAACAATAGTATTATCACAGAAACAGTGAAGCGCAAGTGGATAAATGCTTCATGCAGAGCGGAAGCCAGCTTTCACTGTAACCATCACATACAGTAAAAGCCGACTTACCACTCGCCAAAAAACCAAAAAACAAGGACATGCCTCTGAATTCACTCCACAGTGAATCACCTGAAATCATGAAGTGGTAACCGCTGTCCCTCTTCAGTCCAGCTCCTGCCCGCCACGCCAAACCAGCTGACAGCTCACAGACCCTCGCGCATAAACGCTGGATTTTCCCTTCATAATTATGTGAAACCACATGGTAACAACTAATCAGAACACATGTTGGATGCTTTAGAGGCATGCAAAGAGAAAATGAGGCTCAGGACCAGAAACAGAGGAGCCTAGTACAACAATATACAAGTGAAGCAAAAGGAAGAAACTCAGCTACACCTCCAAACTGCAAAGAAATGCTCAGTGCCAGAGCACAATAAAAAGATAAATTTAATTTTATTTGTAGCACCCCCTCACCCACAGTGTCTATGTTTCACGTCACCCTTAAACCTTTTTCAACACCACTTTAGAGGCATGTGAAAATTACGGCATCCACAACAACAGCCTGGCAGCCATGTAATAAATAAATGGCTCCACTAGCAGACACATTTAAAAATACTTCCAACTCCTCGGATCCATATAGTACACAACATTAAAGATGGGGATGGTGATTACTCAACAATAAAAACCATCGTGAGGTTCTGAGGACATGTTGGAACCTCTTGAGCTTTGCTCTCGAGGTTCACATGTCCCCAGAACCTCTTGATGGTTTTATAGCCTTGTTATACACAGTCCCCTATCTATTATTTTATTTGCATTTAACTTACTGTACTTAGAGTGTCACCAGTCAGGAAGCAACACAGTAATGCTGCAGTATATCACAAAATGCTACAGTGTGCTGCAGGGAATGGTGTAATTCAATGGCAATTCAACTGTTTTTTACCGCAGTATTTTGTGACATGTCTCCTACTTCAAGTTAATGCGTTGCATCGTGACGGACTCCACTATATACTGTACTGTGCTGTGCTGTGCTGTACTGTGCCTATTGTACTTATACTGTCTTGTTTTGCGCTGTATTTATTTTACTTATACTGTACTTATTGTACTTTTATAAAATCGGTAGAGAAAACAGTGTTAAGTGCCTACTTTGGTCTGCCACTGGAATACCGATTGCCAAGATATTTTAAGTAAACTTAAAAAGAATAATATAATGAGCCACCCCATTGCTAATACATATAAAATTGTATTTTTCATGAAATTCTCGAATGTTCTGATCCATCCTTCTTACTGGTTCTCAGATCTGGGTTTCAGCTCTTTAAACTGGACTCAAATCTGGGCTAATATTTACATTTATAAATATATTTCACTTGATAATTTTAAGCTTATCCAATTCAAAATTCTACACATTGCTTATGTAACACCCCCCTTATATTTTGTCTAAAAGAGGTCTCAATAGTTCTGATACCTGTATCCGCTGTTATTCAGCCTCTGGGGACCTTAGTCATATTTTTTGGAGTTGCCCATTAGTTAGTCCACTCTGGAAAGAAATTAATAGTAGGGCCTTAAATAAACAAAATCTTCATAGTGCCTTTCAGTTTGAGGACTGTGTCTTCGGTAATTTAACTCGTTATCTAGGTTTTCTGATAGAGCTATGTTAGCTTCATTATCTGTTTCTGTCAAACAGTTAGTTTTAAAACATTGGTTGGATAATGAAATTTTAACTTTTCAAGAATGGTTCTCTATAAATGTTCACAGTTTACAATTAGTTAAAGCTATTGCTAGCCTTCATACAAAGTTACAGAATTTTCATTCCATATGGGATACTTTGACTTATTGCTTGTGTAACCCTTTGAAACGTGTGTGGCAGTTGTTCCCCTAGAATTGTTTTTTCTTTTAAAACATTTGTATGAAATTGGAGTCCCGAGGCATTTCCCCTTCTCTATTTCCCTTCTTTCAATGAAATCTTTCTGCTGCAGCAGTCTGTTTTTCTATTTTACTTTTCCCACTATAATAGGGTGGCCTCCTGTTATGGTTCCTTGCGTTGCTTTCCCCTCTGCGATTTCTTTTCCTGCCTTGGGATCCTGTGCCTCCAGAAATGGGCGGGGGGGGGATGCCATTTAGTTTCAAAAACTAAAGCGCTCCGTAATAGGAAATGAATGAGTTCCTTTCAACCCCCCTTTTCGTATCCCAGTTCTAGAAAATAAAGCTATTTTGGGGAGTTTGTAGGTCTTTTTGTGCTGGGTATAACTCCTGAACTGGAGAGACAGAAGGTTCGCGCTTTACAGAGAAAAAGTAAAAGTGCCAGGTTTGCACTTTAAAGCGGAAAGTGAAAGCGCCAGATGCGGTCGTTCAAAAGCATTTCTCCTCGCTAGTGAAAACATGTGGAGAATGCGTTTTAAACTTGTTTAGTTGTTTCCTGATTCTAGTCAGTCGGACAAACTAATTAAAGGAAGAAAAACCCTCTGTATTAGTGGCATTGTCAGCCTCTCGGCGCCCGGTTGCATAATTCAACAGAAAGAAGATAGGGAGGTTTTACTGTTATTTTTATATTTCAACCCTGCAGTGCCAGACGTTCTCTGTGAGCATTATTTTTACTTTAAGACACGGAGGGTAAAGCGCTATAATTTGAGCTCCTGCTCTGTGGAGAAAGTCTGGCGCTTAGCTCAAGAGTATAGAGGGCTAATTTTAATGAATAAAATGCTGACATAGACAATGCGAACATAGTGCTAGGTAACGCTATCAAATACAATTACACCAACTAGAAGCTTACACCAACATTATATGCAGGATACTTCTGTGAAGACACTTTTAGATATACATTATGATGTGGAGAATATCAAAGGGAAGAAACAGAAACAGAAATACTGAAGTGTTTTTTTTTTATGTAGTATTAGTTCTTTCTTCTTACCCAGGGTCAGCTACCAGGACATGTAGAAAGGGCTCCTCTTAGGGGGAAGGTGACCCAATATGAAGCCTATTTATAGGACAAGAGGTAGTATGACACCTCCCTGGGGGGGTGGAGCCTCAGGTCCTTAATAATCAATTATCTATGCATGTTTGTTTTCTTACTTGTCATTATATTTTCTTGAGTGGAAAGAAGCCTTTAAAGATTACTTAAATTGCAGGCATACAATCTAGACAGCCTGATCTGCCAACATGTTGTATTAGTATAGAAATTCTTTGTTCTTAGATTCAGGGGGTATATCAGACCAGTCACATGTCCATTAATACCTGTCCTTAAATATATTTAAGAGGCTTCTGTGCTCAGTTGAGATAGATAGGTGGGAGAGAGTAGTCCTATCTCTTTTCCAAGGAATTCCATAGATGAAGGTGGAACATTGAGACGAAATACTTCCACTCTATGAGAATAAGTTTGTGTCTATTCTAAAAAGCTCTTGGTGAGCCAGGTTTTGTTTTGTAATTTTGTATAAAACAGTATTTTTTTTTTCTTATTATTGTCTGAATTTGAATTTGGCTATCTATTGGTTTGGCAGTTTTACAAAATAAATGACACACAAGAAGTTATTGTGTGTCTCAACCTGAATTTTGTCTCCAGTCTCTGCCTTTTTGAATTGTCTATACCCACACACTTTCATGTGTCCCTTTCAATTTCTTTTTTTCCATTATATTCAGTTTCTTTAGATTATAATAATTAGATGTACTTTTTCATTGTCATTATCTTAATGGCTCCTTCTCCCGGAAATGATGTGATGTCGATGTTTTGTTGAATTCTACTCACTACATATTATTTCTCTCTCTTATAGCATGATTAATGGATTAACACTTGTTTATGATTTCATTCAAGAATTATGATTTCTTGCTGTTTATGTCACCTCATGTCATTTGGTGGGAGGATGGTGGGCACATTTTGGTTTTATCGAGTTTAGTTTGTATTTGCTTTTATTGTTTTTTGTGTGTTATGCTTATGAGCTAATTGTAAGTTTTGGCTGTAGTTTCTTGTTTCTTAAAAATCTGAAATAAAGAAAATATAATTAAAAAATAAAATTAGTAGGGAAATACTGCATCTTGATTGGCTAGGACCTCAGGGGAGCACAACACATGGGTAAAAAAAAGTGCTGGCAATCTGGACACAGCACACTAACAATATTAATACTTTTTTTTTTAAATTGGTGATGGCCATTACAAACAGGGCTACCACATTTACTCACTAAAAAAATCACACAGGCCATCCCCTTCCTGTCCCCAAGCTCAGTTTTAGTGCCCAAGCCCTCACCCTCAAGGTTACTCCTGACCCAGCCAGGGTCCCTCTTTTTCTCACAGTCTCTTACATACCCCCGTGGGACCAGGGACCAGCTGTCCACTTCTTCATTGATTACCTCACCACACTCCCACACAAGGCAGAGTAGCTCATCCTAGGTGACCTTAATGTCAATTGGCTGAGTGCCACTGCCCCCCATATCAGGGACTCCTTCGCTGCCCTAGATATGACCCAACTAGTTACCTCGCCCACTAAATTTAACTGGTCAGGTGGCTCCAGCACCCTCCTAGATGTAATTCTGTCAAACCGCCCCCATAAAATCAGGGCTATTAATGTAGTACCAGACTCTCTTAGTGACTACTCTCCTGTCCTCTGCCACTGGTCATCCCCCACACCAAAACCAGTGTACCAGGTCATCTAGCACCGGCGCTTTCACCCCAGGGATCTCAGAAAGCTAAAAACACACCTAGCCCAGCTTGATTGGTCCCCAGTCCTACTCACAATGGATATTGACTCTGCCCTAGCCTATTTCTCCAGTGCCTTCAGCAAGGCCTGTGACCTTTTTGGCCCCTGACCAGAATCCATAACAAGAAACACAATGCCCCATGGATCTCCCCATCCCTCATCCAAACACTGAAACAAAGAGATAATCTCTGGCATATTGCTGTCGAGACAGGCAAACTGGCTGACAGACAAGCCTATAATGCAGCATGTAACAAGTGGACCTGGGCTATAAGGCAGGCTAAGGCCGAATATTATCAAGCCACCCTTGAATCCACTTGGGGCTCATCCTGTGCCTTCTGGGACAATATGAAAGAGCTCAAAGAAAAGACCCCGCTCCCCCCACCATCATTACTCTCCATAGACGGTGCTGTCACTACTGATCCTCCCTGCATAGCTGAGTGCCTCAATATGGCTTTCTCATGTCTAAGCTCTGTCCTCCCCAACTACTTTTTTGACCCTATCCCTTCCTCCACCCCCCCAGCATGGATTGCCCCCCCTTTCTACCTGTGTGCCATATCACCCCTTGAAGCCAGGCCTCATCTGCAAAAAGCCTTAACTAGCAACAATCCCAGCTGTGATCCCCTGGACTCCAGGATTCTCTGATTAGTCCTAGATACTGTACTAGCTCCTCTCACCAACCTTTTAAACTGGTCACTACGTCTTGGTCAATTTCCCAGTGCCTGGAAAATTGTAGAAATCATCCCTATCCATAAGAGTGGAGACAGAACCTCCCCTAACAATTTCAGGCCCATCTCCATTCTTCTCCCTCTCTCCAAAGCACTAGAAAAAAATAGTGGCCATTCAGCTCTCTGAGTATCTGGCCAAATACAACCTGCTGTATCCAGAATAACTTGGATTACACCCTGGACACAGCACCACTACAGCCCTCTTGGACTTCTCCCAGCACCTCCACTCTGCCCTTGACTTTGGCCATGTTGCGGGTGCAGTGTTCATTGACCTCTCCAAGGCCTTTGACACTGTCTGTCACCCCCTCCTACTTGACTCCCTCCACCAACTTGGCTTCTCCCCTGGCCCACTGGCTTGGTTCACCAGTTACCTCTTTGCTAGATCACAATGCGTGAAGGTAAACGGCACCCTGTCCAATACCCTGCCCATTCACTCAGGGGTCCCCCAAGGTTCCATCCTGGGCCCAGTTCTGTTCAGCCTATTTCTCAATACCCTCCCCAGCTCCTGCTCGGGCAATATGGCACTCTATGCTGATGATGCGGTTCTCCTTGTCTCCCACCCTGACCTCGCATCTCCACAGGAATCCCTGCAGCACACATTCAACCAGGCCAAAAAGTGGTTCCTTGACCACCGGCTGGTCATTAACCTAAAAAAAAACAAATCTATGCTTTTTTCGCATCACCAGAATAAGGCTAAAAATGCCCCCCCTCTGCATTCTTCCCAGTAAAGCTCACCCTCTCGAGCAGGTGTCATCCTACAAGTACCTGGGCATCACCTTCAAATCGGCTCTTACATTCCACACCCACATTAATACCCTGTCCTCAGCCATAAACTCTCAGATTGGCCTTCTCTATCACCACAGAGATTGTCTCCCCCAATCCGCTCTCCGACTGGCCATCAGCTCCTCCGTCCTGTCCCTAGTGGACTACGGTCTACGTATCTACACTGCGGCTGACAATACCACCCTCACCAGAATCCAGACCTTGACAAACAAGGCCTGCAGGCTCCTGACTGATGCATCCCTCCACACCCATACTTGCCTGCTCCATTCCACCACCAACCTGCTCACCTTGGAGGAGTGCCTGTGCTACCAAACCTGCTTACTTGCCAAAAAATTCCTGCTAGGACTCTTCCCCCCAGGGGTCACCGTGTCCCTGCAGCTTGCATCCCCATCCATTGCCACCCGTAGCTCAGTTAAGGCCTCCTTTCTGGTGCCCCATACCAAGACCTCCCTAGCCCAAAGGTCCTTCCACTACCGTGCCCCCACATGGTTCAAGTCCCTCCCACTCTCTGTCACTAAGTCTACCAAAATTGGTCCCTTTAAAGTCGCTCTCCGTAACCACCTCTATGGTGCCCGAAGCTGTAGTTGCCCTTAATCAACCTAATGTTGGGGTCCCTCCCCATTTCTTGCCCATAGCCTTGACAATGTCCATTGGACTGCTCCCCCCTTTTTTTATACGATTGCTATTTACTGCATGTAACTTTATCCTGTAAACCAGTTATATTGTGTTCTTTTTGTTATCTGTATTGCACCTGTATGTTACCACTGTTGTATCTCACGCTGTAACCATGTCTACCCTCCCCGCGATGAGGTGCCTTTGTAAATGCATCCCTGACTCAAAGGTTGTAAATCTGACTTTCAAAATAAATAAATAAATAAATAAAAATTAAACTCCCTCAAAATAAAAAGAACAAACTAGTTAAATATTATTTTGCCTTTACACTCCTTTCTTTTCACACATATACAAATTAAAATAAGTTACTACTCTCAGTTTTATTTTTGGGAGTTTCTTTTCTGACCATGGACCCCCATCCTCACCTGCCTATCAGGGAAATCTCTGCTGCTTGCTCTGCCCCAAATACAGTTGAATCCCTGACTTTACTGAGGCCTTATGTTGCTTGTGTGGGGAGAGGTGAGCATTTAGCCAGTAGAATTCTGCAGAAGTTTGGATTCCTGCATTCCAAGATTTAAAAAAAAATCTATTGAATGGGTGGATAAACAGTTGCTTGACAGCTCGGGAGGTGCTAATATTTACTAGTTACTTTTAACAAAAGAAGAAGGAATTGGCAAACCTGACACACATATAGAAAATAAAAATGTTAAATTAGAGCTATTTAGTGGAGACCAGAACATCAGACTACTGTTTCTAGTACTTACTGAATCAATGGTCCTGGATACATCACTGTCACATGGGACAGGAAGCATTGTAGGAACAAAAAGAGCAATAAACTTGCTAAGATGGAGATCCCTAGGGGCCATAAAACTACTGTAAAACTAGCAGGGTGATACAGAAAAACACTCTTAACAGTAGACAAAGGGAAAGACACACTAGGGCTACACACACAAATCAAAACTCTGCACAACATATGTTTTTGCAAATTCTGACTGTACTATGCCTTTAATGTCTTCATATGCTACATTGAGGAGAGGATTCAGGGAAACATTGACCTCTTTGCAAATGACACAAAAAAGTAAAAAGTAACAGAGCAGACAAGAAGAAGAAGAATCAGCATTTATATAGTGCTTTTCATACACAGTATCCCAAAGCGCTTTACAAGCAATGCTAGACTGGTAGTGAAGTGACTAAAGGGTGTCAGGGTAGAATAGGAGAATCAAGGAAAGCTGTAGAAATGGTTCAGCAAACATTTAATGCTGATATAGTGCAAAGTAAGGCAAGCTTGGTGGAGGTATGCAGAATTTTAAAATTATGCCTCCACTGGAATTCTATAGGATTTCAGAAATTCTGCTGTAAGTGGAATTCTGAAATTTTGAAAGTGGAATGATAACTGGGGTTTATTATGCCACCGTTTATAAAGAAATGCTTTTCAAATTCTGCAGAATTAAAAAAGAAATTCTGAAAAGCATTTCAGAAGTGGAATTGCCATTCCACAGGAATTCTGCTGGCGGAATTCCACATTCTGTGTAGTTCTGAAATTTGGGCCAGGAATCTGAGAGAGAGAGAGTACCGGATGGGGGCTTGAAGTTACTGTAGATGAAACACCTGAGGACAGGGACCTTGGGGGATCATTCAGCAATAATGACCAAGAAGCCAGTCATTTCCAAGGCATTAATGACCAGTTGGGGGGGTGGGTGGCTCAAGGTGCAGCCAAGGGGCACCTCCCTCTAGCATATTGTTAAACCAAGGAAATGAATAGCTTTAAGAATGTTATTATGATTATATCTCTAATTACAATAACTTTCATTTTTATCATTTGTTTTTTACTTACTTTAGGTTTTGAGGGAAGTGGTGCATGCTGCACAATGTCAGCTGGCAGCTGGAGCAATCAGTTCTAAGACATTAATGAACAATCTAATAGTCAATCAGGGGCCTTGCTAGGTTCATGAATATTTAATTAGACTTATATTTATGGACAACCTTGAAACAAACAGCACAGTGTACTAGAGAAGTAAAGAAGGTAAATGGGATGCTTGAGTGCATAGGCAGAGGCATCAGCAGCAGAAGATGTGAGGTTATTTTGCCTCTGTGTAGATCCCTGGTGCGACCACACTTGGAATACTGCATGCAGTTCAGAAGTCCTCACTTGAGGAAAGACAGAGATAGAGTAGAGGTGGTGCAGAGGACGGGCACGTACTGTACATGCTGGAGGCTAGGAGGGAGAGGGGTGGCATGCTACAGACCAGTAAGTTTCTAAATGATATAAACAGGGTGGACTGCAGGAAAGTTCACAATAAGTGGGAATATGGGCACAAGGGGGAACTCCATGAAACTGGCAGGAAGGAGATTCAGAAAGGATGTTCGGAAGCATTTCTTTACAGTGAGGGTGCTGAAGTGGAACAAGTTGCCAAGGGAAGTTGTCTGTGCTCAAACAGAGGTGAGATTTAAGCATGGGGGGATAGGCGTATGGGGCTAGTAAAGTTGGGAAGGTAATGGCACAAGGGAGGGGGTGCGAGAGACTGCTAGTATACTCATAACACACAGTAGGTAGGGATCGACAGACTAGACAGATCATGTGGCCTTTTTCTGCCATCACGGTTTCTGTTCTCTGTTTCTAAGACTATAAACTAGCAGAAAGCCCAATAAGACCTTACTTGCTTGCTCACTCCAGCTGCCCAAATGTTTTTTTGGGCCATGGCATCTGATCTTCCAGGTGAAACCAGCCATCAGAAGAATCAGAGTCAGTACAAGGAAAGCAAGTATCCAGTCATGGCTGGCACAGCAGCTAAATGAGAACCTTCACTTTACATTGTAAGGGCATAGGCTATGATTCTGAGGCCATGCCAGTGGTCTGGGCAGAATTTATTGTTCTTGTTTTTGGCATCAGTATCCACTCTCCTCCCATCTAGGAGCTCAGCCTGTGCACTGCTCATCCCACCAACAACCCTACTGGGACGTAAATGAGGTGGCAATCTGGTCCCAGGCTTACCCCCCCAGGACATGGGCACCCCCTCCCTACAGGGATCCACAGGGTAAACCCTGGCTTACTCCCAAGGGTGGGGCCATGGGAGTGGGACCCCTCCCTCAACAGACTTGTGAAGGCTCAGTTGCCCACTCAGAGACATGGACAGGCGTAGCAGGACCACTAGTGGAGTGGGGCATCATTCGTGGGGGCTGACATTTTTTGGCTATGCTAAACCCCATAGGAAGAGTGGCATGCAATAATATGGCAGTGCCAAAGCACTTAATGTCTGGTACTCCTCCCACTATGTTTTGGGGCTGGCTTTGCTACAACCCCTGGCCTCCACCAGAGATGTCATGTACCTGACATGTGCCCCCCAGAGAAAGAGAGCAGCCCCTCAGATGCTCAGTCCTTCTCCCCAGCTGGCCCTCAAAATCCTGGGTCCATTCCTGAACCCAGGCTGTCAGTGTCATATCGGTTGGCATTTGGGTCACAATGTCTGTAGTTCAGCAATGAGATCCACGCAGATCTCAGATGGCAGTCTTGGAGGAGACAGATACAACAGAATGTTACTGATTACAGTACAGCTTGCTTTCTTAGAGGTGCTACCTTTCTTTTTACAGTCCATCACTCCTCCTTTGGAAAAGTACCTCTCCTGTCATTCAAGACTGTTTCTGGTCCCCACTCCCCCCTCCACAGCTTATGTTGTTAAGCATACCATGAAAACTGAATACTGGATGGGATGAAAAAATAATCAGCTAGACCACAGAAAAAAGTTACTCTAGGGGGTCATCATAAGTGAGAGTCTTAGGTCAATATCCCAGTGTTCCAGAGAATCTGGGATAGCCAACAGGATGCTAGGATGAATGGGGGGGTTCTCTAGGAGGTGGAACGTGGGCACTTTTGCACCTGTATGGACCCCAGGTGAGGCAGCACCTAGAATTCCATATCCAGTTCTGGAGCCTACACCTGGAAAGGAAGAGGAACCATAGAGAGACAGTCCAAGGTTAATCTAAAAAGATGGAATATCACATGGGTGAGAACAGGCCCTTGAGAGGGTGAGGGGAGCTGGGGATAATTCCCAGGGCCCAGCACCAAAGAGGGGCTCGGGCTGTCTGGCATGCTACTACACACAGCTGCACAGGGGATCCAGAGTATGAATTTTCCAAGGGCCCAGAATTCCTCTCATGGGGCCTGGTCCTTTAAGATTTAAGAGAGAGAGAGTGCAGAAGAGAGTCACCAAAATGACTGCAGGATTGGAGGGACTAAGTTATGAGCAAAGGATGGAGACACATCTGTTTTCCTGGAGTGCAGGAAGGTCAGGGGATATATGATAATTATTTACAAACCTATTAAACAATCAAAGGAGGCTGCTACTGGGTACAAAGCAGAGTCAGTGGTGTGTGATATACAGAGCATGCAAAACAAACCAAAAGTCCGGCTACATGCTCTCTCACTGATAAACACCAAAACCTTGGCTAGGTTAATAAATCTGATTATTAAAACAGTATTACAGCAACACTCATCCTACTGCCCAAGCAATGTTTCATGCCAAAATAAGCACTTTCTCAAGACATCTTGGGCCACCAACAGACAATTTAATTTATGGTCGACATTTTCAGTGCAGCACCGCAATGTGCAAGCATATATCTTTCATGTGCAGAACAAGCATTATACAGACGTCCACAAGTGACCCAGTTTCTGCATCCCCATACACTAATACATGGTGCTAAATGACAGTACAATATATAAATTAAAAAATATAGATAAATGGAAGACCCAATAGGAAAGCAAAGGGGGGGGGTAGGAGAGAGAGGAACATATAATGCATGAACAACCCAACACATCTGACTCACATACATAACAGTGGAATGCAGGGGGGCTGGGAAAAGAAATGCTCAGCATCACAAATATTTTGTAGAGACATGTAAATCCACTGCTCTTTACCAACCACAGTACTCTCTCAAGGGAATATATAAGTGAATATCCTAATGAGATTAATAAGTGATGTATTTTTTACTTCATGGTGATAATAGTACAGGTTACACTCTGAAGTCACTAATTATTCTAGTACTATGTTCATACTTACAAAGGTGCAAAACAGCAGTTATACCAGACCTAGAAAATGAACTACCTGATACCAGATCATACATATCATACCTGATATTTTATATTTTATATATGGAGCCTCAACCACAACAGAATAAATACCTGAAACTGAATAAGAGAACAGCTAAGCATTTTATAAGGCAATAATAACACAAGCCAGTAGTGAAATACTGTTAGATGTCTCAAATTGAAGCAGTTATTATGTCTGTGTGTGTGTTCTCATTTTTTCAGAAAAAATGTAGTTGAGAGCTATCCTAACAGATGCAAACAGTAAATTATGTCATTATAGATTTAATCAACGCATCAGCTTATCAACAAGTGAGGAGCAGTAGTACCACCAGTCAATATTTTAAAAAGGGAGTAACGTAAGTTAAAATAATTCATTCAGCCCAGGCAGCTGCATAGCATGAAGTTCATATTACCATAAACTCTCCTTTCTGTCAGCTTTTTTTTCATTTTTACTTGCCGAGGGAGCCTGTATACAGTACGCTCTCATTGTGAGCTCAGTTGGGCGAGCAGCCATGGTGGTGTGATGAGGGCTGTGCTGGTCGCTGGCTCTGATTCAGGATTGGGGAAGAAGCGGGGTGGTGGGACACTACCTGATGGGGTGTGGGGTGGGGAGTCCACTAGACTACCAGGGATAGTTATATCATAAATACAGAGGTGGTCGTAGGAAGGAAGGGGGACCGCTATGGTATGCTACTGACTTCCCGTGGCTCACTATCTCAACATTTATCTGCCTGGGCATTACTGCCCGACAGCTGCACTGTCCTGAATGGTGTAATCCCGACATCTCCATGCCCGATGGGGAGGAAGCAGATATTGACATGGGTATGGTAGCAGATGTGATGGACTGCTACCTTATCCCTGCGAATACAGTACAAGGTAGTGCAGGATGCGAAAGCTGGCCGAGCTGCCCCAGTGGCGTGGATGGCTAAGCCACTGACAGCTCAGCTAGCATGCACTACTAGACCCGGGTTCTGTTTTCAACCCGGCTACATCTTTGCCCTTGACTTCCCCCCGTATCTAATTTTATTTTTTACTCCAGGGTCCACTCCCCCTCGGAGTTTGTTACATTAGTTACAGGGGTGTGTGGGGGCAGAGCCCCTCACATGGGGGTGCAGGGGGCGCAGCCCCCACATTGTCTTTTTCGTTACATTTTGCTGTGTTCCCGATATTACGTTGGGCAGGTGGTGCTGTCAGGTGGCTGCATTCTGGGACTGTTTACTCTGTATTTTGAGTGAAGGGATACAGAGTTTCAGTCTATCACAATATATCCACCACTATACCACCAGGGATGGTGTTCATAAAGGGGGAGATCAGGGAAGGGGGTCCAGTAGATCACCAGGGAAGATATATTACTATATCTGGGGGACATCGGGGGCTGGGGGGGTCTGCTAGATCACCAGGGATGATATGTACACTATATGGACTACTACAATACAATGCAAATGCACCCCCCGCTGGGTGCTGTATCAGTGCACCGATACCCAACTGTCCCCCCTGACACTCCCACTGCCATCTCCCATGCCCTGCATGTATCCCATAGCACAGTGTCGGACCCCCTCCCACTGGTGCAAGCCACTTAGACCACCTCCTGGCTGGTCTAAGTGGTACCCCTTGCTGCATCCATGGCAGGGCTTGTAAACTTCTAAATAAGGGGATGTTGCAGCCCTGCCATGGCACATGCCCTCATGCAACCAGGTGCACCACCATGTTGGTTGCAAGGGTGGCGCAGGAACATTTCAGGGCAGGAGGGTCCCAGGTGGGTCGCATGCCCTGAAAGAAAATTGGGATTGGCTCAAACAGTGACAGAAGGAGCCACTTGCATCACTTCTGATTAAAGCAAGCTCCTTGCATCACTCTGGGGGATTTGAAAATCGATCCCTGTGTCTCCGTCTGTCAGGACTTTCATGTGTTCATGTGTAAAGGGCTGAAGGACAAACGTATAAGGAGTGTCTGAACAGTTTTGACATATGGGCCCAGATATTCAAAAGGTTTGCGCCATGCGCAACAGGGTTGCGCGTGCGCAACTCCAAAATGCGCCATTCTGGCGATATTCAGAAGGCCAGTTGCGCCACCGGAAAACATGCTGAGCAACAGCGCAATGGAAATGAAGGCATGCGCAACCGAAGGGGGTGGGTCCATGCATAAAGTGCGCAATGCGATATCCGAACACTTGCGCAATGCGCAAGAGTGGCTCAGCCGGAAGTTGCGCACTACCAGATTTGAGCCAAAATAACAAGGCTCAAGGAAGCGGCACAAGAACCCTAGCAGGCCGCAAACTGGGGCAGAGAGACAGAGAGAGAGAGAGAGAGAGACAGGAGCTGGAAGGGCAGAGAGGGACAGTGGGTCCAGGAGGACAGAGAGGCCAGTGGGGGTGCCCGGTGCAGTGGAAGCAGCAGTGGGGGCAGCGGGATAACACAAGGAACAGCAGCCGGGGCAGAAGCCAGGAGATGGACAGTGTCAGCTTCCACATGGAAGCTGTAATGAGGGGGTGAGACACCATGCTGCAGGGGGACGTGGCCGCGGAGGGGCCCGTCGGCGGTATGCCCCCGACAGGCGGTATCGTGCCCGCATCAGCTTCGAGCTGTACACAGACGTCGAGATTGTGGCCCGGTACCGCCTGAACAGGGCAATACTGAGACAGCTCTGCGAGCTGTGCAGTGATGTGATGCAGGCACCCTCACGACGGAGTCATGCTCTGTCCGTGGAGACCAAGGTGACAGCCTGCATGTGCCTGCTCACCACGGGCACCTTCCAGAGGCTGACAGGGGACACCACAGGCATTACACAGTCGGCCACATCACGCATCCTCACCCAATTCCTCAGCGCACTGCTGCCTCATGCTGCGGAGCACATCCATTTCCCCAGCACCGCGGCAGAGCGTACAGCAAACATGCAAGAGTTCCACAGGGTAGCACGTATGCCTGGCATGCTAGGGGCCATAGACTGCACCCATGTGTCCATTCACACGCCACCTGACCCCGACGGCAAGGCTTATCGGAACTGAAAGGGCTTTTCCAGTGTCAACTGCCACGTGGTGTGTGATGCCACTGGGCCCATTATCAATGTCTGTGCCACACACCCTGGCAGAGCACATGATGCCTTCATATGGCACCAGTCTGCACTGTGCCATCGATTTGAGAGTGGGAACATCCCCACGGGTCATCTAGTGGGTGAGTGCACATGTATGGAATGCAAACCCTGGGCAAGGGTGGGAATGACACAGGTGCCATGGTAGTGGCACACAAGGATATGGGCAATATGGACCTGACATGACACTGATCTCCACTATCTCCACACAGGTGACTGCGGATACCCACTCCGTCCCTGGCTGCTCACACCGCACCGCGCCCCACCACCCCAGCGCAGCTATGTTTCAATGAGGCACATGCCGCAACACGTAACATCATAGAGCCGGGTGTTTGGGATGCCAAGGCACGCTCCGATGCCTGGACACCTCAGGAGCCTCTACAGTACAGCCCCCAAAAGGCCTGTGGGATATTCCTGGCCTGTTGCATCCTGCACAACATGGCCAAAGACCATGGGATAGCCTCTACAGGTCCAAGAGGGGACAGCGATGGGGACGCCAGTGGCGCTGGTGATGTGGGTGATGAGCAGCCCCCCAGGACGGAGGGACCCCCACTGACCCGCAGGCCCAGCTGCACTGGGACACCATTGCAGAAGAGCACTACGCCCAACACAGGTAAGGCAAGGGACATGCAGGCAACACTGTCCATGCGCAAACCACAGGCACACAGGGAACACACCGTGCATGAAGGTCAGGGGAGGTGAAGGTTCCAGGCATACCAACACACCAGCAGAGAGGGGTGAGCACACATATGGAGACACACACACACACACCAGGCAGCATACATTGGCAGCAGCACATCACTGCGGAAATGACATTGCCAACACACAGCTCCACCTACCACCCCCACCACCTGGACTGTCCACGTACATGTGTCAGGACCTGGGCACCCTTGCACCTTGGTGTACAGTGCAATGCAGGCATCATCATGCACACGCACCTGTGGACAGCAGTTGGGAGAGTGTGCAGGTGGTCCATGTGTCAGCTTGGTGAGCAGAGCACCCAGCAGTGCACTGCCCACCATGACACACATTGCACACAGGGCAGCACCAGACAGGGCCTGCACTGGGAGACAGCTCAGTCAGGTAGCACTGTCCCACGGCCACCACGGATGCATGGGTGGCCCCGCCGTGGCCCAGCAGCACTGGCAGGCTGAGCAGGGGCCACATCGGGTGGCGCTGGTGCACCACCAGGGGTCCCACTGCACGAACGCGACCTTGCCCACACAGGGTCTGCATCCTGCCAAACAAACTTGCACCAGGGTGCTCGGGATGCCCATTAGCGAGAACCCGCATCGACAGGCCTGGTGTCGCACGCATGCCGGAATGGGGAGTGGAGAGTGCACTGTGTGGGGTGTGTGGTACAGGGGCACCTGACAGTGTGGCCAATGCGTCCGCGACAGAGACCACTGCCTGGGTCAGCCTGTCAATGGCAGCGGTCACATCTGTCCGCATAAGGACCAGCTAGGCTCGGTCCCGAGCACACTCCCTGCTATGCCGCTCCACGGACACAGACAGTGCCTCCACAGACCTTGCAACCCGCCCCTGCAGCTGTACCGACTCCTGCAGCAGGCGGGTGTGCGCGTCCAATGGGTACTGTGCCCCAATGGCATCGTGACCCCCAGGGTGTGGACGGTCCTGCTGCACAGCACCCCTTGAGGGTGGGCGCTGTTCGCCAGGACCAGGTATGGGTGGATCAAAGGGAGGTGGACATGTGCCACTGCTTGACACTGTACCCCCAGACCTGGTGTGTGACTGCTGCTGCCGCCCCTCCAACTGCTGAGCCCCCAGGTCCACCTGTTCCACCTCCATGCTGACAACAGTTCCAGACACCTGCACAGCCACTGGTGCTGCCCCACCGGCTGACAGGCACAGCCTGGGACTGTGCCAGCATGCTGGTACACAGGTGAACCAGGAAGGCCCAGGGGCACGTGCTGGCCTGCCATGTGTCCGTCATGGGACACACACACCTATCACTGCCCATTGCAGGCCTGCTATCATCAATGGTGCAGGTGCGTGCTCACTGCCATAGGCACAGCATGCTGGCATACCTGCATGCCAGACTGCTGTGACACAGGCTGTGCACCCCTGCACCCGTATCACTGACACGGAGTTGTCGGCCCAGCCTGCATGCTGCTGCAGTGCCTGCAGGCTGGTGGCGGAGGATGGTCCTCCTCCATGTCCAGCAGGTCTGCCTCACTGTCTGGACCCACCACCACCACCACCGTCTCCTGCAGACGAACAGGATCTGTAACAGAAAGAGAGTACATGTGAGTGCATGTGAACAACAGCCCCAACAACACCACCATGTCATACCGTGCAGTGATGGGCTTCCACCTGTCTGGAATCCTCCGCCAGGTACGCCCGCAATGGCACTCAGCTGCATGGCTGCGACCAGTGTCTCCTCTGTAGGGGTCAGCTGCAACACCACTGGTGGGCCCCCACCAGTGCCAGCACATGCCGCCCTGAAGGCTGCCACCTTCTCCTTCAGCCTCCTGCGGTCAGTCCCCATCTTCTTCCTGGATTCCTGCACGGAGCGCTGGTGGCTTCCGTGCAGGTTGACGGCCCGAGCTACCCCCTCCCATGCAGCTGCATGCTCCTGAGGGGTGCCCCTCCATCCACTCAATAGTGGCTCATCCTCCAGGTAGGCCTGGAAGAGGGCCTCTGTCTCTGCCGCGGTGAAGTTCGGCCTCCTCCTACGCCCGCCGTCCACACCCTCAGCTTGGCTCTGGTCAGTCATGGTGATCTGTATGGGTGGAAGTGGACACCTGTCACTGTGCAGTCGACAGCATTACCCCATGAGCATAGCTGCCGGCCCGGGGGGGTGCGGAAGCCCCCCCCCGTTTCCTCTCCGCATGGCAGATACTGATAGAAAGGGTGCCCTTTGTCCCTTTCTAAGTGCCTTTTTCATGCTCAGCCCCCTCAGCCTTTATCATCCTCCGCCCATGAGCATTGTCCTGAGCATCACACAGCATGTAACTCACCTCTCACCTGCAGTAGCCAAATCTGGCCAGCACAACCCACTGTCGCATTTTTTATAGCGCAACACATGCAAATGAGGTGTGGCTCAACTTTAATGACATGCTAATTGCGCCACTGCGCCTTTGAATGGCTGATCGGATGATTTTCATATGTCGGCTGAATATCGCGTATTTGCGCTTTGCGCAATACGGAAGGTCCGGCTGAGCCAATGGCGCAGGTTTGTGGCTGCGTCCCACACTGCATTGCGCATGCCCAGACAGCTTATGCATGCGTCTATCATGCTGCAGACCTGCTGGAGCGCGGGATAGGTGATTCAGGCCATGGCCACCATTGTGCCAGTGGCGCTACAGCACTGGGCACTATATGGCGCTGTGGCACTACTGCGCGATAGTCTACTGTGGCTGGTGCATATCTCTGCAGTCACGCAGGATGCCTATACGTCCGGTGGCGCTCTGCGTAGCCTTGCATCATTGCCGTGACCCTGTGTATGGCCTCTGACCCCTGGTGCTGTTCGCATGCCATGTGTACGTCCCTATTGCGCTGTCCGGTGACAGCGCCATGTACAGTGATGGCACTGCTCGAACAGCGCGATTGGAGCCTGTGGTGGTCTATTGCGCAACAACTCCACGTGGGGTTACGGCGCAGCGGGGCACCATATTGCCTGCTGTAAAGTTGGTGCCATGGCACGGAGAAGGGCAGTGTCCTGGAGCCAGCTGGAGGTGGCCAACCTGGTGGCCCTGGTGGAGCCCCACTGTGAGGCACTGTATGGTGAGGCCCCCCTCACCATGCCTAGGACACACGTGTGGCAGCAAGTGGCCACTGACCTGGTGGAGGTCACTGGCTGGGGCCAGTCAGCTGAGCAGTGCTGGCACCGGTACAGTGACCTCCGCCAGAGGGAGCCGGAACTTTTGATGCGGCTGCGGTCGCATGCCAGGTGGGGCGTAGTCCCTAGGCCAGGTGAGTGTACCATCTATGCAGCTATATTCTCTGTATAGGTGTGTGTGTGTGCTTGGGTGGCTGTGCATAGGTGCCAGCTCGGACACGGTTGGCTGTGTCAGTGTTGGATGGTTATGGCTGTGTGGGCAGGCACTCTCACTGGGGCAGTGGGCACTCTGCTTTTGAGTCACACTGATGTTTGTCTCAACATATGTCTCCCACAGGGCGGATTTTGAGGACGCAGGGTGAGGGTGAGGTGGGCGTGCCAGGGCGGTGCCAGGGTGTGTTTTAGCCACAGCAGCAGCAGCAGCAGCAGCGGCAGCAGCAGTGGCAGACCCAGCCACTGGAGCAGTGTGAGTATCATTACTCATGGATGCTATTGCATGCTGGGGGCAAGACCACCAGCCATGCACAACACAACCAAAGGGAGGTCATAATTCCACTATACAAGACACTAGTGAGGCCCCACACTGGAGTACAGTGTACAGTTCAGGAGACCATACCTCACGTATGGACATGGACTGGGTAGAGAGGGTTCAGAGGAGGGCAACACGGATGGTGCATGGATTGCAGCACAAGTCCGATGAAGACAGGTTGAAGGAACTGAACATGTACTCCCTGGAGGAGGGAGGGAGAGGGGGATATGATGGGGACATACAAGTATCTTACAGGGGGGAACAGAGTGCATGACAACACTATTTTTCAGCGTAAAAGATGTTCCAGGACTAGAGAGCATGGGATGATGTTGGAAGGGGGACGATTCGGAGGAAACATGAGAATGAATTTCTTCACAGACCGGGTGGTGGACAAGTGGAACACCCTGCCAGAGGAAGTGGTGGGGGCTGACTTGGTCACGGGATTTAAGAATGCATGGGATAGCCATACAGGAATTCTGGAGGTCAGGGGTAAGGTGCAA
This sequence comes from Neoceratodus forsteri, assembly GCA_016271365.2. Taxonomy (NCBI): domain Eukaryota; kingdom Metazoa; phylum Chordata; order Ceratodontiformes; family Ceratodontidae; genus Neoceratodus; species Neoceratodus forsteri. Next base: position 451,646,788 of record JADMNL010000024.1, read on the forward strand.
CAGACTTATAGGAAAACAGAGTGAACTTACAAGGTCAAATGGGCAGACTGGGTGGCCCATAGGCCCTTATCTGCCGACACTGTCTATGTATTTATGTATGCAGGCATGACACAGGTGACATGCATCACTGTGCAGTATCACAGCACGTCTGTGTATGCGTCACTGGTGGTCCAGGCATGCACTGGGCACATAGCTGTGTAACTGGCATCACACCACGTTGCCACATCACTTGCAGCCTTGTTTGTGCTGTGATGGACATGGGCAGTGTGTATGTGTGCAGTGGTGCACATAGCTGGTGCCTGTTTGTGATGGCCATATGCATGTTCACTGTGGGTGGGTGCATGCCATCACAGGTGCAGGACATTGGGCTATATGGCTTGCAGGTTGGGTGGTGTTCAGGGTTGTGGTCAGTCTCAGCCATTGACTGTGTTCCCATTTTCCTAGGCCTCGAGGTACTCAGGAGGATTTCGAGGATATTCGCACCTCACCCAGATTTCAGTGGAGAACCAGGCGATACTGCAGGCCACACAGCGCCATGGTTCCAGGAGGCGGAGGCACAGGACGGGACACCAGCAGGGGGAAGACCGGCAGCCAGCTGAGCCATAGGCCACATTCTCTTCCCACTTCTCCCATCCCTATCACCCTGCCTTCCCTCTCCAGGTTTTTATTCCCTCCCCCTTGAACACCCCTGCCTTTTACCCGTCCCCCCCCACTTGTACATAGTTTCACCTGTTTATATGTTAATCTTTTAAATATACATTTCTATTTTGATACGACTGCTGTGTTGGTCTCTGATTTGCAACTGGCTATGGGTGCTCCATTGCAGGGGTGTACATGCCATCTGGGCTGGTATGGTCCTGGGTATATATGTGTGTGTGTGTGTGTCCATGGGGAGGTATCACCAGCATGGCATTGACTTTCTGTTGGTCTGGTTGCCTGCTGCCACCCACTGCTGGGTGCACAGGGTGGTCTGGCTGGTATGCTCTCTGCAGCATGGGGTTGGACGAGTGGCAGGGGATGCATGGTGTTTCCTGCAGTGCCAGTCACTGTACATGAGCGGTGTCTTGGGGTCACGGTGCAGAGTGTGCAGTGCGTATGGGGGGGCTGATGTGCACTGTGGTTGTCAACCCCCTGTGTGTGGCACTCTCTGCCTGCCAGTGGTTGTGCTGGGGTGTCATGGCTCTGCTATGCTTTGTTGGCTTGTCCCCATGGGCACATGGATCTTCTGTCCCACCCCCAGTTATGCTGTTCTTGGGGTGTGCAGGTGTGGTGTGGGTTCTGCAGTGTGTTCCTGTGCCCATGTGTGGCATGGCTGGCGGTGGGCCCCAGCCTGCCTCCCTGGATGTGCAGTTCCATTGCTCTGGGGGGGCTGTGCTTGCGCTATGGCAGCTCTGGACTGCTCAGCTGAGCTTCCCTGGTTGCGCCATAGCGCAACATTTTGGCTCAGCTTCTCCTTCCTGGTTGCGCGATGGCGCAGTATGTGCGATATTGAGACGTTGGTTGCTTGCGCAATTTGCTCTGCTCCATGTTTGAATAGCGCACCTGTTGCGCATTTGCACAACTGGTTTGCGCTTGCTCCTGCTGTTGCACCAGTTTTGAGCGCAGTTTGAATATCCAGGACATGCTGTCTATAATGTATAAAGTTCTGCAGCATGCACTCTCTGGATAAGATCAAATTAAAGTGGGAACAAGACTCTGGCCAGCCGATCCCAGAAGATAAGTGAAAAATAATTTAAGAACAGGGTTGGTAGGTTACACCTCCTCCCCAATGGCAGGAATACAGATGTAAAATTTTAGTCCAGTTTTTCCATACCCCATCTATTACTGTGCACCTTGGGCAGGGCCAGTCCAATTTATGCTGGTAAGGGTGTCAGGATAGAGGTATACATTATCATGTGTTCTGGGATTGCCCCCATATTAAAAGTTTCTGGAGGGTAGTGCAGAGGGAGCTAGAACAAATTTGGGGCTTTCAGAGAGATATATTTTACATATGAGGCCTTGGTACTAGGGCCACCTCCACCTCATCTGAAAACAGCAGCTCAGAGAATTATTACATTATCTTCTGCCTTATGGCTGTGAAATGTATTACTTACCCCCACAATCCCTACTCTTGGAGAATGAATAGAGAAAATTCAGTATGTGGCAGATATGGAAAAAATCAGAGCTGATTTGAGGTTAGTAAGACAGAAGTACCTTATCAAGTGGGAAAAGTGGCTAGCCTACAGGACATCGAAGTCAACTGGCACCTAGAAGGGCAAGGCTGAGATAGGAGATGAGAGAAGAAGCCAGAAGGTGAAGGAAGGAAACATATTCAATTCAGTGCTTCAGAGTAACTGGTAACTGGTATTTTTCTTTTAAACTTAGATTGTAGGCTTGTAGTGACATTATACTTTCTTTCTGTGTTGTCTTTACTTATAATTGTTTTTGGGCTGTTGAAAATTTAAAAAATAGTGGTGGTGTAATTCTGTGCTGTCTTTAATTGCTGCAAATTTTATCTTGGCTTGTCTGACTGTCCTGTAGCTGGGTGAAGGGTGTTAATTGTCTGGCCTCTGACCTCAGCTACGTGATAACTGGAGGTGGGGCTTAGTCACAGTTAAAGCAGCAAATAGAAGTTCATCTTCTCAGAAGAAGCCAGAAGGTGAAGGAAGGAAACATATTCAATTCAGTGCTTCAGAGTAACTGGTAACTGGTATTTTTCTTTTAAACTTAGATTGTAGGCTTGTAGTGACACTATACTTTCTTTCTGTGTTGTCTTTACTTATAATTGTTTGTTGAAAATTTAAAAATAGTGGTGGTGTAATTCTGTGCTGTCTTTAATTGCTGCAATTTCACCCCCACCCCTCCCCAACTCTTAATTATATGCCCTGATAAATCTGATTGACAGGAGCTAAACACAGGGTATAGTAAGAGGTGTGAAGTAGGAGGGCATAAGGGGAAGAAGACCACCCTCAGCACGACAAGTGTTTTGACTCATTTATTTATTTATTGGTTTCTTTTCCTTAAAAAATATATATCTGAGGATCAGTTATAGGATTTTAATACTGTAAATAAATAAAAGAGAACTAAGAGAGCTTCAGTAGCAGATAAGTAGTGGAACTGCAGTATAATGGGGAGTGGTGCAATGCAGTGGCTGTGGGCAGCCATATTCAGCAGACCTTCTGGACACTGGAGGTGCTGCCCTATCTGCATGCATCTCTCGGGACTGAGGGATGAGGTAGCCAGACTCAGAGTGGAAGTAAACTGGGTCAGGAGTACCATCACCCTGTCCAGGAACCACCCAGTCCAATGCAGCTGCCTCAAAGGATGCCGAGAACGAGGAGCACTTGGATGACAGTGGGCTCAGGAGGTTAGCAGAGGCAGAGGCACATCCCAGATCCTATTCCTCTCAAGAACTCATATGCCACACTGGCAAATGAGGACAACCAAATAGAGGTACCCAGGGAAGTGGAAGGAAAGGATGTGGAGGTTAGGCAGGAGGTGACCTCAGTGGGGAAAGCAGTGGACCCCAGAGGAGGAGGAAGCGAACCTGGTGGGGACTCCATCATAAGAGGGATCCAGCTAGGAACACAGGAGGGGAGGACAGGGAGGTGAGGTGCCTCACCAGGTGCCACGGCATGGAGGGATGAAAGGAAGATACTGGGATCACTGGGAAAGCAAGACAGGAGGGTGAGCTGGATGTCATTATCCACCTAGGTACTAATGACTTGGCAAATGGGGAGCCAAAGGAAGTTCAGGAAGAGTTTAGGAAACTGGGAGGGTCTCAAGCAAGTAGCTACTTCTGTCACTTTCTCAGAAGTACTACCTGTGAGAGGCAAGGAGAGCATAGGAGTGCATGCACCAGGAACTTTAACTCATGGTTGAAGAACTGGTGCTGTGAGGAAGGGTTTGGATTCATTGGTGACTGGGACCCATCTGGAGGATGGAGGTTTGTTCAAGCCTGACGGCCTGCATCCATCCTGGAGGGAATCCAAGCACTAATGATAAGTTTAAATGTTACATTGACAAGCATTTTAAACTAGCAAAGGGGTGGCAGGCCAGCAAGGATGGTACCTACTTGCTCACCCCCACAGCTAGTAATGGAACCAGTGAACCAGAGGAGTGGCTATCTCTGCAAAGCAGTGTGCAAAAGTTGGAGATTAGTGTCCAAAAGGTGGATAAGCAGAAAAGGGCAAAATTCAGCAGAAGGGCAGACAGCAAGGAGAACCAGGGATAAATGACAACCAAGGAAGGGACTGGAGTAGAACAGTGAAGCAGTCTAGGGAGGTCAAATCATGGAAAGCTATGTGCAAATGCCAGGAGCCTTAGCAACAAGATGGAAGATCTGGAGGCTGTCATGGTACAGTCAGACCTGGACATTGTGGCCATCACTGAAACCTGGTGTAATGATAACCATGACTGGGAGATGGCCATACCTGGCTACAACATATTCAGAAGAGATAGAGCAGGCAGGAAGGGAGGAGGAGGCACTGTATGTGAAAATGACATAAGGGCCACACAGATCCAGGAGGAACAAAATGGGAGAGATACTGTGGGTTGCTGGAAAGGAAAATGGGGCCAGCTATCCACACAGGTGTGGTCTATAGACCACCATCCCAGGAGGAAGAAACAGATAGGGAGTTGATGCTAGCCATCCAAAGGATGGCTGACAAGGGTGAGGTAGTACTGGTTGGAGACTTCAATATACCAGATGTGGACTGGAGCATCCTAGCAGCAGCATCAACTAGGAGCAGATTTATCCTGGACTCCTTCAGGGTGCCTTCCTCAAGCAACTGGTCATGGAACCAACTCGCAGAAGGCAATACTGGACCTTGTGCTCACAAACAGGGACAGTGTGATGGGGTAACAGTGGGGAGCACCTGGTAACAGTGACCACCAGTCATTGTGGTTTGAAATCACAGAGAGAGCAGAACCAAACCACACAAAAACACGTATCCTGGATTTTAGGAGGCAGACTTTGGGAAAATGGGAGATGCTTGAAAGAGGCATTAAGGGAATGGACAGGAATCAGGGATTGAGGAACAGTGGGCAGTATTTAAAATGGGGATTATAAGAACAACATAATTATGCATTAAGCAGGTTAGCAAGAGGAAAAGAAAGAGGAGACCATTATGGTTTTCCAAAGAGGTAGCAAAGAAAGTGAAAGCCAAAAAGACTGCATTCAGGCAATACAAAAAGACACAGGCAGAAGGGGATAGGGAGAAGTACCAGGAGAAACAAAGGGAGGCAGGGAAGTCAGTAAGGGAAGCCAAAGCTCAGACAGAAGAACACATTGCAAAATCAGTGGTTAAAGGGGACAAAACCTTTTACAGGTACATAAGTGAAAAAAGAAGGACAAAGGAGGATAGTTAGACTGAAGGGGAGGATGGGAGCACGTGGAGGATGACAACAGTAAAGCTGACATATTGAACAGGTATTTCTGCTCAGTCTTTACTAAGGAAGAGGGGTAATGGGTCTGAAGGAGTACAAGGGGTGAGAATGGTGCAGAAATGGACACAAGTCCCTTTACACAAGAAAGGGTCCTGAAGGAACTAGAAGTAATAAGAGTTGACAAAGCAATGGGGCCAGATGGGGTGCACCCAGGGTCCTTAAAGAACTAAGAGTGGTGGCTGAACCTCTGGCTATCCTGTTCAGCCAGTCACTGGAAACAGGGAGGTACCCAAAGACTGGAGGACAGCAGATGTAGTCCCCTTATACAAAAGTGGGAACAAAGAGGAAGCAGGGAACTACAGACCAGTCCAGCCTCACCTCGGTAGTGGGAAAGATCATGGAAGCACTACTGAAGGAGAGATTGGTGGAACATCTGGTTGTCAATGGACTACAGGACCCAAGGCAGCATGGTTTCACCAGGGGAGGTCATGTCAGACTAACCTCATTGAATTTTTGACTGGGTGACTAGGGAGGTGGATCAGGGGAGGCAGGACATGGCCTATCTGGACTTCAGCAAGGCCTTTGACACTGTGCCACATAGAGTCTATTACACAAACTGGGGAATATGGGAGTGGGCAGGACAGTAGTGTGGTGGGTAGGTAACTGGCTGGGTGGCAGGACACAGAGGGTGGTATTAAATGGCTGTCACTCCACAGAGGGAAGAGTGACCAGTGGGGTACCACAGGGATCAGTGCTGGGACCGGTCCTATTCAACATCTTCATCAGTGACATTGCACAGGATACAGAAGGCAGAATTTCACTGTTCGCTGATGACACAAAGCTCTGTAACAGAGTAGACACACCAGAGGGTGTAGACAGAATGAGAAGGGACCTGCAGAAACTTGAAGAATGGTCAAGGGTTTGGCAGTTGAAATTCAATGCAAAGAAGTGCAAGATAATGCATATGGGACAAAACCCTGGCACAATATATCAGTTGGGGTGAGGATATAGCATGCACCAAGCAGGAAAGGGATCTTGGTTGTCATCTCTGATGACCTCAAGGTAGGGAAACAGTGTGACAAGGCATCAGGTAAAGCAAATAGGATGCTGGGATGTATAGGCAGGGCATCACCAGCAGGAAAAGGGAGGTCATAATTCCGCTATACAAGACACTAGTGAGGCCCCACCTGGAGTACAGTGTACAGTTCTGGAGACCATACTCTACGTAAGGACATAGACAGGGTAGAGAAGGTTCAGAGGAGGGCAACAAAGATGGTGCATGGGTTGCATCACAAATCCTATGAAGACAGGTTGAAGGAACTGAACATGTACTCCCTGGAGGAGAGGAGGGAGAGGGATATGATAGAGACATACAAGTATCTTACGGGAGGAACAGGTGCAGGAAAACACTATTTTAAGCGTAAAAAGATGTTTCAGGACTAGAGGGCATGGGATGAAGTTGGAGGAGGACGATTCAGAGGAAACATGAGAAAGAATTTCTTCACAGAACGGTGGTGGACAAGTGGAACACCCTGCCAGAGGAAGTGGTGGGGGCTGAAACAATCACGGATTTAAGAATGCATGGGATAGACATAAAGGAATTCTAGAGGTCAGGGGTAAGGGGAAATAGACTTCTAGGAAAACAAACTGAACTTGCAAGCTCAAGGGCAGACTAGGTGGGCCATAGGCCCTTATCTGCCGACACTGTCTATGTATCTATGTATCTATGACATTCCCCCTCTCTTCTTCATCTCTGCACTGCCTCATCAGAAGGTTTTATCTAACATATTGATAGATGTGTTTTTTTTTGTTTTTAAATGTTATAGTTACATTTGGTTGCCTGAGTTAGAAGGTTTTCAGTTTGGAACTGATATTGTACGAGATGCATACCATGGTGCTCTCCTTTTACGGGGGGCCGGGGGGTAATGTTGAATTTTGCTAAATTATTCCAGACAGGTTTGTTTATAGTATATTGCAGTGTATAAAATTAGATAACAAGATGCTTTGTAGTCTGAAAATGTCTATGTACGTACCATGACTGTGCTGCATCGCTGCACTGTTTCGCACAGGTATTTAATAAGTGAATGTTACAAAACAACAGATACTCATTGGAGGCCTGAAAGGAGAGGGGCAACATGATTTAAATATTTAAATTCCTGAAGGGAATAAATAGGGCAGATTGTCAGTGCCTACTTGAATTATATGAGGGACTGAAAACTGGGTGTAGTACTAGTAGTAGAATTTTATTTATGAGGTGCCACTCCATTGCTCGGAGCGCCTGTACAAAAAAAGATCCAAAAGCAAAATAAACAAATCGATCAACAATGTACTCTAACAAATATGAGTATAAAAAATATTAATACAGTAAATATACATTCCAAGCAGCTTCTACTGCTGCATCATATTCACCCATAAGCAACCGAGAGAGAGATATCAACCATGCCATCTCCCTCGTTGTGGATGACATTCTCCTTTTCCTGGCAGAACCAATGGCAGCTCTGCAGACCTTGACAACCATCTTTCAAAAATACAGCCACATGTCAGGACATAACATAAACTGGCAGAAGTATGAATGGGTGCCTATGATGGGGGAGGGCAGCCCTCTGCAAGTAGCAAGATACTCTCTAAAGCCATCTCTCCAGTTGAAATATCTGGGGGTAATCTTGCCCAGGAAGATATCAGCACTATTGTCCTTAAACTATAAACCTATTCTAGGGCAGCTCAAACCTGACTATGAACAATGGAGAGGCCTTCCACTCATGTTAATATGGAGGGTTAACACAGTCAAAACGTGTCTGCTCCCTGAGTTTTTATACATGTTGCAGGTGCTGCCAGTCCAGGTGCCACTTCGACTGTTTGCAGATATTAGAGGTCGCATCAATAGTTTTTTGGCAGGGTAAGAGGTCCGGAATCAAGCAAGAAATTTTATGCAGCTCAAGTACTGAGGGGGGACTAGACTTACCAAATTTTAGGTATTACTACATAGCCGCCCAATTGACGCATATAAAAGTTTAACTTTTTACACAGGGTATACTGCACCCCCAAACTGACCCACAGATCTGGCAACTCTAAACCAGACAGATGCCCAAAATGCCATATTGTGGAGGGCACCTTCCAACACTTGGGGTAGGAGTGCCCAGTAGTGGTAGGGTACTGGAATGGGGTGGTGGCTGCTCTTTCCAGGTGTCTGGACTTTAACTGTGCAACATGCATCAGAACGGTGATGCTGGGCTGTCAACCGCAAGCTGGTAAACACACTAACTACTGTCATCCCCTATAGCCGTTCAGCCTGGCAGTGGGAAAAGTTGTACTAGCAAGGTACTGGATGACAGAGAGCCCCCAAGATAGCACAATAGGGGACCGCCATACTAGACTGCATTAAAATTGAAAAAAACTCTGTATCAAGTACAAGGGGACCTAGAAAATACAACAAAATATGGGCCCCTCTAGAACAAGCACTAGAGCAGCGGACATTCCCTGGGTAGCCAACCCTGTACAGTCTTCGCCCTTCCCCCTCTGTGGAATATCAGACCCAAGTGATTCAATGCCTGAACACCTAAGTAGATTATAATACAGCATGGGTATGAACTGAACAAAGAGGAATTTAGAAACTGGATAGAGCTTTAAAATTGCCTATCTTCTATGCACCCTAGCTTCATATCCTTGATTTAATCTGAACTTGCTCCAACTTGCTTCTAACTTGTAATGCTTTGACTGGACGTTTTCAGTAAACAAAGTTTAAAAAAAAATAACAGAAATAAACCCAGTTTAAAAAACAGACCTATGCCTGGAAAGGTAAAATATAATGATGTTTAGCTTTGTTGAAAGAACAACCCTGTTAAATGAATAATGTTGCTTCATACATTTTTGTCAAACTACAATCTAGACCAAAACTGCAACTTACCATGGGTTGGTAGAAACATAAAACACAGACTTTGATGACAGATAAGGACCGCTTGGCCCACCCAGTCTGCCCATTTCCCTATCTACTGGAAAAGCTGCAGATCCTAGTTAAGAGAAAGGAAAGGGAAGGGAAGGGAACATTGTTTGATCAGGAGTAGCACACTAAGCTGAAGCTCGTTTCCAGATGTGACCTGGAAGCACATGGAAGTTAAGTGACTTGCTCAGAATCACACAGTATGCACCTAGGTGGCTGTGGGGTTAAAACCCAGGTCTCCAGCTCTGCAGCTCAGAACCTTAACCAACTGCGCTATACTGCCTCCAACGTGTTAAACAACAGCCTACTTCTTCCTAACCCCCACCAGAATTGCCTTATGTCTGTCCCATTCATTCTTGAATCCCCCCACTGTTTTTAACCCCATGACCTCCTCAGGAAGGCCGTTCCATGCGTCCACCATGCTCTCCATGAAAAAGTACGTCCTCACGGTGCCCCTGAGCTGTCCCTGCTCTATCTTCAAATTATGCTTCCTTGTTCTTGCACATCTCATTTTCTGAAAGATGCTACCCTCTTGGACTTTGTAAATTCCCTTGAGGTACTTGAAAGTTTCTATCATGTCCCCCCTCTCCCTCCTTTCCTCGAGGGTATAAACATTAAGCTCCTTTAGTCTCTCTTTGTATGGCTTCTGGTGCAGACCTTGCACCATTTTAGTTGCCCTCCTCTGAACTGCCTCCATCCTGTCTATGTCCTTGCGGAGATGGGGTCTCCAGAACTGCATGCAACACTCCAGATGGGGTCTCACCAACTGTCTGTACAGATGGATAACAACTTCCTGTTTTCTACTGGTGATGCCTCTCCCTATACTTCCCAACATCCCCCCAGCACTCCTTACTGTCTTCTCACATTGCTTGCTTACCTTTAGGTCATCTGATATGACTACCCCCAGGTTCCTTTCCACTTTTGTTGTTGTTAGTACTGCCCCCCCCCATTGTGTACTCTTCCCCGTGTTTTTGTTTCCCAGGTGCATTACTTTGCACTTCTTTGCACTGAATTTAATCTGCCATACTTCTGACCATTCCTCCAACCTCACCAAGTACCTTCTTATCCTTTCCACCCCCTCTTGTGTATCAACCCTGTTGCAGATCATTGTGTCATCTGCAAAGAGGCATACGTTTCCTTCCAGTCCCTCTGCAATGTCATTTATAAAGATTAAAAAGGACCGGTCCCAGTACTGAACCCTGCAGTTGCCTGCTAGTAACACCCCTCCTTTCTTCGGAGTGGGCTCCATTTACTATTACCCTCTGTGTCCTGTTGTCCAGCCAATTTTTTACACAGGCTACCACCCTGGGACCCACTCCCAGGCTGGTTAACTTGTTTATTAATCTTTTGTGTGGGACTATGTTAAATGCCTTGCTAATGTCTAGGTAGGTCATAGCCACAGCCCCTCCCTGATCTACTACTTTGGTCATCCAGTCAAAGAAATCTATTAGATTCATCTGACATGACCGTCCCGCTGTGAATCCATGCTGCCTTGGGTCCTCTGCCCCACTGGCCTCTAGGTACTCAACAATTCTTTCTTTCAGAAGTGATTCCATCATTTTCCCTACCACTGAGGTCAAACTAATAGGTCTGTAGTTTCCTGCCTCTGCTTTGCTCCCTCTTTTGTGAAGGGGACTCACATCTTCCCTCCTCCAGTCCTCAGGTATCACACCATTCTCCCATAATTTGTTAAAAAGGGTAGTCAGTGGTGTCACTAGTTCTCCCCTTAGTTCTTTTAGAATTCTGAGGTGAATCCCATCAGGTCCCATTGCTTTGTCCACCTTCAGTTTCAGGAGTTGTTTCAGAATTCTTTCTTCTGTGATTGGACTGGTATCAACCCCCCTATCCAGAGTAACTCTACTGATAGGATTAGGTACCTTCCCCTCCTCTTCTTTTTCACTGAGCAGAAGTATTCATTCAGTCTTCCTGTTTTTTCACTGTCACCCTCTGCCCATCCACCCTCCACTTTATTAAGCCTCACTATCCCACCCTCCATTGGTCTTTCTTCACTCCCTAATGTACCTATAAAAGGTTTTATCCCCTTCTTAATTGAGTTGGCTTTTAGTATTACCTTAGTAATGAAAAATAAAAAGTAATTTGTGGAATGACAGAAATGTGTCTAGCAATTAATGCAAATTGATGAAAGGAGACACAGGGCAGGAAAAACATAGCACAGAACCACAGAAGGGCATCTGTGCTGACACAGAAGCCCCCCATTAGGCACTGCAGAAATTATGCAGAAATTGGAAACCACCACCACAGACGTTCTGTGGAAATATGGACACCTGTTGCAGAACTTAAACCCATATTTCTGCAGAGGAACTGAGGCGTTGAACTTTGGTTGCCTTGTTTGTTTCTAAGTTACATGGTGGGACTAAATCCCTATTTATGGAAACATGTGTAAGTGGTCAGATTGTTTCATATAATTATTTGAAAAAACCTGCACACTATACTAGGAGAGGGTGCTCAACCTGTATGAGTCCAAGCTAGGACTCAAACCTCAAATTACAACTTCCTTTGTGCGTACACAAATGGAAGGTCAGCAACAGGTGAAGGTCTGGCTTGAATGAACACAAAATATGTGCATATATAATCAAACCTCTTTTATTGTGCAAAGATATATCATTTTGTGCAACTTCCAAGCATACAAAGGTGCAAAATCAGTGACTTAAGAAGCACATAGCACAAGCACGTAATAAATACAGACTTACCCCCATACCAGCTGACCAGCCAGCCACCTACTAACCCCAGTGCTTCGGCACAAGCCTTCCTCAGGGGCTGTGGTCATGAAGACCCCTTAGTTACTTATATACCCCAAAGTGCATGTGAGAATTCACTTAATTTACAAAAACAGCCTCCATAATTAAATTCCAGCTGTTGGGGACCGATTAATTACTTGATTTACTTATTTCTAGGTTACTATAGCAACAATTCATAAGCTTCTTTTCTAATTAAATTTACCAAAACTTATATTTATATTTACCCATATTAAATATGTTTATCACTTGTTTTTAAAACCATGTTAAATATTCAAAAAACTATTATTATTACTAACACATTAACAGGACATTTAATGGAAACCAACATTTACAAGTCAATTCATTTGCAGAATCTCATTATAAGATTTCAATAATGCCCAAAGAAATAAGCTGGCTGGTCAGTTGGTCTGGGGGTAGGTCTATATTTATTAGTGCTTATGTTATGGGCTTTTTTAAATCACTGATTTTTCATCTTTGTAAGCTTGGAAGTTGCACAAAATGATATATCTTTGCACAATAAAAGATGCTTGATTATATATGTCCATATTTTGTGTTCATTCAAGCCAGACCTTCACCTGTTACTCACTTTCCATTTGTACACGCACAAAGGAAGCTGTAATTTGTCATGATGTTTACTTTATTTTTCTCACAGATACAAAAATAAAAAGTAAATTACTGATACTATAATACCCTCTGGAACGAACACTTTTGTATGTTTTTATACACAACACCATTTAAATCCCATGACATTTTCATAAAACATTTTAATAGATGTAGAAAATGGTTGTAAATATAACAAAATGAAGAACTATAGGAGTTGCCATTTTGTTTTTGGTTATATCAACTTTCACAGTTGCATCTTCAGAGCTGATGGCTCAGGACAGAAGTAATTAAAAATCTAAATAGACATAAAACTTGCCAGAAAGCTATTCTAATTATTCAAAAGCACAGTATACGCAGCATGACAAAGGCTTTAATATAAAAGAAACAGAGTAACCAGCAGACATGCAGGTAAACGACCTTGAGTGATGCCAACAGCTACAACTGTGAGAGCAAATTTCCTCACTGCTATTCTCTTTATATTCTTAGCTGGACATAACATAACAGGATAAATCATTATTTTAATAATGCTTCCATATATTTAAAAAATGTACTTGTACCAGTAGACAGCCCTGAAAACGTTTTTGGGTATATCAGAAAAATGGGAATCTGAAAATCCAGGGAATGCCTTCAACAGTTCCTGAAACAAGAACTATGGTGTAATCCCTGAAGTTTTGAATATGAATAATGACATTTGTAATTCCAACTGGTGAGCTTTCTCCAAGCAGAGACATATCTATTCCAAATAAAAAGGATGAGGGCACCCAGAAGCACTCTGAACTGTTTCAGGTAGTCCCTGAAGTCTGCCAGGAGGCACATTGCTATAATGCTTTAAATATATAGCTGGGTTTGTTTGCAACTGGGCAACTTTAGAGAGCCCCATCCCCAAACATCATCATCATATGTTTTACACACACACACACACACACACACACGCACACGCTTAGGATGCCCTGCAGCTCCTCCAAGTAAAAGGGCAGTAGAGAAAGAAGCAACAATGGATGAAAAGGAGAAATGGGGAGGGACTGTGGTTCACATACCTGTGTTTGCTTTAATTAAAAAACAGAATGAGTCATTGACAATGCATCGCATGTTAAAATATAAAGAGTGGTCCACATTGCTGTACCACCTCCTGGGGCTGTGTGGGTGGCTGTTTGTGCTTGTCTGTGTCTGTAGGTTAGTTTTTGTGGAGTTTCATGTTTTTCTGCTTGGAGTACCTACGCCATTCTTGCACACAACATCTGTAAAAGTCTCATGGACTGAATTTCTGTAAAACATCACCACTGGGTATCAGCTTTTTCATTTTAAATCAACTTTTTGAAAGCCATCCCAAGAAAAAATAAGTCATGCAACTAGTCTGACAAACTTGGTGATGCTGGGTCCTGCAACTGAATCAAAAATTTTTTCTGACCTACTTCTAAATGAGCTGTACTTGTGGACTTTGAAGAACAAAGGAAACACACAGACAAAAGGATTTCACATCTTGCATATGCCCAGGTCACAGTTTATCACCTTTCAGGAATTTGAACACATTTTGTGATGGTGGACCTCAGCAGCTCATCATTTCCTTCAGGTATCACCAGCTTTTTCATTTTAAATCAACTTTTTGAAAGCATCCCAAGGAAAAATAAGTCTGGCAAATACATCTGACAAACTCGGTGATGCTGGGTCCTGTGACTGAATCAACATTTTCATCTGACCTGCTCCTAAAGGAACTGTACTTGTCTCTGAGGACTTTGGAGAATAAAGTAAACATACAGACAAAAGGATTTCACATCTTGCATATGCCCAGGCCACAGTTTATCACCTTTCAGGAATTTTAACACATTATGTGATGCTGGATCTCAACAGTTCATCATTTCCTCTGGATGTAATTTACCATCAGCATTTTCATTTAAATCAATTGAAAGCCATCCCAAGGAAAAATAAGTCCTGCAACTAGTCTGACAAACTTGGTACATGTACTTTGTCTTAAGGGCCTAAGTTAGCAAGGAAGCTACCTCAAAGGAACTGCCATCCTATCCTCCTCTCCTTCCCTGTTATGCCAGTCAAATATGTTTTACCCAACTACTCTCATACCTCGTGGAACCACCATATTGTCCCTGTTCACACTCTCAGGACTCCTAATTGCAGGCATGTGTCTACCTGCCCCCTCGGAGCAACCAGTGCCATGACCAATACCTACAGTACCATAACCCCCCCAAATCTGACCTCCTCCACACATAAGCTACATGGGGGCTAACTCTATGCCGATGTGTCTTGGCTCTGTCATTCCCATGGGCTTGACGCCTTGGCAATCTTCTATCAAATCTCTTTTAACCTGGAACCTCCACACAACACCATGCTAACTGCAGGTTACACGCCTACTCCAAAAAACTATTTAAGGAATACCTGAAAAGACTAATAGTGCTGCTTTTATTGCTCTTGGGCAATATACATCCTAATCCTGGACCTCACCACTGCTCAAACCACTCACCAAGAAATACTGGTGGTCTAACACGGTGTCACTAAATATTTACAGCCGTCTTCCAAAATTTGACAGACTACAAGTATGGACCACCAGGCATAATCTAAATGTGCTCTTGGTAGTCGAAACCTGGCTCACTCCTGATGTCCCTGACACAGCAATCCTACTTCCTGGCTACACAGTATTTAGGTGTGATAGCCTTTCTCAGCATGGTGGTGGATGTGTGATCTACATAAAGGACTCTTTGCAGGGCCTGGGGATCCCCACCCCTGGTTGACGTGATTAAATACAAATGCTGGCTGTTAAGTTGCTTCTCAGTGCACACAAAAAACACTCACTGTGCTTTCTGTTTACATCCCTCCAAGGCACACTAAACCTAGCTTTGTGCCCTTCATAAATGCCTTAAGAGGGATGAGCCTTCACTCAGAATTTCTAATGCTTGGAGATTTTAATATAAACTGGCTCTCCCCTAATGCCACTGATGCCAAAGATGCATTATCTGCTATCCACCTTTCCCAGCTTATAGAAGCCCCAACCAGGAGGAACTACAAAACTAGGACCAATACCTTACTGGAATGGGTGCTATCTAACCAGCTGGATAATATCAAGGGCACTTCTGTTCTACCTGACTGTATTAGTGATCACTCCCCTGTCAAGTTTTACCAGTCCAATAACTACCACAAGCCCCCTGCCAGAACTGTCACTAGCCGGGTCCTCATTCTGGGACCCCTCAAGCTACTGAAAGCTGATATGAGGATCACTGATTGGTCTAATGTATATACAGCCAGTAACTTTGACACTGCATTGTAACTCTTCACTGACCTCTTTAATACAATCTGTGATAAGCATTCCCTCTTCAAAACTACAAAAATCAAGGGAACCCATAATCCCTGGATCACCCATGCTCTTCTTGATCTACTAAAACACATGGATCACCTCTGGCACATCTCTCGAGTGCTGGGGTCACAAGCTAACCTACAGAGGTACAAAGCAGCGAGAAATGAGTGTACCCATGTTATCCATTCTGCTAAAAGCCAGTATTTTAAAGAAGTCCTTTCCACCTCCTGGAATGACAGCAGGACGTTCTGGAAGAACATCCAAGACATCACTGGTAAAGATCCCAAAACTACCCCGAACATGCTGAACATCGATGCCACCCCTACCATGGACCCAAAAGCCATTGTGAATACTTTCAAGAAAGCATTTAAAGACCTTAGCAATGTTCTCCCCCCGACTACTTCATGGTCACCCCCTCAGGTATGAACACTACAGTCCAGAACCCACTCCAAGACCACCCACTATTTTAGTTCAAAGCAGTGTCTATAAATGAAGCCAGACATTAACTTAAGAAGGTACTGGGGAAAGTTAGATTCAGTGGAGACTCCTTGGACTTAAAGTTTATTGCCCTTACCCTCAAGGAAATCCTCATACCACTTACCAAAATAATCAACCTGTCACTCTCTCAGTCACAGTTTCCATATCTTTGGAAATCAGCAGTGGTCACTCTGGTGCACAAGAGTGGTGACCGAGCACTGCAGGGATATTACTGCCCAATCTCTATTCTTCCCCCGATCTCTAAGGCCCTGCAGTGCATCATGGCCGAGCACCTCGTAAAGTATCTGGATAACTACCAACTCCAATGACCCCAACAGCATGGGTTCAGGCGTGGGCATAGTACCATCACTGCGCTCCTGGAGTTTACAGGCTTTATCAATAACTCTCTGGAACAAGGGCTCTTGATAGGGGCAACTTTCATAGACCTTATCAAGGCCTTTGACACTGTCAACCACGATCTCCTTATCAGACAACTCTCCTCCGTTGGTCTTTCCTCTGACACTACAAGCTGGTTCTCCAGCTACTTAAGCAGCCAAACGCAGCAGGTAAAAATTGGTAATGCTCTGTCTGATAGCAGGCCTGTATGCTCTGGAGTCCCACAGGAATCTATATTGGGTCCATTGCTTTTTAGCATCTTCCTCAATTCACTACCAGGGACTTGCTGTGACCACATACTTCTATACACTGACAATGCTGTACTTTTTACCAGCAACATGGACCCTCACCTTCTCCAGGACCAACTTCAGCAATCCTTTACATCTGCAGAGAAGTGGTTTCAGGATAATAAGCTCATCCTTAATTATAACATGGCTAAGACAATATTGTTTTTGACCTCCCGAAGCAGACACAAAACCTTCCTGCTTACCATCATTAATGACACTGGCTCCCCTCTCGAACTGGTTCACCATTTCAAGTACCTGGGTATAACCATTGACTCTACCCAGTCTTTCACCCAGCACATTAACTGAACAGCCAAGGCTATTAACCAGCATTTAGGAGTTCTATACAGGAACAAACATAATCTTACTCCAGAAGCACTGAACACAGCCATCCACAGTTCTGTGGTCTCTCTCGCGGACTATGGTATTGTCATTTATGGTGCAGCTACAGACACTGCCCTCTGACATATCAAAACAGCCTTAAATAAAGCATGCTGCCTTCTTACTGGTGCTGCATACTTGACACACACCTGCGATCTTTATACCCAGGTTAGCTGGTTACAATTTGATGGCAGACTCAGATACTAATCATGCCTGCTAGCAAAAAAAGTCACCTTGGGACTGCTGCCACCTGGCATAATGGCCCTTCTTTCCCCTGCATGTAACCCATGCAGTACCAGAAGCTCTGGCAAACAGGCTTTCAGAATCCCATGGTGTCTCACTGCCTTTGGACAAAGTACACACACATACAGAGCTTCACAGTGGTACAACTTCCTGCCTCCTGACATAACCAATGCTACTTTGCTGGGCTCCTTTAAGAAAAAACTCTGGCAGCATCTAATCTCACTAGCAACCTGTGACTGCTACCGCTAATTTGCCTTTATCTTGCTCCTACCCTTTGCAATCCCTGTGAT
The DNA here is from genome assembly GCA_016271365.2 of Neoceratodus forsteri. Taxonomy (NCBI): domain Eukaryota; kingdom Metazoa; phylum Chordata; order Ceratodontiformes; family Ceratodontidae; genus Neoceratodus; species Neoceratodus forsteri. The sequence goes on from JADMNL010000024.1 coordinate 451,664,826, forward strand.
CTCTATTGATTAGTAAAATGTTACACTTCATGTCCTGTATCAACTGTATCAACTTACTTTGCTAAACCAGTAGGAGGAGAGAGAGCTTAATTGGGGGTGTGGCTTAGACACTATAAAAACAGGTGACTCAAATTACAACTTCGTGTTGCTAGCCTTGCTTGTAGAGCAGAAAGCAGCTAACTAAAAGAAGCTACATTTTCTTATTAATTTAACACTTATATCTCAGCAGGAGTCAGTGTCTGTTGAGATTAAGCAGACAGATACTTTATTAGAAGTAGAGGGGGTCTTATTTAGGGTTAAAAAAGAAAGAAAAGAAAGAAAGTCAGTGTGTGTTCTGTGCTGGGAAGGGTACTGTATCAACTTACTTTGCTAAACCAGTAGGAGGAGAGAGAGCTTAATTGGGGGTGTGGCTTAGGCACTATAAAGCAAGTGACTCAATTACAACTTCCTGTTGCTAGCCTTTTTCTTACTAATTGCCCTCCATCCCACCCACCCTAAGCCAGTTCTACTTTTATAGCCACTGGATTTGACTGTCAACAGGAACTTCCTGTTTGGCAGTAGGAAGGGAAGGATCATAGAGAAACATTGGTTTTGTCAACTCTAAAGGAAAAAAGTAGCTCACCCCCCCCAACTGGTGGTGGTCTGACACTGAGCAAGGAAGAAGGAGGCTACTGAAGAATACAGGAAGTTGCTGTCCCAAAACAGAAAGGGTGAGAGTTGTAAGGAGAGGAGAGAGTAAGCGTACAGAGAAACAGGAAAGGGGACACAAAATAAGACATGATAGGAGTGGTGCAGTGCAATGGCTGTGGGGCAGCAGTGTTCCGGGAGACATTCTGGAGGCTGTGATGCTGCCCTATTTGCAGGCACCTCTCTGGTCTGAGGGAGGAGGTTGCCCATCTCCAGGCTGACCTGGCTAGGATTCGTGAAACCTTCTCCCCCACCCAGGGACCACCAGGGCCAATGCCACTACCTCAGAGGTTGCCAAGAAAGAGGAGAGGCTGGACCAGGGTGGGCTCAGGGAGGGAGAGGGTGGTGGAACAGAGTTGCATCCCTCCAGCTGTACCTCTCCACAATTCATTCACTCTTCTGGTGGATAGTGGTTCCTCTATGGAGGCACCTGCAGTGGAGACCAAGGAGGATGCTGGGAATCTTCACAAAGGAGACCCACAGGAGGGTGGCATGGGACCCCACAGGGGAAGGAAACAACTCCTGGTGGGGGACTCAATCATTGGGGTGGGAGAAATGGGGGAGGAAGGGGAGAGGGAGGTAAGGTGCCTGCCTGCCGCCATGGCTTGGAGGGACAGGAAGCAAATCCTCAGGATCGTGGGAGCAGCTGCATGAGGGAGGGAGCTGGATGTCATTGTCCACCTAGGGACAAATGACCTGGCTAGGAATGGGATCAGAGCAATGCAAGAGGAGTTTGTAGAGTTGGGGAGGGGCCTTAGACAAGTAGTGCATATGGTAACCTTCTCGGAGGTGCTGCCTGTCTATGGCAAGGGTGATGCTAGGATACTCTTCACCAGGGAATTCAATAAATGGTTGAAAAACTGGTGTGGAGCTCAGGATTTTGGCTTCATTGGGGACTGGGGAGCCACCTGGAAGGATGCAGACCTATACTGGTGTGATGGTCTGCATCTGTCCAGGGGAGGAGCCAGGATCCTAGGTGAGAGGTTTAAATGCTTCATTGGCAAGCATTTAAACTAGCCAAGGAGGGAGGCACTGAAAAGGAGCAGGGAAATCCCAGCCTCCCCCCACAAAACACTGTAATTAGTGAGGTAAACACCAAGGTAGAGAAGTCATTACGGAGAAGGACAGAGGTAAATGTAAAAAAAGGCAAAGGCAGTAAGGACAGGAATGGGGCTAAAAGGGGTTAGGCCATCAAAATGTGGAGGGTGATGAGTACCAATGCCTGTAGTCTGTGTAACAAGCTCCCTGAACTAGTGACCTTGATGGAAGAGGGTTGCCTGGATATTGTGGCAGTCACAGAAACATGGTACATAGAGAACCATGACTGGGATGTCAACATACCAGGATACACAATCTACAGGAGGGACAGGGAGGGTAAAAAAGGAGGAGGAGTAGCTCTCTATGTAAAGGAAGGGATCAAAGCAACAGAACTAAAGAGTAAACAGGGAGCAGATAAGGCACTCTGGATCACCCTGGAGACAGAAAATGGCACCACAATCCTCATGGGGGTTGCATACAGACCCCATCTCAGGGGGAGGGAATGGACAAGGAAATGATATAAGGTTTCCTTAGAATGGCAGAAAAAGGGGAGATATTGTTGATGGGGGACCTGAATATGCCAGATGTTAACTGGAGCACCTTTGCTGCAGGCACATCCAAGAGCATGGTCATTCTTGATGCCCTACAGGGGGCATGCCTCAGACAGCTAGTATTGGAACCCACTCGGGAGGGAGCAATCTTAGACCCGGTACTCTCAAAAGGGGATGGAGAAAGAATCTCAGATTTAGAAGTGGGTAGCCATCTGGGAACAAGCGACCATCAAACAGTGTGGTTCATGATAAACACAGCCATACAATCAAGCCATACAAAAGCAAGAGTATTGGACTTTAGGAGGGCTGACTTTGGGAAAATGAGAGAGTGCCTCAGAAAACACTAGCAAACAGGCAAGAAAGAGGGGTGGAGGAACAATGTGGAGTAATCAAAACAGCCATCACAGAGGCAACAAACCTTTGTGTAAAGCAAATCAACAAAACACAATGAAGGAAAAAAATGCTATGGTTCTCAAAATAGGTGTCAGGGAAGGTTAAGGAGAAAAGGATAGCATTCAGGAAATATAAGGAAACACAGAAGGAGCAGGACAGAGAACTTTATCAGTTAAAGCAGAAAGAGGCTGGGAAGGCAGTCAGAATAGCAAAGGCCCAAACCAAGGAAAGGATAGCCAACTCTGTTAAGAAGAGGGATAAGACCTTTTATAGGTACATTAGGGAGTGAAGAAAGACCAAAGGAGGGATACTAGGCTTAATAAAGGGGACGGAATGTGGGTAGAGGGTGACAGTGAAAAAGCAGGCATACTGAACTAATATTTCTGCTCAGTATTCACAAAGAAAGAGGAGGGGGAGGTACCTAAACCAAACAAGAGAAACACTCTGAAGACGGGAGTCGATACCAGTCCATTTACAGAAGAAAGGGTTCTGAAAGAACTAATAAAATTGAAGGCGGACAAAGCAATGGGGCCTGATGGGATTCACCCAAGAATTCTAAAGGAACTAACGGTAGAACTAGTGACACCACTGACTACTCTCTTTAACAAATCATGGGAGGATGGGGTGGTACCTGAGCACTGGAGGAGGGCAGATGTGATTCTTCTTCACAAAAGTGGGAGCAGGACAGAGGCAGGAAACTACAGACCAGTTAGTTTGACCTCAGTGGTAGGGAAAATTATGGAATCACTTCCAAAGGAAAGAACTGTTGAGTACCTAGAGGCCAGTTGGGCACAGGACCCAAGGCAGCATGGATTCACGATGGGAAGGTCATGTCAGACAAATCTAATAGATTTCTTTGACTGGGTGACCAAGTAGTAGACCAGGGAGGGGCTGTGGACATGGTCTACCTAGATTTTAGCAAGGCATTTGATACAGTCCTACACAAAAGATTAATACACGAGTTAGCCACCCTTGGAGTGGGTCCTAAGGTGGTAGCCTGGATAAAAAATTGGCTGGACAACAGGATACAAAGGGCAGTAGTAAATGAAGTCCACAGTGCAGAAGGGAGGGTTACTAGCGGGGTACCGCAGGGTTCAGTACTAGGACCGGTCCTTTTTAATGTCTTTATAAGTGACATTGCAGAGGAACTGGAAGGAAAAGTATGTCTCTTTGCAGACGACACAAAGATCTGCAACAGGGTTGATACACAAGATGGAGTGGAAAGGATGAGAAGGGACTTCGCAAGGTTGGAGGAATGATCAGATGTATGGCAGCTCAGATTCAATGCAAAGAAGTGCAAGGTAATGCACCTGGAAAACAAAAACCCAGGGGAAGAGTACACAATGGGGGGTGAGATACTGACAACAGTAAAAATGGAAAGGGACCTGGGGGTAATTATATCAGATGACCTAAAGGTGGGCAAGCAATGTGAGAAGGCAGTAAGGAAGGCTGAGGGAATACTGGGATGCATAGGGAGAGGCTTCAATAGTAGAAAACAGGAAGTTGTCATCCCTCTGTACAGACAGTTGGTGAGACCCCATCTGGTGTACTGTGTGCAGTTCTGGAGACCCCATCTCCCAAAGACATAGACAGAGTGGAGGCTGTCCAGAGGAGGGCAACCAAAATGGTGCAGGGTCTGCACCAGAAGACATACGAAGAAAGACTAAAGGAGTTTAATATGTATACCCTTGAGGAAAGAAGGGAGAGAGGGGACATGATAGAAACTTTCAAGTACCTCAAGGGAATCAACAAAGTCCAAGAGGGTAGCATCTTTCAGAAAAAGAGATGTGCAAGAACAAGGGGGCACAATTTGAAGGTAGAGGGGGAACGGCTCAGAGGTAATGTGAGGAAGTATTTTTTCACAGAGAGGGTTGTGGATGCATAGAACAGCCTTTCTGAGGAGGTCGTGGAGTCAAGAACAGTGGGGGAATTCAAGAATGCATGGGACAGACATAAGGCAGTCCTAGTGGGGGGTAGGAGGAAGTTAGCTGCTGGTTAACTAGGATCTGCAGCTTATCTGTTAGGTAGAAAAACGGGCAGACTAGGTGGGCCAAGTGGTCCTTATCTGCCATCACATTCTATGTTTCTATGTCCATTTCTTGATCAAGTTAACACTTTCATGGGCTTTCTACCCCTACCTAAATTATTTATTTTCCCTCCTACCTCCCTCCACCTCGTCTTCCCTTTTTTGCCCCTCCGTCATTCCATACCTCTTTCCTCCCTATCACCTTAAGACATCTTCATCATCACCCCACTATCTACACCATCTCTTCCTCCCTACTCTCCTCCACCCCTCCTTTCCCCCACCCTCATCCCCCTTTATTCCACTTTGACTACATAGCTATTCTTCCCTTTTCCTCCTATCTATCCCCATCCTACCACCCCACCTCTACTTGCCTTCTCCCTTTCCACCCTTTCTCCTTCCTCCCCATCCCTCTCTACTGGTACAAGACCGTCCTTCTTTCTTTGATTCAGGCACAATCCAATTATCTGCCTATGTTGTTAGTTGTACAATTCTTCTTCTTAAACAAGTGTCCTCGTGTTATGTTACTGTTACCTAGTGACATGTTAGCCTTTGTTTTGACTCTGCACCCTGTACGTGCTTAGATTGTGTAACTATTGTTAGAACTTATGCCTGGAGACAGTTTTCAATTGTTTCTTGCTATATCTGTATCCGTGGAACATATCTGTATTCTTATTTGTGTCATACTTTTATGAAAGTGCTTTCTGCTCAAAGGTGTTAATCTAAGATCTCAATAAACAATAAATAAAAATGAAAGATTTAATAATTCACTGTATATCAAAGGATGGCCAAGGTCACAGTGGTGATTAGGATGGGTGGTGATTTAATAAACAGGATGGAGGAGATGTTTCCTTTACCAATTTTGTCTCAGCTTATACATTAAGAACATTTGGCTCCAACTGTGAATGCTATAGATTGTTGGGACCCAAAGGATTTGGGCACTTGCACACCCCCTGCAGAAAGGTTAGAATGTCCACAGGCCTGGGGTGTCATTGTAATAGGACCTCAAGACACAGAGGTATTTACAGGCAGCTGACATGACCATAACTGGCTGCTGTGTGTCATATGTGCTCAATGTCTGGATTCAATAAATGGAATTTCTAGAGCAGCAGGACACCTTAAAAAAATTGGAAAGCAAATGGGATAGTTTCCTCATCCTTACTTTTCACTACATGCTGTACAACCAAACAAGACCCTTCCCATGGGAATATCTCTCTGTCCCTAAAAGGTTCGGAGTTGGTTACTTACTGTAAGGTCTTGGCAGTGCATGTCAATCATCACCCTCTTAAAGACTTCTTTTGGAACTGGAGATGCTGCAATAACCCCTGTAGAACAAAGAAGAATTAAAATCCTGAGGTCTTATTCCTGTGTCACCCCCCCAATCCCCACCGCCATACCTAAACAAAGCTCCTTCCCCTGTCAGATCCTTGATGAGAGCTGGGATTTGCAATGTCAATGAATGGAGTCTGTCACACTCCAAATTATGTTTCAGCGGGAAAATGGACCAAATCCAGCATGAGCTCAGACACACCTCAACAGAGCAATCAAATCCTTCCAACTCTCTCCATTTATTAATTTGTAAGTCTGTTCAGTCTTGCCAAGTAATAGTCTCTCACAGACAGAAAATCTCTTGACTGTCAGAAAAGAAACAGAGCACAACTTAGGGACTTACTGTGCACCACGCTTTGTCTGGGTTCCCTGTCACAGGTTGGACACAGGGCCACTCAGACGACCACTGCCTCTGGAGGCTGGTCAAACTATGCTTCCTCTTCAGCTGCTTTTTCTTGGCCACTGTGACACCCAACAGAGACACCCCAGGCTGGTCCTCGTCCTCCAAGTCACTATTCCTGCTACCGTCGGACTGCATCGCGACCTGAGAGATTATATTGTTTAAATTTATCTCTGACTTTCCAATACTCCTCGACTTATATTTTTTACTACAATTTGGACTGTTGTTTGAGATAAATTTTCAGATGTGTCTTTTCTGTCACCTCTCTCAGTCTTAAATAATTCCTGGCTCGCACTCAGAGAAGTCAGTCATTCTGCCCTAGGCTCAAAACGCATATCGCAGAGTCATTCCATGGCTGTGCAGTGTTGCTGAGAGAGAGAGAGAGGCCAGGAACAAGCACAGCGGGGCATGCGCTATTGTACTTCTGCACATGTGTGAACTTGGAAAGGGTCCATAAGCGGGTTTGGCCATGGGCTTGTGAGTGAGCAGGTTTTAAGTCCCTAAATCAGGTTGGACCTGTGAAATGTGGGTCACTTGGGGGCTACATAGGTCCCAAGTTTTAACAACTGGAATGCTGGTCACTGCGGCCAAGGCGAGGGGGGGGTGAGGTCGTGAGCGTGGGGGCATGAGGTCGAGAGCAGGGAGGATGAGGTTGAGAGCAGGGATTGAGGTCAAGAGCAGGGAGTGGAGCGGGGAGTAAGGACTGTGGCCTTTTACAATTGAAATCAAAAAAGAAAAATGAAACAACAACAAAGCTGGTAATTACTTTATAATTTAATTTGCAACTACTTGAAGTCCCATGGATGGTGTAATGTTGGTAAGTGACAAACTTCAGTTTTTTACATCACCAAATCCATTGACTTCTACATTTGCATGTTTATCCACATGAAACATGGCAGCGCAGATTAGGAAAGTGACACTCACCATGCTATATTAAAAGGGACACTGTCAACCTGTTATTTATCATATTATTTCTAGTTAAAGACCTATATTTTATGATTGTTTACCTTCTCTAAAATTCATTGATGTTGCTGTTTGTTTTGTCTGTCTCCTTGTTTAGTAGAACTGAAATGCATGCTAATGTATATTTATATGCAACCTTGTTTTGTTTACAATCCTGGATCTGTTTGTACTGCATACTTTCTGAGCATTAGAAACACACCCAAACAGTGCAGTCACTCAGGAGGCAGTAACCTCCTAAACTCCCACTGCATCATAAGGGGCTGGACTGTGTTGTGGGTGTTCCTAAGTCCAGGAAAGATGCAGTTGGAGCTGATCAAGGATTGTAAGCAAACCTGTGTTTGTGTGGTAACACCAGTATGGCGGGCAGTCTGTTTTTCACTTTTTTAATGAAAAAAAAGAGTCAGAATCAAACTATGAGCTACAACAGCAGTCTTTACAGAATGCTGGCAATCATAAAATGTGTTTTTTAAACTCGGGACACTTTGAGACCTAGGGGGTTGACAGTGTCCCTTTAATATTAACAACGATAACAACAACATTGGTTAAATTTCCAATTATATCATTTGTAACCTGAATTCCCATCAATGAAGGGAGTGTGCTGCAGAAAAATAACAAACTTTTATTTTTTTACATCACTCAAACAGTTCAATCCACTTATTTTCTACATTACAAAGACTGGCATTGTCTATTTAACAATAAAAGAGAAAGAAAACAAGGGACCAGATATTCAAAACTTTGTGCTGGGCAAAAACCGATTTCGCAGGTTTAGCGCGGGATTAGCGTGGGTCTGCTATATTCAAAAGGCCAAATAGCGCGGGCAAACTGCATTAGCGCCGGGCAAAATTATAATGTATGCAAGGGGCAAACTGACATGAATACAGGTGCAATGCTATATTCAGCGGCTAGCGCCGCGCTAAGTGGTTTTGCGTGACCTAGCATGACACTTAGCGCGGTGCACATTACCGCCTAGAAAAAGCTCATCTTAATCCTAGGCAATCAGCTTTGCGCGACACTGTGGCTTTGCGCGGTGTTTGCGCGGGTTTAGCGTGGGTTTAGCGCGACCCTAACAAATAAATATGACACATAGATAAAGCCAAACATAGAGGAAGCATGCTGCTAACTGATGGCATCACAGTGATGCCATCATCTGCCACCAGTCCCAGCCATGCCAGGCAGTAAGTGGTGACCCTGCCACCAGTGGACAGCACGGCAGTGTGGCCATACAGCACACACCTGCAGACTGCACTGCCGTGGACACCAACAGATGCCAGCACACACATGCAGCACTGTGGGCATGGAGGATGTTGAGGGGAGCATGTATGGGTGGCAAGGCTATGCTACAGACCAGGTGTGGCCAGAAGGCTGGGACACATCATGCAGTGTACATGGGCCAGTATTGGGAATACCCCAACACCAGTGTGTCTTTCGGATAATATATGCCCCCCCCGGCCACATACCTCACAGCTGTACAACTGCCATAGCACACAAAGCCAGGAATGTACATGTCACTGTGAGCATCCATGCCACAGGTGCAGCATCTGTGGGTCACACAACAGCGTAACAGTAATGTCCAGTGTCAGTAAACATCCGCAGGTTGGGCCTCTCACTGTGTATAGTGCAGTCATCATCACTGCCCTACACACCATAGGCATTGCTGTGTCCACACACTACTGGCCCCCCTTGCTACTGTAGTTGCTGCTGTGCACTGTAGCATGCCCTACACTGTGACAGTTGCATGCAGCACCACCACCACCTGTGCCTATGCTGTCCTGTCCCCTGGGGTACAATATTCTATGCTATGCTGTACTGTTTACATGTAGCCTGCAGCTATCATCATGCACTGCCAGACTGACCTACAGGTGGAGCTTTCGGTTGGACCTGGTCAGCCCCTGTACTTCCAGACTGACTTACAGGTGGCTCTGTGGGACCCTGCAGTAACGCTGGGCAAACTGCATACAAATCAGGGTATAAAGAGATGCTAATCCGGTTGTTTGCCCAGAGACTACCTAAGTAGGCTCATTTGCATGGCACGTTTGAATATGGCACATTTTAGCTCCGGGCAAACGTGTTTGCTCCAGGCTAACTGCTTAGCTCCGCGCTAATGCCACGCTAATGTGTTAGCGCGGCACTAACAGTACGGGGGAATATTATTCAGTTTTGATCACTGTTCTTTCACATCTGCTGCTTCCTGCAGCTGTACTGAGTCCATGCATTTGCTGGCACACACATTGGCCACGTAGTTCATCTGTACCTGCCCTCACGTTGCTGTGTACTGTGTTGTTGTTGTGGGTTGCACTTCCTGGTTGCTTTATTCAGTGCTGTCTTATTCCAGGGCTATGTTTGCCCTGCACTCCCAGCCCAGTTTGCATGGCCTCATTACCATGCTATATTCGGAAGCTGTTTGCCCTGGGCTATTCCTTTTGAATATAGCTTGCTCTGTGCTCCGGGCTAGGCTTGCCCGCCGGGCAGTGCTAATTTTGCCCGGGGGCAAAGTTTTGAATATCAGGCCCAAGATTAGTTAACTTCAAAGTATTTGAAACTTGGATTCCCATCAATGAATGTATGGTAATATAAATGTCAAACTTCATTTTTTTTTACACCACCCTAACAGTTTAATCTTCTAACTTATTTGCATGAAACATGGCAAGAAAAGATCATGAAAGTGTTGTATTACTTACTACTCATACAGCAAATGTTCAGACATCATGTTTTGGAGGAAGTATGGTTAGTGTTGTAGTTTAAGGCAGCACGTTTACCTTTCTGAGCAAAGACTTGCTAGGGACAAATTTGTAGCACAGTGTTTTGTTGAAATGATTGGTCTTGCAAGTTAGAATGGATGGTAGCGTTGTTCAATTTGATAAGCTTGATCCAAAGGTAGTCTTGTTTTTGGCCACAGTAGAAAATATGTGTTCTTCCTCTGCATTGCTGTGTGGGAGAATAAGAATGTGCTTGGCCACCTCAAACAACAAATTAAATTTTGGACCATCACACCCCTTCACCTGACCCAGATAGTGCCATAAATGGTCCACTCAATCTAGTTCAGCCAGTTCTGGTTTAGAGTCATCCAAAAGCTGATAATCAGTAAACTGATCATACATTCTGTCCAAATTCCCTTCAATTTTTTTCCTTCACTGTTGGACATTTTTCCACAAAGAACACAAAACTGTCAAAACTGACATCAGTACACTGATCAAATAGAAGCACCTCCGCATTTTTCAGTGCAAGGTCATTTACAGGTAAGTGAACAGTGGCATACTGGTATGCCTGAAGTAGAAACAACTGGCAGCTTTTGGCAACAGTCCATTCTTCGTCAGGGAGAAAGTTGTTCTGCCACATGACTGAACGGGTGGTGAATCCAATCATTATGTTTTGTGGGGGAAGCAGGTTCTCTGGATGATGCACATCAATGTTAGCTAAATCCTTGCCTTTGTATGTATCTACTTTCATGCATCTGTAAGCCCCACCCCCTGCCTTTTTGCAAATGACAGGTGGTATGCTGTTGAAGCTGACAGCAGTACCAGGTGGGAGACTGGGTTCGGGGAGGACTAGGTTACTCGGCACAAGGGCTAGGTTTGGCTACTCTGCACAGGGGCACCCAAGTAAATCCAAACACAGGAAGCAATAACTGTAATGTCCAATACCAGGAATGGGATTCTAAAGTGTGGCTTTATTCACATCCAAACTGAACAAAGCATAGATGGACCCCCATGGGGCTACATTCCTGGTAATGCAGATAAGAGAAACAGAACATTTCCTCAACACTTCAGCCCTCAGGCTCTGGACCCACCAGGCACACTGCCCAGACTTTACATGCTGCTTTGGGTACTCAGCCTGACTTGTACACTATTTGGGGTTTCCCTGGCTCGGTTCCCCTGCCGGCCACTCGAACACCTTCCATGTAACATGGACACATTTTCCTGTGGCTCCCTAAACCACCTTAGAGCCTTCAACTCCATAAGGGAAACTTCCTTTTAATCCCACATCTGGGTACTTCCCTCAGCACTGGCCAAGTGCCTGAGGCAAAGTAAAAAGGCCACAGAGCAAATCCATAGAGGTGAACCTGGTTACTAATGATGGGGGATCTCCCACCACTAGCTTCCACAATTCATACCCGGCCATTTCTCTGGACATTAAACAACTCTTTTTGAAAAGCTTGGCAATGTAGATTAAAGGGTAAATACATAGCACATTTCCTCTACATGTCTTGACTTTCCACTTGTACTAGACTCAAACATACTTAAACATCTCTTTCTGAAAAGCTTGGCAGTGTAGATTAAAGGGTAAATGCATAGCACATTTCCTCTACATGTCTTGACTTTCCCCTTGTGCTGGACTTGAACATACTTTTACTTTGGCTTAGCCTATTCTTCTAGGCCTCCCACTGATTAAGCAGTCCAATCCCCACTTTACAACAGTTCAGGTGAAACATAGGCCCCATGAAAGAGCAGAACTCACCCTTTGGTTGCAGGTGCCCCACAGGTGATTCTTGACAGCTTCTGGTGCCACAGCACAACTTAGAAAAATAAGGCAACTTCTTCCCTAGCGGAACCAGGAGGTTGCCCTGGAATAACAGGCAATCTTTCCCCTCACCTCAGGGATGGGGCACAGAGACTAGTAACAGCAGTCTCCACCACTTCACAAACAGCTTACTGTGGTCCTCTTTTGGTGGAAACACACACCTCTCCCTAAAAGTAGCTCTATATCAGAGCTTTAGGCTCCAAGAGCCTTTGCACAGACTGCTGTGCTCCTCTCTTCAAGACTGCTCACACACAACTGCTGCTGCTCACTGTTCAAAAACTCTCAACATTCTAACCTAACTCCCAACTGCAGATTTCAATGTGGCTTATGCAGCTGCAAAAGTTCTGTGGTGATGTCATCCCTCAGTCTCAGCTGAGACTGAGAACAGAGTGAGACATTGTGAAATCCATTTAACTGGAGTTTCACAAGCTGCCTTCCCTGCCTACTACTAGGTCTTACTGGGATTCTAGTAACCCTGGGTAACAGGGGGGTTACACATCTACCCAACAATTTCTGCAAGAAATTATGGATCTCTTGACACAACACATGTATTTTAGGTTCTTTAGACGGAAGAGGTTTTTTTAGGTTAGAGAATATGGGCATGATAGACTGGTAGAATATATTTATTAATTGAGCCTGGTGCAGAACACAATTGCTCTCACATGTTGACTACTTGGTTTTGAAGTATATAAAATTATTTGATATAGAGTTAAACAGAAGGAGACATCTAAGCTGTTTTGAAGAAATGGTGTGTGTAAGTCCTTACATGGGAAGGGTACTAGGTGAGAAATTTTGCTGGAATAAAGTAGATAAATATAATTTTTATTAAATGTATAAAGAACTAATTTTCATACATACATATTTTTGTATATATGCAGTGTACTTCACTGATGAAGAGCTTGTTGCTTGAAATGTTTCAATGTAAACTGTACAGTGTCTTTGGTTTTTGGAAACAATTGAATATGACAAGAAAATACAAAGAAGAATTTCAATAAAAAATATATTTTTATATTTTACTGGGTGAGCAGGCTTTATTTACTACCAATCAGTATTTTTGATACATTAGCCACATTGGTAGCTTAGCACCTCACCTTAATTACTCTTCATTGGTTCTATCGAGGTTGGCTGAGCTGGACTCTTCTCTTCTGAGAATAAAAGATAAACCTCAGTGAAAGGATCAGTGAAGTATTGCTTCAGCCTCCGTAATCTTGGATCAGATTTCAAATCTGGCTGACTAGCAAAGAAACTCTTCAGGCTTGGGTGCTGTTTCAGAACTCGAGAGATATACACATCTTTGCTACGCCAGTGTGTAGCCACATACTTTAAAATGTTCCTCTATTCCTGGTTACAGAAGTTGCAAAACTCTTTAACTGACGCTTGACTTTTTGTACTGTTATCAAAGTAATAGTACACATCGACAAGGAAATCACTAACATCAAACAGTGGTCTGTGCAAAGGCTTTAGAGCCATGATTAGCAGTATTATGAATGACATTGCACGGACAACCAAATGTGAAGACATTTGGGTTTTTGGCCTCAAAGTGTCCATATAACCCCTTATGCCTTCCCATGTTCACAGAAGCATTGTCCAAGCTCAGACCAATAACATTTTCCCATGCCACAGAGTACCTCTTAAAAGCTTCACTGATCTGTTCAAATATTCCTGGGTGCTACAGTCTGAAACCAGACACATGTGCCAGAACATTGAACTAATCTCACCTCTATTTACATCATATATCCTAACAACTAGTGGATACATGCTTTCAGTTCCAGTGTCACTACTACCATCAACTGCTAATGTGAATGGGTTATGCTATAGATAATCCAGAAGAGGTTCTTGTAACTCAGGTGCTATGGCATAATTCACAATTGCAGCTGTTTTAGTTGCTGCACACCCATACTTTTTAGCTATTTTGCTGTCAGGAAACATCTGGAGGAAGAGTGGACCAGCATGAGCTGCGGTCTCAAATGGTACGTTATGCTCTAGAACATATCCAGTGACGAGCACCTCAGCATTAGTAACACTGTCCTGAGACTGCTGTATGAAGTAAGATGATACAGGTTTGCATGCCACAGTAACCGTGGTCAACTTCTTGTGTTCTGCTCCAGCAATATGATGCTCTACAGCCCACCTACCAGGATGGGACAAATCAGTGTGGAAATGGTGGTCAGTTTGACCACTAGCTTTCAAAATCTGGTAGCCAAATCAAGATTTGTAGTGGCTATCCTTTTTAAGGGCTCTAAAATCAATATGTGGACTGGTAGCCAGTTGGCCGGAAACTTTCAAAATCTAGTAGCCAAACCAATTTTTTTAGTGGCCTTTGGCCACCTGGCTACCCAGTTTGTCCCACTCTGCCACCTACCCTGATGACTGATACCAAAAGCAGAATTGCAGACCTACAAAATGAAAAGAACAAACAGCTGTACTTGACACAATTATATTTTAATTAAAAAGTATAAATGGTGGACCAGTGGCGCAGAGGGTTGATGCGCTGGATGCCACACCTTGAACCACGCCAGCGACCCAGGTTCAGGAATGGACTCGGGCACTGGGGACTGGCAAGGGAAGGAGAGGACTCAGTGTCTGGAGGACTGATCTCCTCTCCTGGAAAAGCTGGGGGGTAGCCTCACTCTGTAGTGGCCCCCGGTGGAGACCGAGGGCACTACACACAGTGGCACAGGAGGGACCAAAGAAAAAATGTAAAAAGCAGCTTTGGCACCACTGGATGATGGCCGCCGTCCTCCATGCTACCAGAACCTCTGGCAGCCTCCTCTTCCACAGTAGCACCCCCGGGCCATGAAGGAAAAATAGTGTGCTGGGTTTCCACCTCCCTGGTGCCTTCTCCCTCGGAAGAGAGGGACCTGCCCAGCGATGGGATATGCTGGAACAACTCAGGGGTTGGCTGCAATGTGTGGCAGAAAGAGAGAGCTCCAGAAGAGGACTGCCAGGGTTAGTGGAGTACTAGGTGGCCTGAAGGAGTGGTGGATGCCGGAGCATGGGAAGGAGGCAAAAAGATCATTCAAAAAAAAAAAAGTATAAATATGCAGAACCTGGAAGCTTTGCCCAATGACTGCATTTATATAATTTTATAAAACTGTTATTATGCAGACAGACTGTCTGGATAAAAAACAGCTTACTGCATTAATTCTTGTACTAAATATATGCAGTACCTGGTTGCCAGTGGGAAAGCTGTCTTCATTTATGTAGTGCTGGATGTAAGTGTCAATATTATACCTGACAAATTTCTTAGCCAGAGATGCAAAACAGGAGAAGAACTTCAGGGGTCAAGTCTAAGTGGGACTCGGATTACATCTAAGTGCACATAAGGAAAGCGTGGACACACTTAGATCAAGAATATATGAAATGGCCCACAGGCCCTTAGGCATGTACAGAGAAATCAAATGTTCTCTGCTGAAACATAAACACTTCTAATCTTCCAAGCACAGGTAACAGCTGAACCAGTCTATCCCGTGCCTTGCCTTTTGTTCAGATGCCGGTATCCAGAGGTGACTGTGCAGTCTGAATTTGGTATTGGAAAACACAGACTGACTGAGCAGCCTGGAAATGCTTAGACTGCTGCTACACTTGTTATTGACTCTCAGGCCTGTCTAAACACTAAACAGTCGACTGAATTAATAAAAAATAATAACGAATGATGCATCAGGATCCCCCTCCAACAGATTCCAGAAAACAAACTTTAGCTTGTAAGACTGGGAAGAGTAGCAGTCCCCACTGACTGTCTCTGCTGCCCACAGGGATCCGATCCCACAACCTCCACAGATTAATCACTCCCTATCACAGAAGTTTACAAGAAGACCCTTGACTGTCACTGATATTCTTGTACCACCAAACCTGTTGTAATTGTTCCCCTTAATACACAGGCTGCAGCTCTGCTGTCAGTGTGACAGATCCAGATGTGACCATGCTTATAAGCTGTCATCTTTACTGCCTATATTTAGGTACAATGCATCCATGGGTTGCAGAATATCCCAGACTTCCCTTGTGGTGTAGTGGCTGTGACTATGCCAGCTAAAAAGGTGTATATTTACATGTTAACATCATTGTATCCATAATAGCTCAACTACAATATGCAAACACATTATGGTCTCATTATCTGCACAGAAACACCACTTGTATCACCATAGCGACCTGGTAGCTAAACATAATAATTAATTTTAAATTGCAATCAATGCCCTTCCTGACAAACTCTCCTTCAGTGCTTTTGTGGCTGTGCTGAGCTCTCTATGTTCAGGTTCTTCTTTGCTACAGACTGCTACTAGAAAATCAGTGACTGAGCCAGTAAATATTTTTTTAATTGTTTAACTAGGAGCGGCACACTAAAGCTTGTTTATAGGTGTGACCTAGGAGCACAGGGAAGTTAAAGTGACTTGCTCAGTGTCACACAGTACACAAGTGAAGGCTGCAGGATTCAAACACAGGTCTTCAGATTTGCAGCCGAGAGCATTAAGCCACTGTACTATACTGCCTCCCTAGAGTACATAAACCAGGGTTTAATCAGAAGGCTTTCCTGTAAAGACTGAATAACAGTTTCCATGAAAATCCCTTTCATAACATTATGCAGGGGGAGCACAGAGGGCAGACAGAGATCCAGACCTTGTGGGTAAGCAGGCTGACTGTGTGCATATCAGTAATTGCAAACTGCTGTGTATCCCAAAAACAATTATTCCAATCACATAAACCTGAAAGAGGGATGCCAAGCAGAGCAAAGACTTAATTTATTGCAAAGGTACTGGACACCAATGTCCCTGCTGACATGGTTCAGATTAACCTCCTTTCTCAAAGGCCTTTGAGAAAGAATGTTGATACAAAATATGTCAGCTGGGACGTTGGTGTCTGGTACCTTTGCAATATAATGAAGTCTTCGTATTCATCTACTTGGCTGAGAGTTCTCTTTCAGGTTTGTGTGTGCTTGGAACTGTTTTACATTTATAGTACTTCCTTAAACACCATTGTCAATGTGCACACTCCCTTTTGAAATTGCTGCATATCCCACTTGGTAGGCACTGTCATTGTTTAAACTTGTATCTTACGTCACTAGGTGGGATCGTGGGGGGCTACTAGCTTCCCAGAGGGTTCCTGCGGTAAAAATGTTACTGCCCATCTGTGTTGTTTCTTGGCCCCACTTATTTCTTTCCCCTACAAGTGAGTGACTGACTCGCCATGTTGCCCCCACAACTTGATTTTTCACAGGGTGTTACTTTGTCTGATGTTTGAAGTGCTAATAATGGGCCTCCCAATTGACTGGCCTCTTGTCTTAGCCCCCACAGATCGTTGTTCACTGCACCTGCTGGCATGTTAGACCTAGAAGATTCTACCTGCCTTTTACAGCATTTTCAGACTTTCTCTCTGTATTGTAATGGTTATGTGAGACATCTTCTGGAACTTGGCTGGTAAAGGCAGGACAGAGTTAGATGATTATGAGAGCAATCAAATGCAGGGTCAGTGCTTTAACAGATTAAAAGGACAAGGTGTAGAACAGACATGCCTAGGTATTACTACAGTGAGAAATAAACACAGCCTGGTCACTAACAGTGAGATCAAAGAGAGGAAGTATACAGCACTGGTTTTACTGTTTTTACCAACTTCAGAAAGTGTATGTAACTAAGTTAGGTGTTGGGTTGGAGTGTAGTGTGTGTCATAGACAGCCAGCACTTCACAAGTCTGAAATAAATTTATTTCTCTTAACACACCCAAACCCAACAGTGTTTGCTCTTACTAATTTTGATACATACACTTTTGAAGTTAATAACAAATAAGTAAAACCACTCCTCTCAATGATCTCATTGTTAGTGACTAGGCTGTAATTATTTATTCTCACTGTATTAATACTTACATGTATGTTTTCTACAGCACACTGACTTAAGACAATCAAGCACCGACCCTGCATTGACATCTGCATCATATCATGTTACAAACTCCATCCCTCCTGCCTTTACCAGTAAGTTCCAGAGATGACAAGATACCTCTCTCACAGTTCTCTGTCCCCAACCCCACCCCTGGGGCACCACTCAGGTCACTCAACAAGTCCAGCTGTCAGGGTACTGTACACATTACTTGAAAGTCTTGATCTGGACTCCTCCCCCCCCGACCACTCAGTGAGCAAACCCAACTGTCAGTCAGAGCACCGGAAGCAGACTGACAAATAAATATCCTACTGTACGACTGGTGTCCAGTCTGGTCCTTTAAGTTTCCACCACTGACTCCATTTAAATCTCTCTCTCTCTCTCTGTCTCAAGCCCGACTCAGAGCACCAAGTCTACCGGACTCAGAAAACAGGAATTTAAAATATTCTTCCGTGATCAGCCTACAGCTTAGATTTTTATTTAGCCCTTGCAGAAATTCTGAGTCATATCAGTGTCTCAAACTCTGTTCATTTAGTAAGTCAAAACTTTACTTTTTGAGTTTAACTGAGCCAGCCATCAGCTTAAGAGAAAGTCCAGATTGCTGCACAGAAATTAAAACTGTTTGAGTATGTCTCTCTCAAAATAATTTCTTAGTCAAAAGCTAGCTCTCTCCATTTATTTGTAAATCTCTCCAATCTTGTCAAGTAGTCTCTCACTTACAATCTCTTGACTGTCAGAAAAGAAACAGAACAATCAAATCCTTTCAACTCTCTCCATTATTAATTTGTAAGTCTCTTCAATCTTATCAAGTAGTAGTCTTTCACATACAGAAAATCTCTTGACTGTCAGGAAAGAAATGGAGCACAAATCAGGGACGTACTGTGCACCACACTTTGTCTGGGTTCCCTTTCACAGGCTGGACACAGAGTTACTCAGATGACCACTGCCTCTGGAAGCTGGTCAAATTATGCTTCCTCTTCAGCAGCTTTTTCTTAGCCGCTGAGACGCCCAACAGAGACACCCCAGGCTGGTCCCCATCCTCCGAGTCACTATCCCTGCTATTGTCAGACTGCATTGCGACCTGAGTGATTATATTATTAAAATTCATCTTGGACTTTCTGACACTCCTCAACTTATTTTTTTTTTACTACAACTCGGACTGTTGTTTGAGATAAATTCTCAGATGAGTCTTTTCTGTCACCTCTCTCAGTCTTAAATAATTCATGGCTCACGCTCAGAGAAGTCAGTTGTGCTGCCCTAGGCTCAGACAAATTTGCCTCTCAAAATGCAGATCGCAGAGTCATACGTGGCTATGTAGTGTTGCTGAGAGAGAAAGGCCGGGAACGAGCGCAGCAGGGGCATGCGCTATTGTGCTTTTGCACATGCGTGGAATTGGGAAGGGTCCATAAGTGGGTTTGGCCATGGGCTTGTGGGTGAGTGGGTTTTAAGTCCCTAAATCAGGTGAAATGCGGGTCACTTGGAGGCTATGAGTTATGCACTGCTTGCTCCCCAACTAGGGGGCATCAATTCAAAATCAGGAAGTTGAGATCCAACAGGCAATACAAGGAAAACAATTTACACTAAAGACAATGAATAAATGAAATGGAGCCATAGGGAAAGTTCTGCATTCACAGTTCCCCTACTCACCCCCTGCTCTGAGCATGGAGAGCCATGTTGGGACAGCTAGGGACAGTCTAAGGGGTGGAGCTGAGTTGAACTTATAGAAAGCCCACGTTGGCCAGTTAATGGATCTCTTACTCTATGTGAGCAGAGAATTATGGGATATGACAGTCTGCTGCACACTGTTGCATTTTCTTACAAACAGCCCAACGTATTGTTGTGAAGTCCTAGGGAACACTGCTGAAGTGGGGGTGATCCAGGCTCCAGACATCATACAAAGAACACAGAACCATTCTTACAGGACCCTGCATAGAAACCATGCTCACCCTGAAACCAAAGCTATGCAAACCCAGATTTTGGCAGATCACATGATATTAATGCTTTCAGTATACTGCTATGGTTCCACCCTCGGAATGCGCTAGTGTTCCGATGCCAGGCAATTAGGGCACCAATTGGCAATGTTGCTGATCACTGTGCCCCCTCCACCCCTTCCTGCTTAAAGATTCCTACTCCAGGGGGCAGACCTCAGGAAGGGGGAGGAGAATCCCACATTTGGCACCCTGGTTGCCCGGTGCTGTAATACCAGTGCTCTAAGTGCCGTAAGGGTACCGCTGTCACTTCCAAAGTATCTGACTGGCTGTCAGATAGTAATAGAAGATGCTAATAACCAGTTTGGGTTCCATGACACTTACAGCACTGGCATTCATTTATCCATTTTAAAGCCAGGGCTGTCCCTGTTGTTTTTAGAAAAAAAAATCACTGTGACCAAAATACAAGCAAGCCCTGTGAAAGAGAAAGCCTGCCTAAGATCTGGTAAGGGAGAGCATCAGACTGATGCTGATAGCTACTTTATATGGTGCAGGAACAGCACATTTACCCCCCACACACACACACATTGAGCGGCTAGACAGTGGCACAGTGGTTGGTGTGTGCCCACCACATAGTTCAGTCAATCAATTAATCAGTCTTTATTTTACCAGGTGAAACACCATTGAGAGGAACTCATTTACAAGGCAGACCTGGGTATAATAACATAACAAAGAACAATGCAAGAAAACATATCAAGATACATGCAAAATAGTACAAAAATAAAACAGGAAAATTGAGAGAATAATCAACAAATTCACAAAACGCACTGGAATGGGAATAATAACAGTACAAGATAAATACAGCAGTTATATACAATGGGTGGGATATTCAAAAGGGTTGCACCATATGCAATAGGGTTGCGCCAGCGAAGTCCGAAATTGTGCCATTCTGCGATATTCAGCAGGAGGCAGTTGCGCCACTGAAAACATGTTGAGCAACAGCGCAATGCTAATTAAGGCATGCGCAACCGAAGGGGGTGGAACCATGCATAAAGTGCGAAATGCGATATTCAAAGGCTTGCGCAATGTGCAGCAGTGGATCAGGCAGAAGTTGCGCCATAGCGGAAATGAGCCAAAATAAAAAGGCTCAAGGAAGAGGCGCAAGAATGCTACAGGGAAGCCACATGAGGCAGGGAGACAGACAAGGCCAGAGGGAGAAACAGTGCAGGCCAGGGAGAGCACAGGACAGAAGAGGGGCAAGGGAAGGTGTGTGGGGCCACAGAGTGCAGAGGCCAGTAGGTGTACCCGGTGCAGTGGAGGTAGCAGTCAGGACAGCGGGGGTAACAGAGCAACAACAGCCGGGGGGAACACAAGCCAGGGACATGGACAGTGCCAGCTTCCACATGGAAGCTGTAATGAGGGGGGTGAGAAAGCATGCTGCAGGGGGATGTGGCCATGGAAGGGCCCGTCGGCGGTACGCCCCCAACAGGCAGTACCGAGCCCACATCAGCTTTGAGCTCTATTCAGATGTTAAGATTGTGGGCCGGTACCGTCTGAACAGGGCAATACTGAGGTGGCTCTGTGAGCTGTGCAGTGATGTGATGCAGGCACCCTCACGATGGAGTCACGCTCTGTCAGTGGAGGCAAAGGTAACAGCCTGCATGTGCTTGCTCACCACGGGTACCTTCCAGAGACCAACAGGGGACACCAGAGGCGTAACACAGTCGGCCATGTCACGCATCCTCACCCAATTCCTCAGCGCACTGCTGCCACATGCTGTGGAGTACATCCATTTCCCCAGCACCGCGGCGGAGCATACAGCAAACATACAGGAGTTCCACACGGTAGCACGTATGCCTGGCATGCTAGGGGCGATAGACTGCACCCATGTGGCCATTCACATGCCACCTGGCCCTGATGGGGCTGCCTATCAGAATCGGAAGGGATTTGCCAGTGTCAACTGCCAGGTGGTGTGTGATGCCAGTGGGCGCATCATCAATGTCTGTGCCACGCACCCTGGTGGAGCACACGATTCATTCATATGGTACCAATCAGCACTGTGCCATCGATTCGAGAGTGGGGACATCCCCACAGAACATCTAGTGGGTGAGTATGCATGTAGGATTGGCAAATCGGGGGCAAGGGTGGGTAAGCCACAGGTGCCATGGGTGTGGCACACAGGGTTGGGGCAATATAAGCCTGAACAAGACACTAACCTCCACTATCTCCACACAGGTGACAGTGGATACCCACTCCATCCCTGGCTGCTCACACGCTACCGGCGGCCCACAACCCCATCGCAGCAACGCTTCAATGAGGCACACGCTGCCACACGCAACATCATTGAGCGGGTGTTTGGGATGCTGAAGGCATGCTTCCGATGCCTAGACACCTCCGGTGGTGCCCTACAGTATAGCCCTTCAAAGGCCTGTGGGATATTCCTGGCCTGTTGTATCCTGCACAACATGGCCAAAGACTGTGGGATAGCCATACAGGTCGAAGAGGGGGACAGCGATGGGGACGACGGTGACGCCGGTGATGATGGGGATGAGCAGCCCCCCCTTGGACAGCGTGACCCCCGACTGATCCGGCTGGCCCAGCTGCACTGGGACACCATCACAGAGGAGCACTTCACCCAACACGGGTAAGTCATGGGGCCATGTGCAACCAACAGTGGCTAGGGCACAACCCACATACACACAGGGAAACACACCAGAGGTGCATGACGGCAAGGGAAGTGGCAGGGCACAGAAGCACACACATACAACCAGGGAGGGGTGAACAGTAACACGCCACATGGACAGACACACACACACACACACACGATAGGCACAAAGTGCACAGGGGTCAGGTGCACAACAGAGCAGGAACACAGACACTAAAAACACACACATCCACAGGCCACCACCTCCACTTTTACTGTCCATATACGTGTGTCAGATGCTGGGCACCTTCGCACTTTGGTGTACAGCGCAATGCAGGCATCATCATGCACACGCACCTGTGGACAGCAGTCAGGAGGGTGTGCAGGTGGTCCGTGTGTCTGCGTGTAGGGCAGGGCACCCACTGGTGCACTGCCCACCGAAACACACATTGCACACAGGGCAGCACCAGACAGGGCCTGCACTGGGAGACAGCTCAGTCATGCGGAACAGTGCCACGGCCACCTCGGATGCGTGGGTGGCCCCGCTGAGACCCAGCAGCACTGGCAGGCTGAGCACGGGCCTCATGGGGTGGCACCGATGGACCACCAGGTGTCCCACTGCATGAACGCGACCTTGCCCGCACAGGGATCTGCAGCATACCAAACATACCTGCACCAGGGGTGCTCAGGATGCCCACAGCTGAACCCAGCGTCGACAGGGTGGGTGTCGCACGATGCTGGGAATGGTGAGTGGATAGCGTACTGTGCGGTGTGAGTGGCACAGGGGCACCTGACTGTGTGCCCAATGTGGCCACGACAGTGACCAATGCCTGTGTCTGCCTGTCGATGGCGGCGGTGACATCCACCTGCAAATGGTCAGTCCCGGACAGGATCCTCTCGTTGTCCCTGCTGTGCCACTGCAGAGCCACACACAGTGCCTCCATGGATGTTGCAACCCGCATCTGCTGCTGTACTGATGCCTGCAGCAGGCAGGTGTGCTCATCAAAGAGGTCGTCTGCCACATCGGCAACCTGTCCCTCAGGGTATGGAAGGGCCTGATGTACAGCACCCCTTGAGGGTGGGCACCGCTCACCAGGACCAGATATGGGCATGTCCACAGGCGGTGCACCTACATCACCGCTGAGCCCTGTACCCCCAGTCCCAGTGGGTGACTGCTGCTGCTGCCCCTCTGCCTGCTGTGCCGAAGGGATCAGTTATTCTGCTGCTGTGGCCACAACAGTGCCAATGACCTGCACAGCCACTGGTGCTGCTCCACCGGTGCTGACAGGCACAGCCTGGGACTGTGCTGACATGCTGGCACACACGTCGGAACCAGCTAGGTCCATGGGCGTGAGCTGTCCTGCTGTGTGTCCATTCTGTGGCACACACATGTCAATGCCCATAGTAGTCGGTGCATCATCAATGGTGCAGGTCTGTGCCACAGCCACAGCCACAGCATGCTGGCATGCTTGCATGGCAGACCGCTGAGACACAGGAAGGGCACTCCCCACACCTGTCTCAACGACATCAGTGATGGTAGCCAGGCGTGCACACTGGGACAGTGCACGCTGGCAATCTGCAGAGGTGGATGGTCCCTCCTCCAACTCCAGATGGCTGTCCGCAGTGGACAGGCCCTCCACCGCTGACCCATGCAGATGCACAGGATCTGTAACAGAAAGGAAGGACACGATAGTGCATGTGATCTACCTTCCCCCCCGACCATGACATACCATGCAGTGATGGGCTACCACCTGTCTGGAAGCCACCTCCAGAAACATCCTCAATGGCACTGCACTGCATGCTTGCAGCGAGCATGTCCTCTGCCGGAGTCAGCTGCACCACCTCCGGCTGGCCCCCGCCTGTTGCAGCACGTGCCACCCTGATGGCTGCAACCTTCTCCTTCACCCTCCTCCTGTCGGTCCCCATCTTCTTTTTACACTCCTGCACAGAGCACTGGTGGCTGCCATGCAGGTTGACGGCACGTGCCGCCCCCTCCCATGCAGCAGCACGGGCCTGAGGGGTGCCCCGCCATACACTAAGAAGTGGCTCCTCAACCAGGTAGGCCTCGAACAGTGCCTCCATCTCAGCCTTCATAAAGTTAGGCCTCCTGTTCCGCCCACCATCATCCTCCTCACCCAGTCCTTGCTCGGTCATTTCACAGCCTGTATGGGTGAGAGTGGTCACCTGTGACTGTACAGTACACAGCAATTCTCTGAGGCCATGGTCCAGAACATCACAATGCATGCAACTCACCTATCAACTGCAGTAACTGAGTATGGCCACTGCAGAACAGTGTTGCATATTTATAGCGCAATCCATGCAAATTAGGACTGGAGCAACTTTAATGAGATGCGAATCGTGCTGCTGCACCATTGAATGGCTGATCTGATGATTTGCATATGGCAGCTGCATATCGTGCTGTTGTGCTTTGCACAATACGGTTGAACCGGCTGAGCCAATGGCACAGTTCTGTGACTGCGTAGTACACCGCACTGCACATACCCAGGTAGCTTACGCAGGCGTCTGCCATGCTGATGATGTGCTATGCGCAGTAGGCAATTCAGAGCATGGCCACTATTGTGCCAGTGGCGCTACAGCGACAGTCACTACATGGCGCTGTGGCACAACTGCGCAATAGTACGCTGTGGCAATGGCACACAGGCGACCAATCATGCTGGACGCATAGACATCTGATGGTGCTGTGCGTGGCCTTGCGCCAGAGACCCATGACCCTGTGCCCGACCTTTGCCCCTGCCTTGGCGCATGGTATAGTCCGTAGTTTCATCGCCGCTGTTCGCAACAGCGATAGGGACTGGTGGCACTATACCAACAGCCGATAGGGAATAAAGGCGTTGTATTGTGCAACACCCATGTGGGGTTGCAGTGCTGTGGAGCGCCATATTGCCTACTATACATGCAGGGATGGCACGCAGAAGAGCCCCCCAGTGGAGTTCACTGAGCTCGCTAACTTGGTGGCCATAGTGAGCCTCACTATGGCCCACTATTTGGGATGAACCCTCAACATGGCCAGGACCCATGTGGCGGCAGGTGGCCACTGACCTGAGGAGGCCACTGGCTGGTGGAGGTCCATAAGCAGTGCAGGCACCAGTGCGAGGGGACCTGCGGAGGAGGGAGCCGGCACTACTGGCATGTCTTCGACCCACGTGCCAGGAGGGCATGGTGCCTCGGCCAGGTGGATAGAGGCCATCGGCACCTGTATGGTCCAGATGGGTAAGACTGTCTATTGTGTCCAGCACATGGGGGAGGGTTGGTCTATGGTTGGCTGTGGTGGTGTTTACAGGATATGTGATGTATGGGTCTGGCTGGGTGGGCGGGCACACTCATTGGGGCAGGGGAATATCTGCTTTGGGATTTCACTGATGTGTTTCTCACCTTTAGTTTCCCACAGGCATGGCGGAGCGGAGGAGGGCCAGGGCTGAGGTGCAGGGAGTGGTGGCAGCGGTGGCTGAGCATGGTGGTGGTGGTGGTGGTGAACCATGACAGCAGCAGCAGCAGCAGCAGTACGATGAGGGTGAGTGCCATGACATCATGAATGCTATAGCATGCTGTGTGTGGGGGGGCAGGGCATGGCCACCATCCATGGACAACACTGCCATGCACGCGACATGTGACAGTCAGCACTGTCCAGTGGTACTGCATGTCTGGGACTGCGTCAATGGTGGTCCATGCGTTGAACTGGGCACATGGCTGTGGCACTGCCTGCCCACCGCGTAGCCACTTTACTGTACAGCCTTGGTTGTGCTGTGCTGGACATGGGCGGTGTGTGTGTGCAGTGGTACACATGGCTGTTGCTGTGTGGTGGGGCATGTCTTGTGCACGGTCACTGTGGGTGGGTGCAGTCCATCACAGGAGTGGGGCACTTGGCTGTATGCCATGCATGATGGGTGGGCTTCAGGGATATGGACAGTCACAGCCATTGACTCTGATCCCTTGTCCTAGGTGTCCGGATCCTGCAGCGCATTGAGCGTTCGATGCAGCAGCTGATTCAGGTGGCAATGGATTCACTCACCATCCTGCGGGACCTGCAGCAACATGGTGTGAGGCGCAGGAGGAAGCCCCGGGACCAGCACCAGGCGGAAGGAGAGCAGGCTGGCAGGCAGTAGCTGACCATCACCTCCCCCCTTTACCTATCCCTCACACCCTGCCTTCCCTCTCCCAGTTGTTCACCCCTGCCCCTTACCCACCCCTACCTTGTACCTGTACCCCCAACCCTGTTTTGTATAGTTGTACATAGTTATGGTTGTTGTTATTCTTATTCTTGTTATATTTGAAATACATATTTTGTTATGAATACTGTGGTGGTCTCTGATTTGCAGCTGGCTATAGGTGCTCAGTTGCAGTGGTGTGCATGGCATCTGGGGTGGTATTGTCATGGGTATGTGTGTGTGTGTGCATGGGGAGGAGTCTCTGGTGTGGGAGTGGCTTTCAGTCAGTATTGCTGTGTGCTGCCACCCACTGCTGGGTGTTCATGGTGGATCTGGCTTGTATGGTTCTGTGGTACATGAGGTTGCAGTGTGATGGGGGGATGCATGGGGATTCCTGCAGTGATGGTCACTGCTCATGGGTGGTGTCTTGGGGTCACAGTGCAGGGTGTGCTGTGCACAAGGTGGGGCTGATGTACACTGGGGTGGTCCACCCCCTTTGTGTGGCAGTCTCAGCTTGCCAGTGGGTGTGCTGGGGCAACATGGCCCGGCTGTGCTTTGTTGGCTTGTCCCCATGGGCCGGTGGATATTCCGTCCCTCCCCCAGTTATGCAGTGCTTGGGGTGTGGGGGTGCATTGTTAGTTTTGCAGTGTGTTCCTGTGCCCATCTGTGGCATGGGTGGTGGGCCCCTGCCTACCTCCTTGGTTGTGCAGTTCCATTGCTCTGCTGCTGGGGGGCTCCCTGCTTGCGCTATGGTGCCTCTGGACTGCTCAACTGGGCTGCCCTTGTTGCGCTATAGCGTATTGTATCTGCTCAGCTTCCCCTTCCTGGTTACACTATGGCGCAGGTTGTGCGATATTCAGACGTTGGCTGGTTGCCCAATTTGCCTTGCTCCATGTTTGAGTATCGCGTCTATTGCACATGTGCACAATGGACTTGTGCTTGCTCCTGCTATTGCTCACATTTTGGGTGCAGTTTGAATATCCGGCCCAAGATATACAATATAAACATATACAATGCAGTACAGTAGGAATGTATAATATAAAACAATGATTTTATAAGGAGGAGTAAGAAGAGGTACCAATATAGAAGCAGAATTCAAGGAGGATGAGGATGAGGAGTAGGGTGGGTTACGAGGCTGAGGAAAGGGGAGGAGTAGAGGAGTTATGAGGCAAACAAGGAGAAGAATCAAGAGGGGCAACTAGGGGGTTGCATAGGATAGATGTGTCAAGCCCTAGGGAGTGAACAGTAATCAGGGGAAGCAATTACAGGGCTCACTGAGGGAACATGCTAGTAGCATTTTGAAGGCAGGCAGTTTTATAGGGATTACTAATGTCAAGGTTTTTTGAAGTTTATTCCACAGTGAAGGGAGCACCTAGCTTAAAAACAATCGACCAAAGCAGGAATTAACCTTGGAGATAAGGAGTAAGGTATAAGAGAGGCTTCTCAATGTGTAACTGCCTGCAGTACACACTGGCAGGCACTCAGTAATGTACTGTGGAAGTTTCTTGGTGAGGGCTCTAAGGATCCAGAATGCAGCATTTTTCTGTCATCTAAGATTCAGAGATGCCCACCCAGTAATGTCATAGAGGGTGCAATGGTGGGTGGAGTACGGAGCTCCGGTAATAAATTTTATAGCTCGGTGATAGAGGGTGTCGAGTTTGGATAAGGTGGAGCTGGGACCATGTCCATAAGTGAAGTCAGCATAATCTAAGAGTGGAATAAATGTGTTTTGCACTAGCCTGGTTTTTGCATTCTGGGTAAGTAGGTTCTTGAGCCAGTAGAAGAGACCAAGTCTTTGTTTGAGTTTTTTTGAGAGTTCTTGAATGTGGTCTGTAAATGACAGTTTGTAGTCAATCCAAAGCCCCAGGTATTTGAATTTTTGCTACAAATTCTAAAGATTCACCCAGAAGCGTGGTAATTTGAGGAACTTGACCAAGGGTGTAGGGATCTGGTACGTTAACAACTGGAGAGAAAAAGATCGCCTTGCTTTTTTTTTGGCATTTAGTAATAATTTTTGATTCAGAAGGCTGACTTGCAAATGATTAAAGTCTAATTGGAGGTCATTACTGGCGAGTTCTGGAGAAGGCCTATCTGCAAAGAGGTGGATGCTTGCTGAATTGATGCCTGAATTTTGTTAATATATAGTGCGAAGAGCAATGGCCCCAGGACGGAGCCCTGTGGCACATCTCTCTGGAGAGCTTTGAGAGGAGAAAGATCTCCTTCAGCTTTAATCTGCTGGAAGCATCCAGTAAGATAGCTAGTAAACCATCTTAGAGCTCCAGAATCCAGACGAACATTTCTAAGTGAAGCCAGAAGCAGTTCACGATTCATGGTGTTGAATGCCTTACTAAGGTCAAGAAACAAGGCACACACATAGTTTCTGGCATCTAGATCCTTCTGTCAGTCATTAGTGACTTTGGTAAGAGTGGATACAGGGCTGTGGCATGGCCTAAAGCCTGACTGTACCGGATTCAACAGATTGAAGGTCTCCAAGTAGTTCCTAAGCTGAGCGTTAACTATTTTCTCCTGCATTTGGAGAGGACAGGTAGCAAAGACATCGGTCTGTAGTTATTTAGGTCACTGTGGTTACCAGACTTGAAGAGTAGGATGACTTGGGCGGTTTTCCAGATGGATGGAAGGACACCCTGAGTCAAGGATAAATTAAAAATGTGGGTAATAGGGGCAGCCAAGACATGGTAACTGAGCTTCAGGAAGTACAGAACAATCAGATCAACACCTGTGCTCTTTCTGATGTCCAAATCCAGAAGTAAGTCTTCAACTTCTTTCAAGGTGACTGACTTGAAGGTGAATACTGTATTAGGAGCAGGGGTGTCTGAGACTGGACTCTACGGGTTCTGAGCACAAAACTGGGTGCAAAGGTTATTGGAAGAGAGGAGTCAAAAGCTAGCCCAAAAGTTGCAAAATGGTTGTTGAAAAGGTCCAGAATCATCTGCTTGTCAGTGATGGAGGAGCCACCAGAGAAGATTTTAGCTGGAAGGGAGTTTGCCAGAGAGGTCCCTCTAAATCCCTTAGGGTCTTCCAGAATTTGGCTAAACACTTGATAGAGAAGTCCAATTTGGTACTATAATAGTTGGCTTTTTCTGCCCTAATTAGTTTAGTGCACTGATTCCTAGCAGATCTAAAGTCTGTCCAATCAGCTGGCAGTTTGGTTTTTCAGACTTTTTTCCAAAGAAGGTCCCTATTATATAGGGCTTTTTTTTAGATTAGCTGTGAATCAGGGGTTTGTTTTTTTCTGTGTATGAACTTTTATTAAGGGCACATGCCAATTTAATGTACCCCGTACAATGCTCTGGAAGACCTCATAGGCCTTATTCATGGAGAGGGCCAGGTAGAGCTCTTGGCAGTTCGAGTGCTGAAGGTCAGAGAGGAAGGCATGAATGTTGAAGTCACATTTACTTCTTTTCAGCATGAACACTGAGGTTGAAACTGGTTTAGGTGCAGATCTGACACATGCTATGGAGCAGTGGTCACTGAGGTCATTGAAGAAGACACCTGAGTGAAAAAATGCGGTTTATTCACTAAGTTAAGGTAAACTGAGCTGCTGTTGGCTGGATTTTTCTTATTTGGATGGGTGAACTCCGTAATAAGCAGCATAAGCCTGAAGGAGTCACAGATGTCCTTTTGGGGTTTGGAGCTGGCAGTAAACCAATCCAGGTTGAAATCACCCAGGATTATAACTACAGAGTTCTGAGTTTCAAGAAAATTTCGTATATGTTTCAACACTATAAGCCCCAATGATGGGGTCTGTAGCAGCCTATAATGCTAAAGGATGTAG
The DNA here is from genome assembly GCA_016271365.2 of Neoceratodus forsteri. Lineage (NCBI taxonomy): Eukaryota > Metazoa > Chordata > Ceratodontiformes > Ceratodontidae > Neoceratodus > Neoceratodus forsteri. Next base: position 451,695,126 of record JADMNL010000024.1, read on the forward strand.
AGGTAGAGAGCTGCACCTTTAGTGTTAAGGCTTTGAATTTCTTGGGTATAGAAACAGAGTCTGTGACAGAGGCAAATAATTCATCATGCATATAGATGGCTACCCCTCCTCTGGATGGTCTGTCAGTCCTGTAGACATTGTAAGATGGTACATCTATTTCGTGGCCCAAAGTAGAAGGTCTGAGCCAAGTTTCTGTCACCACCAGTATATCTGGCATGGTATGTTAAATCCAAGACTGAAGGGTATCAGTCTTCCTTAGGAGACTGCAGGCATTTACATGTAGTATCCTGATCCCCTTGAATTGGGCCAGTTCTGATGGGGCATTGATAGGGGCAGTGGGACCCGGGTTTAGTTTGACTTTACCTGAGCATAGGAGAAGCAGCAGTAGGAACTTTTTAAGAGCATCTAGGGATGAGCAGCTTAAAGAGATGGATCCATCTTCTGCTGTAGGGAGAGGATGAAAAGGGAGCAGAGTAAGTGGGGCGAGGCCAAAGAGGACCCAGGGAGGCATAAAAAAGCACCTTGGCCACAATGAGCTGGGAGGTCTGGTAAGATGAGGTGGGCCAGGAGAGTGTGATGATCTACGAGTCAGGGGTAATTAGGTTGCCATGACCCTGGAGGGTTAGCCAGGTGAATTCCAGACAGGGGAAGGAATGTATAATTGCGGCACTGCAGGTTTCCTTAGGACTAAATATGTTAGGACGGGCCCCATACAACTGTTCAGAATAAGGGACAGGGGTACGGAAGGACAGGCCTGAGATGCAACACAAAAGTACAAGGAAGATCTGCATTATTATGTGATGGGTAAGAATTGACTAAGGGGGAAACAATGGCCCTTAAAAGATCTGTAGGGCTAAGAGCTACCCAGAACAGCTAACTAACAGGCAGAGGATTTTCGAGCTTTCTGAAGAAGCAGCAAAGAACAACCTAGTAGGCAAAGGGTTTTAGAGCCTCCTGAGAGCAGAAGAAACCACAGCACTACTAACAGGCAGATGATTTAGAGCCTTCTGAAGAGGCTGCAAAGAGCAACCAAGAAGGCAAAGGGTTTTACAGCCTTCTGAGAGCAGAATGAACCACAACACTACAGACAGTAACTGACAGGAGAATGTGATGCAAAGTGCTAAACATCTAGGTACAATTAGAGCACAAACTGCGGCTTTCTAAGCCAGGCTCAGGCCACCAATGGAAGAGAGGAACCAAGACTAAGCTGCAGGGCATGGGGTCATAACCGCACAGAAAAGCACCGCACAGCATTTCATGCAGCAAACATAAGGGCATACGCAGTGATATTGTGGGGCAAAATACCGACGAATGCAGGCAGCGCACGCCCTTATACTCTGTGGGCATCATCTGTTTATGTGGGGGGCTTTGTTCCCCCCACACCCCCTAGAATTTAAATAACAAACTCCAGGGGGTTGCGGACATATTGGAATGGAGATGACTCAGCGGGAGGGGGAGTTTACCGGCGGAAAAAAAAATTGCCACAAAAGTTTGCAGCACAGGGAGATCTAGGGGGAACTGAACCATGGTCCCAGGCCTCCCATTTCACCGTGTGCTAGTGCCCTAGCCACTCCACCATGGGAGTGGCTCAACCAGGCACCCAGCACATGGCAACTTGAGCTATGCCGGAAACACGTACAGTGACAGGGTTAGCGGTATCTTCCTAGCACTGTTCTACACCATCACTGTAACTACATGCACTCTATAGACAGTGCGGTTAATACCACGCTATCTTGCATGTGCAGTATTGACCTGGTAGGAGCTGCAGGGGTGGGCAGAAACATGGCAGTTGGGGTTCAACACCAGGAAGTGCAAGGTTATGCACTTCGGAGTCAGGAACCAGGGGAGGGATTATCACTTGAATGGGGTACAGTTGGTTAGCTCCACAGAGGAGAAGGACCTAGGAGTGATCATTACGGGGAACATGAACAGCTCTGCTCAGTGCAGGAAGATGGCAGCAAAAGCCAACAAAATGCTGGGGTGCACTGCAAGAGGGATCTCCTCAAGAAGGAGGGAGGTTATCCTGCCCCTGTATAGGTCATTGGTCAGGCCACACCTGGAGTACTGCATGCAGTACCAGCATCCATTCCTGAAAAAGGACATCAGATTGTTGTAGGGGGTGCAAAGATGATCCAGAGATTGGAGAGCAATCCCTACAAGAACAGGCTAGGAGAGTTGAATATGTATTCCCTGGAGAAGAGGAGGGATAGTGGGAATATGATTGAGACCTTTAAGTATCTGAAGGGGATATTAAAGACCAACACAGAAGGGATTTTTCAGATGAGAAGGTGGAGGGACATGAGAGGGCATGGACTGAGATGGGAGGGGGGGAGATTCAAGAGGGAGATGAGCCATTTTTCATGGAAAGAATGGTGGACAAATGGAACACCTTACCAGATGAGATAGTGTTCTGTAAGACGGTGGGCAGTTTCAAGAGGGGTTGGGACAGGGGAAGGGGAAGGGATACTGGGAATGGGGCAGGAGGGGCAGCTGCATGATGAGGGGCTAGCTGCACACTCCAGCAGACTCAATAGACCATGAGGCCTGTTTCTGCTGGCAATTTTGTATGTTCATATGTTCATATAAGAGGGCAGGGAAAGTAGTGTATTTAAAGAGAGCCGAGGCGAGGGAGGGTGGTGGGAAAAAGTGGAAGTCTGGAGAGTGAGAGCAGGCTGAAGATAGGTGCCACAAAAGCCGTGGATTTAACAGAAACTCGCCGGACCAATCTACAGGTGAGCTGCAAATGTAGCAGCCAATCATACGCTGCCGCAGAATTCTGCAGCCAATCATGGTCTGAACTTTGGCCCCGGGCAAAGTCAGTGTTGTACCTGAAAGCTGGTGCTTCAGAGGCAGGCAGTGGCAGTAGCACAGCTGGCTGGCTTTTCCAGCTGAGCTGCTCATCCTGTGGGAGCTTGCGCCCAGTCAAGGGCTGCCTGAAAGAGAGAGAAGAGGGAAGATGTTAGATCATTTGGGAGGCAAGAGGGAGGGTTACAAATCAAACGCTTACAGGAGGCAAGCAGGGGATGACAGGTAAAATGTGGACAGGGAGCTGAAGAACAAAGGCAGAGCACTTAGTGGAGGGAGGGTGGGGTCATTAGGCTGAGCCAACAATGAACTAGTCAGGCACATCATGAGCAAAGAGCAAGGGAGCAGGGGGGGGGTTAGTAGACAGAGAAAAAAAAGTAGGGGAACCCAGTACGGTTCAGGAGCAAGGACATGCAGGAAAGAGAAGAAATAAAGATGAGACACAGCAGTTCACAATCCTTCCATAGCATTTTGAACAACAATTAATACAGTCCCCAGTAATTAGCCGTATGATAGCTAGCCAAAAAATATTTTCCCAGCTCAAACTGTAGTTCTGGGGCAGAGGGTACCAGCTTGCACTACCCTCCTGGTCACAGTCCTCTGCCTGTGCCGAACTGGATAGAAAGTTGACTAAGGGGAAGGACAAAAAGGTTAGTTGGAGATTTGGAGTTCTCCGAGGTAAGGGAGTTTATAAGCAGAGTTAAGGGATCAGTGCTGAGCCCTGCCCATTTCTTTTATTTTTCTTTATAAAGATGTTTATCCACCTTGTCCCCCAACAGCCCCTATCGGGCTTTGGTCCACCCCACCCCACCCCATCAACCCACCATTCCAAGGGGTTACTTCTTCTCCAGTGATACTCACAAAATTTCCCCTCATGGCAGGGCCCTCAGGGCTGGACAGGCCCCACCAGAGCACAAGCCTCATTTGCTCCGGAGAAAGTGCCTAGTCAGTTGGTACAGGGCCTGCAGTGAACAGAGCCTTCGTCTCACTCAATTAGAGTTTTTCCTCCACTTTCTGTCCCCTGGGCCACTCAGCATGTAGTGACATCAGTGTGTGTGCATATGGAGGCATGCACATGCTTCATATCTGTTGATAGCCCTTCCCTTGAGCCGCTAGACTGGCTTGACACCAGTCTTCTGTTTTGAAGAGCAGTGCACCCAGATTCCTACCCCCCCAGGAGAAGGCAGCAGTGCATGGGATGCTCAATCCTGTCTCTCACCTGACCCTTGTGCGATCCAAGTCTGCTCCTGAACCTGGTTTGCTGGCATGGCAGGCAGTAGTACTACCACCAGGTCACTGGGCAGGCTGGCCCTGTCCAGTTCAGTGTGTTTATATTGGGCACTGGGGAAGGCATGCTGCCTTTTTGCAGATGACAACAAAGTGCATGGTTTAACACAGAGGCAGGGATAAGGGAACTTAGGGAGGATCTGGGCACACTGGAAAACTGGTCCAGGATCTGCCAGTTATGATTCAATGCTAAAAATGTATGGTAATGCAGAATGAGAAAAGAAACCCAAGGGAGCAGTACAGAATGGGGGTTGACACTGGAATGTAAGACAGAGAAAAAGGACCTGGGGGTCATAATATCAGAAACCTTAAATCCTCAGTCAAGATAATTTTATTGTTGAGGTGCCCAATACCAGGGGCTTTGGGTGCTTTACATACATAAAACAGATAACATAATAAATACATTAAAATTGTTGTAGTATTAAATATCACCAAACCCATAACAAAGGTTAAAAAGATGCATTTTCTGGTGATTTTTAAAAGTATCTGGTGATGCAACTCTTCTATCCTCTGGGGGTGGTGCGTTCCTTAGCATTGGGGTTGCAATCCCAAATGCATAATCTCCCTTAGACTTAAGATGAGATTTCAGAGCACAGAAGAGACCCATCTCTGATGAGAACAGAGAACAACCGGGAGTGTATTGGACCAGGAGGTCTTTCAGGTAGCTATGGCACAAACCATGCAGGACCTATAGTCAACGAACATCTTGAAACTGATACACCACCAAACTGGCAGCCAGTGAAGCCCACGGAGCATTGGCATACTATGTTCAGATTGAGAGGTCCCAGCAATTAGTGGGCTGCCATGTTCTATATAAGCTGTAGGTGATGCACCAGCCTCGTGAAAAGTCCTAAATAAAGAGCATTGCAGCAGTCCATGTCTACATGTAACAAAGGCATGCACCAATGTCACAAGTCAGTAGACACTAGAAAGGGCTTGATCGAGGTGATATTTCAAACATGGAAAAAGCCACTGCAGACAACAGTGTACACCTGATGTTGTATACTCTACTTGAAATCCAAAATAACCCCCAGATTCCTAACTATACACAGCTCTAAATGTGATGCTATGTAAAGACGATAAAGTGACATAAACGCCATTCACTGCCAACTGACACCGACCTGATTCCACCCGAAGCACATCCATCATTGTGGAAGTCAGCTAGCAGCCATCCTGTCTTAAAGCAGCACACTACCAGAGTGGTGTGTAAGGTGAATAGGATATTGGGATGCTTTGGGAGGGGGATCAACAGCAGAAACAAGGAGGTAATCCTTCCACTGTTACTATCATTGGTGAGACCCAATTTAGAATATGGCAAAAGGTACTGGAGTCCCTGCCTGAAAAGAGACTGCAGTCAGGTGAACGCAATACAGCACAGGGCAACCAAGATGCTCCAAGGCCTTGGTGCATGACATATGGGGAGGGGGGAGATACAAATGCTTCCATTTAAGCTGCAAGGAACACACATACAGTATACTGTATACTGTACATGTGTTCCCTGCAGGTCATATGGTGGCTGGCAAAGGAGATGTGAGGAGGGCTGTGCTGGTCACTATATCAGGCTCACTGTGTGTTCCCAGCATCACTGATGGGGATGGAGTTGCCTGGGTGGTGTGCTGGATGCAGGCAAGGCATGCAGGGGGCCACCGCACCATTGATGTTTGCCAGTCCATGTGGCAACTGGCTTTCAGGACAGGAGTACCACTAGACGATGGGTTAGTATGAGTACCATGGAATGGGAATCAGGGGTGGTGGTGCCACTAATCACCAAATATGGAGCGTCAACTATGGCATGGGGGATTGGAGGGTGGGTGATGCCATTAGACACCAGGGAAATGGGACTGTGTATGGGACAGAAGATCAGAGAGTGGGGGATACTACTAGATTCCAGGGACTATGGGATTGTTTACAGATCAGGGGATCAGAGGGCGTATCACCCCTTTATGTTGACACCCAGATGGTGAAACAAGGAAAAGGACCATTATGGCGACATTCGTGATAATGGTCCATTTTCCTTGTTTTGCCTTCCCCCAGTTTTCCGCCCCCTCCCTGGACCAACTCCGACCTGGAGTTGGAATCTTAGAGTCCGGGGGGGTGCATGGGTGGTGTGGGGGGCACAGCCCCCCACAGGAAACAAGGAGTCAAGAGGTGGCACAATACCTGAATCAGTATTGTGCCATCGCTGTGGGGGAGGTCGGTATTTTCACTGATGGGAAAATTTGGTGCTTCCATCAGAAGGTGGGGGTGCACCACAAGACACTAGGGACATCCTTCCAGGATATGGGTAAGGTGATTAGTATTGAGGGATGGTGTCATTGGACACCATGGAACATGGCAGTGTTTCCAAGATGGGGATTGGGGGGGGTGCCACTGGACACCAGGGAGCTCAGCATTATATCCAGGACAGGGATCGAAGGTGGGGGTGCCACTAGGGACTACATTATCATATAGGGAATGGGTGGTTGGGGTATTGAGAGTGCTAGTTGACACCAGAACTGATGTGGCCGGTGACCACAGGATGGGCACAAACCTGCCACCACTTCCCATGCAAATGAGCCCATAATGTCCATGCATATGGCCTCTTAGCACCTTGCATACCCAGTGGACTCATTTGCACTATGCAGCTCTATATTGCACCACGGACCCTGGCACAATTTGGTCTGGGGGCACAGTTCATTATGGGCTGGATGCAGCCCCGGTCCCCATTGGGGTAGCGCATATTGACCTAATGCTGTGCTAACAAGGGCTGATAATCAGTTAGATAGTGCTGGTCTACTATCTGACTGAATATTGCAACCTCTGGGTAGAGTGCAGGTGTAAGTGTGGGACAAACCTGTATGCCCTGTTTTTAGGCTTTTTTGAATATCTAGCCCCTGACCTCTCAGCACAGCAATAATGTTGCTTCACTGCACATGCAGAAACGAGAAATACATTGTGCCTTTGAAAATGGAAATGTCAAGTGTTACAATTTCATGCATATGTCACATAAGCATATTAACAGCACATTCTCATGCAGTCTCTCTCTCTCTCTCAAGCATTTTAGGATGTAATTCCCACTAATTATTAGTTAGGTTTTCCTGGCTGGCTTATCCTGCTGTTTAAATGTGAACAAAAAAGTATTTTATTTAGTATTTAGAATCCTTAGTACTTAGAACCCATGAGTGTTCTATTTCTAGATTAGAACGCAAATCCTTGGGTTCTAAAAAGGGTTCTAATCTTTTAAGAAATAGTTCTGATGTGCTGGCCCAGTGGCTCGGAAGGTTGAGGCACTGGATGCCACACCTCACGTCATGCTGGCGACCCGGGTTCTGACGTTAGCCTGGGCCGCCAGGGGTTGGCAGGGGAGAGATAGGATTGAGCATCCGGCAGACTGCTCTCCTATCCCAGGGAGGGATCCAGGGAACCACTGCTCTGTAGCGGCCCCTGGTGATGACTGGGGGCACTATCACAGCGGTGGCAGCAAGGGGGGCAGAGTGGGCAGACGTCGGCATGTTGTGCCTCAAGACGTCATTGCACGTCCATTCTGCAAGGGGTGAAAAATCCGCAGAAACATGGCAGAGTGATGATCTCGGCAGCTGACGGCCGAGCCAAGTGCCCCCGGTTCCTGAGAGGATCCTGCCACAGAGTGTGTGAGCGACAATGGCCGGCTCTGTGGGGGTGCCAGACTGGTCCCAGGGGGTGTGGGTGCTGGCGGCTGAAGATCACAGGGATCTGCACCTTTAAGGAGGAGTATAAAGAAAAATGCGATAAAAAAAGGATTAGTTCTGACAAACCTACTTGGCTGCATGCTAACCACCTGGTGCCTAAAGTTGTATCTTTTAAATTCGAAGTCTTGTCAACATAATTTTGATCAGAGAACAGTTCACGCCCGGTGGCGAGCCTGCTGTATTAAGCACTTCCATTTCAAGCAGTGTTTTTAGCAGTAGTAGATTTTATTTTTTTGGGGGGGCGCCCCTCCCCCCCGAAGGCTCAGGGTGCCCTTGCAAAATATAAACAAACTCTGGCAGAGTCATTAGGGCCGCTGATGCATTAACTTGATAAGTGCGTGTCATGGGCTTAAACATAAAATTGAAGTGACATAGTCAGGAGCGTGTGTAAATGTTGTTTTTAGTAAATTTAGATAACTTATGGTGTTGATCCTGTGTTTCCCATGTGTTTAAAATGTGAGTAACAAGTGCATCTTGTACTATGGGGAATGAGAGGGAGCTCCACACCAAGGCTTTCAAGTAATGGTAGAAGAAATGGTGCAGAAAGGATAGGTGTTTCTTTACTGGGGACTGTAGACCAACCTGGAAGGATAAGAGCCTATACTGAAGTGATGGTCTGATTTCAGCCAGGAGTGAACTATAGTCCTCAGTGGTTGGTTTAAATGTTTCTTTGATTGATATTTAAAGCAGTTGAGGAAGTGACAGAAGAAACAGGGGAGGTAGAAAGTGGCCCATCACAGGCAGAGATGGAGTAGGGAGATCTCTAGGGGATAGAGTCCCACCAGGATGCAAGTTATTCAATGAAGTACTAAGTTAGCAAAGGAGAAAGTAGGGAAGAAGGGAGCAGTCAAAGGAGAAATGTGAGGAAGCGGAAAATAATTGGAAAAAGGAGACAGCGACAAGAAAAGAGGTAACAAAATATGGAAGCCGATATGTACCGATTAGAGATGCAGCGAAATTAAATTCCGCCTGCAAAGTGGCCGCTTCACGTTATCATAATGCTACGTGAAGTAAGCATTGAAAAGTGCTCACTTAGCTTTGTTATTATGACTTTGCATTGTTATTCCACCTTAACGCGAAGTAAGGCAGAATGACAACAATATAGGCACTTTAGGCAGCCCCCCACACACATCACATGGCTTACAGTACTGTAAGTCACATGCTTTAGCCAGGCAGGAAGGACGTGAGTCATACAAGCAGATACTTTCACTTTCTCCTTTGCAGAGGTAGAAGGAGGAAGCATTTTGTGTAGGAGAGGAGAATTCGTTATTAGTTTCTTGAGCAAATTCCAAAAACCCAAAAGCTTTTTTAAAATCAAATTCTTGCGGTTTTTTTTTTTGTACTGTTTTGTCAGTTCTTTTTGGTGACCTTGGTGACCAATTTCTTTGATTTATAAGTTTTGTTTTGTGTGTGTGTGTGCACGCGTGTGGGTGAGTGTGTGAAGTCGCTCATCGCGTTGGAGAGGGAAGGAGGTTTTTTTTGTATGATGGACCAGGGACAGTATGTGGCCTGTGGCTGGAGGGGAGTGCGCACACATAAGGGTCGTAGCCGGGTGGCGTTGGACCACTCCAGACTCTTTGGTCCTGCCTCCCCCCCTTCAGAAGCAGCAGTACCACCAGTGCCACCGCCACATCCACCAAGTCCGCCACCGCCACCAGTAGCAGCTGCAGGAGCTCCAGCAGCACCACCTCCACAGCAGCAGGTGGAGCCCCAGGTGCGTGACCATGGTGCTGGCACTACATCTGCCCCTCCTGTGCCTGGTCCCTCTGCAACTCCCCAGTTTGGCAGTTTTTCAACTGTGTTGGGGGGACAGCAGCCTTGTGGTGTGTCTGCTTTGGGGTGTGCAGGTGCACCGTGGCCCCTGGAGGACACATCTGGGGACTGGGGGCCAGCGCACACATATGCTGAACCACCACAAGGTGGAGTGGCAGGCTGCCACCGAATGGGCCAGGCATCCACCTGCTGGCCCTTCTGTGGCAGAGGGTGCTGCTGCTGTGTGTCACTACAGCAGGAGGAGGGCCACAGCAGCAACTGCTCCACCACTACCCCACCACTGCCACCAGCACCACCCTCACCACCATCACTACCTGGTTTTCCCTCTGCACCAGTGAACCCCACAATGCCTGCAATGCAGGCAGACATAGCACTTTTGTGGGCTGCGGTGGAGGAAAATAAGGAGAGGGTGGGTGCTGTCCAGCAGCAGGTGGAGCAGATCGAGCAACACCAGCTGCAGATTTTGTTGATGCTCCATCTGCTGCTGGAACATCAAGGGATCCCCCATTAGCTTTTTTTTTCAGCACACCTCCCCTTCCCGCTGTAGTGTTTTGTCTTTTGTTTATGTTTAATAACAGACAGAGGGAAGACCACAGTATTAGTTTAAAGGGAAGCAGTCAGCAACAGGAGGTCCCACCCTCTGCAAGACTTACCCTCCGGTTAAGCTTTTTAAGTATGTTGTGGCATTTTTCTCACACCACAACATACTTTATTTTAATAAAGAAAAGTCAGCGACCCGGAAGTATGGTGGACACTATGGGGGCTTCATTATGTGTAAAGGTGCAACGGTGATGCACTATGCACTTCATTACAAAAGTACTGAAGCGCATGGTAAGGTTCTGCCGCACCTTTCCTTTACACATAATGGAGCCCCCATAGCATCCGGTCTGCCATACTTCCAGGTTGCTGACTTTTCTTTATTAAAATAAAGTATGTTGCGGTGCGAGAAAAATGCTGCAACATACTTAATAGGCTTAACCGGAGGGTAAGCCTTGCAGGGGGCAGGAGTGCCTGTTGCTGACTGCTTCCCTTTAAATATATACATACACATACAGTCATACATGCTCCTTATTGCCCTGTTAATATAATCCAGTGCCTCAGTAATGTTTACTTTCTGTTGTGGAGTGGTTGTGGAAAAGCTGGTGTGAGCAGTGTAAGTGTGATGTGCTAAATTGCATGTGTGCAGTCAGTGTTGTTTCCTGTGTGTGTGTGTGTGTGTGTGTGTGTGAGACATCAGACATTGTGCAGCTTCTTGCAAACATATATTGCTGACTTGTTGCAGTGTTTATGGTATAAAGAATAGTGATAAGAATAACTTATATTTTATTGCCACCATCGTCATCAGTGGACTAAGTGATATGATATTTTTTCAGAGGTGTCTGGCCAGAGTGTACCTTAGTCACATACTGCACACATGACTTTTAGGAGAGCATGTATTTTTTGTGCTATGATCTCCGCAAAGTCATGTGTGTACTGTGAATGACTGAGGTGCACAGTGACCCGATACCTCTGAAAAAATATCATATCACTTACTTTGCTGGTGCTGATGGTACAAATAAAATATACATCATATATTCTTTCTTATCTTTATTCTTGAGATACTGCAACAGGTCACACCTTATATATGTTTGCACGTAGCTGGACAATGTTTGCATACACAGGAAAGAACACTGATGGCAGACATGCAGTTTAGCACAACATACTTGCACTGCTCAGTCATGCTTTTTGCGAAACACTTCAAATCATGAGTCCCGACACAAAGTAAACATTACTGAGGCTCCAGAAATATTTCTGTTTTGAAATAGACATTAAAGCAGCAGTGCAACAATCTGGTGAAAATTTTGACCTACACTTTTTTATGCTATTTTACATTGCCACTTTACTTACCTCCTGACTTGTATGATACCATTCTTTCCAGTATTTGAGTCTTCTTTAGTACTTTTTTTCATGTCTGAAATAATAAAAGGAGCACTCCTTTTAATACAGTGCGGACCAGGTCTTCCTCAGTATTTTCCGCAGTTTTTCTCCATCAGTTGCTATATATTACTTCTGTTGTAAAATTAACAATTATGCAGCAGGCAGTGTTTTATGACCTCATAGAACAATATTTATTCAAAAACAGCTGCAAATAGTGATGAAAACCTGGTCAAAGCCATATTAAAAGGCGTGCTCCTTTTTTTTTCCAGACATGAGAAAAAGTAGTAAAGCAGACACAAATTGTGAAAAGAAGGGTATCATACAAGTCAGGAGGTAACTAGTGGCTGGCAATGTAAAATAGCATAAAAAAGTATAGGTCAAAATGTTCACCACATTGTTACACTGCTGCTTTAATTTATAATTTAAGTATGACATTATGTGCTCACAATCCCAACACACAAAATGCAACTGTCTTGTGTCCAGAAAATTCCCAAGTGCTGAGGAAGTGAAATGGGAGCGTTACACTGCATGCAAAGTCCCCCAGAATTTATTGTGCAGTCACTCATGCACACAGTGATCACACAGAGTCCCCAGAATGTTTCTGCATCCCCAAAATGCATCTGTCTTGTGTCCAGAAAATTTCCAAGTGTTGAGGAAGTGAAATGGGAGTATTACACCACATGCAAAGTCCCCCAGAATGTATTGTGCAGTCACTCATGCGCATAGTGGTCACACAGAGTCCTCAGAATTGTTCTGCTTCCACAAAATGCATCTGTCTTGTGTCCAGAAAATCCCCAAGTGCTGCAGAAGTGAAATGGGAGCGTTACACCACATGCAAAGTCCCCCAGAATGTATTGCACAGCCACTCATGCATGCAGTGGTCACACAGAGTCCCCAGAATGCATCTGTCTTGTCTCCAGAAAATTCCCAAGTGCTGAGGTAGTGAAATGGGAGCATTAAACCATATGCAAAGTCCACCAGAATTTATTCGCAGTCATCATGCGCACCGTGATCACACAGAGTCCCCAGAATTTTTCTGCATCCCCAAAATGCATCTGTCTTGTGTCCAGAAAGTTTGCATACTCTGTGATGATGATGCACTCATGATGCACAGTGTCTTGCCAAACCATGTGAAGGAGGGATAACATGACATGAATCCATTCAGTGTTCCGTCAGAAATTATGACCGTGAGAGAACTGTTGCTGGTCCAAAGTGGTCTGTGATTCCTGCAAATGCGATGCGATCACCTCAGCTGGATGGAAGGGTGCCCTTTGTGTGTAGATTAATAGTAGCCTTGGTGAGTTGATATATATATATATATATATATATATATATTAGAGTCAAAAAACTCCATTTAATGCATCAGTTACGGTTGTTCCACAGCAAAAAAAGCTAGGAAATTTAGGGTTAGGGTTGAAAGCCCCCTTGGACCCCAGCCCACCCCAACCAGCATAAGGGTGTGCGTTGGGGTCGTCAACTAACTCTCACCCCATCACATGTGTGAAAGAAGCTGAGGTATGGGAGAATGGGGTGAGAGTTGGACCGACGACCCCAATGCACATCCCGATGCCAGTTGGGGTGGGCTGAAGTCCAAGTGGTCTTCAACCCTAACCTCAAATTTTCTAACTTTTTTGTGTGAAAAACCTAACTGATGCATTAAACAGAATTTTTTGCCTCTAATTTCCCTTCTTTTTGAGAATGAGGATGATAAATAATGAAAGGAATGCAGTGGTGGCAGCGCGTGGCTCATCAGGCCCCGTGCTCCCGCCACGTGATGTCTTATTACACAGTAACAGGAACCGCAAAGCAAACACAAGTGGCAACAGTAATGCACATGACAAAGCAAACGTAAATGGCAAAGCAAATGTTAATAGAAACACAAGCGTAAAGTGACGCCGAACCAAACAGTTACGTAAACGGAGACATCAAACAGAAGTGCATACAGAACGCAACTGGTAACATACACATTCACGGTACCACAATTGTAAACGCAAATGGTAACAGTAACACCAACACTAACACCCAAGTAAACAGAAATACAAGTATGTACGAAAATGAAAACCGTAATGCACCCACTCACGGAACCACAGTTGTAAATTCAAATGGTTATGGTAACAGCAACAATAAAGCCAATAAAAACAGAAATGCAAGCACATACGAAAACACAAACTGCTAAACATAAGGTCATGGTACTGCAATAGTAAACATAAATGGTAACAGTAACAGCAACAGTAAAGACAACAGAAACAGAAATGCATCCGCATATGAAAACGCAAACCGTTACGCACACGGTGCTGTAGACGGGAACGGTGATTCGAATGGTAACAGAAGCGCAACTGGAAACGCTAGCTGTCACAGTAACAAAAGGGCACACCCTTCTTTTCCCCAAAAACTGCATTGAAAAAACTAATTGAAAACAAAGAATGTATGCATTATAATCGACTTCAGAGCAGAAAAGTACGACTTGGAATACTAAATTGCTTATATCTCAGGATCCGTATGATGTAGGAAAAAATTTAAATTTTGTATGAATTATTACGTTCCTGGCTAATTTTTTGCTTAGCTCCGTAGTTGGGGGGGCTAAGCAGTTTTTGGACAAAAAGCCTGTATCGCGCACCATTTCTGAGATACGGGCCCTGAAAGACGCGACGGACACCATAATGTTATCCTATGGGTCAAATCCTCAACTTCCGAGTGCTGTCACTTTGCCACCCTGTAATATTTTTTCTCCAAACCACCAAAAGTCACATTTGTAGGATGTTGGCTTTCTTCCCTTCAAATTTCAGCCCAAAAGACCAAACCATTATTTTCCAGCAGAGCGGCAAAGGATTCCTGTAATATGGCGGATGCCGTAATGTTATCCTATGGGGAAAAAGCGCCAACTTCGTAGTGCCGTAGCTTTGCTGCCCTGTAATATTTTTTGACCTATCCACTAAAGGGCACATTTGTGGGATGTTGCCTTTCTTCCCTCAAATTTCAAGTAAAAAGACCAAACCATTTCTGAGATATTCAATGTCAAAGATTGGCAAAATTTCCCTATCTATTCCATTATGAGAAATCTGGCCATCTTGTCCCTATTTTGCGATCAAAGATCACGATCGAAGAATCTCATGATCAAAGAATTTTCAGCCTTACAATCAAAGAATTTGCAGGCTCACGAACAAAGAATAAAAAATGTAATAATTCAAAAAATAGAAGCAATTGCAGTAAACCACCGCCATGGTTCAACAGAATGAAGCCCCCTGAGTAAAACCCATTCTCATTTGACTTCCTAGGACACCCCTGGGCTAAGAAAATTGAATTTTAAATTGGGCCAACTTGTCCCTCGCAATGCAAGATCGTGGTCAAAGAATCTCACAATCAAAGAATTTGCAGCCTCACGATCAAAGAATTTTCAAGCTCATGAACAAAGAATAAAAAATGTAATAAATCAAAAAATTGGAGGAATTGCAGTAAATCTTGTCCCTCGCTCGCGATGCAAGATCGTGGTCAAAGAATCTCACAATCAAAGAATTTGCAGCCTCACGATCAAAGAAATTGCAGCTCTCAATCAAAGAATAAAAAAAGGGTGTAACATGATTTATTCACCAATGGCATGGTTCGACAGAACGGACCCTCCTGAGCAAAACAAGCCCTCATTTGTGTCCCTAGCCCACCCCAAGCCAAGATATTAGTGTTTTAGGTCACGATGCAAGATCGCGATCAAAGAATCTCACGATTAAAGAATTTGCAGGCTCGCGATCAAAGATCATTAGCGAGCCGCGAATTAAGATTTTAAAAGCTTATAACTCCATTTTTTGACCGATTTGGATGGAACCAAAGCCATAGCTTGATAGATCAGGGTCCCCTGAGTAAAACCCATCGAAGTTTTACTTCAGAAGTGACCCCTTAGCTGAGATATTTGTGTTTGTGTGATTGGAAAACTGAAAACAAGATGGTGGACCTCGCGGTCAAATAATTTAGAAAATTCCTCGGGAAAAAAGATTCTTGAACCGCGAGGCTGCAAATTCTTTGATTGCCAGGTGAGACCAGATGGCCAGAACCCTCATTCTTTGATCGCAAGGTATACATATAAATTTTCCCATTGACTTATAATGGGAACTTAAAAGTGCCATAACTTTTGAATGCCTTAATATTTTTTCACCAAACAAAAAGTGGCATGTTCAGCCACCAAAGCTCTTTCAAACAAGCCATCTTGCAGAGCAGCACATCACACAATGGCTGTGCAGGACCACATTAAGAATGTCAAAAGGTGCCTTCACAAATGGATAATTTTGCATTTTTCAGCACTTTTGTACACAAAGATCAGCAGTCCGACACAAACGCAATTTGGCAAATCAAGAGATATAGGGCCAGATATTCAAAACTTTGCTGCGGGGCTAAATTAGCACTGACCGGCAGGCAAACTTAGCCCGAAGCACAAAACAAGCCATATTCAAAAGAAATAGCCTGGGGCAAACAGCTTCTGAATATAGCATAGGAATGAGGCCAGGCAAACTGGGTTGGGAGTGCAGGGCAAACTTAGCCTTGGAATAAGACAACTCTGAATATGGCAACCAGGAAGTGCAAACCACAACAGCAACACAGTGCACAGCGATGTGAAGGTAGGTACAGATGAACTATGTGGCTAATGTGTGTGCCAGCAAATGCATGGACCCAGTACAGCTGCAGGCAGCAGCAGATGTGAAAGTACAGTGTGCAAAACAGTAAAATATTCCCTGAACTGTTAGTGCAGTGCTAACATGTTTGCGTGGGTTTAGCGCAGGGCTAAACCGATAGCCCGGTGCAAACACGCTTTGCTCAGCGCTAAACTTTACCATATTCAAAAGTGACATGCAAATGAGCCTACTTAGGTAGTCTGTGGGCAAACATCCAGATTAGCATTTCATTATGCCCTGATTTGCGTGCAGTTTGCAGGCTAACTGTTTAGCCCTGCGCTAAACCCGTGCAAACGTGTTAGCGCTGCACAAACAGCTTGGGGACTATTATACAGTTTTGAACACTACTTCCACATGCACTGCTGCCTGCAGCTGTACTGGGACAACACAGCATAGGCACAGATGGTGGTGGTGCTGCATGCAACTGTCACATTGCAGGTCATGCTACTGTGCACAGCAGAAACTACAGTAGCAAGGGGGCCAGTAGTGTGTGGACACAGCAATGCCTACGGTGTGTAGGGCAGTGATGATGACTGCACTATACACAGTGAGAGGCCCAACCTGCAGGTGTTTACTGACAGTGGGCATTACTGTTATGCTGTTGTGTGACCCACAGATGCTGCACCTGTGGCATGGGATGCTCACAGTGGCATGTACATTTCTGGCTTTGTGTGCTGTGGCAGTTGTACAGCTGTGTGGTATGTGGCTGGGGGGGCACATATTATCTGAAAGGCACACTGGTGTTGGGGTATTCCCAATATTGGCCCATGTGCACTGCATGATGTGTCTCAGCCTTGTGGCCACACCTGGTCTGTAGCACAGCCTCGCCACTCATACATGCTCCCCTCAACATTCTCCATGCCCACAGTGCTGCATGTGTGTGCTGGCATCTGTTGGTGTCCACAGGAGTGTGGTCCACAGGTGTGTGCTGTATGGCCACACTGCCATGCTGTCCACTGGTGGCAGGGTCACCACTTACTGCCTGGCATGCCTGGGACTGGTGGCAGATGATGGCATCATTGTGATGTCATCAGTTAGCAGCAAGCTTCCTCTATGTTTGGCTTTATCTATGTGTCATATTTATTTGTTAGGGTTGCGCAAAACCCGCGCTAAACCCACGCAAACACCGCGCAAAGCCACAGTGTCATGCAAAGCTGATTGCCCAGGGTTAAGACAAGCTTTTCCTGAGCGGTAATGTGCACCACACTAGGGGCCAGATATTCAAAACTTTGCCCTGGGCAAAAACCATTTGCGCAGGTTTAGCAGGGGATTAGCGCGGGTTTGCTATATTCAAAAGGCCAAATAGCACTGCCAAACTGCAGTAGCGCTGGGCTAACCAGTAATGCATGCAAGGGGCAAAGGATGGGCGGGGTGTGCAGAGAGGATGCACAAGGGATATTCAAGGTTCAGCGCCAGCTAGGATACATAAGCGCAGCCCTTAGCTGGCGCTAGTTACCCCTATAAAAGGCGGGTCTCAAACACAGGGCAAACACAGAGGAGGAGGGAGCAGCACAGGAAGTAGGAATGTGTGCAGTCCCAGTAGCAGTGATCCTGCCATTGATGGCAGCTGTAGTGGAGGAGGAGGAGGAGGAGGGAGGAAGGGAGCAGGCACAACATGGGCCAGCAAGAGCTCAGGAGACGGTATGCTGCAAACAGGCTGTACCGGCCCAGGGTCTCCTTTGAGACCCTGCCTGATACCACATCGTTGGCGGTACCGGATGAACAGGGAATGTTGAGGCAGCTCTGTGAACTCCTGCAGAGCAGCTGCAGTCAAACACCAGACGCAGTCATGCCATGACAGTGGAGGAGAAGGTGACAGCAGCGATGTGCTTCCTTGCCACAGGGACGTTCCAACGACCAACGGGGGACACCATTGGGGTAACACAGTCTGCCACCTCACGCCTCCTGACCCAGTTCCTAGAGGCTCTCCTACCACATGCTTCGGAATTCATAGTATTCCCCAGCACAGCAGCAGAGCGCAGAGAAACAATGCAGCAGTTCCATCGAGTTGCGCACCTACCATCTGTACTGGGTGCCATTGACTGCACCCATGTCCCCATCCGCACCACCTGGAGATGGCAGTGATGTGTATGTGAACAGGAAGGGGTACCACTCCATCAACTGCCAGGTGGTGTGCGATGCGGTGGGGTGCATCAGCAATGTTTATGCACAGTACCCCGGCAGTGCCCACAACGCCTTCATCTGGCACCAGTCTCAGCTGTGTCAGGCCTTTGAGGAGGGCAGAATACCCAGTGGACAACTAGTCGGTGAGTTGTAGCACACAAGGCAAACACACAACAGCATGGATGGGGGCAGGCATTGCAGGCCAGGGAAGGGATGGGAGGGCCACAGACAGGTGCAGGACAGCAGCTGACAGACCGCAGTACAGCACTAACAAGTTATATGTTTTGACAGGAGACAGTGCCTATCCTCTGCGGCCTGGCTGCTCACACCAGTACTCCGACCGCCACAGTGGCTGAGGAGCTCTACAACAGGCACATGCCAGAACAAGAAACATTATAGAGAGGGTGTTTGGCATCCTGAAGATGCGATTTAGATGCCTTGACACATCAGGTGGTGCCCTCAATATACACCTCAGAAGGTATGCCGGATCTTCCTAGCCTGTTGTATGCTGCACAACATGGCAATGAACCGTGGGATACAGGCACCTGAACCTGAGGGACAGTCTGACAGTGAGCCAGAGCCAGTGGTCAGGGGATAGTGGAGCAACTGGAGAGGAGGGACCCCACATGGCACGAGGGCCATACAGCACCGGACAACATCATCAGGATACTGCAACAGACCAGAGGTAAGTACAGACTGCACAACAACCTGAAGAGTACAAGTGAGCAACAATTTTAATGTGCACAGACTAACATTACAGTGAAAACCAGAATCACAACAGCAAACAAACCCAGTGTAATACAAATAGTGTGTGCATGTGGTGTGACTCCATGATTGTGCAGCACATATGTGGTCGGGATACACACAAACGGTGTAATCATGGTGGGGAGGTGCAATGTGTACTGTGAGGGTAAGGGGGGCAACTGTGTTGGTGGGAGTGTGTGTGTGTGTGTGCATGCGTGTGCACACATCTGCCCATGCATGACGGGGAAGCACCTAGAGTACACCAGACAGCCTGTGGGCATCACCGGCGACGCAACCCACGCATGCGGCGTGCTCCCGTACCATGGGTTAGGGACCCTGGGGTGCTCTGTGCAGAGGACACAGCTGAAGTGGAAGGTGAGGCAGGCACGGTTGGCCTCCTGTGCCCCCGGGGGTTGGTGGAGGCAGATAGGGGGTATGGACGGCCACGGCGCCACTGGGTTGCAGGTGGAGTTTGTGATGGCTGTGATTGGAGTGTGCATGACACCACCAATTGCCACCACTGCAGCAGTCAACCCAGAGAAGCCACGGTCTATGGCACCCACCAGGCGGCCAAACCTGTCCTCTGCCTGCTGCTCAGCATGAGCAAAGCCCACTCTTATTGCCTCCCGTATCTGACCCAGCTCATGTCGCAGCTCATGCCGCATGGCATGCAGGTCCAGACAGGCCTCCTGCTGTGATGTGACAGCAGCCTGCAGGAGTGGCCGGGCACCATGGCCTTCATGGACCAGAGGCACAGGACCCACAGCAGCAGCAGCAGTGCCTGTGGCACTGCACAACTGCTACAGCCGGCTGCTGCGTGCAGTGGCAGTGGGCTGTGGCACCATATGGACTGGAACCTCAGCAGTTGTCAGACAATGCACGCTTGCTGTCCTGCAACACCACCCACACCACCCACCACCATGTGTTCAGCCACACTGCCGACACCTACAGAAGCACCCTGACCTGTTCCATGGCTCGTCAAGCCCCACCCCTACATCCCCTAGCACAGGAATGTCCAGCTGATGTGAATATGTAGAGACATCACTGTCATCTGCACTGGTGACAGTGACCAGCAGTACCTCTCCACCCCATCACTCTCAGTTGGGGCAACATCCAGGTGCCCACTGTCTCCTAACACCCTGGTGAGGTGTGCCCCTCCTCCCAAGGCAGTTGCATGCCCTGTCCCTGGGTATGCCCAACATGCATTGGGCCCATACGGCCCTGAGATACACAAAGTCCAGATGTTGTTGGCCGATCATCCTCAAACTCCTCCACAACCTCGGGAACCTGGCTAGACATCTGTGGATCATGCTGTGGTGGTGCAGGCCTGTCCGAGAGTGCTGAGGAGAGAATAGGGACAGGGTCAGTCATCCATCCATGGACACTGTGGCAAACCACCACCACTACCACCACCACCACACCATGCAGCCCTCAGGACAGGTACCCACCTCACACAAGCCTGTGACAACATGCACCCACCCACCCCACAGTGACCTTGACCATGCCAGCCATCATTTCTGCAGGATACTGTGCAGGACACCAAAAGCAGGACCATGCACCCTTGCCTGCACCACATACAGGGGTTGCACATGTGAATACAGACCTGGCCTTGGAAGTGCAAGGGATGTCTCGCAACCACCACCTGGCACACCTGCCACTGCCACCATCCACAATGTTGATGCCACCACCACCATGTGTGGCTCCTGCACACATTGCTGGTGTTCCTGTGGACCACCACCAGTTCTGGTCCTGTCTCTGTGGCGCTGTGCCACCTCCTCCCTTTGCCGCCGCAGGAGGTCATTTCAATGCTTCGGACTGCCTCAGTTGATCTCCCACGACCACCAACCGCATTCACCGCTGCAGTCACCTCCTCCCAAGCCTGCCGCACAGCAGCATCGGTGGCCGTGGTGTGTGCGCACACATATGTTCTCTCACCTTTACCTCATGTGCCAGGGTGTTTAGTTCATCTTGTGAGAATTTAGGTGCACGGATGCTCTCCGGTTGAGCCTGCACACCTATGGGATAATAAAGAGTGGACAGGTGTCAGTGGCTGCGTCGGTGCTGCACTGCATCACACAGTGGACAGCATGATATCACCCCCTCAGTGCTACAGTCCACATGGACATATCAGATGGCTGCATGTGCCTGTACATTGCACATGCCCACATTGCCACTGTCTGTCCTGTGTCTGGAGTGGTGTGCACACATGTGCCATGAACCTCCATGACTGTTTGTGGCATGGGAGCGCACATTGCTGGTACATTGTGTACGCCCGGGTGGGGGCAGAGGCCATCACTCCACACATGCAGGAAGACAAGACGGTGCACTGTCATGGTACAGCACCAGTGCACCTGGCGTGCAGACACAAATGTGCAAACATTGGTACATGACACATTGAACTGTAGGGGGTATGAGCACAATGCAGTGGACGTATGTTGTCCCACGGTGGTCATACATACCAGGAGTGTACACAGTCTCCAACCGTCCCCCCATTACATAATGTACACATCCCATCAAAATTGCACCCCCTTCCAAACAAGTTGTCAGATGATTCCTCTACACTCTAAAGAGATCATACATGCATGACACAGTCCACAGTGGCCAACACTAACCCAAATACCACAGATTAGATTGATAATTGGTTTGTGACAGGTGGTCAACCAAACTGGACACAACTGTGTACAATGAATATGCCTATCCACACCCTTGATACATACCTGGCTGTTGCTGCCCATCCCCCTGTTGCATGTCTCTCTCCATGTTGTTCACTGCTGTATTCCCGCCGCAGTTCCACAATACAACACTGGTGGTGCACTGCTTGCCCTTTTATAGCCCGGCCAGGCAATCCTGCCTGTTAGTCATGCAAATGAGCGCATAATAATATGCTAATCACACGTTTTGCCCCATGCATACACGAGTACCCTCATTTGCATACAGCCGTTGAATATGGCTCTGAATAGCCCGGCGCTAGCACAGCAGTGCTATTTGAGGAACAGCGCCGCGCTATGTGAGCATGCATGCTCATGTTACCCTTGTCATAGCGTGGTCTAGCGCTGCGCTAACCAGCTTCAGCGCGGCACTACACGCATGTGCGCAATATCGGACCAGGGTGATGGTAGGGGTCACGCATGCGCATTGCAAACACTTCCTGTTAGTGTGGCGCTATGGCATACGTCAGCGCAGTGCTGCATTTCAGTTGTAGTGTGTGTCAGGGTGTATGCACAGTTGTTGCACTGTTGTTCAGTTTATTTTCCCCCTTCCACAGCACAAATATGTCTGGGAGACCTAGGCAAAGGGCAGTGGTGGGCCGTGACAGGTGGTGGGATGAGGTTGAGACTGCCAACCTCGTGCAGTTAACAGAGGCGCCATCACCGCCTATTTGGACCTGTCTGGGAGGGTGACTTGCCCACGTCTGGTCTGGGCTTCAAGTGCCCGCAAACTAAGTGCCATCACAGGTATCCCACGTGATGGTGAAAAGTGCCGGCATCGTTATGCTGACCTCAGGCGCAGGCAGCGACCACTGCTTGAATGCTGCAGGGCCATGGTTCATGAGGGGACTGTGCCTGTGCCAGGTAAGGGATGACTGTAGCACAGCTGCTGGCATGGGTGGTGGGGCAGTGTGTTCGTGGTGTGCTTATGTGCTTATGTGTTGCTGAGCTACACATGTTGCTCATGGAGTCCATGAAGCCATGTGTGTACTGTGTGGAACAGGGGTAGACAGTGTGCACAGACCCCTGTTATGCTTGGCATGGCTTTGGTGGTGCACTGCACCCGTCTGCCACTGCGTGTGTTGTGATGCACCACTGGGGTACAGGGTGGTCTTTAGCGTACCGTGGTGGCTGATATTGTACTGACAATGCTGTACCCTCTTCTCACTGCAGAGCGCCGACAACAAACCACAGGCAGGAGAGACATGCCACAAGCCAGACAGGGCCATCATCCGACAGGCGCGGGTGCCTCCACTGGCACGCGTGCAGCAGAGAATGCAGACGGTGAAAGTGGTGTTGTGCGTGAGTACTGTGCAATGTTATGCTTTTCCACTATGAGTCTGGCTTTACAGGGCAGGCAGTTGAGCAGGTGTCTATGTAGCATCGCACTGTACACATTAGTGTACACTTTGGTGTACTGCATGTCTGTCAACTGTTCCTAGGTACACCAGACATTTTGGGTCACTGTAGGCCACTGGGGTGTGGCCCTGTTTGAAATGCTGTTGTGTAGGACAGAGGGTCAGACTGGGGTGCAGAGGGCCCACCTGGACAGATGATGCAAGGGCCCACCTGGAACATCAATAGAGGAGGGCCCAGGTTGACACACTTATATCAATATTCCACTTCATTCTGATACACTAGTTCTGTGTTTGCATCTCACATTTATAAACAGTGTCCCAGATACCCTATTTAATAAGGGAACACGATACTACATGCAAAAGTTTTCAGAGTTCAGAAGGTAACCACTTACTCAACTGAGGGGGCCCACCTGGAATGTACAACCTCATTAGAGTGGGGAATTATCTGACAGACATCATACCCTTTTGGAAGGGGTTTACCATTTGGGGTTGCTGAGTACAGCATTTATGAGGGGTGATGCTGTTTGGGATTGTATGTAGAACATGTGAATGTCTGGCTACACCCCTGCCTGTGGGCTCATGCTCTGATGTGGGGCCATTGTCTCTAAGAAAGTGCTGTCCCTCTGTCCCTGTAGTGCACACTGTTTGTGCACATGTTATGCTGGTGTGCTGCAGGAGTTGTTCTGTGGTAGCATGGTGTGCTGGTTGTCAGCCCCTATGGCAGATGCTGCTCCACAGGTGTGTGTGTGTGCCTCGCCATGCCTTGACCACCAGGGTGACACTGTCCTGTGCATGCCTTTGGCCCACCTGCAGTGCCACTGGTGGACCAGGCCCAGTGTCTGTGTTTCACATGTGTGTGTCTTCTTGCATGGGTGGTGTCATGCACTGTGCCATTCTGTACACCACTGTGGGCCCTCACCTTCTGTTGCAGCAAGTGGTGTGGCTGGGCATTGGCACTTCCCTGGTTGTGTACTGCTTGGTTACCTGTCCTGCAGTCCCTACTGTTCTGATGCCAGTGTCATTGTTCTCTGTGGTCATTGTCGAGTCTTTATCTGTGTCACTTGCCACTGTTGCACACTTATGTCAGTCACCCACCCACCTGTTCAGGGTTTCCTGTCATCATTTGTACAGCTGCTGTATTATGGCATCGTGGGTGGCAGTTTGGCTGGGTGTCAACAGTTCTTGTGGAGGGCAGCAGTGAGAGTGGGCCACTGTTGGGGGTGTACATGACAGGCATGTGTGGTTACACACGTGGTTGGGGCTGTGGCAATTTCTCCAGTTGGTGTCATCTGTATTTTGTATCATAGCTGTGTGACCGTGGGCAGCATGTCCCACCATGTGTCATCCCATGTGCATATCAGTCAGTGTCCACTTGTCGCTCACATCTCTGAGGTGGCTGTCTGTTTGCACTGTTACAGTCTGCACGCCACTGTGCTGGCTGGCCTCCACGTTGTTGGGTTTCTCAGCATACTTCCATGCATATCGATGTACACTGGGGTGTTGCATGCTGCCTGTTACATACTGCCTTGTCCTGCAGGCACATGTTAGTGTGTGTTGTGGTTTGTTACATACTAGCACATGGGCATGGTTGTTGGGGCATGCTGTCCACCGTGTGGTGGTACATGGCGCCTTTGTGTCATTATCATGCCCTGATGTGGTTCCCCTTTCTCCTGTAGGTCCACGTAGGTCATCACTGTGGGCCAGCCGTCCAGAGGAGGGTGAGGGAACGGAGGAGCTTCTGCGGAGGATAGTACACCAGCAGTGCACCCTGATTGAACAGCAGGCTGTACTCATATCTGAGACGAGACGGTTGCAGCTGTCTTAGAGGAACGCCTGCCGGCACCTGCCCGCACCTAACCCTGCATTCTGTGTACCTTATCCTGCTTCCTGTCCCTGGCCCAGTGTCCCTAGCCCTGTTCCTGCCATCCTGTTCCCCATCATTGCTTTGCATTTCCACATCCGCTCACAACCACATTCTTACCCATTGTTCTGTTGCTTTATTTACCATTTGACTGTTTGCACTGTTACTGTTGTTTTCCCATTGTTTTCAATCCCTTTGTTACGCCTGCCCTTTCCCCTTCCATTAGTTTTTCTTGCACCCATTTGTACAGAGAAGTGTTCTGCTATGTTTTTATTTTTTCTGTATATATGTTCATGTTGCCTTTGCACTTTGTATTTTCACAGTTTACATTATACTTTTTGAAGTTGACATTCCTGTGTCCTGTGTCTTTTTGGATGGACTTGGGATTTGACAGTGTTCTGTGGCATTCTGATTTCACTTGTGGTTGTAGGTTATTCCATTCCTTTCACTGGTACTGTAGTTGTGTCTGGCTGGGCTCTTCTGCTTTCCTGTGTTCCTGGACAGCTGCTTACACCTCTGTGACACTTTTGTTTTTGTGGGTGTTTGCACTGCCCTCTGTCTGATTGCTATATTCAGTGCTGTCTTCTGCTATATTTAGTCTGTCTTAATCCTGGGCAATGTTTGCCCTGCACTCCTGGGCCTGTTTGCCTGGCTTCCTTGGCTTGCTATATTCAGCTGGTTTGCACGGGCTATTCATTTGAATATAGCTATGTTTTGCTCTGGGCTGGTTGCCCGCTGGGCAGTGCTAATTTAGCCCAGGCAAAGTTTTGAATATCTGGCCCCAAGTGTCATGTAAGTCATGCAAAACTACTTAGCCCAGCAGCCTAGTTAAGCTGAATATAGCATTGCACCTGTATTCATGTCAGTTTGCCCCTTGCATACATTATAATTTTGCCCGGCGCTAATGCAGTTTGCCCGTGCTATTTGGCCTTTTGAATATAGCAGACCCACGCTAATCCAGCGCTAAACCTGCGCAAACGGTTTTTGGCCGGCACAAAGTTTTGAATATCTGGCCCATAGTGTGCTCCAATGCGTGTACCAAATTTCAGGCAAATCCATTGAATGGGTCCAAAGTTATTAATGTCCAAACTTTTGACTTTAGTATGTAAGTGGCCACTCCACTATACTATACTATACTAAATATATATATATATAATATATATGCATTTTCTAGGTGGGGGTTGACATATATAGACATGTACTTATTGTATTGTTTTGTATCAAAGGTTACACATGCTGTTGGTGTGCACATTCCAGTGCTTGATGATCATTTTTGGTATTGAAATTGGAAATGGAATACTCTCAAGCCAATGAACGTAAGTAATTTATTTTGGGGGGGGCATATTTGCAAGTCGGTCTCATTAATGATTTATTTGGTTACTTCTTCACAGATTTGATCTGCATCCTTCTCCAGTCTGGTAATGATGGTCGTGGTCATCGATTAAAATGACTTCCACATGTTGCATGTTTGCCCCAGCCCAGAGGGGGCCTGATGTTGAAGAAGTTCTTTGGATAAGGCAACTATGACACAACAAAGGATCTGGAAGTTTCCTATAAAAAAGAAATGAAGGACTTATTACAACTTGATTGCAGCAGTAAGACATTATGTTTAAGCTGTGGCTGTTCCACCGGTATCTGGATTAACACAGATAGCAAGTTGTCCCACTGCAATCATCAGATCACAACTTAATTTAGTACCAGACTGTGTAACAAATACACTGTGTCAGTGTCCCTGCATCTCAACTTAAGTTACATTTCAAAACCACATCTTGTTAAGTAACACAACCTGGGTCCAACTTTTTCAACACTGTCATAGCTGCACAGCTGCAAATTTGGAATACAGTGCATGATATGTTGCAGAAATATGGGAGGGTAAGAAGGCAAGGATTAGTCTACCAAAGCTAAAGAAACACTGGCAACAGGGTGGCATGGGCTTACCTGATTTTAAACAGTATCGGCTAGCCTTCTTATTCAGACAGGCATGTTACTGGTTCAAACCAGTCAATGTTAGCCCCAGGTGGGTGCAATATAAACAGTCCTGTGTCTACCCCCACTTGCTTTATCATGTTGCCATGGGTATTTACCCAAAGTCCACTAATTCTCACCCTTTTCTACATTCTTCAGCCAGTCCCATACGGCATTTTACCAATTTACTTTTTAACCCCTTCGTTATGCTGAAATACACACCTTTATGGAGAAACCCAAAAATCAAATTTGGTAATAAAACATTAATTAATGATACATGGGAAAGAAAGGTATTTTACTATTAAAGGATATTATTGACCCTTACACGGTATCCTTAGATCCTTTGCTGATTTAAAGGGGGAATATGGTTTATCATATACACAATTTCACTCATACCTTCAAGTCCGAAATGCAATAAAGGATATTTTGGATGTCAATTTGGCCATCCCTATTTCTAATGACTTTGAGGGTCTACTTGCATTAGCCAGCAGCAAAGGAGGAGCTGGCAAGCTGTATAAACTTTCTAATAAAGGAGGGTTAGACCTCACAGAGTCCTCTAAACATAGATGGGAAAAAAGCTTAGGCCATTTAATTTCTCCCCTTTCTTGGGAATTAGTCTGGCACAATGCATACAAATCCAGCATGGACTTTCAGGGACACTAATCCAATTTAAATTAATTCATAACTGGTATTATACGCCAGAGAAAATGTTTAGACTAGGTATTTCTTCAGATAGCAATTGCTGGAGGTGTAGCGCTCAAGATGCCAATTTACTACACATGATGTGGTATTGTCCAACTCTAAGACAGGCCTGGCTTGTTATTTGGGATGCTTGTCAGCAGATCCTCACGACAGAACTTCCCTTCGATCCAGGAATATTTATACTGGGAGATTACACTTTGCCACTAACCTTGTCTCTGAGGGGAAAACAATGGATCTCTATAGCCTCTATATGCTTTAAAAGATTGATACTTAGTCACTGGAAAGATAAATGTCCCCCTACGTTAGAGGAATGGGTTAGGGCTCTAGCTAAAGTAGCTGTCAATGAATATGTTAGTCATTGTAATGCTAAAACTATTGATAAATATAATGTAATTTGGGGTCCCTTTTTTTCTTGGCTAGATTATCCTTAGAGGTATATTAACTGCTAACTGTTTTCATTAGACATTGCCTGATTAGTCCATAAGTATCTTTTATAAGCTGTGTCTGCCTGTTGGGCACTTGTGATTATCTTAGTTGTGTTATCTTAGTTTGCTTATAGTGGCTTATGTTGAAAACTGTTATATATTTATGCATCTATGTATTTATGTATTTATTTCCCCCTCGATCTCATTTTTGAGGGCAGATGTATTTCTGTGGATCCTTCTCTTTGTACATGATTGATTTATATAGTATTATAGGTTTGATGTACTTTATTCCCTTCGTTGAGATGTCTATGTTGTATTTATTGTGAAAATATAATAAAGATTGTTTGAAAAAAAAAAATATGTTGCAGAAATATTTTTTGTAATGTACACGTCATCTAGTTTATGAATCCTCAGTCGGATTTGTTGCACTCTTATGAAAAAAAAAGGAAGAGATGAAATAAAATTGATATACTTCCCAGTATGGATTGAAAATGGATATTCCATAGGTTCCTGTAGACAGTACTGCTGCGGTACCATTGATAAAGACCTTCAGCAAAGGAGAGTCGTTTGTTGTTAACCTGTAAAAAAACAAAATAAGCTGACCATATGTGTCTGACCATTGCAGCTCAGAAAAGCAACAGAAAACAAAGCACACAGCTAAATGTAGTTGAATAGCATAAAAACATTAGTACACATACTCACTTTATAGTTTTAATAGTAAGAAGCCTTGTTCCCGTGGCTGATGGATGTAGTCTCCTGTTCAACTCCCTCTGTCTTGGTATGGTCAATGTAATGGAAAAACACTGTCACAATGACACTGGTGGTGGGTGCTGGTGGTCATAGCTGCAGCACATGATGACATTTCCTCTCACATCTTCCTGCATCTGGTGGTGGTGGTGGCAGTGGAGAACAGTGGTCTTACGGTGGTGGTAGTCAGGGGGAACACACGATCACATTCCCTATGGTGGCAGTGGAGAACAGCGGTCTTATGGTGGTGGTAGTCAGGGGGAACACACGATCACATTCCCTATGGTGGCAGCGGAGAACAGCAGTCTTATGGTGGTGGTAGTTCGGGGGCCAGGATATACTGTTCTCAGTGTTATAATAATAGTAATAATAATAATATCTTTATTTAAATTAAGCTCCTTTCAAAATATCAAGGCGCTGTACAGTAAGATTAAAACAACAATAATAAAATCAGCAAACACAGTAATAAAATAATCTGCCAGGGTCTCTTCAATCCATTCCACTAAAGGCCCGATGCCTTAAAAAAGTTTTCAGCACCTGTTTGAATCCCCCCACAGTCGCGCACTCCTGCAGCTGACGGGGTTGAGAATTCCAGAGGGTAGGGGCCACATACATTAATGCACGGGCCCCAGAGGATTTTAAAGACACCCTCAGAATCTCCAGCAACCCCTCATCAGCCAAACAGAGGTGTCACTTAGGGCGGTAAGGTACAAGAAGCTCTTTCAAGTAGTCAGGGCCAAGTCCACGTAGGGCTTTATAAGTCAGTAATCCGACTTTAAAGGTGATCTGCCACCGAATCAGCAGCCAATGCAGATCGCGCAGCACAGGGGTGATATGAGAGGATCGCAAAGTCCCTGTCAATAATTGCGCTGCAGTGTTCTGCACTATCTGCAGGTGGTGGATGTCAACCCCAGGTAGCCCTAAGTACAGGGAGTTGCAATAATCAAGACATGAGGTCACAAAGGCGTGGACCAATGTAGACAGATCCCTGGACGGAACAAGGTGCTTGATCCTGGCAATGTTTCTAAGATGGTAAAAGGAAGACTTGATGACTACCAACACTTGAGATTGTAGAGTCAGCCCGTCATCAAGCACCACCCCCAGGTCTCGCACCCATTCAGAGGTAAGCATCTGGGAGCTGCTTTGGAAGCGAAAGTTCTTTAAATCTGATGGACTGCATCTGACTAAGGAGGGAGTCAGTGCATTGGGGCTGAAGTTTGATGTCTTTGCAAAATATTTAAACTAGCAAATGGGGAGAGGGGTGCAGCACCCGATACGTCAAAAGGAAAGAAGAACACCCCCCTCAGCCAGTGATCAAACAGGAGTTCAGCATGTTTGTAGTTCATTTGCATCACCAGGAAAGGAAAAAGGTCCGGCTTCCCATATGATGCACAGGGGAAACACCAGACCTCGCCCAACAACCAACACAACAAAATCTGGCCAGCAGAAAATCACGTACACAAATGCTTGCAGTCTGGGAAACAAGATCCCAGACTTGGAGGCAATAATGACAGAAGCTAAACTGGACGTAGTAGCCATTAGCGAGACATGGTTCACCAGTAAGCACACTTGGGAGACTTCGGTACCCGGCTATGTACTGTTCAGAAGAGACATAGGTGCAAAAAGGGGGAGGGGGTGGAGCAGCCCTTTATGTCAATGAAAATATCAAAGCTACAGAAATTTAGAATACACATAAGGAGCCAGAAGAACTATGGGTCATCCTGGAAACAGGAAATGGGACAGCCATATGAACTGGGGTTGTCTACAGGCCTCCAGACCAGGGTGAGGACATAGACATATTACTGTTAGAAGATATACAAAACATGACAGCTAAGGGGGAGGTTCTGATAATGGGAGACTTTAACATCCCAGATACAGATTGGTCAATACCAGCAGGAACATCTGCCAGGACTAGACACATAGTGGATTCCCTGCAGCGGGAGGACCTCAAACAACTGGTACAACAACCCACAAGAGACAGGGCTATCTTAGATCTAGTACTGACTAACAAGGAAAGGATCACAGATCTCCAGGTAGAAGGTCACCTGGGGGCCAGTGACCATCACATGGTATGGTTCAATTTGGCCACTAGAACTAAATCATCCCATTCCAAGGCAAAAATACGGGACTTCAGAGGAGCTGACTTTGATAAGATGGCCAACAGAGTTAAGCTAGCCCTGGCAAGAAGAAATACAGGTGAGGGGGTACAGGCAAAGTGGTCAAGTATTAAGGATGCAACACTTGATGCAACATCCCATTATGTTAGAGAGAAAAGGAAGTGCAAAAGAAGAAGGAAACCACTTTGGTTCTCAAAAACAGTAGCAGAAAAGGTCAGCGCCAAAAGGATGGCCTTCAGGAAATATAAGGGAACGCAGCGGGATGAAGATAGAGAGGCATACCAAACTTCCCTAAGGGAGGCAGTGATTTGGTAAGGCAGGCAAAGGCCCAAACTGAGGAAACACTAGCACAGACAGTAAAAGAAGGTGACAAGACTTTCTATAGATACATTAGTGAAAGGAGAAAGTCCAGAGGGGGTGTTGCTGAGATCAAAGGGGATAAGGGTGTGTGTGAGGAGGAGGACCATGTAAAAGCATCTATCCTATTTAGATACTTCTGCTCAGTATTTACTGAGGAGAAGGTAGGGCAGGGCCCACAGCTCAGCACCATGGACATGGGGGGACGGAGGTGTGCATTAGTTCCTTCACAAAAGAAAGGGTCCTACAAGAGCTCGATAAGCTCAGGGTGGACAAGGCAATGGGACCTGATGGCATACATCCAAGGGTACTAAGGGAGCTAAGGGTGGAACTAGCAGAGCCATTATCAGAACTGTTTAGTGAGTCTCTGAGCACAGGACATGTCCCAGAAGACTGGAGAAGGGCTCATGTGATCCTGCTCCACAAGAGTGGTTGCAGGGAGGAGGCAGGGAACTACAGACCAGTCAGTCTTACCTCAGTAATGGGCAAGATTATGGAGTCACTCCTTAAGGAAAGGATAGTGCAACACCTGGAATCCATAGGAGCACAGGATCCAAGACAGCATGAGTTTACAACAGGAAGATCCTGTCAAACTAATCTCATAGATTTATTTGGGTAACCAGAGTGGTGGACCAAGTAGGAGCAGTTGATGTCACCTGCCTTGACTTCAGCAAAGCTTTCAATACTGTTCTATATAGAAGATTGATTAGTAAGCTGGGTAGACTCGGGGTGGATCAGAAGTTGGTCAACTGGGTGGCAAACTGGTTGATGGGCAGAAAACAGAGAGTGGTGGTTAATGGTATACAGTCAGAAGAGATGCAAGTCACAAATGGGGTACCTCAAGGATCAGTCCCGGGGGCCAGTCCTTTCCAATATCTTCATCAGTGACATTGCAGATGGAGTGGAGGGTAAGGTTTGTCTGTTTGCAGATGACACCAAGATCTGCAATAGAATAGATGATCCAGATGGGGTGGGCAGAATGAGAAGAGATCTGAATAAACTGGCAAAATGGTCGGAAGAGTGGCAACTGGGGTTTAGCGCAAAGAAGTGCAAGATCATGCACATAGGGAAGAGAAACTCTGAAGCCACCTATAGGTTGGGAGGGGAGTTGCTGGCAGTCACAAGGGAAGAAAAAGACTTGGGCATCATCATCACTGATGACCTGAAATCATACAAGCAGACCACTAAAGCAGTAGGTAAGGTTAGGGGGATGTTGGGGTGTATTAGTAGGGGTATCACAAGTCGTAAGAGGGAGGTAATGATCCCTTTTTACAAGACACTGGTTAGGCCCCATCTGGAGTACTACATGCAGTACTAGAGGTCACACCTTCACAAGGACATTAACCAAACTGAGGCAGTCCAGAGAAGGGCAACCAAAATGGTGCAGGGACTGCATCAGAAAACATATGAGGACAAATTAATGGAGCTCAATATGTATACCTTAGATCAAAGGAGGGAGAGAGGTGATATGATTAAAACATTCAAACACCTTAAGGGCATTAATAAGGTGAAAGAGTCTAACATGTTTCAATATAAGAAAAATAGCAGGACAAGAGAACACAGCATGAGATTAGAGGGAGGCTGATTAAGGGGTA
The DNA here is from genome assembly GCA_016271365.2 of Neoceratodus forsteri. Classification (NCBI taxonomy): domain Eukaryota; kingdom Metazoa; phylum Chordata; order Ceratodontiformes; family Ceratodontidae; genus Neoceratodus; species Neoceratodus forsteri. The sequence goes on from JADMNL010000024.1 coordinate 451,727,976, forward strand.
ATGTGAGGAAGTTCTTTTTCACAGAAAGGGTGGTAGATGCATGGAATGGCCTACCTCAGGAAGTGGTGGATATGAATACAGTGCAGGGCTTCAAAGAGGCATGGGATAGGCATAAGGGAGCAATACAGATGAGTATGAATAGATAGGCTATTGACAGAGCAAATGCTGATGGCACATTCATAATGTAGAAAAAGAAATGGGCAGACTGGATGTGTCTTGTGGTCCTTATCTGCTGTCAACTTCTATGTTTCTGTTTTTCTATGAGCCTCCCCTGGCAAAGTCCAGAGGGCTGACCAGCCTTCATCTCCTCTATCCAGCGACCCGAATCCACAACCAACACCTTGATCTTTCCTGCATTCAACTTTAGCCAGCTCGAATTCATCCAGTCCTGGATTTCAGAAAGGTAGTTGTTAAATATCGAGACAGCACTATCCTGGTCAGGTGCGAAAGTCAGGTAGAGCTGGGTATCATCAGCATAACAGTGAAACCTCAGCCCATACCATCATACAATGTCTTTGAGGGGCAACATATACACGGCAAACAACATGGGGGAGAGCACTGAGCCCTGAGGAACCTCACATGACAGAGAGAGTGGGTAGGAGGAATAAATCCCAGACACCACTCTCTGAGTTCTGCCAGTGAGGAAGGATGTAAACTACCTGAGGACTGTACTTGTCAGGCCACAGATGGATCTCAAGCACCCAAGCAGCACCCCATGGTCCACAGTGTTAAAGGCTGAAAAGAGATCAAGGAGCACCAAGATAGAATGGCTTCTCCGATCTCTCACCATCAGGAGATCATTGAGCACCCGAACCAGCGCAGTCTCAGTACTCTACCTCTTTTTAAAACTGGACTGGAGAGGTTTGTAAATGTTATGGATGGTCAAGTGGTTATCCAACTGTACCGCCACTACTTTCTCAATAACCTTCCCTATAAAGGGGAGGTTTGAGATTGGTCTGTAGTTGGCCAGAGAGTCCGGGTCCAAACAAACCTTCTTCAGGAGGGGTGTTACCACCGCCTGCTTCAGGGAGCTTGGAAACTCACCTGAGTCAAGGGAGCTCGGACTATCTGTACCACGACCGGGCCTATAATATCACAGCAACCCAGAATCAGGGAAGTTGGGCCCAGGTCCAAACTACAGCATGTAGTGCGCATATTCTGGACAATCCGCATGATGCCCACGAGCTCCGGACAGCCAAATGTACTCCAGGAAGCACGAGGTGAGGTGACTGGGCACTGATCAACAGCATCCCCCACAGAGCGAGTCAAGAGGATCTCCAACCTAATGTCAGCCACCTTATTCATAAAAAATCGAGCAAGCTCATTACACTCCACTTGTGAAAAAGCTCTTCAGAGCTGCAGGCAGGCTGGGTTGCACAGCCTGTCCACCGTTCGGAAGAGTTGAGACAGTCAGTTCTGAGTGGCAGCAATCTCCCCGGACAGGAATTCTGCCTTCTTATGGGAGATTGCTGATTGGTAGGCCTGGTAATGCTCTACCAATCTAAGGTGGTCATCCTCCAAGGTGTATTTCCACCAGAGCTGCTCTAACCTTCATCCTAGTCACTGCAACTCCCTCAAGGTCCCGTCAAACCACAGGGCCCAAGGGCGAAGGGGGAGAGGATGAACACGGACTGGAGCAATCGAGTCCAGAGCTGCGGAGATGACCTTATAGGCCACCACCAAAGTCTCTGGACTCGAGCTTGCCACTGGAAACTCCGAGAAGTCAATCACCACCACTAGGCCTTCAGGGCTCACATCCCGTAAAGGGCGGCAACTGACCATCTCCACAGGGGCAGGCCTACAGAGGAGAGTGCAATAGTTGAACCTCACGGTGTAGTGATCGGACCAACTGACAGGTTCCACCCCCCAAATTGGAGGCTTCAATCCCCAGGAGGAAAACCAAATCAAGAGAGTGACCATATTTATGGGCAGCAGAGGTAACAATTTGTGTAAGGCCCAGCAATGTCATCAGCTGGAGGAAATGCTGTCCAAATTGCGAGAGTTCGTCGTTGACTCAGGCATTAAAGTCACCCAGAATCATCAGTCTGGGTGACTCAAATGCCATGTCGACCACGAAATCCACAACTTCTTGTAGGAATAGCTTCTCATTCCCGGGTGGTTGGTAGATGAGAGTTATCCTACAACCTACACCTGTTACCACGATACACACAAAAGATTTGGTCTCCTCAACTGGTACGCTCGTGACGTGACATATGGAATTTGAGTCAGTATGAATGGGACAGTGATTTAACTTTATGAAAAAGAGAACATGTATCATACAAGATACGTGACAGCCTTTTAACCACTTAAGTTAAAACCAGGGCCCCGATTTTTCTGCGGAACATCGGAGCAAAGTTCTGTGGCAGGGTTCTCATTTGCCATAGAACTTCTGCAGCACTCAACACCAATTTCTGCAGCAATTCTGACACATTTTACCATAATTTTTTCCTTTTTTGTTTTTTTGCCATATCTGACACAATGCACGCCTGTATCACAGTCATTTTATGGGTGTTTGTCACCAAATTTTCAACATAGCCATTTCAAGACCTCTGCTCATGAACAGTATCACTGTGATTTTATTAATCTGTCCGAACATTGATTTACGCAATCGACTCGTGCCATTCTCAGCCACAAGGGTGGAAACACATTTTGGGTGAGATGTGAAAATGACAGCTGTACTACTCATAAGACAGTGTGGTGAAATGGCAATGTTAAACTCTGGATGAAAATATTGAAATTTTGTGAACTTACGAGGCCTGCGTGGAACTGCATAGCGCAGCACGTTAAACAGTCATTTTTGGAATTTTGGCACCAAATTTTCAACATGGGGTTTAGGCCCTTCTCATGAATGATGTCACTGTCATGGCAGTATTCAGTCCCGAAGGTGATTTCACGCAGTCACTGCGCAGTCACTGCGTGAAATCACCCTTCGAGCCTGAATAACGTCATGACAGTGACATCATTCATGAGAAGGGGTCCCAAAAACTCCATGTTGAAAATTTGGTGCAAAAATTCCCAAAAATACCTGAGATATGCAATAAAATTGAACCCCTCCTATCTAGCCCATTATACAGCTTACCGGCATTTCCTCAGTTCGCGGTCGCCTTTGAAGAGTGCAGACGTGTTCCCGGTCCACCGAAGATCGTCGCGCCAGAGTCTGGAGGTAAGTATGGGGTGGAGGGGTGTGGGGAGGCTGGGTGCGCAGTGGGTTGGTGCGGGATGTGGGAGGGGGGCTCGGGAGACGCGCCGTGGGACAGTTTTTGTTTTACAGGGAAAAAAAAGACGTTGCGGGACCGCTTGCCACGCTGGGATGGGCTCCCAGCATGGCACAATGACTTTGGGGGGAAGCGTTCAGCCGACGGGGGATTGGGCACCTCTGTCGGCAAAAAAAAAAATATGGGCACATTTGCCACGCTGGGGTGGGCTCCCAGCGTGGCATATAATCATTTGGAGGGGGGGACAGTGAAGCCGGCGGGGGATTGGGCACCCCCGTCGGCAAATGAAGCGGACGCTTGTTCCGGCTGGCGGCCCGATCCGCTGGTGATGGCAAATTCCGTGATATTTCACAGTTTACGCATCCGCTGGAATCGTGGAAAACTGGGCCCTGGTTAAAACCAGCCAACATTAACCTCATCATCATTCATCATCATCCTCAGAAAGAAAGCTGCCCTCGCAGTCTTCTATGTCTGAATTCTGATCACGGGGAAATTCTTTCTCCACTGTGTTATCATCTACGTCAGTGGTAGGCCACTTCATGCTGTCACTGCCACCAGGATGGTCCCTTTCTTCAACATCAGCAAAACCATGAGTATGCCGGGGTACGAATACTGAGGTTGCAATCTGAGCTGGTATGTGCCTCTCATTCATTTTTATGAATACGAACATACGAAGAAGCCAGCAGAAGAAGGCCATTTGGTCTATCAAGTCTGTTCGTATTGCAGGGTCCACAGCTTGAGCTAATGTCCCTGCCCTCCATCCCCACTCCTCCCATCCTCCCTTCACATGATTCTTACCTTCCCCCATGCCTATCCCAGCCTCTCTTAAAGCTGCCCACTGTCTTCAATGAGATGACTTCTTCCAGCGCTGCATTCCAAGTGTCTGCCACCCTCTCTGTGAAGAAGTGCCTCCTGACCTCCCTCCTAAACCTCCCACCCTCCAGCTTAAGACTGTGCCCCCTTGTGATACTGACATTTGCAGGAGAGAGAGATTTGTATGACAGTTCTGAGCTATTGCACCTGCTGAGCTGAATACCCTCTCGACACTCACACTGAAGGGTGGGCATGTCAGGTACTTCAGTGCCAGAGCAGTCAGCTCTGGCCAGTCACTGATCTTTCCACTCCAGTATAAAAGGGGATCATCAGTGATTGACAGATGCCTGTTTTCAGACACATATGACTCAACCATTCGCTGTGCTGTTCTAAGTCCAGTGGTTGATGCATCATCCTGTTCTCTGAAATCATTTATGTCACAAATTCCCACTTGAGACAAAGCCTCCCAAAGTGGGTTAACACCAGCCGCTTTTGATGATAGACCACCTGGAACTGCAGTCCCCTACCCCTTACAGGATATGCTTGATATTACTCTTCCAGGTTCACCTTCAGCCTTATGCTGCTCAGGTTTTCTGACCTTGGCACATGACTTCTGTGCCCCATGAACCAAGCGCACCAGTTGCCCACTGACATTTTTTACCTGTTCAGGCCCGGCCTCCAGTACTGAGGCAATTCCATATTTGTATCGTGGGTACAGCATTGTTGCTATTGCAAAGTTGTCACTACACTGAATGCTCAAGATGTGACGCTTCTGGTTGAATACTGTCAGCATGTGTTTCAGCAACACACTGCTAGCACTGTCTCTGGCAACATCAAGGCTATGCTGTACATTCATCAATGTCTGCCTCAGCACCCACAGCAGTGGAACTGATTGGCTAATGGAAGCAGACTCGCCACTCCGTGCCTGTGTGGCATGTTCAAAAGGCCTCAAGATTCTTGTTACAGAGTCCATGAGGCACCACTGTTCAGTTGTCATAGATATGGAGGCCCCGGAACTGTCACGGCTAGTGTGCATGACAAGATATTCTGAGATGGCTTTGTACTGTTCATATAACCTCTCTGCCATGTTTAAAGTGGAGTTCCACTGGGTGACAACGTCCAGCTTCAAGCGGTACTGCAGGAGACTGTTTCAGATCTGCAACTGCCAAAGTTGGTCACGGGCCTTTGCAGAGCATGAAAAGTGAGAAGAGATACGGCGTGCAACTGTCAGTATTTCCTTTATATCAGGGTGCTGCAGAAACTCCTGCACTGCAAGATTTAAGCAGTGGGCCATGCATGAAACCCGAAAAAAGCCACCATTCGTGATGCATTTCAGCACATTTGACCCATTGTCATTTGCTATGAACCCAGCTCTTAGGGACAAGTTCAGCCACTTGTCAATTTCAGTCAATACCACGTCCAACATGTTTTCACCAGTGTGTGATCAGGTCAGATTGCGCATAGCAATCATTGCATGCTGTTGAATTTCTGGAAGATTGCTACCACGGCACTCCACCTTACTACATTGATTATTCAAACTACAAACAGCACAAACAACCTCCGGGACCTGCTCCCAGTGTGCAGTTATACACAAATATGAACTCCCCACTGTTTTGCCACTTGTCCACATATCCATACTTAAATGGATGAATGGAGAGGAGGAATGTTGAAGGGCATGTCTTACTGAGTCGGACACAGTACGGTACAACTTGGGGACAGCATGGGTCGAAAAGTATGTCCTGGATGGGACTGTCCATTTTGGACAGGCACATGCAGCAAACTTCAGGAACCCAGAATTCTCCGCAAAGGAAAAGGGCAAAAGATCAACTGCCAGCATTTCAGCTACAGCTGCATTAAGTTCACGTGACACTGTATGATTGGGTGGGTACTTCAGCTTATGCACAAAAACACTCTGTAAAACGTGGGCTGACTTAAACGTTTTACACGGGGTGTGATGGCAAATGGTTCTGCTCTCTGAATGGCAGGGGGTGGAGTGTGGATGTGTGATGAAGACAGTTGCACAGGTGATGACAAACCCAGAAATGCAGTTATTTTCTCAGATTTAGCAACTGGGTTGATGTACCACTTGTACTAGACATACTGCATTGACCACCACCATCACCAAAACTGCTACTCTCAGCACCACTGTACAAGTCTTCAAAATCATTCTTCTCTTCCACCTCATCATGCCTATAGTAATCCTCTGCTGTTATTTCATCACTACTGCACACATTTAATTTTCTACTTGATGCTACAGTCATGGAAGGGGATAACATGTTCGTTATGGTTGATGATGAGGGTGAACGCCCCACTGTGGTACACTTATTAGCTACCAGCTTGTGCTGAGTCCACAGTGCCATGTGCCTATTCTTAAGCTGTGTATGTTGTCCCCCTGTGCCCAGATGGCTCCCCTTTTTACCTCGACTCACACTCACCTGGCAAACCTGGCAGATTGCAAATGACTCATCATTTGCATCTTCCACAAAAAAAATCCCAAACATGGGATTTTAATGCTCTAGTTTTAACATGTCCCTCCTGATGCTACTTATTGGACTCCATTTTTTAAGCCATGAAGTGTGTGTGGGGGGGTGCTACATGATTTTTCAGGCAGGAAACACTTGGACTGCAACTGACCACCATGACTACCTATCGTTATTACTGGGTCATCATCGTCAACTGAAACTGATAAATCACAACTTTTTATGGGGGGGAATGCAAACAGACCCAGACACAGCCACTTTGAGTTTCTTTTTCTCCAGTTCCCAACAGGGGTCACTGGCATCATCATCATATTGATCAACATCATCCACATCTTCTGCTTGCATGCTGGTATATGGACTGCATGTTGCAACCACAGCAACATCATCATCATCAGCAGCACCGCCATCACCCAAAATGTTTTCACCACACTGTGAATCACTGCATGGCAAATGCATGACCTGAGCCATGGTGGAAGAAATGTCACTTTGTGTGCTATCGTTGCCATGATGATCACAATCTGCATGCTCAGTTACTGGGATGCTACTGGGGAGTATGACATTGTCTACACTGTCACTCACTGCCACTGCTTCACACTCCACTATATTTCTGGACATGGTAAACTGGTCTGAAGTGGCACTTGAGGCAGCAACACTCATACCACCACCAGCAACTGCACTAACACCACCAGCTGGGACAACATCATCTCCTCCAACTATGAGTGAAGCTACTGATTGCACTGTAAAAAACATTGAAGGAGAAGTACCTTTCCTCATATCAGCAATGCACTTCTGTGACTGCGTACTACTACCATGCCCACAGACAATCTTACCACTGGCAGCACTGCCATGGTGAGAAACAGCTTTACTTGTACGTCTCTTTGCGGGCATTTTGGTGGCTCAATAGGAATATTCTAAACAAATTTAGATTTTGGAACATTCACTCTAGGTGGGGGCCAGGGGGTGACACTGGATGTGAAGCCAAAAAAAGACAACTGTGGCTTCAACAACAGATACAGACGCAAAGTCATAACAAGTTCAACAACACCATAACTAACCAGCGGTGTTCTCAAGTCACAAACAATCCAATCTGGAAAAGAATACCTTTTGCGGGGGGGGAACACTGGCTGCAGATTACTGCAGTGCAAAACCAAGAAAAGATACCACAATGGCAGTACAAAATCACGCAGCTGCAGTGGATAGCAGGTTTACACTGCTGCGCCTGCACTTACACTATGGTACTATAAAAGGTGTATTATCTGATGTAACATCACGCACCACACACACTCTCGCATACACAGAATTTGTCTACAAGTAATGCATACCAAATTTAAAACATCAGTAATATACAAGGATTTTTAAACAACTTCAATACTGCACCAAGTCCCTCCAGATCACAACACACACAATCAGCAAAAAAATTTCAACAATTACTGAAAATATCACTGTGTGTACAACAACACAGTAAGTTATACAAGAAAAATATAACCAAAAACAAAGAACTCCCTATTTCTCCATCTTAAATCTACCTACACCAGATGTTCCCCATCCCCAAAGCACACTTCCACTGTCTCTCAGTACACAGACTGAATGTTAGAAACATAGAAACCTAGAATTTGATGGCAGATAAGGACCACTTGGCCCACCTAGTCTGCCCATTTCCCTACCTAACAGATAAGCTGCAGATCCTAGTTAACCAATAGCTTACTTCCTCCTACCCCTCACTAACATTAACATTCAAAATCCACACACAAACAATAAACACTAAATGATATGAGCACAGGAGGGTTTCCTACAATCGATGAACTAAAGTTTCAGCAAAAAAAAATTATTCAAAAATACTTCTTTAACAGCTTTTAGAAGGTTTGAATCACAGTGAGCTCTCAGAGCAGACTGTCTCCTACAGCTACCTACACATATTACCCCGAACTGAGGCTGTGCAGAACAATCTAGAGTCCATGTGACCTGAAATCCCATGAATCACTGCAAAATTTGCCATTGGAGCTTAAAACAAGGCGAAGAGAGGTGAAGTACATTGTTTTCAATGTACTTCACCTTAAAAATTGAGGGAGTAGTGGTTTGGGAAGGTGGAGTAACGCAAAGTCATTGGTTTCAATGGACTTCGCATTATCCATTTATAATGTGAAGTACTCCACTTCGCGTTGCAGAACACTCTGCAAATTCACTTTCACTCCGCGAATCACTCTGCGGAGCGAATTGAGGCCACTTCACCCATCTCTAGTGCCAATGCTAGAGTATGAGAAATGAGATCCCAGACCTAGAGGCTGTCATGGTATGGAGATGCTGATTGACACTGGGAATTGGGCACTCCCCAGTGTCATTGTTATATTTCTAGGGAGAGGTGGTCGGCACTGAGAGGGAGGGTTGTGTAGGGGGATGAAAGTTAAAGAAATAAGAAATGACTGTGCATGCACTGTAGTGGGGGAAAAAGATATGAGTTGTAAGACAACAATAATGTGTGAACACAGATGTCACACAGCAGTGGCCCCTGAAGGAGTACTGAGCCAGTGACTTGGTCCCTGGCAAACTGTTGGTGAGTACCACTGTATTAATCAATGTCAATAATTGCAAATAACATAGGTACAGCAAGGAGCATCTATGGAATTATTACAAAGATGGAATATGACCCCAAAATCAAAAATCTTACCAAATGAAACTAGCAGGATTTTAAACACGCAGCAGTCATAACAAATGCTATCACAAACTCCTGCTGAACAAAAAGTATTCAAAAGCAGCAATTTGTAAATGAAGAGAATATTTTATAGTGATTACTCAATTACTGAAGAAAATGTTATAGCAAAGAGGATAAATCCAAATGACAAATGACCCAGATGGAGTTTGTGAAGTTTCCACTGAAAACACAAGGATATATAAAAATCTAAATGGAGCAGCGATAAATGGCACGTGCAGAACCCAGCCAGCCAATAGCCAGGTTATAGTTAATAAATCACAGGGCAGCATTCTGGGAAATATGGAGAGGAGGTGAATAGGAAGCATTGCTGCAGCGCTACTGTACTAAAACAACCAACACATGACCAGACATTAGAATAATGGCTCTGACAGGGGGATCTCACAGTTCAGCCACTGATGTCAGTTCCTTTTTTTAAATTAAATATACTTTATTAATTTTTTAAATAGCACACACAAGCACAAAAACTAATAAAACAGCCACTGATATATCTTGTGCAGAGTAATAAGTGACAATGCTTGGATAAAAGTAACTAAACATAAATGCCAAATAACAATGCCAAATAATAAATAATAAACATGAGGAGTTCGGATCATGCCGACCGCAACTTGTGGTCAACATGATTCCTGTTGGTGAGATGCCGGTCAACAAAAAGGGCTGTTGAACCAGCATCACAGAGCCACCCGGACCCAGCCTGTGCAGGGCTTTATATGTCCACAGACCTATTTTGAAGAAGATGCGCCAATGCACTGGCAGCGAGTGCAGTTCACGTAACACCGGTGTAATAGGACAGGACCTCAAAAGGCCCATCAATAGTCAGGCTGCAGCATTCTGCAGCAGCTGCAGGCACTGCATCACACCCCCCTCAGACCCCAAGGTGAGTACGTTACAGTAGTCGAGCCTTGAGGTAACAAATGGGTGTACCAGTGTGGCATTATATTTTGGGAGGGCAAGTGATTCAATTCAGGCAATATTACACAGATGGTTAAAAAACATCCCAGGCAGCAGCCAACACCTGAGCATCAAGTGTCAGCTCACTGTCCAGAATGACTGCGAAATTCCTCACCTTGGTGGAGGCTCCCAGTTTGGTTGAGCCAATAAAAAAGCACTAAATCCTCTCCAGGGGCCTCCACCCACCCCACCCCAACCTGGCTCAACCACCAATACTTCAGTCTTCTCCGGGTTGAACCCCAACTAGTTTGACGATGTCCATGCCCGGATCTCGGTTGAGCACTTGTTCAGCATGTCGATCGCATCGGATCTTCCCGGTGTGAAAGACAGGTAGAGCTGAGTGAATGCTTCAGGGGATTTTTCTATGATAGAAATTAAACTTATAAACTTCTACAAGTAAAGAGGTACAACTCTAAACATAGGGTGAGTAGTAAACAATTGGGTGTGAGGTGAGTTTTTTTTTTTGATAAAGCAATATCTAGTTCTAATGCTGCTGTAACTCCTGTAGAAAAAACAAACGCTATACAGAACATTACATACAGGTAACAAAACACAGCTCTGCATGTGTTTCCATCTCAGGGTTGAGATGACAAAAAAGATTTCTCAAGCTTCACTTCTGCGGTACATATGTTGTCATCTCAACTCCTTGATGAAAACACAGTCTTGTTTTACCTGCCTGAAGGGCTTGTCATCATAGATCTCTATTCATACAGTGCCGCCACCACCATGAGGTGCACAATAATGGGTTAGCTGGTAAAGCAGTACTGCACTCTGGGATGCTGTAACTACCCACCTCCTCTCTACCATGACTGCCTCCCCACAACACCTGAGAGAATAATATATCTGTTCAGACAGTGAAGGTAACCAGAACCAATGGAGACAGTGTTGTAGATGTCAGGGTTGGTGGCCCCCTGGGGACCAGTGATCACCATTCAGTATAGTTTGATATATGCATGGTGGCAGAATTGAGCCACACAACGGTGAGGATCCTGCACTTCACGAGGGCTGATTTTAAAAAGATGGGGGAATGCCTCTGCCAAGCCCTGGTGAGGGGACTTGGGTGAAAGTAGCGGAAAAGAGGGTGAAACTAAAAGAGGGGATAGTAAGGCAACAAACCTCTGTGTTAGGCTTGTAAGCAAAAGCAAGAAATAAAAGAGACCACTATGGTTCTCAAAGAAGGTGGCCAGAAAGGTAAGGGCAAAAAAGCTAGCTTTCCAGAGGTATAAGGAGACACAGAGGGAGGAGGAAAGGGAGGTGTATCAGGAAAAACAGAAGGAAGCAGGAAAAGCAATTAGGAGTGCAGACACAAATGGAGGAGAAAATAGCCCAGGCAATAAAGAAAGGGAACAAGACATTTTTCAGATATGTAAGTGAAAAGAGAAAGACTAGGGGAGGGATAGTAAGGCTTAGGAGGGAAGGTGGGGAGTGTGTGGAGGGGACCAGGAAAAAGTGGACATCCTGAACAAATACTTTTGCTCAGTGTTTACAAAGGAAGGGGAAGGTGAGGGACCAAAGATAAGTGGTAAGAGTATTGAAGGAAGGGAGGTAGATACTTGTGCATTTACAGAGGAGAGAGTCCTGAAGGAATTCGCAAATCTGAAAGTTGACAAAGCAATGGGGCCAGATGGGGTGCATCCAAAGTTATTGAGGGACCTCGGAGAGGTACTGGCTGCACCTCTGATATCCCTGTTCAATCACTCACTGGAGACGGCAGTGATGCTGGAAGACTGGAGGAGGGCAAATGTAGTCCCGCTTCACAAAAGTGGGAGCAGAGAGGAGGCTGGCAATTACAGGCCAGTCAGCCTGACTTTGTTAATGCGAAAGTTAATGGAATCACTCTTCAAGGAGAGGATGGTGGGATATCTTGAATCCAGTGGCTAACAAGACCCGAGGTAGCATGGATTCACTGGAGGGAGATCATGTCAAACAAATCTGATAAATTTATTTGACTGGGTAACCAGTGAAGTAGATTAGGTTGGAGCGGTGGATGTGGCCTAACTAGATTTTAGTAGGGTTGTCAGAACCCACTCAGGTTATGGGTTATGATTCAGGTCTAGACGTTTGCAAATAGTTATAGGGTTCTAATCTTCTTTGTAACATAGCAACATAAGCAGTAGAAGAAGAAAAAACATTTTTATTGTATGGCACATTAGCCTTCACAATACATACAAAAAGGATCGTGGCATTTTAAAGACAAAAATACATACATACATACATATAGTGCAAAATACAATAAATAAAACATCCAACAAGCAACAAATCAGTAGACCATGTCAGAATTATCATAGATTAAAAGCTACAATTACACACATCACAATTGATTTGCCTCTAATATTTGTTTCCTTTATTTGCCGATAGCATAAAAAAATTTTACAACTCTGATGATGGTCTCTTGCAGTGTGCAGCAAAATAACTGTCAACAACTCTTTATCTATATTGTATAAATCGCTCTTATAAGGTGCAAACCAATAACTCCTTTCTTTCTGATACCATGGGCAATTCCATATTACGTGGTTTAGATTCACTATGCCTCCAAATGGACAACTGCAATCTTCCAGTTCCTTATTTAATTTTTTATGTCTAACAAATAAAATATTGCTCGGAAAGCATTCAAATTTATATCTAATAAAGTTTTTCCATAATTCATGGTTCTCCAAAATCCTCAGGTAGGTCTTAAAACCAAACCCCACATTATTCTTTGTGAACCACCTAGAGTACACAGAATTACCAATAGTCATCTCATCAATTTTATTCCAATATAAACTAGTCATTTTGATAATATATTTATTATACTTATGGCTAATTAATATCCCCTTGTCTAGCCATCTCTTTAAAACTGAAAGATTGTACATCTCCAATTTTTATAGCATTTTACCATACCAAAGGTTGTTTTTAATATTAAGATCTTGCCATCCCTTTTTTTCCAGCAAGCAATAATGAGCTGGTGCATCTCTAGGTATTTTATGGAGTCTCAGCCAAAAATTAATTTTCCTAGAATCTACAAGCGCCAATATGTTCATCAGACCTAATTCAGATCGGATATATGCCACAGGGTATGAGTTCCCTATGTCCATCATCTTCCTCAGTATTTTAAATGCTGGATTAGAAATACTTTGCATATCTTTTGAGTCCCATATTTCCACACCATATAAGATCTGCATTCTAAATTTAACTTTAATGGCTTGTAGTAGAGGTTCTATTGTTTTCTCACCATATTTATAATTAAAACTCTCCAGGCCCATCATTGTTCTTTTCCCTTTCTCCATAGCAACAGAGAAATGTGCATTCCCACTTACATTTTTATGTACGGTAATCCCCAAATAAACATATGAATCCACAGTTTCTAGTTTATTTTGGCCTAAATACCAATATTTAAAAGATTTCGATTTCTGTCCAAATATAACAACCTTTATTTTGTTTATATTAACAATCAGGCCTAATTTATTTGATTCATTCTGAACAAAATCAAGTTTCTTTTGTAAACCTGCTTTGGATAAAGAGAAAACAACAATGTCATCAGCATAAGCTAGAATTGCACAGATGTCATCAATAAGTTTTGGAGAATCTGAATTAAGAATATTAAGGTTACAGAAAAGATTGCCAATGTGTAATGAAAATAGCATAGGAGCTAGCACACAGCCTTGACGAACCCACTTATTAGTTGAAAATGGGTCTGAGAGTTCCCTGTTTAACCCAATTCTGACTGTAGCCCATGTATTAGCATAAAGTTGGGCTATCAAGAATACTAGATTCTCATCTATTCCTCTATCTAAAAGGATTTTCCATAATTTACTTCTGGAAATCAAATCAAAAGCCAGGGAATAGTCTATAAAGACTACATACAATACTTGTTTCCTAACTATTATATACTTTTCTATAAGGTGTCTTAGAATAAAAATATTGTCACAAGTAGAGCAATTTTCCCAAAAACCTAACTGGTATTTCAAAATTCCCCCAGTTCTTTCTACTTTTACTCTAAGTCTCTGTAATAGAGTCTTAGAAAAAATCTTCAAATTAACATCAAGTAGGCTTATAGGACAATACATCACTGGATCAGAAGAGGAGCCCTTTTTATGAACTGGGACTATATTTGCCCCTCTCTATGACTGGAGAAAATTGTTCTACCTGATACAGCTATTGTAGAAATGAGTCAGGAATCTACACGACAATTTTGGATAATTTAAATATACTTCAGCTGGGATTCTGTCAGGACCAGGTGCTTTTTTTGGTTTAAGTGTAGTAATTGCCAGCAAAACTTCTTCATAGTTAAGCTGTACCAACACTAGATTGGACACATTTAAACTGTCTTGATTATTATCTATATGGGGATCCCAGAATATACTGCTGAGGTGTTCTTTCCATTTATCTTCAGTTATGTACGGGTTGATACAGCTTTTACTATTCTCTGTTCCCTTAGCTACTAATTTCCAAAATTTTTTGGAATCTTTCTTTTTCAAAACATCAATCATTTGGTCCCATAGTTTCACTTGATATAATTTATTTTTCTGTTTAATTAGGGTTTTATAATCCTTTTTATAGAGATTCAAATCTCTCAGCTTTGATATAAAGGGATTTGCCATATATATTCTATTCAATTTCCTTATAGTGCTTTTTGCTTCCCTGCACTCCCTGTCAAACCATCCCTCCAAAAAATTGTTTTGGTTTCTAGGTTTAACTGGATTTCCCAACTTCTCTTTGATCCCCTCAAATAATAACCTTAATTTTTCATTTAATACCACACTGTTCTCCTTTTTTGATATATTTACTGTTATGTCTCCTATTGTATCCTGTATCAGATCTCCAAGTTTCTCCTGTGAATTATATTGCCAAATGATTCTTTTATTAGCTCTAATTTTGCAAACAGGGAATTTCTTAACAGGGTTTTCAACTTTTTGGTTATATTGACCACCCCATATAGAAACAGGAAAATGGTCGCTATCAGCGCGGTTCAAAATTTGCATCTTATCCCAAACATTTGAGGAACCTGTCCATAAAATCAAATGAACAATTGATGCCCCTCTAGAGTTTATATAAGTACATTCTCCAGCTGCATCTCCTTGCACTCTACCATTTAGTGGGTATATATTATATGTTTTCATAATTTCTACCAGGTTAGGTCCCACATCATTAATTTTATAATCTTTCATATATTTCTAATTTGTAAATTCTCCTCATAATTATAGGTATAAAAGGAATTATCTGTCAGCCCATCAAAAGTTCCTATCTGGGTGTTGAAATCACCACCAATTAATATATATTCCATCGGGAATAATTCTTTAATGTATTCTAATATTCCATCCAATTGGGACCAGAAACCGTTATCAAAGAACCTTGAATTATTGGGCGGTCAGTAACAGTTTATGCATACAAATTTAAGTTGACAAATGTCTACATGAGTTACCAACATGGATTCTTCTCATTTTAAACAAGACAAATTCTCTATAGGATCAACTTTAAAATATGATACAATGCCACCAGAGCATCTACCCTGTTTTTCTCTTCTTTTACCCCGTGAAAACAATGCTTCATACCCATTCATATCAATTTTCTCATCGTCCTCTTGCCATGTTTCTTAAAATAATAATATATTGAATTTCCTAATGAAGACCATCCAATACTTATCACCAATTTTACTTTTTAGACCTGAAACATTCCAAGATGTTATAGAAATGCCATTATTATCAAGGCTCACAGAGAAGACTATTTCATTCATACTGGAGGTCTTGTCTTCTATATTTAGCTGTCAATCAAAATAACCTGCCATGGTTTAAAGCATGTTTATGTTGTTATCTCCCACAATTTGGAGTACAGGACTCTTCTATGGTCTAATATTCATAGTCTCCAAGATCTCAGATTCTACCATGAACAGACCCATTTTATCCAAAATGTGTTCTTTTTGCTGTATTTCTTTTAACAATTGTTTACCTTTTACAAGAAGTTCAACTTGACTATCATGTCCAACTCTACTAACTATAAGGGCATGATCACTCTCTAATGAGTTCTGCAATAAATTCTTGAAAAAGTTAACAATCGCTTTGGTGAGTGTATAGTACATTTCGCCTTCTATTCTATTCAGGCCAAAAAGACTTAATGAGGTCCATTCTTCATCTTCCAATAAGCCTCTACTTAACTTGTTAAACACATGTCTATTAGGGAAGCTAATACTAAAATCCTCATTCCTAACACTCTGACTAATGAGCCAGACATAGTTTGTTACTCTGGGTGAAAAAAATATACTTCCACTAAACAAGCATGATCAAGTGGAATTTGTCACTGAAGGTTGTGTTGAATGAGTCAGCTATAAGTAGTGAGTCAGTTATGGTGGAGCTGTTGATGTTGAGCAGATGAAGGTGCCTCTTAACATCCTTCCCAAGGAGGTTTTTGATGTTCTCCCAGAGCCTCTTACCATCACCTCAGGAATTGCTTAACTGATCCTTATGGAAGTTGGCTTTTGCTTGTCAGATAAGGTTAGTGCAGTGATTTATTGTGGCTCTGTAGCACTGGTAATCATGTTTGCTATGGGTGGACCTGTTTTTTCCCAGAAGCTGTCCTTTTCTTTCATCTGGGCAGAGCTATCGACATATTTACCTAATGAGTGGTTAAGACCTATACAATTGGTAGCTAAAGCAATGCATGATATGAGTAGGTAGTAAGCCCCCACAGGGAGGCCTTGTCTTATACATGATACAATGCCCAGATGCCCAGAGTAGAGGTGGAGATTGAACAAGCTGACTGTGCAAATCATTTTCCTGTTCTCTGCCCCTGCATATCTTTTTGTCTTCCCCCACCCCTAACAGTCTGCTGTGCTTCTGTCCCTGCCCACTTCTTTTGTCCTCTTTATTCTGATGCTACAAGCCTTCCCCCTTCTGCCTTTATTTTTTTTAAATTTTCCTTTTTACACCCTGAGCCGCCTGCCGCCTTGTCCTTCAGCCCGGTCACGGGCCGCCGGCTTCTGCCCTCCGTCAGCCACAGCCCACCGATACTTCGCGTGGCTTGCCCTCCACGGTGAGCCCGGCATCCGCCACACGTCACAAGCACTGGGATTAGGTCAGGGGGCCTGGCCTGGAGGGCACATTGAAGCCGCGGTGAGCATCATCTATGGCAGCAGGCGGCTCCTCCTTTTTCCTGGTTTTCTCCCCGAGGAGGCGGGGACGTGCAATGATGCCAGCGTCCGCCCCGCCTCCTCCCCCCCATGACGAGCGTCAGCTGCGTGGGGACTCCCGGTCTCTACCAGGGGTCCCCAATGCACCGAATGCTGCCCGCACCTCCCCGGAGTAGGAGAGCTGCCCATCAGGCGCTCAATCCTACTCCCCGGCTAGACCCGCTCACTTCGGGATCCATTCGAACCGCGGTCGCTGGGCGCAAGCGGAAATCCCACCGCTGCACGGGCCGGGCCACATTCTTTCTGCCTTTAAAAAGCTCTTCTGCTTTTTTAAGTGTCCAGTTTCCCATTTGCAGATTTTAATGATCTACCACTAGAGGGGCCTTAGTTTTTTTTTTTTTTTTTTTTTGCAGCATGATTGAAGTAAGATGATCTTTCATTGTTAACTATACACCCCCTTTAATCATGCTTCACTGCCCATATTCCTTTGGTGATATGGCACTTGCAGGATCTCACCATGCTAGCTACTGCTGCTCTAACATGGAATGCACTCTCCTCCTGCTCTTTGTAACCTCTTTCAGCGCCACTGGCCCTTGGTACCAAAATGGACCACTGCCACCTCTACAAGAACCATATCACAGAAACTATGGGCTGTCAACCACTTCCACAGCAACTGCCTCACTTGGATGCCAGCTGTACTCTACCTGCATACCACCAACAAACCCTGGGCCCCCTACATCCACCTCCAGCTTCACCATATTAATGATTATTTCCCCTACAAAGCTACCACTGGTGGCTGCCCACCTCTCTCATAGCAAGTTTAGGCGTCGGAAGATAAGGACCACAATAAACATCAGCCTTACAGCCAGGAAGGTTATTTTCATGCTACTGCTCCTATCTGGAAATATCCATGCCAACCCAGGCCCACCATCTTTGTCAGGTGCTGGAGGATGCAAGATCAAAGGCCTGAGAATAGCTGCACTGAATATCTGCAGCATAACTGCCAAATTCGAACAGTTCCAGGCATGGATGACCCACCATACCCCCGACATTCTCTGCCTGATGGTGACCTGGCTGTCAAGCAAGATTAAAGATAATGAAATAGCACTTCCTGGGCACCAAGCCTTCAGGTTAGACGGGAAGCACAAGAAAGGTGGAGGATGCTTCATCTATGCCAAGGGATCCCTGCAATGCTCCGTCCTCCCTGTTACCATAGTGGCAGAGGAGTATGAACTATTAACAATAAAAGCACAGGTCAGGCAGCATGGCAAGACTCTAATCATTGCCACGGTCTACCTACCCCCCAAAAAGCCAGAGAAGTCCTCCTTAAAATTCTGGATGCAATTGCCACTCTCCCTAAGGGCACAGAACTCATTATCACATGCGACTTTAACATTAACTGGGTTGGCAAGGAATCAGCCCTCTTCAGGGATATGGTCGCTACTTCCAACCTAACCCAACTTGTCCCCTGCCCCACCAGGCAGAACTACAAGACAGGCAATGATACACTCCTTGATTGGTTGCTGTCAAGTTCACCATCCCAGATCTCCGAGCTCAAGATTCTGTCAAACACCGTAAGTGACCACTACCCAGTCACATTCCTATGGTCCAACAAATTTAGTAAATCCCCACCCATCCTAATTGAAAGCAGGGTCCTGAGAAAGGGCAAACTTGGGTGCCTCAGCTCAACCCTCTTCCTGCATGACTGGTCCCCTATTGACTTGGCACCCAATCTCAACCAGGTCCTTAGCTACTTTATTGATGGATTCAACAGAAACTGTGATCTCTTTGCCCCACTGAGGAAAAGGAAAATCTGGGGGAATGAAAATGGCTTGATTACGGGGACTTTCCTTGCCCAGATGAAAGAAAGGGACTGCCTCTGGGAAAAAGCCAGGACCACCCATAGCAAACATGATTACCAGTGCTACAGAGCCACAAGAAACCACTGCACTAACCTTATCTGACAAGCAAAAGCCAACTTGCATAAGGAACAGCTAAGCAATTCCTGAGGTGATGGTAAGAGGCTCTGGGAGAACATCAAAAACCTCCTTGGGAAGGATGGTAAGAGGCACCCTCATCTGCTCAACATCAATAGCTCTGCCATAACTGACTCACTACTTATAGCAGACTCATTCAACGTGGCCTTCAGTGACTTGATCTCGGTATTACCCCCCCGACTATCTGCTCCCTGCTGCTGCTGATCAACCCAACTGCAAGCCACTCAAGAACACACATCCAGACTTCTACTTCAAGAGGGCAATGGTGAAGGAGGCTCTAAAACGTAAAAAAAAGTGCTAGGTAAGACCAGAATGGACAGTGATGGGATGGACATGAAACTTCTATCCCTCACACTTGATGTTCTCATCATGCTAATAACAAACCTATTTAATAAGTCACTGGCTGTTGCTAAATTTCCAGAGACTGGAAGCAGGCCCTTCTGACACCTGTGCATAAAAATGGAGACAAGACATGTATAGCCAATTATAGACCAATCTCCTTCCTCACCCCCATCCAAGACATTGGAAAAGATAGTGGCAGCACAACTCTCACTGAATATCTCAATAAATATGAACTATTATGCCCTAACCAGCACGGTTTCAGACAGAGCCATAGTACCACCACTGCCCTGTTGGAGTATATGGACTACGCGCACAAGGCACTGGACAAAGGCAAATTGGTGAGGTCAGTGTTCATTGACCTCACCAAAGCCTTCGACACTGTCAACTATTCCCTTCTCCTGGCACAGCTGCAGAACCTGGGTATGGTGGCCAATACCGCATGCTGGATCCAGGACTAACTGACTCATAGAAACCAACGTGTCAAAGTTGGGCAGTGTCTAGCTCCAGAGAAGTATCGTTGGGGTCCCCAGGGGTCAATACTTTTCAGTCTTTGTTTAAACAATTTTCCTAAAGCATGTGATACTTAATGTATCCTATACGCCGACGATGCAGTACTTCTCAACAGCAATACATCCCAAGACATCCTCCAATCCGAACTACAGAACTCTTTCAACAAATTAGAGGACTGGTTCTGCAGGCATAAACTTCTACTAAATTATAAAAAGACCAAGGCCATGCTTATATCCAGTCCCCAGCACAAAAAGAGGCTCCCCTTCCTCATCATCTCCAACACAGTCAGCGAACTCTTGGAACAAGTGCACTCGTTCAAGTACCTGGGGATCACCCTAGATGACACCCTTACCTTCACCCAACACATCGACTCAGTGGTTAAGGCAGTAAACACCAAGTTGGGTTTCCTCTATTGACACAGAAAATACCTCACCCCTAAGGCCCTCTGCCTTTCAGTCTCCAGCTCCATCCTATCAACCACTGATTATGGCCTGGTGGTCTATGGAGCAGCAATGGATATGGTACTAAAGAGGGTTCATAGCTCTCAATAAAGCCTGCAGACTCACCCTGGCTGAGGATCATCATACGCAGACTTGATCTCTGTATGAATGGACTAATTGGCTGCCTCTAAAGAACAGGTAAGAAGGCGTTATTGGGCAACCCCCACCCCCCCATGTATCCAACATCCTCTCGCTGATTGCTACCCTCTATGACACCAGAGGTAGGATGAGGGGGGCCCTATCAACACCTTTCCATCATACTGTGGTTGGACAATGTGTCTTCACCTATAGGGTCTCCCAGTGGCTTAACAAAATCCCTGTGCCCATTCAAACCTCCAAATGCCTATTACACTTCAAGACTGGACTAAGGCAACACCTTAAATCAGAGTGTGACTGCCTCTGAAGGCTAGTCCCTCCCCCTCCTTAGCCTCCCTAGTTGCTCATATGGCAGTCCTGCTGCACCTCACTCCTCTGTTTAGCTAGTGTCTGCTCTCCATAGTAGCCACTCTTCTCCTCCTTTGATACTGTCCCCCTCCATTAACCTACACCTTGCCCCTGAACTGACACTAGGCATCCACTCTGTTTCCCCCTGTCCCTCCCTTGGTCCCTCCTGCCCCCACCTCTTCTGACATGCCTAGGACCAACCCCACCCCATGTGGCTTTCAGCATGCCACCCCTGCTGTTCCCTCTGAGTACCTCCCTTCATCATAACTCCACCCCTGCACCACTTCCCTCCCTGTTTCCCCTTATGACCATTTAGTCAAGCACTTTTCCCCTCTGGTGCCACCTTCCCCTTTCCCCTTCCTCTCTGGCACCCCCAGCCACTATTTTGCCCTCCTATTTTTGACAAAGCCCCAACATGAGGCTGCTTACCCTTCCTAAGTCTCCCATTAACTCGAAAGGGGGTCCTCCCCTGCTTCCCCATGTAGCTCACCACTGCTTTTCTATATCCTTTACTAATGCTGTATTAATTCCATGGTACTAGTGATAACACTGTAATATTGTAACTTATGTATGTTCTATACCTGCTTGATGTAATATGTCTATTGTCTGTCAATCTGATGTGGAACCTTTGTAAAAGAGCTTGTGCTCAAAGGTTTTCTCTGAATCCTTAAATAAATAAATAAATAAATAAATAAAATAAATAAAAACAAGCTGACAGGGTTTAAATCCAGAACAGGAAGGAGGCCGAGGCATGGACAAGTATAGGCTATAGTCAGGTGAGGTAGGATAGTGAAGGCAAATGGGGTATAGTGGTTCCGTTCCCAAAGGGAATTCGGCAACCAGCTATCCGGTATAGAATGCTGCTGGTTGAAACAGTAGATTGAAGACACAGGCTCCCATCCCTGGTAGTCAGGGCCAACTAACCTTCACTCAGTGCCACACTGGGCAGAGTTAGGGATGGAGATTGCAGGCAAATGGCTGAGTATAGAATGAATTGAGATTGAGGTAGAGGAAACATGCTCCCATCCCCGGTAGATGGGACAAGCCTACCTTCACTCGATACCTCAGAAGGCAGACGTAGGGATGGAGGATGTTGGGGAACTGGTAGTATTAGTAGATGGTGGTAGAGAATACAGCTGGGTGAAATGGTAGGTGAACTGAAACAGACTCCTATCCCCGGTAGACAGAGCAAGCCTACCTATGCTCAATGCCTCAAAAAGCAGAGTTAGGGATGGAGACCGGAAGACTGCTGGTATGGGCTGAGCAAGGAAAGGGTAGGCGAATGCTGAAGAGTAAAATGTAAGCAAACAGACAAGAGCAGGATGAAGGGAATATATGTAGGGAATAGAAGGAGAATGAGCATAAGGGGAACATATAATGGACAAAGCAGGGAAATAACATAGAACAGGCAATGCCAAACAAAATGGGAAAGATATGGAAAGGAGCACCATTTGAGAAGGATTGAGGGAACCATGACATGAGACATGAAGGGGAAGCAGGAGGGTTCAGTAGCCATATCAACAAAGCAGGGGAGGCAGGTGATTATAAGTATTGGAAGGGTAGGAAGTAGTGGGATTATAAAGGGTTAAATTCAGAAACAATATGCTAAGCAGGGTACAAGAATGCAGAGACCATGAATGGTGTAAAGGGGTGAAAATCATGAGTAGCTTTGACGGCAGATAAATCCACTGGGGAAGATTGTGTGTAAAAGCTAACAGTGCAGTGAATACTAGGAATCATGTACCAGGTGAGGGGAGATGGGGAGCTGGGCTGGATGTAATATAAGGAATGGGTGATGGAGACGGAGCACCACAGAAGCCCAAAAGAAAACACAAGGGAGCAAGAGGCAAGGGCAGGAATGGGGGGATCTTTTTTTTTGTTCGTCTCAAGGGGGGAAGGGGGAGAGAAGTGGCAGCAGGCAGGCACAGGAGGCAGAAGCAGAGCAGAAGATCAGCAGGGAAACTGCTAAGGAGAGCCACGGAGCAAAGAAACATAGGCAGTCCATGACATGAGACAGGACCACAACAGAACATACACCGCACCAAGCAAAGCCCTCCAGACACACTCCCACACATAGCCAGGACTGCACCAAGCTGCACATCCCACAGCACAGGGGAAAACAGGTGTTCGGGTGCATAGTAGGATTCCAGAAGTCTTCCAATGGAGGTATGGGTGGTGTTCAGCAGACACGGTAGGGTCCAAAGCAGGGAGGCTGGGTCTGGGGAAAAGAGCACTTACAGGGATACATAAAACATAACTGGACAAACAGAATCCACTGTGCCAGAAGAAGCTGAGCAACGGGGTGGGCAGGAGCTATGGAAGCCGTTGAGATGCAGGGGAAGCTCACCTGGGGCCAGCAAGCAGCAAAGCCTGCCGAGGGAGTGAAACAGCCAGACAGCGGGGGAAGGGGATCACTCTCAGAAGCGCCATGGGGAAGGGAGCAATGGCCCAGAGCAACCCTGGCCCCGAATGCAGGAAATGCCCAAAGGAGCCACAGCGAAGTTGGGAATGGAGTGGCAACAAGGTACAGGGAAGGGGGAGATAAACAACAGGGAAACAGGTAATGGAAAGAGGAAGAAAACAAGAACAGGGAGGGGGCAGGAATGCAAACAAACAGGAGGAGATGAGGGATGAAGGAAATGGGGAGGGGGAGGCAGAACCAGATGAGGAGAAAGGAAACTGAGGAACAGGAAGGAGGAAACTGGGATGAAAACAAGCAGGGAGCAGGGAAAAAAGGGGGGGTGAGGTCCTTGCAACACACTAAGCAGGGAACTACCATGAGAGGCTGGCCTTTATTTGGGATGTGGGAGGAGCTGTTCACCCACATTGAACCTCGGGCTTTAGCCCTCCCAGAAGAAGTGCAAAATCATGGACTTGGGATACAAAAACACAGGGGTTGAGTACAAAATGGGGGTATGGTATTTACAACCACCAAGCAGGAAAGAGACCTGGGGGTAATCATATCTGATGACTGAAAGGTGACCACACAGTGTGACAAAGCAGTGGGTAGAGCTGGTGGGATGCTAGGGAGGGGTATCACCAGCAGAAAGAGAGAGGTGGTGTTACTGCTGTAGAGATCACTGGTGAGACCTCATCTAGAGTACTGTGTCCTGTAGAGTTGAGGTGGTCCAGGAGGGCAACTACAATGGTGCAGGGTCTGCATCAAAGGCCCTATGAGCAGAAACTAAAGGACCTAAATATGTACACCCTGGAGGAAAGAAGAGAGAGGGGTGTGTGACCGAAATCTTCAAATACCTCACAGATTTAAATAAGATTCAAGAGGGAAGCATCTTTCAGAAAAAAAGATGTTCAAGAACAAGGGGACATGCCATGAAGCTGAAGGGGGTAGATTAAGGGGAGATGTGAGGAAATACTTCTTCACAGAAAGAGTGGTGGATGCCTAGCCAGCCTCCCAGCAGAGGTGGTAGGGGGCAAAAATGGTAACGGGATTCAAGAAGGCATGGGATAGTCATAAGGGAACTTTAGAGGAAAGGAAAGGGGGAAGTAAAGCCAGAGATCAATAGGGTCTGCAGTGTTACAGTAGGTTGGGGAAATGGGTAGACTAGGAGGGCCAAGCGGTCCTTATCCGCCATCAAATTTTATGTTTCTATGCTTCTGTGAATAGCATTAACACATACGTTTATTACGGCATCCACCCTCCAACTTAAACAGGTTAAAACATCACTTATGAGACCATTCATCCCCAGTTAGGCGCTCTTGTAGGTGACATGGTAATTCAATAGTGAGACTGCTATTTAGGCACACCTTTCCTGGGCAGGTGGCAGTGGTCATTATTTTTGCTTCAGCTACTGGTAACCAGGCCTAACTTGGCACAGCTCCCTTTGATGCCTGAGATGACCCACAGCCCTAACCACCTTAGCCCACTTGTACTAGAGGCTGCTACCTTCTCCTACCTGGTACTAAGATTTTCAGATAGGCACAGTGGGAGCTTCTTTTACCGGAGTCCCTGGGTACCCAGTGTTGAAACATTGCAGGCTTGTAGATATCGTCACAAGTTGGCCAGAGTTAGTACATGTAAATTCAACCACAACCATTTAATTTCTCCAACTCCAACAATCAATTTAATTTTCTAAATAACTTACCCTCTTAAAACTGAGGTATTTGTAACCCGGCCCATTGGCCAGCTTACAACTCCAACTGAAAACTCACAAACTATAGAAGCATGGTAGTACACTTTCCACAGCTACTCATGGTTACCAGGGATGGCTCTCAAAGGCTGCTCACCTGCCAGCTTTCTCCCAGTCCAGGCCCAAGACCTCATACAGCAGTCTGTGCCAGGCCTGGCTGGTGTTTTTGTTGAGGTGTCATGTGAAACCCCATGGCCATGTGGACAAAACACCGTGCTGTGTGATCTGTGTAATCTAGCGTGGTAAATTAGACAGTGGTAGTTATAAAAAAGGTAACTGGTACCACAGTATTTTCCATCAACTGCAGAAAATATATCACAGATTTACCGCATACCACGGGAAAAAACAATGTTATTCAATGTATTTTTTACCATGGTATTTTTTTCTATGGTTGATGGAAAATACTGTGGTACCAGTCAACGTTTTTATAACTACCACTGTGTAAACAAACTCCGAGATCACGCATGGGTTTATGCCCGTGTGGTTTTTGACTGCACATATGTGCAATCACAGTTTTGACTGGCACCCTTCTGTTGATTGTTACTTAGGTGTTGAGAGATGTTCAAGTCTGTACTTCTTCACCAATGGCTATGCATTGATCTTCAGTTGTCATCTCTTGCACAGATCGGCATGCATATACCTCTCAAACACTATTCCTCCATACATAAGACCTGGAAATGATGCGCTTTGTCCACAAATGTACCACAGGGTTTGCTCACTTTGGGGTCCCACACACATATCTGCCTGCCCCTGAACCATTCCCCTTTTATACAAAGTGCTGACACAAGGTTTCCATTGATCTTGTCACTTGCCATTCAACATCTTCAACACCTGAAAGGAATACAGTTGGCGCCAATGCAATGTCCTACCTGATCTGGCATTAGCAACAGTTCTTGGACCAGGGAAAGTTATGGATTGACCCTCCCTGAGTTCAAAAGTCACAAGATGGCAGCCCCCATATAGTTCAAGTAGCCTGCCCCAGTAACAATTTTGTTCAGAAAACATGACGTCTCTCACACACTGATCCCCTGCTTCACACCAGGAGTACTAGGGGGTCAAGTTCCATTTGGGTATACTCCAGAGTTCAATTTCCTTTAGATGTCCACTTTGTACTGAAGACTGCATCTGAGTGGGCTCAAATTGGGTGGACTACATTGGTCCTGGGTCTCAGATGTGCCTTTTAAAGATTTCGTGTAAAAATCTTGTACCGTTCAAAAGTTATAGCGTTTTTAGTGCCCCATTATATCCTATGGGAAAATTTATATGTGCAGCTCGAAAATTGTCGCAATAGTATTTTTTTAGTGTCGAGCTTGCCAAAAATAGTGTCGTGCTGCTGCCATCTTGTTTTCAGTTAGCGAGAGAAAAAAAAATATAACTCAAAAAATACTGCACTTTTCAACACACCAACCATTGGGTTTACCATTTCAGGGCCTGAGGAACAGGCATTCATTTTTCACCAGCTGGTCTGGAAATGTGGTTTTCAGATTTTTTTCACCATTTTGCCATTTTTGGATTGCGACACTATCTCAAAGTGCCACAGCAATATGCACAACCATTAAAAATACAACCGCGACACTATATTTTACGTTTGCGGTTGTATTCCCATTATAAAGATAGGAGTGTCAAACTTAAAAAACAAATGTTTAAGTAGATTGGAATGTCAATGCACGTAGCTTAAGTAACAATAAATTAAGTGAATTGAAACTACGAATTAAGCAGGAAAACATCAACATTATATGTGTGACAGAAACTTGGTGGGATGAATCAAACAATTGGTCTAATAATATTGACCGATTTCAACTATTCACCAAAAATCGCATTGGGAGAAAGGGAAGGGGAGTATGTTGTTATATCTCTGAGTTCTTACAAAGTCAGGAAATTAAAATAAGTGATTTTGCAGATAATATTCCTGAAACTCTATGGGTAAGCATACTTTTTCTACACTTACCTAAATTGAATTTGGGGATCTGTTACAGAGCTCCTAACAGTAATAATGTTTATAATAATAACTTATTAGATGAATTGATTCAAGTTCAAATCTTGGGCACTTCCTGATTATGGGCGATTTTAACACCCCTGGAATCATGTGGCTGGAGCATAAAGCAACAACTGCCTTTGAAAAAACATTCCTGGACACCATAACATCTCAAGGCTACTATCAAATGGTTGATGTCCCAACTAGGGGAAAAAGTACCTTAGATTTGATTATTACCAACAGTATTGATAAGATCGACAAGATAGACATTTTGCCACATTTATGTAATAGTGACCATAATATTGTCGAATGTTCATTTAACATTGGAAATATCAAATTTAGAAATTACACACAATCCCTTAATTACAAAAAAGCAGATTGGAACAAAATTATCGATGTATTTAAAAAACTGGATTGGGGGCAGACATATTACAGTTTAGGGGTAAATCATATGTGGGTTAAGTTAAAAAACAAAATACAAGAAATAATTGGAAATCATATTCCTAAGCATAAAATTGTCAATAGTAAAGGTTATATACCCCATTGGTTCAATATAGACATAAAGAAACAAATTAGAAGGAAGAATAAAGCTTTTAAAAAGTACAAAAAGAGCCCTATTGAAATAAATTATACTAATTATAAAAAACAGCAGAAATTGCTTAAGACTATTATAAAAAAAGGCAAAATAAAATTTGAAAACAATCCAGCATCAAATAAAAACCAAAAGGCTTTTTATGCCTATATAAACGGTAATAAACGAGGATAAAAAAAATCACCTCAATAATAGTAAATGGAGGAACTATTACTAACAATGAAGATATAGCTGATAACTTCAACAAATATTTTACACCAATATACCAGGTTCAAAATACTAATATTAGTATTACTGAGGTAAAAAATGAAACATCCATTAATATTAGTCATGAATCAGTTAAACAAGAACTTTTAAAATGAAAGATATCATCCTCCACAGGTCCTGACAATATTGATATGATCGTATGGAAAAAAACTTGTGGATGTGTTAACTGATCCTCTTAAAAAATTATTTAATAAATCTCTAGAAACTGGTGTGGTGCCATTGGATTGGAAAAGGGCCATAGTGGTGCCTATTCACAAAAAAGGCAACAAATCCTGTGTGACTAATTACAGACCAATCAGTTTGACATCAGTTTGCTGTAAGTTGTTGGAAAGGCTAATTAAAAATAGCATCGATGAAGATATCATAAGATTGGGACTACAGGATGTTACCCAGCATGGATTTAGAAGAGGGCTTTCATGCAATACCAATCTATTAGCCTTTTACAACCATATCAGCCTTAAGTTAGATAATGGTAGACCAATGGATGTAAACCTTCTGGACTTGGGGAAGGCGTTTGATACAGTTCCACATTATCAGTTGATACATAAATTAATTAAACTTGGTTTAAATAAAAACACTATTAGATGGATTGGAAATTGGTTGGCAAACCGTACTCAGAGGGTCCACATCAATACTGTTTTATCAGACGAGGGGTGTGTTACTAGTGGAGTCCCTCAGGGATCGGTATTGGGCCCCCTGTTATTTGGCCTTTATATCAGTGATATGAGCGTAGGTGTCAAATCACATATAACTAAATTTGCAGATGATGCTAAAATAGGGGGTGAAGTTACAACTCTTAGTGACTATATGGAGCTAAGAAATAGTTTAAGTTTAATAGAAGATTGGGGAATACGCAATGGTATGAAATTTAATGAAGATAAATGTGCAGTAATCCATCTTGGAAAAAATAACCCAAAACATTCATACTTTCTAAATACAAAAAAAATAAAACATAGTAATAGTGAAAAGGACTTGGGTGTTTGGATAAATTCCAGACTATCATCTAATGCGCACATTTCAAAATTAATAGGTAAATGTAACAGTACCATTTATGCTATTAATAAAGCTCTCATATCAAGGAACAGAGAGTGTGTACTCAAATTATATAAGACCTATGTACTCCCTAATCTTGATTATGGTTCCCCCATATGGAGTCCATATTTAAAGAAAGACATACTTAGAGTGGAAAAGATTCAAAAACGTCTAACAAAGTCAATAAAAGGTTTGCAGAATGTGGAATATGTGGCTAGATTATCTGAACTTAATTTGTACCCCTTGGAATTAAGACACATTAGGGGAGATCTACTATTTTTATATCGTATTCTGGAGAATAAAACCTTGATGTCTCAATGCAACATAATTTGGAATCCCAAAACTTTAAACTCAAGATCACATGATAAACAATTTTTTATAACTAGAGCAAGATCTAACAGGCATTTAAATTTTTATAATATACGAACTCCCCTAATTTGGAATAGCTTACCAAGGAATATAGTTGAAAAAATGCCATTTGATACATTTAAAATTGAGTTAGATCAATTTTTGCTTACAAATATTAGGAAATATATTAACATATAAGCCCACTATGAGTGGGAGACAATTAAATGGGCCTTGGCCTACTTTGTCTACAATTACCAAGTTACCAAGTGTCGTAATCATTTCTTAAATGACCATGGTAACACTGCAGAGCCACATTTTCTGAAATGCTGTTTTCTTTGTCACTTGATTGTGGCCAGCTGGATTGTGATATTGGTCAGAAATTTTCAGGGTGGCAAGCCCTATTGCTGCAGGTGTGCCTTTCACTGGTTTGCTTTGAAAACGTTCACCACATCCCTAGTTATGGCATTCTGAATTTACAAATTTTCCCATAGGATTACATTGTGGGAGTCATTTTCTTTGTCATTTAATTGTGGCTACATGGTATTGACCTGAAATTTTTAGGGTACAAGCCCCTACCCCAACATGTGTGCCTTTTGCTGGTTTGGTATGGAACTATTGAACATGGTCATAGTTGCAACATTGTGAACTTTGGAAATTTCCCCATAGGATAACATTGCGGCGCAGGTTTTTCTTTGTCCCCTTGTTGTGGCAATGTGGACTGTGCTATTACCCTGAACATGTCACAGTGGAAAGGCCTACTCTCACAGGTGTGTCTTTTGGTGTTTTGGTATGAAACCATTCAACAGGGCCATAGTTACAGCATTGCAAAGTTCAGAAAATTCCCCATAGGATAACATTGTGGGGCCTGTGATGCCTTTCAGGGCCCATATCTCTAAAACGGTTTGAGATACGGACTTTTCATCAAAAAAATTCTTAATAAATATCCCATGTGCACTTTTTCGTGTGCATTGATGATTGCCATGCCTTCACAGTTGACACTCACAGTACTTTTCGGTGCCGTACTAGGGAAATTATGAGTGACATGTGTTTGGTCACTGCATTGCTATGACAACTACTGAGTTTCATAATTACAACAACACTTAACTTTGCTTTGTGGCGCGTGCACTGCACAAGATATGGGTAAAGTACTGTAACTAGGCCTCCTTGCTTTATACGGCTGCTATATGGAACCACACTTAACCGTAAGTGGGATAGCAGGGCCCACACTCCCACAAACACACATACTATTTGACACAATTGCATGGCTTGGTGGGAGCGCGGCACCCAAAGGGCCCCACACTCCCACCAAGCCACCCATTTCTATTCCTATTACATTACACTTTTAAAAAAAGAAGGGAAATTCTTTGCAAAAACTTCATTAATGCATTAGTTAGGATTGTTCCACAGTGACAAAAGAAGGGAAATTTGCTGTTAGGGTTACCACCCCTACCACCCCACCCCAACCCCACCAACAGGCATCGGGGTGTGCGTTGGGGTCATCAGCCTAACTCTCACTACATTCTCCCTCACCACATTCACATTCTACAGACCTATCAGTATGACCTCAGTGGTAGGGAAAATGATGGAATCACTTCAGAAGGAAAGAACTGTTGAGTACCTAGAGGCCAGTGAGGCACAGGACCCAAGACAGCATGGATTCACAGCAGGAAGGTCATGTCAAACAAATCTGATTTCTTTCACTGAGTGACCAAAGTAGTAGACCAGGGAGGGGCTATGGACATGGACTACCTAGACTTTAGCAAGGCATTTGACACAGTCCCACACAAAAGATTAGTAAACAAATTAGCCAGCCTGGGAGTGGGTCGCAGGGTGGTAGCCTGGGTAAAACTCTTGCTGGACAACTGGACACAGTGGGTAGTAGCAAATGGAGTCCACAGTGAAGAAAGGAGGGTTACTAGTGGGGTACCGCAGGTTTCAGTACTGGGGCCGGTCCTGTTTAATGTCTTTATAAGTGACATTGCAGAGGGACTGGAATGGAAAGTATGTCTCTTTGCAGGTGACACAAAGATCTGCAACAGGGTTGATATGCAAGGTGGGGTGGGAAGGATGAAAAAGGACTTAGCAAGGTTGGAGGAATGGTCAAATGTATGGCAGCTTAGATTCAACACAAAGTAGTGCAAAGTAATGCACCTGGGAAACAAAAACCCAGGGCAAGAGTACACAATGGGGGTTGAGATACTGACAACAAAAATGGAAAGGGACCTGGGGGTAGTCATATCAGATGACCTAAAGGTGGGTCAGCAATGTGAGAAGGCAGTAAGGAGGGCTGGGGGGATATTGAGATGCACAGGGAGGGGCATCACCAGTAGAAAACAGGAAGTTGTTGGCCCTCCATACAGACAGTTGGTAAGACCACATCTGGAGTGCTGTGTACAGTTCTGGAGACCCCATCTCTGCAAAGACATAGACAGGGTGGAGGCTGTCCAGAGGAGGGCAACCAAAATGGTGCAGGGTCTGCACCAGAAGGCATATGAAGAAAGACTAAATGAGCTTAAGATATATAGCCTCAAGGAAAGGAGGGAGAGGGGGGACATGATAGAAACATTCAAATACCTCAAGGGAATCGACAAAGTCCAAGAGGGTAGCATATTTCAGAAAAAGAGATGTGCAAGTACAAGGAGGCACAATTTGAAGATAGAGGGGGAATGGCTCAGAGGTAATGTGAGGAAGTATTTCTTCACAGAGAGGGTTGTAGATGCATGGAACAGCCTTCCTGAGGAGGTCATAGAGTCAAAAACAGTGGAGGAAATCAAGAATGCATGGGACAGGCATAAGGCAATTCTAGTGGGGGGTAGGAGGAAGTGGGCTGTTGGTTAACTAGGATCTGCAGCTTATCCGTTAGGTAGGGAAATGGGCAGATTAGGTGGGCCAAGCGGTTCTTATCTGCCATCAAATTTTATGTTTCTATGTTTCTCCTTTACTGCACCACCTCAGCTTCTTTATATATGGAATGGAGTGAGAGTTAGGCCGACAACCCCAACGCCTGTTGGTGGGGGAGGGGTGGTATGGGTAGTAACCCTAACAGCAAATTTCCCTTCTTTTGTCACTGTGAAACAACCCTAACTGTTGCATTAATGAAGTTTTTGCAAAGAATATATGAGAGCTGACAGTAGGCAGTGCAACCACATTTATAAATTGGAGAAGTGACAGTGCATTTACAGTTGGTGTTGAAGTAAGACATAACTTTGAGCCCAGCCTGGTTTCCGAAAGCTTGCCCCACCCCCTGAGCTCTTAACTGCTCACACAAATGCTGATCTCCTGGAGCCTGTTTTTTTTTTTTTTATTTAATAGCTATTCCCTGTGGCTATACATATTCCTTTATGTATTGTGGTATCTCTGTATGTCCTAACCAGCATTGAGCTGGCTCAGTGTAGCCCTTCCCTGGGAAAATAAATAAACTGAAATTGCTGGGACCAGAAGAGAGATTCTGATAACATTATACGGGGGTGGGGGTGGGGGTGAAGAGTGAAACCAGAACTGCAATAATTATAAAAAAAAAATCAAATCAGAGAGATGACAGCTCTTCAGGCAGATGGGGCATTAAACAGAAGAGAAATTTCTGATAAATTGGAACCTGCATAGCAACCAGACATTGGGGGATATATGTGCCATGCTACAGACCATTACCCTCAACCAGGACATCATAAAATCAGAGATAAATGGGCTTAAGGTGGTAGTCAACTCCATGAGCAGCAATTTGGAGGGCATAAATACAAGGTTAGCAGAGGCAGAGGCTAGAGTGGCAGGAGTGGAAGACACTGTTACCAAGCTAGACAGTTATTCTGACTTTTATCACACTCAACTTACTCAGATTTGGCAAAAGCTGGATGACCTGGAAAACAGGGGAAGGTGCAACAATTTAAGAATAATGGGAGTACCAGAAGGTTTGGAAGGGTCAAGCATGACAGGGTTTTTACCAAACTTAATTCTAGATATTCTACAACACAGTTGGAGATGGCCCATAGAGGTAGAAAGGGTGCACAGAACTTTGGCCCCAAAACCCAGGCAGGGAGCACCACCAAGACCAATTGTGGCATATTTCCTGAAGTACTCAATAAAAGAGGAGATATTAAAGCTAGCCAGGGAAGAAAAAAATTACTCACCACAGTAATCGTCTTTCTTCCAAGGGGTCCTTTAGCATCAGTAACATTTTTGCACTTAGCTGGCTAGGTGCAACTGCTCCAGAGGTGTGCCTTTAAGAGATATTTAAATGAGCTTAGGGCCAAGACAATCAAAAGAAAGGAGGGGGTGTGAGCTAAGTGAGAGCTGTTGTAGGCTTCAGAATTTTTTTGAGGAAAAATGAGTGCAAATGCCTGAAAAAGAATCAACAGGATTCAAAAAACATGCAAATGTCCACAAAAGTGGAAATAGAAACAACAGCAACACAAGCTAAAAACACATCAGTAAGAAACTCCAAATTTGGTAAAAGGTGACAAAAAGAGCCCTTCCCCCACAGGTGAACTGGGGAGGAAGGCTGCGAGCTTACTGATGCTAAAGGACCCCTTGGAAAAAAGAAGATTACTGCGGTGACTAATTTTTTCTTCTTACCCCTGGAGTCCTTTAGCATCAGTAACTTTTTTGCAGACTACCGAGCAGTACCAAGGGGGAAGTGGGCAGAGAACCTACTTAGGAAAGAAGCTCTGCAGAACCGCCCTGCCAAATTTGGCATCAGATCTGGTCTGCACATCACAAAGGTGTGCACAGATTTCCAGGTAGCTGCTCTGCAGACATCCAGTAGGGGAATGTCCCTTGCTGCTGCAAGTGTGGCTGCAGTGCCCCAGGTGGAGTGGGCCCCGAGCCCCACTGGAGGTTGTTGACCAGCTTTCTCATAGCATAATCTAATACAAGAGACCAACCAATGAGAAATAGTCTCTTGGTAGCTGATCTTCCTCTGCCTACATCCCCGTAGGTGAGGAACAACTGAGTGGAAGAGCCTCCGGACTATCTAGTATGCTCTAGGTAGTGAAAGATGGCTCTTTTGACATCCAAGCTGTGGAGCTTTTCCTCACCAGGGGTGGATGGCTCAGTAAAGAAGACAGGCAGAGTAATGGACTGGTTCAAGTGAAACTCTGAAACCACCTTTGGCAGAAATTTCCTATTTGTCCTGAGTTTGACTTTATCGTTGTGAGGGATGATGTAAAATCGGCTTAGTGCACAGGGCCTGTAGCTCTGAAATCTTCCTGGCAGATGTAATGGCTACCAGGAAGATGGTCTTCCAAGTTACAAACCTGATGTGGGCTGTGGATATAGGCTCAAAGGGTGGATTCATGAGCCCTTCTATGCAAAGGTTCAGGCTCCAAGGAGGAACAGGCTCCCTGGTTGGAGGCTGGAGGTGCAAGAGGCCTTTGAAAAACTGTTTAAAAATGTCATGGGAAAAAATTATTTCTTCTTTCCCACTGAAAGGTAGGCAGAAATTGCTGCCAGGTGTAGCTTGACTGAAGATGGTTTCAAGCCTGACGCCTGTAGGTGTACCAGGTAATCTAGCAGCTGAGGGTCTGATACTGAGAGCGGTTTGACCTTTTCACTCTTGCACCAGAGGGAAAACTTTTTCCATTTGGCTGCATGTCTTCTTAGTGTTCATTTTTTTAGCCATCCTCAGTATCTTAAGGACCTGTTCAGAGTACTGTGAGGATGGAAACTCTAACTCCTCAAGAACCAGGCCTTGAGGTGAAGAGAGTGTATGTCTGGGTACTGCACTCCTGTCTGAGGAAGGGTCAGCAGGGAGTGAGTTGGAGGTAGGCGAATGGGCCTGTTGCAGGACATTGAGAGAAGGAGAGGGTACCAGGCTTGCCTGGGCCAGTCCGGAGCCAGTAGGATCATTGATGCAGGCTGCTGTCTGAGTTTCAACAAAACCCTGAATATCAGGGGAAAGGGAAGAAACACATATAGGAACCTCCCTGACCAGGCCAGGATCAGGGCATACAGAGGAAGCGTTCCTGGAACTGGGGGCCTGCAATAGTACTGAGGAAGCTGAAAATTGAGAGGAAAGGCAAACAGATCCACGTCTGGTGTGCCCCACTA
Source organism: Neoceratodus forsteri (assembly GCA_016271365.2). Lineage (NCBI taxonomy): Eukaryota > Metazoa > Chordata > Ceratodontiformes > Ceratodontidae > Neoceratodus > Neoceratodus forsteri. The sequence continues at coordinate 451,763,441 of JADMNL010000024.1, forward strand.
CCTGAACACTGTGGCTAGTACTTGCTTGTTCAGTGTCCATTCACTTTGGCCTTGACTGATGCGGCGTAGAGCATCCACCAGAGTATTGAGTTTGCCTGGGAGATGAATAGCTGAGAGGCTGACTCCCAGGGAGGATGCTAGAGACCAGAGCTTCAGAGCTTCTAAACAGAGTATTCCTGATCTGGTACCACCCTGCTTGTTTATGTATAACATTGCAGTGGTGTTGTCCGTTCAAATTTGAACCACCTGCCTTCTATGCTGGGAGTGAAAGCTTTGAGAGCTAGTAAGACTGCTCTGAGTTCCAAAAGATTTATGTGCAACTGTGAATCTTTAGGAGTCCAGTTGCCGCTTACTGAGGCACTGTCCAAATGAGCTCCCCAGCCCAAAAGGGAGGCATCTGTTGTCATCACCTTTGTGGGAAGAGAAGCTTGAAAGGGAACCCCTGCCTGCAAATTTGCAGGATTCTTCCACCACAGCAAGTTTTGGAGGAATTGCTCTAACACAGGTATCAACTCTGAAAATGTGTTACTTCTCTGAGACCAGCGAGCTCTGAGGTAGGTTTGCAAGAGTTTCATCCTGTACCTGACCCCTGGGACTACGGCAGTCATAGAGGCCATATGTCCCAGAACTTTGAGGAAATGTCTGCCTGGTCTTGGCTGTCCCGGGTGAAAGAATCTGCCACTGAAAGGAAACTCTGAATTCTTTCCTGTGGGAGGAAAGCATATCCCTTCTGAGTGTCCAGCTGAGTCCCTATGAAGGTGAGCAGCTGGGTGGGTTCTGGGTGAGAGTTCTTTAGATTTACCAGGAAACCCAGAGACTCCAGAGTATGTTCTGTGAGGGAAAGAGATTCCTTTCCTTGACCTGGCAAGGAGACTTTGTTACTATGTGCCAGTCATCCAGATAGGGGTAGAGAGCGACAGCCAGTCTCCTGAGATGTGCTGCTAGCACTGTGAGACACTTGGTAAAGACTCTTGGGGCCAAGGACAGACCAAAGGGCATTGCGGTGAACTGATAGTGACCTGAAGGAAGTTTGAACCTGAGAAACTTCCTGTGAGATCTCCTTATGGGTATGTGGAAGTAGGCATCCTTTAAGTCTAAGAAGGCTAGCCAGTCTCCCTGCTGTAAGGATTGTATGACCAGTGACAGAGTGACCATTTTGAATCTGGGGTTTTTCAGATGTTTGTTTAAATATCTGAGATCTAAGATAGGTTGCCACTCCCCAGTTTTCTTTTGTGTCAGAAAATACCTGGAGTAGAGGCCCTTGCCCTTCTCGTGGGTGGGGACCCTCTACACTGCTTGTAAAGCCAGAAGGTTTTGTACCTCCGTTTCCAACAGCCGTATCTGTGTTGGGGGCAGAGATCTTGACACCTGGGTACACTTGAGGTCTGGCAGCTGCTTAAACTGTAATGACAGACCATTCTCCATTATCTCCAGCATCCACTTGTCCGACGTGATGAGGGACCAGTGCTGAAGATAGTGGGAGAGTCTGCCTCAAGCTGAAAGCGGGGAGGTGACCTGGACACTCACATCAGGACTTAGAGGCAGATGGCTGGATAGAGGTGGCTCTTCTTTGGCCCCTTCTGCCCCGCCTCTGAAAGATCCCCTGTACTGGCTGAAGTCAGATTGGGGATAGGGATTGTAAGGCCTGGGAACATAACTTCTGCCCCTACCGCCCCCGGGACGGGATCTCTGAGGGGTGGCAGGCTTCGGCTTGGATGAGTGGCCCTGCCAGGAGGCCTTGTACTCATTGACTTTTTTCATGTAGTCAGTGGTTCTGTAATCAAACAACATATTTTGATCACAGAGAAAATCCATGGCCTTGTTCTGAGTGTCTGTGGTCAGACTGGTTGTTCTAAGCCAGGCTAAGCATCTCAGAGAGATGGTATGGGCCATCGCCCTAGAAGCTACATCATTGTTATCATCTGCCATGTGGAATTGGTACACAGTAGCTTCCAGGGCAGTTTTTGATGTATCCACCAGTTTCTGCACCATAGAATCTGATCTGTTGCTGGCGATAACCTGGACAGAGTTCCAAAGGGCTTTCTGATATTTGGCTGTGAATGCCATGTAAGAAGAAAGTCTGAGAAGCAGGGAAGCTGTGGCATATATTTTCTTTGCTATAATGTACATTTTCTTGGAATCCTTGTCAGGGGGAGAGGAGGACAAGGAAACTCTAGCTTTCTCACAAGCTGCCTGCTGCACTATACTCTCGTGGCTAGGGTGTGCAGACAGGAGCTTGATACCATTTTTAGACAATTTATATTTTCTCTCAAGCTGCTTATCAACCCCTGATACTGAAGTGGGATGCTGAAGCACCTTCATGGTATTTTTTCTAAATGCATTATAGATAAGGATGCCCAGGGTCTTTGAGGATGAAAGACCCTTCATCTCCCTATAATCTTCGTCTTCATCGACATCCTGGTTGGGATCCTGTGTAGGGAGGTCCAGAGTGTCCAGCATATTTTGTGTAAATGTAAACATAGAAGAAGGATCCTCGTGGTCACCTGGGGGATCCCCAAGATGAGGGTCTGGGGACTCCTGGGGCTCAAGGCCCTCAAAATCCATGTCAGGGGCATCATAAAATTGATCATCTGTGTCACCCTCACAGTTTACAGAAGAGAGAACTGTGGAAGAGTGCTTGCCAGCCCCAGTAAATCGATGATCCATCTTTTGAAGGGTTTGAAACAGTTGCCATGCTTTTTCCATATCTTGCACTGATGGAAGAACCTGCACAGGTTGTAAGTATTTTGTTTTTTCTGTATGCTTTAAGCTGCCTGTTGTTTCGTTATTGGCTTTCCAAGGAGCTATGAGAGCATATTTGTCTTGACAGAGTTTCTTTTTAGCCACTTCATCAAAAGCCTGATCAAGCTTCCTTTTTTTTGTCACTCTTATTATTTTTCAATTTGTGAGGAACTTCATCTTTGGAAGCTTTATTTTTTGGCTGGGATCTGGAGGGTTCCTCAGCACCTCTGCTTTTAGTATTAGTACTTTTGGATGGCCCCTCATCAGAAGCCTTTGATTTATCCTCAGCCATAATAATCAAAGGTTTGTCTGCTATGTTTGCCAATTTAAGCAAAGCAAACCAGTCCTGGACCTACGAACTGAGTGCAGGTATCTGTGAAAATGCCACCAGCCAGTCCTGCCCCAGTTAATAAACTCTGTCTGATTCTAGTGCCTTTCTTTTTTGGTTGTAGAACTGGGATCTGTACCAGTGCCAATCTTAATAGAAACCCAGTAATACTCATCTGTGCAAAGGTGGCTGCTGGACCCTTACAGACAGTCCTGATACAGATGATACCAAGGTCCAGTAATACAACAAAAAAGGTTTCCTCATAATTGTCAATCTAGAGAGAAAACCCCCAGGCACTGTTTAAATTTGAAATTCACTGCAGGTGCCTCGCAGTAAACCCCACAAGGTCTGAGATAAAAAACAAGGCAGCTATCCATAATTTGAGGGTTGCCACAAGAATTTGCCCAAAAATGAAGGAAACCGTCGAAAATAAGCACCCGTGATAAAATTAGGTTTTAAACTAAATAGTTGCGGTAAAAATAAAGTCAAAATAGTGCAGTTGCGCCAAAAATAAAAAATCTGCGTGGCACTAATGAAAAAGTAAAACTTTCACTCAGCACACTAAAGGAACTAATTTATGAGGAAAACTTTACGCAGATAAACACTAGGAGGCTGTCATCAAGGAAAGTTAGGAGACACCTCAGAGGCAATATTGCTCAGTCCAGTGGAGAAAAAATTCTGAAGCCTTCAACAGCTCTCACTCAGCACACACCCCCTCCTGTCTTTTGACTGGCTTTGCCCTAAGCTCATTTAAATATCTCTTAAAGGCACACCTCCGGGGCAGTTGCACCTAGCCAGCTAATGCAAAAAAGTTACTGATGCTAAAGGACTCCTGGGGTAAGAAAAAAAGATTTATTTCTTTTAATGGAAACAGGATTTCAATATTCCAAGATTACTCTGCAGATGTTGTGGCCAAAAGGAAAGCATTTTCTGAAATAAGGGGTGTTTTACAACAGATAAGAGTACCATACAGGATAAAGTATCCAGCTACATTGGTCATATCAGTTAATGGGGGCTCACATTCCTTCAAAAGCACTACTGAAACCTGGTCTTTCATAAATTTAAAACTCAGAAGCAATCAGATTAACAGTAAAATATTTGAACCAGCCCAACATTCCAAAACAGATTTGCCAGGAGCTGTCCCTATGGTTACCTCATTAGAACCTTCTGGTCTAAAAGATTCTGTCAGTGTTAGTCCCAGAGTCAGAAGCAGTCTTTCAGAACTTCCACAAAGAAAAGAATGGCAAACCATTACCAGAAAATGCAAGGGTCTCACTAGGGAGAAGATCAGAGATATAACGTACCTGGCTAACAATTCACAAAGCAGGAAAAACTTGTCAACATTCAGTGCACATGAGGCAAGATTCTCTTTAATGGCTGAGATTCAATTCAAGTTTCCTTTTTACAGATGAACAAGAGGAGGAGCAGCCAACCACAGCTGAGGTTAATACTGGCTAATCAGAGTCCATGAGGCAACTAAACAGCAGTGAGAATGCTCCGTGGAGTCCTATGGCTCAGGAAATGGATGGTGTGGTAACTTGAATCCTACACCTCAGGAGGCAGATGTCTCTTCTGAGAATTTAAATGGTTTACCCCATGAGACCAGTGTAGGTACTTGAAAGAGGATCTAATACTGTTTTTTTTTGTGTGGTTGCTGGTGCTTGAATTCAGTCATGCTGAGCTTAAAAACATCATGGTGCATTCTCCTCTGGTCTCCGAGGAGCTGGCAAGCTGTTTCTTTTCTCTCTGGATGGTACATTACTCAGCTGAATACAGAGCTACACTGGCTTGATTTTTTTCTATCCCTGGAGTAATATACATCGATCCTGCAACATACATTATTAGTTTTCCTGTTGCTGGGGATTTATCTACACTTTTAAATGTACTAAAAAATACATGCTTGCCAAAATTCTTCTTGATATGACTCATCGGTTTGAAAGCAACATAATTTGTCATATATTTTAGTTAACTACAATCATAATCCCTGTTATAGATGAAGCACAGTTTATGCTCCTTTGATCGATATAGGTTCTAAGCTTAATTCAACAAATATTGATGGCATATGAGAGCTAATATGATAAATTTAGCATCCCTAGTGGTTTGGTTCACGTCCCTCTAAATATGCTTGCCATGCATAAACCTGCAATCTTGTTGCTCAGTGACTTCTCTCTGTCTTACTGTTACATTAAAATGTAAGTTTTTCTGGCACCATTAGTCATTGAGACTTTGACTCCAACCGCCCCCCCCGTCTTCTTCCGCTCACATAATTACGTATATAACACCCCTTATTTATTTATTTATAAGTGCTACCATAATGCCTAACAGATTCCCATGCATCCGAGTTAGAATTTTCTAATCTCAGAAATAGTACAAATTGGTTGGGAAAGAGAGATGTGCCTAGACCTAATATTAAAGTACAGTTTGTTACACTACATATTTTTTAAATAATGGTTAATTCACTCATGTAATTTGACTCCTGGCTTGATTTGCTCTCTAATGTTGTTGTTCCTTGGTATTGCGAGGTTTCTGCTGGCACAACCATCCCTAAAGGGAAAATAAATAAAAAAAAATAAGCATATGCTATGTTATGGTCTGGCTTATGGTAAGTCACTGTACACCTACATTTAATTATGGAGGGGAGTGACTACAGATGGAGGTGGAACATACCAATTTGGACTATGGGCCTGATTGGCTGGCTATTGTAACCCTGATGAAATAAGGTTCTTTATGAGCAGAGCCATCCTAAATTAATAAATACAGCTTTTAGAAAGTGAGCTTAGTTATCATAGTCGACAGGTAGGGCCCCTCTGTTTTTTTGTTTTCCCCTTCCTCAACACCCTTCTTTATTCCTTCTTAAATTTCCATTCCTCCCTGATACTTTTCCACTTGCTAATGATTCTTACCTGTAACTTGGTATTTCTGAGCTGCTGTATGAGGTTTTTTCTCATCTCTCTATCTGCCTTGACATTATCTTCTACTGCTACATAATCATTTTTGGTGGGATCACACCAAGACCTGAATTAAAGACTTTTCATCCTCCTCTTGCCTATTTTTGTTATATGATTGCTCATTGTTATTATGGGGGTTGAAGTGATTAAATCCTAATATACTTAGGGCAATATCGATGGTCCCCTTGTGGGTAACATCTAAGGCTACTGGATGTGTGACATAGGTCTATGGACCAAAGGCTCTACTCTGCCACTAGGTTCCATGAGACTGGGTTGATCTGGAGGTTTGTCATTGTGATAATTTTGCGACTGTTAATACATTTTAAAATGTTTAGTGATTTATTGTTATTATTACTGTTGTTTCTTTTTCACATTCTGTTATACTTAATACACAAACAGTTTTTAGTATTCTGGAAGGGACTGAGGGGTATGCAGATAGCTCTTCCAAAGTTTTGGTGTACTGTTAAGTACTGGTTCTATTGTAGTTATGAGTTATCGCTAATGGGGCAAATGTTTAAAATGAGTCTACAGCCATGGGTTCATACAGAACACGCTGGTTCAACTACTATAAAAATAGCACAAGGTTTGGGAGGCATGATAAGGATATCTCCCCTGCAGATAGTCAGACACTTATATTTTCTAGTGGGGTCAACACTTAGGGTTACAAAGGTCAAGGAAGCTACAGTTACTACTTATAAGCCACATGGAAGTGATATCCAATGCAAAACAAATTCAACGTACATGTTCAAACACCATGCTCAAAATGAATAATGGACAGGTGGATATAAAATGCTTATCCTAGAATGTTAAAAGACTTGGGATGTCAATTAAATGAAAGAAGGTACTCTCTCACTTGTATAAATTAAAAGCAGATATTGCTATGGTTCAAGAGATACATTTATCACCAGAAGAAGCCATCAAACTTAAAAGGTCATGGGTGGGTGAAGTATATCATAATTCTTTTAACAAAAAGAACAATGGATTGGCTATACTAATCTATAAAAACATAATTTTGCCCTCTCACATCACAAGATCGATGCAAATGGGGGATGGCAAATATTAGAAGGGACACTTGATGGCACTGAAATGACTCTATGTAACATATATGCTCCAAATGGAGAATTGAGTACCTTCTTTCTTGATTTTTTTGATGAGCTTAGTAAGAACACCAATGCAAATGTTATTGTGTAGGGGGGATTTCAATATGGTTTTGGATCACTGGATAGGCAGTAGTAATCCCACAAGACAAGAAACTAATTCTAAAGCCAGGAAGGTCATTTTAGATAGAATGAGAAATTTAGGGCTCTTAGATGCATGGAGATTGATATACCCAGATAAAAGAGACTACTCATTCTATTCCAGCCACCACAACACATATAGCAGCATTGACATGTTGTTAGTATCCAATAGACTGGTGAATAACTTAGGTCAGATATTGGTACAATAGTAATATTGGATCATGCTTCTGTATCAATTGTCTTAAATTTAGACCCAAACACAGATAAACCGTTTCATTGGAGGTTTAACTGTGCTTTATTAAATGACACCAAATTTCACCCTTGGATAATAGAAGAGACAAAAATGTTCTTCAGCATTAATAACAATGGGGAAACCTCTTTTGTTACCTTATGGGAGGCCTTTAAAGCATACTGAAGGGGGAGAATATTACGCTTTTCATCACACAGAAAAAAAGAGAGACAGAAATCCCTACACAGAAATGAAAAACAACTAAGGAACTGGAGGAAAGACATAAGCAAAAAAAAAAAAAAGGGTCAGATGATAGCCTTCTCAGAAACCTAATTTTGTTAAGGTATGAAATTAATAAAATACACACTGAGAAAGCTGAGTTTGCTTTATTCAGGATGCAACAATCTTACTGGGAATCGGGGGAGAAGGAGGGCAGACTTTTGGCATATAGACTAAAACAAATACAAACCAGGAACTTTATCAGTCGTATTCAGAATAAAGGCAATAATATCATTACTGGTAACAAGGAAATAAACAAAGTTTTCTTAGAATTTTACAAAGATCTATACTCCAGTAGGCAGAACAAAAACCCAGATATACTTAAAACTTTTTTTATTCAGAGTCAAGCTACCCAAGATCTTCGATTTGGAAAAACAAAATCTATCCAAAGACATCACAACTGAAGAAATTAGGGAGGTAATTAATAGTTTTTCTAAAGCCAAGTCCCCCAGTTCGGATTGGCTGCCTGCTGAAATATACTCCATACTTAGGGAGGAAGTATCCCCTATTCTCCAACAAGTCTTTGTTGAGATGGAAGAGAATTACTCCCTGCCACCATCTATGTCAGAGGCTAATATTACAGTCCTCCTGAAAAAAGGCAAAGAATCCCTAGACCCAGTTAATTACCACCCAATTTCATTGCTTAATGTAGATTATAAAATTTGGACAAAAACTCTGGCCATAAGGTTACAAAACATTCTGGAAAAGCACATACATAGGGATCAAGTTGGTTTTATACACGGCAGGTATGGATGGGAAAATGTTAGGACAGTGCTAAATACTATGTGGAGAGCTTCAAAGCTTCAAGACTGATCTGTCTTGTTATCCCTGGATGCCCACAAGGCCTTTGACTCCATTGAATGGCATTATCTACATGAGGTACTTCACATATTTGGGTTGGGGAAGAGTTCATATCAAAAGTGGCTTTGTTATATCAAACTCCAAATGCTAGGCTGTGCACTAATAAAACTCTCTCCGAAAAGTTCTTACTAGAGAGAGGAATGAGGCAAGGATGCCCTCTCTCCCCTTTACTATTCGTATTGGTGCTAGAGCCTCTATTATGTCTAATCTGGCAAGATTCTGGGATCTCGGGTATTAAACTTAACAAGCTAGAGCACAAGGTAGTGGCTTATGCAGATGATATGCTACTGACCTTGTCAAACCCCCACATTTCTGTGCAGCATACTATGAATCTATTAGAGGAATTTAAATCAATATCAGGGCTCACTATTAATTGGAAGAAATCTGAATTGCTCCCACAGAAAGGTAACAAAGAAGATCTCAAATCATTATGCTCTAAATTTAACTTGAAATGGGAGGAAGAAGGTATTACTTATTTGGGTATTTATATACCAAGTAAGCTCGAAAATCTGGTGGCCAGTAATATAAAACCCTTGATAGAAGAAGCTGATATTAGTCTAACTAAATGTGGCAAACTTAATTTGTCATTATGAGGGAAGGTCAACACAATTAAAATAATGTTGGCGCCTAGATTTCTATATCTATTACAGAATATTCCCTTGGACATAACATCTCACTGGTTTAAAAAAATAGACTATTATATTAGAAAGTTTCTATGGGAAGGTAAGAAGGCTAGGTTCAGTTTAGTGAAGCTCAAGAAAACTTGACAATCAGGCGGTATGGGGCTGTCGGATTTCAAGTGATATCATCAGGCCTTTCTATACAAACAAGTATGCCACTGGTTTCAACAGGATAGGAACTCCCCCTCTGGGTTCAATATGAGGCTGAAGTAGTGCACCCATATTTGCTGTACCACCTTATGATAGGGATGTTCCCAGCTAAGATATGGTCACACCCATACCTGAGAACTACCACAAATTACATAAAATGGCTGGGCAATTCCCTAGCAAACACTCTTTTCCCAATGGAATATACTCCTATCTGGAGAAACCTTAATATTATTACAGGGAGACACACTCTGACAAATCCACTGTGGGAGAGCAGGGGAATTTTAACAGTATCGGATCTGGTAGATCACAGGACGGGGATACTCCAATACTTTACTGAATTGAGAAGCCTATATAAACTACCCTATACAGAGTTCCACTCCTTTCTTCAAATTAGGGAAGCTTTACAAAATGTATTACACGCTAACTATGCCATCCATCCATCCATCCATCCATCCATCCATCCATCCAAAGAAGCAACTAGTTTGATTAACATAGCAAGAAGCAAAGGTGGAGCAAGCAAACTATATATGCTATCCATAGAAGCCAGCCCAGATCTAACTAAAAAGGTTAAAGAAATATGGGAAGAAAGACTAGGTCATGAGATAACTGAACAATCTTGAGATCTAATATGGCAGAATGCTTATAAGACGAGTAAGGATGTGCATGGCCGTTTAGTACAATTTAAAATTCTGCACAATTGATACTACACCCCTGAAAAACTCTACAAATTGGGCCTGGCAGATAATAACAAATGTTGGAGATGCGGCTCAGTCAATGCAGGGCTGTTACACACGTTGTGGAATTGCCAATTAATTAGACCTGTCTGGCTAATCATCTGGAAATGATGTAACTAAGCCCTGGGTATGACCATTCCCTCTGAGACTGAGGTATTTGTATTAGGAGACACAAACCGGGCTTACTCACTGAGCTCCACAAGAAAGAAATGGCTGCAGTTAGCAGCCCTGGGATACAAGAGGCTGATTCTGAGATACTGGAAGGACAGTCACTTACCTGGGCTGGAAGAATGGGCTAAATATTTGATGAACCTTGAGATAAATGAGAGAGTTAATTATTTAAATGCAGGAGAGTTACATAAATATGAAGATATTTGGAATCCTTATTTTACATGGCTATCTGGAAACTGAAGCTTATGGGAACAGTAGCTGTAATGATAATAGAGAGTATATTTTAAGTGATAGTTAGAATAGTACTATTAGTAAGATTGAGCAAAATGTAGAAAGATGTCATATTTTGGATGGAACAGGATACTAATTATTTACTTATAATTATATTGATTGGTTTTATATAAATATTCAATTTATAAATATTTGTTTCAATGCACTTGTACGATTTATGGATTATACGATTTATGACTGTAACATTTTTCTGAAAACAAAAAAACAATAAAACTTTGAAAAAAAACAATCAGAATGGAGGGGGATTTAAGACATTTACAAACAAGAGGGAACATGAAGGCGAGTGCTGTTATCTTGCAGAAAGGTACTGTAAACAGATTTTTCTCAGTTGTTACGCTGCTGGTGAAACCTATATACAAGTCAGTTAAGTTTGTCACTGGGGTGCTTTTTGCATCTATAATTACTGTGTGGCGGTTTTGTGGACTGCCTGTTACAAGATTTTGGAAGATTCATGACAGCAGCATGTTAGGCTGCTAGGTTTAATTCTTAAAGCTATAATTGCTAAATTTTTAAAAATAAAGTAAATTGACTGCATGAGGAGAGGTCTGTGGGGAGCAGATTCATTAGTCTGATATAAAGATATGGGAGACAGTGACTGTAATCAGCCTGATGGCTGTGTAACTTAACCTTGAAACTCAAAACTGTTTTTCTCCACATCCATTCAATGGGGCTCATGCACTGTCTAACATAACAATGTTGGGCATTCTTTTAATTCTGTGTTTCCCCCAGTGATGTAACACAAATGGGTATAATTATATACTGTATGTAATGGTTTTTGGGACAAAGTACTACTCAATTGATATCTCATTCATTGCTTTGAATGGAATTATTCATATTAAAAAGGAGTACAATATAAATTACAAGCATTCATCAATGCTGAATGTTGGTTGCTTGTTAAACAATTTAATGTTTTTCTAGAGAGAGAAGCCAAGAATTGAGAGTAATTTTTGGGACTCAGAAATAGAGCCTGAGGGTAGGGTGGCTGGGTTAAAGATGCTGCTATGGTCAGTCAGTGAGAGCAGACCTACCTTGACTGGGTTTGGCCCTGCTGGGCCTCTGCTGGTTCTATTCCTCTGATGGGTCGCTCACTGGACTGGCAGGCTGCAGGCAGCCTAGGCTGGCAACATTAGGGCACTGGCTGGCTCAGGCTTGGCTGTTCTACTGGGTGAGGACCGAGACCAGACTGACAACCACTCAACTCCAGGTAGGCAATAAAGTCCTCCACTCTCTCTACAGGTGACTGGCAGTCCTGGACTGGGCTGGGCCTGCCTCACTGCTGCCTGTACTGGGCATCCATCCTCCTCTGCTGCTGCTTTGGTTCTTCTTGTGGCACCACATCCCATCTCCTTCTCCTTCCTTCCTTGATTCTCCACCTGCTCAGTGGCCTGGGCCGTGGGTAGCATGGCACAGATAGGCAGATTTGGGTGGGTGGTGCTGCAACAGCTCTCAACTAATGAATGTTCAGGAAAGGCCTCAGAGCAGGCCATGGACTGTGAGGTAATGTGGATCTCAACACTCACTGTCGTCTGGGCCTGGATGAATGAAGGTAGGGCCGTAGAGTGGTGGGAGGGCTGAACCGGCGGAGTGGACTGCTGACTTGCTTGCTGGCACTTACTCTCGGTCTCACAGCAACAGTGCTGGCAGGTGCTGGGTGCTTGTTTTCCCCATCTGTCTGGTAGCCCTCCACTTTACACAGATCAAAGGACCAAAGCCCTCTCTGATTGGAGTGGCTTTTGTCCTTTGAAGTGCATGACCGTTCAGCCCACCCAGCAGAGAGTTGCATCAGGACCACACCAAGTGGTTATTGGTGTAGACTGCTGAGCTCATTCCGAGGCCCTAGGTTTGTGTATTGCAATCAGCTCAGCAGCGACACTCCCCAGAATCCCCTATTGCTACAATACATTGGTTGCACCCATGCGCGCAACCATTTTAAAAAGGGACATTTCTGTCTCAGTGAGCCTTTCTCTCTCTACCTGGTTATCAAAATCCAATAAATAAAACCATGTTCTCTATGTTTCAAGAAAGCAACACATTCAATTCAGACAGTGTCCAGTTTTCAGACATGCAAGGGCCAGTTCAGGCTCAGTTTTAAATTATGCAAAAATGCTGTAAAATGCATTACATCAAGTATGTGCCTACAACAGCTTTTGTTGTCCAAGCAGTGAAACCAGTAAGAGGCAGAAGTCCTACACATGGCATAAAAACCAACAGACTTTTTTTTTCAGAAAGTCACCAAGTATAGATTTTGGCTAAATGTACATGCCCTTTAAACAAATAACATCACACACTTTTAACTTCCTTCAAACCCCTTCAACCTGCCATTTAATATGCACTTCATGGAGCTCAATTCTGCACTTCTGGGTTACTGTGACTATTTCCAAAGATGAACTCAAGGGGCCAGAATCTAGAAGGGTTACGCCTGGCATAACAGCAGTTGCACCAAGTAGAATGGTGCATGTAGCAACTTATGCCAGCAGTTGCGACATGCTCACTTCTACAAAGTGGCCTGCAACATGTCGCAGGCCACTTGCACCGAACAGTAGTTATGCCGCATAAACCCCCAGTGACATGGCGCTAGGGGGTTTACGGCAGCAGTTGTGCCCCATTCTAGAAGGGCAGCCACAAAGTCCCCACATCAGGATTCTACAAGAACCCCCCAAAGGAGAACCAGGAATGTAAGTTACACCAGCATTTAGCAAGTGTAACCTACGGCTGCCCCCCTTGGGGTCCTGTAGACCTACCTGCAGACATGCCAACATGCCCACCCTTCATGCCAGCATACCCCAGTGGGGCCCCCACAGGGCTACCCATACCCGCATCCCCCTGAACCACCCATTGGCACAAGCTCCGCAGGGCGGCGCTGCAAGACCCCCACCCATGCACCGAACCGCGATTCGCCAGCCGCATATGCGGCAAAATGCCTGCACTGGTAGTCTAGTGGCATCCTGATCTCTATAAAATTAATAATGTTCACCGTATCTCTGGTAGTCTAGCGGCTACCCCATCTGTATAAACTTACTAATGTCCTCCGTATCCCTGGTAGTCTAGCGGCCCCCCCGATCATCATAAAATTAATTAATTTCTCCAATGCCCTGGTAGTCTAGTGCCCCCCCAATCAGTATAAAATACCTTAAGAACTCCAATTCCCTGGTAGTCTAGTGGCCCCACCCAGTCATGCCAGTCCACCCAGAACCCCCACCTGTCCCGGCCAACAACTGGCACAGCCCACCTCATCATTTCCACGGCCAGCAACCGCCTGAGTGCTGTATCAGCATTACTGGAAAGACGCACTCAGAAATTAATTTCTGAGTGCATCTTTCCAGTAGCGCTCATACAGCACTCAGTCGTTGGCTGGCTGTGGAGGTGAGAGGTGGGTTGTGCCAGTCGTCGGCTGGGGACAGGTGGGGGGGTGCTGGGTGGACTGGCACGGCTGGGTGGGGGGCCACTAGACTATCAGGGAATTGGAATTCTTAAGTTATTTTATACTGATCGGGGGGAGCTAGACCACCAGGGCATTGGAGATATTAATTTATTTTATACTGATTGGGGGGGCGCTAGACTACCAGGGCATTGGAGATATGAAATTATGTTATACTGATCAGGGGGGACACTAGACTACTAGGGATGGGTGGTGACTCGGGGATTGGGGCACAGCTGGGGGGATGGCAGCACCACCCTGTGGGGCAACTACCTATGGGTGCTTTGGGGGCAGAGAGATGGGCAGCTCTGCTGGCGCTCTTGTAGCAAACTGGCCAGGGGGTGGCAGTTGCGAACTGCAGAGCAGCTTGCGACATGCTCGCCAGGTGTGCCCACAGTTTGGTGTACCTGGCCACATGTTGCAAGTCACAGGACTTAGCTGCGGAGACCCTGCCCCTTCTAGAATATGGTGCAGGGTCATTGTCACAGTTGCAGGTGAAGCTAGTTGCGTTCGGTGGCAACTTGCGCCACCCTTCTAGAATCAGACCCTAGAAGTTTATTTTAACCAGCATTTCCATATCTGAAAATTGAGGTTCTACCTAAAGCGGGTTTAGATAATACACCCTTTCTCTTGCACAACTGAAACAGCAGCAGGACGACTCCTGGAAACCAGTCATATTTTGAAGTCAGCATTTAAATGTTATAAGCAAGTCTAAAAACACTGACCCACACCAATGTTATTTTTATCAGCTTGATGAAAACACTACAAATTCAAAACATTTGAAAACAGAAAGCAGTTCCTCACTTTTGGCTAGATCAAAACTCTTTAGACTCTCCAACTCACTTCATCAAACAAGCATTTGTCAATGTCGAATGTTTTCCTGCATGGTATATGTAGCAGGGTGTATTGTGTTGGAGGAGGATGGGTAAAGGAGGGTTCAGGGCGGACAGCACACAGAGGGAGGTAGCAGGAGGGTGTAAGTGGATGCTGAGATGGGGAATGGAGGATGCGGGGTGGACAGCACATATAGAGAGGGAGCAGGAGGGTTTAACTGGATGCCGGGGCAGGGAACCGAGGGTGCAGGGTGGACAGCACACAGAGGAAGAGAGCGGGAGGGTTTAATTGGATGCGGGGACTGAGGGTGCAGGGCAGACAGCATGCAGAGGGAGGGAGCGGGAGGGTTTAATTGGATGCCAGGATGGGGAACGGAGGGTGCAGGGAAGGACAGCACAAAGTTACACGTGTGTGTAGAAAAATGTGAATGAACCTGCATAACATGGCCATTCTTAGGAATTTTTCCACCAAATTTTTAACATGGGCTTTTTGGTACCCCACCTCATGAACATTGGCAGTGTCATTTCCTAAATCAGTCCTGAAAGGTGATTTCACACAGTGACTGTGCAATTCTGCGCTAGAGGTGTGAAAAAACATTTTGGGCAGGATGTGAAAAATGACAGCTGCACTGTTCATGAAGTGGTGTGATAAAAGTGTATGCTGAAAATTAGGAGTAAAAATATTAAAAACTGGCAAAGTTATGTGCCTGCATAGAAACTGCGCAAGGCACGCTCGTACCACGACCATTTTTAGGTATTTTTGCACCAAATTTTCAACATGGCCTTTTTGGAATCACACTTCATGAATACTAGCACTGTCATTAAATTACTGGGTCCTGAAAGGTGATTTTGTGCAGCAACCACGCCATTCCACACCACTGCTCCGTAAACTCATTTCAGGCAGGATGTGAGAAATGACAGCTGTACTGTTCATTTCATGAGATGGTGTGCAAAAATAGCTATATTGAAAATCTAGAGTGAAAATATTAATAATTGCCAAAGTTACATGTGTGAGTAGTAAAATTTCAATGACCGCGCGTAACTTGTGCGTTTTTTGAAATTTCTGCACCAAATTTTCAACATGGGCTTTTTGGGACCCCACCTCATGAACAGTGGCACTGTTGTTTTGTTAACTTGTCCCAAAAGGTGATTCCATACAGTGACCACAAAATCATCTTTCAGGACTGGTTAACGAGATGACAGTGACAGTGTTCATGAGGTGGGGTCCCAAATAGGCTATGTTAAAAATGTGGTGTAAAAAATAAAAATAAAATGGCTGAGATATCAACATAAGTTCAAATGCCATTATATGGTGCTTACCTAGATTCTTCAGTTGCAGTTCGGCTTTGAGGAGTGCAGATGTGTCCCGCTCACAGAAGATGACACCTGCCAACCGGCCGGAGGAAAGTATGGGGTAAGGGGGGTGGGGAGGGCGCAGGAGGAGGGTCGGGATGAAGGGGAGATGGGAGGGACAGGGACCATTTTCTTTTTTCAGGTAAAAAAGATGTCAGGGGGCTGTTTTCTTTTTTATTATAAGTACATTTGTAAATTATTTTTGGGGACACTGGGAGTGGGTTCCCCAGTGTCCTGGACTATTGGTGGGGTACAGATATGGGGACACTAGGAGTGGGATCCCCAGTGTCCTGGACGGCAAATGGCAGGAGGAAATAACTGGGACACTGGGAGTGGGTTCCCCAGTGTCCCTTAGTGGCAGCGCTGGGGAGTGGGGGGTTTGTATTGCTGACATGGGGATTGGACACCTTGATGTTGGCTTTAAGAGAAAGCTGCACTGCAGCTAATGTTGAAGCCTTTGGGATGGGGGGGCAGAGGAGCGAGGACCGGGAGAGAAATACCACACCGTGGTGACTGCTGAAGCCTTTGGGGGAACAGAGGAGCAAGGACATCATTATGGGGCCACACTTCCATCGCCACCACCACCTCTGGCTCACCCTCAACTGCCACGCATGCACCGCTGCCATCCAGCTCATTCTCTGGAATCAGGTTTGAGTATGAGTTGTTATATGGCAACTGCCCATGAGAGTGCTTGCCTGTCTCTTCAGGCCTGCCAGCTGCTTAGTTGTCGTCTTCCCTGCTCCACCACAGTAAAAATTCAGCTGATGGGCAGCATTGTCTGTATTGCGTCAGAATTCCAGGACTGCTTGGCTCTGCTGACATGGGCTTCATGCAAATCAAAGGACTAAATCCCTTCCTGATTGGAGCGGCCTCAGTCCTTTGAAGTGCATGACTGTTCAGCCCACCTAGCAGAGGATTGTGTCAGGACCACACTGAGTGGTCATTGGTGCCGACTGCTGAGCCCATTGCAAGCCCCTGGTTTGGTGTACTGCAATGTGCTCAGCAGCGACTCCCCCCCCAAATCCTGTACTGCAACAATACTTTGATTTGCACATGTGTGCAACCAATGTAAAAAAACGCTATAGCTGTACCAGTGAGCCCCTGGTCAATGTGCTCATTACTCACGCTGTAAGTAATTTCCACTAACAACTGGAGGTAAAGGAAAGGAGAAATTATGGTAAGTGTGATAGAATATTTCCTTTTTTTCATCTTCTCAGCAGGAGAACACCACAGGTTTAGTGTCATTGCAGAACACCACAACGGAGGTTGATGGAGGGAAGAGGGGAGAGAACGGGGTGTAAAATCATCACTGCCATCTCCAGGATGACCACCTGTCCTGTGCTATTACAGCTGAGTCAAGGTTTTCATCCTGAGAAGTGCCAGTCCAGGACAGAAGGGGAACCCCTGGTAGTGGGAATAAAAGCTTAATTGGAAGAAAACAGTGGCACTGAGCTGCATTTATTTAATGAGAGAATTTTACAGTCTATACATATTTTAAAAGTCTGACAAAAAAGGCTAGTACAACTAACACTACCCACGGTAGGTTTAATTATGGGCTATAGGCTTAGTTTACATGATCACCCTGACCAAGTACAGTTAGGGCCACAGCTCAACAGCTTGGGAATTGTTAAATCATTACCAAACCAGAATCACATTACCTGTCTGGAGACTTGACATGTCGAACTTGGAGAAGTCTGGCACGGACAACATATCAATATACATTGTTGGAGTTCCATATATGACGGTACACCTTCAGGAGCCAGAGAAGAACAAAATCAGGCAACAGGAAATCCCTGATGTGGGGGAGAGGGAGGGGAGAGAGAGGGAGAGGGAGAGGGAGAGAGAGAGAGAGAGAGGAGAGAGAGAAAGAAAGAAAAAGCGAGAGAGTATGTGAATGAGAGAGAAAGAGAGTGAGAGAAAGAGACAAAGAATACAACAGATGTTTTAAATTTCATTGTAATATGTTTGTTTTATGAATAGTCTGGTGTGTAAGCTTTGGCAACACCTGAGTAGCTTGTCATGCCAACAGAGAGAGACAGAGTGTAAGAAACAGCGAGAGAGAAAGAGTGAGAGAGACAGCACCTTTAAGGGCAAGAGTCAATAACAAGGCATGCACTAAAGCATACCTCCCTCTCCCCTGGGTTAAACCAATAAAACAAAGAAACATAGCACAATTAGGGCAAAACAAGGCCCAATGCCCATACAATCCGTCTTAACCCTACATTATCCCCAAAACACCAGCCAGCTACTCTGGACTGTGTTTCCCTGAACCACCCAGCACCCCCTTCTTTCATACCCATGTTGAACTCTGTCACATTGTCCACATTCCCCCACCAGAGAACAGACTATCTTGGACCCCCACCAGAGAACAGACTTTCCTGGCCCCCCACCAGAGAACAGACTATCTTGGACCCCACCAGAGAACAGGCTATCCTGGCCCCCACCAGAGAACAGACTATCCTGGATCCCCACCAGAGAACAGACTATCCTGGACCCCCACCAGAGAACAGACTATCCTGGACCCCCACCGAGAACAGACTATCCTGGACCCCACCAGAGAACAGACTATCTTGGACCCCCACCAGAGAACAGACTATACTGGACCCCACCAGAGAACAGAACTATTCTGGACCCCCACTGGAGAACAGACTATCCTGGACCCCACCAGAGAACAGACTATCTTGGACCCCACCAGAGAACAGACTATCCTGGACCCCACCAGAGCACAGACTATCTTGGACCCCCACCAGAGAACAGGCTATCCTGGCCCCCCACCAGAGAACAGACTATCCTGGATCCCCACCAGAGAACAGACTATCCTGGACCCCCACCAGAGAACAGACTATCCTGGACCCCCACCGGAGAACAGACTATCCTGGATCCCCACCAGAGAACAGACTATCCTGGATCACCACCAGAGAACAGACTATCCTGGACCCCCACCGGAGAACAGACTATCCTGGACCCCCACCAGAGAACAGACTATCTTGGACCCCAACCAAAGAACAGACTATACTGGACCCCCACCAGAGAACAGACTATTCTGGACCCCCACTGGAGAACAGACTATCCTGGACCCCCACCAGAGCACAGACTATTCTGGACCCCCAATGGAGAACAGACTATCCTGGACCCCCACCAGAGAACAGACTATCTTGGACCCCCACCAGAGAACAGACTATCTTGGACCCCCACCAGAGAACAGACTATCCTGGACCCCCACCAGAGAACAGACTATTCTGGACCCCCACTGGAGAACAGACTATCCTGGACCCCCACCAGAGAACAGACTATCTTGGACCCCCACCAGAGAATAGACTATACTGGACCCCCACCAGAGAGCAGACTATCCTGGACCCCTACCGGAGAACAGACTATCCTGGACCTGGTGCTAACAAACAGCACTAGAATCTCAGACATAACCATAGGGGTAAATCTGGGAACCAGCGACCACAGGTCAATCTGGTTAACAGTGGAAAGGGTAGCAGAATCAAGTCACACAAAACTCAAAACACTTGATTTTTGCAAGACAGACTTTAACACCATGAAAACCCAGTTAAGAAACTTGCTGGAACTCAACAACTCATGGGACGTGGAGAGAAGCTGGGAAGCCTTGAAGACAGCTTTACTTCAAGTTACTGAACAGTGCGCAAAGTACATCAACAAGTCAAATAAGGAAAAAAGCCACTGTGGTTCTTCAAAAAAAATAGCAACAGTAGTAAAACACAAAAAAGGGCCTTCCAGCAGTATAAGCAGACAAAGAAAGAAGCAGACAGGCAGCATTACATTTCAAAGCTGAGAGAAGCGGGAAAGACTATTAGGATAGCCAAAGTCCAGAAGGAGGAGAAAATAGCACAGGAAGTAACAAAGGGGGACATAAGCGAAAGAAAAAAGAGTAAGGGTGGGATAATCAGGCTAAAATCAACTGAAGGACAGATAGTTGAAAAGGATGAAGACAAGGCAGAAGTGCCAAACAAATTATTCTGCTCAGTCATCACCATTGAAGACCAAGGCAGTGGCCCTACTATGGGAAAGGCAATGTGCAACAGTAGAACAGCAGATGACTTCCACTTCTCAAGAGAAAGAGTTCTAGAAGAGCTTAGCAAACTAAAAGTAGACAGAGCAATGGGACCCAATGGAATCCACCATAGGATTCTAAAGGAGTTACGGGAAGAAATTGCAACACCGCTCACTGACCTTTTTTATAAGTCACTGGAAAGTGGCACAATACCACTAGACTGGAAAAAGGCTGTAGTGGTACCCTTACATAAAAGTGGAAGCAGGAAAGAGCCTGGGAACTACCGCCCAGTCAGTCTGACCTCAGTGGTAGGTAAACCTATGGAAACCCTGCTAAAAAGATAGAATAGTGGATCATCTAAAAGAATCCGGGAAGCTTGACCCCAAGCAACACAAATGTTTGGCAGGAAAATCATGCCTAACAAACATAATAGAATTCTTCAACTGGATGACCAGAACAGTGAATCAGGGAGAGGCAGTGTACGTGGTGTACCTAGACTTCAGCAAGGTCTTTGACACCGTACCCCATAGAAGGCTTATGAATAAACTAGAAAACACAGGACTTAGTCAGAAGACAGTCAACTGGATTGCAAACTGACTCAAGGATAGGACACAGAGGGTCTTAGTTAATGGAGTTCAGTCAGAGGAGGGCAAGGTGACCAGTGGAGTGCCACAGGGGTCAGTATTAAGCCCCATCCTCTTCAACATTTTCATCAGCAACATCACTGAGCTGAAGGGGAAAGTATGCCTGTTTGTGGATGATGCAAAACTCTGCAACTGGGTGGACACCCAAGAGGGAGTCTTGAAGAAGAAAAATGATCTGAACAGGCTGGAAGGATGGTCCAAAAATTGGCAACTGAAGTTCAGTGCCAAAAAATGCAATGTCATGCATCTGGCCAAAAGAAACCCCAGGAAGGAATACATGCTGCTAGGGCAGCAGCTTGAAGTAACACAGGTGGAGAGGGATCTTGGTGTAATAATTACAGATGACCTTAGGACGACCAAGCAATGTAAAAGGGCAGCACAGAAAGCAAATGGCATCCTCGGATGCACTGGAAGGGGTATTACTAGCACAAAGAGAGAGAGAGGTGATAATGCCACTCTGGTCAGGCTGCACATGGAATATTGTGTTCAGTTTTGGAGGCCACACCTGAAGAAGGATATCAACAGACTGGAGGCGGTGCAGAGAAGGGCTACAAAGATGGTGCAAGGTTTGCACCAGGAGCCATATGAAACCAGACTAGCCAACTTACAGCTGTACTCATTTGAACAGAGAAGAGATGAGGGGACATGATAGAAACATTTACGTATATGAAGGGAATTAACAAATTGCAGAAGGAAAACCTGTTTCAGATGAAATCAGAGAGTCGTACAAGAGGCCACAATCTATGGCAGGAGGTAAATTTAGGGGAAACGTCAGGAAGTACTTTTTTCTGAGAAGATGGTCGACCCTTGGAATAGCCTACCGCAAGAGGTAGTAGACAAAAAATGTAAGGGAATTCAAACTTGCGCGGGATAAACACTACGTACAAAAAAAGGAAACAGTCTAACAGGAGAGGGGTAGGTACTCTGGGCAGACTAGATGGATCAAGAGGTCCCTTTCTTCTGGCAAATTCTTATGTTCTTATTTACTATCTCACCGGGAAAGCAGTTCCAACCTTTTACTACCCTTTCTGTGAAGGAGGATTTCCTCTCATCGCTACTGAACTTACACCTTGTCAACCTCTAGTGACAGTAGTCCCTTTCATTGTAAACAGTTCTGCCATGTCCACCCTGTTAACTATCATATAGAAATCTTTACTGTATGTTTCTATCATGTCCCTCCCTCCTTTCCGTCCTAGTCTTCAAGGAACACATGTTCAGGATTTTTAACCTGTCACCATATGTGCTATCCTGAATTCCACTGATCATCTTTGTTGCCTAGCTCTGGACAGAGTGCAATCTTTCCCTGTCTTTTTCAATAAGATAATCCCATGATTTCTCCCACTCATGCATTTCATCTATTTACACTTTATAGTAAATCACAAATAAAAGGTTTTTGGAACCACCAACTGTGTAGATTTGGTTCTATGAAAAGGTCTTTGCTAAGGAGTGGGATGTGGAAAAGCCTTGGAAGGTAAGCCATCTGGGTACCTGCCTTGAGTGTCACAGTCAGCAGCTTGAACCAATCAGGGAAAGGCAAATGCTCCCATAGTTGGATAATTAGAGCTGAGCTTCTAGACTCCCCACTACAACCTCTCACCACTAGAGGGGACTTCCATTACAGACTCTCACCACTAGAGGACACTATAATTGTAGCCACTTAACACTAGAGGACACTGTCATTGTAGCCTCTCACCACTAGAGGGCACTGCCATTGCAGTCTCTTGCAACTAGAGGACACTGTCATTGCAGCCTTCCACCATCAGAGGACACTGCCTTTGCAGTCTCTTGCAACTAGAGGAAAGTGTCACTACAGCCTTGCACAACTATAGGTTTACTGTGACAAGGTACCTTTGTAAATGAGCCTGTGGCTCAAAGGTTTTCCAAACTGCTGTTTAAATAAAAAAAAAAAATAAACAAATGAATAAATAAATACTGTCATTTAAAAACCAAAATGGTTCCACAGAGATGCTGGTGCACCAAGGCAGGAAAATCACTTGAGCAGAACAAAATAGTTAGGCACTGTTTGAGGAGGCAAGTGCCCGACTATTTTTCAGCTCAAAAGTACTGTCACTGCAGACTCTCAGCACTAGAGGACATAGTCACTGTAGTGTCTTACCATTGGAGGGCATTGCCACTGCAGAGTAGCTGCTGCCATTGTAGCATTTCACTAGTAGAGAACACAGCCATTGCAACCTCTCACCACTAGAACGCAATGCCATTTCAACCTCTCACTGCTAGAACACAATGCCATTAAAGGATCTCACCACTAGAGGACACAGCCATCATAGCCTCTCAGTACTACAGGACACTGCCATTACAGACTCTCACCACTAAAACTCGCTGTCACTGTAGCCTCTCACCAATAAAGGACACTGTCATTGCACTGCCTCAGCACTAGATGGCACTGCCATTATAGTTTCTCACTACTAGAGGACACTGTCATTGCAGCCTTTCACCACTAGATCACACTACCATTGTAGCCTGTCACCACTAGAGAAAACTGCTATTGTAGCTTCTAACCACTAGAGGACACTGTCATTGCAGCCTGTCACCACTAGATGACACTACCATTGCAGCCTCTCACCACTGGAGACCACTGTCATTGTAGTCTCTCACAACTAGAGAAAACTGCCATTGTAGCCTCTAACAACTAAAGGACACTGTTATTGCAGCCTGTCACCACTAGAGGACACTGCCATTGCAACCTCTCAGTGCTAGCATCCACTGTCATTGTAGCCCCTCACTACTAGAAGACACTATCATTGTAGTCTCTCCCCATTAGCGGACACTACAATTACAGCCTCTCACCGCTAGAAGACACTGTCTTTGCAGCCCCTCAGCATTAGAGGAAAGTACCATTGCAGTTTCTCACCACTACAGAACAATATCATTGTAGCCTCTCACTAGGGGACGCTGCCATTGTAGCATCTAACCACTAGAGGGAACTGTCATTGCAGTATCTAACCACTAGAAGACACTGCCATTGCTGCCTCTCAGCACTAGAATACATTGTCATTGTAGCCTCACCATCAGAGGACATTACCATTGCAGTCTCTCACCTCAAGATTACATTGCCATTATAGCCTCTCTCTTCTAGAAGACACTGTCATTGTAGCCTCACCATTAGAGAACATTACCATTGCAGTCTCTCACCACTAGGGGACACTACCATTATGGCATCTCAGCACTAGAAGACATTGTCATTGTAGCCTCACCATTAGAGGACATTACCATTGCAGTCTCTCACTACAAGATTACACTGCCATTGCAGCCTCTCTCTTCTAGAAGACACTGTCATTGTAGCCTCACCATTAGAGGACATTACCATTGCAGTCTCTCACCACTAGGGGACACTACCATTATGACGTCTCAGCACTAGAAGACATTGTCATTGTAGCCTCACCATTAGAGGACATTACCATTGCAGTCTCTCGCTACAAGATTACACTGCCATTGCAGCCTCTCTCTTCTAGAAGACACTGCCATTATAGTCTCTCACCATTTGAGGACATTACCACTGTAGCCTCTTATCACTAGTGACCACTGTCATTGTAGCTTCTCACCACTAGAAGATACTGTCATTGTAGCCTCTCACCATTAGAAGACACTACTATTGCAGTCTGTCACCACTAGAGACCACTGTCATTTTATCCTCTCACCACTAGAGGACATTGTCATTGCAGCCTCTCATCACTAGGCCTTCTCACCACCAGAAGACACTACCATTGTAGTCTCTCAGCACTAGAGACCACTGTCATTGTAACCTCTCACCACTAGAAGACACTGTCATTGCAGCCTCACCATCAGAGGACATTACCATTGCAGTCTCTCACCTCAAGATTACATTGCCATTATAGCCTCTCTCTTCTAGAAGACACTGTCATTGTAGCTTCACCATTAGAGAACATTACCATTGCAGTCTCTCACCACTAGGGGACACTACCATTATGGCGTCTCAGCACTAGAAGACATTGTCATTGTAGCCTCACCATTAGAGGACATTACCATTGCAGTCTCTCACTACAAGATTACACTGCCATTGCAGCCTCTCTCTTCTAGAAGACACTGTCATTGTAGCCTTACCATTAGAGGACATTACCATTGCAGTCTCTCACCTCAAGATTACATTGCCATTACAGCCTCTTTCTTCTAGAAGACACTGTCATTGTAGCCTTACCATTAGAGGACATTACCATTGCAGTCTCTCACCACTAGAGGACACTACCATTACGGCCTCTCAGCACTAGAAGACATTGTCATTGTAGCCTCACCATTAGAGGACATTACCATTGCAGTCTCTCACTACAAGATTACACTGCCATTGCAGCCTCTCTTCTAGAAGACACTGCCATTATAGTCTCTCATCATCAGGGCCACAGTAATGGGGGGAAAAGTGGGGATGTTGTCCGCCTCTTACCATTACAGGACACTACCATTGTAGCTGCTCTCCACTAGACGACACTGTCACTGCAGCCTCTAGAGGATGATGCCACTGCAGCCTCTCACCACTAAAGGATAATGCCATTGCAACCTTTCACCACTAGAAGGCACTGCTATTGTAGACTCTCACCACTAGTGGACTCTGCCATTGTAACCTCTCACCGCTAGAGGACACTACCATTGTAGCCTCTCACCACTAAAGGACACTGTCACTTTAGCTTCTCACCACTACAGGACATTGCCCTTTCAGCCTCTCACCACTAAAAGGCACTGCCATTGTAGCCTTTCAGCAGTAGAGACCACTGTCATTGTAACCTCTCAGCACTAGAAGACACTGTCATTGCAGCCTCACTACTAGAACACAATGCCATTACAACTTCTCACCACTAGAGACCACTGCCATTGTAGCCTCTCACAATTAGAGGATACTGTCACTGTAGCCTCTCACAGCCAGAGGACACTGATATTGCAGTGTGTCAGTGCTAGAGGGCACTGCCATTACAGCCTCTCACCACTAGATGACACTGCCATCGTAGCCTTTCAGCAGTAGAGAGCACTGTCATTGTAGCCTCTCAATACTAGAAGACACTGTCATTGTAGCCACTCACCAGTAGAGGACACTACAATTGCAGCATCTCACCACTAGAGGACACTACCATTGTAGCCTCTCACGACTAGAGAACACTGTCAGTGTAGCCTCTGACCACTAGAGGACACTGTCATTGAAGCCTGTCACCACTAGAGGAAATTGCCATTGCAGCCTCTCACCATTAAAAGGCACTGCCATTTTAGCCTCTCAGCAACAGAGACCACTGCCATTGTAGCTTCTCAGCACTAGAAGACACTGTCATTGCAGCCTCACTACTAGAACATAATGCCATTGCAACCTCTCACTAATAAAGGATACTGCCATTGTAGACTCGCAGCACTAGCGGGCACAGCCATTACAACCTCTCACCACTAGAGACCACTGCCATTGTAGCCTTTCACCACTAGAGGACACTGTCATTGTAGCCTCTCACAATTAGAGGATACTGTCATTGTAGCCTCTCACAGCTAGAGGACACTGTTATTGCAGTGTGTCAGCACTAGAGGGAACTGCCATTACAGCCTCTCACCACTAGAGGAAGCTACCACTGTAGCCTTTAACCACTGAAGGATACTGCCACTGAAGCCTCTCACCACTAGACAACAATGTGATTGTAGCCTCCCACCACTAGAATATACTGTCATTGTAGACTCAGCAGTAGGACACTACCATTGCAGCCTCTCACTACCAGAGACCACTATAATTATAGCCTCTCACCAGTAGAGGACTCTGCCATTGCAGCCTCTCACTACCAGAACACTATGCCATTACAGCCTCTCACCAATAGAAGACACTACCATTTCAGTCTCTCGCCACTAGAGATCACTGTCATTGTAGCCCTTCACCACTAGAGGACACTGCCATTGCAGTCTCACCACTAGAACACAATGCCATTACAACCTCTCACCACCAGAGGACACTGCCATTGTAGACTATCAGCACTAGAGGACACTGCCAATCCAACCTTTCACCAGTAGAGACCACTGTCATTGTAGCCTCTTACTACAAGAGGACACTGTCATTTCACTGTGTCAGCACTAGAGGGCACTGCCATTGCAGCCTCTCATCACTAAAGTAAACTACCACTGTAGCCTTTAACCACTGGAGGACACTGCCACTGAAGCCTCTCACCACTAGACAACAATGTCATTGTAGCTGCTCACCAGAGAACACTAATGTTGTAGCCTCTCACCACAAGAGGACCCTGCCATTGTAGCCTCTAACCACTAGAAGACACTGTCATTGCAGCCTCTCACCACTAAAGGACACTGCCATTGTAGTCTCTCTGCACTAGAGACCACTGTCATTACAGTGTGTCAGCACTAAAGGGCTCTGCCATTGCAACCTTTCACCACTAGAGGACACTACAATTGCAATGTTTCACCACTATGGGACCCTGCCACTGAAACCTCTCACCACTAGAAAATGATGTAATTGCAGCCTCTCACCACTAGATGGCACTGCCATTGTAGCCTCACGGCACTAGAGGACACTGCCATTGGAATACACAAGAAGTTTCCACTGGGAAAGGTGGTGCTCTCAACAGTAAATGCCACACATGAAACCAAAAACTGGGTACTCACCACCAAAATTAAGATATGGTGCTCAGTCTAAATCCATTCAAATACACAAATTTATTTCTTTATTGAAATGTTTCACCAGGAAGGCACACTGAGCAACAAGTCACTCGTCTCCCAGTGCAACCTGGGAGGAAGGGGTACAATAGAAATGAGACATTAAACATTCAAGTTACAAGATCAACATTAACATACAGTTGTAAGGCAGGTGTTACAAACAGTGTTACAACAGTATTGTGCATAATAGGTGGAAAGAGTGGACAATAATAAGTGCCGGGTTAATAAGTAAACAAGTGCTTATGTGAAAGAAAAGGAGGAAAGGAGAGGGAAGGGTGAGGTGGGGGAGGGGGGAAGAGTCATGTCCCTAGAGACCCCTTCAGGATGCGAGGAACCCTGCAAGGGGACCAGGGGAACCAGAGAGAAAGGGATAAGGCAGTGTCCCAAAGAGACCCCTTCAGGATGTGGGGAACCCTGAAATGGGGATGTGGGGCTAGATAGAAAGGGGGATAAGGCTGTAGGGATTTAAAGAGGGAGGAGAGAAAAGAAGGAGGAGGAGTGACTTAATGCTAGGAGGGGAAATAGGACCTAACCCAAGATAGGACATTTCAGGATGCAGGGTACCCTGCAAGGGGGTTGGGGAGGGTCAGTAGATAGGGATTAAGAGAGTGATAGCAGAGGGAGGGAGTGAGAATTGAACCCTTGAGGGGAAGAGAATTTGCACCTTTGGAGGGAATGGGGCCTAATCAATAGTGTCAGGATGCATTGGACCCTGCTAGTAGTCCTGGAAAGCCAAGATAATGGCTAGATAGAATAGGGGAGATATGCTTAGGCTCAGTTGGACCCCCTTCAGGATGCTGAGAACCATTCAAGGGGACTGCGATGGCCAGGGAGAAAGGTAGATGGGGGGAAGGAGAGGAGACAAGACTAGGTGCAGCAGGACCATCTCAGGATACTGAGAAGCCTGCAAAGGGGAACTGTGAAGACTAGGGAGAAAGGTAGATGGGGGAGGGGAGGTGAGGAAACAAGCCTAGGCCCAGTAGGACCCCTTCAGGATGCTGAGAACCCTGCAAGGGGACTGCGAGGACTAGGAAGAAAAGGTAGAATGGGGGAGGGGAAGGACAGGAGACATGCCTAGGTGCAGTAGGGCCCCTTCAGGATGCTTAGAACCCTGCAAAAGTACTGCAAGTCTAGGTAGATAGGAGGGATGGTGGAAGAAGGGAGTAGATGAGAGATACAGGGCCCTTGGGGGGTAGGAGAGAGACCCATGGAGAGCATTTGGGGTCCCTTATATTCTGTGAGAGATCAAGGAAGGCCAGTAAGGGGAGAAATTTGGGGGAAGGAAAGGAGAGCTAGAAATTTGGGGGGGTGCACAGGGTAAAATGAAGGTGATGGTAGAGGGATAGGGTTTGTCCAGGGCTTAGAGGAAGGAATTAGGGAGGGACATGGCAAGAGCAGCTAGGTGCAAGGCAATTATTGAGGGCAGAGCTGATGGAGTAGGCAGAGGATGAGTGCTGGATTTGAGGGGGGAGGGAATTCCAATTTTGGGAGGCGATGGGAGAGTAACCGGATTGGCCAATTTGGGTGGATCTGCGGGGGACTACCAGGGTGCGGGAGTCGGTTGATCTAAGGGAATGGGAGGATGGGGGTGTTATAAAGGAGGAGGAGGTGAGGTAGGAAGGGAGCTCACCCAACCAGTGCTTGTAGGTGAATTTAGCACAGTGGGACAGCTGCCTATTTGTAAGAGAGGGGAAGGATAAAGCACAGTAAAGATCGCAGTGGTGGGTGCGAGTGAGGGCATCCAGGGCAAAGTGGCAGAAAAAGTGAAGAGGGTGTCCAGTCTGGCCAAGGAGGACTTAGGGACAGTACCATAGACTATGTAACAATAGTCAAAAATGGGCAGTATCAGCTTCTGAACAAGTTCACCCCTAGCCTGGGAGGGATGCAACTATGGTTCCTGAACAGGGCACCAAGCTTGGGGGGCAGTTTTTTCTGGATGGTGTCAATATGTCTAGAGAAGTTTAGGTGTTGGTCCAACCAGGCGCCTAAGTACCTGAAGGAGGATGTGTTCACAAGTAAAATCCCATCAAGGGTGTGGAAAGTGGGTAGGGAGGGAAGCCTAGAGAGTCTCTGCCTTGCGCCAAAGGTCATGGAGACAGTCTTCTTGGCATTGAGGAAAAGTTGATGGCTAGCAAGCCAGAGCTGAACCTTTTTGAAATCTTGCTGTAAGCTAGTTGTAACCTCAGCAGGACAGCAGTCAGATGCATGCAGGAGTGTATCATTGGCATACATATGTATATCAGAGGAGGGGGAGCAACAGAGGGAAGGTTGTTTAAGATGATGGAGAATAGGAGGGGCACTAATACAGAGCCCTGGGGGACACCCATGCTAATCGGGAGGGGAGGGGAGGGGAAGTGGCGTCCAAGATCTTAACTGAGTGGGTTCTACCAATAAGGTAGGCCTTGAACCAGTTTGTGGTGGAGGGAGATAGGACAGCTGCCGGGAGTGAGTTGAGGAGAAGGGAGTGAGAGACGGTGTTGAAGGCCTTGGCCAGGTCGACAAAAATGGCAGAGGTAATTTGGCCATTGTCCATCCCAGTTTGGATGGAGTCCATGAACCATAGGAGAGAGGTGGAGGTTGAGTGTTTTTTCCTGAAACCAGAGTGGAAAGGGGTGAAAAAGGAGGTGTCAGATAGAAAAAAGATGAGTTGGGAGAGGACAATGTGTTCTTGAAGTTTGGCAAGGGTAGGGACGAGAGAAATGGGGCAACAGTTGCCAGGGGATGAGGGGTCACCCCCTTTAGGCAGAGGGAGGACCACTGCATGTTTCCATGAAAGGGGACCGAGGCAGTAGAGAATGAGAGATTTAGGGTTATTGCGAGGGGGTAGGCAATGGCCAAAGCGGAGAGGGAGAGGTGTTTTGGGTCGAGGCCATCAGGGGAGGCACCTTTAGAGGGGTTGATGGTGAGAAGGGCACTTAGGGCATTATTTGGGGTTACAGTAGCGAAAGAGAAGGGGGGTAGGAGGGTGGTGGAGGGGGCACAATGATAGAAGGTGGGGAGGGGATGGGTAGGAGGGGAGAGATTTCAGTAGCACAGTGGCGCAGGAGGTATAGAAGAAGTTAAATTCTGTGGCTATGGCTGGTGGGTTAGACACTAGTGAGCTATTTACTTTAAGAACTGGGGGGGTGAGATGAGGGGGTAAATCGGGCATGGACCACCTTCCAGAACTTTGAAGGGGAATTTATGTTGGTGATGAAGGCAAACTTGAAATATTCGGACTTGGCTAACCTTGCAGCCCTGGTGCAAGCATTTCAGAGCATGTGGTAGTTCACGAGGTCACTAGGATGCTGGGTAGTTTTATGACGCTTCCAGGCTTGATTGCTAGCCCTGAGGCAGACCAGAAGGGGTTATCCAAGGTAAATGGTTACCTCTGACTCTGGTTTGATTGACTGAGGCAAAGGCATTCCAGTTTACAAGAAAAATTTATCTGAAGTAGGCAAGGGCCTTATCTACCAAGGGGAGGGAGGTTGGGGGGAAAAGTCAGAAGTGGCAAAGTTACTCAGGAGAGGTTCAAGGTCAAGAGACTTGAAAGAGTGTAGTTGTATGGTTTTGTGTGCTGATTTATTTTTGTGGACTTTCCTAACTATGGATATTGGGTTATGGTCACTGAGAGCCTTGGGGAGTATGCCAGAGGTGATGATGTGGTGGGGGTGGGAGGTAAGGGCCCAGTCGAGTAGGGAGGTTGTTGTGTCTTGTGGTTTGGGTGGGTGGTTTGGGCGGGTGGGTTCAGAGATCAGTTGGGAGAGGTTTAGGGCTCCAATTTCGTTTTTATGTTGAAGTCACCTAGGATGAATAATTCCCCAGAGCAAGCAAGGGAAGTGATGGAGCTTAGGAGGTCTAGCGCGACTGAAGGATGGACATTTGGGCAGCAGTAAATGCTGGCTATGAAGATTGGGAGAGTGAAGGGGAAGATCACATGGATAGCTAGGGCATCGTGGGTCTCAGGGTTGGAGGATGAGTAGATGATGGAATATTACATGGAGGCTAGGACATAAATGGCCACACCACCACCACCCCTGCCTGCATGGTCTTTCCTTAGCAGTGAGTAGCCAGGAATGGAGACTGAGTGGTCAGGGATAGTGCTCTTTAGCCGAGTTTCTGAGATGATTAGAATGTCTGGTTTGAGAGTGCGCACTATGGTCTGAATCTGGTCTATTTTTTTGCAACAAGCTGCGGGTGTTTAGATGTAGGATCTTTAAGCCCTTTGGGAGGGCTGAGAGAAGAGAGTGGAGGGAGGTAGTAAAGGAGGAAGCATCAGAGGAGTTAGGGGCAATAGGGCCTGGGCTGGGGTGGATATCCCTAACGGAGAGCAAGAGGAGAGCGAGTATGAGGAAGTGGAGCTTAGGGGATTTTGAAGGGGCTGGCGAGGAGGTTGGGAGTTTTGAGGAGAAGGGAGTGGATGAGTGAGAAGGAAGAAGGTGGAGAACTGCAGTGAAAGTGGACACCGTTCTCAAAGCTGCATGAGGAGTAGTGGCAGATTGAGACCATATTTCAAATGGGGGAACGAGTGATAGCATAGATGTGGGTAGAGGACTGGAAATAATACCTGATGGGGGTGGGAGAGTTATTAGGAACAGATGAGTAGTGAGCAAGTGGAGGTGGTAAAGAGAGGGATAAGAGCAGAACAAGGGGGAGAGAGGAGAGTAGGGGATACAGCATTGTTCATAAAAGCAGAGAAATTAGTGAACAATTGATTTAGGAACAGGAAGAATTTGTAAGCGGGGGAGCTGGTCAGATGGAGGGGGCAGCTGTACTTTAGGAAGGTATCTATGTGAACAACAGGCAGGGATCAATTTAGATAAAAATCACGTCCCTCTAATGGCAGTACAGTATAACTTGCTAATGGGAAAATGGACAAAAATTAAAGCTACCAACAGTCCCTATTTTCCCAGGACAGTCCCTATTTTAGGCAGCATGTCCCAGTGTCCCCACAAGTTTTGCAAAATTTCACTTTTGTCCTGGTTTTTTCTTACTTGTCCCAGTTTTGTCCCCTTTTTTTTTGCTGACTGCTAATCCGTGAGTGGCAGTTATTTCAGCACCACTGTGGTGCTGCTCAAGCTGGACAACAGTTTGCAACTTTAATCCCTGCGCCTATGTTGCACTGCAAGCATGTCAGTGGGAGCACGGTAAAGCATGTTCCTTCCTGTTAGATTAGACTGGATACTAGTGCAAACAAGTGCATGTGGACATCTGCCTGCCAGCAGCGGAGAGGAACTCCAGACAGAAGAGACCGGCAGCTGTGAACTAAGGTACCCGAACCTGATCAGCTGCAGGGAAGTGTGTGAAAACAATCTGGTGTGGTGGTGGGAGTCACTGAAGTGAAGTTTGCTCAGCAAATGAGGGGAGTGTAAGCAGGTTGTGATGGGACTGTCAGGAGGAGAAATACTTGCAGTTCGAATGTCTGAACACAATTTAATGCAGGTCTGCTTCTAATGAACTTTTTGTACATCATGATTTGGAACTTGCTGCAGCAGAATGATGTATTGCTTTAATCTGGATGTTTGCTACTGGTGTTACTGTGGGGCGGCATGGCAAGAGCAAGTAGCAAGATTTAATTGACTGTGTGCAGCACTGTCTGCGGCGGTGACGGGTAGGGGGGGCATAGTCAGGATGGACCCTGTCTCCGTTTTAGGCCTTGGAAAGTTGGTAGCTTTAACAAAACTAAATACATTTAGCAATATAGTCACAGAATATTAGCACACGAGCAGAAACAGTGCTGTATAAACCCACAGCAATTTAACACAGTAACCCACAAGCAGTTTCCCCACATGCAGAAATAAAATACAGCACCCTGCATAAAACACAATACCCATAATAGTTTGGAAACTTGCACATTTGCCCATATAGTCTGGAAACATGCAGATCCAGATATAAGGAGGTTAAGCAGTACAGAGTAGGCTGGCTAGCCAGCTTAAAGCCAATCAGGGTGCAGATTGAAAATAGCAGAAGCCAGTCAGTGAACAGCCAAGGTGCTTGCAAGGGCCAGTGTCCAAATGTCCCGCTTGAGGAAAGCATGCTAACCAATGGCAGTCCAGTAGTTTCTGGGGAAAATGAGCCAGTGGAAAACAGGGGTTTATATCTGAGTAGGCAAGAAGCGCAACAGCGGGAGTACCTGATTTTCTCTGTGGCAGGAGGCTGAGTTTGGCCGATGGCTCCAAGGAGTGAACCACGACTGCAGGTCTGGAGGAGGGAGCCCGATCAAGGGCAAGTTACTGTGGAGGGAAAAGGGAGAGAATTAGAAATGTTAAATGGCCGGAGGATCGGCCACTGGTTAAGTGGTGGGTGGGACTAGTAACAGAGAGAGGGGAGGTGGAGTTTGGAAACAAAAGGGAGCAGTAAATGGGTGTCTGTATCTAGGTGTCAGAACCCTGAATAGTAAAAGAAAATGCAATTAAGGTGAGGAAGGGAGGAGGAGGGTGGAAAGATCAAGGAGAGTGCAAGATAGTGAATGGGGGGACTGGAGCTGAGGAGAAGAGATTTGAGAGGCTAGAGCAGAAGGGATGTAAGGAATACAAAAGGCACATTTTAGCACTTTTAGCAATATAGTCACAGAATATTAGCATACGAGCAGAAACAGTGCCGTATAAACCCACAGCAATTTAACACAGTAACCCACAATCAGTTTCTCCACAAGCAAAAATAAAATACAGTACCCTGCATAAAACACAATACCCATAATAGTTTGGAAACCTGCACATTTGCCCATATAGTCTGGAAACATGCAGATCCAGATATAAGGAGGTTAAGCAGTACAGGGTAGACTGGCAAGCCAGCAAAAAGCCAGTCAGGGCGCAGATTGAAAATAGAAGAAGCCGGTCAGTGAACAGCCAAGGTGCTTGCAAGGGCCAGTGTCCAAATGTCCCACTTGAGGAAAGCATGCTAACCAATGGCAGTCCAGCAGTTTCCAGGGGAAATTAGCCAGTGGGAAACAGGGGTTTGGATCTGAGTAGGCAAGAAGAGCAACAGTGGGTGTACCTGATTTTCTCTGTAGCGGGAGGCTGAGTACAGCCAATGGCTCCAAGGAGTGAGCCACATCCGCAGGTCTGGTGGAGGGAGCCCGGTCAAGGGTAAGTTACTGATTTTCTCTGTGGTGGGAGGCTGAGTATGGCCAATGGCTCCAAGGAGAGAGCCACGACTGCAGGTCTGGAGGAGGGAGCCCAGTCAAGGGCAAGTTACTGATTTTCTCTGCGGTGGGAGGCTGAGTATGGCCAATGGCTCCAAGGAGAGAGCCACTACCACAGGTCTGGAGGAGGGAGCTCAGTCAAGAGCAAGTTACTGATTTTCTCTGCGGT
This sequence comes from Neoceratodus forsteri, assembly GCA_016271365.2. Classification (NCBI taxonomy): domain Eukaryota; kingdom Metazoa; phylum Chordata; order Ceratodontiformes; family Ceratodontidae; genus Neoceratodus; species Neoceratodus forsteri. The sequence continues at coordinate 451,798,313 of JADMNL010000024.1, forward strand.
GGGATGCTGAGTATTGCTGATGGCTCCAAGGAGTGAGCCACGGCTGCAGGTCTGGAGGAGGGAGCCCGGTCAAGGGCAAGTTACACATTAGTATTTGAATGGATTTAGACAGACCGTCATATGTTAATTTTGGTTGTGAGTGCCCAGTTTTTCTTTTTGTGTAGGACACTGTCACTGCAGCCACTCACTACTAGAGGACACTGCCATTGTAGCCTTTCACCACTAGAGGACACTTCCATTGTAGACTCAGCATTATACAACACTGTCACTGCTATCCCTCATGATTAGAGGGCACTTCCATCACAGCCTCTCAGTACTAGAAGCACTTCCATCGCAGCCTCTCACCGCTAAAGGGCTCTCTCATTGCAGCCCTTCAACACTCACCACTAAAGGGCTTTCTCATTGCAGCCTTTCACCACTATTGGGCTATCTCATTACAGCTTTTCACCACTTACCACTAGAGGGATTTGCCGTTGCAGCCTCTCACCACTAGTGGGCTTTACAATTTACAGCCACTCACCACTAGAGGGAGCTTACATTGCAGCCCCGCACCACTAGTGGGTGCTCCCATTGCAGCCCCTGACCACTAGTGGGCTATCCCTTTGCAGCCTTTCACCACTCACCATTAGAGGGATTTCCCATTGCAGTCTTTCACTATTCATCACTAGAGTGCTCTACTACTGCAGTCTCTCACCATTAGAGGATGCTCCCATTACAGCCTCAGGGCCAGATATTCAAAGCTTTGCCCAGGGGCTAAATTAGCACTGCCCGGTGGGCAAACATAGCCCGGAGCACAAAGCAAGCTATATTCAAAAGGAAATAGCCCAGTGTTAATCCTGCTGAATATAGCAGTCTAAGGAAGCCGGGCAAACTGGTCTGGGAGTGCAGGGCAAAAATAACCCCAGAATATGACAGCACTGAATATAGCAACAGGGAAGTGCAAACTGCAACTGCAGCTTATTAGACTGTGGCCCGGATATTCAAACTGCGCCAGGCTGTGGCGCAAGCCTGAGCGCAGCTCAACTTGGTTGCACAGTGGTGTGGCCTGGACGATATTCAATGGAGCTGCGCTATGGCGCAGCAGCTTTGAATATCGCACCCTGGCCACCCCCACTGTGCATGGCGCAGTGGCACTGCACCAACGCAAGTGGCCAGAGTGGAGCATGGAGATGTGCTAGCGCAAGTGCCATTGTGCCATGCACAGTACCTGTGATATTCAAAAGGGCACATGCAAATGGGGCCATAATTTATGCAAGGCACACATGGGGCCATTTGCATGTCATTATGGCCCCATTTGCATCCCATTAGCATGCAGGTGCGCCGATCCTGATGCCTGGCACCCTGCCAGGTAGCAGCCGTTGGGGACCGACCCCTGCAGCCCGTTGCAGGCATTGTCTCCAAAACACATCCCGTCCAATATCTTGGGGGTCAGTGGATCGTTATGTGCTCTGCAGGCATTTTTCTCTGAAACACATCCCCGCCCAATATCCCTGGTGGTCCAGTGGATCGATCGCTGCCCGGATCGTGGGCAGCATCTTTTTAAATCATCTCTGCCATCTCCCGGTGGGTCCAGTGATCGCATTTGCTCGATCACGGCATTCAAAACATAACAAAGTGAGTTACCTGTAGTTTCTCTTCACGCCACTGAGCCCCACCGCCTACCATTCGGTCAGCCAGCGGCGGCAGCACTTCTCACTCCACCCGCCGCCCATTCAGCTCGACCGAGCGGTGGGTGCACGCCACTGATTCACAGCATGAGCCAATGGGCATGCAGCCCATACCGCATTACCAGTCCAGATATGTGAACGGTATGGTTGTATGCCCATTGGCTCACATTGTGAACCAATGGGCGGCAGCCCTACAGAGCTGTCAGTCGGTGGGCGGCGGGCAGCAGGCGGGAGGGCGCTGCCATCCGCTCTTGACCGGGGAGCAGGGCGGTGGGGCTCAGTGGGCGGGTGGGAGGGGCACACTAGACCACCAGGGTAATAGGACTTTGTTATGTTTACAGATTCCCGCGATCGGGCAGCGATCGGTCCACTGGACCACCAGGGATATTGGACGGGGGGGGTATTATACCGATGCCCGCGATCGGGCACATAGTGGTCCACTGGACCACCAGGGATATTGGACGGGGATGTGTTTTGGAGACAAATGCCCGTGATCGGGCACATAGCGATCCACTGGACCACCAGGGATATTGGAGGAAGGGTTTATTGACACAGATGCCTGCGATGGGGTATGGGGGGGCGCCGCCAGGTGCGGCAGGAACTCAGGTGGCCACCCACAGGTGGCAGCTGCCGTGTTGTGCCCTGCAATGCGGCAGCTCACCTGTGGGTGGCCATCATTTGTTCCTTTTTTTTTTGACTTAACTTTGTGCAGGTGCAGGTAGGGGTTGCGCATGCATGACTCTGCACATCCCAGGCTGAATATCAGGCTGTGCAGGTTATGCATGGGCATGCCCCCCCCACCTGTGCCTGCATACATTACTGATGCGCTCCGTCGCATCGGGATTTGTGCGGCACACTTTTCCCTTTTGAATATCATGTCGGGGCGCATCAATGGGTTGTGCATGGCGCAACACGGTTGCGCCATGTGCAACCCTTTTGAATATCTGGGCAAGATAGCAAGCCAGTGTTGCAGGTGGAGAACATTGTGTGTGATTGCACAGAGCTGTCTCACATCTACTGCAAACACACCTCTCAACCTCCTGCCTCATAAATCAGGGACCAGACTTAAAAAAATCAGGGACAAAGGTTTAAAATCAGGGACACACCTTAATAATTGGTGATATCCACTCAGGATGCTGGTAGAATAAGTGGTGTAGTGTAAAATGCATTTTCTAAGGAAGAACACGTCTGTAACATTAATGTCTGACATTATGTTATGCTTACAACCCCCACTGTGTGGTCATGGAAACACAATTTGTAGGAGGGACAGAGTAAAGGTTTGAGGTAAAATCAGGGACAGTTGAAAGGTATGACTGCAAACAACAATGTAAGCCACACACTGCAGAACTGTGCTTAGTGTGCTATGCTGAAGTGAGGTTTGCCAGGGGCTAACTTGATTGCACAGTGCTAACACATTAGCCCGGTGCAAACTGGTTAGCCCGGGGCAAACGGGAGCTATAGTCAAAGCTCCCATGCAAATGAGCCTACTTAGGTAATCCGTGGGTAAACAGGCACATTTGCATCTCATTATGTGTTGCTTAGCATACAGTACCATGCAGTTTGCCTGGTGCTACTGCATGGTGCACACAGCTCCACCTTTTGGTTCGAATGGAAGTATAGGCTGGATGCTGCAGGTCAAGGCATACCCACAGCACCCCCTGTTGGTCGGAATGGAAGTACAAGCTGGAAGCAGCAGGAACTGTGTGCTGGCAGGCACATCAGTGCATACAACACACTCATGCAGCTGTGCAAGCAGGACCTGTATATATGTATGTGCATACATATATATATATATATATACTGTATATACATATATATATATATATATATATATATATATATATATATATATATATATACATACATACATACATGTACAGATTGATAGCTAAACAGACACACTGCCCATGGCCATACATGACCTGGAAGCTGCCTACCCCAACAACATAGGTACCCCACTGCAGTAGTGGGTGAAACACAGTGGGGGGACGCAATGCATGGGACAGGCATAAGGCAAACCTGGTGGGGGTGGGAGGCCATAGGCTGTAGGGTCACCAGGATATGCAGCATATGCAGTAGATAGAGAACAGGGCAGACTGGTTGGGCCAGGCAATCCTTTTCTGCTGTCATGGTCCCTGTTCCAGTGTGTGCCTGTGACACCCTGGTAGGCTAGTGTCAGCCAGGCCAGCATGATCCTCGACCCCCGGTAGCTACAAAACACACTGAAACCCCTCATGTTCCAGTGGTCCCCCAAGCATGGCTCCCAACCCCCGGTGAAAATGAAATCAATAACTTTTCCGTGGTAGTCTAGTGGTTCTCCCACCCCAACGCACATATCCCGACCCCCGTTCACATCTAAATATTAAATATTTCCCTGGTAGTCTAGTGGTCCCCCCACCCCCATGCACGTATCTCGACCCCTGTTCACATATAAAAATTAACATTATCCCTGGTAGTCTAGTGTTTCCCCACCCCCACGTCCGTATCCGACCCCCGTTCACATATAAAATGAACATTATCCTTGGTAGTCTCGTTTCCCCACCCCCACGAACATATTCTGACCCCGTTCACGTATAAAAATTAAATATTTTCCTGGTAGTCTAGGGTCCCCCCACCCTGATGCATGTATCCCGACCCCTTTGCACATCTCTATCAAACCCTTTAATTCCCTGGTAGTCTAGCGGCCCCCCCACCCAGCAGGAACACTCTGCTGATGCTAAAACAGTCTGAGAACAGAGCCGGCGACCGGCTCAGCCTTCCTCTCACCACCACGGCCAGCCACCGAACCTCAGTTGGCGGCCGGTCGTGGTGGTGAGAGGAGGGCTGAGCAGGTCGCCAGCTCTATTCTTGGACTGTTTTGGCATCAGCGGGGTGTTACTGCTGGGTGGGGGGCCGCCAGACTACCAGGGAATGAAAGGGTTTGATAGAGATGTGCAAAGGGGTCAGGATACGAACATCGGGGTGGGAGGACCACTAGACTACCAGGGAAATATTTAATTTTAATATGTGAACAGGATCGGGATACATCATGGGGGGGGGGGACCACTAGACTACCAGGGAAATTGTTAATCTTTATATGTGAATGGGGTCTGGATATCGTGCGTGGGGGTGGGAGGACCACTAGACTACCAGGGAAATATTTAATTTTTATATGTGAACAAGGGTCGGGATACGTGCATGGGGGTGGGGGGACCACTAGACTACCAGGGAATATGTATATATATATTTTAAAGGGGGTCGGGATACGTGCTGTGGGCACTGTCGCCACCTTACCACCGGCACATTACCGCCGGCCTTTTCTCGGTGGTATTCATCGCCACGCTACAGGTTGCACTAATGCTTGTAGCGCGGTGCTATACCTTTGAATATGCTGGTGCACTGGCATTCAAGGCCCCTCCCCATAGTCCTTCACTTGCATACATTATAGTTTAGTGTCGGCGCTAACACCTAGCGCTGGCGCTGAATGTCCTTTTAAATATGGCAGTCGGGGGCAAATTCGGCGCTAGTCCAGCACAATGGATTTGTGCCCTGCGCTACGCTTTGAATATCTGGCCCTCAGTCTACTAGAGAGACAGATACCTGCCCTCAAAGGACCAGAAAGAACACACTCAAAACCAGAGATGCAATTCAAAGGGCTTTGTAGTGACAGTTTATTAATAAGCATTAGTTACAACTTAAACAGTGTTCAAGGTAATACAAACACACAAGTACAAAAAGGGTTTTAACAAAATGCTGTTTATTACAAAACTGTCTAAATATAGCCAAAAAACAGAGAATACTTTATTTAGTTCAACTTCTTTTCAGAAATAAATAAAAAAAAACTCACCTTTATTGTAATTCATTTTGACTGAGTATTCTGTGTAATTAATGGATTTATAATGTTGAGTTATCATGTCCCATAATTGTGGTTTTCATGTGTTTCTTTATTAACTCCATCTTTGTTTTATCACTTGCAGGCAATCTTCACTCTGTCTCTTACCCACTGGAGATCATCTTGCTGATCGTATTAACGGAACAGATTGCTCATTAAGGGCCAGATATTCAAAACTTTGCCCCGGGGCAAAATTAGCACTGCCCAGCGGGCAAACTTAGCCCGGAGCACAGAGCACGCTATATTCAAAAGGAATAGCCCAGGGCAAACAGCTTCCAAATATGGCATGGTAATGAGGCCATGCAAACTGGGCTGGGAGTGCAGGGCAAAAATAGCCCTGGAATAAGACAGCACTGAATAAAGCAACCAGGAAGTGCAACCCACAACAACAACACAGTACACAGCAACATGAGGGCAAGTACAGACGAACTACATGGCCAATGTGTGTGCCAGCAAATGCATGGACTTAGTACAGCTGCAGGAAGCAGCAGATGTGAAAGAACAGTGATCAAAACTGTATAATATTCCCGTGCCCGTTAGCCGGCGCTAACACATTAAGCGTGGCATTACGCCGGAGTAAGCAGTTAGCCCGGAGCAAACACGCTTGCCCGGGCCAAATGTGCCATATTCAAAGTGCGCATGCAAATGAGCTACTTACATAGTCTCTGGGCAAACAACCGGATTAGTATCTCATTATACCCTGATTTGCATGCAGTTTGCCCAGCGTTACTGCAGATTCCCACAGAGCCACCTGTAGGTCAGTCTGGAAGTACAGGGGCTGACCAGGTCCAACCGCAGCTCCACCTGTAGGTCAGTCTGGCAGTCCACGATGATAGCTGCAGGCTACATGTAAACAGTACAGCATAGCATAGCATATTATACCCCAGGGGACAGGACACCATAGGCACAGGTGGTGGTGGTGCTGCATGGAATTGTCACATTGTAGGGCATGCTACAGTGCACAGCAGAAACTACAGTAGCAAGGGGGCCAGTAGTGCGTGGACACAGCAATGCCTATGGTGTGTAGGGCAGTGATGATGACTGCACTATACACAGTGAGCGCCCAACCTGCGGATGTTTTCTGACACTGGACATTGTTACGCTGTTGTGTGACCCACAGATGCTCACAGTGACATGTACATTTCTGGCTTTGTGTGCTATGGCAGTTGTACAGCTGTGAGGTATGTGGCGGGGGGCATATATTATCCGAAAGGCACACTGGTGTTGGGGTATTCCCAATACTGACCCATGTACACTGCATGATGTGTCCCAGCCTTGTGGCCACACCTGGTCTGTAGCACAGCCTCGCCACCCATACATGCTCCCCTCAACATCCTCCATGCCCACAGTGCTGCATGTGTGTGCTGGCATCTGTTGGTGTCCACGGAAGTGTGGCCCACAGGTGTGTGCTGTATGGCCACACTGCCGTGCTGTCCACTGGTGGCAGGGTCACCACTTACTGCCTGGCACGGCTGGGACTGGTGACAGATTATGGCATCATTGTGATGCCATCAGTTAGCAGCATGCTTCCTCTATGTTTGGCTTTATCTATGTGTCATATTTATTTGTTAGGGTCGTGCAAAACCCGCGCTAAACCCGCGCAAACGCCGCGCAAAGCCATAATGTCGCGCAAAGCTGATTGCCCAGGATTAAGACCAGCTTTTCCTGGGCGTTACGGTGCACCGCGCTAAGTGTCGCGCTAAGTCGCACAAAACCACTTAGCGTGGCGCTAGTCGCTGAATATAGCATTGCGCCTGTATTCATGTCAGTTTGCCCCTTGCATACATTATAATTTTGCCCAGCTTAATGCAGTTTGCCCGCTATTTGGCCTTTTGAATATGGCAGACCCGCGCTAATCCCGCGCTAAACCTGCGCAAATGGTTTTTGCCCAGCGCAAAGTTTTGAATATCTGGCCCTAAATCTCTATTTCTATCTTTGTCAAGTGAAGGGCCTATTTTTTACATAGCCTATTATACGCATTATGCAGTTAAAATCAATTTATCTGTGAAAAACCTGAACAAAATAAAGTATTCTCTGGTTTTTGGCTATATTTTGACAGTTTTGTAACGAACAGCATTTTGTAAAAAACGTTTTGTATTTGTATGTATGTATTAACTTGAGCACTGTTTATGTAACTAATGTTTATTAATGAGCCATCACTATAAATAAATGACATTGTTTTCCTACTACCACGCCCCCTGACTAAGAGTTTCATCTTGAAGCGACGGGCATTGTGGTGTGTGATCCAGTTCTGTGCACACTCCACCATCTAGTCTGGCAATAAGGCCTTTTGAATTGCATCTTTGGTTTTGAGAGTGTTCTTTCAGGTCCTTAAAGTGCAGGTATCTGCCTGGATTGTCTGAGCCGGGCTGGCTGCCCATTTTCCTGCACCAAACCCACTAGGAGGATTTGTGGTTCACACCTCTGGAGCTGTGTCAATCTACTAGAGGGCATTCCCACTGCAGCCTCCCACCACTAGAAGGTTTTCCCATTGAAGTCCCTCACCACTAGAGGGATCTCTCATTTTAGCCTCTCACGACTAGTGAACTCACCCAGTACAGACACTCACCACTAGCAGGCTCCCCCATGGCAGCCTCTCATCATTATTGGGCTTTCCCACTACAGCCACTCACCACTAGAGGGCTCTCTCATTGTAGCCTCTCACCAAAAGTGGGCTCTTCCATTGCAGCCTTTCACCACTCACCACTAGGGGGCTTTCCCATTGCAACCTCTCACCACTATAGGGCTCTCCCACTGCAGGCTTTCACCACTGACTATTAAAGGGTTCTCTGACTGTAGTCTCTCTCCACTAGAGGGCTCTCCTATTACAGCCTTAATCAACTAATGAGCTTTCTCATTGCAGCCTCTCATCACTGCAGGGCTCTACCATTATAGCCTTTCACCACTAGAGATCTCTGCCATTGCAGCCTCTCAGCACAAGAGTTTTCATTCATTGCAGCCTTTCACCACTCACTACTAGAGGACTTTCCCAGTGTAGGCCTTCACCACTAGATGGCTCTCTTATTGCAGCCTCTTAACACTAGAATGCTCTTCCACTGCAGCCTCACATCACTAGAGGGCAGGCTCTTCCATTGCAGCCTCTTCCCACTACAGGGCTCTGCCACTGCAGTTTCTCACCACTAGAGGGCTCTCCCATTGCAGTTTCTCACCACCGGATGGCACTTCTATTTCAGCCTCTTACCACTAGAATGTTCATCCATTGCAGCCTCACACCATTAGAGTGCAGGCACCTCCATTGCAGTCATTCATCACTAGAGTGTTCATCCATTACAGCCTCTCACCACTAGAGGGCTCTCCCTTTGCAACTATTTTCCATAACAGGGCTCTCACATTCTAGCCTTTTGCCATTAGAGGGCTCTCCCATTGTATCCTCTCACCACTACAGGACCCTTGCATTGCAGCCACTCACAACTAGTGATGTCTCTTGTTGCAGCCTCTTACCACTACAGGGCTCTTGCATTACAGCCACTCATCACTGGAGGACTTTACAATTGCAGCCTTTCATTACAGGAGGGCTCTCCCATTCCAGTCTGTCATCAATATTGGGCTCTCTCATTGCAGCCTCACACAACTCACAACTACAGGGCACTCCCTTTGCAACCACTCACCACTAAAGGGCTTTCCAACTGCAACCTCTCACCACTAGAGGGACCTATACAACTACTCCTCACTAGAGGTCTGTCCCATTGCAGCCTTTCACCACTAGAGGACTTGAACCATGGTAGCCTCTCACCATTAAAGGACTCACCCATTGCAGCCTCTCATCCTTAGAAGGCTCACCCATTGCAGACTATCACCATCAAAGGGTTCTCTCCTTGCAGCCTCTCACCAGTAGATGACTCTTCTCCTGCATCCTCTCGCAACTAGAGGGTATTTGCTTACAGCTGCTCAACATGAGATGGTTCTTTCCAGAGACTCATAAACAATAACTATGGTTCCTTTTTACCGTGAGGCTCCATCTCAATGGAGGATACTTACTTCTCTTTATGGATGGCCTCCAGCGTCGCTCTCCCCTCAAAAGTCGGAGATGGGTAGACAAGAGTGGAGCCAAAGGTTGACATGATCATGCCTCCCCCCACTGCTCCAAAGCAATGATACATTGGAACTGTCAGACAGATCCGGGTAACCTTGAGAAAGCATAAAGAAAGAATGGCATAAGGAAAAGTCAGAATGTTCATTAATGACTGAATTCAAAGCTGAAATATGAGCAAAAGAATTAACGAGCATTTGTTGATGGCAAACACATTTGCCTGCATGCTGTTACAAGTTAAAACTTTTAGTGACCTTTGAACTGTCCTACAATATAGAGGATAATGTATGGGCATCAGTTAACAATAACACTGTATTCACTTCGAGAGGTTACCATGGTGACTGTGTAAACCTCTAGAGCGAAGCTTGAGAGGTTTACTGTTGCCTAGTGAACTCGAGAAGTGAATTCAGCGATGTTGTTAACTGATGCTCATACATTCTCTTGTATAGTGTATGGGCTCAGTACACCAAGAATTCACTGCTGGAGGCTTACTTTTTGTTTAAAAAAATGTGCTTTCCAGCACTGCCCCAGTCACAATCAGTCCCGTCCCTTTCCGATCTCACAGACAACATATTTAAATTGGGCTGCGGTTTCATATGGAAAAAATATGATCCAATTTCCCTTGCTTTGTCTGTTATTCCTCGTTTTTGGGTCCATTTCTTACTGCCATGGCCATTTTCCAGAAATGTGGCCAACTTACGTGCATGTGCACGTGTGTTCCATGCTGTTGTACCATCGATGTGACATCCTTAAGATGGTACAACAACATGTTGATGTCACATCAATGGTACAACAGCATTGTGTTTCCACTGATTTTTATACACAACAGCCCTCTCCCATACACTATAACAAAAATGTATGTATAGGAATCCATATACAATAGGGGCTAACCATAAACTGTAACAGTACATTGAGGCTATGGACAGACCTTTCTTACTCCCAGTAGCCACTGTCTGGGGGTCTTTGGATTCAACTGTGTTAAGGGGTACAGAGCTGAAAAAAGAGCTTCTTTACAGGTTCACCTAATTTTTTTTTTGTAACTTTGTTGTTTTTTGACATTTTGACCCCAAATTTTCAGCATAGTCTTTTTATGACCCTGCATTATGATCAAGACCAGTGGAATTTTATAAATCCCATTGCAAAGATGATATTATGGACAACTGTGAAAACACGTTTCAGAGGGGATTTGAATAATCATACGTGGTCATGAGGGAGGTAAAACAAGGACAATGTTGAAAATGTGGTGCCAAAATCTGCAAAAATAAAGTTATTAGTAAACAATGGAAAAATTCAATGTATCCTCATAATTTCATTGTTTTTTTGACATGTTGACCCCAAATGTTTTACATAGTCTTTGTATGAAATCAATTTTTGATCAAGACAGGTAGAATTTTTAAAATCCTGCCTGAAAGATGATTTCGCAGAGCGACTACAGAAACATGTTTCAGAGGGATTTGAAACATGACACCTGTCATGTTCATGAAATGGAATAACAAAAGGGCTATGTTAAAAATGTGGGGTCAAAATCTGCAAAAGCTACAAAGTTCTGAGCAAATGTTGAAAAAGCTCAACGTTGCTTCATCACTTGCTAACTGGCATCTAGTAGTGGCCAACCCCAGGCCTTTCTTTAGGATGGCCATCACTTCAGCTCATCGGACAACGCTGGGGCTTCTGGGAGGTATTGGGTGAGGGGGTTAATGAACTGACAGTGAGGAAGAGAGAGAGAGAGAGAGAGAGATATTGGCCAGCATCCATCATCACCGGGCAATGGGTTGGGCACCAGAGAATGGAGCACCAATGTCTGGACCGGTGTCAGTGCTGCGGCACTAACACTTAATGCTCTTTAAAGTTTTACTGAATGGGTCAGTGAAGGGGGACTGGGTAGGGGAGGAGCCAGCCATACTTTATTGGACTTTGCTGGTCCAGGGTTGGTGATGCTTATTTTACTGGAGCAGAGTCAGGCAGTAGGGAGTCAGTCATCCAGTTCATTGGTTGTCTTGTGGAATTTCGAGTAGACAACTGGATACACTGGACACTAGACAACAGGATTACACTTCTCTGCACCGGTCATCGCTGGACCACCACCTGAGCCTCCAGGGCAGCCTATAATTACAATAAGGGAAGGGAAGTAAAGGATGGGCAGGTGAGTTGGGGAGGTCATTCAGTTCTCAGTACTGGGTAGGGGGAGGTTTTCTTTTTGCAGGTGCATTAATATGTGGAAGAATGGGAAATTCAAATTCCGTGTCTGATTCCACTCTTGTGCCTTTATCAGAGGCAGAATGGAATCAGAGTTGTAATTAGAATTTCTTAAAATCTGATTTCTTAGAAATGCAACAGATTCTAAAGAATCCAAGCACCCCCTATCTGTTATGGAGGTTACCATAAAGGACCTGCTTGGGAGACTTGGGTAATATAGTTGAGTAACATGCTGGAGGCTGATCATACCAGATCCAAGACCAGAATACTGGAGTTTAGGATTGTGGATGTTGGAAGGATAAGGGAAGTACTCTGGGGTAGATTGGAAGAGGGAACTAACAAAAGTGGTAGAATGGAAATTTATTTATTTTGTTTTTGTTGACCAGGAAAGGAGGGCTATGCAATTCTGCCTATTTTCAGATCATTTCGGGGATACAGATGGAAAACCACTGATATTGAACCAGATTAGCATGTTGGTGGTATTTTCAGTAAATGGGGGGGATCTGGCCAGGACTCCAGGGAAATTCCCCTACTGTTTTTGAAAAGTGCCCTGGAATCTTTAACATCCACCTAAACAATCACCAGAACAGGCAGACAGGACCTCAGTTTACAGTATTGGAATATAACTCAAGTTACTGAAGCAGGGATGGAACCCATCACCTTCCAATCTTCCAGCCTCAAAGGCACGTGTGCAACCTGTTGAGCCACTGACACTGACAGTGAAATGGAGTATAATATGGGAAGGATCAGTAGAGCTCACTAACTTCTGCATAATGAAGGTGGGAAAGATCAGAAAGTGAAGAAAACTTATCTGGTATGCAAGTGAGGTAGGTGAGGCAGTGCAGTGGAAGATAGGAGCCTTTAAACACTATAAGGCTAGCCAATCAGATAAAGATGGAGAAGTCTTCTTTAACAAACTGAAGAAAGCCAACAGGATGGTGAGGTGGGCAAAGACAGAAGCCAGGCTTAGAACTGTAGAGGGGGTTGTAGACAAGGACCAGGTTTTTTTTTTTTTTGCTAAGTTAGGGAGAAGTAGAAGACTTTTGCTTGGTTTGCCAGGCTGAAAAGGGGAAGGACAATGATAAGGGAAAAGTGGACAAACTGAATGAATATTAATGTCTTTATGGTAGAGGAGAAGGCCAGTCTTACAGTATGGGATCAGGCCCAGGCAGCAAGGGGCATGCACGAATATGAGTGCTATAGAGGAGGAGAGGGCTATGAAAGGGCTGGGGCACTAAAATCAGATAAATCCCAAGGTCCAGAGGATCTGCACCCAAGGATGCTAAAAACAATGATGTAAGTGCTTGCAGCACCCCAGGCAAACCTCTTCAATTTCTCGCTACAGACAGAGGTAGTACCAAATGACTGGAGAGTGGTCAGTTGTGATGCAGCTACATAAGAGCAAAGTAAGGGTGATGAAGGACTGCTTGTGGCTTCCAATGACCTGGGTTCAGAAAAAAAACTCGGGATGTGGGAGAGTCGGTCGGTCGGAGGAAGATCGAGCATCTGTGGGACTGCACTCCTCCAGGGGTGGGGGGATATGGAGCTCAGCATATACTTGACCCCCAGTGGAGGCTAGGGGAAAGGCAGCCAGGGCTGCCAGAATTACAGGGAGGTGTGGTGGCCATTGATGTATGTATTGTGGGAGCATGTGTCGTGTATCATGATGGCATTTCATATCTGCACCTCCTTGGGGAGAACACAGGAAATGTCCTGGCCAGCTGGATGACTCCAGTCACCTGCTGGCCCCACGCCTGGCAATCCAGGCCCTGCCCAGCAAAACCAGATCCTGTTAGATGATGGGAACTGAGGAACCCTATCGATCCCATGGGGGGGGACCATGGGGGCAGATGCAGGCAGGTAAGCCCTGGAGGATGTCAGGGTGTTGGGGCTGGGTAGGTAGAGGATGGCTGGACAGGAAGAAAGAAATTAACAGCAAAAAAGGGATTACCCCAATTAATTAATTGCCAGGCAGACTGATTTCAGTTGTGGGCAGGTTACTCAAAACAATTATCATGGAAAGACTGGTAGAGTTACTGGAGGTAAATGGGTTGCAGAACAGTAGACAGCATGGATTCATGGGGGAAGGGAGATCTTGCAGATGAAGCTGATTAATTTTTTTAATTGGGTGACTAGGGCAGTTGATAGAGGCCAGGCTGTGGATGTACTGTACCTAGATTTCAGTAAGACGTTTGGCTCCATCCCGCATGGAAGATGGCTCAAAATAACTGGTGGACTTAAGTGTAGGGGAGAGTCTAGCCACCTGCATTAGAAATAGGGGGCAGGAGAACACAGAGGGTGGTGCTGAGTGGGTAATTCTTGGAAGTGAGGGAGGTCGCTATTCTTAATTTGTGACATTTGCAGTTGTAGTCAGGGCAAGATGCACCTTTTTGCTGGTGACACAGATTTGTGAGAAGGTGGACACCAAGGAAGGCACAAGGATAATGAATGAGGATTTGAAACATAGAAACATAAAAGTTGATGGCAGATAAGGACAGCAAGGCCCATCCAGTCTGCCCATTTCTTTTTCTACCTTATAAAGGTGCCATCGGCCTTTGCTCTGTCAATGGCCTATCTATTCATACTCATCTGTATTGCTCCCTTATGCCTATCCCATGCCTGTTTGAAGCCCTGCACTGTATTCATATCCACCACTTCCTGAGGTGGGCCATTCCATGCATCCACCACCCTTTCTGTGAAAAAGAACTTCCTCACATTACCACTTAATCGGCCTCCCTCTAATCTCATGTGGTGTCCTCTTGTCCTGCTGTTTTTCTTATGTTGAAACATGTTGGACTCTTTCACCTTGTTAATGCCCTTAAGGTGTTTGAATGTTTTAATCATATCACCTCTCTCCCTCCTTTGCTCTAAGGTATACATATTGAGCTCCATTAATTTGTCCTCATATGTTTTCTGATGCAGTCCCTGCACCATTTGGTTGCCCTTCTCTGGACTGCCTCAATTTGGTTAATGTCCTTGTGAAGATGTGGCCTCCAGTACTGCACACAGTACTCCAGATGGGGCCTAACCAGTGTCTTGTAAAGAGGGATTATTACCTCCCTCTTCTGACTTGTGATACCCCTACTAATCACACCCCAACATCCCCTAGCCTTACCTACTGCTTTAGTGATCTGCTTGGATGATTTTAGGTCATCAGTGATGATGATGATGCCCAAGTCTCTTTCTTCCCTTGTGACTGCCAGCAACTCCCCTTCCAGCCTATAGGTGGCTTCAGGGTTTCTCTTCCCTATGTGCATGATCTTGCACTTCTTTGCATTAAACCCCAGTTGCCACTCTTCCAACCATTTTGCCAGTTTATCCAGATCTCTTCTCATTCTGTCCACCCCATCTGGATCATTTACTCTGTTGCACATCTTTGTGTCATCTGCAAACAGACAAACCTTACCCTCCAGTCCATCTGCAATGTCACTGATGAAGATATTGAAGAGGACTGGCCCCAGGACTGATCTCTGAGGTACTCCTCTTGTGACTTGCATCACTTCTGACTGTATACCATTTACCACCACTCTCTGTTTTCTGCCCGTCAACCAGTTTGCCACCCAGTTGACCAACTTCTGACCCATCCTGAGCCTACCTTACTTATTAATCAATCTTCTATGTGGAACAGTATTGAAAGTTTTGCTTAAGTCAAGGTAGGCGACATCAACTACTCCCCCTTGGTCCACCACTCTGGTTACCCAGTCAAAGAAATCTATGAGATTAGTTTGACAGGACCTTCCTTTTGTAAACCCATTTTGTCTTGGATCCTGTGTTCCTATGGATTCCAGGTGTTGCACTATCCTTTCCTTAAGGAGTGCCTCTATAATCTTGCCCACTACTGAGGTAAGACTGACTGGGGAGATTAGAGAGGAGGTCTGGGATATGACTAGTGAAGTTCAATGCAAATACAAAGTCATGCACATAGAAGCAAATAACCCAAGGACAGAATGTAGGATGGGCCGGGACGGGGGAACAAACAAGGGAGGAAAGGAAGCTGAGGGTTATCAAATCTGATAACCGGACACATTCTGCCCCATGCAATAGGGTGGTGGGCAAGGACAGCAAAACGTTGGGATTCATCTGCAAGGGTATCAACAGTAAACATAAGGAGGTGATACTGCCCCTGTACAGATTCCCTGTAAGACCTAATAGAATAAACACAGAGATAATAAGAATAAACAGTTGGATAAGACAATGGATTCTGATAAAAACATTAAATGCATCAGATCATGGGAACTGTCTGAAAACCAAAGGCACTTGTTCAGCCAAGATCGACTGCACCTCAGCAGAATAGGCGGAGACCTTCTGGGTAAAATGTTCTCTAAAACTATCACAGCAACACAGGTGAAATGGGAATCACATGCTAGGGTTATTAAGACAAAACAAGTAAATAAGACAACATCTAAGGAAGGGACAACAGAACAGAGGATTACTTGTAACAAGACCAGAAAAAAGGATGACAATAAAACCAAAATCCTCCTAACTAATGCAGGGAGTTTAAGAAATAAAATGGATGAACTCAGATATATGTTATTGTCAGAGCAGGTGCATGTATGTGCGATCACAGAAATGTGGTTTAAAGATGATCACTGTGGTGTGGAAATCCCTGGCTGTAATCTCTTTCAGAAAAACCATGACAAAAGGAGAGGGGGGCATAGCTATATACATAGCAAAGGAATTGAAGGCACATGAATGAAAACAACAGGAGAATAAAATGCAAGAAACTGAACTACTATGGGTACAGATTGAAAATGCTGGGAAAAAAATCACAGTGGGCTTGGGATATAGATCCCCCAACCTAAATTCCGAGGATAATAATATTTTTTTTATCTGATCTAGAGAACATGGCAATAATAGAAGATTATATACTTTTGGAGATTTTAATTTCCCAACTACTGTATTAACTGGTCAACCCTAGAGGGAGCTACTACCCATGAAAATAAATTTATCAAAATAATGATACAAGAAGGGCTAGAACAAATACTGAGAAAACAAGGGAAAATAACATATTGGATCTTATGTTACGTAACCTTGAGGAGGACAATATTGCCATAAGGATACCAGGCCCACTAGGTGACAGTGATCACAATACAATACACATGGAGGTAAAAATGGACAGTGATATAGTTAATGGAATCGCCAAATTAAAAAAAACTACCATAAAACTGATTACAAATATATGGCTACTGCACGGGGTGTATTGCTCTCGTGCCTTACTTATGCGCTTGCAACATATACTGCTGTGTCTAAATCAGTCCTTCGCAAATGGGATACCACCTACAATAACATCTGCCGTTATGCCTCCTCATCCCCTCGGCGTAAGCACCACTGTCAGCTCTACACAGATCTTTATTGGCTCTCCCCTTCTGCCCTCAGACTTCTCTCTCTTGGCTCGCTGACAGATGCAGTTATCAGATAGCAAACACCCTCATCTCTAGCCTCCTCACTGACCCCTCAACCCTCCTCCTATGGACTTTGCTCAGTTGATCAATCCCTCTTACACGTCCCAAGATGTAAAACTTCAAAGGGTACCTGTGCTTTCTCTCATGTTGCCACCCTGCACTGGAACTCCTTTTCCCTTGTCATTCGTCACTCACCAACTCATGCTATTTTTAAAAAGGAACTGCGAAATTTCCTAACCAAATTAGTTCCTTGTACGTGCTTTGATCCCACCTAGTCCCCCTCTGTCTAGTCCTATCACCATGGTCCAATCCTTAACCAGATTACCAAACCTCATGCTAATTCTTGCCTCCCTGGGTTACCCTCTTTGCTCATTCTGTGATGTTTTGACCTTACCTGAATTTAGCCCCCCTTTATCTCTGTGCTCATTTTTCTCTTTGGCTGCACTTATCTTGTACTACTCCAATGTATGTCTTTGCATTTGATTGGTTCCCCTTTTTATTTGTTATATTCTGTATTTCCCCCACCCATTTCCTTAATCTCTTTTGTGCTTGCACTTACCATTATACTGTTGCTTAGCTGGAAATCCTCCTCTATGTCCTCCCCTGTGTCAAACTGCAATCCATATGTCTCTACCCTATAATTAACCACAATATGCTACTCTCTGATGTTTTATGTGATTGTTTTCTTCCCTAGGAACTATACCGCAAAGTCATGTCAATTGTTAGCATCTCCTGTTATTGTTTATTTTGTCACTGTCATTATATGTAACTGTATATTCTACCTCATTTTGTATTTTTTCTGTATTGTATAATCATTGTTGTAACCTCCTGGGACATGCCTGAATACAATCATTTCTATGGCCTAGTGCGACTTACCCAGTAAACAAAAATTAAATAAATAAATAAAATTAAAAACTATCTAGCGACATGGAAATGGGAGGAAGATTTGAAAAATTCTAATCTGAATACTATATGGACAAAACTCAAAAACAAAACAGATTACTGTACTAAAACATGGGTTCCTGAGGTAAGAAAGTATAGTAAAAAAAGGCAGAATACCGGCTTAGTGGGGAAAATCAATAAAGAACAGTATCAACAGAAAAAGGAGAAAATATGCTAAATACAAAAAGCATTCAATGGAAGCCAGTTGGGAAACATATAAAAAGGAAGCAAATAAAAGCAAGAGATTGATTCGATGGGCAAAAAAGAAAGCGGAAGTGCAAACTTTAAACTAGCCAAGGGGGAAGGCACTGAAAAGGAGAAGGGAAATCCTAGCCCCCCCCAAATCAGGGTAATAGTAATGAGGCAAACACCAAGATAGAGCAGTCGATAGGGAGAAGGGCAGGGGTAAATGGAGAAAAAGATAAAGGCAGTAAGGACAGGGATGGGGCAAAAAGAAGTAAAGCCATTAAAAAAATGGAGGGTAATGCGTACCAATGCCCATAGTCTAGGTAAAAAGCTCCCCGAAATGGCCTTGATGGAAGAGGGATGCCTGGATATTGTGGCAGTCACAGAAATATGGTACACAGAGAATTATGACTGGGATGTCAACATACCAGGGTATACAATCTACAGGAGGGACAAGGAGGGAAGAAGAGGAGGAGCTCTCTATGTAAGGGAAGGGATCAATGCAACAGAACTAAAGGGTAAACAGGGAGGAGAGGAGGCACTGTGGGTCACCCCGGAGACTGGAAATGGCTCCACAATCTGCACAGGGGTTGTATACAGACCCCCATCTCAGGGGGAAGAAATGGACAAGGAAATGATAGAAGGCATCCTTGGGATGGTAGAGAAAGGGGAGATATTGCTGATGGGGGACCTGAATATGCCAGATGTTAACTGGAGCACCTTTGCTGCAGCCATATCCAAGAGCAGGGCCATTCTCGATGCCCTACAGGGGGCATGCCTCAGACAGTTAGTTATCGAACCCACTCGGGAGGGAGCAATCTTAGACCTGGTACTCTCAAATGGGGATGGAGAGAGGATCTCTGATCTTGAAGTGGGTAGCCATCTGAGAACAAGCGACCACCAAACAGTGTGGTTCACGATAAACTTAGCTGTAGAGTCAAGCCACGCAAAAGTGAAGGTACTGGACTTCAGGAGGGCTGATTTTGTCAAAATGGGAGAGTGCCTCAGAAAAGCACTAGCAAACAGGCAAGAAGGTGGGGTGGAGCAACAATGGGGAAACATCAAAACCGCCATCACAGAGGCAACAAGCCTTTGTGTGAAGCAAATAAACAAATCAAAATGAAAGAAAAAAACACTATGGTTCTCAAAAGAAGTGGCGGGGAAGGTAAGGGAGAAAAAGATAGCATTCAGGAAGTATAAGGCAACACAGAAGAAGCAGGACTGAGAACTGTACCAGTTAAAGAAGAAGGAAGCAGGGAAGGCAGTCAGAATAGCAAAGGCCCAAACCGAGGAAAAGATAGCCAACTCGGTTAAGACGGGGGATAAAACCTTTTATAGGTACATTAGTGAACAAAGAAAGACTAAGACAGGGATACTGAGGCTGAATAAAGAGGAAGGTGGTTGGGCAGAGAGCGACAGTGAAAAAGCAAGGATACTGAATGAATACTTCTGCTCAGTATTCACAATGGAAAAGCAGGGGGAGATACCTAATCCAGTCAATAGAAGCACTCTGGATAGGTGGTTGATATTAGTCCTTTCACAGAAGAAAGGGTTCTGAAAGAACTCTTAAAACTGAAGGTGAATAAAGTAATGGGGCCTGATGGGCTTCACCCCAGAATTCTAAAAGAACTAAGTGAAGAACTAGTAACACCACTGACTACCCTTTTTAATAAATCATGAGAGGATGGTGTGGTACCTGAGGACTGGAAAAGGGCAGATGTGATTCCCCTTCACAAAAGTGGGAGCAAGACAGAGGCAGGAAACCACAGACCTGTCAGTTTGACCTCAGTGGTAGGAAAAATGATGGCATCACTTCTGAAGGAAAGAATTGTTGAGTACCTAGAGGCCAGTGGGGCACAGGACCCAAGGCAGCATGGATTCACAGTGGGAAGGTCATGTCAGACAAATCTAATTGATTTCTTTGACTGTGTGATCAAAGTAGTAGACCAGGGAGGGGCTGTGGACATGGCCTACCCAGACTTTAGCAAGGCATTTGACACAGTCCCACACAAAAGATTAATAAACAAATTAGCCAGCCTGGGAGTGGGTCCCAGGGTTGTAGCCTGGATAAAACACTGGCTGGACAACAGGACACAGCAGGTAATAGTAAATGGAGTCCACAGTGAAGAAAGGAGGGTTACTAGTGGGGTACCACAGGGTTCAGTACTGGGGCTGGTCCTTTTTAATGTCTTTATAAGTGACACTGCAGAGGGACTGGAAGGGAAAGTATGTCTCTTTGCAGATGACACAAAGATCTGCAACAGGGTTGATATGCAAGGTGGGGTGGAAAGGATGAAAAGGGACTTGGCAAGGTTGGAGGAATGGTCAAATGTATGGCAGCTTAGATTCAATGCAAAGAAGTGCAAAGTAATGCACCTGGGAAACAAACACCCAGGGGAAGAGTACACAATGGGGGTAAGATACTGATAACAATAAAAATGGAAAGGGACCGGGGGTAGTCATATCAGATGACCTAAAGGTGGGCCAGCAATGTGAGAAGGCAGTAAGGAGGACTGGGGGGATACTGGGATGCACAGGGAGAGGCATCACCAGTAGAAAACAGGAAGTTGTTAGCCCTCTGTACAGACAGTTGGTAAGACCACATCTGGAGTACTGTGTACAGTTCTGGAGACCCCATCTCCGAAGAGACATAGACAGGGTGGAGGCTATTCAGAGGAGGGCAACCAAAATGGTGCAGGGTCTGCACCAGAAGACATATGAAGAAAGACTAAAGGACCTTAAGATGTATAGCCTCGAGGAAAGGAGGGAGAGGGGGGACATGATAGAAACTTTCAAATACCTCAAGGCAATCAACAAAGTCCAAAAGGGTAGCATCTTTCAGAAAAAGAGATGTGCAAGAACAAGAGGGCACAATTTGAAGATAGAAGGAGGACGGCTCAGAGGTAATGTGAGGAAGTATTTCTTCACAGAGAGGGTTGTGGGTGCACGGAACAGCCTTCCTGAGGAGGTCGTAGAGTCAAAAACAGTGGAGGAATTCAAGAATGCATGTGACAGACATAAGGCAATTCTAGTGGGGGGTAGGAGGAAGTAGGCTGTTGGTTAACTAGGATCTGCAGCTTATCCGTTAGGTAGGGAAATAGTCAGACTAGGTGGGCCAAGCAGTCCTTCTCTGCCGTCAAATTCTATCTTTCTATGTTTAAATGGCAACAGCAGTTAAAGATAATAAGAAAATGTTCTGTAACTATGTAGGCTCCCGTAAGAGAAATCGAAAAGGAGTGGGACCCTTACAAAAAGAATTAGGGATGGTCAATAAAGAACAAGATATGGCAAATGAGTTGAACTAATTTTTTTTAAGTACATATCTACTGAAAGGACCACAAGATAACCCCACCTTAACCAATACAGGAAATCAGGGAGAAATAAGGTTCATAGAGAAAGAGGTTTGGGATAAAATTGAAAGCTGAAACATAATAAATCAGCAGGGCCAGATGGCACAAACCCCAGATGCTTCAAAGAATTAAATACCAACTTAGTGGGACTGATTGCAATGCTTTTTAATGCATCAATAAAGGAAAGCATAAATAACACATAGAATGGAGGGAGGCGAATGTCACACCTATCCACAAGAAAGGAAACAGAAAAGATGTCAAGAATTGTAGGCCAATTAGCCTAACATCAATACTGGGTAAATTACTAGAAGGGCTAATACAAGAACATATAGTAGACCACATAAGAAACAAGCATTTGTCAATGCCGAATGTTTGCTTGCTGGCATTGACATTGGTAGTGTAGAAGTTACAGAGCTGCATAATAGGAATGGCAGTGAAGTATTGAACTGAAGCCAACCCCACCACCACCCTGCAGAGAGTGACAGGCATTGGGGTGTGCCTTTGGGTCGTCAGGCATAACGGCCACCACACCCTACCCTGCAGACACTGACAAGTGTCACGGTGTGCCTTGGGGTCTTTGGCCCTTATGCGCACCCCATTCCATCAGGAAATACGGTGAGATGGGTGCGGTATAGGAGAATGGGGTGAACTTTGGGGCCGAAGAGTCCAAGGCATACCTCGATGCCTCTCACTGGCTGCAGGGTGTGGAATGGTATGAGCATTACAGGCAAGAATCCCAAGTCACCCCTGATGCCTGTCATTCTCTACAGGGTGGGGCGTTATGGTTGGAAACCCTAACATCTCAGGCATTCGTTGGTATTTTCACTCCAAATTTTCAACATGGTTTTTTTGTGACCCCCACCTCATGAACAGTGGCAATATCAGTTTGTTAGCCAAAAGCTGCTTATACTAGCGACTACAGCATTTAGCACCACAGGTGCAAAAACACATTCGAACAGGATGTGAAAATGACAGCTGTACTGTTCACGGGAGGTGTAAAAATGGCAATGTTGCAAATCTGCAGTAAAAATATTAAAAACTGGTGAAGTCACGAGCGTGCATAGAAACTGTGCAACGCACACCCGTAATGTAATTAGTTTGGGGAATTTTTACAGCAGATTGTCAACACAGGCATTTTGGGACCTCCGATCATGAACAGTGTCACTGTGATTTTCTTTATCTGTCCTGAACAATGATTTCTCACAGCGACCATGCATCTCTGCGATGAAAGTGTGAAAACACATTTTGGCCATGTTGTGAAAAATGACAGCTGTACTGTTCATAAGGAAGTGTGGAAAAATGCCACTGGTGAAAATCTGGACTGAAAATATTACAAAGCCATGAACTTACGAGGGTGCGTGAAAACTGCGCAATGCTCACTCATAACACAGTCATTTTATGGACTTTGGTCACCAAATTTTCAACATAGCCATTTTAAGACCTCTGCTCATGAACAGTATAACTGTGATTTTCTTAATCTGTCCCAAACATTGCTTTCGCACACCGACTGCACCATTGTGCGCTACATGTGCGGAAACACATTTTGGGTGACATGTGAAAATGGCAGCTGTACTGTTCATAAGGAAGTGTAATAAAATGGCAATGTTGAAATAATAGATAATGAAAATTCGCAAACACGGCGTAGTAGGAACTTCTTAACGCACGCCTAATAAACAGTCATTTTAGGGATTTTTCACCAAATTTTCAACATAGCCATTTAAGACCTCTGCTCATTAACAGTGTCACTGTGATTTTCTTAATGTGTCCCATACATTGATTACGCACACCGACTGCGCCATTGTGCGCTACATGGGCGGAAACACGTTTTGGGCAAGATGTGAAAAATGACAGCTGTACTGCTCATAAGGAGGTGTGGTAAAATGGCAATGTTGAAAAATCTGGAGTAAAACATTGAAAATTAGTGAACTTACAAGCATCAGTAGGAACTGCTACATACGCTACGTCAGAAACAGTCATTTTAGGAATTTTTCCACCAAATTTTCAACATAGGCTTTTGAGAGCCCACCTTATAAACAGTGGCATGTCATTTCATTACTCAGTCCCAAAAGGTGATTCTCAAGCAGTGACCGCGAAATCACCCTTCGGGCCCGATTAACGCCATGACAGTGACAGCATTCATGAGAAGGGGTCCCAAAAACCCCATGTTGAAAATTTGGTGCAAAAATTCCAAAAAATGCCTGAGATATGCAGCAAAGTTGAAAACCCTATCTATCCCATTATACAGCTTACCAGCATTTCCTCAGTTCGCAGTCGGCTTTGAAGAGTGCAGACGTGTTCCCGGTCCACCGAAGATCATCACTGGAGTCCGAGGTAAGTATGGAGGGGGGGTGTGGGAGGCAGGGTGCGCAGTGGGAAGGCGCAGGTGGGGACAGAGACAGCAAAGGACCGTTTTTGATTTTCAGGTTTTTTTTTTTCCTTTTAAAACGAAGACGATGCGGGACGTTTGCCATGCTGGGGTAGGCTCCCAGCGTGGCACAAGGATAGCTGTTTGGGGGCATGGGCTGGCGGGTTGGGCACCCCGTCCAGTGACAGCATCTGGCCATGCTGGGGTGGGCCCCAGCGGCAACCCTGTACTCTGGGGGACCAGTGGAGCTGACGGGGAATTGGCACCCCATCAGCCACGCTGGGGTGGGCACCCAGCGTGCTAGGGAACTCTGTTTGGGGCCCAGTACAGCCGACGAGGGATTGGGCACCCCGTGCTTGCTCCCCAGTGTGTGCGTCGGGCGAGCACGCCAGTAATGCATGCGTGTGTGTGTGTGTGTGTAGGGGCGTGCACATGAGCAGGCGATATCTTATCACTGCTCACTGAAGCGTAGCTCTCCCTTTCAACTGTACTCCACTGCATTTTCGACTGCTGTCATAGACAGCTCCAGCAGCCATTGGGGAACTGTGGCCACGCCTGCAAACACACTGACTGAATTGGAAGAGGGCTGCCACACCTCCGAAAACTCGGATGATGGCACTATGTTTCTTGCACATTAGTGCAAGCAAACATAAAAAGGGGTATACTGATATAACTCAACATGTATTTAGCCCAGGCCGTTCATATCTTACAAATCTATTGAAGTTCTTTGAGCCTGTAAGTGCAGCCCTAGATAGGGGAATGCCTGTTGATATTATTTTTCTTGATTATGCCAAGGCGTTTGATTCTGTATCACATGAAGTACTACTAGAACAGTTAGCGCAAATACAGTTAATTCAGATATAATCTTATGGGTAAGATCATGGCCAATGAACAGACGTCAAAGGGTGGGCATAAAAGGTTTTTACTCTGAATTGGGGTGAGGTGATAAGCAGTGTGCCCTAAGGTTCAGTCTTGGGACCAACCCTTTTTGCGTTCACTTGCCCGCATGCACAAGGAAAGTTTTGGGACAGTATGACTTTTTGGAGGTGTGTGACTCTCCTGTCCAATGCAGTACTCAGTGTAGCGGGCACAACTGTACTGCACCAATGGATGCTCGAGCTGTCTATGATAGCAGTTTGGCTACAGTGGTCTTCAGTTGAAAGAAAAGCACCACTGCAAACAGCGTTGGTAACGTGTGTGTGTTTATTTATTTATTTATTGTATAATCGGATTTACAACCTTTGAGCCAGAGGCTCGTTTACAAAGGTACCTCGTCACAGAGAGGACATACAGAGTCAATATACCAACAGAATACAATCATAGAGAATAGCATAGTTTTACATAATTGCTTGAACACAAAGATTAATTAAAAACATTTCAGAATTGACAGGTTTAGTACCAACAGGTATTGACAGTGGAGAGGGAGGCCATGGGGAAGTGGGGGTGGGGGGTGGGGTGAGGGGTAGTTCGTCCCAGAGGGCTATGTTAATAATGTTTTGAGAGCAGCAGAACATCTGTTAGCAACAGGTGCAGCAGCGGGTGTTGAATAATAGGTTCCGTAGGGCAGTTTTGAAGGGGGCAATTTTGGTGGTGTTGGAAATGGCTGGGAGGAGCGAGTGGAACCAGGATGAGGCTTTGTAGCTGAACGACCTCTGTGCCCGGGTAGTCCTAATTCTGGGTACTAATAGGGTGACCTTGTCAGTGGTTCGGGTAGTGACTCTAGAAGGTGTAAGTTGGATGGAGGCAGAAACCCTAGGGGGGGAGAGCCAGAGTAGAATCTTCTTAGTTAGTAGGCAGGTTTGGTAGTGGAGGCGTTCATCGAGGCTAAGGAGTTTGGCCATGTCATAGAGCTGACAGGTGTGGGTGAGCCTAGGGGCACTGGTCACTAGTCTGCAAGCCTTGTTTAGGGTGAGTCGAATCTTGTTGAGGGCTGTGGAGTCAGCAGCACTGTAGACTGGAAGGCCATAATCGACAAGGGACATTACTGAGGATGTAACGGCAAGCCTAAGGGCATCAGGTGGGAGACAGTCCATGTGACAGTAGAGGATGCCAAGATGAGCATTAGCAGCGGAAGCGAGGGCTGTAATGTGGGCATGAAAGGTGAGGGCTGAGCCAAAGATGATCCCAAGGTATTTGTAAGAGTAAACTTGTTCAAGTGTTTGATGAGTGCTGGGGAAGATTTGGAAGGGGTTGTTGCTGGCTTTGTTCTGGTGGTGGGCAAAGAGCATTGCCTTAGTTTTTTTGAGGCTGATGACTAGTTTGGCCTCCTTAAACCAGTTCTCAGCATCAATGAAGGAGTGTTGGAGGGAGTCTTGGAGGGAGGTGGGATTTCTGTGGGCGGCATAATTAACGGCGGCGTCAGCGTACAGGAGAATATTGCCAGAACAGGCACTGGGCAGGGTGCTTAGATAGAGACTAAAGAGTAATGGGCCCAAGATAGAGCCCTGGGGAACCCCTGAGTGGATGGGATGGGTTTTCCGAGAGTATATCATTGTTTTTGACACACTGGAAGCAGGCTGATAGGTAACTCACGCACCAGGCGAGGGGGCCAGCAGAGAAACCTGTATGGTTGAGGGCATTTAGTAGGAGGGGGGTGGGAGACAGTGTCAAAGGCCTTAGAGAGGTCAATGAACACTGCTCCAGCTAGGAAACCAGAGTCCAGAGCGGAGTGCAGGAAGTTGGAGAACTCCATTAATACTGTACTTGTACTGTGACCAGCGTGGAAGCCATGCTGTTCTGGGCATAGACTGTTGTATTTTGCTAGATATACAGTGAGCTGAGTGGCCACCACTTTTTCTAAGGCTTTGGAGAGGGGGGGAAGGATGGAGATTGGACGATAGTTGCTGGGGGTGGACCTGTCACCTCCTTTGTGAATAGTTTTCCATGCTTTGAGGAATTGCCTCAGACAGAGGGACTGATTTAGTAGGTCAGTGAGTGGGACCAGGACATCATCCAGGACCAGCCGGAGTATTTTTGGATCTAGAGAGTCGCTGCTCTGACTGTTACTGTTTAGCACTTTAAGCAGGAGTGGTCTGGCTTCCTGGACGGATACTTTGCATAGATAGAACCGGGGGCGCTGAGGATCTGAGGACGGTGGGTCAGGGGTTGGGCCGAAAAAGTTACTCGGGAGGACAGGGCTAAGATCTGTAAAGGAGGAGTTAAGGCAGTTGGCAATGTCAGTGGGGTCAGTAAAGGTGGAGCCATTGACCGTAAGCTGGGCTGTGGGGGGAGCGTGATTTCCCATTTATTTCTTTTATATTGTCCCAGTTGTTCCGGGTACACCCCCATGAGGAGGTGAGGGTGGCCTGGTAGTGGTCTGCCTTGGCTTTTCGGATGGTCCATGTGCACCAGTTACGTGCGGCATTATATGCCTGTCTGTCAGCCATTTGGCCAGTCTCAGTGGCTATATGCCAGAGGTTATCCCTATCCCTGAGAAGCTGGAGTAGGACAGGGGTGACCCAAGGTGCATTTTGCCTTTTGGAGCAGATCATGGTGAAGGGTGCAAAAAGATCACAGGCCTTGTTAAAGGCTTGTGAGAAGAGGTCGAGGGCAGCATCAATGTTGGTTGCATGGCAGATGGGAGACCAATCAATGTGAGCGAGGAACTGTTTGAGTTTTTTCAGTCCGCCTGGGTGGAGACGCCTGCGGCATGTGGCTTGGGCTACATGTTTGGGGGTAGGGGCAGACCAGAGGAATAGGAGAGGGGAGTGGTCACTTAAGGAGTCTGGGAAGACTTGAATATCCTGAATCTTTTGGGGGTGGTTGGAGACAATGATGTCTAGGATGGTGCAAGTCCCTGTAGTTTGGTGATGTTTAGTGGGTTGGGAGACGAGTTGGGTCAGATCTAATGCAGCAAAGGTGTTTCTTATTGGTGAGGCAGAGGGAGTGAGCCAGTTCATGTTGAGGTCTCCGACTAGGACTTCTTGTGTTTTATGGGGGACGGAGGAGAGATATTCAGTGAGAGACGATATCGCTGGGGTCTGGTTCCTTGGTGGTACGTAGGAGACTGTGAGATAGAGTGGGCCCTTGGATGGATCTGGGGTAACTTTGAGGGTAAGGACCTGGACACCATCTACAAGCTTGGGGGCAGGGAGTGCATGGCCAATGATGGTGTCATGAGCATAAAATGCATAGCCACCTCCATGTTTACCTGCTCAGTCCTCGTGATATAGGGTGTAGCCCGGAAGGGAGACAAAGGAGTCTGGGGTGGACTTAGTTAGCCAGGTTTCTACTAGGGCTATGATGTCTGGTTGGTGTAGTATGACCCAGCACTGAATGGCAGCACACTGATGTCACCCTTTTGGTCCTCCTGCATGTCTGTAGTCCCAAAAGCCCGATGTCGGGGGTACCCAATCCCCCTGTTGGCATGTCCCCTTCCCAGTTCATTTGCCAAAGGAGGAGCCCAATCCCTGTCGGCATAATGTACCCATATAATTTTTGTCTACCAAGGGGGTGCCCAATCCACCTTGGCATCATGCCCCCCCCAAACACAGACCCTTTGTCTTTTCCGATGGAGTGCACAATCCCTGTTGGCTCCAGCCCCCCCAAACACCCAGGTGGCACACTGGGAGCCCACCCAAGCATGCCAAATGTACCTGCAAAAAAGGAAAACCTTCCCGCGAAGTTTTTTTGGGTGTGTGTTTAATCTGTAAACAAGAAAATGGTCCCTCACTGTCTGCGGTGCCTCCCTTCCCCGACACGCATCCACTCTCTACACAGCCCAACTGCCCACACCCCCCCATCCCATACTTACCTCCGGAGCCCTGCACGACAATTTTCGGTGGAGCGGGAACACGTCTGCACTCTTCAAAGACGACCGTGAACCAAAGTAATGCCGGTAAGATGTATAATGGCATAAATAGGGGGTTTTCAAATTAGGAGAATATCACGGCCCTTTTTACGACTGTTGGCTCCAAATTTTCAACATGGGGTTCTTGGGACCCTACCTCATGAACTCAGTCACTGACATTTTGTTATTCAGTCCCAAAAAAGATGTGGGCCCATTGCCCACATCTTTAACACCTCCCTAACCTTGAGATCCATCCCCAATGTGTGGAAAGTGGCCAGAATCATCCCGGTCTTCAAACAAGGGGACCCAAAAGCTCTGAAGAACTACCACCCCATTGCAATCCTGTCCACAGTTAGTAAATTACTTGAGAAGGTGGTTGCCTCGCAGCTGACCCACTACCTACAATGCTATGACCTACTCACCCCAGCACAACACGGCTTCCGAAAAGGGCACAGAACTTCTACTGCCCTTGCTGAGGTCACCTCAGAGATCTGGTCCACCACCGCTCAATGCAAACTGACTGGAGCCATCTTTGTGGACCTCTTGAAAGTGTTTGACTTGGTTGACCACTCGCTCCTGTGCTCACACTCTGGTCCCTTGGCCTCTCCCCTCTAGCTCATGCCTGGTTCACAAACTACCTCTCCAGGAGACAGCAAGGCTCTTTCTGATCCCTCTTCTGTGAACTGTGGGATCCCCCAGGGATCTGTTCTTGGGCCCGTCCTGTTTTCCCTGTTCATAAATCCTCGCAATCTACGGACCTCGGGCCAAACCCTCCTCGAAGTCCCTAGGGTAAGGACCAAGGCAGGGGACATGTCCTTTGCCCACACTGCTCCTTCACTATGGAACAACCTACCGCCGGAGGTTCGAGAAGCTACATCACCAGCATGCTTCCATACAAGACTCAAGGCACACATGCTTGCCACGAGTCAATGCCAATGCTATGTTACCTGACACTTCCACACTACCCGCCGGCCTGAGCACTTACATCACTACCACCCAAGCCGGCACTATTGTCTCTCCTCCCAAAGTATTCTACTCGGGTAATTGTGAACCAGTTAAGGCTCTGGCTCTACTATATTGTTCACTTCAATAATTTGATGTAACCTGCTATGTAATATATCACTGCTATATATATATATATATATATATATATATATATATATATATATGTTAACATGTTGCATGCCATATGCTATAACTGTACTAATTGTACTAATTGTGAATCATACTAGTCCTGTAACTCCCGGGTCGCCCCTGAAAAAGGGACCTCCGGGGTCCAGTGGGCCTACCCGGTCATCAAAATTCAATAAATTAACAAATAAATGAGCTGCCCTCAGTCCCAGTCCATGTGCACCCTACCCAGTATGCAGACGACCTTGTCATCCTCACCAGCTCCCAGGACATCAAAGTCATCAACACAAGGCTAAACTCAGACTTCAATCAAATTCAAACCTGGCTAAAGGGCCTATCTAGCTATCAACCTTCATAAGACTCAGGCCATGCTCTTCGGCTCTCTGGCCAAAACTAAAACCTGCCCTGCTCCACTACAAATCTCAGGAGCTGATGGTTCCCTCCTGTGTGTTGTGGACTCCATCAAGTACCTGGGGGTAACCCTTGACCTGAAACCTGACCTCTCCCTGCATATTTGCAATGTTTGTAAGGCTACGAACTGCAAGATGGGCCTGGCATACAGAGCAGAACGCTATCTAACCCCGGCTGCATGACTCACCCTAGCCAAGGGGGTCCTCTTCCCCTCGCTTTGCTATGGGCTTGTCTCCTTTGCCCCCATCCCAAAAACCAGTCTCTCAAAATCAGACACCACATACAACAATGTATGTCACTTGGTGCTCTCTGCTCCTCGCCTCCTGCACCACTGTGAGCTATACACCAGGCTCGAGTGGCTCCCCCTGGAAAAACACTGCACCTTTGTCCTCGGCAGCTTCATTGACAACATCGTCAGAACTGCCACCCCTCCTGCACTCACTTTATCCCTCAAACCTGCTACCCCCTCCTACCACCTAAGATCCTGTGACTCACATGTCCTCCAGGTTCCCAAAACTCGTACCCAAATGGGTGACCGGGCCTTTGCAATTTTTGCACCTAGACTGTGGAACTCCCTCCCAGCAAACACACACTCCCCCCCTGACTCTTGTTTCAAATCCTTCCTATGAGGTTTCCTCAAATTGGCATCCACCTGTCTCTGCAGTTAAGGGACCTCCCCAGTCCAATCTGATCAGCTGAGGCATTTCTAACCCAGCCATGACTGTTTGAGGAGATGAGTCTTCTGGTACTATATGCGCTCCATCCGCTGGCTAGCCTGCTGCTATCAGCTGTATTCTCTGAAAATGTGTTCCTTCCTAGCCTTTCTGTTCATGTCAAGCAAAATTCTGTGCTATCCCTATGCTTATTGGGCTGTAGCCCACAAAAATGTATTTGTGATGTCTGTATATTGACTGTTGTCAAAGGCCTGTACCATACTGTTTTTACACGTAATATAATGTCTACTGCCTGATGTTCTCATCTGTACCTTGTAATCTCCTGGGTCGCTCCTGAAAATAGGCACTTGGCTGTCTAGTGTGCTTACCTGGTTAACAAAAGCAAATAAATAAAAACGTGATTTCGCAGTCATTGCATGGAATCCCCTTTTGGGACTGATTAACAAAAGAACAGTGTCACTGTTCATGAGGTGGGCTCCCAAAAAGCCTATGCTGCAAATTTGGTGAAAAAATTTAAAAAAATGACTGCGTTACGAGCGTGCATTGCGCAGTTTCTACACACGCTCGTAACTTCGAGAATTTGTGATATTTTCACTCCAGATTTTCAGCATTGCCATTTTTTCACACCTCCTTATGAACACTATAGCTGTCATTTTTCACATCCTGCCCAGAATGTGTTTTCGCATCTGTGGCGCACAATGGCGCGGTCACTGTTGAAATCAACGATCAGGACAGATTAAGAAAATCACAGTGACACTGTTCATAAGTGGAGGTCCCAAAATGCCTATGTTGAAAATTTGGTGAAAAAATTCCACACAATAACTGTTAAGAGCGTGCGTTGCGCAGTTTCCACGTACACTCGTAACTTCAAGAATTTTTAATATTTTCACTCCAGATTTACAACATTGCCATTTGTTCACACCTACTTACTACTTAGTTTACTACTTATAAGCCCAATTTACAGAGGAGCTGCTCAGCTGTTTAAAAAAATATATAACAAATTGCTGTCTCGTCTGTATGTTGTTGCTTCTAATCGGACAGTGTGGAGAGTGATGTTGTTTTGCTAGTTTTCTACTAGGACACTTATTCAGCTGGGCTGTCAATGAATGAACTGCTGCTGGGAATGAAAGTCAATAGTGCTTTGGCAAGTTGCTGTTTTCACATGTCTGCCCCCATCTAAATAACTGTTTCTTTTGGCCCTACCCTGAAGCCTTTTCAGTAAATATTTATTTATAAATGTTGTTCTGCTGAATTGGGGGGGGGGTCTGTTTTCACATGCCATGGTCTAAATAGGGTTGTTTCCTTTGACCCGCCCTGTGCAGCCTTATGAACTGCAGGTCATTATTTTATCCAGTATTGCAATGAAAAGTGCTGAACATAAAGTACCATAAGTGTCAAACACACTGCAAATACCTGCAAGTGAACATTCAGCATTGACAAATGCTTGTTAATATTGTAGTATCAACCATGAAACCGTCAGATGAGACTTGGTTACGCAGATATGCTGATGACAGCAAGTTAGGGGCAATCATGAATAACCAAGAAGCAGCAAATAAACTTCAAGAGGATCTACTCCAATTGGAACAACAGGCAAAAAAAAAAAGCCAAAAAAAACTGAGATTTAATGAAGACAAGTGTAAGACCATGCACCTTGGTCACAACAATCAGAAATATAATTATATATTAAATAACACTGCCATACAGGAAGCTACAAATAAAAGGGATTTGGGAGTCACTAATACTAATAACCTTTCCTTCAGTACACATACTGTGCAAGAACAAAAGTAAAACAGGGCAACAAAACAGGATACATTTTCAAGAATATTAAAAGTACAGTATGCGCCGCTTGTACCGGACTGATTTGGCTACTGTCCAGTAGTCCAGTAGAAGCGGTGTCCTCTACATCGTTAGTTTCGTTATGCGCTAAATCACAAACACAAATACAGTAGTATCAGACGCTGTAGCAGTCAGTGATTTACAACCCTTTTTGACTTGTTGCTACTGTCTGTGCTGTTGATTAAACTTTATTTAGAAAAGTAGTGTATTAAAATGAATAGAAAACAAGTGTTATACTGTTATGTACCACAGTACAGCACTGTACCTCTCCTTCAGACAGTGCTGCTCTGAGTGAAGTAGTCTTCAATTGTTGTTTGTTTTCTGTTGCCTTTTGTGTAGCGGCTCCAGATTTCTTCTGCCTTCACAAGCAGTTCCCATCATGGCACAATGTCTTCACACGCTGCTCCATTGCCCTCCTCAATGTAAGCAGTGCTGTGCGGACGTCTTGAGGAGCGACCATTACTTCTTCCTCCTCATCTGCCTCTTCATCGGTTTCCCCCGGTCTTCCTGATTCACCTCTCCAGCTAGGACACTGACGGCTTCCGTGATGTCGTCAACCTCGTTTGTGGTTTCTTTCCCCTTCATTCCCAAGGTTACACAGCACAGTCACATCCTCTGCACTCAGACCGATCTCCTCCGGTAAATTTAGTTCCTCCTCTTCTTCTGTGGCTCCAATTGCTGGGTCCGAGGTGAATCCACCTTTTGTAAAGCACCGCTGGATTGTTTCTGTGGAAACCATGGTCCAGGCTTGATACAGGAGATGCACTGCATCTAATAAACTGATGCAGCATACTCAGGCCAAGGCCGTGATTTCCTTGTCTGCATCCAAGATCTGAAGCAACCTGCCTCTCCTTAGGGTGACGTAGTGCCTCTCACAGCTACAGATAATGCCTTGATCAAGAGGCTGCATATGGCAGGTGGTGTTGGAGGGTAAGAATACCAATGTTATGTTTCAGAGACCGTTAACTGGGGGGTGGGCACTACAATTGTCAAGCAGCAATGCTATTTTGCGTGACCGTAAACGACGGTCCCAATCCCTCAGCCATGCTTCAAAGATGGCAGTGGTCATCCAGGCACTTTTGTTGCTCCTGTAAATGACAGGCAGATTGTGTACACCCCTAAAACACCTCAGGTTGGCTGACTTGCCAATGACCATTATGGTTCTTTTGTCTGAACCAGTCATGTTGCTAGTCAGGAGAACGGTCACACGTTCTTTGGCTTTTTTTAAACCTTATGGGACCTCAGACTTGAACGCCAGTGTTCCATATCCTACACAGCAGAAAAACAGCCCAGTCTCATTGGTGTTGTAAATGTCATCTGGGCTGTAACCACTGAGGATCTGTGGAAGAACATCGTGGATCCATGCCTCGGCATCAACAGTGTCTGCATTCTGTTTCTCACTATGTATTTTCTTAAAGCCAATGTTATGCCGCTGTTTCCAGTGACTTAACCACCCATCAGTCGCCTTGAAGTCCAGTTTGTTGAGAGCAAGGGCAATCTGCTCAGCTTTCTGGACCAGAAGTGGGGCACTTATCAAGGCTTCCCTTCCCCTTGCATTAGAGAACCAATGAAGCAACGCTTCTTCAACGTCATTGTCTTTGCCCTCTCGCTTCCTTTTTCTACCCGGGTTCTAGTTGGAATGCCAGTCAGAGATTAGAGAGTCCTAGTTTTTAATCAGGTCACTAATTGTGGACTTTGGAATGCCAAAACGAGCACTAAGATCTCGAATGCTTAATTTAGGGAGTTTGTCCATTTCTGTGAGGATCTCGATCTTACGAGACAAGGTAAGGCAAGTGCGCTTACCCTGTGCTGGACCAGGAGAGGTGATAACAGTATTACAGTGTGCCAATTAACAGTTAAAGTGGATACTACATCCATAATTTAAAGTCCATTTTAACAGTACTAAATAACATTGTTCCCTATGTAAATGGCTTTTGGAGAATAGATTTTGTCTGCTACATGCGGCTGTCCACTACGAGTCTGTCCGTTACTTTTGATGCATACTGTAGTTATAAAATGACAGGGTTAAATCATGTAATCTGATTGGCTCTTATTTATGTGTAAAATATGGTTTACACATAGTTAAAAAAAAGGACTACTCAGCAGTGAAGAGTCTGCAACGCAGATCAATGGGCATTTGGAACACAGGCTTTATAGTTAGCCCTCTACTGCCAGAACTGATCTTCCACCATAAACATGGTTGCTACCTTTACACAGCAAAAAAACTTCAACTGGGCCCTAAAAATAAAACTACTTTAAATAAAAAATAAAACAAATGAATTAAATGCGGTTTCCCTGATTATCACACTCTGCTTACATTGATAAATTAGAAACAATAAGTATTGTTTATAGTTTTCACTACAACTGTTTCTTTGCTGGCTGTGAAAAAAAACCCTTCTATCTTTACCTGCTTATCAGGGAACTCTCTTCTTCTTGCCCTGACAGTGAGTTAACTGAGTCTCTGGCTATAACAAAGGCCTTTGTTGTCGGTGTGTACTGTGTGTTGGGAGAGAAACATTCTGCCAGTGGAACTGAGCGGAATTTTGAATCCATGTATTCCATGGTAAACATTCCATGATAAACATTTCATATCTTGAATGTGGAGAACAACAGAGAAAAAAAACAGGAAGAAAAAAGAAGGCAATAATACAATGACATCACTTACAGTTGGTGGAAAGACTATTTTATCACAAATGCACACAAGTAGATCTATTTTTTTCTATGTATAAACATGCTTTTCCCAATAGTCAAAAGTAAAAAAAGGAGCCAATTTTATAAGCGCAATAAGGCACTCAGGGGTGTGTGTGTAAACCATATTTTACAGCACAGCCAGCAGCTGAAATCACTCGGCCGTTGGCCTCGTGCCTTACTATGCCCCTAGCCGTGCTATAAAATATGGTTTGCACACACCCCTGCATGTCTTATTGCTTATGTAAGAGTCAGTAATTGTGCCATTATACACATCACTGGTCAGGCCCCATCTGGAGTACTGCTCTCCTTTCTGTGCGCCACAAAATAAAGGAGGAGAAAAACTAATTGAAAGAGTGCAGAGGAAAGCAACCAAAAGAATTGTTAGTGTACAGGATAAGGGATATGGGGAAAGGCTATAAGAGCTAAAGATGTATTCCATGGAGTGTTCAAGTTCAAGTTTATTGCAGGAAAACTCCATTGAGCAAGCTCATTCACAAGGAGGTCCTGTGACATATAGACTTACACAACATACATACATAAATAATTAATAACAATATATACTTAAATGCAAGCATCACATAATACAAGCAAGATAAACATTCAATGACACCCCATGAGGTGACCGCAGGTGGTAATAACTAAGGTAAAACAGGTGGTGACTGTAGATAGCATAATGATACTTGAAACATGGTACTGGTGTTTGCGATAAATACATTTTGGCAGATGAGTCGATCACAGAATAAAATGAATAGGGGAGGTAGGAATGGTTAGATAGTTTGATCAGAGAAGTATATATGTAGACAGAGCCAGGAGTAGGGAGGGAAGGGATAACAGGAATTAGATTGCTGCAGCAAGGTAGTAAATATGAGACAGGAGCTGGTGGGTGGGGTTGTTTCATAGCATAAAAGAAGTGCGAGCAATAGGTAGTTGGTATACACAAAGCAATTATAGTAGGTGGCTGAAAGGTGATATATGCCTAATCTAAAGTGCATCTAAAAACAAGTATTCATGGGAAACAATTGGACTGACCAAGCAGAGTGTAATAAAATGCACCTGTACGCATGGGCTAAAAATAAAGGGTGAAGTAAATAAAACAAGAAAAAGAAATAAATGGTTCAGCCAGCGGGTGGTAGCCACTTGGAACACACTTCCTGAAAGTATTGTCTTGAGCAAAACAATGGATATGTTTCAGAACTCACAAGATCAACACATGGGAAGCATGAAATATGGGTCTCACCACTGAAAAGTGGCGAGTTAACAAAAGGTTACATGACCTCCTAACACCAATGAATCTCACCTAGAATATTGCATGCAGTTCTGGAGTCCACATCTGAAAAAGGACAAAGTCAGGGTTGAATCAGCACAGAGAAAGGCCATCAAGATATCAGATGGGCAGAAGGACGTTTTCTGCTGTTGGTAATCACAACTACCTAAATGGCTGCCTGGATTCTTAAATGGGAAGCTTGACTTTAGGAAAGGCTACCTGCCCTCCTCACAATTACAAAAGCTCCCCAGGACCTCACTTGCCCAGACATATGGCTGGAGTGGTCAGGTCAAGGGGTCAAATCACCAAATGGCTACCCCTCTGCACCACCAGAGGGCCTGCCTTTTGTTTTCTTGGGTAGCAACTGGAACTGCTAAAACTTGTAACTGCCCAGCCAATTTTCTGTTTAGATTCCCATGAGGAAGGCAGAACTTCAGTCGATTAAAGGCCTTCTGCCCTCCTCACAGTCACAGGTGTTTTGTAGGTCCTCGCACTGCCCATCTTCATGGCTGAGGATGCCAACCAGGGGTCAAAGTGTCCAACTGGATCCACCTCCATTATGCTCAAGAGATCACATTTTGTTTTCCTGCCACGTACTACTGCCCTGCCAATCCAGCTGCCTGAACTCTCTGGAACGTTAGTCTTTTTCCTGTCTCACCAAGTTGTCCTCAGCATAGCAATGCTTAGCATAAGGGCCAAAGACACCACAACCTTGTCCCACCTGGGGGCATCAACTTGGGGTATCTGCAGTCAGCTGGAAATGCTGCCTCCCAGGTGTGCCTCTTCTGCTGCCCTGTGCTGGTGATTGTTTCTGTGGAGCCCTAACAATGGCATGTACAGTATTTACAATGATTTTGGACCTACCTTACTTAGGTTTTGCTGAGTATGTTTTATGTTTACAGTCAATTATCTTTTGCTTGGAATGTTTGCAGTATATATAGGATATACTGTAGTCTGTGTTAAAATATGCAAATTATTTCCATGAGTGACATGAGTGGGAGGGACATAACCCACCACTCATGAGTTGCGAAATTACTACCCCCTCAAGAATGGAAATAAATGGCATATTTTAACACAGACTGTTGTATGCTCTGTGTATACAATGGTTTGTGTTGCAGTTTAAAAGTTTCAGGGTTTTTTTGTGGTTTGTGTCATGGGTTACAGGCTGCCCTCTTCCCTCATTGAAAGTGCTATCAGTACCAAAGCGCTAAAACTCTTGCAGCCCCCCCCCCCCATACCAGAGTGCTGTTTAGGCTAGATCCCCTCCTACCCCTGCAAAAGTACTGTGCCCAAGAAAAATATATCTTTTTGAAAGGTTCTTCTGTTGTCAGCATGGGGTCCCGAAATGAGCAAGGTAGAACTGCAGTGGTTTCAGCTTAGAGGAGAGAGACCGACCAAGCATGCACAGAGACTAGCCGGCTGGTTTCTCAATGTGTTGAGAGAGCTAGTGGGAACTGTGACCAGCCAGCTGGTCGTATCATGAGTCAAATGATGGCACAGGAGGGGGAATGTAAATAAAATGACAGACTTGCAGGGAAATATATAATAATAAAATAAAACTGAAAGTGGAGAAATAGCTGCGCTAGCAGGTAGTGGGGAACCAAAATGATGGCGGGAGCGGGGTTTAGAAATGTAAAGCAGCATTCACTATTGGCTGCAATGAGGGGTCGGTTCATCGCTGGATTATCCGGGAATGCCATGTCAATCAAGCTGATTAACATTTTTGTGCAACAGTGTGATGTAGGCAACTGAAAAATAAATGGTGTTGTTCACCTACTGGGTGAACGACATTGTCAGTTTCTCTTGAGTCAGACTGTTAGGAAATACTTACATTGTATACATTGTCTTACACAAGCCATCCACTGACCTACCCTGTATTATTGACTCCCCCTTGTTACACGCACAATGGATATGTTCTCACCCATGTTGGGCCAGTCCTCTGTTTGGTTCTCTGTAGCTATATCAGCTGTGCCTGCTTTCTTACACCTCCTGGCTGCTTACCCTCAGCACTCCCTGCTTACTCAATTGAACCCTTCCTTTCTGCTAATAAAAAAAAACATAGGTGCTATTTTCCTTAAGTATACATTGTGCCACAGGCTCTTCTACTCCTCCCCCCCCGACAATAACTAACATAGTCCAGACTGATTGTGTCCCATGCTATAAATACCTTGGTATCTACCAAGATAGCACTCTTAGGTTTCAGCATGATATTAACTCCTCTGCCTCGAACCTAGAGATGCAACTGCATTTCTTATTCCACAAGGCCTTGTTTCACCTCCAAATAACATAAAAACCCAAAACTTTTTCCAATTATCTTGTATCACTTCTAAAACTTTCGTCTCTCTACTCAGTCCCAGGGGCATAGCTACAGGGGTGCAGTCACACCTGGGCCCACAAGAGTTCAAGGTAGGAACTGAACCAGTTGGTGGCACTGGCTGAAAGCCCTTCTGTGGAGAGTTTATTGCAGAGGAGGTCATGGGAGACAGTGTCAAACATCTTGGCTAGGTTGACAAAAATGACAGGTGTTGAGGCCCTGGTCCATGACAGAGAGGATGGAGTCAGTTACCCTCAGGATAGAGTTAGTTATCCTGGGTAGGAAGGATTTCAGTACAGCAAAGGAGCAGGTGACACAGAACAGTTCATACAGTACATTTCATATAATACAGAGTTAGAGATTAGCTCATGGTACAGGTCACAGTTTTTCTCTAGTACAAGGAGTAGCACAGTGAAAGCAGTTTGATATAGGTGTTACAGTTACAGCATAGAAAGAAAACAGCATTTTGGTGTATGCGTACGCTCATTGAGAGCTCAGTCAGTGTCCAACCATGGAGGTGAGAGGAGGGCTGTGTTGGTCGCAGTCTGGGGATCAGGTTTGGGGGGGAGTGGGGTTGTGGGTGGGTGGGAGGTGGGGTCCACTAGACCACCAGGGACTGGGGAGTTTTCTTTTACTAGGGAGCAGGACATTGGGGTGGGACCACTGGACATCAATGCTAATATTTTCAACATATTAGATGGGTGACTGGGTAGGAGGAGGGACCACTAGACATCAATTCTTAGAGTGTTTACACATATGTCATCGGTGATCGGGTGGGGGGAGGAACTGCTAGCCACCAGGGTCTTGTCATCTTTTCTCGGACCGGCAATCAGCAATCTGGGAGGGGGGGGACACTACCCACCAGCAAGACATACCTGCTGAGATCTACCAAAAAGTCACTCCTTAATACACTCAAATGTGCCACTAGGATGGGTGAGCAGGGATTTGTGGTGTCTGCTCCAAAGCTATGGAACTCCCTGCCTTCAACTGTGAGGCACTCCACTACACACCTGAACTTTAAAAATGAGCTCTGCGCCTACCTCCTGGCCTCTGACAGGTGCACTTGCAACTTAACCCCTGGGGAGGACACCTAGTTAAGCTTCCTTTGCATGTCCCTTCAGCACATATTCAGGCACTTATCTCGCCCACTTTTAAATGGCAGCCAAGGACAGGCTGTGAGGTATCCCACTGCGAGACTGTCTGGAATAGTTTCTCTATTTACTTACACCGTATGGTCAATCTCCTTGAAACTGTATTATGTATTCCCCTGTATCTATGGATAGCCTAGTGTAATGTCTAATGTCTCCTGTACGGTAGTTATCACCGTGCCTGTCTATACTGTAATGTGTTTGTCCCAAGTCTGTACTATGTAATAGTAACCACTGTGATGTGATGTGCTTTTAACTATGTCTGTAACTCTCCCGGGCTGTGAATGAAAATAGGCAATTTCTTTGTCTATAGCACCTACCCAGTAATCAAAAACTAAATAAATAATAAATAAGTATGTCTTAAGTATTCGAGCTGGAGATGGAGGGGGGGCCACCAGTATCACCAAGGAATGATTTATTTTCAGGTCTCAGGTCAGCAATCGGCAGGGGGAGGGACCACTAGACTACCAGGGAATCTCTTTTTTACTACAGGCTGGCAATCAGACATTGGGGGAGAGGGGAAGGGACTACTAGACTACCAGGGACATATGCTAGTTACTAATAAGGGGACAGCAATTGACTACGGGGGGGAAGGGGAGGGGAGGGACCACTGGACTACCAGGGAAATATGACATTTCATAATATGGGACAGCTATCGGAGAACGGATGGGGGAAGTAACACTAGATTACAAGGAAAATATGCCATTTAATGATACAGCACAGTGATTGGAGAATGGGGAGGGACCACTGGACTGTAAGGGACTCGGTGTTGTTTGACAGGGGCGCCTTGCACTACCTCCGACAACCACTAGGGTCGCACAGAGTTACAGGAGGTTTTCCTTGGCAGTATTTTCTCCATGCAAAGGAACCCCAGAAAAGGCCCTTGTGTGGAGAAAATGCTTAGTGAATGGTGCTGATATGCAGGTCCCCTCCATCTCATTTGCATTGCGGCCCCCTCAAAACTTTGTCCAGGTGCAAACTGAGTTTGTGGGTGCAAACTGGGTTTTTGCGAATACCACTTTGCTGCAAAACTCAGCTTGCACGTTGCAAACTGGGTTTGCACCAGAGCAACATTTTGTAAATTGGGCTCCAGATCTTTCCAAGCTGGTATCCATATGCCACTTGCCATGGTAGGCTGAGTGGGTTCTGCAGGTATGAATCATATATCACTCCTAGAACTAGGTTATAGGTGAGTAACCTGTTTTTCTAGAGGCAGGGATATGGTTCACTAACCACATTCTGGCAGACTCTTAGCAGTTCTCCAGGAGGAGGGGGCAAGGTGCACGCTCCTACTTGGCGAACAGAGATTAGAGAGCCGAGGTCCCAAAACCGGCATCCCGGTGTGACTCAAGGTCAATGCAGTAGTGGGAAATGAATGTGTGCTCTGACTTCCAGGTAGCAGCCTGCAGATTTCCTGCATAAAGACATCTCTGGAAGCAGCCACCGAGGCAGCAGTATGTCTGGTGAAATGAGTTCTAAGCCTGTATGAGACTCTCTGTCAGCCAACCTATAGCAGAGGTTGATGCAGGGTATTATCCACCTGCCAATCGACCATTTAGCTGCCAGTCTGCCAGACACGGCTTCATGATATGTTACGAACAACTGTCGAGCCTCATCATGAAATACAGCCATGAGCTCCTCGTAATAAGAGAGTGCCCTCTGCAGGCCAAGGGTAAGGAGTTTGCAGTCAGCCTCAGAAGTGAGATTAGCAAAGTAGACCAGCAAGTTGACCACCTGGTTAAGGTGAAACTCTGAAACTACCTTTGGGAGGAACTTCAGATTAGGGCGAAGGACTACTTTGTCCCTGTGCAAGACCAGACAGGGAGACTCCACTGAGACCAGATAGGGAGACTCCACTGAGTGCACCTGGAGTTCCCAATCTTTCTGGCTTATGTAATAGCCACCAAGAAGGCAATTTTTCATGACAGGTGTGACATATCACACCTGTGCATCAGTTTGAATGGCTTGCCCATGAGAATAACCAGCACCAGCAGTAGGTCCCAAGATGGTGGAGGGTCATGCGTCAGAGGGAACAGGTGGTTGAGGCCCTTGAAAAAGCACCTGACCTCCTTCTCTTGGGCCACTGTTGGCTTACCAACCCACACCTGATAGGCAGTGATAGCTGCCAGGTGCAGCTTAAGGGTCATCACCTGCAGTCCCAACTGAGAGAGGGACAAGAGGTAGTCCAGGATTCTAGCCAGTGGGCAGGCAAGGGGATCAAGCTTTAAAGGTATAGCTTCTGTGAGTTGATTCCTTTCGGGAAGCCTTCTCAATGTGGAGCACATCATCTGAGAGACCTAAGGCTTGTAACATAGCCACTCAGAACCAGTCCAAGAGGTGGCGAGATTGCAGGTCCAAGGTGCAGGACCATCCCCTGTTGTCTGGTCAGCAGATCCAGGCAGAGAGGCAGTCAACACAGAGGTCTGCTGCTGAGGCTGAGGAGAGCTGAACTGCCTTGGGCAGTTTGGAGTGATCAGGATAATCCATGCCTTGTCCTTCTGGTCCTTGACCACTACCTTGTAAATCAAGGGGAAGGGAGGAAAGGCATACAAAAGGCTTGGGGTCCAAGGCCTCACAAAGGCATGCCCCAACATCACAGACTGTGTGCAACAGAAACAAAACAGCCTCAGTTTGGCATTCTCCTTGGAAGCAAACAGGTCCACCAGAGGAGAGCCCCACAGGAAGAACAGGTGATCCACCACTTCTTGATTCAGGGACCACTCATGCAACATCTTTGAAACCCCACTGGAGAGTGTCTGCCAGCTGATTGTTATCTAACATAACATCGATTGTCAGGAGTTCTTCACCCAGGCTGTGCATCAGAGTCCAGGTGCTGAGGCTTCCTGACACAAGGGGAGGGAGTGTGTTCCACCCTGCCTCTTCAGGTAGAACATGGCTGTAGTGTTGTCCGTTTGGACCTGCATGACCTGACCCCTGATGAGAGGAGCAAATTCCATCACAGCAAGCTGCACTGCATGGAACTCCAGCAGGTTTATGTGGTGATGGGACTCCCAGGGTGACCATAGCTTGTGGTCTCTGTGGTCCTCCAGGTGTGCTTTCCACCCCAGAAGCATGACCATCATGAGCATGACAGATGATTCTGGGTGGACAAATGGGATTCCTCCTTCCAGATATTCAGGTAGCAGCCACCACTGGATGGCATCCCACATTGGCTAGGTCATCGTGACCAGCTGATCCAGGTGGCCTAGGTACTGGGACCCCTGATGGCCCAACTCCCACTGCAGGTGGAGCATCCACCAACGAGCCCACCAGCCATGCAGATGCAGGATGCCATGTACCCCAGCAGCCTCAGGAAATCTTGGGAAGGCATGAGAGTCCAACCTGAGATGACTGTGCAAAGGAGGTAAGATACAGTGCCTGGTCTGCAGGGAGGTGGGACATGGCCAGCAGGAAGTCTAGTTCTGCCCCAATGAACCTGATCACCTGCATGGGTACCCGTTCAGACTTGTCTGTGTTGGCCAGAAGGCTCAATCTCAGCAGGTCTTGACAGTCAGATCTCTGGACCTCTCTATAGCCTCTTTGGACAGACCAGCTAGCAGCCAGTCATCCAGGTAGGGATACACCCTGATGCCTAGGCACCTCATGTAAGCTTCCACCACAGCTATGCACTTGGTGAAGACCCTGGATGCCGAGAAGAGGCTGAAGGGCATGACCTGGAACTGGAACAGGAACCCTTCTGTTCGGAACCAGAGGTACTGGTGGTGGGATGGATTGACTGGAATGTGGAAGAACGCATTCAGTATAGAGAAATCAGGGGTAATGTACCTAGGAAAAGAGAATAGGAGTAAGAATATGTATATATTAGATGGAAAAGAATTGAAGGAAGTCGATGAGGAAAAAGATTGTGAGATAGTAATTGATAAACTGAATTATAACAAACAACGAATAGTGGCTATACAAAAAGCCAATAACATGGTGAGAAATATTAAATGGAGTTTTATGAATAAGTCAGTGGGATGTATGGTACCAGTATATCGGTCTTATGTCAGGCCATATTTAGACTTTGGGTCCCAATTATGGAGTCCATACACTAAGAAGGAGATAAAGAGTGTTGAAGGAGTGCAGAGGAGATGTACTAGGATGACTGGAACTTTAGGTAGATATGAATGTAGTGAAAGATAAAAAAGGACAGGACTATTTTCTTTAGAACAAAGGAGGAAAAGAGGAGATCTAATGATGTTATTTAGAATAATAAATGACAAAGAACTGATAAATGAAATGGGGTTGTAGATGCAGCATAAGCCAAAAGGGTTGAGAGGACATGGAAAGCAGATTGTTAAAC
This sequence comes from Neoceratodus forsteri, assembly GCA_016271365.2. NCBI lineage: Eukaryota > Metazoa > Chordata > Ceratodontiformes > Ceratodontidae > Neoceratodus > Neoceratodus forsteri. The sequence continues at coordinate 451,842,904 of JADMNL010000024.1, forward strand.
ACTGTAACAAAGAATGGAGTATACTATTCATTTATAATAGAACAGAGAGAGTTTGGAATACTTTACTAGTAGAAGTTGTTTAATAGTAAAACACTGACGGAATTTAGGGGAAAGATTGATAAATATCTTTTGGGGAACAGGTCGATGTATACCCACTAAGGTGGAGAACAGTTTATATGGACAGATGGTCTTCTACTGTTCTAAACCAAGTATAAATACCAAGTATAAATCCTGGAGGTCCAGGAAGCAGAACCACTGCCCTGCTCCAGAGGTAGAATGATCTGATTTGGAGTGATCATCCTGAATTTGCATGAACTGGTTCAGATCATGTAGCTCTAGTATGGGGCACCAGAACCTTGTCTGTTTTAGAACCAGGAAGTACTTGGACACAACTCTGACTGGCCAGGGCATCCATGATATGGGCTATTGTCCCTTTTTCCAGGAGCTGAGCAATGTCCTCCAGAAGGCGGGAGTGACTTAATGTCCAGAGGCAACCCTCTGCCCACTACATCCAACAACCACTTGTCTGTTGTGATTGTAAACCAACATGACAAGAAGTGACATAGCTGATCTCCTGCAGACAGTGCAGACAGGGACAGAATTTGTGAAGCAAGGACACCCTCCAACTGTCAATGGGCAACATTTGTGGGGGCACTGGCAGCTGCAGCCAGATGGCACCACCGTCCCTGCCTCCCCTTCTTGGGACCCAGGCCCCTGGACTTGGGCTTGGTGCACCAGGCCTGGAATTGCCCCTGCTGTAGCTGCTGCTGATGAGGCTGTGAATGAAAGAACTGGTACTGGAAAGCCTGTTTCTTTGGCTTCTTTTTCAGGTCCTTCTAGGATGATGCCACAGAATCCAGGTCAGCACTGGACTTCAATATGAGATACATGTCCCGCCACCCCAGGGCCAAATAGATCAGTGCCCGTGAGCAGAACATTGGCCAGCTTATGCTGGCTGTCTGCTGTTAAGGTGGACAGACTCAGCCAGGCCTTGTGATGCATAGAGATGGCGCTGCCATGGCACGGGCACATAAATTGCCCATGTCCAAGGCTGTATGGAATGGGTTTAGCCAGTGATTGACTCTGGTCTGTGATGATCATCACCAATGACTAATGCTCATCCAGAAGGTAAGGAAGGATATTTTCAAACATTCCCATCAGAGAGTGACCAAAATTGGCCATCATCATGGCATAACTAGCCTGACAGAGACACAAGGATGCTACAACATACACCTTTTCAGCAGCATGGTCAATCTTATGGAACTTCTTGTCAGGAAGCCTGTCCACATCCCCCCGATTCCTCAATTTATAGAAAACTGAATTGGTCACCAAACCCTCCACAGAGGGGTAGTCCAGAAACCCTGAAAGGGACCCTATGGGAACTGTATACTCCTGGGCCATATGGGTAGATGGTGCTGACATGATGCTGGATGATGCCAAATCTCCAGGGCTAGTGCCAAATAGCCACAGGAAAGGCAACCCCTGGGAATTCATCCTTGTCCAGAGTGCCAGTAAAAGGGTACTTAGTCCTTTTCTGAACTGGTTCCAATGGGACTGACATGGAGTCTGAAATACATAGAAGCACCCTGAAAGACACCAGGCACTGCTTGGAGGAGAACTTCTTGACTAATCCCCATTCAGGGAGGAGAGTCCCAGCAGAGGCCATGAACTCATGGTCCAAGTCATTTGAGGACTCTTCAAAAACGTCCTTTAACTGTTCCTTACTATGGACCACCCAGGTATCTTCCACCTGGGGTGATCTGCACTGACAACTGGCCTGGCAAGCCTGAGGCTGATGAATGGGCCTCCTTGTTGGGAGCATGCACCTTTGCCTGCAGTTATGGTGGCTCCACCCCAAAGGGTGGAGAAGCAGCTCCAGGGAGTTCCTGCATAGCCTGGTCTGGTGGGGGCACCACTGACAGCTGCCAGGTGACCGGAGGTCCAGAGGTGAAGAGTCCTACCCTGCCCTGCGATAGCCCATTGTTGCCAGAGGAGCTCTTTGTTGCACCTGCACAGCTTGTGATGGTGCCTCTCTTCACCCAAAGATGAGGTTGAGGAGCATAGATGGTGATGCCTCCTGTTCAGGTTGGACTGAGAGTGGGAACACCTCGACCAAGACCTCAACCAAGATCTCGAGCATTGATCAGATGATCAACATGAAGGTAAGCCTTCTGGCTGGTTGTGGTACACCACATGCCAGCCAACACTGACCAACATAGGCACAGAAGACTCAACTGCTGATGGAGGCCACTCTCACAGCAAGTTGGGTGAGGGACACCGACCAGTCCATATACTCCTGGGTGAGGACCAGAAGCACTATATCAGTGAGGTTGACTCTTTGACCTTGCACAATAGTCACTTAACAGGTTCCAGGAAAATTTCAATGGCCTACTCAACCAGAGTCAAAGTAAAATGGCTTGACAGGAGTACTGAAGAGCCCTCAACCTGACCAATCTGCCCCTCAACTGAAGGGCACTCAGCCATCATCTATCATTTGGATTAGCTTACCCAGGTCCATCTTGTAAATGAGTTTCACTCAATGGTGTTTTGCCTAGTAAAATAAAGATTGATTGATTGATTGACTGATAGTCAAGGAATGGGAGGATCTCAATGTCTCCAGGTCCCAAGACTGGTGCTAATGGCACTTGTGCTTGGAACAATGGTGGGCAGGGTTCTCCCTCAAGGTCTGGAGGGTCAAACACATTTCCTGGAAAACTCTGGTAAATGATCTTCTGTCACTGGCCCCAGGAAACAGTGACAAGACCAAGGAGGTTCCCGCTGTAGCAGCTGCCCCTTCCACCTCACGTGCCGTAAAGTGTTGGGCAGACCCAGCTACATCTGAAGTCTTCTTGTGGCCCTTAGGGAGGTCCTTTGGGTCCCATTCCAAAAGATGACACAGAAAGAGCCAGAGCTTCCTATCCTTGAGGGGCTCAGGAAGCATGGAGAGGCAAAGCCCATACCCAGCCACATCATGCTGGCTGGCCTGGCATCCACACACAAGTCATGCGGGACAGTGACCGACATCTTCTGCTGGCACTAAGCACAGATCTTGAACCCTGGCTTCCATTGCTCCATCACCAATCTTGCAGGTGGAGTAGAAGGAACCAAGAAATAATATAGGTAGAACATGAAGAACTCTGAAGTAAAGTTTGCCTGTGGCATAGAAAATCGAGAGTTGAGAAGGAGGCGACCTGTTCTTTCCAGTGGAGAGAAAGATCTGACATTACGGGTCTGAGTTGGGGGATATACATCTCAGGTGATGGGAGGAGCTTAGTTTAAAGACATCCATCAAATCAGCATATTCTAGTTTAACTGCCAGAGTGTGGACAGTGAACCATATCCACGCCCCTAGCATGACCATATAGGAATCCAGCATAAAATTTAAAAGTACAATATTGCACAAGTGTAATGTATCTGGGATGTACATATTTTGGCATGTGCTATGCCTCTCTTAAAGGAGATTTCTTAAAAATAACATTAAGTAAAATGTATTTTTGTTTAAAATTCTAGAAGCATGTCCTCTGAGGAAGCTCCTTAAAGTGTGGCGAAACATTGAGCCAGGTAACAATAAATTGAAAACAATTAAGGAGCAACAGTGTAAAGGCTTTTTCTCATCTTTTTATAAAAAAGAGAGGTTGATCTCCTCCACCCCCTAGTTTTCCTATTATGAGATCTGGTACCCGAGTATGCAGTGCTAGAAATGTAATGCAACTTGAGGTCTCTTGGCAAATGAAGTTTCTAGATTTTGTTTGTCTGTTTAATGTAGATATTGTAACTTGTATTATATGCTAATAAGACACTATCACAAATGAGCTTCAGCTTAATAGCTTTTATCCCAAAATGAAAATTTAATTACAGTAAATTAAATTGAACTGACTTGTGTTTAGACTTTATTCATTTGGGCAGAGCTAATGGCTGCACTGGATAGTCTTTGAAGTTAGTGGTGATGTTGTGATGACCCAGAGACTGGACGTAATGGAGAAGGGATTTAAGTAACCAACTAGATCCGCCTTTAGATGTCCCACATCACCGCTCATGGAGAGTACCTGCTGCATTATAAGGCTTCCCTCATGAGTGACTGAAGAAAAGCCCTTATTTAAGCTTCAAGAGTTCATAAATACAGGTTACTCACCTGTAACAGGAGTTCTAGAAATGGTATATGTTGTTCATCCACACTGTCTGGCAGGTTTCTTGCCACTTTAAATTTTGCCGGAAGGTCTTCAAGCTGGCTCCTCCCAACCACCCAGGTGGTAAAACTCTCAGCTCTGCCCCATGACGCCAGAGCTAGCCTGCTGGAAGCCAGGTTGTGGGTCAAAGCCTGGGGAGGCCGGGTGGGTCGTGTGAATGAACAACATATACCATTCCTAGAACTCCTGTTACAGGTGAGTAACCTGTATTTCTAGGGACATGGATATGTTATTCATCCACACTGTCTGGCAGACTCCTAGCAGTTCTCCGGGAGGAGGGAGGCAAGGTGCACACCCCCTACTTAGGGAATAAAGACTGGAGAACCGAGGCCCCAAAACCAGCATCCCGGCATGACTCAAGGTCAATGTGGTAGTGGGTAATGAAGGTGTGTGCTGACTTCCAGGTAGCAGGCCTGCAGATTTCCTGGATAGGGACATCCCTGGAAGCAGCCACCGATGCAGCGGTATGGCGGGTAGAATGAGCTCTTATCCCTCTGGGAGGCTCCATGCCCGCCAACCTATAGCAGAGATCTATGTAGGAGGTGACCCACCTGCCTATCGTCCACTTGGCTGCAGGTCTGCCAGGTGCGGCTTCAGCATAGGTGACAAACAGCTGGCGAACCTCTCCCCGAACTTCAGCCGTCCGCTCCTTGTAATAAGCGAGCGCTCTTCTAGGGTCCAAAGTATGGAGCCTATATTCGGCCTCCGAGGTGTGATTGGGGTAGAACACTGGCAGAGCCAACACCTGGTTAAGGTGAAACTCTGACACCACCTTTGGAAGGAATTTCGGGTGGGGGTGTAGGACAACCTTGGCCCTGTGGAAGACCAGATAAGGAGACTCAATGGAAAGCGCCTAGAGCTCTCCCATCCTTCTGGCTGATGTGATAGCCACCAAGAAGGCGGTCTTCCATGACAGGTGAGAGATGTCACACCTGTGCATCGGTTCGAATGGCTTGCCCATGAGCTTAGCCAATGCTAGCAGTAGATCCCACGGAGGTGGAGGTTCTCACACCGGAGGGGATATGTGATCAAGGCCTTTGCAAAAGCGCCCGACCACCTTCTCCTGCGCTACCAACTGCTTCCTGGCCCATGCCCAGTAAGCAGAGATGGCTGCCAGGTGCACCTTAAGGGTCGTCGACTGAAGCCCTTGCTGAGAAAGGGACCATAGGTAGTCCAGAATGCTTGCCAAAGAGCAGGAGGAAGGGTCCAGGCCCTTGCCCTGACACCAAATGGAGAATCTCTTCCATTTAAAGGTGTAGCATTTTCTGGTTGACTCCTTATGGAAGCCTCAACAATGTTGAGGACCTCGTCGGAAAGACCCAAGGCCTGGAACTCTAGCTGCTCAGAAACCAGGCCATCAGGTGCAGGGATTGAAGGTCCAGATGCAATACCTTCCCCTGATTGACTGAAATCAGATACGGGTGGGCTGGAAGCCATCTGGGGAGCCTGGAGCTGAGACTGAGGAGATCTGGATACCAGAACTGGAGGGGCCAGTCTGGGTTTACCAGAATCACCTGTGCCTTGCCCCTCCTCACCTTGAGAAGCACCTTGTGGATCAAGGGAAATGGGGGAAGGCATAGAAGAGGCCCAGGGTCCACGGCCTCGAGAAGGCATCCCCCTTCAGTGAGCCCTGCTGAGGGGGGTGGGCATGAAACAGTCTCAGATTTGCATTCTCCCTGGAGGAAAACATGTCCACCTGAGGCATGCCCCAGTGGGAGAACAGATCTTGTACTACCTCCGGCAGGAGAGACCACTCGTGGGACGCAACCCCTATCTGGCTAGGGCATCAGCCAGAATGTTGGAGCTCCTGCCACATGGATGGCAAGGAGATCCACCTCCAGGCTGTGCATGGTGACCAAATGCGGAGAGCTTCCCTGCACAGAGGCATGGAGTCGTCCCACCCTGGCGGTTTAGGTAGTACATGGTTCATGGTATTGTCCATCTGGACCTGGACCACTTGACCCAGTACAAACGTAGCGAAGGTGGTGAGGGCTAGATGAACTGCTCAAAGCTCCAGCAGGTTGATGTGGCATCAGGATTCCCGAGGGAGCCAGAGGCCATGCGCTCTGTGTTCCCCCAGATGGGCACCCCAACCCATCAGAGAGGCATCGGTCAGTAGAGAGACTGTGGGCTCGGGGCAGACAAATGGGATGCCCTCCTGCAGATGTGCTGGAATGGTCCACCACTGGAATGCATTCCACATCTCCTTGGTCACTGTCTGATCCAAGGGATCAGAGTGCTGTGACCATTGGCTGGCCAGCCCCCATTGAAGGGGAAGCATGTACCAATGGGCCCAATGGACCACACTGGTGCAGGCTGCCATGAGGCCCAGGAGGTGCAGAAAGTCCCAGGCAGGGCGCAATTGCCCAACCTGAAATGATTGGGCAAAGGAGGAAAGAACCTTGGCCCTGTCTGCCGGGAGCCGTGCTCTGGCTCGTAGAGAGTCAAGCTCTGCCCCAATGAATTGTATCACCTGCTTTGTCACGAGATCTGACATGGCCTCGTTGATGAGGAGGCCAACCTGAGAGCAAACCTGGAGGGCCAGATCTCTGGACCGCTCCACCTCCATTCTGGAGGAGGTTGCAATCAGCCAGTCATCCAGGTAAGGGTACACACAGACCCTTCGGTGCTGCAGGAATGCTGTCACCACTGCCATACATTTGGTGAAGACCCTGGGAGCTAGGGAAAGGCTGAAGGGCATGGTCTGGAACTCGTAGAGGGATCCCTCTGCCCTGAAGCGGAGGAATCTCTGGTGGGACAGACGGATTGGGACGTGAAAGAACGCATCCTGGAGGTCCAGAGAACAGAACCACATGCCTCGTTCCAAGGATGGAATGATCTGAGCCAGAGTGACCATCCTGAAGGTTCGAGACCTTAGGAACCTGTTCAGGTCATGCAGGTCTAGAATGGGGCACCAGCCCCCCATCCGTTTTGGGACCAGGAAGTACCTGGACACAAACCCCGGGTCTGGTGGAGGATCCGCCACCTTTTTGATCACCTCTTTTTCGAGGAGCAGGGCAATGTCGGCTCAGCAAGCCGACAGAGAGGCTGCGGACCCTGTAACCCCCGAGGGGCGACAGCTCGGAAGGGCGGGGCCTGTTCGAACTCCAGGGGCAGGCCCTTTCCTACCACCTCCAACACTCAGCGGTCCATGGTGATAGCAGACCAGGCAGAAAGGAAGTGGTGGAGCCAACCCCCCAAGGGGAGAACCCAGGGGAGTGCGAGGCTGTTGGCGACACCCCTTAACCTGTCACTGGGCAGGCTTGGAGGAAGGACTGGCCGAGGGACCTCCTGGGCCTTTTCCTACCTGATTCCTGTTAGAAGAAGCCGCAGGCTTGGCTTTGGGATGCCAAGCATGAGCCTGCTGGCCCTGATGCAGGTGTTGTTGGTCCGGATGTGCCACAGGTGCAGAAGGGTGAAAGGACTTATGTTGTTGATGACGGCCCTTGTCCTTCTGGGTGGAGGTGACTGAGTCCAAGGTAGCATTGGACTTTTTGATCCACTAGAGGTGGCCTTCCACTCCAGGGCTGAACAGGTCAGTCCCCAAGAAGGGGACGTCCACCAGTTTATGCTCGGTATCCGCCGTGAAGGTGGATATCCTCAGCCATGCTCTGCGGTGCATGGCCACTGTGGCCGCAACTGATCTGGCACAGGAGTCTCCAATGTCCAGAGCCGTTTGGAGCTGCTGTTTTGCCACCTCCCTTCCCTGGTCCCGCACCTACTTGACCGGGGTCTGCAGGTTGGCCAGGAGATGAGGGATCACCTCATCCAGGGAGCCATGAGGGCATGGGAGAAGTGTGCCATCAGCACGGCCAAGCTGGCCTGGCAGAGGCCTAGGGAGGATGCAGCATAAACCTTGCACCTGGCATAGTCCAGCTTTTTGGACTTCTTGTCGGGGGGCTTATCCACATCCCTAGCATTCCTGGAATGCTGGAAAACACTATCGGTGACTAACCCCTCCGCAGAGGGGTGCTCTGAAAAACCAGACAAAGAGCCGGTAGGGACCACATACTTCCTGGCCATCCTGGCCAAAGGTACAGGGCAAGAAGCCGGCCTCTGCCAGAGCTTCAAGGCTGGACCAACAATGGCATCAGCCACCGGAAAGGCCTCCGTGGGCGAATCCCCTCGGTCCAGTATCTCCGTGAGGGGATACTTGGCCCACTTGGATACGGGCTCGAGCTGCATCCCGGTGGATTCCGAGATGAGCTGAAGCAGACCCATAAACGATGATGGGCTCTCGTCCATTGACTGCCCCCCAGAGGACTCCAGGTCAAGGGGCCTGGAAAACAGGGAGGAGTCATTGTCAGACTCTGAGGAGTCCGTGAAGAGCTGCCTGGGGCCTTAACCACCCTCTACCTGCTGAGGATGGTTGGGAGTGAGGGTGACCGACAACCGGTGGGGCAGACCCTGACCCGACCGAGAGTCCTTGGTCGGCGCCCCCGATTTCAGTTGTGGAGGTGGAGGTTCCACCACAATCGGTGGGGCAGCTGGTTTCAGCCGAACAACTGGCCCAGGCTTGGGCACCTCGACTACAGCGAGGGGTTGTTTCGGCCTTTCGGGTGACAGCCACTTGATGGCCGGGGAAGGCGACAGCGTCGGCTTGTTGCTGGACAAAAGTAACTGCTGCCACATTAAGTCCTTGTAGCATCGACGTAATTTGCGCCGAAGCCTCTCCTCTTCTGAGGAGGAAGACAAGGACTAGCGGCGCCACCGCTTTCCTTGGTGCCGAGACCGAGACCGCCGATGTCGGCTGGATCAGCTGGACTGAGACGAGGTCCAAGACTGAGACCCTTGGTGTTTCCGAGGGCGGGTCTGGGAGGCAGCGGGGGACACCCGCTCTTCCCTTGGCCCGGGAGCCTTGACCGGGGACTCCGGCACAGGAGGCACAGGCAAGTCCTCGCTCTCCACCGGGGGAACCGGTGAAGAAGGGTTGTCGGCTTCACCAGTCGACAGCCTGTCTGACGGGTAGAGAAAAATCTCGACCGCGTTGACGGGTGTCTCGGCCAGCTGACCTGACAGGGACACCATGAAGCCAGCGGCCTTAGCCGCAACCTCGACCAAAGTTGAGTGTCGACTGTCCGTGGGAAGGGGACCTCTCCCACTCCCACGAACGCCAACGGTAGGACTTACTTTTCGAGTCCTTCTTTTTGGACTGAGAAGAGTGTCCCGATGGCCCCTCTCCCTTCGTGGAAAGGGATTGGCAAAGCTCCTTAAAAGAAGCTGTGTAGAAGGATCCCAGTGAGAGCGGGATAAATGCTGTGACCGAAGAAGATGAGGATGCGGCCTGGGTTGCCTCCTCCTTGAGGGCGATCATCTGCTCGAGTTGCTCAGCCAAGCCAGCTGCCACGGACACCACCCAATGGGCCTCCTTGGACTTCACCGGCAGGTAGCGCTTCTCGGGGTGCCCAAGCTGAAACCAGGCAGCGCGGTCTTCTAGGACGTTGGCTGAAAATGAATGACATAACTCACAGGCCTGTGGGTAGTGATCTAGGCCGAGGCAGTAGACGCACATGGAGTGCGGATCCATCCTGGACATTTTCTGCCTGCATGGGCACCGCCGAAAACCGGGAGTTGATTTGTCCATCGCAGCCACGAGGGAGTAATTAGACCGAAGTCTTGAAAACGTTAGAATTATTTTCGGGTGAACCAAAGAATTAGGATCCAGTCTATACGCAGAGCGTTAAGGAGGGAACTCGAGCTTCCAAGCGGTAAGGAAGATCTGGCGTCATGGGGCGGAGCCGAGAGTTTCACCACCCGGGTGGGTGGGAGGAGCCAGCTTGAAGACCTTCTGGCAAGATTTAAAGCAGCAAGGAACCTGCCAGACAGTGTGGATGAACAACATATCCATGTCCCTAGAAATTAAAGTTTGGAAGGAAACATTTTGAGCTGCCATCCACCCGTACATGATTTAAATCACTGAGTACTAAAAGGCTTGATGGCTCCAGAACAATGGTGGACATCAGTTTTGAAAACTTCTGTAGAACCTTCACCTCCCAGCTTGAAGGGTAGAAAAGGTTAAACCAGCCCCCCTTCTCAAAGCATCTAGGCTGCTCCACAGGTAAGCCCGCAACAGGGTACCCAAATTCTGATGAAAAAAAGACCACCCACCTCCCCTACAATCAACATGCAGGCAGTGTAAAATGGGGAAACCTTGAAGGATGACCTTGGCCAGCACAGGACCAGCATCTTCATCCAGCCAGGCCCCCATGATAAATGGATAACGCAAATAAAAAAACTTAATGGTAACAATCTCAAGAGAAGCCATATAACATTCAACAATGACAGAATAATCCAAGAAAAACTGTAACAGTGACCTGCAGAAATGTTGTGTAGCAGTAACTTAGAGTGCTTCAGGATTTAAAAAAAATCATTTAGTAGCCAGCCTAACAGCAGTGGTATGGTTACCGCTTGTGATGCTGATGACCTGAGCTTGGGATCCAGCTGTCAGGGGCTAGCTGGCTGGGGGGAGTGGAGGATCAAGTATCTCAGTAGATGCACTCCTCCTTCTCTTCTGGGGAGGGAGGGTTACAAATCCCACTGTGATACCACCACCTGGGTGACCACAGGTGGCATCGAATTCAAGAATGCTCAAGGGTGAGGAATGACATATCCTGCCACTGGTGAGATGGTATGCTCCCATATGTGCCCACCTTGATATCCATTCTGTACATGTTTTGAGGGTGGTGCAACAAAAATCAGAGGTAAATCCCTAACACAGTGTGGCATGAAGATCCAGCGGTGCACTCAGACCCCACTCCTCCACCTGCTTGCACTCTTGACACAGCAACAGTGAACTGTGAAGAAGTTAACTCCCTCCCACCCCTCTCCGACTGCACTGAGGGGTAAATCATAGATTCATGGAGGAGGCTGCAGCAGGTAGGAAGATGATGGGGTTGGGTGGTTGCCTAGGGAGGTAGGACATGGGGCTTGACCAGACTCAACAGCATAAATAGAGTAATTTGTGTTAAGAGGAGGAGAAATAGTTTCATTGGTGTGTGGTTGAGACTGATCCACCTAAATAGAGAAGATGTTGCAATTCAAAATTATTTCCCATAATGTAAATGTGTAAACACACCCTGTGAAATGAGCCAAGGTACTTTCTTCACTCAAAATGGTAAAGCCAGGAATAATCCTAATGTAAGAAACTTACCTTTCAGTTCTAGAGCATGAAAAATTACATAAATTGGGATTAAGAAAAGTATTTTACTCCTCATCAAATGGGGAGAAGGTGGGGGGGTAGCAACTCTGATACCAAAATATTCCCCTTTTGAACCAGAAGACACCTACCTACATGGACCCCGCTGGTCCCATGGTGATTGTGATGGGACAACTGTTAGATATTTACTATACTATAGTAAATCTGTATTTACCCCCAGAATCAGATTCCTCATCTTTCCATTAACTTTTTAATCAGACTGCAAAATATCAAAGGGGGACATTCCTAATTGGGGGAGACATCAATATGGCTCTAGATCTGAATTTAGATAGGACGTCCCTTAGATCCATCAAAACTCCCCCCATCCCCCCTAACCTCCTCCCACCATGTTCCTACCTCAGTTCTCCACTTTGCCTTCTCCCCAACCCCGACCTCCCCTGCACTGAAACCTTCTCCACATTTCAATTGTCGCTCCTCCCATTTCCTCACGCACCCACTCACCCATTCACCTACTTGCCCTAATCCTACCTCAAGCTGCCTTCTCTCCACTACTCTCTCTCTCCCCACCTTTTCTCTCTTATTGACAAGGCCCTCGGTATGTGCTGCTTCCTAACACCTATCCTATTTCCCCCTTACCATGATGGCTCCCCTGGAGCTCTGCTGTAATTGTTCCTTTGCAACTGCTCTGGTGTATATAAGTCCAAATTTAAATATTGTGTTAGTTTGTGCTGGTAGCCCAACCCCCCCTTTACATGGAAGGCTCTCTAGAAGCTCAACAGTTACTATGCCTCCTAGGCAACTGCCTGATGTAATTAACGTTGATGTTTAATGTTGTCATTATATGTTTGTATCTCTGTAACTGTTTCTTGATGAGGAACCTTTGTAAAAGAGCTCTTGCACAAAGGTTGTTTCCAAATAATCATATAAATAAAAAAAAACCAAAAAAACTTCCTTGGCTCAAAAATATTTTAAAAAATTACTTCTCAAACTAGGCCTCACTGATGTTTGGCAACACTGCAATGTGCAGCAAAAAAGGTATACCTTCTATTCCCACACCCATAAAATGTATTTCAGACTAGACTATTTTTTCCAAGCCACCAAGCATCTTTTTGTAGTCCACCACTGTCAGACTGACCCAATATTACTCTTGGATCATGCCACCATAACATTAATTATTAAATTCACAACAAGAACAGCAACAACAAAAAACAACAATTGTAGATTTAATTTAGCCTTGTTAAATGACCCCCAATGTGTCGGGTTAATAACAGAAAAAAAAAAATCCTGCAATACTACAACAGAACTAATCTCTGGACAGAGCGCCTACTATTATGTGGGACACCCTTAAAGTTGTACTCAGGGAAGAAATTGTCGCTTATGCATCTCAAACTAAAAAAATGAGAGAAGCAAAACTGAAACAGAAAACCTACACTTTTACAGCTAGCACATCAGCAGAGAGATTTATCTATGCTCCCTCTGCTAAAGCTAACCCAAAATATAATTCAAGATATCTTAAATGCAAAAACAGAGGTGGTATTACAGTATTTAAAACAAAAATATTATGACGGTGGCACAAAAGCCATGAAACTGTTAGCATATCGCTTATGACAGCAAAAGTTGGAGCCACCATAATAAAACTAAAAGATCTACGAACACAAAAAGAACTATTTTTCATTTCTCAAATTACTCAGGTATTCAGGAATTATTATACAAATCATATCAAATCCTGTGTTCATAATGCTGCGATCCACATGCTTGTCCGTATTGTTATCTCCTATGTCATATCTGAAAAAAGGCAGTTTCTGCCTAGTGTACCTACCTGATTAACAAAAATGAAATAAATAAATAAATAAAGCGCTACAAGCAAGATCTGGAACCAGACCAACAATCATCATACATTTTTTGATTCTCTACAGCTTCCCAAACTAACAGGGGCCCAACATCTTAGCCTTATCACCCCAATCTCTCAAAAAGAGTGAGCAGACACTTTGGCCCATTACAAATCAAGCAAATGCCCAGGACCAGATGGGTATCCAGCTGAATTTCTCAAGACTTTCAGAGAGGCTACCCAGGTGAATTGGTATATCATCAGTCCTGACTTTTGAAGGTCAGTCATGACTGATTATTGTTAATCATCAAATGTTACTGTAAGATCATCAAAGGAGATCATGATCTAAGACCATCATCTAGATTATGATTAAATCATCAAATATGAACTTTCAAATCATCAACTGATGATTATTGATTATTTTTGTAAGCTTAAATCAGCATGATAGTTGTTGATGATCTGTGGATGATCAAGTGATGATCATTGATGATTTTATAAGTTCAGTATTATAAGATGGCAAGTTACAGAAGTAATACTTAATGTTTTATTCATTAATTATGAAAATATGAATGTCACATATCAGCAAAGACAAATTAATTATGAATTATAATGTAAATCATGTGAAGTCAAGTTTTAATCCCATTAGTAAGACTACATGCAATGTCTGGTATAGGATACATATTTGCATATTTCAACAGCACAGTTTATGGAACAAAACAGTGGTTGTTTCTATTTTTAAATTAATTTTGCATTGACAGTATTAGTTTGCAGACTATTAGGAAAGTTTCTGAGCACAAACCAAGTACTTTTAGGAACTCACCACAACCATAAAGGGAACCACTTAATGGGGATATATAAATCATTATGAACTGAAGATTGTACATCTAAGAAGCTGATTAGCCAGCAGCTCTTTGAAGCCATGATGATATCTAGCTACATCATCACAGCTTCAAAAAGCCTCCGACTACCAGCCTTGTCATTGCCACAACTTCCTCTGCTTTCCAACTGCAGCAGCCCCCGATATCTCACATAATGTTCCTATCGGGCAGCTCGTCAAACTGAAAAGAAAACAAACTGGAAAAGACCCCCGACTGGCCACACCATGTTTATCTGTGTCTTTTTTTTTTTTCCAGCTGGCAGCTTCCTATAGAAACAGCCACTCCCACCAATGACAAACCTCCTACTTTAGCATCTCCACATCCCTCACTGCACAGCACACAACACCGCAAGAAAGACTGCTGCAGATCAACGAGATGACTGCTATGAAAATAAAATAATTAAACTACCAAATAAACACAGTCCCAACAATGTGCTGAACAAATAATGTGCCACTGACCACAGCATACAGTACAGCACCCGCTCTCCACAGAAAACAAACCAAAACATGGCTGTCAGCTACTCGGGGTACTTACCAACTATCCAAGTTGAAATCCAAGTTTCTACCTACATTCCTCATATTCAAATTAGCTTCTCAGCACAGGGCATAACTGCAGCTAAACGGACCGGGTTAAACTCACAAAAAGCTTACTTTAAAATGAGGAGTAGCATTGCCACAGTGCAACAGAGTTCCACAAACTTCAACAGTGCCACCTGCTGTCCACAGCCCTCCAGGAACTTTTTTCTGAAAAGGTACTCCTCCAACAACCCCATAAATTGCATTTTTATAAGGTTTTAAAACTTTTTTTGTTTTTTTTTCTTCTAAAACATTTAAACCAGTTCATAATAGCAATAATGCACTCCAGGGTGTGGTATATCATGGGATATCATCACTTTTCAGGTTGTTGGACACACTCGGCCTGCGGCCTCATGCCCAACCACCCAAGCGTGACGATATCCCATGATATACCACACCCTGTCATGCATTAGTGCTTAAATATCAGCCTTTCTAACTCCAGTAAAATGTGAAGTATCAGAGTAAGCCTAAATTAAAGCAGTGGGCTTTTAGAGAAAAGGTGTTATAACTGATCATTCCAGTAAAGATGTCTAAATGCAAGATAAATTCCAAAAGTACTGCATAGAAAAAGATGAATTAATTTTTAAATTTAATTCTGTAATCTTGACCATGGGCAATCATGAAAAATCATGATACTATGAGATCATCATTTAATATAATCACCATCTCCATAACTTCATGGTTTTTGATTGGCAGCCATTTAACATTGATGGTTAATTATTGTTAATGATGATCACAATTATGGTTTTTGAAACTTTAACATGATCTTGGAACATAAATGAATAATGATCATTCATGATGCATCATTAAAAAATTATCATCTTTTCGGCTGAGTCTGTTGCCACCACTGTCACAAGCATACTCTGCAGTACAGCACAGCGATGATCTCCCTCCCTCCTGGCAATTTGTTATGGTATCTGCCATTCTCAAACCCAACAAACCACCAACCCTCCCCAAATCATGTCAACCAATTTCAATTTTAAATCTGGACTACAGACTGTACACCTCTATTTTAACAAAACATCTGGTGCACATTCTACCCTCGTTGAACAATAAAGATCACACTGGCTTCATTATGAAAAGACAGACCTAGGACAACATATATAGAGCCCTTTCTCTGCTTCAGTATCTGCAGAGGACCATGCTGCTCAGCTTGGATACAGAAAAAGCTTTCAATAGGGTGTCGTGGAAATTTTTAAATTATACTTTACATATATTGTCCCTTTCTACTCAATTCATCACAATCATTGACAATTTGGATCATTTCTCACAAGCAATGATTTGAGCAACTGGATCCCTCTCTCCTTGATTTACCCCATCGAGGGGAACAAGACAGAGATGCCTTATGTCTCCCCTATTGTTTGCATTATTGGTGGAACCTCTGGCTCAAGCTATACGCCAAAATAAAAATGAAATAAAGGGTATTACTCACTTTAATACAGAACATAAATTGACATTCTACTCTGATGATTTATTAATATACATAATGCAACCCACTACCTCCTTGCCTCCTCTTTGGAGTGGTGTGGGAATCCCTCAGGGCCTTGAAAGCAGATAAGGCACCAAGTGCAGATGGCCTGCATCCTAGGGTGCTAAAGGAAATGGTGGATGTCCTTGCTTCACCCCTGGTGGACCTTTTTAACTCCTCCCTTCAGAAGGGGTGGGTGCTTCAGTATTGGAAGATGGCTCACGTCATGCCCATCCACAAAGGAAGGCCACGTGAGGAGAAAGGCAATTACAGACAAGTCAGCCTGACATCTGTGGTGTGTAAAATGATGGAGGCCATATTGAAGGAGAGGCTGAATGTGTTTCTAGAGGCAGGGGGCCACTTGGATGATCACCAAACTGGCTTTGTACATGGCAGATCATGTCAGACTAACCTTGTGGAATTCTATGATTGAGTGACAAAGGCACTGCACCAGAGCAGTCCAGTGGATGTCCTCTTCCTAGACTTCAGCAAGGCATTTGTTCGGTGCCACATCCTGGGCTGCTGGATAAGCTGGAAGAAATGGGGGTTGGGAGAAGTTGGTTAGGTGGATAGGAAACTGGCTAACTGGGCAGTTGCAGAGGGTGGTGGTCTCCTCTTCTAGGAAGGTCATCAGTGGGGTACCACAAGGGTCAGTGCTGGGTCCACTCCTGTTTAATGCTTACATCTCAGACATCAGAAGTGGTATCAGAAGTGAGATGAGTCTCTTTGCCGATGACTCAAAGCTGGGGGCGGTGGTGGATGGAGAGGAGGGTATAAGAGCCCTTCAGGGGGACTTGAAGACTCTTGAGGGGTGGTCTTGCATCTGGAGACTGAAGTTTAATGCTAAGAAATGTAGGGTTCTTCACTTGGGGCTTAGGAACACAGCTCAAGAATACTTTCTGGGAAGGGAGAAACTGCAGGTTTTCAGATGGGGAGAAGGACCTTGGGGTGGTTGTGGATGCCAAGATGAATAATGTTGAACAGTGCAGGAGGGCTGTGGCTAAAGCAAATAAAATGCTGGGGTGCATTGCAAGAGGGATAACTTCCAGGAAGCGGGAGGTGATTCTCCCTCTGTATAACTGCCTGGTTAAATCGCACCTTGAATTTTGTGTGCAGTTTTGGCAATTGCACTTGATAAAGGACAATACACTCCTCGAAAGGGTCCAGAGGAGGGCAACCAGGATGATACAGGGATTAGGGGAAAAAGCCCTATGAGGAGAGACTTGAGGAGCTCAATTTGTACTCCCTGGAGGAGAGGAGGGATAGACGGGATACGATTGAGGTTTTTAAATACCTAAAAGGGGTAAATAGGGCACACTCTGATAGAATTTCCAGCTGAGGGAGGCAGGGATCACCAGGGAGCATTCTTTGAGGCTGGTAGGCAGGAGGATCAGGGCAGAGACTAGGAGACGCTACTTCACAGAGAGGGTGGTGGAGCCTTGGAATGCACTGCCTGTGGAACTGGTGGAATTGAATACTGTGAAGGGCTTCAAAAGGGGCTTGGACAGGTATGGGGGAAGGTAAAACTGAGAAATGCCAGACCTGGAGATGCACCCCCGATGGGGAATGAGGTTGTGGGGATCTATGGGGGAGGGGAGGAGGGCAGTAATGATGCACCTACCGGGTGCTGATTCTCAAGCAGACTTGATAGCCCTTTGGGCCTACTCTGCTGGCATCTTAGTATGTTAGTATATTAAATGAATATGGTAGTTTATCTGGTTATAAAACTTAATATCGACGAAACTGCAATTCTACATATTTCTTATAATCCTCCACCTTTAATTTCTGCTGCATACCATTTTAAATGGGAGCAGACATCTACTGTATAAAGTACTTAGGAGTACATATCCCAAATGATCGTACCCAACTATATCAGCTCAGTTACCCTCCATTAATACAAACAATATACTCGGACCTGGATAGGTGGGGTGTTCTACCTTTAACCTTGCATAATAAAACTGAAATCATCCACATGAATGTTTTTCCACGATTACTCTGCCTGTTCCAGACACTTTTAATGTGTCCGCTACAATTATCTTTTTCAGGAATGGGATAAGTCTATTTCTTGGTTTATATGGGGAGGTACAACTCCTCAGATTGCCTTTTGTAAACTGCAACTACCAAAACAACAGGGAGGTTTGGATTTGCTAAATTTAAAATATTACTTTTTAGAGGCACAAATTAGACATGTAGTAGCTTGGCTGGATCAATCCTATGAAGCCCACTGGAAAGTTCTGGAGGCTGATGATTTTAACCTTGATAATTGTAGAACTCTTATTTTCTAATCCTCCTGTATCGTCAGAACAGTTAACAAACAATGACTTTATTAGAAATGTTATATTAGTATGGCAGAGTATACGACAGATAAACATCTACTTAAACCATTAGCTCCACTGGACACCATGGCATGAGTACATTTCAGCCAAACTGTATGGATCACAGATTTGTCCCATGGGGAAGACAAGGTCTCTTTTATTTTTATCAATTATTTGATAATAGTCACATTCACCTTTTTTACTTTTTTACAACAAAAATACGCCTTGATGAAAACGGACCATTTCTGCTATTCTCAAATTAGGCATTTTTTGATGGCAAAGCTGGATCACCTTACAGAATATAAGGAATTTTACCCACTTATTATATTGCTGCAGGCTACACAAACCTGAGGACTTCCTCTACATTTCATCTCTTTAGCCTATAAAGCTATTAATAACTCACCAAAAATGACATTTAACACCCTTGAAACAGAATGGGAGCAAGAGTTAACTATACGTATTCACCAGAACACTACAGTAAAATATATCAACAGCAGCATGAAGTTCCCTCGTCTAATAGTTGGAACGAGTTTGCGTGGAAAACTGTTAAGCGATATTTCCTAACTCCAACAGTAATAGTAAAATCTAATCGATCCCTAGGCTCAGATTGCTGGAGGGATTGTGGCAGCCAGTCTGCTCATCAAGCACACATATTTTGGTCATGTGCCAAATTGATACAAATCTGGTCAGATTTAGATATTGAGATACATGCCTTCTGCCCTACCTTCCCTCCTTTAACAGTGACTATAGTCCTGTTTTTGGACTATCCACCCAAACTCTAAATAAGCACCAGAAATGCATGTTAAGGGCTGCAGTGGGTGGAGCCCTACAGACCTATTGCTATTCTGGCAATTGTTCCTATCACTAAGTAGCGCTCTCCCCGAGCTCTACTCAAACCTAGTTACTCCGGTACTAGAACCTAGTTAGCCCGGTACTCGAACCTAGTTACCCCGGTACTAGAACCTAGTTACCCCAGTACTCGAACCTAGTTACCCCGGTACTAGAACCTAGTTACCCCAGTACTCGAACCTAGTTACCCCGGTACTAGAACCTAGTTACCCCGGTACTAGAACCTAGTTACCCCGGTACTCGAACCTAGTTACCCTGGTACTTACTCCTCTTTGAAGTTATATAGTATGTGAGTTCTGTTGATGCCACTGTTCTACCTTTTCCCTATGTATTTTGCCACTGTGGTGTATTTCAATGATTGTATGTGATTTGTTTGGTATATGTATCGCTGATGTTCACCCGTCATATCCTTGTATTTAATTGGTGTTTTATCCATTTATATGTAACCTCCTGGGTAGTGCCTGAAAATAGGCAGCTCAACTCTGCTGTTTAGTGCACCCACCCAGTCAAGAAAAACTAAATAAAAAATTAAAAAGGACTCCTCATTCTGTGCATGCTTTGCAACCGAACTTCATGTTGGAGTGTCATCACAGTCGCCTCTGCATCCATGGAGCACTCTGGTCGCACTGCACTATTTTTTACCTGGAAAAGAATCAGGCCGTCCTGATCAGGAACACTGGGGATTGGGCACCTCCAGTGTCACTGTTATGTTTCTGGGTGGTGTGGTGGTGTGCTGAGAGGAAGGGTCATGTGGGGGGCATATCCTTAACTCTAGCCTGAGGAACCTGTTGGCCTCAAAACCATATAGGAGACAGCTCAGGTCCACAGAATGCAAACTACTGGAAATCCCAAGAGCCAGATCATCCCAAGGTCAATTATCAGCTAGTATAGCCCTCCCCAAACTCTGGAATAGTCTCCCGAGAGAGAGAGATACAGGACAGTACTTCATTTGAGGGTTTCAAAAAAGGGCTAAAATCTCACCTGAACATGGGGTCCCAATGCAGCTGCTATAGCTAACGGCAACCTAAGGGATCCGCTAAGGGTGACAATAAACGAAAATATACAGTAGTCTTAGGACAGAATGGGACAACAAGTAAGGAAACTATGCACTGGATTACACTTATACATGGGGTTAGATATAAAAAAATGTATGTACCTAACAAATGTGTTTGAACAATAGATTGTCTATGTTGAAATGTACTCTGTGTTGAAATGTATATATTCAAACACCATGTATTGGTTTATTTTTCCCTCTAGGTAAATGTAACTAATTCTGAGCCACCCCTGAAAAAGGGACTGTCATGGTCTCAGTGGGCCTACCTGGTTACCGCAATTTAAATGAAAAAATAAAAATAATTCTAAAGAACAAAAATGGTGGTCATGGTGGAACACTCAGCTGTATCCAAGATGGCCACTGCACTCTACAGCACATGCCCAATCCCCCAGTGTCACAATCCGTAATCCTTGGGTTTCTTTTTTTAAAATAAAACCCTGTAAAAAAAAAAAAAGCCCATCAATGTATTTTGCAGCTGTTAGATCCCCCCATCCAACCCTCCCACTCAGCACCCACCACCCCACACCCTCCTAAGACCTTACTTATCGATCAGGAGTCCAATGCCGTAATCCTCTCTGGGATCATAGACACGTCTTCACTCTTCAAAGCCAGATTAAGAACTGAAGAAGCAGATATACGGTTCAATGTATTTCAATGGGGTTTTGAACTTATTTATTTATTTGCTTTTGTTTACCGGGTAAGCACACCAGACAACCAAGTGCCTATTTTCAGGTGCGACCCGGGAGGTTACAAAGTACATTCATGAACATCAGGCAAAAACAAGTACAGGGTACATTTAAAAGCAACAAGGGCAATACAAGGAACAACAGGGGTTTACATTGCAAGCAGAAGGTAAAATAACAGTATGGTTCACTCATGGAAGGCAGTAATCATTATACCAGGCAGCAATGCTCTAAATGATGAGGGTAGCAGGTAGACAGAGAAGTAACAATTGGGATAGGGGAGACCCAGAGCCAAATACAGACATAACACAGTAAATATGCACACACTGTTTGAGCAGTTGGGCCTAAGCGGTCCTATAGTTCTAGAAAGCTGCAAGCTAGCTAGTAGATAAGGTGCAGAGAGCCACTACCTTTGACAGATGAGTTAGGTAACGACTCAGCCAGTCAGAGCGGCATAGGTTGAAGGGGTTCATCAAGCGCAGAGACAGGTGGAGGCTGATTTGAGAAAGCACCAGAGGGAGTCTTTAAAGCAGTGGTGGGAGGGGGAGGAGCGAGTGCTTGCTGGAAGGGAGTTCCACAACCTGGGTGCATATGCAGCGAAGGCCTGGTTGCCCAGTAGGGTGCAAGTCTTAGGAACCAGGAGGGCATGAGAGTCACTGGATCTCATGTGGTAGGAGGGGGTAGTGGGTATGAGGCATTCAGCAAGGACTGAGGGGGTGGCACATCTGACAACATTGTCTATGAAGTTGCCTACAACAAAGGAGTGGTGCATTTCCGGTGGGAGCCACTCAAGCCGAGAGTGAAGCTCACAGCAGTGGGTGAGGCGAGGAGCTGAGAGAGCAAAGCGACATACATTGTTGTATGCTGTGTCCCATTTTGCAAGACTAGTCTTTGCGACATGGACAAAGATGACAAGTCCATAGCAGAGCGTGGGTAGGAGGACTCCCATGGCTAAGGCGAGATGGGTGGCTGGGGTGAGACAGCTTTTTGCTCTGTATGCAAGGGCCAATTTACAGTTTGAGGCCTTATATGTGTTGTGTATATGCAGATTCAGATCCAGTTGTGGGTCAAGTGTCACCCCCAGGTACTTGACAGAATCTGCAACTTGTAGTGACCCAACAGCTCTTGAGATCTTTAGAGGGTCCAGGACAGCTTTTTTCTTGGCTGTTGAGCCAAAGAGCATGGCCTGAGTCTTCTGCAGGTTGATCATAAGCTTGTGGTCTTTTAGCCAGGTTTGGATTTGGTCAAAATTGTAGTTTACTTTGGAGTTGATGACAGGGATGTCCCGGGAGCTGGTCATGATGACTAGGTCATCTGCGTACAGAGTTGAGCGCCCATGAGCCGAGGCCAAAGGAAGCTCATTTATGAAGAGGAAAAACAGGAGAGGCCCCAGGACAGAGCCCTGGAGCACCCCAGAGTTAACCTGAGTAGGTTCAGACAGGGCCTTGTTAAACTTGGTATACTGCTGTCTGCCTGAGAGGTAATTATTGATACAGGCAAGGGTGGGGGAGGAGAAGCCAAGGGACAGGAAAAAGGAGTACAGGAGTGCGTGGTCAACTCGGTTGAAGGCTTTCAAGAGATCCATGAAGATGGCCTCAGTCAGTTTACCTTGGTCAGCAGCAGACCTGATTGCAGAGGTAACAATGGCTAGAGCAGTGGAGGTGCTGTGCCCTTTTCTGAAACCGTGTTGTGCAGTAGAGAGTAGGTCATGGATCTGTAGGTAGTGGGTGAGCTGTGAGGCAACCACCTTTTCAAGAAGCTTGCTGATTGCTGACAGGATCACTATAGGGCAGTTGTTCTTTGGGTCTTTAGGGTCATCTTGTTTGGGAACAGGGACGACTTTGGCCATTTTCCAGGAGTCCGGGACTATACCCGAGGTTAGTGATGCATTGAAGATGTGGGTGATGGGTCAGGCTAGGATAGGTGCCCCTAGCCTGAGTAGTTTGGGCTCAAGGCAGTTGTGCCCAGCACCAGTGTGGGGGGAGAGACCAGTGAGGAGCTTCTGGGTCTCCATGACAGAGATGATCCTGAGGTAAAAGGGCGGTCTGGGGTTTTCCCACTGGGGTGGCCTGATCCTTGGGGTCATGGGGCTGGTTGGAGAGAGCTGGTAGGTTAGAGAACGATGAGTTAAGGGCATTGGCAATTGTGAGGGGGTTGTTGCAGTTTACCCTGCCAATGTGCATAACAGTGACCTGAGCTCTGGCGGACCTCCCAATAATGTTCTTAATGTTCTGCCAGAAACTCCTCGGGTTTCTGGCAGAGGAGAGTAGGGCAGATTGACAGAACTCTCTCTTTGCAGAGTGGATGGCTCTTTTGCATGAGTTCCTCAGCTGTCTGTACTCAAGGAAGTCTGTACTGGAGAGGGAGGTCTTGTATCTCACCCAGCATTTGTCCCTTTGTTTCATAAGAGAAAAAAAGACCTCCATGAGCCACTTTGTGACAGTGCCTCTCACCCTCCTTTTTGTGAGGGGAGCATGCTTGTTTTTCAGTGGGGTAAAGACAGTCAGAAAGTTGTCAAGGGCCCTTGAGGGGTCATTTGTGGCTGTGACCTGAGACCACTCAGCTTGTTGCAGGTCAGCAAAGTAGTCCCCAACATTGAGTTTGGAGTAGTCCCTCATTTGGATCACTTTGCAGGGGATTTGGGAGGGGAGATGCCCCATATACAGTAGGTGGGAGAGTGATCCGATATAACATCAGTGAGAATACCACAGGAGACAATTCTCTCTGGTCTTGGTGGCATAACTTGGGCATTTCTGCATATTTTGGCCCAAATGTTCAACATGACTTCTTTGGGACCCTACCTCCTGAACAATTGAACTGTCATTAGGCAGATCTGTCCTGAAAGATGATTTTGTGGTCCCTGCACAAAATCACCTTTTGGGCAGGAGTTGAAAATTTTCTCTGCCCTTTTTATGAGACGGGGTCATAAGAAGGCTATGTTGAAAATCTGGTGTAAAATAATAAAAAACAACAAAGTTATGAGTCTACATTTAATTTTGCAAACACAGGCTCATAACTTTGGTAATTTTCAATATGTTTTCTCTCAAATTCACATTATAGCCATATCTTTGCAGCACCTCATGAGTGTGACAGCTGTCATTTTTCAAATCCTGGCCAAAATGCTTTTCTTACACTCCAAAAGGTGATTTTGCAGTCCCAGCGTGAAATCACCTTTTGGGCAAGAGTTGAAAATGTGCTCTGCCCTTGTTCATGAGGCAGAGTAAAAAGAAAGCTATGTTGAAAATTTGGTGTAAAAATAATAAAAAACAAAATTATGAGCCAACATTGAATTTTGCGAAAACGCAGACTTGTAACTTTGGTAATTTCCAATATTTTTACCCCAGATTTACAACACAGCCATATCTTTACAGCACCTCATGAATATGACAGCTGTCATTTTTCAAATTCTGGCTAAAATTTTTTTTACATTCCGAAAGGTGATTTTGCGGTTCCTATGCAGAATCACTTTTTGGACAGGAGTTGAAAATTTTCGCTGCTATTGTTCATGAGGTGAGGTCATAACCATTCATTAAAAATACCACCAACTGCTTAATCTAGCTCAAGGTCAGTTGGCATTTGTCTGTATCCCCCTCCCCCGGGCCATGCCTGAAAATAGGCAGAATTTGTCTAGTGCACTTACACGGTCAACAAAAACTAACTAAATAAATAAACAAACAAGATGGCTATGTTCTCAATTTGGTGTTAAATTATTTAAAAACAATAAAGTTATCAGGCTATGCTGAATTTTGCAATGCAGGCTTGTAAGTTTGGTAATATTCAATATTTTTAACCCAAATGTTTAACATAGCCATCTCTTTACAGTATCTCATTAATGTGACAACTGACATTTTTCAACTCCTGCCCAAAATGTATTTTTGTGCATCCTGAAAGTTGATTTAGCAGCCCCGAGTGAAATCACCATTCAGGTAGGATTTAAAGATTTGCTCTGCCCTTCTTCATGAGGCAGGGTCATAACAAGGCTATGTTGAAAATTTGGTGTACAAATATTACAAAACAACAAATTGTGAAGCCTACATTTCATTTTGCTAATGAAGGCTCATAACTTTGATAATTTTCAATATTTTTACACCAAATTCCTCGCCTGCAGCCCTATTGACTCTGGCCAGAGTTTCTTTAATATAGCCTTTACTGTAGCTAAGAAAGCTATTACTGCTCGCTGGTTATGGTACGTACCCCCAGATATAGAGCACTGGATCAAAGTATATTACTTAAAAAAATTAACTCATAAGTTGCATCAACTTGATTTATTTAATAACAGGTGGACTAGATGGGTAAAGTACATAATGACTAAATGATTTTGTGCCATAAACACAGTAACATGGAAATTAACAGCCAGAGAGACAATTTGATGTATACTTAAGCAGGGTTATTTGAAACACTCTATATGATAGGTCAAGTCTCCTTTTTAATTCAATGTGCTAGGAACATCCTACCCACTGCTAGTCTTGACATATGTGAACTGATTTTATGGTGGAACTAACCGATGTACCAAACGTATTGTAAACAAATGTGGAGTGCCATGTACTATTTGGTATTATAATAAAAAATAAAGTTAAAAAAGAGCATAAATATAAGGTTAAAAAAATGTGACAGTAGAAATTATCTGACAGTGAGAACACATGCTCATTAGCAGCCTCGAAACAGGGTTCCTAACACAAGGACTTCCGAAACAGATTAAGATGGGACTCACCCTCCAGTGGTATCCCAGTCTGTGGCCTATCAATCTGGCATTGTTCACAATGTTGTGATGTGATAGAGTGGCCCCCTTTGGGCTTCCAGTCGTCCCCTGAAATCAAAGTAGGAAATGTATATAAGCTCTGTTGTTAAATTCCTAGTTTTCTACCTGCACATATATCTGCACAGCATGCTTGCACTTAAATTTGCTCCAGGTTTGTACCAAAGATGTATTAATGTTTTGCTCTGTGTCTGCAGTTTGCATTCTGTTGCATCTAATGTACTGTACTTTGTTTTTCTGTTTCCTCCAATAATCATTCCCCCAGGTCACACCTGGAAATGAGAAAGAAAGAAAGAAAGAGAGAGAGAGAGAGAGAGAGAGAGAGAGAGAGAATTTATAGGATTTACAGAGTCTTTACTGCACTGTATTATCAGTCCCATATCTCTTCCCTATCATCTTTTGTTCTTCAAGATAAAAGTTTTTTTTTTCTTAAAAATAATTTAAGAACTGTTACTTCAGATGGTCCTTCATCACAAGTTTTATCATTTCTTCTGGTGGTAAGCTATTAATTTTCCCCTGACCTTAATCCTCTGCTGCATAAAGCACATTGTGATCTGTCTCGAGTTCATGAAAAGTGCAGTTATTTGCTCCTTTTCTTTGTACTTTTTAGTTATCATTTCCTGGATTCAGTAGCACCTCTACACCTGGGCACTCATGGGCACATGCCCTGGTAAATGTTCCCTGGTTGGTGCTCTGTCTGGTGCAGAGCTACTCCATACCAACATTATCTGCACTTTGTCTTAATGCTTTTGCTGCCACAAGCAGTGCCTTGCTCCCCCATGCCCTGCTTATTAATAGGGATAGCTTTGGCATCTTGATTTGTTTTTTGCTCCAACATCTTCACCAAAATAATAATTGTTTTTTGCACCACATCATAGGTACAGTGCTGTCTGCAAGTGCTGTTATCACAGTTTTTGCTGCGATACCCTACAGGATAATGCAGAAACACAGCTGTGATAATAGCACTTGCAGGCAGCACTTTAAAATCATTTTTGGCTCGAATGTCGAGTGGCAAAGCAAGCTCTGAATACAGTCTGGAGCTGTGACTGTCTATATCGCGTCATACAGAACAGATACACAGTTGCATTCTAATTAGAGGATCGCACAATAATCAAATTAACAGAAAAAAAACAACTGTTCCAATTTTCTAGGCAGCTGCCGGACAAGTTCAACACATTTGGTAAAAAGGTCCAAGGGTTCCAAAGTAATGATAATTAGATAAATGGCATGATGCACTGGGAATGGCAACTGCCTATGTTGTGCATCAAGCTGAAAATTTTACTTGCCTGAAAATACATTATGCCAATATTTAACACTATTACCCCAGACTATACATTATGTTTCCCTTTTTTTTTTGTTAATTCATTGTACTTTCTGCATCTCTGCCTGGCTGACTTGGCCACTCTCTCCCAGCCCAGTCACCTGCTGTCTCCAAGCATACCGTTAAACGATTCAATGCACCGGAGTTTGCACCCTATGGTGGAGCCTCCTGAGTTCCCTAAGCCCGGAAGGAGTTACAGCTGGGCTGTGGTTGGAGTGGGACCTGAGGAAAGAGAGGCAACGTCATACTGCTGCAGGCAAGGGAGGTGTTTTATTCCTTCCAATTAGTTCCCGTGATATGAGCACCTTGTGGACCAGGCCTAAGTGGAGGTTCTGGGTGGGAGACACTCATCCTCCCACTGTGGCTCCACTGCACTGCCACCTATAGTCACCCAGCTGGCAGTGTCATAGCAGAGCTACAGTCCATCTGGAGAAGGAGTGTGTCCTCTGGGACACTTGATCCTCCTTTCCCCAGGTGGCTCCTGATGACCTGGGTTCGCTTCAGAACCCGGGTTGCCGGCGATGCGAGTGGTACCACTACTGCTGTGCTGATGGGACAGCTACATTGGGCCTTTTTAATGATGTGAAAACGTAAAGCAGAAAATGGAAACAGTGCAACCTGCATTGATACAGTATCCCATTCTAAGAGGAGGCTCACTTTCTAGTGAACTAACCTGGTAAGACTTGATGTTGTTTACTAGTGTAGTGATCTTGGTGCAGTCGGCAGGAGGGAGCTTCAGCAGGGAGGACTGCCGTGAGACTGTTCTGTGATAAATCTTGGCTGAAGGTTTTTCCTTATGGTTTTAGTTCCCCTTTCAGTATGTGATTGTGAAAACTGTGTGTGGAAAGGGAATATAGGAGGCAGAAGGTATTGTGGGTATTTGTGGGGCAGAGGGAAGGAGCCACCAGGGCTAGGAGCCATTGTTGGGGGATGAAGCATGTGACTGCTAGGCACCAATCAGATCCTAGCAGTCCCCTATTTAAATGATACTGGACCAGCAACTCCAGAGCATGAAGGCCATGGAGCAGGAGGGACGTGTCTGCAGAGATGTCTGCAGGTAGTCTGCAGCTCTGCGAAGGACTCTGAGTGCACTGCCAGTAAGGTAGATCCAGCAGGGTAAGGCAAGGTCAGATACAGACAAAGGTAAGGAATAAACTGAGGCAGAGGAATGGAAACACTACAGAAGTGTGGGGTAATAAAGCATCATAGTGCCGCTGTTGCCATACTCAGCTATCAGATAAATACCCTCTGGGCAAAACTCCCTGTTTGGGGTAGTTCTACCTCATAGTTACAGTACCAGACTAGCAGGCTAACTCCCTCTGATTTCAACTTGTTATCTGGGATAGAAGCAAATACTGATATAGGAGTTGACTTCAATGCATGCACATTCTAGAAACTCCCCTGACATAGTAGGGCTCAATATGTTTGGGCAAGCAGGAGTGTGGAGGGAAGTAGTGAGCTGTAGAAAATGTTGCATGGACATCTGCCTTAGAAATTGCTAGAGATTGAGGCTTCTAGTGGTGGGAGTGAACCATCTCAGGGCTTAGCTCAACACAATGAGGGATACACTGATTCACTAGGCACACTGGCCAGTGCCCTTCTTCCCAAGCTGCCCCACAGGGCTTTAGGAGCAGGATGGAATACAATCTGGAAGAAGAGAAGGCAGACTGGGGAGAAGCAGGTCCAGGGGCCTGGGAGGGGTAACAAGAAGCTGGTATCAACCTCTGGAGCCAGGGAGCGTTGCTCTCATGGGATCCAGATTGATAGTATAGATATTGACCCCAGGCATTAAGGTCCAGTCTGTACAGGAGCTTAACAGTGTGGCCCAGTCTGCATGGGAGATGTCTGCTGGAGAGGGTTGAGGAAGAAGGGGGAAGGGGAGAATACAAGGAGAATCTTAGTGTTTGGGGACTTATAGTAAGTAGTATGTGGAGGCTGGTTGAGAGCCCCAAACCAAGTAGAAGGAAGGTGGTTTGCCTCCAAGGTATGATGCCACAGAAGATCATACCAAGGCTCCAGACATTGACCAGCGGGAAGAATGGGAAGCCAGATGTTGTGATTTTTTGTAAATCAGTGATCTGAAGAGATGCAGGATGGAAGTAGTTCAGGAGAGATTCAGGGTACTGGGGGAGAAGCTCAGGGAGAGGGTAGCCTCGATAGCCTGCTCAGAAGCACTAACAGTGCCATGTGTTAGTCAGGTCAGGAAGGGAAACACTGTAGACTTCAGTGTGTGACATGTGGCGAGCAAGGGTTCAGGTATGTAGGAGACTGCGGAACCCTCTTGGAGGAAATCGTATCCTGAGAAATCAACAGAACCATGAGTAACCAACACAGTTTCAGTCCTGCAACTGTTGAATGTAAAATTATGTACTGAACAAATGAAGAAAGTCCTAGGTGGACTATGTAAAAAGTGCTAGGCCCAAGTAAATACCTGCAGAGGCCAACCAACCCTCTATCCCCGGGTTACAAATAGGGGTCCATTCTCTCTAACAAGTTACAGCTGTTGCTAATCTTAAATTGTGTGACTGGGCCACAATTGCAGCTGTACCGCTACCACTTGTGGTGCCAATGACCAAG
Source organism: Neoceratodus forsteri (assembly GCA_016271365.2). Classification (NCBI taxonomy): domain Eukaryota; kingdom Metazoa; phylum Chordata; order Ceratodontiformes; family Ceratodontidae; genus Neoceratodus; species Neoceratodus forsteri. The sequence continues at coordinate 451,872,551 of JADMNL010000024.1, forward strand.
GTTCAGAAGTGAAACTGAGGCATTAAATGGTCAGCCAGTGGGTGGGGAGAACTGACCATTTGAAGGGCTGTTCTCCTTCTCCCATGGGGAAGGGATATTGAGCCTGGCAAATGCCTTGCCCCTAGTAGTGGCTGGGGGAAGGGCAGTTTGAGCCGCTAGAACATGGGGGAAGGGGCAGTTATCAGCATCATGGCCTCACTGCACACCGTGCCTTTGGGGAAGAAAAAAAAAGGGGAAACAAGCTCCCAGTCAGAAGAACGATGCCAAACACCCACAGGCCCCCCACCACATTAGCCTTGTATCCAGCCAAACTGAATCTCTTTGCTGGTGAGTGTTTGGAAATCCCACTGACCCCATGGGCGGGCCTGGGAGAAGAGGCTATAGTTTTGTCCCAGTGGATGTTGGTGTGGTAGCACTGGAATGTCTGAGTAATGGGACTGTCTGGGCAGGGAGAGGAAATAACAGCTAAACAAAATCTCAAGTTGTGTTTGCAAAATCTGTGATCCCAGTTACGCATGCCACAGAATCATTTTCCTGCTGCCAGCAATTGTGTCTCCCTTGGATACCCACTACAACTTACAGAGCTCTCACCCATAGCTTGTGGTGTGAATTAAAAGCGGGGTGCACTCACTCTTGGGGATTCAAGGCACTTCTTGGGGGGTTATAAGAATATTACTGCTACCGCACTGCTCCTGTTTTCCGTTCTGCTCACTTGTTTTTCCCTTACCCTCCTATGTTATTAAAGTATTTATTGAACCAGACTTCACTGTTTGGGAGTTGTTATTGTGTACAGTGTCACAGGTGTAAGGAGGGGCTGTGTGGGCAACTGCATTCTATTTATTTAAAAATTGTTAACCAGGAGAGGCACACTGAGCAGAGGCTTGTTTCCAGATGTAACCTGGAGTGGGGGAGGGGGGAGAACAGAAAAAACTTAAAAAAAAATCACAAAACATCAGAATGTGGTTATTTAGACAATTGTAGCAGGTGCAGTAGCTGTGTGGTGACTAGATGGGTAAACAGTAGTATGGGTCAATGCAATTGACATGTGGAGGAGTGTACAAAAAAAACATAAAGCGTACACATGCCTATTGGGAAGGGCGACAATGCTAAAAGGTACAGAATCAGGTGGGGAAGTAGACATATTTGCCTAAAAATTTAGGCAAGTCCTAAGCAGGAAGGGACTCTGGAGAGATGAGAGTAACAGTTAAGAGGGGGGTTGATAGAGACAGGGGAAACAGGAAGGTCCTTTTACTGAAATGTGAAGGGGAGAGGTGGAGAACAGAGGGTATTTCTAATGTTCCTGGGGGGTAATGGTAAAGTGGACAAGAGCCAGGTACTCTATCACTACCCCAGGTGGAGGCATAAAATCATTGCAAAACCTGAGTGCCCCGTGTAGCACAGTTACTGCAATCCATGCTGGCCTCCTCGGAGAGTTCAGGAGTGTGGGCCCTTGGGGCCCCGGATGATCACTGCATGTGCATATTAAATACCTTGACAAAAACTTATCAGCAGTGGCACTACAGGCATTAAAGCGGCACTGTTCAAGAACTGCAGTTTGCCTGTTTTTGGCCTGATGCTTGCACAGGCAGAATCTGGTAGCTACAAGCATTATGCATATACAGGGCCTGTTTTTTTTCACTGAAAAAGTCTGATTTTGTATTTCAAACAGCAGAAAAACAGGAACTAAACACGCCATTTATTTTCTGCAGTGATGGGGAATGGAACAACCAGCACTTATCAAGGGATCACCTCCCCTACCCCCTGGGAGAAAGGGAGCTGCACCAGCCATCCAGGAGCAAGGGATTACTTCCCCCACCTGAGATAAAAGGAGCAGTACTAACCATCCCCATCCAGGGCTGTATCCTCCCACCCCTTGGATAAAGAGAGCAGCAACAACCATCTCTTATCAAGGGCTTACCTCCCACACCCCTTTTTTTTGTAAACTGAGCTACAACAACCACACCTTATCAAGGGCTGACCACCCCCACCCCTGAGATAAAGGGAGCTACATGAATGCTTCCCCATTATGAGCTCAACTCTTCAGATAAAAGGAGCCATACCAATCATTTCCCATCAAGAGTTTACCTCCCCACCTCCTGGAATAAAAGGAGCTGCAGTAACCATCCCTTATCAATGGCTGAACTATTCCATACCTGTATTAATCAGAACTGCAAACACCGTCCCTTATCAAGGGCTGATCTTGCCCACCCCTGGGATAAAGGGAACTGTGCCAACTGTTTCCATCAGGAGACCACCTCCTCACCCTTGGATAAATGGAAGTGCAGAAACAATCCCCCATCAAGGGCTCAAGTCTCCACCACTGTGTTAAAAGGAGCTGCACTAACCATTCTGTATCAATGGCTCACATCCCCACCAGTGGAATAAAGGGAATTGCAATAATCATTACCTATCAAAGGGCTACCTCCCAGCAATGGGATAAATGGAGCAGCACCAAGCATTCCTTACTAATGGATGGCCTTCCCCATGCAATAAAATGAACTGCATCTAACACCACCCACCAAGGGCTCACCTCCTCCACCCCTGGGATAAAGTGTACTGCACCAACAACCCCTAATCAAGGGTTGTACTCTCCCATCTCCATAGTAAAGGGAGTTCCATCAACCATCACCCATCAATGGCTCACCTCCCTTATCCCTATGATGAAGAGAGCTGCACAAACTATTCCCAATGAAGCGCTGACCCCCTCACTAGTGGGATAAAGGGAGTTGCACCAGCCATCCCGCATCAATGGATTACCTCCCCCCACTTTATGATAAAGAGAGCTGCACAACCGTTCCCCATCAAGGGCTGACCTCCACCAGCCTTGGGATATTTTGTGGCCTACACCAAATATCCCTAATCAAGGGTTGATCTCCCCCTTCCCTATGATAAAGGCAGCTGCACCAATAATCGCCAGTCAAGGGTGACCTCCCCCATCCCTATGATAAAGAGAGCTGCACTAACCTATCTCTGTCAAGGGCTGATTGCCCCACTGCTAAGATAAAAGGTGCTGTTCTAACCATTCCTCATTAAGGGCGTTTCTCCCACTCCCATGGGAGTAATGGAGAAGCACTGACCTCCCCTACCCTAGGATAATAGGAGCTGTACCAACTATCCCCTATGAAGAGATAGCCTATCCCACAACTGGGATAAATGGAGCTACAAAAACCATTCCCCCAACAATGACTCACCTCCATAGCACAGGGATAAAGGGACCTGCATCAACCATCCCACATCAAGAACTCATCTACCCTTCCTGGGATGAAGGGAGTTTTGTCAATGATCCCCTATCAAGGGCTTATCATCCCACCCCTCAGAAATAAGGCCATGCTCTATCTATTCCCCATCAGTGACTTCTCTCTCCCCCACTCCTGAGATAAATGGAGCTTTACCAATCATCCCCTATCAAGGGCTGACCTCCACCAAAGTGGCTGAAACTACAGTATTGTCTAGTATCTGTACATGACGGCTATTCCATTGTAATTGTACCCTCTCTGTTTTTTTTTTCTGTCCTCCATGTGACGAGGCACCTTTGTAAATGAGCCGATGGCTCAAAGGTTGTAAATCCGATACTTCAAATAAATAAATAAAAATAAATAAACTACCTGTTCGCCTGTTCTTTTTCTGCTACTTGAAGCATGCCTGAAAACTAATGCTTGTAATATGCCTGTAGTTTGCCTGCAATTGTGCATAATGAGACTGAAAGTGTTCATAATGAGTCTGAAAGTGTCTATAATGAGACTTAAGTGTCCATATGAAGTAACTTGACAAAAACAAAGCAGCACTGCAGGCACTACATGCATGAAACGTGTACTCTTCAAGAACTGCAGCATGCCTGTGTATGGCTTGATGCCTGCCTGGCAGAATCTGGTAGCACACAATATAGGGCGTGTTTTGTGCCTGTTCAGATACAGAAAAGGACTGGTTTCATATTTCAGGCATAAAACAGTAGAAAACAGGTATTAAACAGGCCATTTACTTTTGGTAGAGTTGGGATATGGGAGCTAAATGAACCAACCCTCATGAAGGATCCATCTCCCCACGGGGGATAAAGGAAGCTTCACCAACATTCTGTTGGCAAGGGGTGACCTATTTCACCCCTGGCATAATGGGCTATCATCTCACCTCCCCACTCCTGCTTAAAGGGAGCTCCACCAATCATCCCCTATGAAGGTTTGCCCTCCTCTACCCTGAGATAAAGGGAGCTGTACCAACCATCTACCATGAAGCTCTGGCCCCCTCACCTCTGGGATAAAGGGAGCTCAAAAACTACCCCCATGAAGGGCTGACCACCCACAACTCTGAGATAAAGGGAGTTGTATCAACCATATCATATCAAAGTATTATCTCCTGGTTTATCCACATCTGTGCGACAGGTAGCAGGGCGATCGTTATTAGGGCAACAGCATAATGCCGATGGTGATCACAGCATCATGCATTGTGCCGCCCAACCCTTGGTGTGCAAAATGCAGTGGGGCACGTCAGTGGTCTTTGCAGGGGAGCTGTGTCCACTGCACCCCCCCATGCAGGGGGCTTTGCCACCTGCACACCCCGAAAAATTATAATAATCACCTCCATGGTGGAGGTGTATCAGACAGCGGGCCCAACATCCATGTTGCGCTCTCATTGCAAGGCGCACCGACAACCAGTTTGTCACTGTGACAGGCAAACTGGTTGTGTCACCCTCTTTCCATTGCCTCTTTCCACTGCTCCTTCGACGGCATACCTGACCTCCTCCACCCCTGAGGAAAAGGGACCTGCACCAACCATCCCCTATTAAGGGCTGGTATCCCTCAGCCCTGGGACAAAGTGAGCTAAAAAAACACCCATGAAGGACTAACCTCCCCCACCCTTGGGATGAAGGGAGGTGAACCAACCATCCCCCCCCATCATAAGCCTTTCCTACTTTCACTTATTCTGTTTACAGTACTGTATATGGAATTCTCTAAACATTCCCTCTGATAATTGCATTGATGTAAGACATAAGACAACGATGAATGCATTGCGGTGGCACAACGCAGGCTCAAGGGCATAGAGAGGCACAACACTACAGGGGAAGGTACCTTTGGCTCCTGGAAGTGCATTGTGCCAGCAAAACGCTCATCTCAAAGTGCCTTTTTGTGCTTATAAAATGGGGAAACAGAAAACATTTTAAAAACAAACAAAAAAATACTTTTAAAATTCAAAACAGCGCATTTTTGTTAAAAGTAACTTGTAAAAAGTAATCCCTTCCCTGATCTCAGGCATCTGTTTGTCTACACATTTAATAGAAGGAATGTTTGATTATCACAGAGGGCAGGAATTCAAACTTCTGTTTAATTCTACTGGCTAAATGCTCACCTCTACCTACACAAACACATACAACAGAAGGCATCAGTAAAGCCAGGGATTCAACTGTACTGAGGCAGGGTAAGCAACAAGGATTTCCCTGGTAGGCAGGTAAGGTCCATGGTCAAAAAAAGAAGCTTCAAAATATAGAACTGTGAGCAGTACTTCGTTTTTATTGGTGTATGCATGTAATGGAGGGATATAAAGAAAAAGAGTATTTAATAAGTTTGTTTGTTCTTTTTATTTTGAGGAAGTTTAATATTTAGAACCTAGAAGATTTTTTAGTAAGTAAAGGTGTCAGCCATGTTTGTAATGGCAATCAGGAATTAAAAAAGGCATTCATGGCCGGGTGTCGCTGAGGGTTGAGGTGCTGGACTCCACACCTCACACCATGCTAGTGACCCGGGTTTGGGAACGGACTCGGGTTGCCAGGGGTCGGCAGGGGGAAGGAAGATTGAGCATCCCAATGGATGCTTTTCTCCTTCAGGGTGGGTTACCAGGGGTGCTTTATGCACCTGATGTCCCTAAGGGTTGGTGGAAGCACCGGCTTTCAGGGCTCTGGCAGCTCCCTTGGGATGGAGTCGGGGAGGGAAGGACGTTGTAAGGTGCTTGGTGGTGACATGTGTCAGAACATTGTCTACCCGCACCAGCATCCTCAGGGGAGGAAGGGGTCCACAGAAAAAGCTGAAAAACACCCTTGTCGGTCCTAGGTGACATCCGCTCCCTACCTGGCCACCGATCTACGGGCAGACCCCGATGTGCAGATGCTCCTCCTCAGAGGTTGAGGAAAGATAAGGACAGACCTTCCTCACCCCACCCAGGGGGTTAACCGGGAATCTAGAAATATATACAGGGAGTAGCCTGGCACTCTAGGGGCAGACTCTAAGATGATGGCTCGGGGGATTGAGTGGTCTGAAAGAGTGGACGGACGAGGGCAGTCTGGATGGATAAATAGAAAATTAAAAAAAAAAAAAAGGCTTTCATGTTGTTGATATGTTGTGTGCCGATTGCCAGCTCATTTTGTGCCTGTGCATTGTAACCACTAAATGCACAGATTCTAGTCAATTAGGATGTAGTATTTTCCTTACCCATTTTGTAAATGGTGTTAGTGTAAGCCCTCTATGGGAGCTCACTCCAAGACAGGCCCAAGTTTTGCTTGCCTGGGCTCTGGGGCCCCCTGCTGGTCAGTGGGGTTGGAAGGCCAGGGGCTATATAAGGGAGGACTTGTGCACCTTTAGGGAGACAGCAGGTTGGAAGATGAAGGAGTCAGGAGTCTTGGCCAGTTTTTGGCCGGAGGGCCAAGGTTTGGGGTCAGGGTGTGGAGATCGCCACCCTGGCCCACTGCCCTTGAAGGGTAGCACCTGGAGTCACTGGGACCAGAAGGGTGCTTCTAGGCACTACCTGATATGACAGACCTCCACTCCATGTTTGAGGAACCAAGGCTCAAGGAGTTAAAGGAGCCTGAAACATGACCTCTGGCACCAGAGCAGGATGGTGTGGAAGGGTCCCTGCTGGGTAGGCCTAGCGGTTGCCACAGGGTCTTGGTGCATGGTTTTATGGTTGCAGCTCAGCTCACTGGGGATGCAGCAGTGGCAGCCTGTGTCCCATCACCATTATTGGGCTCGGTGTCTGCCTGTGTGTCTGGTAGGAGACCTTGGAGTACTTGTGCTGCAGGTTTGAGACTGCCTGGTGGAAAATTGGCCTTGAGGTGCTTAGTGCAGTATGGAGTGTTCTGGAGGTAAACTAGGGAGACACCCTGTTTCCAGCTGAGATATGCACTGTGAGATCGGTATGGAAAGCTAGTGCAGGAAGGAGTTCAGAAGTCACCTGGGATAGGCCTGTTGGTCGAGAGACAAACCTGCCACCATGATTTGCATAGAAGCCTGATTTGGCTCCATAGAGTACCTGCATCAGATTTCTGTATCAAGTACGCTGTACCTTGGTTCTGGCCATGTGAAAGGATGTACTACCCAGATCACCCTATGCTCCATGGAGTGACTGTTATTAATTATTTTATTCAATTAAACCTGTGGTGAACTTTTTTTTATCAGTCGTGGACAGTGATTTACTTTCTGTTTTGCTGGAAGAATGTCATAACCAAGTTTGAGCCACCACAGCATTGTGCCCTGAAGACTCTCTGCACCCCAGACCATCCATTGTGGACCCAGGTAATGAGCAAGTTTCTAGATTGTGTTTCTGGCTGTACAGTGCCCCCTCCCCCATTTCAACATCAGACAGATGGCTAGACCTGGGAGGGTCTTACATTAAAATAATAGAGTATATATATATATATATATATATATATATATATATATATATATATATGTGTGTAAATTGTGAGGAACTAGTTACCATAAGCAGAGGATCAAGAAGCACAGGGGAATGCGTGGAAAGTGGAAACTAATGGGTGGAGGTTGAAAAGAGACATGCGAAAGTTTTATTTTATAGAAAGGGGTGGAGCCATTGAACAATCTGCCAGCTGATGTGGTGTGTGCCAAAACTATCAGTGGTTTCAAACACAACTTGGGACAGAGTGAAGGGCCTACTGGTTGCTCAGGGTGGTAGCTGTAGGACGGGGAGCATGGGAGTGGATAATGTTGGTTAGGACCCTGTATGGACAATAGGTCATGGTTTTGGTAGAGTTTTATGGGTAGACTGGAAGGACCAATGATCTTTTTCTGCCATCATTGTTTATGTTTCTATATTAGTTTCTTATGTTACAGATTTCTTGTGGGAAAATATATTTAACATATATTACAAATCAATCCTTGACTGGGAGCTTAAGATATAGCTTTGTCATGCTGGGTTTGTTTAAAAAAGCGCGTGCCACCTTAGTAAGAACTAATGCCAAGCAAAATTAGAAAAAAATCCTTTTCATGCAATTTTCACAAAATTGCAACAATTTTGCTTAATTTTACAAACCACAAAAGTGTGTTTAAAATGCAACATTTTTGGTTTAAATGGCTTTTTTTTTAAATCTCATTTTTAAAAACGTACAGTTTGAAAATGTGTTATTTATTGAAGTCGCACATTTTTAAGAACTCACACGATTTTGACTTGGAACCTTTGTAAAGAAGCCTCATGGCTCAAAGGTCGTAGTCCGAAACTGAAATAAATAAATAAAAAGGCACAATGTGGTGAAAAATGGTGCTCTTTGAATAAAAAAAGCATTGACAAAATTACACCAGATTTTGGCACAATTTCATAAAAAGTGTGTGAATGCAAAATCAGCAATTTCGCACAAAGTCTTGAGTGTAATAACATTTTCACACAGCGCCAGTAAAAACATAGGACTCTCAAAGCTCTTGAAAATCCCACAAATGGGGGAGAAACTCCGCACAAGTGGGTTGCCACTTGCGGAAATGCAGTTTCTTCCGCTGCTACAGTATTCTCAAATTTGGAGCCGGTTTACAACCGGCTCCACGATTTACAGCAGTTTGCAGGTGGTGTTGCCATAGAAATCCCTGCAGATGCAGAAAATGTTACAGCCATAACATCTTCCACAGCTGCTGTGGATGAGAATACCAATCTCTGCAGCTGTGGAGATCAGTGCTCTTGCTGATTTGTCATTTAAATACACAGTTTTCCCATAGTGCCTAGGTACCTTCTGCTCTTCATTTATCCTGAAACCCTTCTGTGCCCAGCAAGTGATGCCATTGGTGATATCAGATAATGTTTTAATCAATGGCAGGACTGTATTCTGACACAGAAATGAAATAATTCGTGCCACAGTAATGGAAAGATGCTTCCGCAAAAACCTGGGAGCCCTGCCGCAGAAATCAGTACTGAAGTGTCATGTAGGAGAGCCCTGTGCATAAATCATCCACTGCTTGTGGCATCACAGCCATTTCCATGACAACATACTGTGATGTCACAAGTGGAGGGTTAGGATTTTAAGTGAGGACTGAGCAGCTAGACTCTGAACTACAAGGGAGAAAGATCCTCTTTCTATGCAAATGTCCTCTGTAACACAGAATGGTGCAAAGAGTACTACAGGTAATATATGGCACATACTGTAAGCAGAGCTGTGTCTAAATAACGGTTTTCACTATATTTCCAGGGGTGACAGTTTCTCCCTAGTTTCTGTATATTGCATTTCATAGACTGTATTGTTGACTTTTGGGAGTTACGTACAGAGGTGAACTGAACGTTGATAGGGTCATCGAAGGACAGGGTTTTCTTTAGCGCCTGAAGCTGCTGGACGTAACTGGTGCTGCCTGCCTGCATCACCTCCTCCATATGGAATGTGCCTGGAAGTTTACTATCCAGAACTATCACTGTCTTCAATTCTGGTAACCTGTGGGGCAGACACAGAGATTATTAGGAACACTATAAAATCTTATATTTACAAAGCGTGCAAGGCTCCAAATCCACTATCATTCAGAAACACGGGCCTATAATCTGACCCCCTCTTTATAATGACATATTATCTAAAGCCAGCAAGGTAGGAAGTCCCCTTTAGCACCATTGTAAGTGTCCACCAGTTCAAAAACATACTGAAGGCCAGATATTCAAAACTTTGCCCCAGGGCTAAATTAGTACTGCCTGGTGGGCAAACTTAGCTCAGAGCACAAAGCAAACTATATTCAAAAGGAAATAGCCCGGTGCAAAACCAGCTGAATATAGCAAGCAAAGGAAGCTGGGCAAACAGGGCCAGGAGTGCAGGACAAAAATTGCTCGGGAATAAGACAGCACTGAACATAGCAACAGGGAAGTGCACACTGCAACTGCAGCTCATTAGACTCTGGAGCAAGCCAGTGATGCAGGTGGAGAACATTGTGTGTGACTGCACAGAGATGTCTGACATCTACTGCAAACAATGATTCAAAATAGCAAAAGCTGCAGTTTGTAATTGGATGCCAAACATAGCCTGAGGTGGGGGTAATTGTCTTCACAGGTTAGAGCTCAGCATCCCAGCCATTTGTCTAGCTAGACCATTTCAGCATTATTCAATTACTATAAACTAGTGGTGTGATCCTGTTTGAGGCAGAAGTCCATCTTCTTCCAGGTTGTGTACAGGAGTGCTTGGAAACAACTGAGAAGCTGTGTGGGATATACTATTTTGGACTAAATATATGTAACTAATCTCTCTTTCTCTTGCTTACATCTGAGAGAAGTTTTCCTCACTTTTAAAGTGGTATTGCTTTGTGTTTTAGTTTTTAAATCAGGAAGGGTTTTTTTTAAACTGCTTATCTTCTGCATATTTGATTTTCCTTTGTGGCTAACTGGACTGATTACTAGAATTCTGTGAGAATCTGCATCAATACATTTTGCAACTTTTGGTGGGGTTGTGTGATTCAAAATAGCAAAAGCTGCAGTTTGTAATTGGATGCCAAACATAGCATGAGGTGGGGGTAATTGTCTTCACAAGTTAGAGCTCAGCATCCCAGCCATTTGTCTAGCTAGACCATTTCAGCATTATTCAATTACTGTAAACTAGTGGTGTGATCCTGTTTGAGGCAGAAGTCCATCTTCTTCCAGGTCGTGTACAGGAGTGCTTGGAAACAACTGAGAAGCTGTGTGGGATATACTGTTTTGGACTAAATATATGTAACTAATCTCTCTTTCTCTTGCTTACATCTGAGAGAAGTTTTCCTCACTTTTAAAGCGGTATTGCTTTGTGTTTTAGTTTTTAAATCAGGAAGGGTTTTTTTAAAACTGCTTATCTTCTGCATATTTGATTTTCCTTTGTGGCTAACTGGACTGATTACTAGAATTCTGTGAGAATCTGCATCAATATATTTTGCAACTTTTGGTGGGGTTGTGTGATTCAAAATAGCAAAAGCTGCAGTTTGTAATTGGATGCCAAACATAGCCTGAGGTGGGGGTAATTGTCTTCACAAGTTAGAGCTCAGCATTCCAGCCATTTGTCTAGCTAGACCATTTCAGCATTATTCAATTACTATAAACTAGTGGTGTGATCCTGTTTGAGGCAGAAGTCCATCTTCTTCCAGGTTGTGTACAGGAGTGCTTGGAAACAACTGAGAAGCTGCGTGGGATATACTATTTTGGACTAAATATATGTAACTAATCTCTCTTTCTCTTGCTTACATCTGAGAGAAGTTTTCCTCACTTTTAAAGTGGTATTGCTTTGTGTTTGTTTTAGTTTTTAATTCAGGAAGGGTTTTTTTAAAACTGCTTATCTTCTGCATATTTGATTTTCCTTTGTGGCTAACTGGACTGATTACTAGAATTCTGTGAGAATCTGCATCAATATATTTTGCAACTTTTGGTGGGTTTACATCTGAGAGAAGTTTTCCTCACTTTTAAAGAGGTATTGCTTTGTGTTTGTTTTAGTTTTTAATTCAGGAAGGTTTTTTTTAAAACTGCTTATCTTGTCAGCATCCTCAGAAGGGCTGAAATACCTGCATGTTTGATTTTCTTTGTGGCTAACAAACCACCAGGCTGTTTTGGGGCTGGAGAGATTTACCTGTATCTGACTTGGATGTCTGGATTTTTCTCTGTTTGATTAGCAGGGTACTTTCTCTGTCAAATTGTTGTGTAGGGTATCTTGCTGACAAGAAGGCACTCATCGCAGTGGTGGGTGAGAGCTTTTAGTTGATTGTTTTGTGAGGACACAGTTTAGGCCCAACCCCTTCCCACCCCTCACCCACCACCCCTGGAAATAGTTCCTTTATACCCAAGGTTCTGACATCATTTCCTCGAGTGCAAGGTGCATTTCACTGTCATATCCTCTCTAGCACACTGCACCTGACAATATAAGCATACACATTGTACTATATATATATATATTTCTATATAACAAATCACGCACGCATGTGCACACACACACACACACACACACAAATACAATAAAAAAAAACTAGATAAACATGTGGGGAGTAGTGCAATGTAATGGCTGTGGGGCAGCAGTCTTCCGGGAGTCTTTCTGGAGGCTGAGATGCTGCCCTATTTGCAGACAATTATCTGCCCTGAGGGAGGAAGTTGCCCATCTTCAGGCCGCACTGGACAGTAGTAAGGAAACCTTCCCCCAGGCCACACTGGACAGTAGGAAGGGAACCTCCCCCATCCAGGGAGCACTAGTGCCACCACCACTACCTCAGAGGTTGCAAAGAAAGCACAGAAGTTGGACCACAGTGGGCTCAGGGAGGGTGAGGAGGGTGGAACAGAGGCACACCCAGTCAATTGTTCCACTCCACAATCCATACACCATTCTGGGGGAGCATAGCTCCCCTATGGATGCACCCACAGAGAAGACTGATGATAACTGTCACAAGGGAGGCCCACAGGAAGGAGGCAGAGGACACCACAGGGAAAGGAAGCAGCTCCTGGTGGGGGACTCAATTTTTAAGGGTATAGAACTGGGGGGAGCTGGGGAAAATGAAGTAAGGTGCCTGCCTGGTGCCATGGCTTGGAGGGACAGGAAGCGCATCCTCAGGATCATGAGAACAGCTGCAAGGGATTCTGAGCTGGACATAATTCTCCACCTAGGGACAAATGACTTGACTCATCATGAGATTAGAGCAGTGCAGGAGGACATTGCAGACTTGGGGAGGGACCTAAGACAAGTAGCACACACAGTATCCTTCTCAGAGGTGCTGCCTGTCAAAAGCATGGGGGAGGCGAGGGTAATTGGCACCATGCAGTTTAATGAATGGTTGAAAAAATGGTGCAGAGCACAGGGGTTTGGCTTCATTGGGGCCTGGGGTTCCACCTGGAGGGACACCAGCCTATACTGGCAGGATGGTCTGCATCTGTCCAGGAAGGAACAAGTCTTTTGAGCAATCGGTTTAAATGCTTCATTGGCAAGCTTTTAAACTAGTCAAAGGGGGAGGCACTGACAAGCAGCAGGAAAATCCCAGCCTCTCCCTACAAAGCAGGGTACTAAATGAGAAAAAGACTGAGGTAGAACGGTCAGGGGGGGATGCTGCAACAGAAGGCAAAGCCATCAAAAAATGGAGAGCAATGAGTACTAATGCCCATAGTCTGGGTAACAAGCTTCCTGAATTAGTGGCCTTGATGGAGGAGAACATCTGGATATCGTGGCAGTCACAGAAACATGGTACACACAAAACCATGACTGGGACATAAACATACCAGGATACACTGTCTACAGGAGGGACAGGGAGGGTAAAAGAGGAGGTAGTTCTTTACATAAGGGAAGGAATAAAAGCAACAGAACAAAAGGGTAAACAGGGAGGAAAAGAAGCACTGTGGGTAAATTTGGAGACAGGCAATGGCACCACAATACGCACAGGGTTGACTGAACCCCTTCTAGGGGAGGAAATGGACAGGGAAATGATAGAAAGTATACTTAGAATGGCAGAAAAAGGGAGATATTGCTGATGGGTGATCTGAATATGCCAGATGTTAACTGGAATGCAGTTGCAGCTGCCACTTCAAAGTGCAGTTATTCTAGATGCCCTACAGGGGCATGCCTTAGACAACTAGTACTGGAGCCCACTCGAGAGGAGCAATATTAGACTTGATTCTCTCAAATGGAGATGGAGAGAAGATCACAGATGTAGAAGTGGGTAGCCATCTGGGAACTAGTGACCATCAAACAGTATGGTTCACAATAAACACAGCAATATAGTCGAGCCATACAAAGACAAAAGTACTGGACTTTAGGAGGCTGACTTTGTCAAAATGGGTGAGTGCCTAAGGAATGCACTAGCAAATGGGCAGGAAGGAGGGTGGAAGAACAATGGGGAATAATAAAACTGCCATCACAGAGGTAACGAGCCTTTGTGTGAAGCAAATAAACAAAACAAGACGATGTAAGAAACCACTATGGTTCTCAAAGGAAGTGGCAGTGAAGGTTCAAGAGAAAAGAAAGCATTCAGGAAGTACAAGGAATCGCAGAAGGAGCAGGACAGAGAACTGTATCAGTTAAAGCAAAAGGAGGCTGGGAAGGCAGTCAGAACAAAAGGCCCAAACTGAGGAAAAGATAGCCAACTCAGTTAAGAAGGGATAAAACCTTTTATAGATACATCAGGAGCAAGGAAGACCAAGAGAGGGATAGTGAGGCTTAATAAAGGGAGGGAGGGTGGGCAGAGGGAGACTGTGAAAAGGCAGAGATACTAAACAAATATTTTTGCTCAGTATTTACAAAGGAAGGGAGGAGGTACCTAAAACAAACAGTAGAGACACCCTGGATACAGAAGTTGATACCAGCCCATTTACAGAAAAAAGGGTTCTGAAAGAACTCTTAAAACTGAAGATGGACAAAGCAATGGGGCCTGAAGGGATTCATCCCAGAATTCTAAAAGAGGTAAGGGTAGAACTAGTGACACCACTGACTACCCTTTTTAACAAATCATGGGAGGATGGGGTGGTACCCGAGGACTGGAGGAGGGCAGATGTGATTCCCTTCACAAAAGTGGGAGCAAGGCAGAAGCAGGAAACTACAGACCTGTTAGTTTAACCTCAGTGATAGGAAAATGATGGAATCACTCTGAAGGAAAGAATGTCAGTATCTAGAGGCCAGAGGGCACAGGACCCTAGGCAGCATGGATTCACGGGGAAGGTCATGCCAGACAAATCTGATAGATTTCTTTGACTGGGTGACCAAAGTAGTAGATCAGGGAGGGGCTGTGGACATGGCCTACCTAGACTTTATGCAAGGCATTTGACACAGTCCACACAAAAGATTAATATACAAGTTAGCCAGCCTGGGAGTGGGTCCAAGATGACAGCCTGGGTAAAGAATTGGCTGGAGAATAGGACACAGAGAGTAATAGTAAATGGAGTCCACTCAGAAGAAAGGAGGGTTACTAGTGGGGTACCGCAGGGTTCAGTATTAGGACCGGTCCTCTTCAATGTCTTTATAAGCGACATTGCGGAAGGACTGGAAGGAAAAGTATGTCTCTTTGCAAATGACACTAAGATCTGCAACAGAGTTGATGCACAGGGTGGGGTGGAAAGGATGAGAAGGGACTTGGCAAGGTTAGAGGAATGGTCAAATGTATGGCAGCTTAGATTCAATGCTAAGAAGTGCAAGGTAATGCACCTGGAAACAAAACCAGGAAGAGTACACAATGGGGGTGAGATACTAACAACAACAAAATGGAAAGGGACCTGGGGGTAGTCATATCAGATGACCTAAAGGTGGAAAGCAATGTGAGAGGGCAGCAAGGAGGGCTGGGGGTTACTGGGATGCATAGGGAGAGGCATCACCAGTAGAAAACAGAAGTTATTATCCCTCTGTACAGACAGCTGGTGAGACCCCATCTGGAGTACTGTGCAGTTCTGGAGACCCAATCTCCGCAAAGACATAGACAGGATGGAAGCTGTCCAGAGGAGGGCAACTAAAATGGTGCAGGGTCTGCACGGAAGACATATGAAGAGAGACTTAAGGAGCTTAATATGTATAGCCTCGAGGAAAGGAGGAGAGGGGGACATGATAGAAACTTTCAAGTACCTCAAGGGAATCAACAAAGTCCAAGAGGTAGCATCTTTCAAAAAAGAGGTGTGCAAGAACAAGAGGCACAATTTGAAGATGG
The DNA here is from genome assembly GCA_016271365.2 of Neoceratodus forsteri. NCBI lineage: Eukaryota > Metazoa > Chordata > Ceratodontiformes > Ceratodontidae > Neoceratodus > Neoceratodus forsteri. The sequence continues at coordinate 451,888,345 of JADMNL010000024.1, forward strand.
AGGCGGCTCAGAGGTAATTTAGGAAGTATTTTTTCACATAGAGGGTTGTGGATGCATGGAAAGGCCTTCGGAGGAGGTTGTGGAGTCAAAATCAGTGGTGGAATTCAAGCATGCATGGGACAGTCATAAGGCAATTCTGGGGGTGGTGGTAAGAAGAAATAGGCTGCTGGTTAACTAGGATCTGCAACTTATCCAGTAGGTAGGAAATGGGCAGACTGGGTGGGCCAAGCGGTCCTTATCTGCCGTCAAATTCTATGTTTCTATGTAAGCCACACACTGCAGAACTGTGCTACATACCTCTCAACTGTACCACATTATGAGAGCGTTCCTCATTTTACATAGAAACATAGAATTTGATGGCAGATAAGGACCACTTGGCCCACCCAGTCTGCCCATTTCCCTATCTAATGGATAAGCTGCAGATCCTAGTTAACCAGCAGCCTACTTCTTCCTACCCCACCCCCTAGAATTGCCTTATGACTGTCCCATGCATGCTTGAATTCCACCACTGTTTTGACTCCACAACCTCCTCGGAAGGCGTTCCATGCATCCACAACCTCTCTGTGAAAAAGACTTCTTAAATTACCTCTGAGCTGCCCCTCTATCTTCAAATTGTGCCCTCTTGTTCTTGCACACCTCTTTTTGAAAGATGCTACCATCTTGGACTTTGTTGATTCCCTTGAGGTACTTGAAAGTTTCTATCATGTCCCCTCTCCTCCTTTCCTCGAGGCTATACATATTAAGCTCCTAAGTCTCTCTTCATATGTCTTCGCTGCAGACCCTGCACCATTTTAGTTGCCCTCTCTGGACAGCTTCCATCCTGTCTATGTCTATCGGAGACTGGGTCTCCAGAACTGCACGCAGTACTCCAGATGGGGTCTGACCAGCTGTCTGTACAGAGGGATGATAACTTCCTGTTTTCTACTGGTGATGCCTCTCCCTATGCTTCCCAGTATGCCCCCAGCCCTCCTTGCTGCCCTCTCACATTGTTTGCCCACCTTTAGGTCATCTGATATGACTACCCCCAGGTCCCTTTCCATTTTGTTGTTGTTAGTATCTCACCCCCCATTGTGTACTCTTCCCCTGGGTTTTTGTTTCCCAGGTGCATTACCTTGCACTTCTTAGCATTGAATCTAAGCTGCCATACATTTGACCTTCCTCTAACCTTGCCAAGTCCCTTCTCATCCTTTCCACCCCACCTTGTGCATCAACTCTGTTGCAGATCTTTGTGTCATCTGCAAAGAGACATACTTTTCCTTCCAGTCCTTCTGCAATGTCACTTATAAAGACATTAAAGAGGAACGGTCCTAATACTGAGCCCTTCAGTACCCCACTAGTAACTCCCCTTTCTTCAGAATGGACTCCATTTACTATTACTCTCTGTGTCCTATTCTCCAGCCAATTCTTTACCCAGGCTGTCATCTTGGGACCCACTCCCAGGCTGGCTAACTTGTATATTAATCTTTTGTGTGGGACTGTGTCAAATGCCTTGCTAAAGTCTAGGTAGGCCATGTCCACAGCCCCTCCCTGATCTACTACTTTGGTCACCCAGTCAAAGAAATCTATCAGATTAGTCTGGCATGACCTTCCCTGTGAATCCATGTTGCCTTGGGTCCTGTGCCCCTCTAGCCTCTAGATACTCGACCATTCTTTCCTTCAGAAGTGATTCCATCATTTTCCCTACTACTGAGGTTAAACTAACAGGTCTGTAGTTTCCTGCTTCTGCCCTGCTCCCACTTTTTTGAAGGGGAATCACATCTGCCCTCCTCCAGTCCTCGGGTACCACCCCATCCTCCCATGATTTGTTCAAGAGTGTAGTCAGTGGTGTCACTAGTTCTACCCTTAGTTCTTTTAGAGTTCTGGGATGAATCCCATCAGGCCCCATTGCTTTGTCCATCTTCAGTTTTAAGAGTTCTTTCAGAACCCTTTCTTCTGTAAATGGGCTGGTATCAACTTCTGTATCCAGAGTGTCTCTACTGTTTGTTTTAGGTACCTCCCCCTCTTCCTTTGTAAATACTGAGCAAAATATTTGTTTAGTATCTCTGCCTTTCACAGTCACCCTCTGCCCACCCTCCTCCCTTTATTAAGCCTCACTATCCCTCCCTTGGTCTTCCTTCGCTCCCTGATGTACCTATAAAAGGTTTTATCCCCCTTCTTAACTGAGTTGGCTACCTTTTCCTTGGTTTGGGCCTTTGCTGTTCTGACTGCCTTCCCAGCTTCCTTTTGCTTTAACTGATACAGTTCTCTGTCCTGCTCCTTCTGTGATTCCTTGTACTTCCTGAATGCTTTCTTTTTCTCTTGAACCTTCACTGCTACTTCCTTTGAGAACCATAGTGGTTTCTTACATCATTTCCTTTTGTTTATTTGCTTCACACAAAGGCTTGTTACCTCTGTGATGGCAGTTTTTATTATTCCCCATTGTTCTTCCACCCCTCCTTCCTGCCCATTTGCTAGTATATTCCTTAGGCACTTACCCATTTTGGCAAAGTCAGCCTTCCTAAAGTCCAGTACTTTTGCCTTTGTATGGCTTGACTCCATTGCTGTGTTTATTGTGAACCATACTGTTCGATGGTCACTAGTTTCCAGATGGCTACCCACTTCTACATCTGTGATCCTCTCTTCATCTCCGTTTGAGAGAACCAGGTCTAAGATTGTTTCTCTCTCAGGTGGGCTCCAATACTAGTTGTCTAAGGCATGCCCCTGTAGGGCATCTAGAATAATCCACTCTTAAGTGGCTGCTGCAACTGCACTCCAGTTAACATCTGGCATATTCAGATCACCCATCAGCAATATCTCCCTTTTTCTGCCATTCTAAGTATACTCTATCATTTCCTTGTCCATTTCCTCCTGAGAAGGGGGTCTGTATACAACCCCTGTACGGATTGTGGTGCCATTGCGGTCTCCAAATTTACCCACAGTGCTTCTTCCCTCCCTGTTTCCCTTTTGTTCTGTTGCTTTGATTGCTTCCCTTATGTAAAGAACTACTCCTCCTCCTCCTCTTTTACCCTTCCTGTCCTTCCTGTAGATAGTGTATCCTGGTATGTTTACGTCCCAATCATGGTTTTGTGTGTATCATGTTTCTGTGACTGCCACGATATCCAGATGTTCCTCCTCCATCAAGGCCACTAATTCAGGAAGCTTGTTACTCAGACTACGGGCATTTCACAAAAGCTCCCTGTTCCACATTGTGAAGATTTGTTCTACATTCAGTAGTAACATTTTAAAGCAAAAATCTATAGTAAATGATGCAAAAAATATATTATTCAATTAATATCAGACCTTCTGAACATAAATGCAAACCTTTTAACAATGTTCTGAGCCTCCTAGGTAAAGATTTGATTAAGTGTTCCACAGTTAGCTCATTTGTTCCACAGTTTGAGAGGCAATGTTCCACATTTGGGGGGCCAAAGGTTGAGAGGTAAGCTGTGCTATGCTGAAGTGAGGTTTGCCCGGGGCTAACCTGATTGCACAGTGCTAACGCATCAGCCCAGTGCAAACTGGTTACCCCGGGGCAAATGGGTGCTATATTCAAAGCTCCCATGCAAATGAGCCTACTTAGGTAATCTGTGGGCAAACAGGCACATTTGCATCTCATTATGTGCTGCTTAGCATATATTACCATGCAGATTGCCTGGTGCTACTGCATGGTGCACACAGCTCCACCTTTTGGTCAGAATGGAAGTACAGGCTGGAAGCAGCAGGAACTGTGTGCCGACATGCACAGTCAGTGCATACAGCGCACCCATGCATCTGTGCAAGCATGACCTGTATATGTATGTATGTATATGTATATGAGTATATATATACACACATATACATATATAGATATAGAGATATATATATATCTATATACTGTATATATATATATTTATATACACACACACACACACACACACACACACACACACACTCTCGTAGATCGATAGCTAAACACAGACACACTGCCTGTTGCCACTGTGGCCATACATGCCTTGGAGGATGCCCCCCCAGCAACATAGGTACCCCACTACAGTAGTGGGTGAATTACAGTGGGGGAATTTAATGCACGGGACAGGCATAAGGTGAACCTGGCAGGGGTGGGAGGTCATAAGCCGTAGGTTCACTAGGATATGCAGCATATCCATTAGATAGGGAACAGGGCAGATTGGCTGGGCTGGGCAATTCCTTCCCTACCATCATGATCCCTGTGCCCATGTATGCCTGTTACACACCCTGGCATACTCCTCAGCTCTTGTGTCACTGAAAAGAGGGACATGGACATATGTGGACACACAAGACGAGGGACAGGGCAGTTTCAAGGGGTAAAATGAGGGATGTCCCTCATAAACAGGGACAGTTAAGTCTTATGCTCCCTGATAGGCTAGTGTCTCCCCCCCAGCATGGTCCCCGACCCCTGGTAGCCCCGACAATCAAAGAAATACCTGGTGATCTAGTGGTCTGCCCACCCCCATCCCCCAGCACAATCCCCAACCCCCAGAGCAAGTAATAAGATTATTTCCCTGGTAGTTTAGTGGTCCCCCACCCCAGCAGTATCCTGACCCCACTGCACATAAAAATATACTTATTTCCCTGGTAGTCTAGCGGTCACCCCACCTCTAAGCACATATCCTGACCCCTGTTGCACATATAACAATACATTTTTCCCTGGTAGTCTAGTGGTTCCTCCACCCCCACGCACATATCCCGACCTCCATTTACATATAAAAATACATTTTTCCCTGGTTGTCTAGTGGTCCCCCAACCCCCGGCACGTATCCTGACCCCCGTTTACATATAAAAATACATTTTTCCCGGTAGTCTAGTAGTCCCCACCCTACGTACATATCCAACCCCATTTACATATACAAATACATTTTCCCTGGTAGTTTAGTCCCCCCACCCCCACGCACATATCCGACCTACATTTACATAGAAAATAAATTTTCCCTGAGTTGTCTAATTGGTCCCCCCACCCCAAGCACGTATCCTGACCCCATTACAAATATATATCAAACCCTTTCCTGGTAGTCCAGTGGTCTCCCCCACAGCAGTGACATCCCGCTCATCCCAAAAGTCAGAGAACAGAGGCCAGCGGCCGCTCAGCCCTCCTCTCACAACTACAGCCAGCTGCCAACTGTAGTAGGAAGGCGCTCCTTCCTACCTCAGTCAGCAGCCGGCCATGGTAGTGAGAGGAGGGCTGAGCCAGTCACCGCCTGTTCTCAGACTTTTTGGGATGATGGGCTGTCACTGGTTGGGGAAAGCGGACTACCAGGAAAGAGCGTTTGATATATATTTGCAACGGGTTGGATACGTGCTTGGGGGGACACTAGACTACTAGAAAAATTAATTTTATATGTAAACAGGGTCAGTATATCGGCTTGGGGTGGGGGACCACTAGACTACCAGAGAAAAATGTGTTGTTATATGTGCAACGGGGGTTGGGATACGTGATTGGGGGGGACACTGTCACCACATTACCGCCAGCCTTTTCTCAGCAGTATTCAGTGTCACGCTACAGGTTGCGCTAATGCCTGTAGTGCAGTGCTATACCTTTGAATATGCCGGTGCGCCAGCATTGAGGGCCACTCCCCTCAGTCCCTCCCTTGCATACATTATAATTTAGCGTCGGCGCTAACACCTAGTGCTGGCGCTAAATGTCCTTTTAAATATAGCAGTCAGGTGCAAATTCGGCGCTAGTCCAGTGCAACGGATTTGCGCCCCACGTTATACTTTGAATATCTGGCCCTTAGTCTCTGCTCTTGCAGTCCATTGCAATTGTAACTGTTAAACTGTTTTATTCGGTTTCTCTCTGTGCATATCCTGTGACTTTTTATACGGTGATCAGTATGAATTTTTTTTTCAAAACTGTATGTAACTGATCTGTCTTAAGTGCTTGGAGCCTGACTCGACTGCATTTCCTCTGGAACTGTTTACTGTACTTGTAATGCTTTTTTGTGACAGTGCATTCGACATGGAACCTTTGTAAATGAACACCTGTGCTCAAAGCTATTCTCCAAAGTTTTCAATAAAGAAATACATAAATGTGACACACAAGGAGCAGGACGCTCAGATCAATGCAAGTGTATGGAAACAATTTCCTGGCAGACTGCTCCATTTCCCTGTAAAATACAAGAATCTTTATAGGTTTGGTAGACCTGAAAGAGCATATTTCATTCAAAAATTATGTAAAAACAGCACAGAATAGAAATTTGTCAGTGGCTTAGCTAGAATATATAAAGGGATTCCAGTCCTGACCTGACTGCAGTTTTCATTTCACCTGCAAGATGAACCATTTATTTATTGAATTGTGTTGACCCAGTAGGCCCACCGGGACTAGAAGTCCCTTTTTTAGGGGCGACCGGGGGAGGGGGGATACAGATGGTAAGCAATTGAAATTGAACCAGATTAAGCTGTTGGTGGTATTTGATTTTTTTCATATCTTTTTTTTTTTTTTAGTTATTTTTCTACTCCTGTTGCTGCGGTCCTTCATCTGGAGGGAGGCCCCAGCCCCGTCCCCCAGCATCCACCAGCCGGCGTTGACCTATACCCCCAGGGATTACCCCCCTGGTGGGGCCAGCAGGTTTCCCCAACCCATGCCAGAGACTGGATCCAGTGTGGCCAGTACCGTGGCTAGCCAGGAGTGGGACCTGTGAGGTGCCCTCCATCATGAGCCGCAGCAATGATTTTCCACTTCCATTTTTGTCCCTTAGAGATGGGGCGCGTAATGATGCCAGCAGAGGGAGTATGCACACACCCACATGTGTTCCTCCAGGCATCTGCCCCACCTCCTCCCACTTCTGCAGCGTCAGCGTGCTGGCCCCCCAGCCTCTGCTAGGGGCCAGTCATATGTCGACCAGTGGCATCCCCCTCCCCGGAAAAGGAGAGCAGTCCCTTGGAAGCCTGATCCTTCTCCTCCCCTGCCAACCCCCGGCAGCCCGTGCTCATTCCTGAACACAGGTCACCGGCGTGGCATGAGGTAAGGCATCTAGCACCTCAGCCCTCAGCACCACCGGGCCAGCAAATACAGTATATCAATATTTTTATTTTTAATTTGTGGTCCTGCGTTCAGCAAGGAGGTACTGCAATGCAAATGTACAATTACGGAAGACATTTGGCACACTACTGGGTTTACACTCAAACTGTTGCTTTTAAAGGCCATGCACAGTACCCTTTAGTAGTACACTGTAACCAAAAATCTAAAATTACTGTGAGAACAGCTCTTTGTCATTAAGACTTTGTCTGTCCCTTACCTGCTCTTTGACCTGGCCCGAAGTCATAATCCTATGTTTGTGACATAAGAATAATTTAATTGGCGATAAACTGTGAGTTTATAGTCAGAGGATCTTAATTTCACAGCAGGTATGAATAAGCAATGTGGAGACAGAGACAAAGTCTAAGAGCAAATATCCTGTTTAATGAAAATCTTTCCAGAAATAACAATTGGAAGGTCTAGGAATTTAAAATTCTTTGAAAATTTAATATAACTCTGATCTGCTGATGTTAACTGCAATGTTTTTGTGGACTCCCCTTCCCCTGATGCAGTGCTCAATCCAGACTCCCCGGCCCCCACGAACTGCAGTGCTTAGTCTGTTCTCCCCCCTTCCCGCATTGTGCAATTTGGATTCCTCCTGACACAGTGCTAAATCTGGACTGGACCAGACCCCACCCCCCATCTCTCACTTGCCTTTTCCACGGTTCCCTGCATCCTAAACCTGGTCCAATATGGTCTGATTGCCATTTTAAGCAGGGGGAAAACACTTACCTCATTGCCCCATCATCATTTCTTGGGCCACCTGGCCACAATCAGGGCTACTTCCTTGGTAAGGCAAAAAAGCAAACAAACAACACTATAGCCCCTATTCACATACTTGCAGACGCAGAGCTGTGGTGGAGATGAGATCTCTGCTTCTAATAATCACTGCTCAACACAAAATACAGTGTCTTCTCACTCATTGTCTTCTTTTCAGCTTGCCTTCACCAACTTCTCTCTCACTGTCTTGTCTCTATAGCTGGCCGCTAGTAGGACAGAGTATTGTCAATGTTAACGTCATTCACTGAAATAAGCAAATATACCTACTCCAACTAGGAGGCCACTTTTTGAAGTGCCACCATGGAACTGTCTGAGTAATGTCACACTGACAAAAAGCAGGCTAACTACCCAATAGGCACACACACTCACCCAAGCTCCACCCTCCCTCTCATACCAGTGTCAGTCCACCACCCATTGGCTGAAATTGTCTGCCGTGTGTGCTGAGGTGAGGACGGTACACAATACAGTACCTACAGTAAATCTGTAATGCAATTTGTTTTACAACTTGTTTAACCAGTTTTTCCTTTGTCTATGTTCCCCCCACTATACCTGCCCCTCCTCGATGTACGCTGAGACCCACCCATGCTGAGACTAAAGACAAAGGGGCAGAGCCCCCCACGTTGCTGTTTTACTTTGAAATGCCTCTGCAGTATTGTCCCCCCACCTCCCCCATCTATGCTGCTATGCTGCTGTGTGTGCTGCAGTAAGGGAGAGACAGAGATTGATCAACCGGACTAAGACAAGACACAGAACCAGTACTGACAGAAAAGAAAAAACACATCTCTTGTGTTTGTTTTCTCTGTCTTGTGGCTGAGGCTCTGTTTGATTGTATCACCTACAGTAATTATATCAACAGGGGCTTAGTCTCATGCTTTCTGATGCTGCCCCCCCCAGTCATATGCACTATACACTGACAGGCTCCAGAGGAACCTGCACCACCAATAGTGGCTGTTCTGGGCCCCCCCTCCTACTGAGGGGGACCTGAAGAGCTGGCACTGCCAATCACAGTTATTGTGTGTAGAAGCTTCTGCCACCAGCTACACCTGTTCTGTGTCCTCCTCCCACCAAGAAGGACCAGAGAAGCTGGCATCACCGATCGCACCTGTTGTGTGTACTCCTTGTATCTGAGGGACTGGAGGATCTGGCATCGCTGATTTCAGATGTTGTATGTCCCTGTACTACTGATGGGCCGGGAAAAAGCAGAAGGCTAATGACCACTCCCTCTTACTATACTAATGGATGGAAACCCACAACAATAGGTGTGGTTGCATCCTTTCATATGTGAGAAGTTTCCAGCCATCTGCAAGCTAAATAGCATCATCATCAGTATTTCTGCAATTTGGTTTTGACTGACAGGCCTCTTGCAGGCTGACATCCATTGGATAACAGTGCACACACACCTATCAGGCCCCGATGTTGCACCAATATGTTTGCTTTGCACATGAGCAAACATAGCAAATCTAAAGGGTTTATTTGACAGAGGGAGCTGCTCACTGAGCAGTCAGCTCAGAGCAATCAGTCGGGACATACTCAAATTATAGATACATAGAATGGTACAAGCAGGATTTTTAAAAGCATCTGTCCTAGATCTGTCAACTGCTGTTTTGAAAAGGATCTGTCCAAGATCTGACAGCTGCTATTTTGAAAGGGATCTGTCCGAGATCTAATAGCCTCTGTTTTGAAAAGGATTTGTCCAAGATCTGACAGTTGCTGTTATGAAAAGGATCTGCCCAAGATCTGCGAGCCACTGTTTACAAAAGTATCTGGGATCCACCAGCTGTGATTTTCAAAAGGATCTGTCCAAGATCCACCAGCCACTGTTTTAAAAGAATCCATCTGCAATGTGCCAGCTGCTGTTTTAAAATGATCTGACTGAGATTCCCAAATGAAAAAGCAGAAAACTGCTGCCCTAAAGTCTGGAAGATCAACTGGAAGAGACACTGACCTGAAGCAAAAATTCAAGCTCAATGTTACAGCAAAATAAAATCACACTATTGAATAGTAAAACAAGTTTATGATAGGGGTGCTTGGATACTCAGGAATCCCTTCTGGTGTGCAGATATTGGAATTTCAAAATTACGATTCTGTCTGATTCTGTTCCAGTTCCGATTCAAGCACTGAAATGGAACTGGAGATAATTCGGAAGATTCCGATTCTGTATTCGACTCAGTTTTACATGAGTATGCAACCGTCACCCCCCCCAAAAAAAAAAAAACATTACTAAGCCCTCTCCTGTCCCATTCATGTTACCTGATGACATCATTCATGGTTGGTTGGGGGTACAAGCATCCACCTGCCTCACAGTCCAGCAGTGGGTGCTCTTTAAAAAAACGTTCCAAACGAGCAAGAACAGCACACAGCACAGAGCACTCCATTGACATAATCGAAAAATAAACAGTACAATCAGCACAGAAAGCTTTTATTAAGAGTGTGAGCTAAAATCTTGGTGCTTCAGGTCTGGCATAGCCCTTCCTCAGGGGGCATGGCTTCTACACCATGAGCTGTTGTCCTTTTGTAGTACAGTAATTAAAGGGACATGCACATTTTGTGTAGCTGCATACAATGAAAAAAAAAACAAAAAACACCCCAAAGTGAATATGTTAAAAACAAGGCAGAAGAAAAAATGGACACCTAATAGAAGTACAAAGCAATCTCAAAATCATCATAGGCTATGATAACAAATAGCAAGAATAATCACCAAGTTATCCCAAACAGTTAAAGGTTTTCAAAATAAACAGCAAAAAATAATCACTCGATACCTGTGGTAAATTATGATTATTACACAATGGTAAGAAAATTTCCTAGGCTCTGACTGGTCAGTGTGTGCCTGGGACAGTGATGTTATCTGAGTATGTCACTTTATCAAGTCCAGGCACACACATGATCTGATTACATGAAGACCACATGTAAAGATAACTATTCACATGCATGTCGGCACCCCTTCCTACGTCTCCACTGTCACACTGACACTTTTGTGTTCTTCACTACTGCTCCATTCAGTAGCCTCCAAGAATGTTCTCACAGCTCCCTGACTTAATTCACAAACAAGAAACGACAAAAAGAAAGTAAACTGAAGCAGCTATATTTCCAATTGACTTCTCACCGCTCTCCCCCCACTCTAACCATGGTTTTATGCTATCTTAGAAAGGTAGTGACAGGGGTCTGGCCTGGTGGCCCTGAGGGTTGAGGCACTGGATGCCACACCTTGCGCCATGCCAGTGACCCGTGTTGAGGGTCAGGAGGGGAGGGAGAGGATCGAGCATCTGGAGGACAGCTCTCCTCTCTTGAGGAGGGAGGACTGGTACTCCCATCAAAAGGCTGCCCCCAGGTGGAGGCTGGAGGGTTGTGTGAGTCAGAGGGGCCAGACAAAGGGAGGGCGCTGCAGGACTTCTGAGGATGCGTGCACGCCTCTACATGCACATGTCTTGTGTGTGTGCCCCAGCAAAGGAGAAGGGAGGAAAAGAGGAAAAACACCTCCATCTGCTAGATGACGACCGACCTCCCGCAGGTTCCACACCCAGTGACTGGGAAGGGGTAAGTCCTGGTAATACCAGGGTGACAGGCCTAGAGGGGGGTTGGTAAAAAGGTGGCAGCTGGGAGCAGAAAGGAGGATAAAATCTATATAAGTGTAACCTCCCTGTTACCCGGGGTTACAAGAATCCCAGTTAGACCTAGTGGCAGGCAGGGAAGGCAGCTTGTGAAACTCCAGTTAAATGGATTTTACACTGTCTCACTCTGTTCTCAGTCTCCGCTGAGACTGAGGGATGACCTCATTTTATGAACTGTCGCAACTGCATAAGCCACACTGGAATGTTGCAGTTGGAGGTTAGGATAGAATGTTGGGGAATTTGAAGGTAGTTCAGTAGTAGGCTCAGTAGAGTGAAGAGGTGTGCTGCAGCTGCAGGCTCTCAGAGCCCTCAGCTCTGACAAAGAGCTATATTTTTGTTTGAGGTGTGTGTTCTTACCTGAAAAGGAACACAAGAAGAGCCAAGTGAAGTGGTAGAGACCGCTTCCAGTGGTTCAGGGCCCCATCCCTGTGGGGATGGGGGGAAGGATTTCGCCAACTTCCAGGGGCAATCCCCTGGCCCGGCTAGAGGAAGAAGAAGCTGCCTAAATCTAGGTTCGTGCTGAGGCACCAGAGGTTTTGGTTGAGATTTCTTTGAAGAAGAAAAAAACTGTGGGGCACCTGCAACCAAGGAGTGAGTTTGCTCTGATAAAGGGCCAATGTGTTTTCACCTCAGACAAGATGAATTTAAGTGAGTGTTACTGTGGGGTCAGGAAAAGACAGCCAAGTACAGTTTTGAAAGTTGTGGGAATTGGACTGCTTAACTCTGTGGGGGTCTAGAGAAATGGACACAGCCACTCATTAAGTATGTTTCAAGTTCAGCACAAGTGGAATGGAGGAACAAGTAGATTAAATGTGACATATATTTAAAGAGAATCTACACAGTAAAGTGTTTTCAGAGGATGAGGTGTTAAAGTCCAGAGAAATGGCCGGGTATGAATTATGGGAGCGAGAGGTGGGAGACCCCTCCATCAGTAGTAACCAAATTCACCTCTATGGGTTTGCTTTTGGACACCTGTTGCTTTCTCTCAGGTACTTGGCCAGTGCCTGAAGAAAGTACCCAGATGTGGGATTGTTGAAGAAGATTCCCTGATGGAGCCAGAAGTGCTCAGAGGTGGTTTAGGGAGCCACTGAGAAATGTTCCATGCTACATGGAAAGTGTCCAAAGGGCTGGCAGGGAGCCAAGCCATGGAAGGAAGGTAGTCCAGAGGGCTGGCAATGGAGCCAAGCCAGGGAAACCAAAAAAGAGTTGAGTTAGGGCAGAGTGTCCACAGTGTTTCGAAACCTGAGGGTTTCAGTGTAAAGAGGATGTGTTCTGATCTCCATAAATCTGTATTACCAGGAGTGTAGCCCCGTGGGGGGGTCCATCTATGCTTTGTTATTCTGTTGGATGTGAATAAAAGCCACACTCTAGAATTCCAACTTCTGGTATTGGACATTACAGTTATTGCTTCCTGTGTCCGGAGTTATTTGGGTGCCCCTGTGCAGAGTAGTCGAACCTAGTCACCATGCCGAGTGACACCTTTCTCCCCAAATTTCAGGTTATAAAAATGGAGGCACTGTGTCATAGGACCTTAGGCCCCTCAACCTGTCCATAGCCACACAGGCAGGGGTAGTAGCCCTCTCAGTTTAGCGCCAACTGGGGGTTACATAAAAAAAAAAAAAGAAAGCTAGAGGAAGGATAGCAATGGACGTAAAGAATTAAATAGGCTCCCTGGACACCTCCTAGAGGAGGCTACCAACACCAGAGGAGGAAGAGGAGGGGAATTTCTTACAGAAAGGGGATTAATCACTGGGAGGACTTTACATCGGACCCAGGAGAAACAAAGAAAATTTGTTTTTTTTGATGTGACTTTTGTTTTACCTGATAAGTAAGTGGCTTTATAGAGACAATTGGTAGGAATTTATTTTGGGCACAGGAGGGGAATATCAGGGAAACAAAAAATGTGACTTTTTAAGGTGACTTTTTCTATTCTATTGTTTATCTTACAACCAAGTGATTTTATAGTCTATAGTTTCTTTAAGCAATTACAAGATAGGCTGTATTATGTGATCAGAAGGGGGAAGTGGAACTTGGTACATAAAAAGAGAGGGGATTATGCAAGGCTGCAGCTATGAATTTTGGGGCCCAGGACAAGTCAATTGAAATGGACCCCTGTTTCCCAAACCAGCTAATGCCAGGGGTAATGCCAGCTCCTCAAGTGGGCCCCTCCTGAGCTCGGGGCCCAAGACAACTTCCCACTACCCCCCCATTACTGGGGCCCTGGATTATGTGGAAGCTGGGTGAGGTGACTTTTATGGTCTATTGTTTATCTTATAACCAAGTGATTTTAAAGTTCTACTATTCCTTTAGTAATTACTAGATAGGCCATATTATGTGATCAGAAAGGGAAAGCAGAACTTGGTACATAATAGGGAAGGGTTTCTGTGTGGGCTGTAGAAAGGGGTGCTGAAGGAAGCAATACAGGCTGATAGAACAACAATGTGGCATGCCAGTGAAGGGGTAGAATAGGGTTGCAGGGGAGATGTTGGTGGCAAGGGAGCCACGACAGGAGCTTGACAACATTTTTGTCGAACTCCCTTTCAGCCACACCAGCAGGTCAACTGCATTCACACTGTCTGCCCTTGTTTTCTTCACCCCCTGTACCCCACCCCCACTTAAAGATTATCAACTCTGAGTCAGAGCTGATTGGGAGGGTGCAGGACCTCCAACAGACAGTGCCAGGTTAAAGCGTGTTTCCCACAGCGGCATGGCACTGTAGTCACTGTGGGGACCTTGCTGGTGAAATGTCGCTGTTGGGGGGGGTAACCAGGTGACAGGGGATAGGGACTGGTACAGGGGGCAAGAGGACCACAGAAAAAACAGGATGGGCAGAATAGTGAGTTGCAGTGGTTGTGGGGCTACTATCTGGATGGGTACATTGTGGAAGCTAGGGGGGTGTCCCATTTGTCACAGGCTGAGGGGACTGGAGGCAGAGGTACAGTGGCTAGGAAGGGAGTTAGCGAGGATTGGGGGAGTGGGTGTGATCAATGGAACAGGAAGGCCACCTCCTCAGGGATCCAGGGGTACAGAACCAGTGGAAAGGAAGGGCATAGGGAACAGGGTAAAAAATTTTAGAAGCAGTAAGGGGGAACCTCGGGATAACATGAGGGGAGAAGCAAACAGCAGAAGTCCAGGGTCAGGTAATTGATTTGCGGTGCTGGATTCAATGGTGGATGACAAGGGAGGGGCTCTCCGGGAGGGGGCAGGAGGAGAAGGGTGTAGTGAAAGCCAAAGGGGCAACAATCAGGCAGAACAGGGGGACAGTGGTAGGGAGTAGTAAAGGGAAAAGGGATAGGGGTAAAGGAGAGGGTGAGGGGGGTAAGGCAGCAGAGGCAGGAGGGAAGAAAGGACCCAGCAAGGAAGGGAAGGAGGCTGATGATGCTGGGAGAGGATTGGGGTGGGGGGGAATAGGGGAAGGGGTGGAACTAGGGTAGATTCTGGGGCATAGCAAAAGGGATAGTTCAGCAAGCAGGGGTGGGGAATAGCATGTGAGAAGTGGGGCGGAGTACTAGTGCTGGGGGACTCAGTCCTTAAAGGGGTCAGATGGGGAAGTAAAGGGGAGCGGCATAGTCGAATATGGGTAGAATCAATACCTGGATTGACAGCGGGAAGGGCAGGACAGACTATTCTTAAGTGTGCAAGGAGAGGAAGGGAGAAACTGCATGTAATAGTGCACTTGGGTACAAATGACTTGGGGGGGCAGTACAGTCGAGTTGGTAAGGGAGAGGCTCGAGGAACTGGGGAAGCTGTGTAAGGAGGCAGGGAGATCAGTGGCCTTCTCAGAAGTGCTCCCAGTACCCAGGGCAAGCATGGCAAGGAAAGGAAAGGAAGGATAGAGGAGTTCTACTCTTGGCTGGGAGTATGGTGTCAAACCAAAAGGTATGGGCTAGTGGGATGTTGGGGAAACACCTGGGACAACAGTGACCTATTCGCAGTGGACAGATTGCACTTGAGTAAGGTAGGACAGGGGGTTCTGAAACAGAGGCTGGGGGAATACAAAGCAACTAAGGTGAATTTGAACTAGGTGTGGGGGGAGGCGAGTGTGCAGCAGGTACACAAGGCCGCCAGTCAGATGGGGAGCCAAACAAGCTTACCCCCCAAGCTAGCAGGGATGGTACCACGGTAGATTCATGGGGGGGGGGTTAAGGATGGGGAGAAACGGGTTAAGGAAGGAAAGGGAACTAGTTGGAGAGTTGTCTCCCTAAATACAAGAAGCCTAGGGAACAAAACAGCTGAGTTACAGGCTCTCTTGGCAGTGGGGATGGTGGGCATTGCGGCCATCAGACAGACTTTGACCACCAAATACCAAGACTGAGATTTGATGATCCCAGGGTATAGGATATACAGAAAGGATAAGGGGGAGGGGGGTGGTGATTTATGTAATGGAGGGGATAAGGTGTGCAAGGGAAGAGGGGGAAGAGGGTAGAACAGAGGCATTATGTTTAAAATTCCAGGATTCAAAAAGTAGGACACTGAGGATAGGAGTGGTGTACAGGTCACCAGCTCAAGCAGAGGACTTGGACAGGGAGTTAGTGGAGCAGATTTGGAGGGTCTGCAGGAAGAGAAACACCATGATTGTGGGGGACTTCAATCTACCAGGAGTGGATTGGAGCACCCCAGCCACCTTGAGTGCAAGGGAGCAAGTGCTCCTGGAAGCATTCCAGGATAGCTTCCTGACACAGATGGTTATCGAGCTGACTTTAAATTGATGAGGCGGAGGAACATGAGAGGGCATGGTCTCAGACTGGAGGAGGGGGGAAGATATAGGAGAGAGAGATAAGGGGACATTTTTTCTCTGAGAGGGTTGTGGCTAAATGGAACACTCTGCCCGAGAAGGTGGTATCCTGTAAGATGGTGGGCAGTTTTAAAAGGGGATGGGACAGAGTTGGGGGGGGTAATTGTGAGGGGGAAGGGGACAGCTGCAATGTAACAGTGCTAGCTGCGCATTCGAGCAGACTTGATAGACCATGAAGCCTGTTTCTGCTGCCAGATTCGTATGTTCGTAAGAGACCTTAGAGAGGAAGGAGAAGAGATAGAATGAATAGAAAGGGGAAGAAAGGACCAAAGTTTAGGAAAACAGTGGGAAAGGGCAGACTGACCAACAGTAGATTTTCTAGAGGGGAGAGAGAGAGAGAAAAAGGGAAGAGGAGTTGTGTAGGGGGTAGGAGGAAGAAGAAGGAGTAGATAGGAGGGAAGTGAGGTAAGTGGGAAGGGAGCCAAACCAGAATTTGGATAAAAAAGAGACACAATGGGAAAGACGCCTGGCTTCAAGAGAGGGGAGAGAAAGGGTTGAATAAAGAAAGCAGTGGTGATTACAAGGTGAGTAATCTAAAGCAAAATGACAGAAGAAATGAAAAAGGGGGTCCAGTCTGGCTAAGGCGGATATAGTGGCACTTAACCTTCAACAGATTCACAAAGCTACAAGGAAACAAACAATACATGTCAACAAGTATCTTAGAGATAAAGATGTAAACAGTAGTCAATTATGGTTTCAAAAACTACTATCCATCCACTACGAAAGAGAATACGAGAACATATCTCTTCCATTCGGAGTGCAAATCCAAACACCCCTCTTGGTATGCATTTTCAGCTTTATCACAGAGGTGAGCCTAGTGCACTGCAGTTTGCTGATGTTGAATATGTCAAAGTCCATCCAAGAACGGGGGGTTAGAAAAGGATTCTGTTACAGAAAGAAGCAAGATGGACTTTTAATCACAGTACTTTGTTGCTTCATGGCATTAACCCTTTTTTGAAAACATAATTACTACTGTTTACATCCTTATTTCTGAGGTACTTGTTGACATGTATTGCCTATTTCTTTGTAGTTTGCAAACCTGTTGAAGGTTCAATGGCTCCCATTGCCCTTCCCTTCCCCTTCTTATTTCTTTTTTCCCCTGGTTTAGTGCACTTTTAGCATAAATCATTATCCCCCTATAATTTGGCTAAAGGAATAATGCTGCAAAACTGTTTATGTCAGACTAGTCATAGTTTACCACATGTATCGAGTGATTCTTTTTTGCTGTGTATTGTGATAACCTTTAACCATTTGAGAGGGTGATTACTCATGCTATTTATTAACATTAGTCCAAAAATACATATGTAACCCCTTTGTTCCCAGGGGTTACTAGAATCCCACTTAAAACCAGTGGCAGGCAGGGAAAGGCAGCTTGTGAGCTACCAGTTAAATGAGTTTCACACTGTCTCACTCTGTCCTCAGTCTCGGCTGAGCTGGAGTGATGATGTCACCATAGAATTCTCGCAGCAGCATAAGCCACATTGGAATGCTAGCTGTAGGGGTTAGCTGTAGAACATTGGGGAATTCAAGTCAGTCTGCAGAGAGACTCAAGAGAGTGAGGAGTGCTGCAGTGTGCAGCTCCTCAGAGTCAAGCTCTGAAATAGAGCTACCAGAGAAGCAAGGGTTGTGTGTTCTCACCCTAGAGAGGAACACAGAAGAGACCAGAAGGAAGTGGTAGAGACCGTTCCTAGAGTTGTTCCAGTGCCCCATCCCCGGACGGATGGGGGGAATTCCAGGAATTCAGGGGCAATCCCCTGGTCCAGCCTGGAGAGGGAGAAGCTGCCTGAGAATTGAGTTTGTTTTGTGAATACCAGAGAATCTGTGTTTGTGGGAAAGAAGACCTGGGGCACCTGCATACCATGGTGAGTTCTCCTCTGATAAAGAGACTATGTTCACAGAGACAGAGTTTAGTGTAAAAGTATTTGCCTACCGTGGTCAAAAGGAAGACTTGCCAAGTACCAAACTTTTAATTTGTGTATGGCTTAGAAGCATCTGCAACAGTAGGGGTCTAGGGTAAGGGCATAGCCACTTACAGAACTTTTAAAGTCAGTACACCTCCTGAGTAAAGTGTAGCATGTTAAATGTGCTAAACATTTCTAGAGAGCATCTACAACCAGAGTTTCGAAGAAAGATGTTGTAACCAAATGAATGGCCAAGTACAGAGTTGGGAGGAAGAGGTGGGAGACCCCCCATCTGGAGTAACAAGTTTATCTCTCCGGGTTCAGTTTGGGCACCTATGGTTTTCTCTCAGGCACTTGGCCAGTGTCTGAGGAAAGCACCCAGATGTGGGATTTTGGATTTTCCCTGAGAACCAGACCCAGGTTGATGGCCATGCTAAATGGTCCCCCCCAGGTGTGAGCCAGGTAGTTGCCACACTTGGTTTGCCTGTCTGAAGGATTTGCAGACTTTGTAGTAGAAGTAACAGGTCCACAGTTTCTGTAAAAGATAATTTTAAAAGTGACTACTCCCACCCCTCTCGGTGGCACCTAGATGTGAGAGGAGCAGCCCTGCTGACAGAAACAAAAGGGGGGCCGGTGGGGGGAGGTTACACATACAATCCAATAAACAAATGTCCATTCACTGGCTCTGAAAATTCTTTTGATTTTATTTACTCTTTACAAGGTCCAGTACCTGCCAGTGAAATGAAAGCCCACTAGATCTCTAGCCGTGGTGCTTTTGGTCTGAGCTGACCCGTCGCCCCTTCTATTGGGTGTCCATTTTTTTGTCTGCCTTGTTTTTAACATAATCACTTTGGAGTGTTTTAGAATATGTTTGTAACATGGGTGTTTTGTTGTTTAGGGCTTTTTTCACTGTATGCAGCTACACAAAATGTGCAGATCCCTTTAATTACTTGCACTACAAAGAGACAGCAGGTCATGATGTAGAAGCCATGCCCCCTCAGGAAGGGTCACGCCAGACCCGAGGCTCTGGGGTTTTAGCTCACACTCTTAATAATGATTTCTGCACCAATTATACTGTTTCTTTTATTTTTTTTCAATGAAGTGCTCTGCGTTGTGTGCTGTTCTGGCTGATTGGGGGCCCTTGAAGCACAGGTGACATTTTGAGGGTGGCACTGTCAGGTCCTAGTGGTGCTGCCCAGTGCCCAAGTATGCAGAACATGTCCATTTCACTTCCAGAGATTCCAGTTCTGACTCCTGGTCCCGACTGTCTTACAAAAGTCCCCACTGTAATGCCACCCAAATGAATGATCCCCCTCCACAGCAAGCCTCTGGCCTTCCAGCTTTGAAATGAGCACTTCAACGCCCCTCCTGACTGACTCCCAAATGGCTTGACTTCCTTCCAAATTCAGTTTGGTTCCCCACCCCCTAAGCCAAGTAATCCTTTTAGTTTTGTTTGCCACCCCAGCCCCCACCCACACCTGGCTCTGCCCTCTGTGTTCCTGTCCACTACTACTCCTGCGTGCTGTTGTCGATTCGGTGCCCCCTGGGGTGGTGCAACTAGAGTCTAATGGCAGACAGGGTACAGGTACCTACAGAGTGGACTGGTCACTGCCTGGACAGAGCAACGGGACCATCACCAGTCACTCACTATGTCACATTGGATTACTTGGCAATCGGGCCAGGGAACTGGTAGTATGGTATGGGGGGTGGGGTTTGGGGTCTACAGGAGAAGAACTACTAGCAGTAAGCTACCCCAAGTCACAGCATCATAAAAAATAAAAATAAAAAACTACCCTTCCCCAGCAGCCCAGCACAGCATTGCACCACCCAAGGTAAATGGGGTGGAGGGTGGATTTGGGAAGAAATTTGGACTGGAACTTGGGAAGTAGGGGTGTACTATTTTTTTGCTCTGCTGTCAGATATGGAATCAGTTGCTGATTCCTTACCCTCATCTGATCATGTTCTGGGATTTGTTTATTTGGTCTTAAATATCAAAAATCTGAATACTGAAAAAAATGCCCAGAATCCGATCCATCCAGTTCCTTTGGCCAGATTCTGAGCAACCCTGGTTTATAAAGTAAATGTTTTGAGAGATATAAACTTAAAAGCAAGTACAGCAGTAGCATTGGTGGACCACCCCACTTGATCATGAGGTCGCCATTGTTATTGCTCAAGTCCGTCTGAGAGCCACCTGCCACTATTTTCCGTAGGACTTGGATGAGATCTGCCAAACGCTATTTTCCAAAGGATCTGTCTCAGAGCCACCTGCCACTGCTTTCAAAAGGAGAATCCATCCAAACTGTTAGAACAGCTATTAGATGGTCAAAGCTAAGTCTAAATTTTGTGTCCAACTGTAGTAAAAAAATTACATAAATCACATTTGCAGTAGTTTTCTTACTACAGTTCATGACTTTTTGTAGCATACAGAACCATCTCTTAAAAATAGCAGCAGGGCAGGTGAGATGAAGTAGGTGGGACACAGATGCCAGGTGCACCGTGGTTTTGCTTCTGAATCTAACTTCTTTGCTAATTCCGTGCAGAGTCCAGCCAGTCTACTTTGAAACCCTACCTTGAAACACAATTTATTAGCAGATAAGGACTGCTTGTCTCTCCAAATCTGCCCATTTTTTCCTTGGCTATACTTTCAGTGCAGACTCTGCCTAATCTCTGGCTACTCCCCCACTTTCCTACCAAGATTCTTTTGTATCGATCCCATGCATGCTGAAGCCCACCACTCTTTTTGCCCCCAGTACCTCCACTGGAACACAGGGGTCCAACACTTTTTCAGTGAAGAAGTACTTCCTCACCTTCCTCTTAAATTTCCTCCTTCCAACTTCATAGCATGCCCCTTGTTCTTGTGCACCTTCTCTTCTGAAATATACCCACCTCCTGTACTTTATTCACTCCATGAGGTACTTATACAGTAGGTCTCTATCATGTTCCCTCTCCCTTCTCCCTTCCAGAGTGAACATTTTGAGATCTCTCAGTGTCTCCTTGTAGGGGTTATGATGCAGTCCTTGCACCATTTTAGCTGCCCTCTTCTGGACAGCCTCTACCCTGTCTATGTCCTTCCTGAGATGTGATCAAAAGGGTCAACCTGGAAATTATGATGTGGAAATTATGTTATTTTTATTCCCCCATTTCCTTCCTTTAATAAACCTTTGATTTTATTCTGTATTAACCAGGAAAGGCCCACTAGGCACAAGGCCTGTTTACAGAGGCAGCCAGGGAGCACTGGGAAGGTAACTAACTTGCTAATGGTCACACAGTATGCAAGTAGAGGTTGTAGGGATCAAACCCAGGACAGCTGGGTGGTCTCCAGACTATTCCTGTTCATTTTTAAGGGCAGACTGCAGAAGTAAACACAGCATTTGAGGTGCAACCTCACCAGTGATCTAAAATGAAGTAAAATCACTTCCTTCCTATGGCTGGTAATGCCCTGCCCTATGAACCCCAACATTCTATTGTCTTTCCTGTATGCTTTTTTGCCTTGGAAGGTGGTCTTCATGTTGTCACTGATGATTATCCCCAAATTCTTTCTCTCCCTGATTGGTCTAGTTTCACATCATTGATCCAGTATTCCGTTTCTGGATTCCCGTTACCAAAGTGCATGGCCTTGCACTTATTGGAACTGAATTTCAGTTGTCATGTGCTAAACTAGTTTTCTAACCTTTCCACATCCTCTTTCTTATTCCTTACAACCTCTGTGCTGTCCACCCTACTTCAGTATTTAGCGCCATCTGCAAATGGACACACCGTGCCCTGTATCTCTTTACTTACGTCACTGAGATGCATGTTGACGATTGATGGGGCACAGCCCCAAAATTAGACTGGCTCCAGCAGACTGGATGGATGCCTAGACCTTTATCTGCCATCATTTCTGTGCCTGTCCTGTGGGCTGTCGAGTTCCTGGAGAGATAGCCTTGGGAATCAGTTGAAACAGACTATAAGCAGGGTATATAAAGGCAGGACTGTGCAGGAGGCAGGCAGGTCTGAAGGAGATCTTGTGCAGGAGAGACCTGCTATGCTGGGAGTGGGTGTGAGCTGTGCCTTCCCAGGCCTAAGAAGCAGAGAGCAACTGTTAAGACAGTTGCTGAGTTCTGGAGAGGAAGAGAGCTGCAATTGTGGGAAAGCCAGCACATTGACAGTACTGACTATCCAATGTTCACACAAGCAATTGGTGCCCACTTGCACTGCCTAATTCTTATTGTTTGCTTGAACTGTAATTTCCTGGTACCCTGCAATAACTTCCCTGGTCATGTATTGCCTGCCTGAAGTTTAATTACCTGGTACCTTGCAATAACTTACCTGATCATTTATTGCATGCCTGAAGTTTTATTACCTGGTACCTTAAAATAACTTGCCCGATCATTTATTGTCACTCGAACCTGGAACCCTGCAATATAGTAACTTGCCTGGTCATTTGCCTGACTGTTTACTGCCTGAATGAACTGTAATTATGTGGCACCATACAATAACTTGCCTGATTGTTTCTTGCCCGCATGATTGCTAATACCCATACAGACTGCCTAAATGATTATTCGTCATGCATGACTGCTAAATGCTTTACTAAACTAAGTACATGATGCTTGGTATAAACATTTGATGACTGCAAAGATTGTTTAATTGTAGTGTCTGTATACCTACCCCAGCCTATCATTAGAGACTGCCTTTACCTTCCTACTACTCAGTTACACCATCAACTGTCTAAAGTGTTTGTAACCACTACAGACTGAGGCACCACAGCCCTACCATCACCTGTTGAGTGTTACCCTGTATTTGCATCATGACAAAAGGGGCAGCATCAGTCTAGAGTAGGATTAAGGTAGTCAGCACAAGGTTCATTCTTATTTGTTCACTGCAAAACCCAACAGTGAGGCACACAGGGAACCATCCTGGTTCACAGCATAGATTGTCAATGGTCCATGGGAAAAGGAGAGGATACCCAGCTGCGACATTCCAGAAGAGGCTCTCCTGCTCTGGTGTTTCGGAAGAGGATCTACAATTCTGTTTACCTTGTTCTTTTGCTTCTTTTATTCAAATTCTGTCTGTAAGGCCAGGTTATTCGGTTTGCTTCTTTCTTCAAATCTTTTCCAGCAGTCCAACGGTGACCCAAAGGCCGAAGCAAGAGGATACGGATTCTCAAGCTTGGATCTTTCTTGAGATCCTGTCCAGTGGTCTAGGTGTGATCCAAGGACCAGTTCCAGAGGATCGAATTCTTAGTTGTTCATGTCCAGATCCAACTGGTTGTCCAGGGGTGACTTCTGAACTGGTGCTAGTGATCTCATCCATAGATTCCTCAAGTAGCCCCTTGCTCAAGGCAGTGCTAAGAAGGGACACTAGAACACCAAATACAGTCATGTGAAATCTAAATGCACTTTAGATGTGTGCGTGGAATCCAGTAGGGCATAGAGCATAAAAATTTTAACACAGAGCATGAGTATAGGAAACCTTGCTTATATTGTAAGTAGTGCTTACGTAATTTGTATGAGTATCATAATATTTATGAAGAACCCATGGTCTTGTGTGATTTCTTTGCTGACATAACGCCTACAGAATAGTGCGGTGATTAATAAATATCCCTCAGTTTTGCACCTGGATCTTGTACTTGCCTTGACTTGTAGCAGCAGGTAGCTAGTCTGTTGTTTGTTATTGGAAAAATCTACCTTGGTAGTTGATGTGGTCATTACATTACTTGCATTTACTATCGCCCCCCCCCACACACCTTGCAGTGGAAAAACACCTATCTTGCACCCGTGTTGCATGAAGGATTTATATTAATGTTGTAATATCAAGACTGATATGAGCTGTATCAAGAGACACCCTTTCTGGCACAGTTTCAGAAAAAAACTCAGGGATGCTTAATCTTTCCTTAAACCTAAAGGAATGTAAAACTATTGGAAATGGAAGATGGCGAAAGAGCATAGGGTCCTGTGGGATTGCTGCCTGTGATCCAAGCTGTGTAAGTATTCAATATTATGAGAACTAGTTTCAGACATCTTTTATGTGAAGTGGTAGCAGTAAATGTTATGGACTTTGGCACTGTGGAGAGAAAAACTGCCAGTGATGGGAACCCCTGGGAACCTAAGGTCACATAATTAGTCTATTCTTCTGAGGTTAATAGTTCTGTTTTGAAATAAACGTTCCAGTGTTGGGCCTGTCTCTGGAGGTTAGGGCTTACCTTGCACTCTGAATCCCTCCTGGAGTGGCTTTCTCCAGCTCTGGGCAGGCCTTCATTAGCAACTCATAATATTGCTGGGTTTTAAACTGGACTGGAAACACTAAAGCTTTGCAGCCAACCTGGAAAAACAATCACATAAAAATGATGGACTGAAAAAAGTATGCAATATCCACCATATTCATCTCCTCAAAGCTTGCACATCAGTGTTTCTCTGTGTTTTCACAACATTATGATCTGCTTCAGTTCGATCCACATTATCCAACATTTATGACCCCTGGGAAATGAGCTGGGGGGGACTTTAGGTGTGATGTAAGGAAGTTCTTTACAGAATGGGTGGTGGAGAAGAATAATACATTGCCAGAAGAAATGGACAGTGTGGGATCCATCGCCCACTTCAAACACAAGTGAGGTAGGTAGAGGGAAACAGACCAAGCCAGAGGAGGGAGGGAGGGTAGACAAGGGAAGGGCATGAGTGGGATGTAGGAATACAGGCAGGCAGTAGACTGGCATTAGGCTGGGTGCCGATGCAGGCAGGTACTGGACAGACTCGATGGGCCACTGAGCCTTTTGATAACATCAAAATCTTTTTTCCAGTTCCTACTCTGGCATAAAAAAGCTGTAGTGCAGCCCTTCAAATGAGTCATCAGTAGACTTACACTACTTATAACTATAAGGAGAGCTGCACCTTTGTCACTGAAGTCATGGAAGTCATGCTTTACATGATTGTCACCACTTTTATGAAAACTCAATGATATCTGGCATTTTGCATGACAGCACCATGATTTTTAGCACTTTTCATGAACACACATTTGTTTTTGGTGTTTGCAAATAACAGATCATAAATTTGTGCCTCAGAACTTCAATACGCTTGCCCCTTCCCCCAATGTGCCCAGTGTGGGATTCTAGAGTTTGTACAAAAGCCCTGGTCTCCGAGATTGCTGCACAATGTGCTACCTCTGCTATTGGGCCAGTCTAATGATGAAAAGTTTTAAACATCTAAATATTCAGTCATTCATTCCTTTATTTATTTATTCATTTATTTTATTTATTTAGTTATGTATTTATTGGTTTTGTAAATTGGTAACTGGGAGAGACACCCTGAGCCAAGGCTCGTTTCCAGGTGTGACCCAGTGAAAAGTGGAACAGGAGAAACAGAAGTGCAATTCACAATAACAAGCCATTTGTACAAACAGTTGGTGTACAAGTTGATATGAAAATAAAGTGCGGTCACAGTACAGTATGGAACATCTGTACACGTGCAGAGTAAAACAGCAGCAATACGCATCATACAAACAATACTGAATCAGGCAAGAGACCTGTTAGGTGGGTGTATGCCTAACCCCATGCTGGAGGGGAGTGCAGAAATGGTGAGGAAATTAAATTAGTAGGCAGGTAACGCAGATGCAGCTAGATGCCTGAACATGGATGGTAGGAGCTCCAGTCCAGGAAGGCATCAGGAGGATGGATAACAGGAGCAGGCAGGGTTGGGGGAGGAGTGTCAATCTTTGCTGACGTGCTTGTAAAACAATATGTAAAAATAGAGATGAATTGAGTCACACACAATATACCCATGACTTGTACTACTATTACCATGATTGCTGTCATTTTGACCATAATAATAGCAGGAGTTTCTCCATAATTTTCCAGTAAAATAATACAGCCCTCGTTATGAGTATTACACAAGAGCATGGCATCCAGGGACTGTTGCAGCACTGGGATTGTTTTTAAAACCTTTCCTAGCTAGAAATATTTCTTAAATTATTCTGTGGACATTACAGAATCTGAGCATGAGCAGTTAGCTAAGGCCTGTGAACACCTGTAAATGATGGGGAGCCATACGTAAAATATTCCTACCTTTCTCAAAACAAACTCCAGTTCCTTAGACTGGTATGCTGGGTTCACTGTGACCTGAAAGAAAAGAATACATCTGTGTTTGACTTTGGTGTAAGATGATGCTCAGAACTGGCAAATCCATTCCAATTGGACAGTTTAGGAATAAAAAAATTTAATAAATTTCCAATTGTGAATCTGATTCCTATCTGATTCTGAAAAGGACCTAAATATTGGATTCAGATCCTAAACCCTAAATTCCTGTGTAAAAACATGTTTTAGCCTTAAATTTGGAATCAGAAATTTCAGACTGCAATTCCAGAAATACTCATTCCAAAAATTCGGTCAGAATCCAACAAATCTGATTCCGTGACTTGGATACCAAGCAATCATAATGCCAAACCATTTTTTCAATGGACTCAAAGATTTTCATGCCTAGATATGCAATTCCATGTGGTGCCCAGGACAAGTTAAACTCTTTTTGCAACTTATTTTCCTTAGAGGGGGACTTGGACAACATTAAGCACCCTGATTTAGTCCAATTAGTAAAAAGGCTAGATATCATGCCAAACTCTTGCAGAAGGGGTTTCAGATTTTGTAAGGAGAAGTGTGGCTGTGTTGAAGTTAGCAGAATATCATATGTGAAGGCAAATACCTTATTTGAATACTTTCCCACCTGTACCCCATGAATAGAAACATAGAAGCTGATGGCAGATAAGGACCGCAATGCCCATACAGTCTGCCCATTTCTTTTTCTACCTTATGAGTGTGCCATAGGCCTTTACTCTGTCAATGGCCTATCTATTCATACTCATCTGTATTGCTCCCTTATGCCTATCCCATGCCTGTTTGAAGCCCTGCACTGTATTCATATCCTCCACTTCTTGAGGTAGTCCGTTCCATGCATCCACCACCCTTTCTGTGAAAAAGAACTTCCTCACATTACCCCTTAATCGGCCTCCCTCTAATCTCATGCTGTGTCCTCTTGTCCTGCTATTTGTAGGAGAAAGAACAGGGTACAGGCACCAGAACTACAGACAACAGACTTAGATCGGGGTCAGAGGAGGTGAATGTTGCTCCCCATTTCAATCAACAAATTATTAATTTGACTGACTGTACTCTTACAGATGCAGATACAAACCTGCTTAAAAAAGGTCTTAATTTTGTTCCGACGACAAAGATATCTTATGTTCAAGGTATTATTGATCTGTGCCTTTTATGCCACAAATTAAATCTTGCGGCATTCTCTAAGAAGAAAGATGAGACACTCTCTGTGACTGATATTTCACATATAGGAACATTTAGACCACCTTCTACTTTCTGCCCCCCTGCAACACAGTGACTGTTTTTAAACAATTGGTTGAGAAGGATTTAGAGATTTTGCTACATAATTTACCAGTCTCCCAATATAATAATTTATGTACTAATGAGCGTGATGCAATTTCGACTCTTCAAAGTAAAAAGGATGTTATTATCAAACCAGCCGACAAGGGTGGTGCAGTGGTATTGTGGAAGAAATCAGAGTATGTCACAGAAGCTTTGTGACAACTTCAGGATGTTTCGTTTTATGTGAAAGTTGACCAGAATCCGACGGTTAATTTTAAATATGCTATAGATGAAACTATTAATACTGCATACAATAATGGAATTATCTCTAAAAAGGTGCGAGATTTTTTAATTACAGATTTTCCGACAATGGCTATGTTTTATTTATTACCTAAAGTGCATAAGTCTCAAGAGAGGCCTCCGGGGTGCCCAATAGATAGTGGGTTGGGCTTCCTAATGGAACCTTTATCTAAATATCTGGATTCCTATTTGAAACCCCTGGTGGAATGTCTACCGTCCTATGTGAGAGACGCTATGGATATTTTACGAATTTTGGATAATAAAATTCTGAAGGAAACATCTTTATTGGTGATTTTAGATATCGAGGCCCTTTATACCCATGTTCCACATGAAGAAGCTTTGGATGCTGTGACCTTTTATCTGAAGGAAAGAGAAAATGAAAATATTCCACCTTTGGAGTTTTTGTTAAAATTATTAGAATACATCCTGAAGTATAACATTTTTTTGTTTGATAAATACATTTACAAACAAAATCCTGGAACTGCGATGGGCTCGACATGTGCACCCTCTGTAGCAAATCTGTATGTGGGGTTTTGGGAGAAAGCTGTTATTTATGACTGTGCTAGAAATCCATTTTTTTCACAGATAACTATGTGGAAATGTTATATAGACAATGTGCTGCTTATCTGTGATGGTTCTGAATTAGAATTGGGGGAATTTATATCTGATTTACACAGTACGAATATTAATCTATGCTTTACTCATACTTGTCATTTGGAACATATTTTCGATTTGGATTTACTGATTTCTCAATCAGCAGAAGATCTAACTTTAGGGACGGAAACTTTTAGAAAACCTGTTGATGGCAATACTACCCTTCTGGCATCTAGTTGCCATCCTAAACATGTTGTTAATAACATACCTGGGGGGAATTTTTACGAATGAAACAAAATTGTACTAATAGTGACAAGTATGAACAGAAAGCAGATGAATTGCAACTGAGATTTTATGAAAGGGGGTGTCATTTTGACAAAGTAGCCAATGCTAGGTGGACTGTACAAAATATAGATACGGAATCTTTATTACAAGAAGGAAGTAGAAATTCTGAGGTTTCTGTGGCTAATAAGAACCGAATGAATGTAGTCATGACATATACAGCTCAATCAAAAGAGTTTGCAGACATTGTTACTAAACATTGCAGTGTCTTAATGGCAGAAGAAAATCTAAGAGATATGGCTAACATACAACTGAGATTCTCATATAAGAGAGCACTAGTTTAAAAGATCATCTGATTCATAGCCATCTTCAGGATCAGAAAGTGACTGCCCATTGGCTTACTAGACCTATGGGTTGTTGTAAATGCAATAATTGCATTTATTGTAAATACATCAAAACTGGGAATACATTTAGAGTGGGCAATGCACAGAAAACATATGAGATTAGACAATTAATTACATGTGCTACACCCGGTGTGATCTATTTAGCCATTTGCTCCTGTGGTTCCTTTTATATAGGAAAAAGTACACGTTATTTTAAAATTAGAGTTGGGGAACACCAGAGAGCAATACAACGACATGATAATACATATACCACTGCACAACATATTAATAAGAGCAGAGATGTTGATTTACATGCTTTTGAATATATGGCAATAGATAAAGTCAATATTAATCCACGGGGTGGCAACTGTAACAATCTAGTTTTGAAATGGGAAACTTTCTGGATAATTACCCTACAAGCATATAAATCTCCCGGTTTAAATATTGGTTTTGAGATTAAGCCATTTTTGGAAACCAGATGATAAGAAGTATAGGGTTTATACTCCAATTGGGTCTGCTTTGTGAATACTTGGTTCTCCCCCCAATTGTATTTATAATATCCTGCCTTGCTATTTCGTCTGTTCTATGTTTGAGCCTTCTAGTTATCATAATACTATGTTTTGTGATTGTGTGCTTTATCTAAAATGAATTATTGTATTTAAAAGATTGTTAGTGATTGTATAGAGATAGTATGTATGTGTTATTCTCTGCAACCTACTTCTCAGAGTTTTGTAAATAGTTTTGATATAATGATTGACTACGTGGTTACAGCTGAATCCAATCTAAGGTACCATAGTATGCAGGTTTTATAAAGCCATGGATCTTTACATTTTATTGATTCTACCTTTGAAAAACAGTCTGATTTAGGACCAGAAATGCATTAAGCTCCTTTTAACATGGAATAAAATATTTTTTAATTAATTTCGGTGTGCAGCGTAATATGTGATGGAGTGCCCAAGCTTTTCTGTGTTGAATGTTGAAGTCTCCCATTATCAGAGCCTCCCCTTTACCTGTCATGTTTTGTATATCTTCTAACAGTAATGTGTCTATGTCCTCCCCCTGGTCTGGAGGCCTGTAGACAACCCCGGTTCGTATGGCTGTCCCCTTTCCTGTTTCTAGGGTGACCCACAGTTCTTCTGGCTTCTTATGTGTATTCTGAATTTCTGTAGCTTTGATATTTTCATTGACATAAACGAACCCCCCCCCGCCCTTTTTGCACCTCGGTCTCTTCTGAACAGTACATAGCCGGGTACTGAAGTCTCCCAAGTGTGGTTACTGGTGAACCATGTCTTGCTAATGGCTACTATATCCAGTTTAGTCTCTGTCATTGTTGCCTGCAGGTCTGGGACATTGTTTCCCAAACTGCAGGCATTTGTGTACATGATTTTCCATTGGCCAGATTTTGGTGTATTAGTTGTGAGGCAAGGTCTGGCTTTTCCCCTGTGCATCATATGGGGAGCCGGACCTTTTTCCTTACCTGGTGATGCAAATGAACTACAAGCATGCTAAACTCCTGTTTGATCATTAGCTGAGGAGGAGGGGTGCTCTTCCCGTTCGAAGTATCGGGTGCTGCACCCCTCTCCCCATTTGCTAGTTTAAATAGTCTGCAAAGACATCAAACTTTTTACCCAGGCTCCAGGTCCCTCGGCTAGCCCAATGTTGAGCAGAAGAGAGATTAGAAGGCTATGGTGAACAGTGTCAAAGGCCTTTGTGAGGTCTATGAAAACAGCTCCGGTTAAATAACCCTTATCCAAGGCTTTGTGAGTTTCACTAGAGAAATCAAGTAGGGCCGTCGACATACTGTGTCCTTTCCTAAATCTGTGTTGCTGAATGCAGAGTAGATCATACTTTTGCAGGTAGTCTGATAGTTGATCCACCACGATCCGTTCAAGAGCTTTGGAGAGGGGTGGAAGTATAGATATGGGCCGATAGTTCCCTGGTGTGGATTTGTCGCCCCCTTTATGCACTGGTGTGATTATAGCGGCCTTCCATGTGTTGGGAAATTGACTTTGACACAGGGAGAGGTTGAGAATTTTGGTGAGGGGGTGGATCACTTCTTCCAAGGTGAGGGACAGAAGTTTTAGATCAATGGTGTCACTGCTATTTCTAGATTTAGAGCAGGCCTTTTTTATGTATCTGTAGGCTTCATATGTCTTAACTATTTTAAAGTGAAATAGCAGTTTGTCTGGCGAGGTGGTTTGGGATACGAGTTTTGGAACTGACAAGTCCTGGAAGAAGTCTGGTGAGAGGACACCACAGAGGTCAGTGAAGGTTTTATTTAGGGCATTGGCCATAGTCTTAGGGTCATGGGTAGTGGAGCCATCAATGTCCATTGCCGTGGGAGGGGATTTAGACTGTTTGCCCGTAATATTACGTATATTGTCCCAAAAGGATCTCCCATCACCCCAGGTGGTTTCTAGAGCATTCTTGAAATAGGAGCTCTTCATTTGCCTGATTTGTGAAGTGCATAGGTTGCTCGCCTGTTTATAGTTAAGTGAGTCTATTATGGAGCCTGTGGCCCTGGCTATAGCCCAAAGATGGTCACGTGCTTTAAGCTGAGCCAGTAGTTTGGCTGTTAGCCAGGGATCAGAGAGGGCTTTGATTTTATGTTTTTTGAAAGGTGCATAGGTGTCACAGGCAGTGTTGAAAGTTTTAATGAAGAAGTCTAGGGCAGCATCCACATCCAGCGTATTGTAGATAGGGGACCAGTCTTGTTGTTGGAGGCAGGTCTTTAGCTTAGCAAGGTTTCCATGAGGTAACATTTGACTTAGGATGGTTTTAGGAGGTGGTTTGTGGAATTTATTTGTCCAGATACAGATCTCAGGGGAGTGGTCACTGAGGGAGTCGGAGAGAACGGTGGTGTTTTTTATCCGGTCTAGGCGATTAGTAAGAATCCAGTCAATGAGAGTGCTGGTTCCAGTCTTGTAGTTTTTTCTAGTAGGGGAGTTGACCATCTGTGTTAGGTTGGTTGCTAGGATAGTATCCCTGCTGGGTCCAATATCTGAGGCAAACCAATTTATATTGAAATCACCGAGAAGGAGGAGCTCCGAGTCAGGAGGTTGTAATCTTGCAAATTCAAGGATAGACTGAAGCCCAGCTCGTGGGTCATTAGGAGGGATATAGACTGCAGCCACGGTAAGCACTTTGTTATGGGCACCAAGGAGAAGCTTGACAGGGAGAAGTTGTACTAGGGTGTTTTCTGGGGAGAAACTGGCAAGGTGGTATGAGAGGTAGTCCTTTATAGAGATAACACATCCGCCCCCCCTTTCTTTTTACCCGGTCAAGTCTGAAGAGGTTGTAGCCTTGGAGCGAGATTGCATGATCTGGAGTGCTAGATGTTAGCCAGGTCTCAACAATTACAAGTATGTCAGAATTATGTTGTCCAATAAAGGCTTGAAGAGATGCCAGCTTAGGAAGGAGGCTGTAGATATTTAGGGTAACAATGGATAGCCCGTTTTCAGTTTTTGCAGGCTTTATCTTAATGTTTGAGCCAGGGCCAGGATTTGGGTGGATCCCACCAGATATGAGAAGTAGGAGGAGCAGCAGTTTGAGGGATATCTCCCGTAGCTCATACCATGTAACGTCTTTCCTCTGCATGCTGCAGGTTTGGATACAGTGCAGTCACCTAGGGTCCCAATAAAGGAGGGTTGCTAATGACAGGTGCTCAAATATGATTTTTCCAGCCAGGGCGGTCGTTTGCACCCAGTCCTTAGTAATGGGGTGCCTCAGATAGAAATAAAGGGTATTTGCCATGGTTCCATAATGAAGGTAGGATGTCAAGATGCTTACAGTGGGGGGTTTTGTGGGGTAGGAGGAGAGAGGAAGTTGACACAGTGGATAACAAATGGAGAGAGATAGAAAAGACAGGAGGAGGTTTACATGAGCAGGGACAGATCAATTTCGGTGGTGTGCCTCCAGGGGGAGGATTTTCCCCATTGCCAAATGATGTAAAATAATCAAATCCACAGGAAAATGACCAGTAAACTGTTTGATCTATGGTAACAAGACAAAGGATGTGTTAAATTTCTGGAACACTGGCCTGGGGCATATGCAGGAAGTTAAAACCCTTTGTCAGTGTCTTCCCTTTGTTTAAATAGTTGTGAATGGTTCTCAAAGACATGCAGTTCCCTTTAGCAACAAGGTAGACAGAAATGTGGATTCAGTTTGCACTTCCCAGGTCAGAGCTTGTAGAATTTCTTAGCTGTACTTACTTTGATTGTGATGACTTCCAAAAAAGTTGATTTATAATGAGAATCCCAATATCTGCTGGTGATGTTTTCCAGTTTCTTAGTTCAGGAAACTTTCATAGATCATATATCCAAGAATGGTCTAGTTCCTCCAAGACAAAACACATGAAGATCCACAAAACTAAACTATTGAGAGACAAACACAAACACCCAGCCACACAGCCCAAGTAGGCGGAGTTACTTGTGTTTACTAGAGAATCAGGGGGAGAAGGCGACCAGGGCTGGGATGGTCACAGAGCCCTGACTGCATTCACAAAATTATCACTTGTAAATTAAGGCCTGGAGCAATCTAGTGGTATATTAAAGCATGCCCAAAGAACATGGCATGTGCAAATGGCATGTTCCAATATACCATCCCATTTGAGCCAGGCACAATCCCAACTGCTCATGCAAACCACAACCACCTACTGCGTACAAGAGAAATGTGGCCAGTAGTGAGCGATGGGGCTTACAGGAGAAAACGGGTAGTTAGGGCACAAGAATGATGATTGCTCCTGTGGAGCAATCTGCCATATTCATATCTCCCTATGCAAATGACCCCTTAGCACTTGTCATTTTGACTTTATTTTTAATTTAATCACAGCTATTTTACTATTAGTAGAATTGTTATTATTTTTCAAGCCACTTCTACACATTACTACAGTAAAAATGAATGGTACAGGGAAAGGAAAGAGTAGACAGGGAGGAAAGGCAGGGAAGGCAGCAGTGGTGACCAATGGTGGAGTTGGACGAGGGCTTGGTATGGATGCAGGATGTAGCAGTATTTCTACAGTGTGTGATGGTAGCGGCACTGTTCAGAAAAATGCTTAAAGCAGTTGATTTGGCTGGTCCCTTAGTTGAGGGAGGTGGCAACCAGAGCCAAGGTCTGTTATTTGAAATGTCCTCAACCCCAGCGAGTAAACACGGTCATGTTGAAAAATATCCAGAAGAGTGGTTAGTGGTACTGGACCAAAGTCTGAGGATGATGCAGTGGCAGAGTTGTGTGTGCCACTGCCGTCTCGGGAATATGAGGATGAGGTGCACCTGTAAAAGGAGGAGGAGAAAATGGAG
The DNA here is from genome assembly GCA_016271365.2 of Neoceratodus forsteri. Lineage (NCBI taxonomy): Eukaryota > Metazoa > Chordata > Ceratodontiformes > Ceratodontidae > Neoceratodus > Neoceratodus forsteri. The sequence continues at coordinate 451,922,631 of JADMNL010000024.1, forward strand.
GGTGAAGGTGAGGATGACACTGTCATTGCTCCTTCATGGGAGCCTGAAAAGGAAAAACAACAAAGGATGATAGCAACCTGTACAAAGTTTTCAAATAGAAGGGTAGGCAACCTCTGCCACAAAAGATAATACAGTATATGATGACACATATTCCAGAACAGAAATAAGTGTGGATGTGGTGGCCACCACCACAATTGGTGCACCACTTAAATTTGTGTGTCCTTCAAATTCTCTTGAATGGGTGTTTTTTTAATTACTGGTCCAAAAGCGTACACTGTGGCAATATGCTAACTTTGTCAAGCTGGACTAAGCCATGGCAAGAAAGGGTCTTGTGTTGGCACAGGTGGACAGCATACCAATCTTAAAGTTTTAAATATGGCTAGGTGGCATGCACATCACTGGAAGGTGTCTGCAGGTGGTTTGGGAGGCAGAGATGAAGCTGAGGATATTGTGGAGGAAAATACAGTTGAGGAGGAGGTGGTCAGCAGTACCCCTGAAAGTGTGAAATCACTAATGAGCAGCAACAGCAGTGTCACCCTGACAAACCCCCTCATCAAAGTCACAAGTTTCTTGACACTATCTCCATCTGTGACAACCTCCTGGCAATGTGGTGCCCACACAAAACTGTTCCCAAAAAGCACCCACCAAAAAAAGACCCAGCCAACAATTACTAGTATTCTATCAAAGCAATGTAAATTTCCCCCAATCATTCAGTGGCCAGGGACTTGAATGCTGCCACAGGAGAGTTGATCACAGTTGATCTTCTCCCATTTTCTTATGTCAAAAATGCTGGTTTCCAAGGGGGCACTGTGGAGCCCAAGCTGAGTGGCAGCACACAGTGTTCGCTCCACTTCCCAGACAGAGAATCCCATTTAATGTTATATTTCTTTTAGACAAATTTTGGAAATTATTATATTACTGGTTTCTGGACATGCCAGGAGATGATTATGGGGAATCCGAAGAGAGACAAAGTGGCTGCTAAAGGAGGGAAAGGCAGAAATGTCTTGGCAGCTCAGCCCTCATGGTCTGATAGTGACACCGCAGCTGAACCTGGCTCAGAGGAAACCCTGTTTACACTGGGGCTGAAAATGCAGAGACTTATTTCATCGGTCACGTACCGAAGTACAAAAATGGATCATTTTAATTCTAGGGTTACTGTACTGGAGACAGCTGTTGAGTCTCTTAAGCAGAATATGCAGAAGAGCAACATCAGTCCACAGCCCCTTCAGTTGCAACTGCCCTTATCATTAAAGAAAATACGCACTTCAGGGCATGGTTTGAGATTCTTGAAAACCAAGCTCATTACTAACATAGAAACATAGAAACATAGATTTTGACAGCAGATAAGGACCGCTTGGCCCACCCAGTCTGCCCATTTCCCTACCTATTGGATAAGCTGCAGATCCTAGTTAACCAGCAGCCTACTTCTTCCTACTTCTCACCCCTAGAATTGCCTTATGACTGTCCCATGCATGCTTGAATTCCACCACTGTTTTTGACTCCACAACCTCCTCTGAAGGCCATTCCATGCATCCACAACCTCTCTGTGAAAAAATACTTCCTTAAATTACCTCTGAGCCGCCCTTCTATCTTCAAATTGGCTTTGTTTCTTGCACCTCTTTTTAGAAAGATGCTACCCTCTTGGACTTTGTTGATTCCCTTGAGATACTTGAAAGTTTCTATCATGTCCCCCTCTCTCTCCTTTCCTCGAGGCTATACATATTCAGCTCCTCAAGTCTCTCTTCATATGTCTTCCGGTGCAGGCCCTGCACCATTTTAGTTGCCCTCCTCTAGACAGCCTCCATCCTGTCTATGTCCTTGCGGAGACTGGGTCTCCAGAACTGCACACAGTACTCCAGATGGGGTCTCACCAACTGTCTGTACAGAGGGATAATAACTTCCTGTTTTCTGCTGGTGATGCTTCTCCTATGCATCCCAGTATCCCCAACCCTCCTTGCTGCCCTCTCACATTGCTTGCCCACCTTTAGGTCATCTGATATGACTACCCTCAGGTCCCTTTCCATTTTGTTGTTGTTAGTATCTCACCCCCATTGTGTACTCTTCCCTGGGTTTTGTTTCCCAGGTGCATTACCTGCACTTCTTAGCAAGCTGCCATACATTTGACCATTCCTCTAACCTTGCCAAGTCCCTTCTCATCCTTTCCACCCCACCTTGTGCATTAACTCTGTTGCAGATCTTTGTGTCATCTGCAAAGAGACATACTTTTCCTTCCAGTCCCTCTGCAATATCACTTATAAAGACATTGGAGAGGACCGGTCCTAATACTGAACCCTGCGGTACCCCACTAGCAACCCCCCTTTCTTCAGAGTGGACTCCATTTACTATTACCTTGTCTTCAAGTGAAAAAAAATGGATTTCTATAGCCTCTCTATGTTTTAAAGATTGATACTTAGTCATTAGAAAGATAATTGTGCCCCTTCGTTAGAGGAATGGGTTAGGACTCTAGCTAAAGTACTGTAGCTGTTAATGAATATGTTAGCCATTGCAATGCTAGAATTATAGACAAATATAATGTAATATGGGGGTCCCTTTTTCTCTTGGCTAGATTCTCCTTAGAAGTCTATTAGTTATATTCATTAGACATTGCCTGATTGGATCATAAGTATATTATATAAGTTACGTTGCTTGTTGGGCACTTGTGCTTACCTTAGTTGTGAGATATCTCAATTTGCTTATAGTGGCTTAAGATGAAACCTGTTCTGTATTTATGTATTTATTTATTTATTTCCCCTTCGATCTCATATTTGAGGGCAGATATATATTTGTGTATCCTTCTCTTTGTACATGACTGATTTCAATAGTGATATAGGTTTTGGTGTACTTTACTCCCTTCGATGAGATGATTATGCTGTATTTATTGTGGAAAACATAATAAAGATTGTTTGAAAAAAAGAAATCCAAGCTCAGTCATCACACATATGCATTTCAGGCCTTCTGGAGGGGATTGAGAGGGATCATCCCCTTATGTTCCTTAAAGAATGGCTAGCTGATAAACTCTTACCAGAAGGGCAGTCTTTTGATTTCAATCTCCAAAAAGCTTACAGAATCACTCCCCAAGGCTGACATGAGGGCACTACTGAATCCCGTACTTCACTGTTAATAATTTATTTATTTATTTGCTTTTGTTAACTGGGTAAGTCACACTAGACAACCAAGTGCCTATTTTCAGGTGAGACCCGGGAAGGTTACAAGACTGAGTTACAGAGTGCTTTACATACAGTCATGAGCAAGGTTTTTACATTGCGGTATAGGACGAGCATAAACATGGTAAGGAGGGTTGAATGAGGAACAAACAGTGAGTCAAAGGCTAAGGTTTACAGCATGACACTTGACAGCTTGACAGGGCTATCATAGGAGGCTAACAAATAGAGACAATATGGTACAGGAAACGTACAGTGCAAAATATTAGATATACAGTGCCCCGAGGGGTAGGTATAGCACAGAGAAGCTCTGTGCTTATAGGTGAGTGGAAGCCTGTGAATCAGGGCGTCATCTGAAATGGCGATGCCATGTGGGCAAAAGCCCAAAAGGTGAGGGGGCAGGGAGGGCAACCGGATGTGGTGGAGTGGGCAACCCTAGCGACAGGATGCCGCTGTATGTACACACGTGGGGGGGAGTGAGCACGGTGACCGTGGCCTGGGAGGGGGCAGAGGGGATGTAGGAGGTGGCACTGTAGTCGGCTGCTGAGCTGTGCCGTAGTGTCAGGGGTTGGCCTCTGCTTGCGGTGCGTGGGGTTCTGGGTTTGGGTCTGGGTCTGGGTCCGGGTGCTACTGCATTTTTGTTGCGCCTGACCCAAAACTTGTGGGTTTTTTTTTGATTTTGCCCCCCCCAACATGCACCCCCCTGGAGTTGAGAATCCTTAAGTATGGGAGTGTGGGGGGCAAAGCAAATCTATTGAGTCTCCATGCGCCGAGGTTGTCAGGGTGGCGAAATTGTTTTCGCCACCCTGACTTTGTGATAATGCAAGTTGCCATTCGGCACTCGCCATTATCACATAGAACTGTTAATAATGGATGATGTTGGCATGCAAGTCAGGCTACTCTACCCTGCAAGATTCCAGGGGCCCATTGTCCAGGATGACAAAAGTATTTATTTCCTGATCTCAGCTATGCAACCTGCCAATGGCGCAAGAAATTCAACGGAGTCTGCAAGTAATTGCATGACGTTTCAGTCATACACTCAATGACTTATCCCACAAGGCTACGGATTTTTGAAGGCAAGGTCTGGGCTTTTTCCGATCCTGATGAAGCAGGTAAATGGGTAACTAGGACTTTTCCAGATTGATGCAATACTGCTACCACGGAGGTGGTTAGCTGACCTGCTTGGGGTACAATCTGTCTATTCCTTACTATCTGTGCTGGGTAGTTGTCTCTTGCAAGAATAGAGTAGCTCATCAGCAATCTCTTTGTAGTCTGAAAGTTTTCATTGTGACTTGCATTTTGGATAAGTAAAGCTGTATTGACTCTGCCTTAGCTATTGCTTTATATTTTGGGGTTACTGTTAAAAGATGTGGACACTGTCCTAGTTAAGTTTCCGAATTCACACCTGGGTTGTTTTTTGTTTCACCTGCTTCTGGTTGTTGTCTCTGGATTTTTTCATTATTAGTAGTATCTGTTATGACTCTGATTGGTCAAATCCAAACGTACAAATAATTACATAACACAGAAAATAACAAAGCACAGCTTTTCTTACCAAGAGAGTTTGAAGCCTTATAACTATAAGTGCACAAACTTAGTTTCATATAAAACCTTATTAACTTTTATTGTGGGGGGCAAAATATTTTGTCATAGCTAAAACATTTCATAGTTAGGTAAAGAACAAGTGTCAGAACATTTCCTTTACAGTGTGGGAACATCTGTTTTATGGTATCAGTTTTAGAGTTGTATTTTTTTATGAGGAAACACACCACATATGAATGCACTGCATCATGGGTATGCAAATACCCAGTTGCCTGGTAGTGCATAACACACTACAGTGATAAAAGACAATTGATTGTTTGCACACCCATGATGCAGTGCTTTCACATGGGGAGTGTTTCCTCAAATAAAACATTTAATTAAATTAAAAAAATTAAACTGTACAGCTAATACTATAAAATAGATGTCCCTACACATAAAAGGGATGTTCCAACACTTGTTTTTCTGATTAATAGCTGTCTACATGTGCTGATTTGTGTCCCCAGAATATTAATACATAAGAGCCATTGTATAATACCAATAATGGATGACCAACTATGGCTTCTGCTGGGATAATCTCACTTTTAGGGTGTTGGATACACTTGGCCTTGTACCTAATTGTCTCAGAGGTGAGGTTGTCTCTGTACCCTGTCATGCATCATTGCTTAAGATTTTGATTTGGACTATGTATACATTTTGTGGTTCTTTGTTTGGGGGTTGGGGCTGTTCAGTTTTTGCTTGTGATGGGCACTACTTGTTGTTTTACTGTCATGTCACTTCATGTTTTTGAACACTTAAAGCAGCAGTACTAGATAAATCATACCTCTGTTTTTTTGCTGTGTTGATGGTCTCAGTCCCAGGAGCACTGCCCTGTGTCTTGTTTGTGCCACAATGTCCATTTTAATAGTTTAAAGTGGTCCAGTATTGTTTATTTATGTGTCGTGATTTCCAGCTGCCTGATTGTGTCACAAACTGCAGGAGCAGCATGCTGGGTAGTGCAATACCACTCAACTTCTCTCCTCTTCCTGTTTTGTAGTGTGGTCCCAATAAGTGGCAGCATGCAGCAGTGCATTCTGCCTGTATTCATCATGACATCCTCTAGCACCACCACTGACGGAGACCTAGCTATGTTAGTAAGAATAACAGAGATTTGTTTGTTAGTCGGATGGTGAGAGAGGAACTAATAAGTCATCATTCAGCAGTTTCTCATTGCTCGCCTAGTAGTTGTGCCTTATTCAAGGACTCCTGTTACTTTAGTAGGCAAACAGGAGTAAACACTGGACGTGTACCGAAGTGTGGGGAGAATACAAATCCCAATACAGCAACTGCCATCTTTCCTATAGCGCCACAAGAATGGTAACATTTTCTTTATAACTCATGAAATACAGATGCTGGGATGGTAAAACTAATGGTAACATAAACTGGAATTATGGCTGCAGTAATACAGCTGAAAAGTAGAATTTCGATACCACTTCCGGGTTATCCAGTACTGCTGCCTTACGGTATATAACACAACACCATTGAACCCTCTGGTAGGGCGTGTAAAGTTAGGAATGTTTATTGTTATACCAAACTTTTGAAACCAGTTGTCCTGCTCTTGGGCTTCTTGTCAGCATTATTTTTGATTTCTGCATGTTCTGTTTATGTGGTACTCCCTTCAATGTGGTACTGAAATATACTGGATACATAGAGAATAATGGACAGGCAAGTGTGTGTTAGGAAATTTGTTTTACGCACCAAAGGTATGTGATGACCCATAAACCTCGACAGTGAAGCTTGAGAGGTTTATGATATCATCACACACCAAGGGCGTGTAAACAAATTCCTTAACACACACTTACCTATCCATTATTTTTTATAATTGTTGTGGCTGGGATTTTTGCTTTCTGACAGAAGAGTGAGAGAGACACAGGAGTGCATGCTGACACACACGCACACGTACCTTCTGTGTCTCTGTCACTTAAAACAAAAATTTATTTATTTATGTCGTTTTTTTGTTTTACTCCCTGTATAGAAGTGCCCTAGGAACTGCAGTTTGAGTAGCCAGTCTCTGTGGTCTCATGCCAATCAGTGTTGCAGTCTCCTGAAGCCTCAACTGAATGAAAACAGCAGCAGGATCGACCAGATACATCTGTAAAGGCAGGATCAACTAGATAATTTGAAAAAAAAACAAACCTTAGTTCTGAGGAAGGTAAGTGGCAAACTCGTAAGTGCCAATGATGAGCTAGGGTCCTCGGAAATGTAGCCAACATTTTCTTTAAGTGTCCAGGCCACCTACAGACTAGGAGCCAATCACATGGTGCTACAGAAATGAATGACATTGGGAGTGACTGAAAGTTTAGAGAATGTCGTAATTACCCATTTTTGGGTTATTATGATGTTTTACAGAGGCTTGTAATCCAGTTGATAAAGGGAGGTCTTCAGTAATTATATTATTTCCTATGATTAAGGAGCTTTGGTTCTGAGACTCTGAAACTTGTAATGGTCAATTCAGTATATGCTTTACTGTCATGTTAATGTAACAGTTGAAATTATAAAAATAAAGTCAAACAAAAATGCTGTTTTCCTTCACTTGATGTCCAAAGCATGCCCCAAATGGAAAGTGTCATCCAGGACCTACTTTTTACAGTGGACAAGTCCTGAACTGAGGCATGTTGTTGAAAATGAAGTTTCACATGCCCTGCAGCATTCCTCCAGTTCATACATCCATCTTACCACCAATATGTGGAGCAGTGGCCAACAGCTGGGCGTCCTGAGAATTTTTCCAGCCATGAGAATTCCCTTTTATTTTCTGGGCTCTAAAGTGCATCTTGACAGTTCCTGTGGAGAGTTGCACAGTAGCAGCTAGCAGCAGGATTACAATAGGTCATAGCATACTTCCAGTGGAAATTCTAACTAAAGTTGATTTTAATGTATTCTGTTTTTCTATTCATGGTTGTACTTGTGTTATTGTTATACTGCTGTTATTATTCTGAATAAAGTAAGTGTGTGTGTATATATATATATATATATATATATATATATATATATATATAGATTTCTGGGAGCACATCTCATTTCATGAATGTTTGGGGAGTTTCACACTGTGAAGTACCATATGGCAGCATGTAACAGCCTGTCAAATTTTTGGGGCACATTCCAGAAAAAGTCTGGGAGAAGAAATTGTGATTTATGCATAGTTTACTTGGTGAGTCACAACAACAGCCTTGGGGGCAGTAAAAACACACAGTATAGTACCATGTATCACTACCTGTAACAGACAAGATCTTTATTCAGGTACATGAGAAAAATTCTGGGAGCACAGAATTTATGTATATTGTTTTGTTCTCACAATTTCCACTAAACTGCGAAACAAGATCTGTGGTGGGGGGAAGGAATCATATCCACCACATTGTAGCAGAAAGTAGCAACACAATATAGTTATTCTGATAGTCTAGAAAGGTTCCGAGAGAAGAAGACAGTGACAGTGTTAAGGAGTTTTCAGTTGTTCAAAAAAGAGAATAATAATTATAATAAACTTTAATTCTATGGCTCCTTTCAAAAACCAAGGCACCTTACAAATTTTAAAAACACATCAAACATTTCAATCTTAAAATATATAAAATAGCTGACACAGTTAGGCAGGCAGAATCACTCGCCAAACAATACGAGAAGAGACCAGAATATTTGTTTTTGTTCAGCAGCAAGAGAAGGAATATGGCTGATACAGGATGTTAGATAACTAGAAGGAAGCAGTATCAGAAATCAGGACAGAGAGAAATTAAGATATACAGTTTTTTGTGTTTTTTATATGTTTTCACTTTTTCTGTTTTTTTTTTAACTATAGCAGGTGAAGATAAGAATAAAGGAGACAGTAAGAGGCTGGAAGAGGCTTGAGTTGAGTATATCCATTTTATGACGTTTCAAGAGGAGGAAACCAGGTTTAGTAAACTGGTACAAAATCATAAATGCTTTTAAGTCTGCGTGAGAAAAGAATACAGCTAAAGATCAAAGAGAGTCATTTGCAGAACATGAGTTATGTCAAGGTTGCAGAATTTAATACTTTGAAAAGACATCCTGTTTTTGTATAGATATATTTTTTTAGATATTCTGACAGAGGAGGAGCTAGGTAACCTCACAAAGGGGTTGGCAAATACAGTTTTCTTTAAGGAATATTCTGTTTTCCTTCAAACATACTTCTATCTAGACTCTGACAAAGAAAATCTTTGGTGCACTTTAAGCAGGTATTTAGAGAGACAAATCTCATTACTGTAGTAGGAATTGCACTGTTTAAAATCTTGTTCTTTTATAAGATTTGTATGTCTTGTGATATAATAGTTCTGTATTTTATGGGTTACATATTTTTATCTATTTTAGTAAAACTCTTTTTTGAGCATACTTGGTCTGTCTTTGATTTTCTTTCATTTGCAAGAAAAGTATATATGGTTATAGCAGACATTAGGCATAAGCTTGACTGGTGATACCAAAGTGGAAAGCGAAGCATTTTAAATCTGAGGTCTTTACTAAAGTTTTTAAGGGTTCATCTCTGTACACCTGGTTAGGTGCCCATAGGCAAAGATATCTGGCCCCCTGAAGACAGACTTATCTAAGCCTGTGCATTGGGTACGCTAACAAGAGGTTCACAGTTTGAATCCCTCCAAGACTGGAGACCAAAGGTTGATCTGAACTCACAAAACAGACAAGAGGGTTACCTTGTTCTGTTAAACTGTTCACAAGACTGTACTCAGAGGTTGGCACTTTGGGAGTAGAGGGCTGACCTGCTGAGTGGGTTTGTGACAGATTGGTTGGCAGTGGTGGCATAATTTTGGTATCACAAGCTTTTATTGTTCTGTGTCAGATTGAGACCGTAAGCTCTCTTGCAAAGAAAGAAAAATGCAGAGTTTTATTTTAAAAAGAAAACAGAACTATATCACTTGGCGTACAGTCAAGTTCCTACCCATTTAATTTTTTTTCCTAAAGTGCAACTCAGAGTAGACGTAGTGAGGGAAGAAGACAATGGCTTCTGACTACAGCAGGCACACTGCAGATTACTTAAAGCAGTTGTGCAGGGACAGAGGAGTCCCGTTCAAGGTGACAGACAAAAAGCAGAACCTCATAGATGCCCTGATGGTAGCAGATACCCAGAGCAGCGAGTCACGGACCATGACTGGAAAGGACCAAACCTCGAGTGTGGCAGGGCTAGCTGCCAGTGCAGTGTCCAGATCCGATGAGGAGGGCGACAGTCAGTGAAGGGCCACAGCAGCAGGGGAAGATCACCCGTATCCTGAATCCAGAGGTATTCAGGCTGCAAATTGAGTTGCGCAGGATGGAGCTGGAGTTCCAGGAGAAGACAGAGCAGGAACAATGACAGGTGGAGTGAGAACAGAGAGACACAGACCATGAGGAGCAGGAGCGCCAGAGGCAACATGAACTGGAGAAGATACAACTCCGACCAGAGGCACCAGAGCAGGTAAGTGGCTTGGGTTTAACTGGGACTGCAGCACTGTTACAAATTGAATTTCAAATTAATAGCCGAATTTAAAGAGGGGGAGGATATGGATGCCTTTTCAAATTCTTTTGAAAAATTTTGTATTCAGGCTAAAATTCTTAGAGTCCTGGAGCTTCCAGCTATCCCTGCTACTTATTGGGAAAGCTCGGGATGCATTGGGTTAAATGGACAATGAGGACAGTGATAATTACAGCAAACTTAAAGCTGCACTGTTAAAAAAGTTTGAATTAACTGCTGAATCATACAGCGCTAAATTCCGTAAGTTCAGGTGAAGCCCTAATATGAGCTAAGAGGAGCTAGCCATGAAACAATGTCAGTTTTTAAAACATTGGTAGGAAGGAATTGAGGCAAACTCTGTTAATAAAATTGAAAATGTGATTTTATTAGAACAGTTTTATTGGGCGTGCCCAGCAGAGCTAAAAACCTGGCTAGAGGACTGTGATCCCAAAACAGTGCAAGACTGCTGAACTCTCGGACTGGTATGCCAAGAGCAGACATGCTCTGAGAGCAAATGGGGTGGGCATGGCAGCACAGAAGGGGAAAAGTGTGCCTTCAGGGCAGCTAAAACCCTCACTGCCTCCACTGAAACCAGTTAGCCCCAGGTTTCAGAGAAAAGATTTCTCTGAGAGAAGAAATGAATGTTGGTTGTGTAAAGAAACTGGGCATATTGCCAGACAGTTTCCCCAAAAGCCAAGCAATAATACACAACAGGGTGCTAGAAAGGAAGTAGGTTGCTTGTGTGTCCTTGGAAGCATGCCAATGAACATGAGGGAACACATGAACCCAGTCATGGTGAATGGTGTACAGACACAAGGGTTAAGGGACACAGGGGCATCCTTGACCTTGGTAAAGGGGGATCTGGTACAGCCTGGTCAGCTTATACCCAATAAATACATCACTGTACAGGACTTCACTGGTGAGATGAAAACATTGCCCCTCGCTAGTGTTCTCTTAGACTGAGGTGAAACAGGGGGAATTGTACAATAAGTGGCTATAGCCAAAACCTTAGCAGTGGATGTGATCCTGGGCAACAATCTAAAATGGGGGATGGTATGTGCAGTTACCCATAGCCAAGTGGCAAGGGAAAATTGTAGTTCTCTGAACCCCATGTAGGCCATTGTGGAAACCACTAGGAGTCTGGTTCCCTAGCCTGTGTTTCCTGATATGGAGATTAATGAAGAAGGGCTAGAAATTTCCCCAGTAGCAAGTAACCACACAGCTACAGAGGGTTACTCTGAAGAGGGAAGGGTGACCCCTTGTCAGAGGGTTGGGAGTGACAGTGATCCTGAGTGCCCTGATGCTAGTGCTAGGGACCCTAGTTTAGTGACTGAAGGGGACCTGTCCCATGCCTTGGGAATGTGTGAGAGGTTTGCAGCTGCTCAGAGAAGTGACCCTAATTTAGAGAAGCTGAGGGCTTGGGCAGACTCGGACGGTGCACAGGGAGGTGACGGCAAACATAAGGTTTATTGGGAAAATGGACTTATGTATACTCAGGCAGTATAGACAGAGGGAGGGATGCTAAGCAGGCAGCTTGTCGTTCCCCAGGAGTATCGTGAGCAGTTGCTCAAGACTGCACATGATATTCCCTTGTCTGGTCATCTGGGAATTGAGTGTACAATGCAGTGGTTGGCCCAGAATTTCTACTGGCCTAACTTCACCTAGCAGGTGAAGGAGTATTGCAGGTCTTGTCACTGGTGCCAAGAAATAGGGAAGGCAGGCAAGAAAACCCAAGCCGCCCTGATTCCGTTGCCCATAGTGGAGGAGCCATTCCAGAGGGTGGGAATGGATATTGTGGGGCCTTAAAATACCCCCAGATCCTCAGGGACTGATTCATCCTGACCGTGGTGGATTATGCCACCTGGTACCCAGAGACAGTTGTCCTATCCTCACTGAGGACAGACAAAGTGGCAGATGCCTTACTTGGGATTTTCTCCCATGTTGGGTTTAAGCAGGAGGTTATCACTGATCGAGGGGGTTCCTTCATGTCAGACCTGATTAAATGTTTATGGGAGAAGTGTGGGGTTGTGCAGAGATGCATGACACCGTATCACCCACAAGCCAGTGGGCTTGTGGAAAGATTCAATGGTATCCTAAAGTGAATGCTCTGGGCGTTTGCTGAATAGCATGGGAGGGACTGGGAGAAATACCTTCCCCACCTGTTGTTTGCATACAGGGAGGTACCCCAAGAGTTTATAGGATTTTCCCCCTTCGAACTCTAATATGGACGCTGGGTACGTGGGCCCCTAGACATGATCCGTGAGGACTGGGAATCCAAGCACACCACCCAGGGAGCTCCCATTGTGGATTACATCCTTAGGTTTAGGGAAAGGCTAAAGGAGCTTATGGGGACATCCCAGAGCAACCTGGCAGCTGCCCAACAGAAACAAAAAGTGTGGTATGACCACAGAGCCACAGTTCGCTCGTACATGGTGAGTCAGGAAGTCATGGTCCTTATTCCGGTCTGGAAAGACAAGCAGCAGGCTGAGTGGGCAGGACCGTACAAAGTGGTTAGGAAGGTAAATGATGTGAACTACATTGTGGAGTTACCTGACAGAAGACAGACAGAAAGGATGTGCCATATCAACATGATGAAGCCATATGCAAATAGGGCTGACATGGTGTTTGCAGTGTGTAGTCATGGAGAGGGGATGGACGAAGGAGACCCCTTTCTGGATTTGCTGAAATTGAGGAAGCAGGAGTCCTCTGTGGAGGCAGTAAAATTGTCTCCCCAGCTAGCCCCGGACCAGATCCAGAAAGTAAGGGAGGTTTTAGCAGACTTTACCACGTTGTTTAGCGCCAAGCCTGGACTAACCCCTTTAGCGACACACGATGTGGAGACAGGGACACAGACGGCCATACAACAGACAGCATATCGGGTTTCAGAGACTGTTCAAAAGGACATTAGGAGGGAAGTGGAGGAGATGCTGGATTTAGGGGTAATCCAGAGATCCCACAGTCCCTGGGCCTCACCCATAGTCCTTGTGCCTAAGCCAGATGGCTCTACTTGTTTCTGTGCGGACTATCATGGACTGAATGCAGTCATGAAGTCAGACGCCCACCCGATGCCCCAGACGGATGAACTCCTGGACAAGTTGGGAGGGGTGACCTACCTTACGACCATTGACCTGAAAAAGGGGTATTGGCAGGTAGAATTGACAGACAGAGCTAGGGAGACGTCAGCTTTCATAACTCCGATAGGCTTATTTGAGTTTAAAGTAATGTCTTTCAGAATGAAGAATGCCCCAGCCACTTTCCAAAGGTTGGTGAACCAGGTGTTATATGGTACTGAGGAGTACACCGTGGCATACATGGATGACACTGCCATCTTTAGTACCAGCTGGGAGGAACACCTATCCCACCTTAGGGAAGTGCTGGGTAGGATACAGAGGGTCGGGCCCACTGTCAAAGCTGGGAAGTGCCAGGTGACCATGGGAGACGTGGCATACCTCAGACATGTGGTAGGCCGGGGACAGCTCCATCCTAACCAAATAAAGATAGAGGTGATCCAGGTATGGCTCAGACCAGAAACACAGAAGCAGGTCAGGAGTTTTCTAGAGACAGCAGGGTACTACAGGAAATTTGTACCCAATTACAGTGCCCTAGCAGCTCCTCTATCTGACCTGACAAAGAAAAGGATGCCAAAGAAAATTACCTGGGGTCCAGCCTGTGAGGAAGCCTTTACCAAACTAAAGGAGGCACTGTGCAGTGCTCCTGTTTTGACAAGTCCTGACTATAGCAAAACCTTTATAGTTCAGACTGATGCCTCAGACATGGGTATTGAGGCAGTACTGAGTCAGACATCCAGCCAAGGGAGGGATCACCCAATAGCCTACCTGAGTAAAAAGTTACTTTCCAAGGAGCAGGCATACTCCATGGTGGAAAAGAATGCCTTGCCATAGTGTGGGCCCTAAAGAAGCTAGAGCCATACTTATATGGGCAGCATTTTGTGGTGCAGACTGACCACAACCCCCTGGTTTGGCTGACGCAGATAGAAAAGACAAATGGTAGATTGCTAAGATGGAGTCTTGCTTTGCAAGGGTATGATCTGAAAATCGTACATAGGGCTGGAGAAAAAAAACAGAACTCAGATGGGCTGTCTAGGGTCTATGAAGAGTGAACTGATTTGGGAAGCTCATCTCATGCAGGGGATAGAGCCCCCAAATTCAGTCTAGGCGGGGAGGATTGTGACGTGGACAGACGGTTCTGAGTGCTGTATGATCATTTTTTGTAATAAATAAAAATGGGTTATGGACTGTCTCCCATGAGAAATGCTAAAACAACATTTGAGATCACACACACACACACACACACACACACACACACACACACACACACACACACACACAGGTTTTAGATACAAGGTTACCTGGAAGGCCTGACACTAATTACAGAGTAGAACAGACCTTGATCAAGGATCTCCTGTTTTATCTAAAGTTAATTACAGGCTGGAAGATGCTTGAGTTGAGCATATCCATTTTATGACCTTTGAAGAGGAGGAAACCAGGTTTAGTAAACTGGTGCAAAATCATAAATGCTTTTAAGTCTGTGTGAGAAAAGGATGCAGCTAAAGATCAAAGAGAGTCATTTGCAGAACATGAGTTTTGTCGAGGTTGCAGAATTTAATACTTTGAAAAGACATCCTGTTTTTGTATAGATATATTTTTTTAGATATTCTGACAGAGGCGGAGCTAGGTGACCTCACAAAGGGGTTGGCAAATACAGTTTTCTTTAAGGAATATTCTGTTTTCCTTCAGACATACTTCTATCTAGACTCTGACAAAGAAAATCTTTGGTGCACTTTAAGCAGGTATTTAGAGAGACAAATCTAATTACTGTAGTAAGAATTGCACTGTTTAAACATTGTTCTTTTATAAGATTTGTATGTCTTGTGATATAATAGTTCTGTATTTTATGGGTTACATATTTTTATCTATTTTAGTAAAACGCTTTTTTGAGCATACTTGGTCTGTCTTTGATTTTCTTTCATTTGCAAGAAAAGTATATATGGTTATAGCAGACACTAGGCATAAGCTTGAATGGTGATACCAAACTGGAAAGCGAAGCGTTTTAAATCTGAGGTCTTTACTAAAGTTTTTAAGGGTTTAGCTCTGTACACCTGGTTAGGTGCCCGTAGGCAAAGATATCTGGCTCTGAAGACAGAATTATCTGAGCCTGTGCATCGGGTAGGCTAACAAGAGGTTCACAGTTTGAATCCCTCCAAGCCTGGAGACCAAAGGTTGATCTGAACTCACAAAACAGACAAGAGGGTTGCCTTGTTCTGTTAAACTGTTCACAAGACTGCACTCGGAGGCTGGCACTTTGGAAGTAGAGGGCTAACCTGCTGAGCGGGTTTGTGATAGAGGCCACCTTGTCAAGGAGGAAACCACTAAACTCTTTTCACCTCTCTGCAGAAAAAGCTTGTTCTGACCATTCGTTCAGTCATTTAATCCTCTTGTTAGTACTTCACAACCTGTTTTTCAGGTGTGAGGGTTTAGAAGCTGTTTGTAAGAAACATAGAAACATAGAATCTGTTGGCAGAAAAGGACCGCTTGGACCACCCAGTGCGCCCAGATGTTTCCTGGCTAATTTCTCTCCACAGATCCTAACTGATCTTCAGCACCTTCCCTCCCCTCTCTATTTTCTAATATATCTGTGTGTCTATCCCACACATGCTTGAAGCTCACTGCTGTTTTCTGCTGCACCACTTCTGCTGGCAGTTTGTTCCAGGCATCTCTACCACCCTTTCAGTGAAGAAATATTTCTTCACGTCTCTCTTGAACCCCCCGCCATCCAGCTTCATTGCATGGCCCTGGTTCTGGTGCTTTTTCTCCTTTGAAAAAGACCCCCCTCTTGCACCTTGTTTACCACTGTGAGGCACTTGTAGGCCTCTATCATGTCACTTCTTGATATCCTTTTTTCCAAGGTGTACAGGCTGAGGTACCTTAGTCTCTCACTGGGCTTCACAAATAACCCCTACACCATTTTAGTTGCCCTTTTCTGGACTGTCTCAACCCTGTCTGCCTCCTTTCTGAGGTGTTTCCTCAAAAACTGGATGCAGGACTCCAAGTGGGGTCTCACCAGTGAGTGATACAGTGGCAACACCACCTCCCTCCTCCTGCTGGAGATACTCCTTACTATGTACCCCAGCATCACCCTAGTTCTAACCACTGCTTTGTTATACTGCCTGCCACTTTGAAGTTATCAGCTATGATAATCCCAAGGTCCCTTTCCTGCTTAGTGACTGTCAGTACCTGCCCCCATCCTATACTGAGCCCCTGGCATGCTTTTGTACTTTCTGACATTGAATGCCAACTGCCACGCTCTTGACCACTCTTCAGGTTTCCCAAGATTCATGCTTCTTCTCTAGACATCTCCTGAGTGTCCATCATATTGCAGATTTTAGTATCATCTGCTAAAAGGCATACCTTCCCCTTCAGTTCTTCTGCACTGTCACTTATGAAGACACTGAAGAGGATTGGTCCCAGCACTGAGCCCTGTAACACCCAGTTGGTCACTCTCCCATTGTCAGAGTGATTGCTGCTAACCACCACCACCCTCTTTCATCTATCCATATACTAATCAGTTTGTAACCCAATTCACCACCTTGAATCCCACCCCTAGGCTGCTCAATTTCTTTATCAGCCTCCTGTGCAGCATAGTGTCAAAAACCTTGCTAAAGTCAAGATAAGCCACGTCCACTTCCCTTCCCGATCTATTTCCCTGATGACCCAGTCAAAGAAATAGATCAGATCTTCTTCGATAATATCTCCTCCATTAGGCCACATCTTTGGAATTGTAAGCCGTCAGCGTTAGGACCATACAGAAACTTTTGCTAGATGGGGGACGCTCACAATGATTTGCCATGTCTACCTGTACCTAAACCTGGGTGTCTCCATCACTCCTTAGTTCTTTTTCCGCTGTTGGTCATCCATGTTGGACCTGCTAAAATGCTGTCAGCCTAGCGGTTGCCATCTACTATTTTACTAATGGAATTTTTGGAGGTGCCCCCTATATATCCTGCAATAGAGGATGCTACCCTTGCTACAGTTCCTAGAAAGGCTGATAAGCAGTATCCTGCACCATCTGCTAAGCCTTATTATGCTAACCAGCCAGAAACTGACTTTGTGGTCATCATGGCTGGGACCCCTAGACATATGAATACTTTGCCTCCTAACAAAGAATCTAGGAGGCTGGATGTGATGGTCAAATGTACTTATGCCTCTGCATCATTGGGCCTTAGGATTGCAAAGTACCAGGCCCAGATGATAAAATATCAAAACAGCCTGTGGAAAGCTGCTCATGCTGCTACTCAGGCTTTGCCTGATGGTTCTGCCAAGAATTATTTACTTAAAACTTTGTCTACTGGTGCTGAAGCTGGCTAATATTTGCTATGCTCAGCTTATGATGTCCCTGATGCTTCTTCTATGGCTGCTGCTTCTGGCATTTGCATGAGGAGATATCTTAGCTCAGAGTTGCTGTCTTCACCAATGATGTGCAACAGGCAATACTGAGTGACACTTTTAAAGGGACAAAACTGTTTTGCTATGATGTTGAAGAGGACCAAAATGACTTTATCCCACTCTTGCTGGAGTTCATGGGAGGGCTCCTTTCATCTGCCTGCTGGTTGATGTAGCTGTGCCTACTGTCAGCAAGGCTGTGGTGAAGGTAGTGGTCCCCTGCCAGGTCCCTTCCTCCTAGTGTCCATACAAAAGCACCCAAAGGAATTGGTTCCAGAGTCCATGCCACCACCAGTCCTGTCTGAATCTCTTCCATCTTTCACTCCACCTCAACTGTTATGTCCAGGGTTGGCTGCGGGGGGCAGTCACTTGCTGCATCTGAAACAATGGTGAGAATCCACTAAGGACAAGTGGGTTCTGGAGATAATTGCAAGGAAGCACGACCTTGAGCTGTTACAAACCCCTCCGGATCATCCTCTGCCTCCTTCCTTTTATCCTCCATGCCATTTGTCCCTTGTAAAGGAAGAAGTTCAGTCGCTATTCCAAAAATGTGATATCAAACCAGTTCCTCCTTAGGACAGAAACAAAGGATTCTATTCCAGATACTTCCTAGTCCCAAAATGGAGAGATATGCATCCTGTCTTGATCTCAACCTGTACATCAAATGCAAAAGGTTTTGAATGGCATTCCTACAAACTCTGATTCCCCTTCTGCAAACAGGGAACTGACTTTTTTCTCTGGACACAAAGAACTGCATAACTTTATGTCAAGATAATGAAATCACATGGACAGTACCTCCACTTTATGATGGAAGGAGAACATTATCGGCTTAGATTATTGCCCTTTGGCTTATCTTCTGCATCATGGGTCTTAACCAAATGCTTGACTGTAGTGGCAGCAGGGAAGGCCTATATGTGTTCTCCTATCTGGATGAGTGGCCTCTGAAGGCCAGCACCAGGGAGGCTCTGCTACATACTCTGTCTTGGACACGTCAGTTGTTGAATGACTTTGAGGTCAGGGAAGCAATGAGAGTATGGTTCTGGGCACTCTCTCATGTCCTTAAACTATTGATTGTGTATCTCTCATATCTCCAAAATGTCTTAGCAGACAGGCTAAGCAGTTCCAAGTCCATGATTCACAAATTGGATCTGCTGACCTCTATGGTAAACAATCTCTGCACAAGATGAGGTCATCCAGAGTTGGCCCTTTTTACATCCCCACAAAATGCTAAACACATTTCTGCTTGCTCATTCCAGGGTCTGAAGTTTTTTGGCGAGACGCATTGACCTTTTCTTGGAATGGGAAATTCCTATACGCATTTCCCCAATTCCTCTAATACAAAGGGTTCTGCTCAACTGTGGGTGGAGTGTGCCACTCTCATCCTCATTGTTCCATTATGGCCTCACCAGATAGGATTTCCACTTCTTCAACAGCTGGCAGTGGAGCCTTCTGTCCCTCTATCTCTGTGTCAGGATCTGTTGTTAGAAGACAAGGGGTCACTGGTCCATCCAGACCTGAAGTCCCTACGTCTGCATGCATGGCTACTGAAGGCATAGCCACTGCATGTTTTGGGGTATCTCCTAAGGTTACAGATGTCCTGATTATGGCTAGAAAACCTTCTTCCAGACTTAGTTATTCCCTGAAATGGAAGTGTTTCACTTTATAGGCTACTTCCCAAAATCTGAACCCTTTTACATGTCCGGTAAACACTGTGCTGGAATACTCTTTCCTTGCCCAACTCTGGAAGGAGAACATTTTCAGCTTAGATTATTGCCCTTTGGCTTGTCTTCTGCATCATGGGTCTTTACCAAATGCCTGACTGTAGTGGCAGCAGGGAAGGCCTGTATGTGTTCTCCTATCTGAATGAGTGGCCTCTGAAGGCCAGCACCAGGGAGGCTCTGCTACATACTCTGTCTTGGACATGTCAGTTGTTCAATGACTTTGAAGTCACAGTGAATGTGCCAAAGTCTATGTTGACCCCCTGCCAGTGATTGCAGTACACAAGGACAGTCTTGGATACTGTGGAGGGATGTGCTCTCCTGCCACAGGACAGAGCAGGCAATCTCATTGCATATGTACAGTTGGTATACAGGAGTCATTATGTCTCTGAGAACAATGTTATGTCTCCTGAGTCTCATGGCTGTGGCTATAGTGCCTGTGCCATTGGCATACCTTCACATGAGAATCCCTTAGTGGACACTCACGGTCCAATGGGATCATTTGATGTCTGGACCAAATAATTCACATCACATCTCCACTTCACAGTGTATTGGTATGGTGGCTAGATCATGAAAACCTATTGAAGGGTGTTCCATTCCTTTTACCAGCTCATGTACAGATTTTCACCAAGGACACCTCAGGCTCCGGTTGGGATTCATCTTGGCCCTTACCAGATGCAGTGGTCATAGACCGAGTTGGAGGCCGAGTTACATATAAATGTCCTATAAATGACAACTTGTCTTGTACAACCTCCAGGCATTTCAGAATCATCTGTGTCCTGGTCCTCTGCTAATCCAGATAAGTCAGTATGATGCATTACATCAACAAACATGGGGGCACTCACTCCTATCTCTTATTCAGGGAAGCAAGGAGAGTATGGTTCTGGGCACTGTCCCACGTCCTTCAACTATTGGTTGTGTATCTCTCATATCTCCAAAATGTCTTAGCAGACAGGCTAAGCAGGTCCAAGTTCATGATTCATGAATTGGATCTGCTGACCTCTGTGGTAAACGACCTCGTCACAAGATGAGGTCATCCAGAGTTGACCCTTTTTACATCCACACAAAATGCTAAACCAACACATTTCTGCTTGCTCACTCCAGGGTCTGAAGTTTTTTGGCGAGACACATTGATCTTTCCTTGGAATAGGAAATTCCTATATGCATTTCCCCTATTCCTATAATACAAAGGGTTCTGCTCAACTTTGGGTGGAGCATGCCACTCTCATCCTCATTGCTCCATTATGTCCTCACCAGAAATGGTTTCCACTTCTTCAGCAGCTGGCAGTGGAGCCTTCTGTACCTCTATCTCTGTGTCGGGATCTGTTGTTATAAGACAAGGGGTCACTGGTCCATCCAGACCTGAAGTCCCTACATCTGCATGCATGGCTCCTTAAGGCATAGCCATTGCATGTTTTGGGGTATCTCCTAAGGTTACAGATGTCCTGATTATGGCTAGGAAGCTTTCTTCCAGACTTACTTATTCCCTGAAATGGAAGCGTTTCATTTTATGGGCTACTTTCCAGAATTTAAACCCTTTTACATGTCTGGTAAACACTGTGTTGGAATACTCTTTCCTTGTCTGACTCTGTCCTGCAGTATTCCTCACTTAAGGTGCATAAGACTGCTATATTAGCTTTCCATGCCCCTACTGATGGTTGTACAGTTGCCCATTTGGAAGTGTTCCATAGGTTTCTGAGAGGTATTCTTCATATGAAACCTCCTATCTGAAATCCAGTCCTGCCTTGGGACTTGAATTTTGCCCTTGAGAAATTGATGTTGGCTCCGTTTAAGCCAGCCATGAATTATGGCCTATGTTTCCTGTCATGGAAAACTTTATTTTTAGTTGCAATGACTTTTGCTTGAAGGATTTCTGAGCTTCAGGCTCTAATGTGTGAGCCTCCTTATTTGATTTTTCACAGTCTCTTTACATATGACTCCTGAGATTCTACCAAAGCTGGCATCTGATTTTACACTGAATCAGATAATACACCTTCCTGTGTATTATCCTGAGCATGGCAACCAGGGTGAGGTATGGCTCCTTACTTTGGATGTACATAGAGTACTACGATATTATAGTTCTTACACCAGGGTCTGCAGAAAGTCCTCTCAGCTTTTTTGTTTCATTCACCCCTGGAAAAGAGAGCACTGCTATGTCTAAACAGTTCCTATCCAAATGGCTGGTACATGATTTTATGTTCTGCTGTAGGAAGTACAAAGGAAACTTCCTGATGTTGTTTGTAGCCACTTCACAAGGGGTATAGCCATTCCTGTTTCCTGTTTCAAAAATGTCCCTGCTGCTGACATATATGCTGCAGTCACATAGAGCAATGTTCACACTTTCCCTGAACATTACTGTCTGGACATTGCCTCTCATAGACATGCTGGCTTTGGGATTTCTGTACTGAGAGATTTTCTGTCCTGATCATATATCAAACTGTGCCATCCTTCCCATTAACTTTGCACTGCTTGGGAATCATTCCAAAGGGGTGGCCTAATGGAGGGGATACCCTCAAAGAAGATAGCACAGTTACATAACAACTTGCCATAACAGTAGATCTTTGAGACAATCTCCTCCATTAGGTCATGCCATTCCTCCCTCCATCCCCCTTTTGTGTTCAGTGATGGTTACATCGGATGCTGTGCCTAAAATCCTACTCCATGCATCCTGTATCCGGCTCCATGCTTCTCCTTGTATGCCTGGTGCTGGTCTTATCTCTGGTTCCCCATAGTTAGAGGTCCTCCGAGGCTAAACTCTGGCAGGGAACTGAGGAGTGATGGAGCTGTCAACGTTTTATACATGCAGACGTGGCACATCATTGCCAGTAGACCTCGACTAGTAAAAGTTTCTGTGTGGTCCTAACGTTGATGGCTTATAGTTCCAAAGGTATGGCCTAGTGGAGGAGATTTCTCTTTAAGCTCTACTGTGATGGTAAGTTTATATGCAACTGCTCTGTTTGTTTGGCATAACCTTCCCCTCATGAATCCTTGCTGCCTGTGGTCTTGCAGGTCACTGGATTCAAAGCACTCTGCCAGTCTTTCCTTTAGCAGGGTTTCCATTGATTTCCCCACCATTGCAGTAAGACTGACATGCCTGCAGTCGCTAGCCTCCTCCCTGCTGCTGCACTTATGTAGATGGACTGCAACATCCCTTCTCCAGTCCTCTGGACCCATGTCTATATCTACTGAGCTGTTGAATAAGGCTCTCAGTGGTGCCACTAGAACCTCCCTGAGTTATTTAAGAACTCTTGGGTGTATCCTTGTCTGGTCCTATAGCTTTGTTCACCTTCAGAGCTGTAATTCCCTTCTGGACTCTTTCCTCTGAAATGGACTTATGTCCACCTCCTCTCCACCCTCGTTCCTACTACTCCCTGGTAGTACCCCCCCCCACTGTGAAGAGTGAGCAAAAGTACCCGTTTAGTATATCATTTTTTTTCTTGGTTCACTTCTGAGCAGTCTCTCCACTCCACCTTTCTAATCCTCATTATCCTGCCCCTTGCTTTCTTCTTCTCACTTATGTATCTGAAGAAAGTCTTATTCCCCTTATCAACCCCTTTAGCAACCTTTTCTCTCTTTGCACCTTTGCTCCCCTTACCTGGTTCCCTCTGATTTACTAGGAAGGCAGTAAGGAGGGCTGGGGGGATACTGGGATGCATAGGGAGAGGCATCACCAGTAGAAAACAGGAAGTTGTTGGCCCTCTGTACAGACAGTTGGAAAGACCACATCTGGAATACTGTGTACAGTTCTGGAGACCCCATCTCCGCAAAGACATAGACAGAGTGTAGGCTGTCCAGAGGAGGGCAACCAAAATGGTGCAGGGTCTGCACCAGAAGACACATGAAGAAAGACTAAAGGAGCTTAAGATGTATAGCCTCGAGGAAAGGAGGAGAAGGGGACATGATAGAAACTTTCAAATACCTCAAGGGAATCAACAAAGTCCAAGAGGGTAGCATCTTTCAGAAAAAGAGATGTGCAAGAACAAGGGGGTACAATTTGAAGATAGAGGGGGAATGGCTCAGAGGTAATGTAAGGAAGTATTTCTTCACAGAGAGGGTTGTAGATGCATGGAACAGCCTTCCTGAGGAGGTCGTAGCATCAAAAACAGTGGGGGAATTCAAGAATGCATGGGGCAGACATAAGGCAGTTCTAGTGGGGGGTAGGAGGAAGTAGGCCGTTGGTTAACTAGGATCTGCAGCTTAACTGTTAGGTAGGGAAATGGGCAGACTGGGTGGACCATGCGGTCCATATCTGCCGTTAAATTCTATGTTTATATGTTATGTATACCCTCATCCTCATCAATCTGTGTTTCTTGATACTAACTGAAAGCCACTCATTTTTTCCTTCATCACCTTTGCCCCTTCCTTACAGAACCATAACAGTCTCTTATTTTCCTCTACTTTTATTCACTTCCTTTATGCAGAGGATGGTTGTTTTAACTATACTGTAACTTATTTTTCCCCACTGTGCCTCTGCCCCTTCCTGGCAACCCCCCCCCCGAGGCAGTTTCTGAGGCAGCCCCCCAATTTTTAAGAAATCAGTCCTTCAAAAGTCCAGGACCCTCATCCTCCTGTGGTTAGCTCATTCCTGTCTTTATGTTAAACCACACTGTACAGTGACCACTGGTACCTAGGGGACTGCCTACTGTGATGACTTCAGTGCTGTCCCTGTTTGTAAGCACCAGCACCAGTGCTACTCTATCCCTAGTGGAGTCTTTGACTAGCTGCCTGAGAAAAGCCCCTTGTAAGGAATCAAAGATGGCCCTACTCCTTGCCAAAGCTGCACTAGGAAGGCTCCACTTCATGTCAGGCAGATTGAAGTCATCAGCTAGCAGCAACTCTCCCTTACTTGCCTTTCTGATGATGGCTTCCCCAAGTACCATACCCAACTCTTCTCCCTGTGCTGGAGGTCTGTACACTACCCCAGTGTGGGTAGCAGCCCCTGACTGTGTCTCCAGGGTAGACTATATATACATGGAGGAGCTGTATTGCTGTCCCAAGGGTCGTATTGGTGGCAGAAGAGGAGGCATGATTGCTGGCTGCACCAAAGCATCGAGAAGGCATTGGGAGGTGGCAAGAAGTGCAGCGAGAGGCGGGTGCCAAGCTACAGTGCCACAGCACCAGAGGGGATGGAGGGTGACCAGGAGACCCGGCGGCTGCAGCAGCAGCAGTGGGCCAGGGAAGGAGCATCAGGGCTGCTGGGAGGAAACAGCTCCCACAGGAAGGTGGCCCAATCAGGAGGCAGGGCGCCTATTTGGAACTCGTGGCTGGGCTATGAAGGGAAAGCCCAGCCACCTTTAACCCGACATGGAGGAGCTGTATTTGTGTCTCCTCCACATTCCTGCTCTGACTTCTATTAAATAGTCAGAGGGGGAGGAGTCTGGACTAATAGCCTGAGTCATTGACTCAGGGAGAACTTACAGTTTGGGACAGACTCCCCTGCATGCTGAGTGAGGGTTTGTCATGTGCGGAATCTGTATAGCCACTTCCAGATCTGATCACTAGGAGTATTTGTTGGGATTGTTTTTGTTCTGAAAAGGGGGGCTTTTCTTTTCTTTACCCCTAATCCTACTAGGGTGATGCCTGGGGTAGGGCTGGCTGCTGCATCTTGGGTACTTTTCTATTGATTGCTGGGGTATATGCTGGCTACGGCCAGGGAAAGGGTAGATTGAGTGTATACTGATTGGAGGGTACTTTTATTGCTGAGGGGAGCCCATATTGCCCATACTTAGCAGTTAGGATGGGATTGAAAGATGCAAGAGCCGGCATCTCGGAGGATGATTGGGTGTACGGGGTGTGGGGCGGCCATAATATTGAATTGGGCATGGAGGTTTGGGGGATGCCCAGTGTGCTACCAGTTGGCAGGCCTCAGGCAGGAGGTCGAGGGGATCAGGAGGCAGATGGAGGGTGGGAGGGGGGTGGTCTGGAGAGGGAAGGGGGGCCAGGAATCATACGATGATAGGTGAGGACAAAAAAGCATACCCCAGGATATGGGGGTGGGAGAGAGATGACTAGGTCCACATGGTCACTCAGGGGTTGGAGAGATATGAAGATACCAGTGTACGGACTTCACTCCGAAGGGAAGGGTTGGCCCAGAGAGTGTCAAGGATGGGGAGGGAGATGGGAGTGTGCGAGCCTGGGGCAGGCATCACACTTACAAATTGCTTCACCCTGCTGTACCTGGATGATGAGGTGGAAGAAGCTGGCGGGCAGGGGGTGCAGGATGAAGGGGGAGATTGGTCAGGTATCAGAGGGGGCAGGGGATAGGAGGGGGCCCTGAACCATAGGAGGGAGGGCTTGGGGAACGGGAGACCAGGGCACCAGACAGGCAGGGAAGGGGGCAGAAGCCCGGGTCCAAGGGAGGTAAGGCAAGGGGGGACACGCAGAACAGAGAAGGGGTTGATGAGGACAGGCCCTGGGACAGGGCACAGTTGAAGAGGGGAACAGCAGACAGGGCAGAGTTGAGGAAGGGAAAAGCATACAGGGAGGGGGTGAGGAGGAGAGCACTCTGGATAGGCCTGCTCTGAGACTGGAAATTCCAGAAGAGAGGGATGTAGAGAGCACTAGGTCACTAGGGCCTGTTACTTCAGAACCTGTGGGGGGAAGGGAGGAGAGAAGGAAAGCAGTAATAGGAGGCCAGGGTGGAGGAGCCAATGGCAACAGTCCAACCGGGGAAGAGTTAAGGGGGGTGACTAGTGATATTCAAGCCGTGAGAGGAGCGAAGAGGAGTCGGAGGAGTGAGCCTGGAAGGGCACACCCAAGCTAGTAATGCCCAGGCTATGGGAGGGGCGAGGAGCAAGCAGGGGGCCATAGCCAGGAAGAGGAGTCTGGAGGGGCACATACAGACTTGTGACCTCCAAATTGCAGGGGGTGAGAGGAGAAAATGGGGGAACATTAGCAGAAGGAGGTGCCTGGAAGGGCACACACAAAATAGAGACACCCAGGCTGTGGGGGTGCGAGGAGCAAGCTGGGGGATGTAGACAGAAGAAGGAGTATGGAGGGGTACAAATGGACTAGTAACTTGGGAGGAGAGGTAAAGATGTTCCTGCTGAGTGATTCCATGATTAGGGGTGTCCCGTGGGAGGGGGCTGGGGAGGGAAAAAGTAGCCCAGTCAAGGTTAAATGTATCCCAGGACTATCAGTACATAAGGCCAAATTCCAGTTATACTCAATGGCAAGGAAATGCTGAGGATCCCCAGACTTTCTAGTTCACCTGGGAACAAACGACTTAGAGGGGAACAGTGAACTGGAGATACAGGCAAGATTCAAGGACTTGGCTAGGGTTTGCCACTCTATAGGATGCTCAATCTCTCTTTCTGAGTTACTGCCAGTACCAAGGGTGAGTGGGGAAGATTAGCAAAAACTTAGAGGGGCGAACCAGTGGCTCAGGGAGTGGTGCAAGTCAGAAGGGCATGGATTGATGGGGGACTGGGGTGATACATGGGAAGACAAGGGGCTATTTGCCAGGGATAGGTTGCATCTCAACCTGGAGGGGAGGGAGATCCTTAAACTGAAACTTTTTTGATTCATAGGTGACAGGTGGGGTTTAAACTTGTAAAGGGGGGAGGGATAGAAAGACTGAAAGCCTCAGTGAGAAAGCTTGAGGGTTCAGGAGTAGACCATGCAAAGCGGGCTGTGGGTAGTGTTAAAAGACCAGGGGGAACTGAGTGGGGAGGAGAGACGGGGATTGTGCTGGGGTGAGAAGACTGGAGGGGGAGGACAGTCCTGATCATTGCCAGGAGCATGGGCAATAAAATGCCAGAGCTCCAGACAATGCTAGTGGAGGGTACAGCAGACGTCGAGGCAATTACTGAGACATGTGCCACCCAGAGGCACGATTGAGACCTAAATTTAGAGGGCTACACAATGTTTAGGAAAGATGGGGGGGTTGGAAGAGGGTGAGTGTGGCGTTGATAGTCAAAAATGACATCGTAGTTAGTGGAATCGAGGAGGCAGAAGGAGATGTGGAGGCAATTTGGGTAACCCTACAAACGAGGGGTGGTAAAAGATTAAAAATAGGGGTGGTGTACAGACCCCTCCCTGGAATGGAATCAGAACTGGAGGATGATCTGGCTGAGAACATCAGGGGTCACTGTGGCCTCAGAAAGGGCAGGGTGGTGATCATGGGCAACCTGAACATGCCCGGGGCGAACTGGGGCACTATGACATACTCAGTGGCCAGGGAGCAGAGGCTGATGGATGTCTTCCAGGATGCCTTCCTAGTTCAGCATGTGGGGGAGTCTACTAGGCAGGATCAGATTCTGGACATTGTCCTAGCAGATAATGACCAGATAAGGGGCCTGGAGACGAACAGCCCATTGACAGGCAGTGATCATGCCATGGTCTGGTTTCTTATGTTCCTAGGGGGAGAGGAAATTTGCACTAACACAGAAGTACAGTGGTAGCCACAGACATTGCCAGCTATTTCCAGATATTTCGTGAAATTTCTGAAGAGTTTCTGCTGCCCTTACTGTGGAAATGCAGAAAGCAGGAGATATTTCTGGAAATATCACAGAAATTTCGGGAAATAGCTGGCAGTCTGTGGCTGCTACTGTAATAGATTTCAGGGGGGTGGACTTTGAGGGCATGGGAAGGATCCTTAAGGGGTGCTTGGATGAGATAAGGCCAGACATGGATGCTGGTAGATTGTGGGAGACCATTAGAAGGGGCGGAGGTTTCCCGAGGGCTCATGAAAGGTAAGACGCAGCAATGTAGGGCCAAGCCATGTTGGTGGACTCGGGAAGTGCAGAAGGCAGTGAGGGGAAAAAAGGCTGCCTACGCGTGCTTAAAGCACTCAAGAGGGGGGGCTAGGAAGAGGGAAGAGTATGAGTTCCTGGCTAAGAAGGTCACCAGGGTGGTAAGGGGGGGCCAAGGTGAAGAAGGAGCTTAACCTGGCCAGGGATATCCACAGGGGGGGGAAGGGGTTCTATAGATACATAGGGGAGAAAAGAAAAGTGAGGGCACAGATCAGCAGGATTAGAACTGGGGGGTGAGCACAGGAAGCTGGGAAACAAGCAGAGGTGCTAAATGAGTACTTTGCCTCTGTCTTTACTGCAGAAGGTGGGTGATTCTTCCAACCTGATGGGAGGGGAGAGGAGCCCACTGAACCAGGAGGTCAGTTGGAGACTGAAGGACTGGATGAGGCTAGGGCAGGGGATGGGTCATATCTAGAAGGGGAGGAGAGGATGCATGAGGAGGTGGGATGGGAGGGCAAAATCACAGCGGATAGGGTAAGAGAGCCCTCTGGTCGCTAAAGATTGAGAAGGCGCCAGGGCCAGATGGGCTGCATCCAAGGGTGCTTAAGGAACTGGCTGATGTGCTGGCAGCTCCACTGGCCTCACTCTTCAACATCTCCCTGATGACAGAGTGGGTGCCTCAATATTGGAAGGAGGCTCATGTGGTGCCTATCCACAAGGGGAGGTCCAGAGAGGATATGGGGAATTATAGGCCTGTTACCCTAATGTCTGTGGTAGGCAAGGTTATGGAGGGCATTGTCAAGGAGAGGCTGGAGGGGCAGCTGGAAAGGTTGGGGCACCTGGAAGACAGGTAGTATTGTTTTGTACTGGGGAAGTCATGCCAGACTAACCTGGTGGAGTTTTATGAGTGGGTGACGGGTGCCCCAGACCGACATAGGCCAGTGGATGTTCTCTATCTGGATTTCAGTAAGGCGTTCGACTCGGTACCCCACAATGGCCTGCTAACATAGCTGGAGGGGATGAGGGTGGGGGCAAATTTACTCAGATGGGTGGAGAACTGGCTTACAGGGTGAATACAGTGAGTGGTGGTTGGAGGGATAGTCTCCTCCCCCAGGAGGGTCATCACTGGAGTCCCCCAGGGTTTGGTCCTGGGACCACTCCTGTTCAATTCCTATGTCTCGGACATATGGTGAGGTGTTAGGAGTATGTTGAGTCTCTTTGCAGATGACTCAAAACTGGAGGCACTAGCGGATGGGCAGCAGGGGAGAGAGGCCCTGCAGGGGGATCTGGATACCCTGTGGGGGTGGGCAAGGAAGTGGGGGCTGAAGTTCAATGCAGGGAAATGTATGGTTCTGCATCTGGGGGTCAGAAACCCAGGACATGCATACACCCTGGGAGGGACCACACTGCAAGTCACATCGGGCGAGAGGGACCTAGGGATAGTGGTGGACATCAAAATGAATAACTCTGAGAATTGTTGAGGAGCTGCAGCAAAAGCAAACAGGATACTGGGCTGCATAACCAGGGGAATTACCTCCAGGAGGAGGGGGGTGATCCTCCCTCTGTATAATGCCCTTGTTAGGCCACATCTTGAGTACTGTGTTCAGTTCTAGAGACCCTCATCTTAAGAGAGACATAGCGCTGCTGGAGAGGGTTCAGAGGAGGGCAACCAGGATGATTCAGGGCATGGCGGGTAGGACCTATGGGGAGAGACTGGAAGAACTCAGTCTGTATGCATTGGAGGAGACGAGGGACAGAGGGGACAAGATAGAGGCTTTCAAATATGTAAAGGGGATAAATAAGGGTGCAGCCAGGGAAGTGTTCAGGCTCAAGAAGGGGGGAACTACCAGGGGGCATGAATGGAAGCTGGAAGGGGGAAGTACAGGGGGGAGCGCAGGAGACACTTCTTCACTGAGAGGGTGGTGGAACCATGGAACGCACTGCCCAGGAGTCTGGTGGAAGAGGCCACAGTGGAAGGATTCAAGAAGGGTTGGGACAGGTACAGGGAGAAACTGAGGCCAGGGAAGACCACCTATGGGGCTGGGGCGGGTGGAGGAGCGAGCTCCCAGTAGGGGGCTAGTTTTCGAGCAGACATGATAGACCATGGGGCCTATTCTGCTGGCTTTTACTATGATACTATGATACTGCCATAATGAAAGATCCACTACTTGGGGGCATGGCTACAAGATCATGGGGGGAGGGAGTTCACAAGAGATGTGATGAAGCATTTATTCACAGAGAGGATGGTGGTTAGGTAGAACAGTCTATCTGTGAAGGTGGTGGTGTTGAAAACTGTAGAGGACTTCAAGAGGGGTGGGGCAGAATTAAGGGACTGATAAAAGCAGAGTGTGTTCAAGCAGAGGCCCTGTCAGTAGGGGTGTTGTGACTCACGCACAACACTAGGTTGACATGATAGGTTAGATAGGAACAGAGCAAAACCTCTGTGTTTTTCTGCTTAAAAAAGATTTCTGCAGTCCTGGACAGAAAGGATGTTTTGCTCCACAACTTGTTTTGGGGTATGAGAGATGAGATATTGTTGTATTTAGCATTTTCTCAGTACTTATTGTATTTACTATTTTCAGCAACAGTACGCATTGCACAATATATCCAAAGTTATGCATTCTTTCCATCAAAGCCAAGCACAATTACAATTGGTAAGCTACACTCTTTGACACCTTTCACGAAAGAGCTTATACAGACAGTACATCACTTTTCAATTTATTATAATTCACAGACTGGGCTGGATATTCAAACTGCGCTATTTTGTGGTGCAAGCCTTTGCACTGCACAAAGTAGTTGCGCTGGGGTGTGGCCGGGGCGATATTCAAAGGAGTTGCGCTATTGAGCAACTCCTTTGAATATCACCCCCTGGCCACAGCCACTGTGCTTGGCGCAGTGGAACTTGCGCCACCGCAAGTGGTCAGAGTGGAGCATTCATGTTGCGGTTGCACAAGTACCATTGCGCCATGTGCAAATTTCCCATATTCAAAAGGTGACATGCGGTTGGATCTTGACGCAGTAACCACGGCATAGCTGTAATGTGAGGAACCAAGCAGAGATTGATGGGGAGGGAGGATGCGCCATGCTGGGAATGAATTTCTTAGAACTAATTTCATCCGACTGTATAATACGGTATCCATGAATGTCTCTGTAAATTCTGTAAACATTGGTGACTAATATGTATATATGTTAAGGAAAAGAAAATTTTAATAAAAATAAGAATTACAAAAAAAAAAAAAGGTGACATGCAAATGGGGCCATAATTCATGCAAGGCACAGGAGGGGCCATTTGCATCTATTTATGGCCCCATATGCATGCCATTAGCATGCAGGTGCGCCGATCCCCGAGGACTTGCGCCTGGCGCCCTGTCAGGCAGCAGCTGTCGGGGACCGATGCCCTGCAGCCCGATCGGGCAAAAGTGTATCTCCCCTCGCGTCGACTGGCCCGACGTGGCATTGGTTAAATAACCCCCTCACCATCCCGATCAAGGGCATAATTGTTAAATGCCTCATCAGCCGATCGCGGCAGCACAGAGTCTCCATCCCCAGAACATGTCTCAGGTGGTCCAGTGGACCGCTAAGCCGACACAGGCAGCAGTGATGAAATTCTCCCAAGACCATATCCCTGGTGATCAGTGTTCACTTCACTCCATGAAGCCCCACCACCGCCTTCCCCAGCAGCTGGCGGGCGGCAGCTCACCGCCGTTACCCCGCTGCTCGCCGATCTGATCGCCCGGTAGGGCTGCATGCCCATTGGTGCAGGCAAGAGCTACTGGGTATGCAGCTCTATTGTACAGCAGTAGTCCAGATATGTGAATGAATTATATCTGGACTGCCTTAGCGGTGGGGCTGCATGCCCATTGGCTCTTGCTCTGCACCACCGGCGGCAGCCCACCGGCAGTCAGTCAGCGGCGTGGGGCGGCAGGCAGGTGGATGCTGCCGCCCACCGCCGCCGGGGGTGGGGTGGTGGGGCTTCGTGGGTGGGTGGGGCGGATACTAGATCACTAGGGATATCATCTGGGGAGGTTTCATCACTTTGCTGCCCACGATCGAGCTTCATGGTCCACTGACCACCAGGATTTGGTCTTGGAGAGGTTGAAACTTTGCTGCCCACGATCGGGCTTCACGGTCCACTGGACCACCAGGGATATGTCCTTGGGGGTTTACTTTGCTGCCCGCGACCGGGCTGGTGGGGGTGGGTGTTATTTATCACTTTTGCCCGCAATCGGGCCAGTCGGGGAGGGGGTGGGTGTTTTAAACATATGCCCGTGATCGCCAGTCGGGGATGTGGGGATTTACACTTTTGCCCGCAATCGGGCTGCAGGGGGGGCACAGGGAGTAGGTTGAGGGCCAGCCACAGGTGGCAGCTGCTGTGTTGTGCCCTGCAATGTGACAGCTCACCTGTGGGTGGCCATCAACTTACTCCTTTTTTTTTTTGGCTCAAAGTTGTGCAGGCGCAGGTTGGGGGTTGTGCCTGCACAACTCTGCACAGCCCGCTGAATATCGGGCTGTGCAGTTTATGCATGGTTCCTCCCCCTCCAGTTCAGCATGCATTCATTTGCATTGCGCTGTTGCTCAGCTTGCCTTGGGGGGCGCAACTGCCTCCTGCTGAATATGGCAGAATGGCGCAATTTTGGACTTGCGCAGGCGCTACCCTATTGCGCATGGCGCAACCCTTTTGAATATCCAGCCCACTGTGTTTATTGTCTCTACTTATCCCATGAACAACTATCAATGCCAAAAGTCAGTCAGAACTCCACCAATAGAGAGTTCCAGCATAATGCACCTTGCATATAATACCCCTCCATGCACATTTGGAAACACATCTAGCAATAATGAATTCTAAGAAGCACTAGAATAACATGTTGAGTTCCAGTTTACAGTAATTGCTACTGATGCTGCATCCAGTTATTCACTGTGAGCCATATTCACTATGGGGGACAGCATATGCTCAGAACAAGCAATAACAGCCTATGGTGATCCACACTAGGCCACTACAGTGCAGACCTAGTACACCAACAGCAGTCACAAAAATTGATTGCTCCCATGTGCAGGCATGGAGCCCAGCACACTGGGCATGCATGTCAAAGGAGGTGCTTGGCTGGGCACTGGGCTTCCAATCAGATGCTCAGCCTGGCCACCTAGTGGAGCCCCTGCTACATATACACAGTTCACCATACTCCCAATATAGCATGGACTTGTGTGATATTTGGTTGGCTGATTATTTATTTCTTGATTGACAAATTGATGTCAAAAGTTTTACCAGGAAACAAATACTGAGCTAACAAGCTCATTTCCAGATGTGTCCTGTGGGGAGGGGATGTGGAGAGTGCAGTAAGTTACACCAGTACAGTAATATTACAATTATAAAACTATAATAATTATAAAATGTAGGAAGTATGCAATAAACAACTGAAAGGAGGCACAAAGTAAGTAGTGCAAAATGTAGCATATCGATAGCATAGCAATGGCAGCAGTTCTGCAACGTGCAACTGGCAGCAAAAGGGTGGGTGGATGGGTGGAGGAGAATGAGAGTATAAAAAGGGAGACCAGTCAAAACAGAAAAAAGGACCAATAAACCAGGGCAGTAGAGGGAGAGAGTGTATGGAGGAAGAAGCAGTGGGACTACCCTAGGATTAGTGACAACTGCAGGAAAGAGTAGTGAAGTCACAAGGAAGGATTTTAGTGATATAGAAGAGAAGCATTGCAAATAGCAACAGGGAGGGTGCTCCAAAGTTTGGGGAACCAGAAGGAGAAAACAGCTTGACCAGCAGAAGATTTAATGGGGGGTGGAGAGTAAGAGAGTGGGTGTCAGAGCTTGGGAGGGAGTATGAGGGGAAAAGAGGGAAGGAAAGGAGAGAAGAAAGGTGGAAGGAAGGAGCCCAGCCTGAATTTGGAGAAGAAAGTGGCACAATGATCGAGGCACTTGGCATCAAGGGAGGACAAGGAGAGGGAGGAATACGTGAACAATGATGGATTCTGGGGAGGCAATCCAGGGCAAAGTGGCAGAAGGAGTGAAAAAAGGGATCCAGCATAGCAAGGGTGGACTTGAGGGCAGTGCTATATACAATGTTGTTGTAATCGAAGACAGGCAAAAACATCCTCATGACAATCTCTCTCTCTGAGCAGTGAGTTGGATACTTCCTTTGTTCCTGTAAAGTGCCTCAAGTTTAGGATACTGCTTCTTGCGGAAGGCATCCAGATAAGAAATCCAGATGACAATCCAACCATACCCCAAGGTATTTACAGTAGGAGTTGTCCTCAATCACAATGTCATCAAGGATCTGGAAGGAGGGGGAGGTGACAGTTTGGCTAATCTCTGCCTAGTGCAAAAGTAATTGAGACTTTTTTTGGCATTGAGGGACAGCTGTTTTACTGAAACCACTGTTGGATCTTGTTGAAAGCCAGTTGGAGATAGTTCATGAGGTCAGATGCGGAGTAACCAGCGGCATGGAGAACTGTGTAATCTGTTTATATATGAATGCACACAGAGGGGCAGGTGAGGGACTGGTCATTTAGGAAAACAAAGACTGGGATGGGGCCAAAGATGGCTCATTGGGAGATGCCAGAACAGCTAGGGAGAAGAGGGTGGACTGTGTCACCGATATGGACTGTTTGGGTCCTACCCTCAAGGCAGGAGTGAAACCACTCAGAGGAGGAGGGGGGGAGTAATAAATCCACACCTGCTTCCACATACATGCTGGCCTATGCCCTGGACCCCATGGTGATTGGAAATGGCTGGTGATGGGCCAGTAGCCTCAGATCAGGGCTGTACAGCCTTGGGTTGGTATGTGGTGGGGGGTGTGGATGCACATAATGATTCTCCCCCAGCACAAACTGCACATCCTCCTTTTTCTCCCAGCAACATGTAGGTGGCACTGTGCATGCCATTCATGTGGCCACTCCCCACAGCATGCCCCCACCCCAACTGCATGCATAGCACTACACGCAGACCAGACTGGGTGGATGCACACGTAGAGGCACAGAGAGAGTGCTATTGTCCATGCTGTGGGGTCCTATGGAACCTCTTGAATGTAGTATATGCATATGTAGTGGATGACATCCTGCATATTAATGGTGTATAGGCTTTGTGAATAGGTCCCAGTTTTTGTAAAATGTATGTAAATGACGATCATGTCAACCTTGTTGTGATTTATGATAGAAACATTTGCTTCCACTGTTGTCCTTTTTGTTCAAGACATAGCTGGAAACAAGACTTGTCTCAGCCTGCTGTCCTGGGTAAGCACTATTTAATAAAAAGTATTGTAATGAGTGACAGGATGCCTACTGTCCATTAGTACCCTCATAAAAACAAAACACTTCCTACCTCATGGTCGCCATAATGAGTGCAGTTTACACAAATTAGTTAATCTAACTTGCTCAGTTCTGTGATAAGATTCCATTGCACCCATGTGCACTTAAAGGAAGAGGAAGTCATTGTAATGAACAAGCCGTAATTTCTTTCTGTCCGGTTTTGCCTTATTTTAGATTCCATCCTTGCCAGAGGCCAGCTGCACTTATTGCACTTACCCATGACATTCAGGGAAGTCTTCACTCTAACTCTCAGAACTGTAGAGTGAGACACCTTAAGTTAAATGGTGAGACGCTATGTGCTTGTCTGCCAGTAATGTAAAACATACACAATTATCTAACAGCCATTTCAGAGGGTAATGTTACAATTACATGTTTAGCTCCCCTCAAAATTAAACAAATTAAAGAAAATGTTTTGAAGCTTTAACTAAATATGGATTACATGTTGGTGTCTTAAGTTTCCTTCAGTTTCTGACATTTGGGTGCATATCACTAGAACTGGGTACATATCACTGGAATAGGATAATAAATTCTGGAAAAATTAGATTGGTGAATGTTCTGTAATCTTTGTTAAAACCCCAAACCAGTACAGTGATAATACTAGGGCTAACACTTAACTACACATCCCATACAGGCCCCAGCTCAGAGTTCAGGGAGGGTCCCTTACCAAGATAATTCCAGTTTTGGCTGTCGCGAACTGGAACAGGATCCACTCATAGGAGTTGGGACCCCACATTCCCAGACGGTCTCCCTTCTTCAAGCCAATGGCAAGCAGCCCTGCTGCCAGTTGATCCACCTGCAAGAGAGCAGAAACCTTAACATGAGAGTCGGCAATCCCAAAGCTGAGGATGAGATATGTAAGGGGATTGAAAGAGGAGCAGATTTCTGTTCAAGGGTAGAGATGAAATTAAAAATGTCTGCATACCAATACATCTAAAAGCATAGACTTATCTCCATATTATAATAGTTATAACCATCCAGAAAATGTTGCAGCTTTAAATTAATTTTGTCATCAATAATGCATTCTCCCTCTTCCCCTTCCCTTCCCACCTCCTCCTTACAGCCACCTTGTCCTCTTCTAACACTGCTTTCTCCCATGACTCCTCTGCCACCCTTGCCCTTTGTTCCTTTCTTCATTTCACACAGCTGTCCTACTGCTGCCTTTATCTCTCTGCTCTTCTTTGATTCTTCAAAAGGTCACAGTCAAGATGGGTTAGACCATGCATTTCTACACCTTTTGGCCCTGCTACTGCTACTCCTGTCGTTAATCTCCTAAACAACTTTTTTCAACTCAGGACTGTCCCCCAGATCTGGAAACAGGCCAAATTCCTCCTCTCCACAAAGCGTGAGACTCCTCTTCCCCTGGAGCTACCATCTTATAGTTGTAATGCATCCTCTCTTAGTTCTCTTGCTTCCTTGACTTCTTCTCCTCCTTCTCCTCCTCCTCCTCCTCCTCCTCCTTCCTCTCCCTTTATCAGTCTGGCTTTCACAAATCCCTCTCCACCATCTCCTCCCTCAGTAAGGTCACTGATGCCATTTTAACAAGACTGGACCATGTCTAATTCACTGGAGCAATATTATTTTTTGACCTAGCCAAGGCCTTTGATACTGTGGCCCACCCCGTCTTCCTGATAAACGGGGATGGGGTAGCTTTGTCTGACTCTGTGGGAGGCTTGTTTTACTCCCACCTGTCTGACCATCACTAGTTGTTTCAAGTTGGTGACACCCTATCTCCTCTTAGCATCAGAACTGGATTTGTTCAGAGCCCGGTTCTGGGCTGATCTTCTTTCCCATTGTTATAAACTATCTCTTTTCAGTCTGTGTTTCATTATTTATCCATATGCACACAGACCCTTAGCTGGAAATGTCACTACAGTATGACTTGACAAAGTCTAAAACTGGTCCAGGTCAAACCAACTCTCAATTAATGCTAAGTCTGTCTCCAAGACCTTTTGCACTAAGTAAACTAGAGGCTAGCTTGGCTCCCACAAACCCAATCTTTCACTCATCTGGTGGTGCCTTATTTGAAGAAATCCCTCACTTCAAGAACCTTTTATGTAGCTGGATCATAACCTTAATTTCAACATCCATATTGATGTCATGCATGAAAAACTCCACCCAACCTTTGCAAACTGCACCATAACAAACAGTGGTTTCTTTAGTTAGTCTGCCATGACATCATGAAAAACTCCACCCCAAGCTTTCCACGCTGTACTGCAACAAACTGTGTGTCATCGAGGCACAGATCAGGAAGCATAGGATAATTAGGAGCAGTTGTAAAATTTGCAGTGAGTGTTTTATTATTATTAACAGTAAAATAAAACATAAAAATTGTTCAGAAGAACTATTTACAAAGGCAGTACAAACAGATAAAACAAAGTTCATCATCTGAGGGTATCTCTGTTTCCAAGTTTCAGTCTCTCGGTCACTTTCCAGCAAAAAGCATTGCTGCTGCTTTTATAAGTCTCTGTCTAGGAACTCGTTAAGAAGACATCCTGTTTTTCAGAAAATGTTCTTGTCAGTTTCCTTCATTGCAGGTGCAACAAAGCAGTACATGATGTCCCAGAACTGACCTCTTGTTTACAGCTCTGCAAAGATTTTGCAAACCAGAATCTCAGGTTAACCCCCAAAGTTTCAAATAATGTTTTGTAATAATTTCGACAATATAGCTATATACATTTTCAAGCCAAGGGATCCCACTTTCACATAAAGATTCACACATATTTTATAACTTCAGATACACAAGGGGAAAGAAAAGACAGAAACAGCAAGTGAATGCAGAGTGATAGCGTGAGGTGGGGAATAGCGAGACAGTCGGAGTGGCCAGTTCCTAGGTCCCACAAGAAAATTTGACTGCAGTCAGACAGACAAGAGACAGAACAGAATAGGATAAAAGAGACTCTTGTGTTAAACTTTTTCTACATAACAAATCTTTCTACATAATAAATGGAGCAGGGTCTTATTCAACCTTGGCACACTGTGTCTTCCTCAACTGGTCTGCCGTAAGATTGTGTGAAACTCCACCCCAAGCTTTCCATGCTGTACTGCAACAAACTGTGCCTTCCTCAAGTGGTCTGCCACGAAGTCATGAAAAACTCCATTGCAACTTTTGCAAGTAGTACCGCAATAAACTGTACTTTCCACAACTGGTCTGCCATGAGATTGTGAGAAACTCCACCCCAAGTTTTGCATGCTCTACCATGACAAACTATGCCTTCCTCAACTGTTCTGCCATGAGATTGTGAGAAACTCCACCCCAAGCTTTGCAAGCTGTAGCACAACAAACTGTGCCTATCTCAACGGATCTGTTACAACATTGTGAGAAACTCCACCCCACGTTTTGTAAGCTGTACCATCACAAATTGTGTCTTCCTCAACTGGTCTGCCATGAGATCATGAGAAACTCCAACCCAAGCATTGTATGCTCTGCCATGAAAAATTGTGGCTTCCTCAAATGGTCTTTCATAAAATCATAGTCCAGATGATCTTGTGAATGTCTGAGTATGTAGATGTGGTATACAGTGCTGCCATCAAAACCTCCCAGGAGCCCCAAAATGACCCAGCAGGTAGTGCTTTGTGCTCTCATGCCGGCAGCTGAAGGCAACTAGGGAGGTGCTGCTGCTTGGCAGTGCTCCCAACCATGGTGGGACGGCATACAGTTCTGCTGTATCAGCTACCTCTGTGCTAGGCCAGGGAGCTTGCTTCCTTGGCATGGGCATGCTACATGTTGCTTTGCATAATGTGTGTAGTGAGCACAGTGAAAACATTGGGTGGAAAATGGCGGCCATCTAAATGATAGCAGAAGCCTGCTAGGGCCCCATGCTGGTCACTCCCTCACTGGATTGTGCTCTAATGAGGAATGGTGGGGATACCTGTCCTCCACTCTGGCCCTGCCATAGGGTGGGGGTAATCCATGGATATTCCAGATAGCCATCCTGTTATGCGGCCATGCAGCTACAAACCTGACACATGGAAAGGCACAATCGATGATGACTAGGGAGGATAAACAAAAGATGGAAAAAAATTCACCCTTGCCAGTCTGGATCCCTTTTTCCATTCCTTTTGCT
Source organism: Neoceratodus forsteri (assembly GCA_016271365.2). Lineage (NCBI taxonomy): Eukaryota > Metazoa > Chordata > Ceratodontiformes > Ceratodontidae > Neoceratodus > Neoceratodus forsteri. Next base: position 451,962,062 of record JADMNL010000024.1, read on the forward strand.
GCTTCACCCTAAATGCCCTACTTCTTACCCATCACTACTCTCTCTCTCTCTCTCTCACACACTCATAAGCCCTGCCCCTTGAGTCTAGACTGCTGTACAACTGCTCTTCATTTCTAGCAAACTATTACTGACTCTCCACTTTCCCCCGTACCTCTCTGATATTTTAAATGTGCTTGAGTGCCAGCCATGCAGTAAGACAAATCTTATTGCATGATCATGTGATGCTGTTTAGTCAATCATGTTCTTCCTTTTCGCACTGCCATTTTATAATCTTGAGCAAGGGTTGTATGCGAATAAGAAGAAAGTGCATTCATTTGCTTTGTTATATAAAGGTCTCCAGGTGTCACAGAGTTCAGTATCTTCTAAACCCCCATTTCTCAGCCAACAAGGTTCCCCCCAGCAGTACGTACCACCCCTGCTGTGCTGTGTCCACTCTTCTTGCCAACTGTCATCAGCAAACTTCAGCTGCCTGCTGCTGACCCCCTTTTATGGGTCACCAATAAATATGTTAAACCACAATGGATACATCACCAATCCCAGGGGTACTCCATACACCACATCCCTCCATGCTGAATGATAACCATTCTGTACCACTTTCTGCTTCCTACCTGTTAGCTTATTTCATGCCCACCAGGACTCTTTGTAGACTCCATATTGTTTTACTTTCCCCATGAGCTTTCCATGCAAACCCAATTTCAAAGGTTCAGACAGATTACATCCACAACTCTGCCCCCAATGTACCTCCCAAGGTACTGCAAAGAAAGGAATCAGGGTGATTTAGCATGCTCTACCTTTTGTGTGTGAGAGAACAGCATATTTTCATGCATGTTCTGAACCACCAGATCATTTATGATTGATGCAGGACCACTCTGAAAATGAGATATTGCACCTCCACTGGATCATCCTGTGGAAATTAATTGTTAATGAAAAGCATTACATTGGCAGGTACCGCATGAGGCATGGTTTATCCCCAGTACTGACCTCCTGGTTAAACTGTGCAAATGTCTTTCTGATCCCTTCCCGTACAAACACCACAGCCTCTCGATCTGGGAACTGGCTGACTGTATCCTCCAGGCACTGCCCCACAGTTTTTGCTATGAGTGGGATGTTGGATGTTCCATGGACATAGCTGACAGTCAGGGTGGGTCTTGTGGGAGGGCCTTCATCATGGAGTGCGCTGTAAAAAAAAAAAAGTATGAAATCAGTTTACCAGGAGCTCACTTCTTAAAGGAAAATGAACCTAGTGCACAGTACCCAAGAGCAAAAATACATACATATCACGTTGGTTTCACAACAGTGAAAAAGAGTCAGCACTGCTGTTGAGTGAAAAAGAAGTAGTAGTAAGTAGTAGTACTAAATACCTTTATTTTTAAACAGGATAAAATGCTTAAAATCATTCTTACCTGTTTGGTGCAGTGTGATGCCTAAAAGTTTAACAATGTGTTCTTACACCCTGAACAGCACTCTCAGTTCAAAACAAGCATTTGTCAATGCCGAATGTTTACTTGCTGGCATTGGCATTGGTAGTGTAGGAGTTAGAGAGCTGCATAATAGGAATGGCAGTGAAGTATTGAACTGAAGACAACCCCACCACCACCCTGCAGAGACTGACAGGCATTGGGGTGTGCCTTTATTTATTTATTTATTTAGTTAAACATCAGTTTAGAAACCTTTGAGCCAGAGGCTCATTTACAAAGGTACCTCGTCACAAAGAGGACATCAGAACAGTAGTACAAGGGACACAGTACCTACAAACAAAAAAGTTACAGTTCAATTACAATTTTGTTACAATAGAATACAATCTCCAACGAAGCAAAAGATAACAAAGGTGCAAAACTTATGGTCGGGGAGAGCTGGTGAGTAGAAGGGAGGGAGATAGGGAGGAGGAATTAGTAGGGAAAGGAAGGGGGGAGCCGCCAGTGAGCATTGTCAAACAGAGTATATATATATATATATTTTTTTTTTACACTAGGCTAGCGGCAGTTGCATTTGCGAGAGCTAAGCAGGAAGTTTCTGAGCCTGGGCTTAAAGCAATCTAAGGTTAGTGAGTTTGAGACACTGGCAGGGAGGGAGTTATACCAGTGTGGCGCATGGTAGGGGAATGCCCTCTGACCTTGAGAGGTCCTGGCTCTCGGAATAACTAGGGTAGCTCTTGACGGGCTGCGCATGATCAGGGTCAGTGCAGTATGGCGAATGGAGTTGGATAGGCCTATGGGGGATAGGCCACGCAGGGCTTTAAAGGTGAGCTGGCATGTCTGATACATGAGTCGCTCTTCCAGGTTGAGTAGAGTAGCCAGGGTGTACAGCTCACATGTGTGAGTGAGTCTGGGAGCACCAGTGATAAGTCTGCAGACCTTATTAACTGTGAGGTGAACCTTGTTGAGGGCAGTCTGATCTGCTGAGCCATAGACAGGAAGGCCATAGTCAATGACAGACATGACAGAGGAGGTGACAGCCAGGCGGAGGGCATCAGGAGGGAGGCATTTCTTGTGCCGGTAAAGAATGCCTAGCTGTGAGTTGGCGACAGAATTTAGGGCAGATATATGTCCATGGAATGAAAGTGCAGGGTCAAAGGTTATACCAAGATATTTATAGGACTGCACCTGGTCAATGACGAGATTGGTGTGGAGTGGACAGCTAAGGGAAACTTGCTGTACTTATTTTGGGGTGGGAGAAGAGCATCGTTTTGTTTTCTTAAGGTTGATAACAAGTCAGTGCTCAGTGAACCAGGTAGCTGCAGAGTCAAAGACTAGTTGGAGGGAGTTCTGTAGCAGCATGGGGTCATTGTGGGAGGCAACGAGAACAGCATCATCAGCATAGAGAAGCATCTTACCCGTACAACTGCTGGGTAGGGAGTTAAGAAAGAGTGAGAATAGTAGGGGTCCAAGAATTGAGCCCTGCGGCACCCCAGAGCGAATGGGACATGTTTCAGAGAGAGTACCGTTGACTTTCACACATTGGGAGCGGGTGGAGAGATAGCTGGTGCACCAGGAAACAGGTCCTGAGGCAAAGCCTATTAGGTCGAGGGTGGAGAGCAAAAGAGGATGCAAATGGTATCGAATGCTTAGACAGGTCAATGAATATAGCACCAGCCAGGGCACCAGAGTCCAAGGAGGCATGGAGGAAGTTGGAAAATTCCAGGAGTGCTGTATTGGTACTATGACCTGCTCTGAACCCATGTTGTTCAGGGCAGAGAACATTGTACTTACAGAGGTAGTCAGAGACTTGGGATGCCACAATTTTCTCTAATGCCTTAGAGAGGGGGGAGAGGAATGAGATGGGTCGGTAATTACCCGGAAGAGTCCTGTCACCACCTTTATGGACAGGGGTAACTGTGGCAATCTTCCAGGCAGAGGGGAATTGTCCGAGACAGAGTGATTTGTTGAAAATGCACATAATAGGTGCCTTTGGATCATCAGGCATAACGGCCACGCCATTTCACCACACCCTACCCTGCAGACACCGACAAGTGTCACGGTGTGCCTTAGGGTCTTTGGCCCTTATGCTCACCCCATTCCATCAAGAAATACGATGAGATGGGTGCTGTATAGGAGAATGGAGTGAACTTTGGGGCTGAAGAGTCCAAGGCACACCTTGATGCCTCTCACTGGCTGCAGGGTGTGGAATGGTATGAGCATTACAGGCGAAAATCCCAAGTCACACCCCTAATGCTTGTCAATCTCTACATGGTGGGGCGTTATGGTTGGAAACCCTAACGCCTCAGACATTCGTTGGCATTTTCACTCCAAATTTTCAACATGGGTTTTTTGTGATTCCCACCTTATGAACAGTGGCAATTTCAGTTCGTTAGACGAAAGCTGATTTTGCACAGTGACTATGCCATTTGGCACCACAGGTGCGAAAACACATTTTGAACAGGATGTGAAAAATGACAGTTGTACTGTTCATGGGGAGGTGCAAAAAATGGCAATGTTGAAAATCTGCAGTGAAAATATTAAAAAAACTGGTGAAGTCACGAGCGTGCATAGAAAATGCGCAACGCACACCCGTAATGCAATTAGTTTGGAGATTTTTTTACAGTAGATTGGCAACACAGGTATTTTGGAACCTCCACTCATGAACAGTGTCACTGTGATTTTTTTACTCTGTCCCGAACAGTGATTTCCCACAGCGATGGGGCATTTCTACGTTGGAAATGCGAAAACACATTTTGGCCATGGTGTGAAAAATGACAGCTGTACTGTTCATAAGAAAGTGCAGAAAAATGCCAGGGGTGAAAATCTGGACTGAAAATATTAGAAATCCATGAACTTAACGAGGGTGCATGGAAACTGTGCAATGGTCACTCGTAACACAGTCATTTTATGGACTTTTTTCACCAAATTTTTAACATGGCCATTTTAACACCTCTGCTCATGAACAGTGTCACTGTGATTTTCTTAATCTGTCCCTAACATTGATTTCGTACACCGACTGCGCCATTGTGCGCCACATGCGCGGAAACACGTTTTGGGTAAGATGTGAAAAATGACAGCTGTACTGCTCAGAAGTAGGTGTGGTAAAATGGCAATGTTGAAAATCTGGAGTGAAAATATTGAAAACTCGCGTGATTCCACGAGCGCAAGCGAGGAACAGCGTGAACTATGCACGAACAGTCATTTTTGGGATATACTGCATTTCCACATAGGGTTTTTGGGTCCTACCTCATGATCTGTGACACTGTCTTTTCATAAATCGTCCTAAAAGGTGGTTCCACACAGTGACTGCAAAATCACCTTTTGGGCCCGGTTAACAAAATGACAGTGACAGAATTAAGGAGGTCGGGTCCCAAAAACACCATGTTGAAAATTTGGTGAAAACACACTGACTGCATTGGAAGACAGGATGCCACACGTACAAAAATTCGGATGATGGCACTATGTTTTTTGCACATGCGTGCAAGCAAACATAAAAATAAGCCATAGAAGAGAAATTCATTAGTCATTGATCCAAGGCAGTCTGGCTTCCATTGGGGAGGGAAAGCCACAGTGATCAAACTCAAAAGCAGAGTGAATCCCACTGGGAGTGAGACAGTTCACTTTGTGCAACCTCGGGACACATTTCCAAAGGGAGCAATGCTCCTCAAACAAATGCAAGTTGCGTACAGATAATCACAGATCAGGCAAATTGTATAAATACAAAGCTGCAAAAATAATCAAATAGTTGCACCTGCACATCTGAGTATGCCAGCCAGTGTGTCAGCCACCATGTTCTGCGTACATTTCTCCACCACTGTGACATCTGCTTTAGAATGAGATCATGTCAATAAAGGTAAGTGCCTTAAAGAACTGTGAACTTGTAAGTCATCAGCCCCATCAGATGCCGGAGTTGACCATCTAGCAAGATCCAGGCCACTATCTTGGACCCAGGACAATTATTACCATCCACCTGGGCTCTTTTCCAGGTCGCCAGCTTGCCAGATTCACTGAGAACAGCAGGAGCTGCCTCAACTCAGGCAGCCAATCAGGGGCCTGATCGCTCTTTCTAGGCCGGTATTTAGTGAAAGTAAAAGCCTCTTGCAGTTTCCACGGCTTCACAGCACCATTTGATGCCAGAGTCAACCACCCAGTGAGGTCCAGGCTGCCATCTTGGACCCAGGACAATCACCACCTTCCACCTGGGCTCTTTTCCAGGTAGCCACCTTGACAGCCTCACTGAGAGCAGCAGGAGCTGCTCCAACTGAAGCAGCCAATAAGGGTCTGGATTGCTCTCTCTATGGTGGGACTTTTGCCTTTATTAGCTTGTAATCAATAGTGGTCCTGCATGAGTGATCCTAGCAGGAGTGGCTCAGCAGGAGTGGGTGTACTCAAGGGGAGCTACCAAAGGGGAGACTCCAGACATCTGGAAACTCTGCCCACACTCCCTACTTCTGTGAAAGAGGTCTGTAAGTACACTGCCTATTGCTAGTTCTGCTGAACTTTGCAGGATTAGCAGTATTCAGGTTTTAGAGAACTGAAGCCGATAGATTTCTACCCTGTTTCACTGTATGTTTTCATGTGTATACTGTTAAGTACTGCCTGTTCCTAACTGGGACATCTTGTAGTTTTGGGGCTATGCATCCTTTGTCTTTGCAAACTGCCACCAAGTTTATTTTGCTTATGTCACTACTACCTCACTAGCCACTGATTACTACTTACTGCTCAAATACTATTCTACAGTCCTACTGCCATTGCTAAGTACGTGCGCCCCCTACCTGTGTCGCCTTGTATTTACATTGTTTATCCTTAGTCATTACAAACTGCTGCTCAGTTATCTCCCTAGCTTAGAATCTGCCTACTGCTGCACTAGTACTAGTATTTAGACCAACTGTCACCACTTAATTAACTGTATACTCCCTATCTGGGTCACCTTGTATTTATGTTTGTATAGCCATAACATTTACAAGTTACTTCTTAGTTCATTATGCTCAAGCTCCCTAGTCATTCATTCTGCCTACAGTGCTAGTACAAGCCTTCTGATTGTCTGCTTTTGCTTACGTACACTGTTTGCATATAGCCCTGATTAACAGGGATTAAAGTGCCCATTTGTCACTTTTACCCTCTCTGCTATTGCATCTGACTTCTGTTAGATAAAACCCTTCTCAGCATACTCCATATGCTTCCTTTTCTATATTACCTTTTTCCCACTTCTATCCCTGACCCCCCTCAGGCCTACTCACATACCTCTCATCCCCTTTCCCCATCTCTCAGTTCTCCACCCCTGCTCTGCCTCCAACTCACTATCCTCACCACTCACTCCTCTACTACCCTTCCACCAACCCTGGGCTTCTACATACTCCCTCCCTCAACCTTAAATTTCATCAAGCATGTCTCTCTTTTCCACTCTCCCCCTCTTCTCACTCTCTCCCCAGCCAAGAAGGCAGAGGTCTCACTCAATTTACCTTCACCTTTTTGTCCTCTTCCTTCTTGCCAGCGGTGTTAAACCCAACCCTAGCCGCCCTCCTTCCCTGTACTTTACCCAAAGGCCTCAGTGTCTTCCACCTCAATGCAAGAAGCCTCCTCCCCAAGCTCTACTCACTCAAAGTATGGATTTCCTAACATTCTTCTGCCCTCTTGTGCATTACTGAAACCTGGCTTTCCTCTAGGATGCCTGGCTCCAGCTTAGCTCTCCCTGACTCCCACCTCTTTCGTTATGACCAAGGCAAGCATAGTGGTGGGGTTGCCTTATTTCCATCAAACTCTGTCCTGCTCCATCTCTTTCAGTGAGGCACTCCCTTCCTCTCATGAGCTCCTGCTAGCAAAGCTATTCCTCCCTTCCACCCTCCCCATCTTTGTCGGTGTTTTCTATAACTCACCTAGGATCTCTTCCTCCTCCCTGGCCAACTACCTCTCATCTCCCATCTCCCACTCTGCCACCAGTGAGCTCATCCTCCTTGGGGAGTTCAACTTAAATTGGCTCTCCCCTGCTTCCAGGCCCACCCTCTACAGTACTGAGTCCTTGAACTTCTCACAATTAATCACCCACCTGACTCAATCCACACTCCCCTAACCACTCCCTCCTGAACTGGGTGCTCTTCTCCCACCCCCATCACATCATTGCTGCAGGCATCTTCCGGACATTTTCAGTGACCACTGACTAACCTACTGTGTCAGAAAAGTATGTCCCCTCAGTCTGCCCCCAGATACCTTCGGCATAGGCTTCTCACACCTTCCTAAATGATCTTGCTAATTCTGATTGGTTTCCTGTCTACCCAGCCCCAGACACTGATAAAGCCCTATCACTCTTCATTGCCATTTTTAACAATACCTAGAATACTCATGACCCCCTTAGAAAGTCCAGAGTTAAGCGCTCTCATCACCCCGGATTACATCTCACCTTATCGATTTGTGCAAGTCCTGAGACCTTGCTTGGGCATGTTACAAGTCCTCCCAATCCCCCATCTGACCTCCTATGCTATACAAGTCACTCAGGAACTCCTGTACAAAAGGCTGTCAGCACTGGGAAGGCACACAACTTCAAGTCCAATCTCTAGTCCAATCTAAACTTCCCATCAAACTTTTCAATGGTCATCCGCTTGCTATTCAATCCCCCTGCCCAATTCACACCCCATCCACCTAGTGGATGGCTTACTAGTTTCAGATCCCCACTCTGAGGCTGCCCACTTTAGCAAATTCTTCACAACCTATGCACTACCCTGTCACCCAACTCCTGATCACACTGTCTGTTCTACACCCCACTCTCCAGAAGGCTTCCACTTCCCTGCTGTCTCCCCCCATGAAGTCTTCCTTGCTGTTATGTCACTTAATCCTTCCAAGTGCAGCCCCAATGATTTGGACCCTATACTCCTACAAATCTCTGCTCCAGCTGTTGCCGTACCACTTTCTCACCTTATGAACCACTCCTCCTCCCCTCAATGCTGTCCCTCAGGCCTGGAAAGTTGCTAAGGTTCTGCCTCTGCACAAAGAGGTTATGTCTCCTCCACAGGCAACTACAGGCTGATTTCTCTCCTCTCCTCTCTTGCTAAGCTTCAAGAGTCAATTGTGTTCTCTAGATTTGCTGACTTCCTTGACTCCTTAACTTTCCTCTCACTTTACCAGTCTGGTTTTAGGAAGAATCACCGTACCATCTCATCCTTGCTGCATGTAACTGATTCTGTCCTCACTGGGATGGATCAGGAACACATCATTGTAGCCATATTCATTGATCTAGCCAAAGTATTTGGTTTGGTGTCCCACCTGCTCCTCCTGGACAAGCTGAATTCTGCTGGCCTTTCAGCATCCACTGTGGGCTGGTTTCATGTATACCTTACGAGTTGTCAAAAGTCAGTTCAGGTAGGTGGTGCCCTGTCCACCCCATCCTAGCAGGAGTCCCACAGGGCTTCATTCTGGGTCCGATCCTATTCTCAGTTTCCTCAATGGCCTCCCCTCTGCCACTGTCTCGTCACATATCCACGTGTATGCAGATGACATGGTCATCTATACTTCTAGACCTTCAACTTCAGCTGTGGAGGTCCCTCTCCAGCATGACTTCTACAATGTGCTGCACTGGTTCCATGCTAACCAGCTCAGAGTCAGCACCAAGAAGACTGTTCATGACCTTTGGCACCAGCCTGAAACTAGCAAGGCTCTTGTCTTCCCCTATTTTCTCCACCTTGGATGGCTCCCATCTGGAGGTTGTCCCTGTCTTCAAGAACCTTGGTGTGTGGCTGGTTAACAAGCTTGACTGCTCTGCCTACATTGACACTATACATGCCAACCTTTACCCCAACTTGACACCTTATATCATAACAAGGACTGCCTCTCCCTCCAGGTCTGCCAGGAGCTGGTAACTAAAATGGTCCTTCCGGTTTTTGACTATGCTGATGTGGTTTATGGCACTACTCCTTCCCCTTCCCTTGCCAGATTGGACACCCTCTATAATGCCTTCTGATGCTTCACTACCAACTCTCCTCTCTGCACTCACCACTGCACCCTCTATTCCTCCCTCTCCATCCTCCCACTATCTTTACATCTCCAATCTCACTGTTCTACCTTCATTGCCAAACACTGGTTTGGTCCCCTTCCCTCCTACCTCTCCTCACTCCTCTCCCCCTCCCTCTCCTCTTCTTACTCTCTGCACTCCAGAAATTACTGCACCTTCTACATTCCCCATCCTCACACATGTACTGGGCAAGCTGCCTTCTCCGCTGTCTCTCCTCTCTCTGGAGCCTATTTCCCTTTTCCCTTCATCTCTCCCCTCTCGCCATAGCTTTAGACACCTGCAAAGGCATATTCCTGTCCCCCCCCAGTGTCACTCCCCCTCTTGAACCTTTCTACCTTTTTCTCACACTTTCTCCTGTCCCCCCTGCCTACCAGTGACTCTATAAATCTGGGCTAACTGTGCTCCTGGCCTTCTGTCTGCACTTTGTTCAGTGTGGGGCATAATTGATGCAGTCTAGCATGCATTGCTCAATGTATCTATATGTGAATCCACACACTGTTCATTTTTATTAAATGTATGTTCCAATATTGAGGTTAATTATGCTGGCCCAGTGGCGTGGAGGGCTGAGGCATCATGCCTTACCTCCTGCCATGCTGGCGACCCATGTTTGCGGTGCAAGCGAGTTGCCATGGGTTGGCTGGGGAGGGAGAGGATTGAGCATCTGGAGGACTGTTCTCCTCTCCCGGGAGGGGTGGGTATGGAATCTACTGCTTAACTGTCCCCTAGCGGTGGCTGGGATCAGTGCAATGGTACCACACAAGGGGGGGTGGAGCTGTGCTAGATGCCCGGTGTGCCACGTACGGAAGTGTGTGCGGCTCGGCCATTGGCATCATTGCACGCCTTGGCTCCATGTTCAGGGCAGAACAAAAAATGGAGGAGAAAATGCTGACTGGCAGGATGAAGCCAGTATCCCCACCACACCGGGCCAGCTGGCACCTCAGATCTGTGAGAGGTGATGGCCGGCATGTCTTTGGGCAGTGGTGATGGGGGGGCGGTGGAAGGGGGCCGGTCAGTGGGGGACAAAGAAATAATAATGAAAAAAAAATATTGAGGTTAATTCATGTGGGACTTCTCATGTAATCACCTCATCTGGACTGTCTACGTACTCTTGTATTGTTGCACTTCGGATATTTGTCATGCTTTTATGACTGTACTCCCTTTCCCCCAACCCCCCCCAACCCTGTGATGCACCTGGAAACCAGCCTTGGCTCAGTGTGCCTTTCCCTGTTACCAAGCTTTTAGCATATATAAATAAATACATTTTGCTCCGTAGAAGCTCTTTTTGAGTACTGGTTCAAATTCTGTTATTGTTCCATCTACATAATTCTTTTAGTAACCTCATTGAGTGTTTCTGCTTTACAGTCTGGTAGTAAGTACCATTTTAGAACTATATGATGTCATTTATGTCTCTAACAGCCACAGTGCTCTGTAGTAGAACATGGATACATTGTGCCAACAACAGAAGAGTAGAAGAGATACATTAACTACATCATACAGTTCTAAAACATTTTTTACCAGTAGCATTTACATCAGAAACATGCACTAAACTAAAAAGCCTGAACAGCTACGGCAATAACAAAATTTCATCTAAAAATCAACTCTTCTACTGGGGAAAAATGACTTCTAGATTCAGCACAACTCTCCTTTAAAAAGGTGTCTCTTAAAGGGACAGCATACAATACAAATAACGATGTGAGCAAATAAAGGAGAAGGCAAATTTAGTTCACCCAGTGAACATTAAAAGGATTAAATAAAAGAATATACAGCCCAAAACTCTAAGTTTACAGTTTTTCCAGGTTGCTTACAGAGCAGTAGATCAAACAGTATACTAGCCCAGAAAAGTATGAGCTAATCACATAATATGGAAATAATTTTAAAGAGGCTGGGCATCCCTCTGTTGCCTCATAAAAAAAAAAAATTATGGTGGATTGAAAAAGTGGAGCTGGGGATTCAAGGTGGAGATACAGTCAAGAGATTCCTGCAGAGGGAAACGTTTTGGACCTTCACACTCAATACTCTCTCACCAGCTTGATTAAATAAGGGCCTTTCACTACCTGCTTTGTTGGGATAATATGCAGTTTGATCTGCTGCTCTTTAAGCACTGTTATTTGCATTGTACACTGTCCTTTTAAGAGACAGTTTTTTAAGGAGCTCACTTTCACTGGTATGCTCAAGCTCAGAGGGAGGAAGATCTCGCAGTGACCTTGAAATGTAAGCAGAACGCGACCATCGACACACTGGCTGGCATGCTTGGATGTTTGAGGGCAACTGCTATATTATTTGTGTAGCTTTGTGTTCATACAAGTTCCCTGATTTGTGATTATTTCTGGTAAGCATCTTACACTCATCTGAGGGGCAGTGCTCCCTTTGGAAACGTGTTCCAAGGTTGCACAAAGCAAACTGTCTCGGTCCCATTGGGATTCATGCTGATTTTGAGTTTGATCACTGTGGCCCTCCCTCCCCAACTGAAGTCAGACTGCCCTGAATCAGTGACCAATGAATTTCTCTTCTGTGGCTAATTTTTCGAACCTAAGAGTGCTGTTTAGGATGTAAGAACATGTTATTAAAATGTATGGCATCACACTGAAGCAAATGGGTAAGAATGTTCTCTTTCACTGGACAGCAGGACTGACCTGTTTTCACTTTGGTGAAACCAATGTGATATGAACAATAAAGTATGTCATTCCAGGGATCTTGTACTTGAACTAGTGCAACCCTAAGTATCATGGGTATAAAATAAATGTTGAAAAAAAAAAAACAGTGCAGTCCACAGTTCCATGCTGCAGGCATGCATGGGTGCCCAGCTGCTTTGTACTTAGATAAAGGCTTCAGCAAGTTTCTTTCAGTTCCTTCACTTCCTTGGCCTTGCCTTTACTATCAGTCGATCAACCCATTTCCTGTTTATTAACCCATCAGTCACTGAGGGAGCTGAGGCCCCCTGCCATTGATTCTCCTATCACATCACCAGCAGCCCACAGGAGAAAGAGTACCTTTGGAGGAGTTCTCTACCACAGCTGACCCACACGACCGCAGCATGAACTGAAGAACCAGCCAGGACCGAATCAACTAGTGTGAGTCACAGTGAAGTGCCTGCTACCAGGCAGCAGCAACATTAAGGTAGCTTAAAAAATGTTTGTCTTCCTCTTAAATAATGTAACATAATAAGGCACCTTAGAAATACTTAATCAGTTTGGGGGAAATTAGCATGGTCTCTCTACAGTATAACACCATCAATTCTTGAAAAAAAATATTGCAACAGACTATTGTTTTTTGAAAATATATTTGACATACTACCAATGTTTACCTAGAGCTACCTGCTCCTTTACTACCTTATGGTACAATAAAACTATGGCACTCTGCATTGCTCTATTGTAAGACAGTGATGGCGCATTTAACAAATTGCATTGCACAGTACATGTCAGAACTCCTCATTTAAAGGGACACTGTTGGAGTTTGGCGGTCGTTTTTGACAATTTAGTTGTGTTTGAATATAGTGTAAGCAGCAAAACCTGCTCCCTATCCATTATCTTTGGCAGATTTCCTTTTGTGTGTGTTGTATCTTATTTTCATCTTTTTGCCTATTTTTACTGTTTCTGTCAATCTGACAGTAAGCCTCTCATTCTGTGGTTATAGCCCTCATGCAGTTGCATTGCACTCACATGCTGTCAAGCCGATAGTCACAGTACTGCATGCATGACTACATGATAACCTATATCTCCCCAGCCCTACATTCCAAGTGTAAATAAATGGTATCGCAAAATGAATGCTGCCAAATTAATCTTTGAATTTCAATAGAGTGTTCAAAGCATTATAGATTGGAACAGACACCATGGCATGCCATCCAGCGGGTTGGCAGTGTGTTTTGTGCACCTTCACCCTCTCCGACACGCTACCCAGCTCCAATATCAGCACAGCAGACTGCATTTGCTGCCCGAATGTCAATCAATAACACAAACGTGCTATGTGCTCATCTGAGCATCACATTAGCCACGCTGGTATGCAGCCACGCATATGTGGTGTGCAATATTCCAATGGATCCATTTACATTTGTACTTGGTATGCAGGATGTTGGGGTGGGGGGGTAGGTCTCCCAGAGGAGGGTGTGGAGTGAGACAAAGTCAATTTATTTATTGCTACCGTATCTGGACTGTGCCTTTGTTTCCAATGACTACTCACTTGCTGCATAGCTAGGTATACAGAACATTGTCACTGATGTTCCATCTAGCTCCACAGACTGGTCTGAACTCTTCAGCAACAGAATCCAATGCAGCCGGGTGAAAGTCAGACAGTTACTGATGCTAGTGGTCACTGTAGAGACTGTATAGAATCTGTTCCGGCAGTCCCTTGCTGGTAGACTTCATGCCCTCTTTCCACGTCCAGTGCCACCACAACAGATTGTCCCAATGTCTGTGCATAATTGTTTTGCAATCCTTAGCCTCACTGCCATATGTTTTTACACAAGTCAGCAGCTCGAACGCCCACTCTATCTTATTGGTGTAATTATGTTCTACCATTTGAACTGTGTTCAGGGCACCATCTTTTTCCAATGCTATCTGTCGTCTCTGTCGGCAGCTTGCCTGCAAGTTATCTTTACTCACAGCTATTGTAAGCAGGGGGCTCAGCTTTACTGCAATTCTCCGTAGCCAAAGAATTCCAGCCAGGATGCAATAGGATAAAAGGTAAATGTTTTATTTAACAATGGATGCCAGTAGCTTGGTGCATTTACCAGTTTGCCCAACAGTTCTTGGCATCCATGGTTAATTAAAATGTTTACCTTTTGTCCTACTGCATCCTGGCTGGAAATCATTTATTAGGAAGTTACGGTGAAGCCGAGCCCCTTACCTACAATAACTGTGAGTACTTTTTGCTTGGCTCACTTGTTTACTTTAGCCACCTGGTCTTTTGTCTTTGATAAGTTATCTTTACTGTTCACTCTAGCCACAAATTCAGCCACTTGTTTATTTGCAAAATGTTGCAGATTTAAGGGATTAGGCTGCAGGCATACTCTTTTGCCATAAGGGATGATTTGTGGTGGCTGATGAGTGCAGACAGTAAGCAGTTGCCAACAGTACTTTTTTCATTGCCCGTACCCCAAGTCTGCAAATATAACTTTTTTGCCTGCCTTCAAAACATTACTTTTTAAAATTGGTTTGCAGGACAAAGTGTAAAACACAGTGTGACAGTTCATGCATGTTCGTTACTGTTAGTCTGCTGTCTCACTCTAGCCACAAATTCAGCCAATTGTTTATTTGCAAAATGTTGCAGATTTAAGGGATTAGGCTGCAGGCATACTCCTGTGCCATAAGGAATGATTTGTGGCAGCTGATGAGTGCAGACAGGAGGTGGTTGTCAGCAGTACTTTTTTTTATTGCCTGTATTCAAGTCTGCAAATATAACTTCTTTGCCTGCCTACAAAACATTGCTTTTCAAAACTGGTTCGCAGGATAAAGTGCAAAACACAGTGTGACATTTCATGGACGTTTGTTATGTGACACATTTGACTACTGCTATTTCCAGTTCATGAAGAATATTCAAATGCATAACGATGACATCTACACATTTTACACGTACAATCCACTTTATTTTTTTTGTTGATGCTTTTTCTCCCCTGGAGTCCTCAGTTGATGCCATCTGATGTATCCCTCCCACACTGACCTTGGGTATGAAACCCCCTTCCCTTCAGTCCCCATGACCTACCCCTTGTGCCAGGGGGTTGGGAGACCCTCAACCCACCAGACCGGATCCAGTTCCAGGGAGGCGTCTCCCTGGGAGGCACATTGTAGGGGACAATTGTCATCCTACAGCCGAGGACTCCTGTTTTGTCCCGGTTTCATCCTTCAGGTGGTTGTAGTATGCAATGACGCCAATGGAGAGAGCATGCACGTTCCCACGTGTGTGCCTCCTGGCATCTGCTGCATCCTCCACCCACCATCTCAGCGTTGATGATCTTCCCAGTCTCCGCTAGGGGGCAAAAGCATGCCAAATGCTGGAAACCCCCTCCAGAGAAGGATAGCAGCCCTTGTGACACTTGATCGTTCTCCACCCCTGCCAATCCCCGGTGGCCCATGCCCATTCCTGAACACGGGTCGCTGGCATGGCGCAAGGTGTGGCGCCAAGCACCTCAACCCTCAGCACCACCGGGTTGGCTACAATCTCCTTTATACAAAAATTGTTTTGTGGATTGGAGTATAGCTCTCTTATTGTGAATATCAGCACAAAGTTTTGTTGTCTAGTGCTGATAGAAGTTGATGCACAGTCAGAACATGGTTTCATGGATGCCAGGTTTCCACAGACATTGACTTGCCTACCTGTCTAACTCGCTCTTTTAGAATTGGTTTGATGTGACACTACACTGGTACAGGTGAAAAGTCAATGTTCCAAATTTTAGACTGTCCCATTGTTCCTGTGCAAGTGGCACAATAGTATAACGTGCACCTTTCTGCCTTTACTGTGCCAGACCAACCAACCTACTTTTTGGAATATGGACCCACTAACATAGCTATATATATATATATATATATATGTTGCAAAACTTAGTTAATGCATCAGTTAGGTTGTTTCACAACAACATAAAGTGTGAAAATTCAACATTCGGTTACTACCCTTACCACCCCCACCTTACCCCACCTGGCATTGGGGTGTGCTGGGGGTCGTTGCCTAACTTCACCCATTCCATGTGTAAAGAAGCTGAGGTGATGCAATATAGGAGAATGGGGTGAGAGTTAGGCACGATGACCCCAATGCACACCCTGATGCCTGTTGGTGGGGGTGGGGTAGTAGGGGTGGTAACCCTAACATTGAATTTCCACACTTTTGTAGGTGTGGAAACAACTGTAACTAACGCGTTAAAGTTTTTGCAAAGAATTTCCTTTTTGTTTTAAAGTGCAATGTAAGTAGTAATAGAAATGGCTGGCTTGGTGGGAGCGCGGGGACCGAATATAAGTGGGTGGGAGCACGGGCCCTCCAGGCCCTGTGCTCCCACTTATATACAAGCATGGAGCCATACAGCAACCCTATAAGGCAAGGAGGATTTGCAACAGTCATTTGCCCATATCTCAGGAACCACAGGAGGTAGAAAAAAAATCCAAGTGTCGTAATCATGACAGTTTTCACTTCTTGCGACCATGTAATGACTGAACCCATATCTCATATAGTTTCCAAGATACATGCACCGAAACGCAATGTGAGTGCTAAATCTGAGGGCGTAATAGTGGCCCACGTACATGAAAATCACAAATTAGAACAGTAATTCATAAATATATCAAGAATCGTACATGCTAGAAACAAATATCAAATTTCAGGGGTTTCAAAGCTTTCTAACCTAGTTCTATAATTAGTCCCCTCGGGGGGACTAAGAAATGTTCCAATGAAAAATCCGTATTTCAAACTGTTTTCAAGATACGGACCCCGAAAGGCATCATGGGTGCCGCAATGTTATCCTATGGGGAAAATTTGGAACTTTGGAATGCTGTAGTTTTGGCCCTGCTGAATGTTTTCACAGCAACCCCCCTAAAGGCACACCTGTGAGACTAGGGCATTTCACCCCAAAATGTTCAGGGTAATACTGCAATGCATGTTGCGGCAACGAGGTGACTAAGAGAAACCAGCGACGCAATGGTGTCCTATGGGGAAATTTCCAAATTTCACAATGCTGTAAGTATGGCCATGTTCAATAGTTCATTACCAAACCATGAAAAGGCACAGCTGTAGGTATAGGGCTTTGTGCCCTGAAAATTTCAGGTCAGTACCACAATGCACATAGCCACAATGAACTGACAAAGAAAACGATTCCCACAGTGTTATCCTATGGGAAAATTTGTAACTTCAGAACACTATAATTTGGGACGTGGTGAACGTTTTGGAACCAAGCCACTGAAAGGCACATCTGCGTCACTAGGGCGTGCCACCCTGAAAATTTCAGGCCAATATCACAATCCTACTTGCCACAATCACATGACAAAGAAAACATCATTTCAGAAAATGTGGTTGTGCAGTATTACCGCGGTCATTTAAAATATGATTGTGACACTCCTATCTTTATAATGGGAATACAACCATGAATGCAAAATATAGCATTGCAGTTGTATTTTATATGGTTGTGCATATTGCTGCGGCACTTTGACATAGTGTCGTGATCAAAAAATGGCAAAATGGTGGAAAAAAATCTGAAAACCTCATTTCTAGACCAGCTGGTGAAAAACTAATGCCAGATTCCTGTTCCGCAGGCTCCGAATAGGTAAATCCAATGGTTGGTGTGTCAAAAAGTGCAGTATTTTTTGAGTTATATTGTTTTTTTCTCTCTCGCTAACTGAAAACAAGGTGGCAGCAGCATGACATTATTTTTGGCAAGCTCGACACTAAAAAATTCCATCGTGACAATTTTCGAGCTGCATATATACATTTTCCCATAGGATATAATGGGAAACTAAAAATGCCATAACCTTTGAACGGAACAAGATTTTTACACAAAATCTTCAATAGGCACATCTGTGACCCAGGACCCATGTAGCCCACCCAATCTGAACTCACTCAGATGTATTCTTCAGAGCAAAGTGGACGTCTAAAGAAAACAGAATGTTGGGGATTTTTCACGTTTTTCTGAGTTCTACAATTCTGCAACTGTACATGCAATCAACATGAACATTTCCAGATCCAGAGACTTACCAAATCTCTTCCTCCAGTCCAAATTTCAGGCAAATTGGAAAGACGGTTGCAAAGTTATTAAAGTGCAAACTTTGAGGTTTAACATAGAAATGGCTACGCAATCCTAACTATAGTTGCACTACTGTGCCTATCTATATATATATATATATATATATATATATATGTAATAGATAAACCACTCTGAGGTATGTGGTCATGCTACGACATATGCACAAGGCCGCAGGCCGAGTGCATCAACCACCTAAGGCGGTGTAATGTGAGTAATGACTGCACACTTCAGAGTGGTTTATCTATCTTATAAAATGTCAAAATTGTTTTGGAGGGGGAAGTGAAGGTGTTGCTCGCACTCTGATATACACACAGTCATGTGATGTGTTTCAACCAACCAGCAGCTATAACTTTTCTACCATATTTATATAATATATATATATATATATATATATATATATATATATATATATATATATATATATATATATATATATATATATATATATATTAGAGGCAAAAACTCTGTTTAATGCATTAGTAGAGTAATTCCATGTGACAAAAGTGAGGAAAGCCTCCTTAGAACCCCTCTTACCACACCTCAACCGCATCAAAGTGCGTGTTGGGTTGTTGCCCTAACTCTCACCCCATCAGATGTGTGAAGAAGCAGAGGTATAAGAGAATGGGGTAAGAGTTAGGACTAACAACCCTAATGCACACCCTGATGCTGATTGGGGGTGTGGGGGCGGGGGTCCAAGGCGGGCTTTCAACCCCAACACCGAATTGCCTCGCTTTTGTCACTGTGGAACAACCCTAACTAATGCATTAAATGGAGATTTTTGACTCTATTTTCCCTTCTTTTTGAGAAGGATAATGAGAAACAGTGAATGTAATGCGGGCGGTCTGTGTTCAAGGCCCACCACGTGATGTCATGTCACATGGCAACATGGTGCCCAAACACAAAATGGTAATGCTATGGTGACGCAGCAAAACAGAACAATAAACAGTACTGTAGACACAAATGGTTAAAATAACACAAACGCAAGCGTAAATGAAAACGTGAAGGGTAACGCACATGTTGCCGTAGACGGAAACAGTAAGTGAAACGGTTACGGAACCGCAAGCAGAAGCGGTAAGGGTAACAGTAATGTAAGAGCACAGGCTGGTTTTCCCCAAAAGCTGCATAGAGAAAGACAGTGAGTACAAAGAATGTATGCATAATAATGGGTCCCGGAGCAGGAAATGAGGAGTTGGAATACTAAATTGCTTATATCTCAGGAACCATACGATGTAGTAAAAAAAATTAAAAGTCATTTGATTTATGACTTTCCTGGCTAGTTTTGTATTTAGCCTCCATTAGGGGGCTAAGCATTTTTCTGATGAAAAGTCCGTATCTCACACCGTTTCCGAGATGCGGACCCTGAAAGGCGCGGTGAATGCCGTAATGTTATCCTATGGGAAAAAAAGAGAAGTTCGGAGTGCCATAGCTTTGGCTCCCTGTAATATTTTTTCACTAAAATGCACATCTGTAGGATGTTTGCTTTCTTTTCTCCAAATTACAACCCAAAAGACCAAACCGTTATTTTACAGCAGGGCGGCAAAGGATTCCTGTAATGCGGCAGATGACGTAATGTTATCCTATGGGAAAAAGAGTCAAATTTGGAGTGCCGTAACTTTGCCGCCCTGTAATATTTTTTTCACTGAAAGGCCCTTCCAGTCTGCCTATTTATTTTTCTGCCTTATAACTGTGCCATCAGCCTTTGCTCTGTCAATGGTCTATCTATTCATACTCATCTGTATTGCTCCCTTATGTCTGTCCCATGCCTTATTGAAGCCCTGCACTGTATTCATATCCACCACTTCCTGAGGTAGGCTGTTCCAT
The DNA here is from genome assembly GCA_016271365.2 of Neoceratodus forsteri. Taxonomy (NCBI): domain Eukaryota; kingdom Metazoa; phylum Chordata; order Ceratodontiformes; family Ceratodontidae; genus Neoceratodus; species Neoceratodus forsteri. The sequence goes on from JADMNL010000024.1 coordinate 451,982,016, forward strand.
GCATCCACCACCCTTTCTGTGAAATAGAACTTCCTCACATTACCCCTTAATGGGCCTCCCTCTAAACTTATGCTGTGTCCTCTTGTCCTGCTATTTTTCTTATATTGAAACATGCTAGACTCTTTCACCTTGTTAATGCCCTTAAGGTGTGTAAATGTTTCGATCATATCACCTCCCTCCCTCCTTTGCTCTAGGGTATACATATTGAGCTCCGTTAATCTGTCCTCATATGTTTTCTGATGCAGTCCCTGCACCATTTTGGTTGCCTTTCTCTGGACTGCCTCAATTTGGTTAATGTCCTTGTGAAGGTGTGGTCTCCAGTACTGCACTTAGTACTCCAGATGGGGCCTAACCAGTGTCTTTTAATGAGGGATTCTTACCTCCCTCTTCTGACTTGTGATACCCCTACTAATACATCCCAACATCCCCCTAGCCTTACCCACTGCTTTAGTGGTCTGCTTGGATGATTTCAGGTAATCTGTGATGATGATACCCAAGTCTCTTTCTTCCCTTATGACTGCCAGCAACTCCCCTCCCAGTCTATAGGTGGCTTCAGGGTTTCTCTTCCCTATGTGCATGATCTTGCACTTCTTTGCATTAAACCCCAGTTGCCACTCTTCTGACTATTTTGCCAGTTTATCCAGATCTCTTCTCATTCTGCCCACCCCATCTGGATCATCTACTCTGTTGCAGATCTTGGTGTCATCTGCAAACAGACAAACCTTACCCTCCAGTCTATCTGCAATGTCACTGATGAAGATATTTATTAATTTATTTAGATTTTGGTAACCGGGTAGGCCATCTGAGACCAGAGATCACTTTTTCAGGGGCGACCCTGGATTAGTTACAGAGAGTACATATCTTGGCAACTTTACACAGCAGTCTTAGAAAATACATTTGAAGATTCAGTGTGTACATACATAGTAGAATAGTATAGGATGACATTAGATAAAATACATGACAAGGAGTGTGATATATAGGAGCAACAGTAGAGCAGCATTAGCTGAGTACTTAGTTAGTCACATGGGGTACATAGATGGGTATTAACATACATAAGTTTATGGTTTGTACATGGTATGTATAGGGTAACATCATTTGGCACAGAGAACAGAGGGTGCCACTAGGCTAATAGATGTTTAAGACAGTTTCAAGGCACCTTAGCAGTGCACATAGGGGTGTTAAAGGGAAAGCGGTTGAAGTAGTCACTGGAGGTCGCAGGGGGGAGATCATGACCAGGGGCTAACAGTTGCAGCCACAGAGACTCAGCTCCAGGAGATATGCTTTGAGCCCCGATTTAAATGCTAGGAGAGAAGGCTTGTTGACTAGACTTTCAGGGAGGGCATTTCATAAGAGGGGGGCAGCGTAAAGGAAGGATTGCTTTCCTTGGTTAGTGCGAACCCGGGGGATGGCAAGGTGGCATCTAGCTGAGGATCGAAGGGTACGGTGCTGGATCTTGGGGGTGAGTAGTTCACGGAGGTGAGGAGGAGGGCCAAGGGAGGTGAATTTGAAAGCCAGGCAGGCAAGGGAGTAGGTCAGCTTGTGTCAGAAGGAGGGCCAGTTTAGGTCTGCTAGGGCCTCGCAGTGATGCCTCCTGGGGAGAAGTTAGTAGCAAAGCGAGCCACTTTATGGTAAAGTTTGGTGAGCTTATTGAGCTCAGTCTCTCGGAGAGACTGCAGTAATGGGGCTCCGTAAAGGATTGTAGGGAGGAGATTGCAGTTTGCGATTGCATGATGAGCCTCGCCAGAGAGGGAGTTTCCCAGACGATAGAGGAGGCCCATCTTCTGATGGACAGTTTGAGTTAGGGAGATGATGTGTGATTTTATAGGTCAGTTCTTGGTCTAGGTGGACCCCTAGGTACTTGAACTGATCCAAGACCTCAACCCTCTTCCCTAGGGAGGAGGTGAGCTGGAGTAGATCACTTCTGTCAGCGCCAAACCATCTGGTTGAAGAGGATTGGCCCCAGTACTGATCCCTGAGGTACTCCACTTGTGACTTGCATCTCTTCTGACTGTATACCATTTACCACCACTCTCTGTTTTCTGTCCATCAACCAGTTTGCCACCCAGTGGACCAACTTCTGACCCACCCGAGCCTACTCAGCTTATTAATCAATCTTCTATGTAGAACAGTATTGACAGCTTTGCTGAAGTCAAGGTAGGCAACATCAACTGCTCCCCCTTGGTCCATCACTCTGGTTACCCAGTCAAAGAAATCTATGAGATTAGTTTGACAGGACCTTCCTTTTGTAAACCCATGCTGTCTTGGATACTGTGCTCCTATGAATTCCAGGTGTTGCACTGTCCTTTCCTTAAGGAGTGCCTCCATAATCTTGCCCACTACTGAGGTAAGACTGACTGGTCTGTAGTTCCCCACCTCCTCCCTGCTACCACTCTTGTGGAGCGGGATCACATGAGCCCTTCTCCAGTCTTCTGGGACCTCTCCTGTGCTCAGAGACTCACTAAACAGTTCTGATAATGGCTCTGCTAGTTCCACCCTTAGCTCCTTTAGTACCCTGAGATGCATGCCATCAGGTCCCATTGCCTTGTCCTCCCTGAGCTTACTGAGCTCTTGTAGGACCCTTTCTTTTGTGAAGGGACTAGTGCACACCTCCCTCCCCCCTGTGTTCATGGTGCTGAGCTGTGGGCCCTGCTCTACTTTCTTTTCAGTAAATATTGAGCAGAAGTATCTATTTAGGATAGATGCTTTTACATGGTCCTCCTCCTCCTCACATGCCCCCTTATCTCCTCTGATCTTAGCAATACCCCCTCTGGACTTTCTCCTTTCACTAATGTATCTATAGAAAGTCTTGTCACCTTCTTTTACTGTTTGTACTAGTGTTTCCTCGGTTTGGGCCTCTGCCTGCCTTACTGCCTTCCCTGCTTCCCTTAGGGAAGTTTGGTATGCCTTCCTATCTTTATCCAGCTGCGTTCCCTTATATTTCCTGAAGGCCAGCCTTTTGACTCTGACCTTTTCTGCTACTGTTTTTGAGAACCAAAGTGGTTTCCTTCTTCTTTTGCACTTCCTTTTCTCTTTAACATAAGGGGATGTTGCTTGACGTATTACATCCTTAATGCTTGCCCACTTTTCCTGTACCCCCTCACCTGTATTTATTTTTGCCAGTGCTAGCTTAACTCTGTTGGCCATCTTATCAAAGTCAGCTCCTCTGAAGTCCCATATTTTTGCCTTGGAATGTAATGATTTGGTTCTAGTGGCCACATTGAACCATACCATGTGATGGTCACTGACCCCCAGGTAACCTTCTACCTGGAGATTTGTGATACTTTCACTGTTAGTCAGTACTAGATGTAGGATAGCCCTGTCTCTTGTCTCCATGTCAAGCCACAAGAACAGCAAATTACAATGGTTTCAGTAAATAGTACAACATGAGGAAAGTAATTACATAAACAAAAGAACAATATGGCAAGATAAATATTGCATCAAGTGCAGCCAGTGACCTTGTCTGAAGAGGGGTGAAATGGCTTACAAGGAGAGAAAGTACAGGGGGTGAATTGGGGGAAGGTGGAAGGAGCTAAATAAGAGCAAGGAGGGAGATTCCATAATAAAGCTTGAGCAGGAAAGACCCATGGGGGGCGGGGGTAGAGGAGAGACCAAGGTAGAAATAGAGGAGAGAGGGGGAAGTGGGAGTGGAGGGGTAAAGGAAGGGGGGGGATGAGGTAGGATGAAAAGAGGGCATGAATGGGAAAGGGATAAGGGAGGAAGTGCTGTGAGTGGAATAGCGCAGCAACAGCATACTTGAAATTATAATGCTCTGTTGTGACGTCATAGTCTGTTGCCATTGGAATAACTATGATGTCACAAGCAGAGTATTGTGACATCAGGCTGGGAAGATACAAGAGAAGCAGACGAACACTCAATGAACAACTATCCTGTTTTCATGCATATGACCTCAGTAATAAATAATGGAGGTAAGAAATACAGAGCTAATGAGAAATATAAGCTGTTTTGTGAGTAAATATTATATTTTTCAAAGTTCTTCTTGAGGTGTCAGTGGCACTTTCAGTAACAGTTTTTACCTTTATGCATTCCCCTCTATTTTTGTTGCAGGGTATGCCTGCACTATGGATCTATAATGCTTACCATTAACATTTTTTACTTTAGAGATCTTCAGAGCATAGCTTTATTTTATATCGGGCTGCTGACTGGAAGGTGGGTGAACCCCTGAGCACCAAGGATTTAGTTCACTTATGTCGGGCAAACAATTGTAAGAATGGGGAACCATTGGGCACCAGGGATTTAATTCATTTATGTCGGGCCAGCGATCGTTGGGGGTGAACCACTGGGTACCAGGGATTTAATCCACTTATGTCAGGCTGGTAGTTGGTGGTAGAGGGGAACCAGTGAGCACCAGGAATATAGTTCATTTATGTTGGACCAGCGATCGGAGAGAGTGGAGACCAGTAGGCACCAGGGCTTAACTAAATTAGTGACAGGATGGCGATTTGAAGGGGGGACCACGGACCACCAGGGTGCAGGTGTGCTCCCCCAGTGGCTAACTTGGTTGTTGGTTGCAGTACCTCTGACAGCCACTAGGGCTGCCCAGAGTAAGATGAGGTTTTGTTTGTCAGTATTTGTACTGCACAAAATGACCACACTAACTTCTTTTGCACAGTGCAAATGTACTGAATACGGGGTTGTGCGGATATTTCTGTCCTCGCCTCTCCCTTTGCCCGCCCACATACATTACTTTTTGCACCAGCACTGACCTTCTTTGCCCCCACAAAGGCCCCTTTTGAATATCATGATCTGGCTCAAAACCCAGTTTCGCAGGCAAAAACCCGGTTGTGCTCACGCAAACTTTTGAATAGCAGGCTCCATATGTTTGGCTGACAGCATATTTCTATAACATTCAGTCTCAGAGCCCTGCATTATACATTGTTGATAGTCTGTTGTCTTCTTGGTCTCACTACATTGTATACGGCACTTTAATATAAATATCTCAGCTGTATTAATTGTTTTTACACATAGGTTACGGCTAAACTCCTTTGAGAACATCTATGACAAAGCTGCTGTACATTCCTTAAGTTGGGTTGTGTATTTATCGTGTGCAAAAAAATGTTGAACATTCATTTTGCTGTGCATCAGATAAAGAACTGAGTCTCAATTTTCAATATTAGAAACTGTGAATGTGCAGCAAAAATGGTTGCGCATGGGGGGGGATTACACGTCTGCAAATACAAGTTTTTCTGCCTGCATACAATTTTAGGGTTACCACCTTTTAAGAAGCCCAAAGTGGGACATTTCTTACTGAAACATGATTTTTCACATGACAATATGTAACCTCAACCAGCACAACAGATTTTTTCTCTAAATAATCAGAATTAAGACTAAGTGTTGTCGTTTTTTAGATGTTCCCTAGAGTTTCTAATCATTTTAAGGTATTTTAGTTAAGGTACTATAGTTTTTGCCACATTTAGAGGAAAGTCTGAAAATATTCTTTTGTACTATAATGTCAGGACATTTAGTATTTTTCATGTTTTTTCGCAGGACACAGCTGCCCAAATCAGGACTGTCCTGCGAAAGTAGGGACAGGTGGTAACCCTATACAATTTTCAAAAAAAATGTTACCGTTTTGTGACCTTCTCTGCAGTTTATGGCATCCTACACACATTTTTATGTGCATCTGCGCCAAAATGCTTTGCCTGGTATTACAATTTTCTGCACCTACACACAAAAGGAAAAGACACACAAAATGCTGAAAGTAAGCCTTTTTGCCAGTACAAGGCATTTTCCCTGCACCAGCAAGTTGCATATTCTATCATAGCTTGGCAAACCAAAGTTTAGACTTACAAATGATTGAGCTTTTTCCTAGAAAATCCAGGTGCCAATACTTTCATAGCTTTTCCAGGTTTTCTTTCTGTCTGAGTACAAGGAATATATCAAAACTACTAGAAATCCTGAGCTTTCAAAGTCCAGCTTTCCCTTTATTCTCACTTTAAATCGACATGTCCCCCTACCCTACCACATGCATTTCAAAATCACATCTCCTAGAAGCAATGATAAACAGCTACTCAGGTATTCAGTCCCACCACCACAAAGTCCAACAAAATAAAAACAGAATTAAAACATTTATAAATCAGTCACTGGCCAGTACCAAAGTCCTCATATATGGTCCTTATGTAATCCAGAGAAGCATTGAACAATGTTTACATACATAAGTTTAAATCCCAGAAACAGCTGAAGCAGTTCCAATAAAGACACTGAAAAGTGGCACCAAGTAACACTCACAGTCCCCACACCCGCTGCCATCTGGAATATTTCTGGCACAGTTTAATGAAAATGTAGCCTCACTGAAGACAAAGGCCAGAACAGCATTTATTTATTTAGTTAAAAGTTGGTAACCAGGAAAGGCACACTGAGCCGAAACTTGTTTCCAGGTGTGACCCGGGGGTACAATCGGGTTGAAATTACAACAAAAGAAATGCAATATCAGATCAGTACAACAAACATATGAGAACAAAATCGAAGGGTAGCAGGACAATTTGAGTTGCAATTTGAGAGGCAGTAAGTCCATATGAGGCCAGACAATGGAGGCAATATCAATCCAGAACTGAGCCAGGAGATTTAGTTTGGGGAGCAGGAGGTTGGGGGGGAGTAAGAGTGGAACAGAGGAGGTGGAGTGGCATAAGCAACTGATGCCAGGGAGGAGACATAGAAGGGTTTTGAAGGAAGTGAGTGAATAGGGAATGACGAATGCCTCAGCGATGTTGATTCCAGAGAAAAGAGAGGCAAATAGGAAGAAACTGATTGATTTGCCCCAGTAAGAGTGTGGGAGGGAGAAAATGCGAGAGTCCCTGGACTGAAGGGAACAGGTAGAAGGGTTTGCAGGTGATAGGCGGGAGGAGTGGAAGAAAGGGAGTGTTCAGAACCAGTATTTAGCAATGAGGGAGAGGCAATGGACCTCACACCTGTGGGATAGTGGCTTGATGGAGAGAGAGGAGTAGGAGAGACAGTGGTGAGTGAGGGGAGGAGGTAGCAAAGTGACAGAATGAATTAAGGAGAGTGTTCTGTCTAGAGAGGGAAGTCGCAGGGGGCAGAGCCATAGACAACATCGGCATAATCAATAACAGGTATATCATTTTCGTGACTAGATCACTCTGGGTAGGCATAAGGAGGCAGTATCTGTGGCAGTAGAGGATGCCAAGTTTTGGGAGAAGTTTAGTGCAAATGGCATCTACATGGGAAGAGAAATCAAGATTTACTCCCAAAGTGGCTCCTGCGATCCTCTCTCTCCAGGTCCAGGTATTCACTCAGGCATAGCAATCTAGAAGAAAGTTAGTGTGCTCCTACTGCAGTAGTCTGGAGAAAGCTAGGGCACTGCGTTTCTACTGCAGTGCCCACAGGTCAACAATCAAGTGCACTTTTGTCAATCATCACCTGAATGGGTAGAGCCAGACCCCACTCTCTCACTACTATGCTGTGATTTCATAGTCTCTCTGGTGCAAGATGTGATCCAAGAACATCCTTCTGAGCCTGCTAACTTCACCCAGGAGTTGACACAGCATGCTGTCAGTAAAATACACAGCTGACAGCCTTCCAAGCCACCTCTAAACTGTATGTCACTGTTGTTCTTCCAAACAGCCCAGAACAGCAAATGCAGTCCATCACAGGTCTGCAGTAAGTTTCAAATCAGTTAACAATGCTGCTTGTTGAAATTGGGAAAGGTACCATATACCCCAATTGCAGATGCTAAATGATGCCTCCTACGGAGACTGAGAGCACCTAACTAAAAACAATAAAATGTCTAACCCTAATCTAATTCACTGCAACCCCTGCCAAATTCTAAACTAAAAATGTGACTTAGCAATAGAAACAACTGAGTAACAGTGGGGCTTACATCAGTGGTCTCCCCAGCATGGCGGCCCTCTTCCCTCTCTAACACTACCCCTGTGACACACACACACACACCAAAAAACTTTTAGTCCAGTGCTTCTCAAAAGAGTACTCAATGGTCCCATGAGGTCATCAGCACAATTTTGTGTGGTCACCAGGGTCTTTCGAGACCCAATTTAAAACATCATTGAACTGACCATTTCTTACCTTAATAAGATGAGACGTGTAAGGCCCCTGTAGATGAGCATGCTTCAGATTACCTTAGGAGTATGGGGTGCCAATATCTCTAAATAACCACCAGGTCACAGTAGAGTTTCAGTGACTTCTGGGTCCTTTTTCTCCTTCTCTAGTGAGCAGGATTTGACTGTACACAGATGATAGAAATAATGCCGTGCCTCTACTCAGAAAAAGATTTAAGTAGGCCCGGTGACTGGTCAGTACAACCCCCTGGGTTGCTGTATTTGCCCATCTACCCACTGTGGTGACCACAACCATGCAGGTCCCACACAAAACAGTTCCCCAGTTCCCCCAGTTATCATGTACTGTTCCTAAGTAGGCAAGAATGAGAAATGGCTTTCATTCACACACAACTTTAATTTAGGGAGGCCCCCTAAAAAGGAAAAATGGGTTTGTACAATATGAGGTAGATGAATGTGCTCTGGTTTGTCTTCTGTTGCCCCATTAGGCCCAACCCAGAAACCGTAATCACTGTTTTGTGCTCTATGCAGGCATGGTCAAAGCAAAGTGTCTCAGGGCTTCCACTACAAAGCGTTTAGCAGGCAAAGCTCTGACACTCTGCCTGCCCCATTCTGTTATTTACAGTACAGTAAATTATGTGATCCTACTACACTGGAGGCTGCTTCCATGGCCTGGTACAAATATTTCCCTTTTAAACCTGAGGGAGCTCCATTTTAATAGTCCCTGTGTACCAGTGCTGAATCGGTGCAGGCCGTTGATGTTGCCATAGGTTGACTGGCAATGGTGCACTTTAACAGTGAGCAGTTGTTCAAGATAAACCCCAGGACCCAAAGGCCATGCAGATGCTTAAATGGAAGTTTGAAATTTCACCACTGAAGTATTTGTACAGTTTCTGGTCCATCGGCCAAAGGCAAAGGCAACCCATACTTTTTTTTCAATAACAATTTTTTTTAATCATACAATCAACTAGCTCATAACATGTTCATCATTTACAATCAAGACTTCGAGAAATCTAACAAAGTCTTACTAAAGCGATAAACTTATTCCATCTGAAATAAATGGCACCTCTGTGTTTACTAAAAGGACTTAACTGCTTACGGTATCTAAGTAACCACTCATTTTTACTCTATTTACTGAAACATTTTCCCCAATCACAGTGCAGCTGTAGTGCATACTTTGAAACTAACAATGGTACAGGTGCGATGAATGAGCTTTTATTGTCAGTCTATAATCTGTTAATACACATAGTAATTAAATTATCAAATTACAACACATTCCAATAGAATTTGACTGAGGTACCAAAACAAAATAAAATTCTTCAGTAAAAGGGAGACCTTCCTTGAAGCCTTCTATTAATTTGTGAATGCAGTGCTTGTGGTTAGCCAATCATAAAGAACCCCATCTCAAAACAACTCAGCCTGTAAATTAATCCATGAGAGAGTTTTTCCAGTTTCAGGGCCTCCGTGAGTTCCATTGTTTATCCATTAATAGTTGGTGGCCTTTCTTCTATCCATACTCTCATTATCACATTCTTAGCTGCCATGGCTGCAGAAATCATCCCTTGTAAGACCCGTTCTATACATTTTTTCACTGGGATATAATAGAGATTATTAAGTATTTTAAATTGTGTTATTCTAAAGTTTACTGCTTTTTTTTTAACTCCGCTTTATTCAGTGTTCAGAAAGCATACCAAACATTGCATCCAATAGTGAGAAACTTCTTCACAAACTGATGTCACAATGGCTATCTATAATACAAGAACAGACATCTTTGACTCTTTTATATGTTTTCTTGGTACTAGTGTCCATCTCTCTCTGATGTCCAGTATAACCAATCTTACGACCATACGAATGTGCCAGCAAAAACAGACCACCCAGTCTAAGTCTGCTCGAGTATGCAGCTAGCACCCCTAGTTTGCAGCTGTCCCACCCCCTCCCCATTGTCATCCCACTGCCACCCTACCTTCCCCACCCTCACTCTCCCTAGTTCCCTGTCCCATGCCCTTTTTTTGTATTATACATTTACTTATTTGTAAGCATACTCACAAAACACATTGTGCCACAGAAGAGTACCACTGCAATTTGACATACATACATACATACTGATATTGAGTAAGTACTCTCCTCAGTTGATGCATCAAAGGAGGAAGAAGACCTTAATAACATGCTCCAATAACCTAGGCAATCCCAAAACCTACAGCTTGAATGGAAGAGTCCCCGAGCACCTCCCTGCCAGAGTATATTCCATATCTGACAGTGCTCCGAGATGTGCAGCAAAGACCCACATTACAAAAAGCAGGCCCTCCCATGTGTACCAAATTCGTATCATTTCCCCTTATCCAACCCCTATAATCTGGTAAGAAAAAAATAAGTACAGCTCAAATCTCAAGAAATCCTAGTTCCAGACCAACACACAGATTGAATACAGTGTAAAGAGAAATATATGCATATACTTCTAAAAGAAAAGTCCCAGTCTGCAATTTCCCCATAATGGTCTGATCAAGAATGAGGAACACTTTCTAACAGTTCAACAGGCCGTCTTTAGTCCAATTTATTTATTTGCTTTTGTTTACCAGGTAAGCACACTAGACAACCAAATGCCTATTTTCAGGTGTGACCAGGGAGATTACAGAGGTACATTCAAGAACATCAAGCAAAAACAAGTACAAGGTACAATTGTATTCACCATCCCTAGACCAGGAGCAGGGTGAATAGTCACAAAAAAAGAACACTTTCTATGGTACCCTCTGAATATACTTTAACACTGTATAGCCAAAATTAGAAACATCATGGCCCTGCTCCCCATAAATTCACAGACCACAAGTCCCTACAGTGGATCTTCAATCTTCCTCCGAGGAAATGTCCTTCTCTCCAGTCTTATCCTCCGATTCCTGTTCCAGCAAACCAAGAAATATTTTCCACATCCCCAGGCTGATTATATTGGTATGTTTTCTCTTGCCACATAAGCTTCAGGCATGCAGGGAATAACAGTTGATGGGTGATGTTTTGTTGTCGTAGATGGCCCCGGAAAACCATCAAAGGCCCCGCGTCTCTGTCTTGTGGAGTAAAACAAGTCTGGAAATATGCTCAGGTTGTCAGGCCCATATTTTAATGCTCTCTGACATCGCACCATGCTTAGCACTAGATCTCAATCACCAACATTTCGGCTAACAATTAGTAGAGTTCTGGGTGTTTGTAGATTGGCCAATGGTCTGCGCGGAGAGATCCAGTACACTGTATCAATGGCTATTGGGGGATCCTCCTCCTCCAGGCTCAATATAGAGGACAAGAAAGAATGGATAAATAAGACACAGTCCTCACCCTCAGCATGTTCAGAAAGAGTACCCGGAGATTTCTCTCTCTTGCTTGGTTTTCAACCACTTCGAAGCGCTGTCAGAGTGCCGAATTCTCTTTGATTAGTTTTGTGGTCACACCACAGGCCTGTAAGATAGAGCTCTCATTCTTGTGGATGGTAGCCTCACATTTCTCCATCCTGGTCTCCGGCGCAGAGACCCGAGGAGTCAAACTGTCCAGTTTTTTGTTGATGTCCTGAATGGATTTTACCAGCTGATTAAGGGTGGTCTGGCTAGTAAGCAAGGAGACCTCTGAGCCACTGTCAGTATCCAAGTGGCTGGCATCTGCCTAGTCTCTGGGCCATTCTACTTGTGGCTGTGTGTTTTTCTTTTGCCTGAAAAAGTAGGCTGCTACTACGGCATTTCCTCGGTTTTCCCCCATTGCTGCAATCTTGAGCAGTTACCGACTAAGACATAGGTTAAATAGGGTGGACAAGTTCAATACAATAGTAGAAAACAATATAAATTAATATAATTTGCTCGGAGCTCTGTACCAACGCTGCTTCCTGCAAGCTGCTCAGCAGTGCCCCGTTCCTGCCCTTTTAAGGTTGTTCACAGATTTACATGATACCACCCATTCTGGTAGTGCATTCCATTTTACTACCACCCTCTCTGTGAAATGGTGTCTCCTCATTTCCCTCCTAAATCCTCCCCCCCCATTCTTAGCCTGTGCCCCTTGGTGTCCCTCCCCCTTCTAGCTTAAAGACCCCATCTGCCCAACCCTTATTGATCCCCCTCAGATACTTCAATGTCTCTACCTTGTCCCCCCATCCCTTCTATCCTCCAGGGTGTACATATTCAGGTCTCGCAGCCTGCTCTCATAGTCTGTCCACTCCATTCCACCTATCATCTTTGTTGCCCTTCTCTGCACCCCGTCCAGTAGCCTGATATCACGCTTTAAGTGTGGCCTTCAAAACTGCATACAAAACTCTAAGTGTGGCCTTATCAGTAACCTGTAGAGGGGCAAGATCACCTCTCTTCGCCTGGATGAAAACCCCTCGCTATGCACCCCAGCATTTTGTTCACTTTTGCAGTTGCTCTCCTGCACTCGGCAGTGTTGTTCATGGTCCCTTTTATCATTACCCCTAGGTTCTTCTCCTCCTCAGTGATCCCCAGCTTAACCCCCAGCCAGTATTCTCTCCATGGATTGTTCGCCCCGAAGTGCATAACCTTACACTTCTTTGCATTGAACCCCAGCTGCCACATCTCTGACCACTCCTCTAGCTTGCTTAGGTCCCCCTACAGCTGCTTCCATCCCTCCCTTCCATCCACCACTGCTCCCATTTTGGTGTAATCTGTGAACAGACTTACCTTGCTTACCACCCCGTGCACATTGCCTGATATGAAGAGCCCAAATAATACTGGTCCCAGCACAGAGCCCTGTGGCACCCCACTCGACACCGGCTTCGGAGTTCAGAGCTCCCTTTTCACCACCACCCGTTGCAGTCTTCCACTCAGCCAGCTCGTAATCCAGTTCATCATGTTTGCCCTACCCCTACACCAGTTAGCTTCCCCCAAGCCACCCATGAGGCACCGAATCGAAGGCCTTGCTGAATTCCAAGTAAAGAACATCCACCGCATGACCCTTATCCAGCTCACCTGTCACCCAGTCATGATATTGTTTCAGGTTGGTTTGACAAGATTTCACTGAAATGCATCCAAGCTGCCTCACATCCTGGAGGCCATTGTCCTCCAGGTATGACACCAGTTTTTCCTTTAGTATCATTTCCATGAGTTTGCACACTATGGAGGTGAGACTTACCCGATGACAATTACCTGGTTCATCCCTTGGTCCGCTCTTGTGTAATGGTACTACATGTGCCATTCTTCAGTCCAGTGGCACATATCACGACTCCAGTGAGGTGCTGTACAGATCTGCCAGCAGCTCCGCCAACACCTCCGCTATCTCCCTCAGCATTCTGCAGTGGATACCATCCGGCCCTGGTGTCTTGTCTACCTTCAGTGACCGCAGTCCCTCTAGGACTCTACTTGCCTCAGTTCTTCCATCTGTCACCTCCACTCCCCCGTCCCACCCTCCCAGCCCATGGTGATAGCAGTCCCCCTTTTCTTCTGTGAACACTGAGCAAAAGTATTCATTCAGTGCTTCCACCTGCTTGTCCCCCTTTTCTGTACACTCCCCAACCCTTTTTATCCTCACTATTGTCTCCTTGCACTTCCTTTTCTCTCTGATGCATATGAAAAATTCTTTCTCCCCCCGTTAATTCCCTGCACTAATCTCAGCTCCCTCTGGGCCTTGTCTTCTCTCACTTTTCTGGTCACCTCCCTGGACCATCTTGCATACTCCTCCCTGTCCACTTCCTTCCCTGTCCTCCTATACCTCTGGTGCACCTCTCATTTTGCACTCACCACCTCCACTACCTCATTGTTCAACCAGCATGGTTTTCTTGCCCTGCTCCTCTTACTCTGTGTCTTGGTGCAGGCTTCTGTTGCCTCTGTAATCCCCCATTTAATAATATCCCATTTCTGCTCCATGTCCATCTCCTGCCTTATGCCCTCCAGTTTCTCTTTCAGTACTTCCTGCATCCTCACAAAGTCATTTTACCTGAAGTTTGCCACCCGGGTAACTGATTTCTCTGGCTCCACACACATCGTGGTATTAAACCACACCGTTTGGTGATCGCTGTCGGCTACTGGGTTCTCCATCTTTATTTCCCCTTACTGCCTCCCCATTCAACAATACCAGATCTAAAGTGTTGTTTAGCCTAGTAGGTACACTAACCAACTGTGTCAGGAGACCCTCCTGGATAGCATCCAGGAGCACTTGCTCCCTAGCACTGGAGGTGACCAGAATGCTCCAGTCAACCCCCGGCAACTTGAAATCCCCCACGATAACAACCTTCCCTTTTCTACATACCTTTCTGATTTGTCCCACAAATTCCCTGTCAAGCTCCTCAGACTGGGATGGCGGCCTGTATACCACCCCAAACCTCAGTTTCCTACCCCTTGAGTCTAGGAGCGGCAGCCAGATTGCCTTTGTTTTCCTTTCTTCCCCTCGTCCCTTGTGCATTTGATCCTGTTCCTCACATAGACTGCCACCCCACCCCCTCCCCTCCTTACAGTCCTTCCTGTATAATTTGCATCCTGGGATTGCCAGATCCCAGTCCTGGTGCTCAGTTGTCCATGTTTCTGTGACAGCTGCAATATCCACCCTCCACACTGCTAAGAGTGCCTGTAGCTTAGCTGATTTATTGCCTACGCATCTTTCATTCACCGAGACCACTCTCCATCCTGCCCCCTTCCCTTCACTGGCCTCCAGCTTCTCCCTTCTACTCCCTCCATTTTTGGCCACCCCGAGTCCTTCCCTGCTAGGATGGGTGGTAGGCTGTGACTCCCCCCTATCGGATCCCTGCCTACCTTCTGTCCATTTGTCACCCCCATCAAGTTTAAATTCACCTTTATGACTGTATACCTCCCTAGTCTTTGCTTTAATACCTCCTTCCCCTCCCCACTCAGGTGCAGCCTATCCCTTGCAAACAGATTGTTATTATCCAAGGACTGCCCCAGCCACCCACAACCCCATACCCCTTAGTTTGACACCATTCTACTAACCATGTATTCAACTCACTAATCCTGTCCTTTCTCACTATGCTTGCGCAGGTTACTGGGAGCACCTCAGAGAAGGCCACAGAGTCCCCAATCTCCTCGCAATAACCTACCCACTTCTTCAATCCTCTCCCTAGTTACCTCCACCATTTCCCCCGCTAAGTCATTTGTCGTCACATGTACCACAATGTGTGGTTTCCTCCTACCCCTCCTTATGCACTTTAGGATTGCCTGTCCTGCCTTGTCTGCCTTTAATCCCGGTACGGACTCCACCCATATCCAACTGTGCCTCTCACCCTTGCTGCCCCATCTGATCCCCTTGAGTATGGAGTCCTCCAACAGCAGTACACCCCCCTCCTCTTTTCTTATACCCATTGCCACCCCCCCAACCAGGTTCTCATTCCTGGGGCCACTCAAGATGGTGCTTTTACCATTTACCCCAGTGTCTTCCCCCTGCCCCTCCCAATTAAGACCCCTCCCTTGCTCCTGTTTGACTGCCAACCTCCCCATCCTCCTCACCTCTCTTAGTATTATCCCTCCCCCTGCCACGCCATGCTCAATCTTTCCACTAGTAATGCCCCTCACTCCCACCTATTTGTAAGTACTTTTCCTTGTGTAATCTCCACCTGCATCCTATTTTCCATGTGCTGCTAGTACAGCAAACATGTTACCTACTCCCTTTGCATTACTACGTGTTCTCTCCTCCCTCCTGCTGCTCCTCATTTTCTAGGTTCTACTAGAGTCCACCCTTCATCAACTGGCTGTCTAGTTTGTCCCCTTCCCCTGACCCCTCCCTTGACCCACTGTTCCTTCTCTGTGGTGCACTCACAACACTCTCAGATGTCAGCCCTCCTACAGACATAATCCTCGCCTCATCCCTAAACCTCCCCAACTCCCTGCCAAGCCACTGAACCTCTTCCCCAAGCCTTCTTAGCCTGTAGCATATTGGGCACCCTCCCAGCCTCCACAATATGTTCATCCTCATTGTTGCCCCACAACTACTGCACCCTACAATCCTACCCATGGTCCACACTATCTATACAGAACAGTGAAGTACAGTTTCTCTATATTGATTGCAGTTGTTGACAAACACAATTACAAACCCACCAATAGCATTCCTAGGTCTCACAAACACATACTGTCCAGAAATTAGATGTTTTCCCCAGGTCCTCTTTAGGACCCTCCCACCGGCTTTAAGTGATATCGCTGTGCCCCCGTTGAGCTTAATTCCAAAAAACACAGCCATGGGGACCTAAAGACACAGCCACAGAACCTTTAAGCTTAATTCAAAAAACACAGCCACAGAACCTTTAAGCTAAATAAAAGAAGAAAATAAAATTAGCAAAACTTACAAAAATCCTCTCCACCCTAACTCTCCCTACAGCAAGTATAATTAACTAATCCTAGCCCATCCTCTAACAGAAATTTTAATCCCAAATGCCCTTGCATGCAGCATAAAACAGCCAACTACAGTACTAACTGGAAACCACAATCCTACTCATAAGAACTATAAACCTACTCGTAAGTTATATATATTTATATATCTTTAAGAATTAGCTCGTATGGCTGTTCCTTGTTTTCTCCTTCCTGACCTGGTCTGAGGGCTCAGGTCAGTTTGTATCTTCCTAAGCTCCTCCCTCACAGCCTTCAAACCCAACCCCCAGTGGTTTTACAGTATTTAAGAAAGGCTGGTGGAAGGGGAGGGTGGGACGGCTTTTACAGTCACTCCAGCCACAGGAACCTTTAAGCTAAATTCCACCTTAAGCTAAATTAATATTATATATATATATCTCAAAATTTACAAAAATCCTCTGCACATTAACTCTCTCAACAGCATGTAGAATTATCTAATCCTTCTCTCCTGTAGTTTAAAAAACAATAGTAAAACTTACAAAAATCTTCTCCACAGCAAGCAGATTTAACCAATCCTTCTTGTCTTTGCCACAGCAAGCAGACTTAACCAATCCTTCTTGTCCAGGCTTGTGACAACACGCCAGATACTGTGTTCTGTGAGGCACTGATGATATGCAAATTGAAGCTAATTTTTATGGAATATATCAACAAACTTATTAACCAATCCATGGTATCCCTTGTAATGTATAAGCAAATACTGGCTGTATCCTGACCATGGTTTAAAAGATAAACAATAAAACATTTAACTCTGGGTTACAAATGCAGTTTCACCCTTCCCGCCTTATTGTAAAAATTGATCCCAATAGTCCCAATATCGCATATCAGTAGTCTGTAATATCTCAACTACCCCGATTACCCGATGGTACTGACTATAATTAGTAACTCTCCAGCACTCCATGCAATCTCTTGCTTAAACAAGTCAGTTCTGGACTGTGTCCAGGTACTTGTCCTCCACCTTGAAGGCTAAGGGTCTCCTATTCCCTATATATTCCACTTCACTGTCCACTGTCCCATAGGCCGTCCCTTCTTATGGACCATTGTGTCCAGTCTTTCCACCTCTCTATGTGTTTCTCCTCAGTAAAACTGAATTTAGCTATCAGAAGTTCCATGTCATGGATTTTTGCTATCCCACCTAGCAATTCCTCCTGCATGGGGGTATTAGCTGTGAGCCAGTGGGTTGTGATGCACTTCAGTGCAGTCACCATACATGCTAAAATCATTTTACCATTGTCTGTCTTCAACTTTACTGTCTTGGGGAGTCCTACAATCCACTCTAACTAGTCGAGTGGGATATGTATCCCCGTTATTTGATGGGTGACATCTTGCATAACTTCCCAAAAAGGGCCAATGTTTGGAGAGTGAGTACCAGAAAATATGCCAATAGCTGCCCACAGGTCTGCTAACACCTTTCTAAGTTGGTAGTTTGGCAGTGTTTCGTAATAGTCATCATCCTAAAAAACTGAATCAGCACTTTCCAATAAAATTCCCTCCATAATGGAGCATCAGTTACCCTCCATCCTTTTTTCAATCTAGAATCCCATTCCTTCTTCTGAATTTCTATAGATGCTTCCCATTCCCAGGCCTCCTTGATGGAATTTATAGTACTCCTTTCTGGTTTTTGCAGTAGCTTATAGATGCTTGAGACATATCTTTGGCATCCCAATAGGGTTACCAGTCAACCCATTAATGATCTACCTAACTTTTCCTTGTTGCCTGGTATATTTATAAAGTGCTGGATCATCTGCATATACCTCATGAAGTCTGTATTGTCTCAGCCAAACTTCTCTGTAGCTCTACTAAATGTGATGTCATACCCTTGTGCTAAAAACTGAGTGAATGAGTAAATCATCTGCATAAACAGATGTGCGTAGTTCCTGATTTCTAATGTTAAGTCCCTTAACTCTATCATCAACATTAAGTTTCCTAATTAATGATCTATTGTCAGGCTGAATAGTAATGGAGACAGTGGGCACCCCTGCCTTGTACCCCTCATAACCCTGAAATATGGGGAGATCAAACCATTAGTAATTATTGCTGATGTGGGAATATTATATAATATCTTAACTAAATTAATAAATGTACTTGGGAATTTGTACAGTTCTAAAATGTTAAATACATGTGCCCACTCAATGCAACTGAATGCTTTTTCTATGTCTAAGGGTAAAAGATAACAAGACTGATCACATCTATTTGCATGTTCAATTATATGAAAGATTGTTCTTGTATTATCAGAAGACACCCTCCCTTTCATAAAGCCTGTTTGTTGTTTGGTTATCTAGTACCCAACCAGTGGTTCTCATCTATTGGAGATAACTTTTGCCAGTATTTTAACATTTGTATTTATTAAGGATATTGGGTGATAACTGTTGCAGTCATGTGGATCTTTCTTTGGTTTGGGTAGCAAAGTTATTAGTCTTCTAGTTTGATCCCATGGTAAGCTGCATTTTTCTACTGCTTCATTAAATACTTCTGTCAGAATTGGTGATAATTCTTTGGAAAAAGTGCAGTAGAAATTAATAGAATATCCATCAGGGCCCGGCGCTTTGTTTGTCTCCATCACTTGAATGGCAGTGAATTCTTTGCATTCCATTATCTTGGAACCCAAATGGTGTTTATCCCCCAAGGCTACTGTTGGCATATCTACGTTTTCACAGAAGCTAGTCAAGCCTTCTATTATACTCTGAGCATCTGCTTTATATATTTCCTGATAAAATGGACAGAATATATCATTAATTTTTCTCTGATGTGTAATGACCTGATTTTGCCCCTGCATGTTTATTGATGTAATGTTGGTTGAGGAATTATTCTGTTTTAATCTTATTGCTAACAGCTTAGAAGCTCTAGAACCAGAATCAACATAATTAATCTTGACTTTCCATACTGCAAATTCTGCCTTAGCCTGGATATTCTCATTGTATTCCGTTCTAAGTTTAGACCAAGACCTCCATATCTCATTTGAGTCGGAGATTGCTAGCATCATTTCATAACAGTAGTTGCTCTGGAGAGTTCAGTTCCCTGAATTTTGGAAACATTAAAAAAGTTTGGTGAATTCTCAGGATATAAACTGAACTTTGGGAAAACATCCTTTCTACCACTTATTAAGTTTTGTGTCAAGGAAGACATCATTAATAATGGACTTGCATGGGCCTCAGATTATATTGACTACTTAAGGATAAAGTTATACAAAACTGTTAATAAAATGGTGGCTAAGAACTTGTCACTTCTCAAGACAAATGTTTTGGACTCTTTAGCCAAACTGAAAAAACTACCTCTGGGGATGTGGGGCAGATTGGATGCTGTCAAAATGAATGTGTTGAGGACTTCTGGTGACATCATGAGCAAGGCTGCAGCCTAAGGCAAGTGGCTCCCCTAGCGATCCCCTAAATTGGCTTCTAAACAAAGCTTTCTGCAAAAATTCTTTGCTCAGACAGACTCAGGAGGCAGCAAAAATGCCAAAGAAGTGAGGGGAATCAAAATATAGCCCACTGGAGCACCAGGATGGAGAGCAATCGCAGGACGAGGGGTCGGAAAGTGGGGATTCCCGGGCCTCATCGACCTCACGGTGAAGCAGTGCAGCACCCGACCAGACCCCCTATACAATCCTGCAGAAGCAGATGACGCAAATGCTGGCAGAGATTCGAGATTTCCAATGGGAAATTAAATTTATGGTGACCGCACTCCATACCGACATCAATAGGCTGGATAGGCACCAGGATATCAGCGAGGCCCAAGCTGCAGAAATGGAGGGACAGTTTGAAGCAGTGGAGCGCGCCATTGTACAGCTGCACGGCGATATCAAGACCTTACAAAACCAAGCTGAAGACGCTGAAAGCAGAAGTCACCTGAACAACATCAGGCTCTCCGGTATCCCCGAGGGTGCTGAAGGCATGGAGATGATCCCATTCATACAGAAGATCCTAAAAGAGGTGCTTCACTTACCTGACTCCATACCTCTAGAAATTGAGCAGGCGCACCACACCCTAGGCCCCAGACCACCCCCGGGAACAAGTCGCATGATCCTAGCAAAGTTTTTGTGACAACAGGAGAAAGAGGCAGTACTTCACACGGCCTGGAAGTGTGGCAAGGTCCATTATGAATCCCAAAGGCTGTTTTTTGAAAATGATTATGCCTCCAAAATCATGGCACGAAGGAGAGCATACATTCCAGTGATGAGGGCCCTCAAAGTCGCAGGCATAAGATTCCGGACACCCTACCCCTCCAAGATGATGTGTTCTTCGTGGATGGCTCACGTACATTTGACAGCACAGCAGATGCAATCAGAGTTGCAGAGAAGGAAAACTGAAGTAGCTCAGCCACGTGCCAACCTGGAACCCTCGATAGCTTCAAAACTCACCCAGATGGTGTGGAGTAGTGGCCAGAGGAGCGCCAGGTGTAGGCAGGGCATTGAAGCACTTCAGAAGATTGTCAGAGCATTAAAAGTGACCCAGCCTGCCCCAAAAGGATTAGAGAAAGAAGTCCCGGAACCCAAAACATGACGGGTTGCAAGTATACTCCTTGGACTCAAGTTTAAATGTTGTGCCTGTTTGCCTAGTAGCATAGTAGCTGTAATTAATGTGTTAAAATAACATTGAGTCTTCCCAGGGTGGGGGATGGGATGGGACCACAGCTGGCTCCTCTTTCCTCGCAGCTGATGACTATGCAGTGCTAGAGAGCAGGACCCACCCATGTTAAACAGAAGGCTGGTTCACTGGGGCTTTCAAGCAAAGAAACAGGCCAGATAACGAGGGCTATGAGGGAGTTTCCAGATGGGCCCATCTCCCTTTTGCTGTGGCAGGGCATGGGGGAGGGGAGGGAATTCGGGATCTTATGATGCTGGGGGGGAATTCCGGTTCCTGGATCAGACCTTGGAGGGCAGCATTGTGAGGCAGGGACCCTGGGTAAATCTGGACCCACACGATGCTGGACTCACCTCGCGATGCGCATTTGGGGGGAGGGGGGAAGGGTGGAGATCCTGCTCACTGACCCCCGGGCCATAGGGATGGCTAGACCAAAGTTTTTGAGCCATGGGGTCGGGTGAAGAAAGGGGTGGATGTGGGTTGGAGAGGGGGTTGGAGTAAACCGGGAGGCCCCGTGTGAGCAAGTTGTTCACTGCCTGGTTGAGTTGACTTGAGCTACTTGGCCTAGATGAGGGAGGGGAACAGAGCACTCGAGTTGGCATGAAATGACACAGGGGGCCCTCCCTAGGATTGCTCTACCTGGGTCACCTTCCCATGGGACTGCCTGGTGTGGGGACGGGGGGTGGGGGGAGAGAGAGAGAGAGAGATGGGGGGAGAGAAATCGCAGGTAATCACTGGCAGCTGAACATCTAACCAGGGTTCATCTTCAGCCAGTAACAGGCCTGCAAAGTAGGACCCCCGAGTTGTCCTGGAACTGCTACCCATGAACAATCACTACAGGGGGCATGATAGAATGCGACCTGGCACTGTGGATCAGCATGCTGGCTCTCAGGCCAAGAAAGACTAGGGTGGGCTAGGGAGGGAGGAAGAGCAAAGAGGGGGAAGGGTGGGAAGAATACATCACAACAAAACAAGCTGCAGGCTGCTAGCAGACCAGACCGATCCCCCCCGAGGACAGCTGGAGGGGAGGTGTCAGGGAAGTGTCCTAAGGCCATACCATAAACTCAAGCAGCCTAGAGTTTAGACTAGCAAGACCCCAGTCAGACAACAGCTGAGTTAAACACCAACTCCTTTCCCTACATAATAGCGGGCCTAGGATTTGGCCTGAAAGCCCCCAACTTCTGATGTTCAACAGCAGACCTATATATAAAAAATAAAATAAAAGGTCAAAATAATTATAGACTTCTGCTGGAGGGGGGATGGGGTGATGCTGCCCTGCCAGATGTGGGGTGGGGTGGGATGCCTCCTGCGGTTGAGTTTCTATATAGCTGTAGAGCAGCCCACCCAGCCTAATCTACTGGGCCAAGAGGCGGGCGCTCAGAGGCCTTGTCTGGCTCCTGCAACAGAGGGCCGTGGGCCCACTCCCTCCCCTCCCCTCCCTCAACCTGCTTATGTTTGGATAGAGAGCGGGGGGTGGGAGGCGGATACTGGACCTCAAGCTGATGTCTCTTCTAACCTGGAGGTGCAGTCTTCGCCTCAGACCATTAGCTCCTCCTCAACCACGTAGGGCAGCTACTACGCGTCACCTACCCCGATTCCTTTCCCCTACTAGGCACTAAAGGTGCCAAAAGCCCAGGATATCCAGGGCATCGTAGGTAAGGTTAGTTGTCAAAGTCTACCGTTATGTTGTTATTATTGTATAACTGTCATCAGATCCATGCAAAAAGCTCAGCAAGTATATATCTTAAAAGTGATAAATGTGAAACTCTTGATGTGTGGGGAAGGGTGAGATAAAGCAAGCACCCCGATTTATAAAAATGTACATACCTAAGGTGAAGCTATTGTCTCTTAATGTCAATGGCCTAGCCTCACTTATTAAAAGGTCTAAGACCCTAGCCTATGTTAGGCGCTCTAAGTCGGACTTAGTATACCTCCAAGAAATGCATATGTACGCCATCGAACATGCAAAACTTGCTAAGCTAAGCAGGGGGCAGGTTTATTACTCCTCTGCCAAATTAGGGAAGCAAAGAGGTGTGGCCATAATAATATCCCCACATACCCCATTTAAAGCTGAATCCACCTGGGCAGACCCAGAGGGCCGATTAGTTATTGTACAGGGAACGCTTAATAATAAACAGGTAACCCTAGCAAACATTTATCTCCCCCAGGGCATTTCGGTCTCACACATGAAGCCCCTGTTGGACAAGATTATACAAAAGACTAGAGGGATTCTCATGATGGCAGGCGACTTCAATTTAATTGCAGACCCTACCATGGACATCTCTAACATGAGACCCCCCCAAACAAACCACTACCCAAAAGTATTTTAAGAAATTTGTGGCTGAGATGGGATGGTGTAACGTTTGGTGGAGGTTGCATTCTCAGTTGAGGAATTACACCTACTACTCTCCAGTACACCATACCTACTCACGCATAGACCAAGTGTATACCCAGGTGGAGAACTTGGGATATCTGCAGGATGTTCAATTGGGAGATATTTCTATCTCAGATCATGCCCCCCAGACCTCCACGTGGGATTTTGGCCTCCAGCCTAAGAACACACAATGGAGACTAAACCCATATTATCTGCATTCTAAGCAATTCTGTGAATTTCTCACAGAAAAAATCCTAGAAATAAAAACAGATAACCCAGCAGCAGATGTCACTTCTGCAATACATTGGGACATGATTAAGGCGGTGCTCCGGGGACACATAATAAAGTATGCAGCGGAACAAGAAAGGCAGCGCAAAGCGCAAAGACTTAAGCTAGAGGATACCCTCCATTTTTTACAAATGGCCCACAAACAGGGAGACGTGTCAATACTTCCCCGACTACAGCAGACTAGATACGAGTTGGACTGTCTAATTCAGCAACAAACTGAGATAGCTCTGACTTTCTTACGACAGAGGTTCTATGAGGTGGGCCCGAGAACCACACGGCTGCTGGCATATCAAATTCGTAAACAAAAAAAGGCAGCTACGATTTTATCCATTCGTCACCCGACGGGAGGCCAACCCCTTACCAAAACACATGACATTGCTCAGGCATTTACCTCATACTATAAGACACTATATACCCCCCCGAGCACACAGCATCCCTGCAACAAATAGCAGAGCATCTGCAAACAATTGCCCTCCCATGGCTTGTGGAGGCCCACAGAGAATCACTAGTTGCCCCGATCATGGAACTGGAGGTGTCCAATGCCATTGCAAGTGCCAAATCTCTGAAATCACCAGGACCAGTCGGCTATGGGGCTGAGTTCTATAAAGCCACCAGGGTGCAGATTTCTTCTAATCTCCTCAACGTGTTCAATTCAGTACTGGAGGGGAACTCCCCCCCACCATCCTGGTCATACACAACTATTTCTGTAATCCCCAAACCAGACAAGAATGCACAGCTATGTGCTTCATACAGGCCCATCTCTGTGTTAAAACAGGACTATAAACTATTTATGAGCATACTGACCCACCGTGTGGACCAGGTACTCCCTTTACTAATACACAAAGACCAAACCGGATTTGTCAGATCTCATACCACTACCGATAGTATCAGACGCACCTTACATGTGGTTCACCACATGCAAGCTAGCAAAATCCTAACCATATTAGTTAGCCTAGATGCTGAAAAAGTGTTTGACAGAGTGGCCTGGCCCTTTCTCTACTCAACGCTATATAAGTTTGGATTCCCCCCTGCCCTAATCACAGTCCTCCAGAATATATACTCTGTCCCCCAAGCCTGTGTAAAAGTGAATGGACACCATTGCAACTACTTTCCTTTACACAGGGGAACTAGGCAGGGATGTCCTTTCTCCCCCCTTTTATTCGCAGCATTTATCAAGCCTCTGGCACAACAGATCAGAGAAGCTTGGGCAATAGAGGGAGTAAAGATAGGCAAGTGCGAGCACCGTATCACCCTTTATGCAGATGATATCCTTCTGTACCTTCAGAACCCCGAACAATCTCTTCCCATAGTAAAACAGATCCTGGACTCCTTTGGTTCCGTGTCGGGGTACAAGTTGAACTTCGCCAAAACAGAACTACTCGCTTTTTGTTACTCCCCCCTCACTTAACATACAGGAAAGCATCCCAGGCAGGTGGAATCTACAAAAACTTAAATATCTAGGGGTATACATCCCCCAAACACCTACAGAGTATTACAAGCACAACTGTACCCCCTTTATCTCGCAGTTGAAGTCTGACCTAAGCTCATGGGCAACACTCCCCTTGGGCTTAACATGGAGAATAGACCTCATCAGAATGATAACACTCTCAAGAGCCCTAAACTTATTTCAAAAAATTCTCATATATCTCCCACTAAAGACTTTTCGAGAATTGAACCATCTCATTGTGAAATTCATTTGGGCCAAACAAAAACCCCTAGTCCGCCTAAAGATCCTCACCCTCCCCGTCAAGAAGGAGGACTGGAACTCCCAGATCTAAGAGATTACCAACAAGCGGCAATACTACGCATTTAATGTCCCGGCAAACTAGAACATCTAATCCGCACTGGTTGGACATAGAGCGAACCCTGCTAAACGACCACATTTACCACCGAATCTTATACCAACAAGCATATAACAGGGAAGTACCTCAGCATACAAACCCTTGGCTTATGGAGTCTTTCCGTAGCTGGCAGGCCATCAAAAAAACACATCAGTTGACACCCTTCCTACTACTTATATGCCCAATCTCTAGCTTGGGCAATTTTCCTCTAAACAAAGTAGACAACAGCTTTCAGCAGTAGGAAAAGCATGGCCTGAAGTACCTGGGGCAGATAATGTCCCAAGGTACGATGTGGTCATATGCAGAGATCCAAAGGAAATATAACCTGCCACACCGGGATTTCTACCGCTATCTGTAACTTTGACATTATGTTTGTAAACCCTTGTTACCCGGGGTTACTAGAATCCCAGTATGACCTAGTGGTAGGCAGGGAAGGCAGCTTGTGAAGCTCCAGTTAAATGGGTTTCACACTGTCTCACTCTGTTCTCAGTTTCAGCTGAGACTGAGAGATGACATCACCAATAGAACTGTCGCAGCTGCATAAGCCACATTGGAATCTGCAGCAGAGGGAGTTAGATAGAACATTGGGAGTTTTCAAAGTCAGTTCCTGTTTACCTTCTGTAAGAGAAGGAGGTGAGAGTCCAGTTTGGTTTAGAGGAGCCAGTTTCAAGTGGTGGAGACCGCTGTTCGGGTCTCAGTGCCCCCTCCCTCCGGGAGGGGAGTAAAGATCCCCATGTAGATTCCAGGGGCAATCCCCTAATTTCTGCAGAAGAAAGAAAGCTGCCTATTTCAGTTTCAGTCTGTGCTTGGAAAGTGGGAAGAGTTGTACTTCGCCTGTGGGGCACCTGCAACAAAAGGTATGGGTGTTTGCTCTAATATAGAGGGCAAAAATGTGTTTCTTCAGCCTGGGATATGTGAAGAAATCTGGGATTTGAACTACTATTTGGGAGACCTATAGTACTAGGACAAACAAATGGAGTAGTGTCAAAAGCTAGAGTGCTATGTGAATTCAAGTAATATTGTAGAGGGGTGCGAAGTTCATCCACCATTTAATCTACATCTCAAGTTTCAGTTTTTCCAGAGAAATGGCCGGGTATGGGCTGTTGGAGCTGGA
Source organism: Neoceratodus forsteri (assembly GCA_016271365.2). NCBI lineage: Eukaryota > Metazoa > Chordata > Ceratodontiformes > Ceratodontidae > Neoceratodus > Neoceratodus forsteri. The sequence continues at coordinate 452,008,588 of JADMNL010000024.1, forward strand.
GGTGGGAACACCCCCCATCGTTAATAACCAGGTCCACCTCTACGGATTTCTGCTGTGATTGCTACTTGCCTCATGCACTTGGCCAGTGATGAGGGACGTACCCAGACGTGGGTCGAAATGGGAAAAATCTCTAGGGTCGTAGACTCTAAGTGGTGTGGGGAGCCACAACAAGGGTAAAGAAAATTCTTTTGTGAGATGGGAGTCAGAAGAAGTAAGAAGGAAATCTCTCTGGGGAATTGCATGAACTCTAAGTGGTGTGGGAAGCCACAACAAGTAAAATGGGTTCATTCTTCCAATGGACACGACAGTCAAGTGGCGGCAGGGGCAGGCCAGTTGGGCTAATGTGTACCCAAAGTGCGTGCAAGTCCCGGGCTGTGTGCCTGGTGGGTCCAGAGCCTGAAAACAGTAGAAATAGTTCATTCTTCCAATGGACTGCCTTGTAGTCTCTAATCTGCATTATCAGTAAACGTAGCCCCATGGGGTCCATCTATGCTTTGTTGTGTTCAGCAAGTTGTGAATAAAAGCCACACTCTAAAATCCCATTCCTGGTTCTGGACATTACAGTTATTGCTTCCTGTGTTCGGATTTACTTGGGTGCCCCTGTGCAGAGTAGCCAAACCTAGGTCCCCTTGTGCCAAGTAATCTCATCCTCCCCGAACCCAGGTCCCCACCAGGTATTGCTGCCAGGGCCAACAGCATGCCACCTGTCATTTGGTAAAAAGGCAGGGGTGAGGGGTTACAAAAATGGAGGCACCGCTTTGGATTTGTTCAGGAAGGAAGGTGCTTGGGCAAGGGGGCTAGCGTTTTGGCTATCTGGCAGTGGGTAGCCCAAAAAGCTGAAGCAATTTCCCTAGTGTGTTGCTGTGTGCTGTGAATCTTGTGCTGCTGTTTAAAAAATGCCAACTGTTTACCAAGGAGCATTAAAGCCTAAGAGTGTACCCTTGTCCTGCATCAAAAAATTGTTTACAGCATTTTTGCCTGCTTTTAAAATGAATTCTTGTAAAGAAAAGTGTGGAAGACTGGGGTAGCAACAGAGAAATTATGCCCTGGACATTTGAAATGCTTTTAAAATGAATTCTTGTGAAGGAAAATGTGGAAGACTAGGGGCAGCAACAGAGAAATTATGCCCTGGACGTTGGAAATGCTTTCTGTGTAAATGGAGAGACTGTAGAGTTAATGGCAATGTTATATGGTTGAAATGGGCTCCCGCCGTGGAGTCAGTTGAAAAAAAAGTACATTCTGCAGTTTAAATTTGCCTGCTCGACGATCGCTGTGAGGAGAAGAGCCCTCGTGAGGAAGAAGAGGCTCATTTGCATGTCGTTGTGTGGTTGGTCAGGCTGCAATTAGTCCCGCCCCTCAGCCAGCTCTACAGAGACTGCCCCAGCATTCAAGAGGGAGACAGAGTGTAGTGCGTGTACTAGCAGTAGAGAAGCATCGTGGAGTATTCAAAGTGCTGTAAACAGTTAAAAATAGACTTTTGAGTTTATAATCGGGCTCAACCCGCAAATCGATCGTAGAAATAGCGAGTTTGGTGGTTAAAACGACGATCGCTAAGACTGCCCGCCCGTTTGTGTACAGAGGCCTTCAAGAACTGGCTGCAGGCCTTTTTACCCCATCGCAGCAAGCTGCTGCTGATCACAGTAAGTAAACAACCCAAAAACTGCTCAAACAGTGATTTTCAGTTATGCCATATAAAATGTGTGTACAGCAGTGTAGTCGCTTTGCCAGTAACGACTGTGTGTGAAGTCCTGCCAGCAAGTGCAAGTCTGTAAAGCCATTGAATGTGTGCATGGAAGTGAAAATAGCCTCAGTTTAAAGTTTGCAGCCAGAGAGAGACTGTGGGTTGTAGAAAAGTGCAACACTAGTAAAAGCAGGCAATCCTGTGCTAAAACCTGCAGCTTATAAGGGACTGTGAATTAAATGAATATTACCAGCTTGTGAAAAGTCCAAGGAAAATCCTGTAAATGTATGTAAAGCCAGATCAGAGCAAGTTGTGCAGTTTGAGTAAAAATTATCAGTAGCTGGTGTAAATCGGGTGCACAGTGGCTTGACCCAGATTCTAAATATTGATGCACAGGAGTGCTGCCGCCGCCATTACAGGGTGGGGCAGCAAAGCAAACACAGCAGCAGAGGAGCCATTTTAAAACTACAGAGTGTGTGTTCTGCAAAGTGGGACTTCAGTTACAGTGAACTTTTTCTTTATTTTTCTGCAGTTATGGCTTCAGGACCAGCTCGTTACCCGGATCATGCCCAGGTTGCAGTAACAGCAGCAGTACATAGACTGAGAGATATTGAAAAGTGGTGCTATGGAGGGCAACTGCCTCCTGATGTGGCAATCCCTAATTATCCAGTGCATGTATGCCAAATATGCTTGAGTGCTGGAAGGGACATCTTCATGATTCCTCACTGTGCTGGATGCCTACAAAAATATGGCTTGTATAAAGCGCCTCCAATTCGTTTGGCTCCCACATGGACAAAAATTCAGGAATCTGCAGTTGGCAGCACACAGCACCAGGTGGAGCCTGTGGAGGAAGGCCCCTCGGGGGAGTGTGGCACAAAGCTAGAGGGTGCAGAGTTAAAGACTGAATCAGAAGTTGAAGTTTTGGATGCTGAATCCCAAAAAGAAAGTTCAGATAAAGCATCAATAGACCCCTCGGTGGGGGGCCTAGCCCAAGTCTCTTAGGTGAAGATGAGATGCGGAGGCCTTTGAATGGGAGGTGTCGACCTCTGCGCCTAGTGATGAATGGATAGTCTCAGGGGTGAGAACGACTGCTCACTCCTGAGTTCAGATCCTCAGTGAAGAGGAAGATGAGGGGGAACCTATGTGGCCTTGTGAGAAAGGAACGGGTACACAGCCTCAAGATCTTGCCTCGGAGGAATGTATTGAAGAAGGTGGTGATGCCACTGCCCTGGCTTTACAGGAGGAAGAAGTCAGGGATCTGTTTCTAATTTCCTTGAGGATGCGAAGCTGGCAGAACCAGGACTGGCCACCTCCAAGCCAGGACAGCGGTCTTAGGTTGACCAAAGCAAGTAAAGAGGAGAGACTGATTCGTAGAAAGGCAAATGAAATCTATGGTATGACCTTTCCTACCTTTCCTCGGAAAGTCTGGGAGGAGATTGAGGACTGCAGGAAATCCTGGATCTGGGATGAAGCAATGAAAAGTGTGCATCCTGGGGCCAACCAGCATGTAAAGAATAGACTGGTCCATGAAAAGTATACCCAGTGAAAGAGAGGCAGGACACTGTTCATAGACAGAGTGAGAGTGGTGGACGGAGAGGGACGTGAAATCTCCCACTGTGTGAATTATGGGCACCCAGACGGGGTAATAATTCAAGCACCTGACCCCCGGTACTATTGGCCTCAGTGCAAGGACCTCCCAGCAAATGTGCCCGTGCCTACAAAATGGAGAGCCGAGCAGTGGTAGTCAATACTGCCACACCAGACTGTGAAGTGCCCTTATTGATCCACCAATATGAATAACCAGGACTCGGATGCCCCACATTCATCAGTCTACACTGTACTGTCCTGTCCAGCAACCATCCACTGGCCCACCAGATGACTTCAGATCCAAAGAGGACACCAGCCCAGCTGTTTCCTGTTCATCGCCTGGTAATCGGATGACGTCAGACCAGCTGTTTTCTTTTTGTTCCTGTTCTAAGGTTCCGTCTCCAGAGATGACATCAGCCGAGCTGTTTCCAGATGTGCCCTCCTGTGGTTCCCGGAAGATGTCCGCCCAGCTGTATCAGAAGAAATGCTGCCAGGGAGAGTCTCTGACGTCATGTGCAGGTTCGTGCAGAGCCTTGTACTACAAATGGCTGGTAAGTCCAAACTTTCCTATCTTTATGACATTGCAGTACACACCCTACACTATAGACTTCAAAAATGTGTGAACTGTCCGCAAAGACTCTCCCCTTCGGGACTTTGGCCTGTTAGAACTGTGCTTCACCGGGCTCCAGCCCAGGACATACTCTTTATTGGACTAGCCTTAGGGCCTTGTGGTCACTAGTTGGGACTTTTAGGGCACTCCATCCCCCAAATGTGTATTGTAAATAATGTCATTATTGTACTCTAATGTAAATACTGTTTTGCTACCCTTTTTTCTAAAAAAATATTTTTGGGATTTTTTCAGTGTTTTGATGGTAGGGGTTTAGGTAGACTGTGTATGCAGATTAGGAGTGTGTTTGTCTTTCTTTTTCTTACAGGTGTTCCTGGGAAGACAGAAGAGAAGACAAGAAGAGGAGGAGGGGCTCATCGGAGTTCCTCGTCAGTGCTTTATTGTGTAGAAATTTAAAATACTGTGGTGTTATTGTTATGGTTATTGCTGTATTAACCCTTTCCTTCCACAGGTGTGGTTGTGGGGGTAGGGAGGAGGCAGTAATGTGGTATTTTACTGGGGTGGTTGCAGGCTGCCCAAGGTCGGGGAGGTTCCCAGGGTTTTGTTTTTTTTGTTTGGGAATATTATGTTAGAGGCAGATAGGTTTTCCCTAGAGGGTTGGGGGGATAGACAGGCTGTGGTCCTGAATGGCCATTGGGACTGCAGTGCTGCTCTATCAGGGCTATGCTCTGGATAGTTCTACCAGAGCCACTAGGTGTTCATAGTAAGTGGATAGTGTAGAGGCTGATATGTCAGCTACAGGCCTCTAGGCCCTTAGTGTTGCCTGCCTGTGCTTGCACATGGTGGGAGGGCCTGATCACCCCTCTGCAGGTAGCACATAGGGTGGGATGGCCTAAGGCTGGGTGCATAATGACTGGGGACAGTCATTTTCCTGGTCTAGGTGAGGTAACCCCTTGTTACCCGGGTTACTAGAATCCAGTATGACTCTAGTGGTAGGCAATGAAGGCAGCTTGTGAAACTCCAGTTAAATGGGTTTCACACTGTCTCACTCTGTTCTCAGTCTCAGCTGAGACTGAGAGATGACATCACCAATAGAACTGTCGCAGCTGCATAAGCCACATTGGAATCTGCAGCAGAGGGAGTTAGATAGAACATTGGGAGTTTTCAAAGTCAGTTCCTGTTTACCTTCTGTAAGAGAAGGAGGTGAGAGTCCAGATTGGTTTAGAGGAGCCAGTTTCAAGTGGTGGAGACTGCTGTTCGGGTCTCAGTGCCCCCTCCCTCTGGGGGGGAGTAAAGATCCCCATGTAGATTCCAGGGGCAATCCCCTAATTTCTGCAGAAGAAAGAAAGCTGCCTATTTCAGTTTCAGTCTGTGCTTGGAAAGTGGGAAGAGTTGTACTTCGCCTGTGGGGCACCTGCAACAAAAGGGTGAGTGTTTGCTCTAATATGAGAGGGCAAAAATGTGTTTTTCAGCCTGGGATATATGAAGAAATCTGGGATTTGAACTACTATTTGGGAGGCCTATAGTACTAGGACAAACAAATGGAGTAGTGTCAAAAGCTAGAGTGCTATGTGAATTCAAGTAATATTGTAGAGGGGTGCGACAGTTCATCCACCATTTAATCTACATTCCAAGTTTCAGTTTTCCAGAGAAATGGCTGGTATGGGCTGTGGGAGCTGGAGGTGAGAACACCCCATCTTTAGTAACCAGGTCCACCTCTCACGGTTCTCTGTGATTGCTACTTGCCTCATGCGCTTGGCCAGTGATGAGGTAAGTACCCAGACGTGGGTCGCAAATGGGAAAATCTCTCTAGGGGTCGCAGACTCTAAGTGGTGTGGGGAGCCACAACAAGGGTAAAGAAAATTCTCTTTGTGAGATGGGAGTCAGAAGAAATAAGAAGGAAATCTCCCTAGGGGTCACAGACTCTAAGTGGTGTGGGGAGCCACAACAAGTAAAATGGGTTCATTCTTCCAATGGACCGACAGTCAAGTGGCCGGCAGGGGAGCCGGGCCAGTTGGGCTGTGTACCCAAAGCGCGTGCAAGTCCAGGCTGTGTGCCTGGTGGGTCCAGAGCCTGAAGACAGTAGAAATGGTTCATTCTTCCAATGGACCACCTAGTAGTCTCTAATCTGCATTATCAGTAAACGTAGCTCCATGGGGGTCCATCTATGCTTTGTTGTGTTCAGCAAGTTGTGAATAAAAGCCACACTCTAAAATCCCATTCCTGGTTCTGGACATTACAGTTATTGCTTCCTGTGTTCGGATTTACTTGGGTGCCTCTGTGCAGAGTAGCCAAACCTAGGTCCCCTTGTGCCAGGTAACCTCATCTTCCCCGAACCCAGGTCCCCACCAGGTATTGCTGCGAGAGCCAACAGCATGCCACCTGTCGTTTGGTAAAAAGGCAGGGGTGAGGGGTTACATGTTGATAGTCTCCCACAGATAACCTGGGAACATGAGCGATGCCCACCTTTAATCCACAGTCCAATCAACCTCAATAAAACCCTGAAACAGGGCCATTAATATCGCTACATTATCAAGCACCAGATGTACAGTTATCCCCTCATTGACAACATCCGCTCACAATGGATTCAGGAATCAGGCTGTCAAATAATGCCCGAGGATTGGCGCCAAGCCTGTGGCTATTCGGCCAGAGTGACTAGCTCACACCAGTGGCGCGAGTTTGCATGGAAGAACCTGGTTTGGTACTTCAGAACCCCTGCAATTACCAGCCACTTTTCCCCAACCTGCTCAGCAATATGCTGGCACTTGTGCAGAGAACTCAAGGCAAATCATATCCACATTATGTGAAACTGCCCATCCCTGAGGCCATTCCTCACACTTCTCCAGACCCACCTGCAAGAAATATTGGATCCACAACTCCACCTGACATTAGAGATGTTTTTATTCTTTATTTTCCCTAAAACCCTAAGAGGTCCTAATACTAGATATTTACTTCTCCTTCTCCTATCCACGGCTAAGAAAGCAAACACAAAACTATGGTTGACTTCTAAAATCCCCACAATCCAAGACTGGTGGAATATCACAAGACAGATATATACCATGGAAAAAATAACACACAGTGTAAATAATCAAGAAGAAAAGTTCACCACTAGAAGGGCCAGATGGCAAATATACTACATGCTAAAAGACCCTACATTCACCCTCTAGGGGAACAGAATCTAAACACACTGAACTTCCCCCTACACAGATGCAAAGGAGACATCTGATATGGGGCCCCCTCCCCCCCATCAGGTCACCACTTATCTTGTGGTAAAGGGAAAACTCCCATAGTACTGTGTGAAGACAGCTGAGGAGCAGCCCGGGGAGTGGGTGAAGGAAGATTTCAAGCTGTGAATTGCCCAGAAGCACTCAATTTCATCATCTGAGATTGTAACCTGAAATGGGAGCTGAGGAACGAAAATATACTGACTGTAAAATGCTACGACTAGTCTATAGATTGGCCAGGGACGTAACACATGGTGTAACAAGAACCACAATCTGAGTCTCTTTCCCAGGTGCTACCCAATAGGACTTTAGGTCTGGGGGATTAACCTCTTTTTTCTTTGCCTTACAGCCAGGATGAACAATGCTGCTAGTCGCCTAACCCCCATAAACACAACCAGAATTTTCTGTACTATTTTCCTCTCTATAGAACTATAGTCTTTTGTAATTAAGCTGAGACTTTATGAACTGTATAAATGAAATAAACTGTCTGGATCTGGATGACATGTTTGTATATATGTTGGAAAATCTAAATAAAGAAGATATTTATAAAAAAAAAAATGTGTTGCCGAGAGTCCTATATACATTTTCAATGCTTCCTTGTCACATAAGAAAATAGTGGATTGAGGGGCTTAACTCTAACCTTTCCAAATTCATGAGGGAATATAAAAAAGTCAACTGGCTTATTACAAATTTACTAGGAGCAGGAATGGAGGGGGTTTAAAGGCCCCAGACCTATTTCTATATTATCTTGCGGTCAGGATCTCAAATACCTCAAAATGGTTAACATGCAATAATGGGGATTCATACACTCCGGAATGGGTACAAATCGAGGGGAAAATTGCAGAATCACGAGGGCTAGATATACAGGTGTTAATATATGCAAAGAAACCCAAAATACAGAAGTCCAAAATTATGTGTGACTCAATCAGAGTGATTAGGTATATTAAGTCCTTTATCCTTTTGAACTTGTCTAACTGTAAACTACAGCCGATCTGGAAGAACACACATTTTATTAAAGAGAACTCCCCACTAATAAAAAATGGTTGGTTCATAAAAGGGATTTGCAAGGTACAGGATATAGTCAAAACAGACAGAGTCATAGAATTTGAGGTACTTGTTAGGAAATTTTGTATTTTGGAAACTGAGGAGGTCTATTACAGTGATTTAAAACAAATAATCAGCTTTCCTATGCAAATTAACTCTCTCTCGGATGAAAATACTTCGAGCTTTTTGGGTTGCTTACATCTTTCTCTATCCATTTCATGCCTATATAATTTCCTCTTAGACTGTACCAGAGGAATGGTGCCAGAACCTTCAAGATGGTGGACACAGGAGCTCGGAGTGAGTACGGATGAACGGGATTCGGTGCAGATGTGGGCCTTTACTGCTAGAGTATTCAGTGCTGTGAACCTAAAATTACTACATTTTAAGACAATGCAGAATTTATTTTACGCACCATATCTTGCGTACAAAATAGGCATTAAGGCAACCCCTACATGTAACAAATGTAACTCTGATATTGGTTCTTTGAGCCATATGTTTTGGAACTGCACATTAGTTCAGGTTTTGTGGACTCAGGTAAAATAATTTTTTAAGGATATGCCAGTTATTTTTGAAAATATAAATATAGAAACTTGCATTTTGGGGCATTTTAATGAGAACAATAGTTGGCCAAAAGAACAAAAATATTATATATTGTTGATGGGAGTTTTGGTCAGAAATATGTTATTAAAATATTTGTTGGAAGATAAAGTTCCTGGCTCACAAGAATGTAAAGCCTAAATAATGGAACATCTCAGGTTGGAAAAGTTAGTATTATGTATGAAAAATCTCCAACATAAGTTTAATGATAGGGTATGATACATGCACTTCTCTCTACTAATGGAGAGACTGCACATTATATGTGTTCCAGTGGAAGCAGTAGTTGCTGTCCATGCTGGAAGGTTATCTGACTTGAGGTAGAACTGCAAGTATTGTACTGTATGACATATCTACACTATTCTGCTCTATACTCTTTTGCTTTTTCTTCTTTCATTCTCTAGTTATTCTTTTCCTTCTCTAAAACAGCAGCAACATCAGGATTTCCCAAGGGTCCTCAGAGGTCAAGAGGGCCGTTTGAGTTAAGGCGCCCTCCCCCAACCCCCGAATCTCACCAGCAGCAACATCAGGATTCCCCGAGGGTCCTCAGAGGTCGAGAGGGCCATTTGAATTAAGGCACTCTTCCCCCATCCCTCGAATCTCGCCAGGAGCAACATCAGGATTACCCGAGGGTCCTCAGAGGTTGAAAGGGCCATTTGAATTAAGGCACCCTCCCCCCCCCGAATCTTGCCAGCAGCAACATCAGAATTCCCTGAGGGTCCTCAGAGGTCGAGAGGGCTGTTTGAATTAAGGCACCCTCCCCCATCCCCCGAATCTCGCCAGGTATGTCGCATCCTGAGAGCTGAGGAGCTCCTCTACCAACAGCAGGGAAGGACTTGCTTGTTTGTTTGAACTTGGCGCCATTTTACACTGAACTTTACAATCGGCGTATGTTTGGAGATAGTCTCCTGCACTAGCATTTTTATCTTCCTACTGCATAAAGCATACTGCATTTAATCTTTGCCTTAAGGATTAATCTTAGCCTTCCAATACTCTTAAATGGTGCTTTAATGAATTGCTTGATTTGCTTCTGGTGCATGCATGTAATATAATATTTGCCCTTAACAACCAACTTATCTGTGCTGCTTTACTGATTGCTGGAACCCTGAGAACCCACTGCGGCTGCTTTTCCCCGTATTAAGGCTCCCCCCAGGTTTCTGCCTAACAGTACTGGCTCCTGATATGTAAAATAGCTCACAGAAAATAAATAAATAAGTAAGCCGCATACAACGAGCATTTACTCGGCTTACAAATTTGAATTCGAATCAGGAGTTAGTTCATTTCTGTAACCCCTCCCCATGTCCAGCTCCCTGACTATATAATTCCTTACCCTTCTTTACTTTCCTTCACAGCAGCAACATCAGGATTCCCCGAGGGTCCGCAGAGGCTGAGAGGGCCATTTGAATTAAGGCACCCTCCCCCACCCCCGAATCTCATCAGGTATGTCGCATCCTGAGAGCTGAGGAGCTCCTCTACCAACAGCAGGGAAGGACTTGTTTGTTTGTCCCCGCCAACGCAGAGCGTCGGCTCCCCACCTCCCCCACCACCACCCTTACTGAGCATTCCCTTTTATAGAACTCGTGAACCAATCAGTCTGCATCTCCATTAGCATCTTATACACTCTAGCCACTAGGGGCTGCTCTACAGCCTCTTTCTTGCTTTTCTGTTCTCCCCAAGCTTTATACATATAGTGTTAGGATGTTTCCTCTAATTCACCTGCTGTGCTCTTTGCTACCCTCTTCTCAGTCCCCTTCCCTGTCTTACCTCAACATACCCCCCTCCCTTCTCTGCAATAGGCTTCAGCCTGGATTCTTGGCAACTTATGACTATATGGGTAGCATCTCTCTCCCCCCGGATCCCAGAAATGGAGCTGTGCATATGGCCTTCACCCCTGCCACACTCTATGAACTCCAACCTAGGCGCACAACACTGGATTCGCCCTTCAGCGATTGGCAGCCCCATCACCTGCAACACCCAATACAGTCATTCCCCCCCTTCATTTCATCTCCTCCTCCTGGTCACCCCCAATGTACAGACCCTCCCTATTCCTATCTTCTCATCTGCTGCACACCTTACCCAACTCTCCCACTATAACAAAAGAAAGTGGACCTGGAACCCTGCCCTAAGGTTCCTTCTCCTCCTTCTCATGTCGGGCAATGTCCATCCTAATCCGGGGCCATAAACAGTCATGATGCCTTCCCAACCTGCTCCACTGCACTGCGCATTGCCTCCCTCAATGTTTACAGCATCTTAAAAAAGTGGGACTCCTTTCAGCTCTGTGTCTTACAGCATCAACCTGATGTCATAGCCATGAGTGAAACCTGACTCACCCCTCGGATTCCTGATTCCTCGGTATCCCTGCCTGGGCTCAACCTCTACCGTGCTGACCAACAGGGTACGCGTGGGGGAGATTGTGCCCTTTACACTAAGGACATATTACATGGGCATCTGCTCCCCTCCCCCCAGCTGGGACCAGGTCCACAGACCCTCACTATTAAACTGACCTTGGGACGAGCTCAAAACCCATTACATATCACTATGGTATACATTCTCCCTAGGGATCAAAAAACAGCCCTCCGCATCATATTGTTGTATCTGGACACACTACCACCTCATACGGAAATGATTGATCTCGGTGATTTTAATATCAGTTGCTAGGTAAGGATGCCATCCCACTCATCGATACTGCCACAGCCCAAGATCTAGCCCAAGTGGTCACTTCCCCACCCATCTGGACCCATGCACTGGATCTTCCTCCCTGCTAGACCTCGTCTTCACCAATTGTTATGTTTTGTTTGATCTTGAATGTATAGTATTTATTCTTTTTCTGAATGTTCAGCATCCAGAGCCTCTGGGATGGGCGTCTCTTAAATAAAATTTGCCTTGCCTTGCCAATCGTCCACACAAGATCACTAGTGTCTCCATCCTACCCAATGCTCTTAGTGACCACTCCCCAGTTCTCTGCTCCTGGTCCTGTAAAGCTCCTAGATCTCCTCCTAAATTAATAGAGCAGTACAAACTTGGCCTTGGTAAACTGGCACAACTTAAAGTTCACCTCAGGGCCACGGGCTGGTCCTTCATTACCAAATCCTTAGACCCCAATTGAGCCCTTAACCTCTTCATCCTGTCTTTCAATAATATGTGCAACATATTTGCCCCATTCACTAAAAAAATGGTTAACGGCAATCATGTGCCTTGGTTCTCTGATCACCTCAAGACCTTGATGTGGACTAGAGATTCATTGTGGCAACTCTGTAATGTGTCCAGCCTCCCACATGATAGACATAAGTATAGAGAGGTTCAGAACAAGTGCACTCAGGCTATTCGCAAAACCAAAGCAGAATACTATAAATCTTCATTAACCTCCTCTTGGGGATCCAGATGCAAGTTCTGGAACAATATTGAGGAAATATGTGGTAAGGGTCCTAATCCGGTTCCCACTCATTTCATGGTTGATGGGTCCTTGACCACAGACCCCACTCAGATTGCCACAGTCTTCAACAATGCCTTCACTAACCTTAGTCATGTTCTCCCCCTGAATTTCTATGATCTTCCTGCTCCTAGTGCATCTACTCCCCCCGGAGCTTCCCCCTTTTATCTGCACCATATCACTCCTAGGTCTACAGAACCATACCTTAAAACAGCCCTTAGCCATGCCTTTTCCAGCTCTGACTCCCTCCATTTGAAACTCCTTTGGCTCACCCTTAATGAGGTTCTTATCCCCCTCACCCTCATTTTAAACCACTCCCTATGTCAAGGTAAATTCCACTCCAAGTGGAAATCCACCTCAATCACACCCATATTTAAATGTGGGGACTGCTCCATTGCAAGCAATTGCCACCCTATCTCCATACTTCCACCCCTCTCCAAGGCCTTAGAGAGGACTGTTTCTGATCAGCTCACTGAGCACCTCAATAAATACAACCTTCTTTGCAAACAGCAACATGGTTTCTGCAAGGACACAGCAGTACTACTGACCTTCTCAAACTTACCCCACACATACACTCTGCACTTGACAAAGGTCACATCATGGGTGCGATCTTCATAGACCTCACAAAGGCATTTGACACCATCCACCACTCCCTTCTTCTAACCACTTTGACCAACCTGGGTCTCTCTCAGGAAGCCATGGGATGGTTCTCTGACTACCTCTCAAACTGCACTCAACAGGTCAAAATTGGTAATGCACTATCCATCAAATCTCCTGTCCTCTCGGGTGTCCCACAGGGTCCATATTGGAACCTCTACTATTCAGCCTCTTCCTAAACTCCCTCTGAGTCCTGCCCCGCCAACCTGTTACTATACGCGGATGATGCTGTCATCTTCTCCTCCAGCACTGACCCCCTTCAACTTCACCACTCCCTCCAGTCCTCCTTCAACATTGCCGAAAGCTGTTTCTCTTCACAATGCCTTATTATTAACTATAAAAAAAAAAACAAAGTTATGCTAGTCACACAGCCGCAGAATACCAGGAAGGGGTTTTGCCCTCAAGTACTAACATCAACCCAGACTCCCCTGGAACAAGTGGACTCCTTTAAATACCTGGGCATCACCTTGGACACAGGACTTACCTATCACAAGTATATTCACCACCTATCTAAGGCCCTCAATGTTAGGCTTGGGCTTCTGCACCACTTCAAAAATTGCCTTACTCTTGGTGCCCTTAGGTTCACAGTCTCCTCCTTGGTACTCTCTCTCTCTGCTTGACTATGGCTTACTGATATATGGGGCGGCATGCACCTCAGCCCTGGTTAGACTTTGACTCACCCTAAACAAAGCTTGTCATCTTGTATTGGGTTGTGATCATTTCACCTATACCTGTTCACTTTATAATGACACCAACTGGCTTAATCTCAACAACAGAATCAGATTCCACACCTGCATTCTTGCAAAAAAAATTGTCTTAGGCCTCTCTCCCACTGAGCTCACCCCATTAATCCACCCTGACTTTAAGGTTAAGTACACCCATAGCTCAAACAACCATCTCTTCTCGATTCCTTCCTGTCGTACCTCTCAATTCCAAAGATCCTTCAGCTACAGGGCCCCCTTGTGGATGAACAGCCTACCCTACTCCTTGGTAAATGAACAAAGAATTGTACATTTAAAACCCACCTTAGGGTCCATCTCCTGTCTGCAAGTACCTGTGATTGTAACTGAACCCGGCCCTCTCTCTTTTCCTTATCCACTGACAATGGCCACTGGCCCGCCTTTTCCTCATTAGTGCTCAAACTGAGTCTCCCTGGGGTTGTTATGTACCCTGTGATTAACTGTGTTAAGCTACCCTAGCACTTGAATGCTAGTCTGACTGTTCCTTGTAACAATCTGATCTTTATACTCTGTAACAATTAGTAGTGGGCGGAGTGGGCAGAATTCGCTTTGTGGAGAAATCTGCGAAATGCCACCCACTTTGAGTAGCCAAATGTTAAATTTCACCTGGTGGAGTGGCAAAATTTCACCTGGCAGAATGTGAAATTTTGCCTTCTGTAGCAAAATTTCACCTTCCATGGTGACATTTCGCCTCCCGTCCACCAGCAAAATTTCTAATAAACTTACAACAAGATCCCTGGTGGCAAGCGGTCCTTCCCCCCCACCTGTTCCACATGTAATAATAATTCTCCATGGTGGCTAGTGGTCCAGCCCCTCCACCCGTAATCTGCCCACTACGGAAATGTACTAACCTCCCCCCACCTTCATCCCTCTGTATCTCCTCCTTCTCCAATTCCTTAAAAAATCAGTGGTGGTCTAGTGGTTTTGGTAATGAAATTCCTGTCCCTCAGATCCCCAGTTCAAAATAAATCCCTAGTGATCCAGTGCCCCCACCCAGCCCCACCAGCAGGAAATGTCCTGCCACAACAACCCCCAGCTGCCCCATCCTAAATCAGATTGGCAGCAGCAGATCAGCACAACCCTCCTTTCCCTCCATGGCCGCCTGCCGAATGAGGCTCAGCTGTCAATGGAATGAGCTTCATTGACAACTCTGTGGCAGGCCGACCCAGCCATGGAGGAGAGAGAAGGGTTGTGCTGGTCTGCCGCTGCAGGTCTGATTTAGGATGGGGTGGGAGCTGAGGTTATTGTGGCAGGGACATTTCGCTGCTGGTGGGGCTGAGTGGGGGGGGGCACTGGATCACCAGGGATTTATTTTGAACTGGGGATCTAAGAGTTCTAGTGTGTAATGACCTGTGTTGCTATACTTGAATAATTTCTGGAAAATTCACAGAATTCTGAATTAAGCAAGCTTTCTTTTTCTTTGATATTTTTAAGTTTGAACAAGCTGGCTTGCTGGCATGCATCGGCAGTAGTGGTGGATATTTTCCCATTTTTTTTCCTTTGAACGGTTCATTGTTTTCTCTGTCTAGTAGTGTCTATGTGGGAACATGGAACCGACCTGTTACAGGGTGCAGGCTGACTTTCATTTGACTTGTCAGCATGCAAGGAACTGAACTGGCAGTGGCAGACCAGCACAGCCCTCTTCTCCCCTCCATGGCTGGCCTGCCGACTGAGCTCAGCTGTCAGTGAATGAGCTTCATTGACAACTCTGTCAGTGGACCAGCCATGGAGGAGAGAGGAGGGCTGTGCCGGTCTGCCGCAACTATTGTAATAGTTGATCATATATTTTAAGTGTTATGAATTAATATCATACTGTATTACAAATATACAAAATAGTCATATAGTGATGGTGATATAGATAGTATTTATTGTATTAGATTGTTCTGAGATTTGTTGAGATTGTATAAGATACATTGGGGGGATATTCAAAGCAGTTGCGCATTGTGCAACTGAGGTGCACCTGCGCAAGTGCAGAATTGTGCCAAAGAGTGCTATTCAGCGAGAGCCAATGTGCAGCGCAAATCACAGTGCGCCATTGCGCACTCCTAATGAATGCATGTGCAAGTGCAGGGGGCATAGTCATGAATAAGCGGCATAGTGCCATATTCAACAGCAAGCTGATGGTGCAAGCGTGGAGCAACAGGGACATGCCCAGAGCAAACCTGAGCCCATAAAATGAGGAGCAAGCAAGGGATGGAGGTTTGCACCAGAGGAGAGAGAGGAAGAGGGAGAGGGGGAGAGAGAGAGAGAGAGAGAGAGCCATTGGCCAGGCAGGACAGCAGGAGGGGAGCAAGTCAGAGGCAGGAAGTGCTATAGAGTGTGGGACAGGGCGTGTGACCCTGAATGTGCCTGCATGTGTGAGCATGTGTGTGTGTGTGTGTGTGTGTGTGTGAGAGAGAGACAGTGGGGCAGCAACTGCAGCATAAGCCTGTGAGCCCAGTCATAGGAGTGGCAGTGAAAGTACCCAGATGGGTGGGAGGTGGATGCCACAGCCAACAGGCCACCAGCAGGGACCCCCAATACAGGTGTGCACCCAGTGCAGGGGCACACACAACAGCACACAGCTTGGGGTGCCTGGGGAGACAACCACACTGGGGGGGCCAGTGCCATCTTCCAGATGGAGGCAGTAATGATGGGTGTGAGGAGGAAGGTGGCAGAGCAGCACGGCCGTGGAAGGGCCCATCAGTGGTATGCCCGGAACAGGTGGTACCATGCCCACACCACCTTTGAACAGTACAGTGACACCAAGATTGTGGGCCAGTACCACCTGAACGGGGCAATTATGAGGCAGCTTTGTGAGCTGTGTAGTGATGAGATGCAGGCACCCACAAGAAGGAACTTTGCCCTGTCAGTGGAGACCAAGGTCATGGCCGTCATGTGCCTGCTCACCATGGGTAACTTCCAGAGATCAACAGGGGACACCACAGGCATAACCCAGTTGGTCGTGTCACGGCTCCTCACACAATCCCTCAACGCACTGCTGCCACATGCTGTGGAATACATCCAATTCCCCAGCACACAGGCAGAGCATACTGTGAACATGCAGGAGTTCCACAGGGTGGTATGTATGCCTGGCGTGCTATGGGCCTTCAACTGCACCCATGTAGGCATCCGCACACCACCTGGACTGGAGGGGGTAGCCTACATCAACAGGAAGGGCTACCCCAGTGTCAACTGCCAGGTGGTGTGCGATGCCAGGGGGTGCATAATCAATGTCTGTGCCACACACCCTGGTGGAGCACACAATGCCTTCATCTGGCACCAGTCAGCACAGTGCCACAGGTTCGAGAGTGGGAACATCCCCACCAGCCACCTAGTAGGTGAGTATGCAGCTGGAATTGGCTGCCTAGCACAACAGGGCAGGGCGTGGGGGGATGCTAGGCCAGGGGCATTAGAGGGTGTGGCTGGGAAGGTGGGGGGCAACTACACAGACCACAATGCTAACCACACATGTCAACACACAGGTGACAGTGGACACCCACTCTGGCCCTGGCTGCTCACCCCATACCGGTGCCCATTGACCCCAATGCAGGAGCGATACAATGAGACACACGCCAGCACACGGAACATCATCAAGCATGTGTTTGGGCTGCTGAAGGCTCGGTTCCATTGCCTGGACAGGTCTGGTGGTGCCCTACAGTACAGCCCCTCAAAGGCCTGCAGCCTATTCCTGGCCTGCTGTATGCTACACAACATGGCCACCAACTGTGGGATAGCTGTTGAGGTCAAAGAGGTGAACAGCAGTGTGGACGACGCGGCCGCCAGGCCAGGTGGTGGTGGGCAGTCCCCCCGGGTGATAGGAACCCGGCTGAACCAGATGGCCCAGCAGGACCAGGACACAATTGCAGAGGAGCACTACGGTGCACACAGGTAGGTGAACATGACCACATGCATGTCCCAGCGACCATGACACAGTACACAGGCATGCAAGGCCGGGCCTCATGACAGACATGGCCGTAGGGTAGTGTGGACGGGCATGGGAGTGGACACCGTGGAAGCACCCTGTACAGCACTGTAGACCCCCCACACACCCGCACACACATGCACATGCACACGGACACCCACACACGCACACCCAGAGGCCGCCAATGGACAGGTATCAGATGCATCACACCAGTGCACAGTAGCGGCCGGTATTGTGTTGGCATCATCATGCAGATGCCACAGTGGCCAGCAGCCGGGTGGGTGTGCACAAGGTGTGTGTGTGGCGTGGACCATGGATGACATGTCCCTGGAATGCACATGCACACACCACACCAATGTGCACACAGGGCAGCGGCAGACAGCAGATGGGGAGGTTAGCAGATCAGGACCACCGTGCGGTCGCACGGCTGCCGCAGACATGTGGACGGCCCCGCCGAGACTGCCCAGCAGATGCAAGCTGTGTGACAGCCACAGGGGGTGTCTCTGATGGTCCCCCAGGCATGTCACTGCGGGAACGCTACCAGTCCCTCGCAGGGGTCTCTAGGCACCCGAACATGCCTGCTCCAGGTGTGCCTGGAATGTCCACAGCAGATCCTGGCATCAACACTGAGGAGATTGCACGATGCCGTGGCTGAGGGGTTGAGAAAGCACGCCAAGGGGTCTGCGGCAGACGACCATGCACCAGGGTGGCCTGTGGTGCTAGGCTGGCCGTGATCGCAGCAGTAAGCCGATCCAGGGCTGCGGTCGTGTCCTCCCGCATGCGTGTGGTCTTGGCCAGGAGCTGCTCATAGTCCCGGTCACGCCTCCCTGCAGACTGGAGCAGCTCTGTGTGGAGTGCACGCACCCCTGCCATGACCAGCACCTGTTGCTTCACAGAGGCCCATAGCAGACTGGTGTACTCGGTCAAGGGGTCAGTGCCCTGGGGGAGCATGGGCATTGCACTGACCAATGGGTGTTGCATGACCCCGCAGCACAGCCCCCCACATTGGTGGGGGCTGCACAGCTGAGCCCCCTTGGGGCTGATCAGTCTGCAGTGCAACGTCAGCGGCCACTGAACCAGGCCCCCTTTCAACCCCATCCTGCTGCCGCTGCTGCCCCTCCAACCACTGTGTGTGGAACGACGCTGGGGTGGCTGCACCACCACTGCCACCCCCTTCAGACTGCACCATTGGCGCCTACAGCCTCATCGGGCGTGATGGCCAGTGGGCAGACAACCACCACCGGGGCACTGTCTGCACTGCCATGGTGGGTGTGTGGTATGGGTGCCTGCCCCTGAATGGCAACACCGCTATCCAGGATAACAATCATGTCGTCATCATCGGTCCCAGACCCCGCCCCGATCTGTGTCTCTGCATACTGGATGCCATGGCTGGCGTCCTGCTGAAACACAGCCAGGGCCTCGGCTGCACCCACACCACAGGCATCCAGTTGGACGGTGGGTTGGCTGCTCATGTTCAATCCCTGACACCAGAGGTGGATGGATGGTCCTCCGGTCCAGACTGCCTCCATGGTGGTCACCCCACCCCTGCCGCTGCATGCAGGCACTCTAGAGCTGAAAAGGAACACAATCACTTTAGTGCTGCTGGCAAACACCCCTGCCCCCCTGCCCCCTTCCCCAGGTGCTGCTGTACACGCCATGCAGTGATGGGCTACCCCCCCATCTGGAATCCTCCACCTGGCACACCCTCGCCGGCACTGTGCTGCATGGACACTGCCACCAACTCCTCCTGCAGCATCAGCTGTGGCACATCAGGCTGTCCACCGCCCGTGGCAGCATGTGCAGCCCAAATGGCAGCCACCTTTTCCTTAATCCTCCTCCGGTCTGTGCCTACCTTCTTTTTGCACTCCTGTGCTGTCCTCTGATGGCTGTCCTGCTGGTTCACAGCCCTGGCCACACCCTCCCATGCTGCCGCCTGGGCCTGTGGGGTGCCTGTTGAGCCACTCAGGAGAGGCTCCTGGTCCAGGTAGGCATCGAATAGGGCATCGCTCTCTGCCCTCATGAAGTTGGTACCTGCGCTTCCATGCAGGCCCATGCTCCTCAACCTCCTCCTGATCTGTCATGCTTATCCCTGTGGATATGAACATGTGGTCAGTGATGGCTGCAACACACAACACCCTCCCAATCCACTGTCCTGACAGGCCCACAGCCTGGTGGCTTACCTCTGAAGGATGCAATACAAGTTTGGTGCCTGTGCAGTTCCGTGGCACATTTATAGTGCATCACATGCAAATGAAGGGATGCGCAACTGAAATGAAATGCAAATGCCTCTGATGCGCTGTGGATATGCTGTTCAGCACATCTGCATATTCTGGCTGAATATCGCAAAGTTGCGCATTGTGCACTGCTGTTGTGCATGCACAAGCCATGGCGCAAGTGTAAGACATGCACAGTAAGCCTGGTAGTGCACATGCATGCACTGCCATCATGTACGTTGGTGGCACATCCTACGTACACTGCGCTATATGCGGTACAGCACTCTACCACTATTGGGCTTGTGGCGCTCATGCGCTATATGCCCTATGGCACCCATGCGTGATTGGCCCATGGACCATGGGGCCCACATGTCCCTATTGCGCACCATGCATGGTGTGCCCTATCGCGCTGTCACGCACAGTGCGCGTGCTGACCTATGCCCCACGAGTGCCCTTTGACCCTCCGGGTGACCTGCGGCACGTGCCAGTGCTGTTCCAGATGTATCGCGCAGCACCATGGATGAGTGATTGGAAATGGCAGCGCATCACCGTGCGAGTTGCGCACCCACAGCATGTGTGGCTCGTGCACTACTGGGCACCATTTTGGATGTGCTATTGCAGGATCGAGCATGCCGTGCCGTAGCACTGCAAGGGCACCCAACTGGTCCCAGGTAGAACTGGTGAACCTTGTGGCCCTGGTGGAGCCACATGTGGGATGTCTGTATGACCAGGTGCCCCTGGATCGGCCGTGAACAGAGGTGTGGCAGGAGGTGGCTGAGGGGCTGGAGGAGGCCACTGGGGCACAGCCCAGTGGTGAGCAGTGCCAGCACCGCTACGGAGACCTGCAGAGGAGGGACCCTGACAGACTATGGGCACCGCTGGCACGTGTCCGGAGGGGCGCCATGCCACATCCAGGTGAGTGCACTATGCCCATGTCTGTGGAATTTCAGTGTTCTTTGGGGGCCAGCAGGGTGTCACACCATGCTGCAGGAGAGCTGTGGCTGCATGATCTGTTGGCTGTGGCAGCACACCATGGGTGTGCTGAGCCACCACACCGCCACTGCGCAGGGCCAGGGGGCATGCTGTGCTGGGGGGGTCACACTGGGTGTTGCCAGGTACTGATGTGCCCTTCTCAATGTCTCCCTACTAGATACTGAGGATAGGTGCCGTGCATGGCTGGTTGGTGCTGCAGGTGGATGAGAGCAGGCCAATGCAGGGGCACAGGCACAGGTTGTAGGCCGCATGGGCGGTGCCACTGGACAGGCACAGGTTGCACCACAGCAAGCAGGTAGGCACTCTTTCAGAGTTTGATGTTGTGCAGGGAGGGGGTGGGCCACAGCCCCCTGTGCACATGACCATTCCAGCTGTGCACTGCCAGCGGGGTCCATTGCACCATGCCGTGGCTATCACACATGTGTGTGGCTACTGCAGGTGGTCTGTGGGTGCACCCGGGTTCCAGCCATGCCACTGTCATCCCGCCGCTTAGCCCTGTTGCCTGGCCGCCATGGTTGTGGTGTGTGGCATGTGGGTGGTGTTGGTGTGCAGTACTCTGCATGGCTGTGGATAGTTGGGATGGTGGCTCATGTGGGCACATATGCTGTGGGAAGCTGTGTGCCATTTCAGGGGCACATGTCACCACTGTCCTCTGCGCATGGTGGGTGGGCTACGGTCATATGGACATGCACTCACACTATGTCCCCTCCTTTGTCCTAGGTGTGCAATGGAATGATGTGAACACCAGGCTCCTGCGGCAGATCCTGCGTGTCACCATGGCCATGCTACAGGTGGTGTGACTGATACGGCAGGCCCTGTGCAGGCCGCAGAGAAGACAGTGCATCAGGTGCCGGTAGGGTGTGGACACCCATAGGGCCCATTGGCCTGCACCCCCTTCCCTTCCCCCCTCCCTTTCCCTCCCTTGTACCCTTACCCAGCGATGTCCCCTAATTCCCCTGCCTCCCTTCCCTGGCCTACCATTTTGTTTGTGGCCTCCCCACTCCCTGCTCCCTGTACCTGTTTGTTGTTCTGTACGTAGTCTTATCTTGCTTGGTTTTAATACAATTTTCTATTGATAGTCATCTGTGTCTGTGTCTGCTTTGCAGCTGGTGTGTGGAGCCATGCTGCAATGGTGTGCATGGTGGCCGAGTGGTACATCTGGGTTTGACTGGGGATTGTGCCTGGTGGTCTGTGCCCTGTGGCTGTTGGGTGTGCCCTGGGGTGTACATGTGCACTCTGTTTGTGTTGTGTGGCGTGTGTGTTGTGGGCTGTTGGCATGTGTTTTGCCAGCTGTGGTCCAGGCGGCATGTCCCGTGTCTTCCTGTGGGTGTTGCCGGTGGCTGTTTGCCAGTGGACATTGGTGCAACACTGCCTCCATGCACCACTGTGGTGCACATGGTCAGGGGCCTGCAGCTGTGTGCCTGCCATGCCTCCCTCCTGGCATCCTCTACACTCTGATGGTGGTCTCTCCTGCTCTGGTGGTATGCTCCCTGCTGTTACTGTTGTCCTGTGTCCTGGCCCATGCACCTCTGTCCCTTACACAGCCCTGGTTGCACTATGGCACTTGCTGGTTTGCTTCCTGGTGCAGCCCTGGTTGCACTATGTCACATCCCTGCAATATTCAGCCATGTTGCGCTGGTGCTTGGCAACGTGTGCAACCTTTGAATATCGCATTCAGTGTACAGTGGCACAGTGTACTTGTGCTGTGCCACTACTGTGCCTGTCTCTGGCGCATTTCTGAATTATCCTCCCATTGTGTTTTGTTTTTTTCCTGTAAAATGTATGCTTATTTACAATAAAACTTTTATTGAGAAAAACTAAAAAAAACTGAGTGAATCCCTCTCTCTCTCTCTCTCTCTCTCTCCCTCCCTCCCTCCCTCTCTCTCTCTCTCACCCGAGATACCTCCATCCAGATTGGGTGGCAAAAATTCTCCCTTATACTGACAGACAGAGGGCCCACCCTGTGAGGTGTGTGTGTAAGTTTTTTAATTTTCTGTGTACAATTCATCTTTAGTTGATGTTGTGCACTAATTCCAGGGTAACTGTCGTGAGGGCCAAGGTGAATAGGGAATGGCCTCCTACCACATCATTTTCCATATCATACCATCCTGAGTCTTTGCTTTCCTTTGCCCAAGTACAGACTGTGGACATTTGTGCTGCTAAATAGTATTCCCTTAAATCTGGGCATTCTACCCTCCCCCCGTCACAGGGCAGGTGTAGAATGTGTTTTACTACCTTCAGGCTTTTGTTTTCCCATACAAATTTCGGTATCTGGGCTGTAATTTTAGTCCAGCAAATGTTTGGTATATGTAACAAAGCATTTGAAATAGAAACAGGAACCTTGGCAACACATTCATTTTTACTGTGTCAATTTTGCTGACCAGAGAGAGGGGTAAAAGTCACAATTTCATCAGATCAGCATTAACTGTCTCCCAAAGATTCTCATAGTTAAGAGTTTCTTTAAATCAGTTGAAACATGTATTCCCAGATACCTGATGCTATTCTGTGGGGCCCAACTAAATGGGAAGGAGTCTTTAAATCCCTGTTGGCTGGGCAGTGATTTTTGATCCCTTCCCACTCATTGTGGACCGGGGTATAGCTAGAATGGTGCAGGGGGTCCAGTCATACCTGGGCCTGGAGTGTTTAGGGGGTCCTTGAATTTGTTTGCTCACTCGCGCTATTGCAGCCAATTTTTTTTTGTCTTTTTTCCTCTGTCTAAAGCCAGGAGCCAGCAGTGTCTTTCTCATCAGCGTGGGGGAGGGGGGGTGTGTGGTTGCTATGTGACTAGCACCGAGAGAGTGGAGTCATGTGGTAAAAGAAGGAGGAGGAAACAAGTGCGCATGCCTGTCAAATCACGCACCTTATCATCAGCAGTTTGAGTAGAGTGTGGGTTGGTGCGGACTGAGAGAGTACAGTTAGCAGCAGTGCAGCCTGGCCCTGGCCTGCAGTGAGCGTGAGAGAGAGGGTGGTGAAGCTGATAGACAAACCCACAAGGTCACGATAGTGATGGATGGTTGCAGGCTTGAGGCCACAGCAGGGCAGTGACTAGGTAGGGTTAAGGATTTAGCTTATTTAGGGTTAATTTATGGATACTGCTGGGCTAATAAATGAAAATTCAATCAATCCTCTCGGGCTCTGCTCCCTCCCAGCTGGCGCGATTCATTAAAAAAGTGCCTCTGCTCTGCCTCAGCCAGCTTGGGGGGGGGGTCAGCTTAATGGATCCTGCTGGACTGGCCTGGGCTAATGAATGAAAAAAAAAAAATTCAATCCTCGGGCTCCACTCCCATCTCCCTTCCAAGTCCCGGCCTGCGTGATCCATTAAGAAATGTACCTCTGCTCATATCCGCTGTTGCTGATTGTGTTTTTGTGTGCTCATGTCCTCACAAATCTCCATTCCTCAGCGGCATTTTTTCGGAATTTGTTGTCATCAGTTTGATTCAAAACTACCTTTTAAGCAAATCTGTGTTATTACTAAGGGCATCTAGATGAAAACTTGGGGACTGATCTTCAAAGATCCCTTTCCAAGTTCCTGCATCTCCCTAGGGCTATGATGACTTCAAGAGTGTAAGGGACCATGCACATTAGTTGTATAAAAGGAGCGGGTTCTGCACAAAAAGCCCAGGAGCTGCTACTGCTACAGACTAGTGCCCAACATTTCGTGCACCTGTGGGAACTGCTGAAGGGATTTGCCCCCCAGCACAGCAATGGAGGGGCCATGAGGGTTGGGGGAGGAGAATCTGTGTGTCAGGAAAGAGCTGGGGCACAAGGGGCAAGGGTGCCGTAGGGGGTGTCGGGGAGAGAGCGGGTGTGATAGGGAGTGATGTGGCACCCATTGAGGGGTGTCCTTTGCAGACCCATACACCTGATCAGATGGGACCGCATTGTGGGGGATTGCCAGGGACAGAAAGTGATATAGCATCAGGTGGGCACAGCCCTGGCAGCTGTCCCATAGAAGCACTAAGGCAAAACCCTGTAGGTGGGAGACAGCCTGCCACATTGTTGGAGTGTGGGTACTAGGGGGACTGTGACGGTGCCTGGAGAATGGTACTCCAGTAGCCTGCAACCTGCAGTTCCAGATTCCATCCTACAGGGTTTCACCTTTTTGCACCTGTGGGGCAGCTGTAAGGGCTGTGACCACCTGGGGCCATGTCACTTTCCATCCCTGCCAACCCTCCACAATGTGATCCCATCTGATCAGGTGCATGGGTCTGCAAAGGACACTCCTGATGGGTACCACATCTCTCCCTGTTATGCCAGCAGTCTTCCCAATGCTCCCAGGGCAGCCCATGCCCTTCTGCCCCAGCCCATCACGTTCAGATTCCCCTCCCCAAATCACCACACTGTGTGGTACTAGGGCAAGTCCCTTAGACCACCTCCTGGATGCTCTGAGTTGAATCCCTTGCTGCATCCAAAGTGGGGGTTCCAGAATAGCAAAGCATTGGATGTTGTAGCCCCACCATGATTCAAACCCCCTTGCAACCTGGAACATGGGCGCCTCTGTCACAAGAGAGTGAAGCTCAAGGGGTTTATAGAAGCATCCCACACTGAGGGCGTGTGTAAAATTCTGAGTGACACATCCACCCTTGTTTTGTTTATTATTATTAGTAGTAGTAGTAGTAGTAGTAGTAGTAGTAGTAGTGTATTATTTATAAGTGTGGGTTCTGATTATTTTAGTGCGGTAGTCATTTGGATTTGCTTGCACTGAGATAAACGTGAGTGTGATTGACAGTCAGTGGATACAACCACTTAGTTCTGACATCAAATTACAACTGGATGATTGTAATCATGAGAACAGAATAGGGACACACACACTGCGATGGTATGCATGTAGATACATTTAAAATATACAAAGCAGCAGAATCCATCACTCTTCACCTTATATCAGAAAGATGCAGCTCTCAGAACTGAAATAAAAGGCCAATTTTATTAAGTACCAAAAAACTGAAACACACCTTAATGCATTTTGGATTGTAGGTCCTTTTTCAAAAGGCACGACAAGCAAATCCAAATATCGACCGTACTACCATAATCAAAACCCAAACTTATAAATAATCCTCTACTACTACTACTGTTGGCCCGGCCACTTTGTTGAACAAAAGGCTCGGAAACAGAAATTGTAGTTAATTTAAAATTTGTCCAAAGTGGTTAACATAAGCTTAGCAAGTTTTCAGATCTCAAAATGGGGGAGGGGGCCTGGGAAGGGGGGCTGGAGGGGGGGCTCAGAGAGGGGGGCCCAATAACATACTCTTGAACCCTGGCCCTATGGGAAGTTGCTGCGCCACTGTAGAGGACTTAATGAATAATTCTGTTTCTTGCCTAAATTACTATCACCAGCATAAGGTAACGCCTTAACAATTCATACAGCAATTATAAAAACTCTTGCACATTCCCTTTAAGGTTAAACATCAGGAATGTTCTGCTCCCTGCTGCTGTGGACTGCCTGTGTGCACTTTTTTCACTGCTGGACAATAAAAAGGCAGACTGGATGGACCTTGCGGTCCTTATCTGACATCAACTTCTATGTTTCTATGTAAGTTTCTTATAGTCTGGTGTTAACTCCCTTTTTTTTGGATTTCAGATGGTGAGTGCTGTGACTTCTTTTGTTTGCAAGATTCAGATGTTTGTCACTGGGCACCTAGTCCTCTTCTTGTCCTGGTCTGACCACTAAGGATGTCAGGCAAAACTCTGGCTGCTTTTACCTTGTCAGGGTGGGTTACCAGAATCCAGTCGATTACCAGTTCTGTGACTGGTTCTGGTGTGTTCTGTGACCATCTGGAATAAAAACAGGTTGGCAAACATATCCCTGTGTCATGTGCTGTTTTTAGTAACCCTGTTGATACTGAAATCACCAATGACCATTCATTCCCAGTTTGGGTTGATTTAACTGAAATAAGTAATGAAGTATTCAAGGCCAGACTGATGATTACCGGGCAGGATAAAAAACTGACAGGAGGATGAAAGATTTGCTTCCTTGTCCCAGCAGTATTTCAGCTGCCAAGCATTCACAGTCCCTAGACAATTCTTTGATTTTTGGTTCAGAGCTTTGTACGTTGGATCTGAAATAGATGAGCCAGCCCCCGCCTCTCTTACAGTACCTGCTCTATCCTCTCTAAAGATGATGAAGTATTATGCCTCTAGAGGCTCTAAGGTAATGGCTCGGTCTTCCAGATTTTAATCTGAGGAGGTAGATCTTACGTGTCACCCTGAAACACTTTTATTGTGGGAAATCCTGTAGCATTCCCCAAATGCCACTAGAATGAGGTGCTCTTTGAGTAGTAGGTGGTGCTAGGGGACTTGGGTACTGAAAGGTTGTTCAGGATGATTGAAGGGCCATGGGATCAGCCTATAGCCAGAGGGGAGGGTGCTACACTTACATCAGTGGGCTTTGTAGGCTCAAGTATCAGTACACTGAGAGACCTGGCATTGCCTGATTTTCAGATCTTAGCAGACACTAGAATTAAGTGCTTTAACTTGGAACACCACAACAGGGTGTCCTGGAGAACTGGTCATACAAATGAAAATGTTCAGAATTCTCAATTAGGGTGTAGATAGGGATACCAGTAGGCTGGTAACTGACTTCAGCTGGAAACTCAGGGTGTCTCTACAAATATGGCAGGAAAAATGTACGTAACGTGTTACCCGGGAAGGGTGTAGGCAGGAGACCCTTTTCAATAGAACCAGGGCATATCCCTGCAATGAGTATCGCCAGGGCAGAAAAAAGCCCTACAGAGAGAAAAAAATCCTTCATCCTAGCTGAGGCAGAGTTTCAACCCATCCACGGGACCAATACATTTCATTTCCTTTCCTACAGTTGTTCATATTATTCAGGTTCATGTTAACCTTCTTAAGGCTAAGCAATGATAAAAAATGGCACTGGAAAATCTACAAGCATGACTGGCTGAAACACACAGGTGCTCAGTCTTACTGCCATTATCCCACCTGACCCAGCTGTTATTTAAAACTGTCAGTGGGGTCAGCCCATTGACGCAGTGGTTGCACTACTGCTTGCAACACTGGTGATTGGGGTTCGGTAGTGGGCCCTGGTTGTCAGGGGCCAGCCATGGAGGGAGGCTTGAGCGTCCCTGAGGACACTCTCCTTTCCCAAGGAGGAAGGGTCCCATCCATCACCACCACACTGCCCCTGGATGCAAAGGATGGTCAGGCTTGATGAGATCAGAGTTGGGTGGAGTCATGTTGCCTGCGTGAGACGTCACTTGGTGATGTGCACGCTTCCAGCCCTAGTCCATGAGACTCTGGAGGGATGACAAAACCTAACTAGAAAAAGTACCCCCAGTGCTAGCTTGAACTTGACCTGTCATCCAGGTTAGGATCCTGATGAAACTCAGAAACCTTGAGGGCTTGCTACCTCACCTCATCCCCACCTGATGGGTAAGCCAAGGCTCAATGGGGTTGGGCACCTTCGGTACTGGCAGGTCAGGACGGATGGTCAAGTGACCTTGTGGGGGTCCTGAAGGAGTTCCAGTAGAGATGACGGAAGCATAAAAACAGAAATTGCAAAAAGAAACTACCGGTGGGTGCTCAGTCCCACTGTCAGGATCACCCCCTCCCACCTGACCACCTTTTTTATAAAACCTACTGTGGGTGCTCAAGCCCATCACCATATCCCCACAATCCATCAATCTCTTAAATTTGACACTGGGTTGCCCAACCCCCAGTGCTAGCTAATGCCCCCATGCCACTCTATGTAACACTGGGACACCCACCCCTGGTGCCAGCTAACAGTCCCCCGTCCATTGACAATTGGGTGACCAATCCCCAGTGTCAGAACCTGTAAAAAAAAAATCCCTCATTATTCTTTTTTTAAACCCAAAAAGAAGAAAACCATCCATTAATGTCTTCTAGCCCCCCTCCAACCCCACCCATCACATACGTAAGAAGTGTCCCACAAAGTATTCCTCTCATGACTAGCGAAGCTACTCTCCCTATGGTGTCTGACCTCAAACTGACTGAAAACAAGATAAGTTGGTTAATGGCTTTTTAATGCATTTTTAATTTTTAGGCATAACTTTGTTATTTTGTAACGTTTTTCAACATAGCCTTTTTTTACCCAACCTTATGAACAAGGCAGGTGTCATTTTTCAAAGCCTCTCCAAAATATGTTTAGTCACTCAATGAAATCACCTTTCAGATGGGATTTAAAACATTCCACCTGTCTTGTTCATAAGGTGGAGTCTTAAAAAAAATTTTGTTGAAAATTGAGGGTCAAAATACAACAAAGTTTTGAAAAATGTTGACATTTTTCAGTTTTTACATACAATTAGTTTTGCAGATTTTGTCCCCAAATTTTCCAACATGGCTCTTTTGTTACCCACCTCATGGAAAAGACAGGTGTCATTTTTCAAATACTGCCCAAAAACGTCTTTTCATTCTCATGCCGCAAAATGCCATTTTGGCAAGGATTTCATCAAATACACCTGCAATGTTCACAAGGTGGTGTCATAAAAAGACTGTTGAAAATTCTGGGTCAAAATCTCAGAAAACAACAAAGTTCTGAAGAAACACTGACATTTTTCAATGTTTACTAATAACTTTGCTATTTTTCAAGATTTTGATCCCAGATTTTCAGCGTCACCATTTTTTACACCACCTCATGAATATGACAGGTGTCGTTTTTCAAATCCTGCCCCAAATGCCTTTTTAAGCTCATGATGAAAAATTCTGTTTTGGCCAGGAGTACATAAATGACACCGGTCATATTTATAAGGTGGTGGCATAAGAAGACTATGTTGAAAATTTGGGGTCAAAATCTAAAAAACCAAAACGTCATGAACAAATATTGACATTTTTCAATGTGTATGTATAACATTGCAATTTTTTACTTTTGAACCCACATTTTCAGCATACTCATATTTTTACCACACCTCATGAACATGGCAGGTGTCTTTTACAAAACCACCTCCAAAACTTATTTTCATGGTCGTTCTGCAGAATCATGTTTCAGGTGGCATTTGATAAATGACTCCTGTCATGCTCATATCTTGGACTAATAAAAATACTGTCTTGAAAAGTCAGGCTCACAATCTAAGAAAACAACAACATTATGTGTGAACCTTTTCATTTCCCAATAATGACAATTTCACTATTGTAACTGTTTTTTTTAATTTGTTCATTTTAACTGCTGTGCTATCTACGCCCAACAACTACACAGAAAATACAAGCAAGCACACATTTAGCTTTGGCCAGTGCTTGTTTTAATTTATAGCATAAACACTAATAGAGTGGAGGGACTCACTTCACTGCAAAGGTGAACCAAGTCTGGTGCCTGCAGTTACCCGAGTACGACACGCAGAAACATCACCGGGGTTAAAATACCACAAACAAGCTGCAGCACTGACCTTTGAACACATGGCGGTTCACAATAATAGATGTGAAGTACAAAATGGCTTTCCTTAATGCCAGAGCTTTATTGGGTGCAAATAAATAAGTGCTTCTAAAACTGTAGCTTTCCTCAGAGGAAGGCGTGAAACCAAAACGTCAGCTGATGTTATGTGCATGGTCCACGTGCGCACGCTGTCTGTGGGCTGTTGGTTCAAACACTGCTACGGGATACACCTAGAAAGTGCCATCATGTTTTCTTTATGGATCTGAGCATTTAAGTCCTTTCACTGCTCACAGCATTCTGCACAAACTACGGTTTTAGAAGCACTTATTTATTTGCATGAAAGAAAGACAGGTGTGGATAATATATAGGAAAAAATGAAATTGCCTGAGTGGTCAAAAAATGTATTTACTAATGCAGAAAATGTCTGAAATTTACAAGCATGAATACCCATAGTCGACTTGAATAATTCTCAAACTATACTGACCATGGCCTGTCCAGGGGCCATTTACAAACTGGTTGTCCATCGATAACCATGGGTATAATCACAGACAAGCCATGAATGACCATGGTCGCTGACCATATTTACCCACTGTTTAACCATGTTCAACCACTTTTTTATCCATGACTGTAAGAGCAGTTTTTTTTTACCTGACAGTACTCGATATAATATGAAACAGTACTCTACCTGCAGGCTGACATAGCTAATTCTGTTCCTCCTCAATCATCATTAGACCATTGACCTCACTGTCTGTGATATCATGACTGACCAAGAAGAGACAGGTCAGTCTCTTGGGATGTCACAATAAGTAAGGTCAGAATGCCGATGCAGTACGAAGAGGAATTGAACTAGATTAGTCCCAAGGTAAAGTACTGTTCATTACATCACACCTAATATTATCATGTAGGCAACCTTCTAATAAGCAAATGGAAAAATAAAAATACTTCAGAAATAAAAAATAAATAATGGAATACTAAAGATTATAGAAGATAAGGAATCATTTCTGATTGGCAGCTGTTTGTGAGGTTCTTATTTGCAGAAATGATTCATTCCTCTACATTAATCATACTTAACTGCACCTAAATAAAAAGTGACATAAAAAACTGTATTTTGCACTGTTTTATTTTTATGTGCAGATTCTGATACAGTCATGGAACCTGCACTCTGAAGTTTTAACTATGGTCACAGTTTGTGCACAGAACTCTGAGAAAGGTTCTGATTGGACAACAGCTCATAATTAGCATTCTCAACACAAACCATGACAAAGTAAAAACTTCAAACTACTGGGTTCATTTTGGAGGTGGCTGTTCCAGCCGGGTTCTCGGTGATACACCGCTCGAGATCGGACCACAGGGGCGGGGATGTAGCCATTTGTTTTAGATTGGAATTGGGTGTTACTGGTGTGCCAGTTGAGGAGACTAGATCATTTGAGTTTACCATGGTAGCAGGTATGGGCTGCAGGATCATACTCATTTGCCATCCACCTGGGGGTGAGAAATTATTCCTGCAGTAAGTAGTAGACTTTGTCGTCGACATGGTGTTTGAATCACCAAGGTTGATGGTCCCCGTGGTTTGACAGGACCATAAGGGAGTTGAGATGAGTTAGATGAAGGTTAGAGCGACGCTGGCAGAAATCAGCCCTTGACACTGACCACCTTAGATTGATAGATCATTATCAAATCTATCAATCAGCAATCACTCATAAGAAGGCAGCGTTCCTGTCCAGGGAGATTGTTGCTGCTCAGAACTGACTGACTCAGCTCTTCCGAACTGTGGACAGGCTGTGCAACCCATCCTGTCTGCAGATCCGAAGTGCGTTTTCACAAGTTAAGTGTGAGGCATTTGCTCAATTCTTTATAGATAAGGTTGCCAAAATCAGAGCCGAGATCAGTCCAGCACTCTCTATGGGGGTTGGCGGTGGTCAGTGCATGGTCTCATCCCCTCGGTTCTCTTGGATATCTTTTGACCAACTGGAGATTGTCGATGTCATGCAGATTTTCCAGCATTTGCAGCTGACATGCTGTAGTTTGGATATGGGCCCAACACGCCTGTTATTGGGGTGTATGGAATCTATCAGCCCAGCACTTGCAAAACTGTGTAGTGCTCCTTAGAGTTGGGTGAGTTTCCTAGCTCTCTGAAGGAGGCGGTGGTGACACTACTCCTTAAGAAAGCTGCTCTAGACCAAAACTGCTTTGCTAACTACAGGCCTATCTCTAACCTTCCCTTTGTTGGGAAGGTGATTGAGAAAGTGGTTGCGCTGCAACTGGAGAACCATCTTAACATCCACAACATCTATGATCCCTTCCAGTCTGGTTTCCAGAAGAGACATAGTACCGAGACCGTTTTGGTTCGGGTGCTCAATGATCTTCTGATGGCAAGAGACCAGAAGCGCCACTCCATTTTGATACTTCTTGACCGCTCTTCAGCATTTGACAATGTGAACCATGGGTTGCTGCTTGAGTGCCTGAGGGTCATCTGTGGCCTGGCTGGTCCAGTCCTCAGTTGGTTTAAATCTTTCCTCTCCGGCAGATCTCAGAGGATGGTGGTGTTTTTTTTTTCCTCTAGCCCATTTTCTCTGCTGTGTGGGGTCCCTCAGGGCTCAGTTCTGTCCCCTATGTTCTTCACAGTATACATGCTGCCCCTCGGAGACATTGTAAGACAACATGGGCTGAGGTTTCACTACTATGCAGATGATACCCAGCTCTAGCTGTCTTTTGCACCTGACCAGGATAGTGCAGTCTCTGTCTTTAACAGCTGTCTAGTGGAAATCTATGACTCAATGAAATCCAGTTGGCTGAAATTGAATTCTGACAAGACTGAGGTGTTGGTGGTGGATCCGGGTCACCAGATAGAGAGGTCAGCAGCAGGGTTGCCAGTTTCCCTCCACTGAACAGGTACGTGACCTGCAGGTGGTTCTTGATGATCGGCTGACACTGCATTCACAGGTGTCAGTAGCCATCAAGTCATCCTTTTACCATCTTAGGAACATCACCAGGACCAGGCACCCTGTTCCGTCTGGCGACCTGCCTACACTGATCCATGCCTTTGCGATCTTACACTTAGACTACTGCAACTCCCTGTACCTGGGGCTGCTGGGGGTTGATATCCATCACTTGCAGCTGGTGCAGAATGCTGTAGCATGGTTGTTGATGGGGACTCCCTGTTTGAGTCACATCACTCCTGTGCTGTGTGAACTGCACTGGCTGCCCGTACAGTGGTGGCTCACCTTCAAGGTCAGACATCTGACCTATAAGGCCCTGCATGGACTGGGTCTGAGCTATCTGCAAGAGCTCCTGACTCCCTACAGCCCTGGCCGCCCTTTCCACTCAACTGACGAGGGGTTGTTAGAGGTTCCCAGTGTTTGTCTGAAAACTTCTGGGGCCCAGGCTTTTATGGACTGTACTCCCACCCTGTGGAACTCTCTACCTCATCAGATTCGAGAGTGCAGGACCTTGGAGAGCTTCAAGGCAGCCCTGAAAACTCATTTATTTAAGCAAGCTTTTAATGATTATTTTATTTAATTATTTTGCACTCTGTATTATCAGTTTTTTAATTGTTTATTCTGTCTTTTTTATGTATTTTAATTATGTAAAGTGCTTTGGACAAGGTGGGATCTGGAGGGGGGACAAGGGGTTCTTTAGATATATAGGGGAAAAAAGGAAAGTAAGGGGGAAGATCAGCAAGATAAGGATAGGGGATGGTTGGGCACAGGAGGCGGGGGAACAGGCAGAAGTCCTAAATGAATACTTTGCCTCAGTTTTCACCGGGGGGATGGAGGGGCTATGTCTTGTGAGCGAATGAACCAGAGAAAGGGGTGGGACCGGTAGAGACCAGGGGCCCTGATGAGTCTGGGGAAAGGGAGTGGCCACCACAGACAGGTGGAGGCCCAGCAGTGCAGGGTGAAAAGGGGGGAGGATGTGGAGGCTGACATCCCTATAGTGAAAGTAAGGGAATCCCTCAGGTCCCTTCGGATGGATAAAGCACCTGGGCCAGATGAGACACATCCCAGGGTGCTGAGAGAACTGGCAGATGTCCTGGCAGTCCCTCTAGTGGAGCTTTTCAACATCTCACTGAGGACTGGGTGGGTGCCTCAAGACTGGAAGGTAGCCCATGTTGTGCTGATCCACAAGGGGGGGATCAAGGGAGGAGGTGTGAAATTACAGGCCCATTAGCCTGACATCGGTGGTCAGCAAAGTGAAGGAGGGTATTGTCAAGGAAAGGCTAGGGTGGTTACTGGCGCAAACTGGGTACTTGGATACTAGGCAACATTGCTTTGTTACGGGAAGATCATGCCAGACAAACCTTGTTGAGTTCTATGACTGGATGATGAGGGCCCTGGACCAGGGTAGGCCAGTGGATGTCCTCTTTCTGGACTTTAGCAAGGCATATGATTCAGTACCCCATGTCACAAACCCACTCAGCAGGTCAGGCCCTCTGCTCCCACAGTGCCAACTTCTGAGTGCAGTCTTGTGAACAGGAAACAGAAACAGGGTAACCCTCCTGTCTGTTTTTGTGGGTTTGAATCAACCTTTGGTCTCAAGTCTTGGAGGGATTCAAACGGTGAACCTCTTGTTAGCGTACCCAATGTACAGGCTCAGATAATTCTGCTCTTTGGGGGGGCCAGATATCTTTTGCCTATGGGCACCTAACCAGACATACAAAATGAACCCTTAAAAACTCTATTAAAGACCTCAGAATAAATTCTTACCTTTTCCCAGTTTGGTAAAGCCATACAAGTTCATGCACAGTGTTGTCACACTCTTAACCATCCACGCATCAAAGGCAAAAACAGAAGTACTTGGAAGACACAAATAATCTATTTTAAAATTTGATGTTTACTTAAGAATAGATAAAAATGTAAATTGTAAATACAGAACCATATATCACAAAACATACAAATCAATTAAAAGAATAAAGTTTTAAAAAGTGCAGATTCCTACCACTAATACACTTAGAGTTATCTGTTCTAAGGTATTCTTATCTCACAGTGCTGTAGATGTTGTAGCTTTCAGAGTCCAAACATTTGTGTCAATGGAAAACAGAATACTGTTTAGAAATTGGCTTTGCCAACCTCTTTGTGTGAGGTCACCTAGCTCCTCCCTGTCAGAATATAAAAAAAGATATCTACGCAAAACAGGATGTCTTATCCAAGTATTAATTCTGTGACCTCAGCACAACTCATTTTATCCTATCACTTTCTTTGATCTTATGAGCAGCTTCCTCCTTCCAGGACATCAAAGGACTTGTTATGTCTCTCTGCCAGATCTCACAGAGGTGCAACATGCTTTGTATCACCATGTGAATTTTAACTGTGTTTCCTCTGAACGTTATAAATGCTTATGATCTATCTTGGCAGTTGGCAAGCTGCAATTAGTCACATAAAAAGGAGATCCTAAATTTTAAGTCTCTTCTAGCCTGTAATTATCTATTGGCCTTCCAGGTAACACCTATTAGCTAAAACCTGGGGGAGGGATGTGTGTGTGTCATCCCGCAGGCTGTTTGCATCTCTCATGAGAGACACTCAATAGCACATTTTTATTTTACAAAAATGATTGATTAATCAGAACCAGCTGTCTGAGTGTCACACCCCACAGAGGCCTGCTGGCTAAGCTGAAGGAAATGAGGGTAGGGAGACAGTTGTTAAGATGGATAGGAAATTGGCTCTCTGAGAGTACTCAGAGGGTGGTGGTTGGAGGGTTAGCCTCATCCCCAAGGTGGGTTACTAGTGGGGTTCCCCAGGGGTCAGTGCTGGGGTCACTTCTGTTCAACACCTATATTTCAGACATCAGGAGGGGGATCAGAAGCGAGATGAGTCTCTTTGCAGATGACTCAAAGCTGGGTGCAGTGGTGGATGGGGAGAAGGGGAGGGTGGCATTACAGGAGGACCTGGAGGCTCTGGAAAGGTGATCGGGAAAATGGAAACTAAAATTCAATGCAGAAAAGTGCAAGGTTCTACACCTTGGAGTCAGAAATCCAGGCCAGGAGTATACCCTGGGAGGAGACACGATTCAAGTCACGGAGGGTGAAAGGGACCTTAGGGTAGAAGTAAATGTCAAAATGAACAACTCAGAGACCTGTAGGAGGGCAGCAGCAAGGGCAAATAGGATGCTGGGATGCATCTTCAGGGGGATTACCTCCAGAAAGGAGGAAGTGATCCTTCCAATGTACAACTGCTTGGTTAGGCCACACCTCGAGTATTGTGTACAGTTTTGAAGACCACATTTAAAGAGGGACATTACACTCCTAGAGAGGGTCCAAAGGAGGGCAACCAAAATGATCTGGGGCCTGGGGCAGAGGACCTATAAGGAGAGGCTCAAGGAGCTCGACATGTACACCCTGGAGGAGAGAGGGATGGGGGGACATGATAGAGGTCTTTAAGTACATGAAAGGGATCAATAAAGGAGTCCCAGTCAGGGTGCTCCAAAGGAAGGAGGGTGGACAACAAGAGGTCATGGGTGTAAGCTGGAAGGGGGCAGGCTCAGAGGGGAGAGGAGGAGGAGATGTTATTTCACTGAATGGGTGGTGAAGCCATGGAATGCACTGCCCAAGGAGATAGTAGAGGTGGAGACTGTGGATAGATTTAAGAGAGAATGGGACAGGTACAAGGGGAGGGTAAATCTAACCATGCCCAATACAGGTAGAACATCTGGGACAGGGGACAGTATAACCCAAAGGGGAGGGGGGACACCAAAATCAGCCCTCAGTGCAGGTGCTGAAAATCGAGCAGACTCGAGAGAGACCATTAGGTCTATCCAGCTGCCATTTTAGTATGTTAGTAGTATTATTATTATTCATTAAAAAAACTGTGCAGGATTGTGTCCATAAAAAGGAAACAATAAAAAACACAGTTTCTCACATCAGTGTTTATTCAGGTACAGTTCAATATGAATCATTTCAAGGTATGAATTTCAGTGCTGTAACCAGAAATATTACTAGTAGGCTACAGGCACAAATTTCTTGTCCCCTTTAATACCATTTTCTGGCAGCTATTTTTGGTACTACTAATCCTCTAAGGTCAGAAGGTACACTAAGACCATTATGTCCATCCCACTGCTTCATAAGCAGGAATGTAAAACGCATTCTAAAAACGCATTCTGTACATGTACTAATTTTACGGCACCATGGAGGCTCCAGTTATGGGCTGCACTCTTCACTTTATACCATACACAACAGTAAAGAAAATCTGTTACACATCCAAATGGTGGCCAACAGCCATAATACAAGCAAGACTACATTCCATCCAGTCTTGTGCATCTCCCATCAAGCTCACATGATGGCCAACAGACATAATACAAGCACGACTACATCCCAGCCACAGTCTTGTGTATCTCCCATCAAGCTCAGCTGGCATAAATAGTGAAAGCGTGCCAGACATGTCCTCTTTTCTTTGCTCCTCACTCAGTGGTGGCAGCTTGCGACAGTTCATTAATGATTTAGTGCTTTTCTTTCAATCATGGTTCTGGCTTTTAGCAGCTCAGTGCTAGCAGTGGTACGGCACATACTGACACTTTGATCCAGGCTTCAGCTGAGGGACCATCCATTTCTACTGATCGACTGATGATGCTGAGCGACTCAGTGATCGACAAGAACTGGCTCAACTGGTAGGCAGCTGAGGCCACTGCACTGAGAACAAGCAACAACATCTCAGGAGCAGTAGAGGATCAGGACCAAGGCTGCGGCAAGGTGAGAGGTACCCAATTTTCAGCTTGAGGAGAGGATTCCAACAGTGACTCCTCTCTAAGCCTATTTTATCAGATAATGAATTTGCTGATAGGAAACTGCTGGGCAGAAATAGAGTTGCTTCCCTCTTCAAGGCCTGCTGGGAGTGGGAAGTGGCCTAGATGGATACACCTTCTTTGGAGGAAAAAGGCATGGCAAACTCCTCCAGAAGAAGGGTAAACAAGAGTAAATCCCCATTTAAGTCCCCAGAGAGGAGGCATGGGTGATTTCTCCACCAGCAGGAGATTCAAGGAGGGGCCCATCAGGGGCCAAAAGCGGCAAAGGTCTAGGAGTGAGAGTGATCCCTCCCATAGGCACAGAGTGGACTTCAAGGATAGGATGTCCCAGGATGCTGTTTTTTGTGAGCCCGAAGTGAGCTGGAAATATAATTCTGGGCAGAGACAGCGGAAGGGGCAGTTTAGGCCCTTGGGCTCCCCTAGTGCAAGGAAAGCCCTCAAAAAGATGACGTACCTGCTCGATCCTAAAGTACCCAGACGTCCCCCAACCTGGATCATTCATCCATTCTGATGTGGAGTTGGCCCCCTTACTAGAGGGGGGTCAGACTCTGGTTCAGACTTACAGATTCCCCCCACCATGCTTGGCTTAGAGAGGCAGCCCTCCCGAACTATTGCACCACGACATGGACACTGGAGAGGATTTGGACTGGGGCAATAAAAAACAACCTTTTGACTCCAATGCCCTGGGTGATTCCCCATTTGATTGGGACCCTCTACCTGTGGTGTCCTACTATCTGGTGTCCAGATTCTGGAAGGTGCTGGGCAGAAGGGTCAGGTGCAAACTTCAAAGGGACTGCCCTAGGCATTCAGTCTGCTATAAGATGGTCACCACACCAGACTTTGGTAAATAATTTTTTGGCTTATCTTGATAAGGTGGGTATGGACCCATAGAAGGACCTAGACAAGAGCCTAAGGATGGTTCAGGACATGCTCCTGAGACTGGATGGTCCACTAGCCCCTTTGAGTGATGTGGTCCAGGATGCACTAGATGACAGTGCACCTGGATCCTGCCTATTTCCATGATATTATGCAGAGGGTCATCTGTTTCCTGGGGCATGCCAGCAAGGCATTGTCTCAGAGGTGTGCAGGTCAGCCCTCTTCCATTTTCATTCAGACTCCACTGAGCTGGTGTACAAGGATGCAGGTATCATAGTTGATGGATGCCTGTTTGGGAAACCCCTTCTCAAGGAACTACACAAGATAGGCAAGAGATACACATCAATAAGAAAGCTGCAGAACTCATTCAAAAAATAACAGACCACTTTATGCCAGGGCTGGAAGGGGACAGTGTCACTATTTCAGTCAATCCAGACAGCTACCTGGCTTTTACCAGACATTGTACATGGATGTCAAAACACCCACTATGGGTATGATTACTTCAGACCCAGGTCAAGGGGTTTCTGTGACAGACATTACTCCATGGGAGACAGGGGGACCCAGCAGACCACCCCCCTGCAACAGTAGGTAAGTATGTCCCACTTACTTGCCATAATGTACATAGCTCCAGGGTCACTACAGCTAAGTGGCAGACTGTCGCTTTTTACAGCCAGTTGGGAGATGATTACCCAGGATACAAGAGTACTGTCGGTGGCTCGAGGCTACTCCCTAGAATTTGTAAAGGTCCTTCCTTCCCACAATTTCTTTGACCTCACTGTCTCCAGTTTTGCCAAATGGAACAAGCATTGATGGAAAAGGAACTGATCGCCCTTCATTCAAAAGGAGCAATTTCCAGGTCTTGGAATTCTGAGCTCTGGATAAGCTCTGTTTTCCTCATTCCAAAAAAGGACAGAGAATCCTGTCCAGTAATCAACCTCAGAGACTTGATCTCATGCATCACCAAAAGACACTTCACAAAGGAGGGCATTCATCTCCTCAGAGACACCTTATTGCTAGGGGACTGGATGGTCCATCTGGACCCGGTGAATGCCTATATGGCTGCCCCCATCTATCCCTTAGACAGGGGCTGGCTTGGTTTTCTCTGTAGCAGTCAACCATGGCATTTTGATTGCTTGCTGTTCAGGTCAATTTGAGCACCTTGTGCCTCACTAAAATCCTTTGGCTGGTGGTGGCATGGCTGTGGGCAGTGGGGGTCAGACAGATCATCTACTTGGATGATTTAAGCAATAATGCACTGCAGGGGTGTGTTGTGAGATTTACACATGCTTCGGGTGTGGTGTGGCACGAGGCCGAAGACCAAGTGCCATAAACCACCCAAGGAGTGTGCAAATCTCACAACAACACTGGTTGACTGGCAGAAAACAGAGAGTGGTGGTAAATGGTATACAGTCAGAAGAGATGCAAGTCACAAGTGGGGTACCTCAGGGATCAGTCCTGGGGCCAGTCCTATTCAACATCTTCATTAGTGACCTAGCAGATGGACTAGAGGGTAAGGCTTGTCTGTTTGCAGATGACACCAAGATCTGCAACAGAGTAGATGATCCAGATGGGGTGGGCAGAATGAGAAGAGATCTGGATAAACTAGCAGAATGGTCAGAAGAGTGGCAACTGGGATTTAATCCAAAGAAGTGCAAAATCATGCACATAGGGAAGAGAAACCCTGAAGCCACTTATAGGCTGGGAGGGGAGTTGCTAGCAGTCACAAAGGAAGAAAGAGACTTGGGCATCATCATCACTGATGACCTGAAATCATCCAAGCAGACCTCTAAAGCAGTAGGTAAGGCTAGGGGGGTGTTAGGGTGTATTAGTAGGGTATCACAAGTCGTAAGAGGGAGGTAATAATCCCTCTGTACAAGACATTGGTTAGGCCCCATCTGGAGTACTGCGTGCAGTATTGGAGGCCACACCTTCACAAGGACATTAACCAAATTGAGGCAGTCCAGAGAAGGGCAAC
Source organism: Neoceratodus forsteri (assembly GCA_016271365.2). Classification (NCBI taxonomy): domain Eukaryota; kingdom Metazoa; phylum Chordata; order Ceratodontiformes; family Ceratodontidae; genus Neoceratodus; species Neoceratodus forsteri. The sequence goes on from JADMNL010000024.1 coordinate 452,049,151, forward strand.
CAAAATGGTGCAGGGACTGCATCAGAAGACATATGAGGACAGATTAACGGAGCTCAATATGTATACCCTTGAGCAAAGGAGGAGAGAGGATATGATCGAGACATTTAAACACCTTAAGGGCATAAACAAGGTGAAAGAGTCTAACATGTTTAAATATAAGAAAAATAGCAGGACAAGAGGACACAGCATGAGATTAGAGGGAGGCCGATTAAGGGGGAATGTGAGGAAATTCTTTTTCACAGAAAGGGTGGTAGATGCATGGAATGGCTTACCACAAGAAGTAGTGGCTATGAATACAGTGCAGGGCTTCAAACAGGCATGGGATAGGCATAAGGGAGCAATACAAATGACTATGAATAGATAGGTCACTGACATAGCAAAGGCCGATGGCACATTTATAAGATAGAAAAAGAAATGGGCAGACTGGATGGGCCTTGCGGTCCTTATCTGCCGTCAACTTCTATGTTTCTATGTAACACACCCCCTTGAGTACATTATTGTAATTATAAATGGAATAAAAAAAACAAAAACATTTTTCATGCAGAACAAATACATATTTTTATTAATTTTAAGAAATGCAAGGTTTTGTTCCTCCACCAATGATCAAATAGTCCCAACTTGACACATGGTGATTTGAGAAGGAGGAGGTGGTGTGGTGATTACAGTTGGACTCATATTTAATAATGCTACTGCATGTGAAAGGGCTGTATCTGTGGGAGCAATTGAACTAACAGTAGATTTCAACCTCTGGTCAATCGCGTTTCTTTTAAACCAGCAACATTACAGGATGGCCTAGTGTCAATGAAGACAGTTCTACTTTTAGACTTTTTTTATATTTCCGAATGTCTTTGATCCCTTCTGCTGCTGGATCAGTTTCTCTCCACCACAGACCCCCCCCAAAACACACACACTCTGTTCCTTAGGGCTGTGGTGGCTGGAGTCATAAACTGTAACATCATCGGGATTCATCGCTGTTGCTGGCTTGGTCTCTCTTTCCTTCTCTTCATCTGAATGCCAAAGACTGACCTACGAGGAGGGAGTGAGAGACTAAGTACAAGAACGGCTGACTCGAGACCAGCAGGTAGGAGGTAACTTTTACTGTCAGTTGGTTCCCTGTGTCTTTCCTCCACAACCTACCATATGGGACTCCTGTCGTCACCGTCAGTCTACAGCACAGTTAAGGCTGCATCTGTAGTAGCAACTGAGCTATCAGTAGCTTTCAACCACTGCTCAACTGTGTTTCTTCTACACCAGCAACAATAACGGATGGCCATATGTCATCAGCAGTGCTGCTAACCGCTAATGACAGCAGCCAATACAGGGCTTATAGGATCAGTTCCAGCTGCAGCATTCCACCATGTTTGGTTCCAGAGCTGTAACTTCCCAATCTGCCAAGCCACAACAAAAGCTGTTTAACAGTTTCTGAACTGCAGCACCGTGACAGAAGTGTAAGTTATTGTCTGAAATTTCTTCTTGGGTTTTACTGTTATGTGGAGAAGGGGCTGATTTTTTATTGTTTCCTTAAGCGCAGTTTCACAGTTCTGATGTTAAAAATGGAGGCTGTGATAGATTTTAAAACATGTAACATTCTCTGATCATTTGATCTACATGCATGTACAGTAGATATGTGATCAGGTCAGCTGTGACTATGTGTTTGTTGTGAGATTTACACATGGCTAAAGCCCCAGTCTGACCAATCAGCTTCCAGTATTTTGTATGTCAATTTTATAATGGTTGATTATGGATCATTATCGAGCTTAGCTCCAAGCTCACTTGACCATGACCACTTCACTTCTCAAGGATCTGGGATTTGTGATCAACACCAAAAAATCTGTGTTCACACCCTGTCAGGTAATTTTGTTTCTAGGCTTTGCGGTCAATTTCAAGTCTGCGACCCTCAGATGTCCACCAAAGAAAGTGAAGGACACAAAGAGGGAAATCAGGGAACTTCAAAAGAAGGAGTCTCCACCTCTTTGGGACTTCAGGCCATCTTTCCACACCACTCCACTACAGGGCTCTGCAGGAGTTCAAAATCAACACCCCTACAGCTATGAGGTCCTTTGAAACCAGAGTATCACTTCCACCTGCTGTCAGGATGGAACTCATTTGGTGCTTATGCTAGATGGCTTCCAGGAATGGCAGGGCTGTCTTCAGCACCCATCCAGAGATAATAGTAGACATGGACACCAGCGTACCATGATGCAGGGGCATGGTGCTAGGGAGTCTTCATAGGTGGCAAATGGTCACTACAGAAGGCTTTCCTGAACATCAGTGAGCTGAAACAGTTAGCTGCAAGTTTTGAGAGCAGGAGTTTTGCAAAGGATCAGCCAGGAGTGGACATGCTGCTTCTGATAATGTGGCTGTAGTTCAATACATCAGTTGCCTTTAGGAGACCACATCCCACCACCTGGTGGAGGCAGCTATTTTGTGGGACTTCTGCCTGCATCAGAACATCTGGATCCAGGCCATCCACATCCCAAGGTTGGTCAATGGGGTGGCAGATTGCAGCTTGAGGTACATGAAGGACTTGAACAATTTTAGACTCTGCCCAGAGGTCTTCCTCAGGATCTCCCACAAGAAAAGTCCATTCTGATTCTTTAGCTGGCATCCCAATGCAGAAGCCCTATCCATGGAACATTCATGCAGAACTGGGAGGAGGAGAAAGGTCATGCTTTTCCCTCCTTCTCCATGGTCTGCAGGGCCCTGGTGCAGATCAGGGGGCAGAGACCAAATGTAGTTCTGATGACTCCAGTGTAGCAAGGCAAGGAAAGGCAGATTTTATTTGAAAGAAGCCCAATCCTGGAGGCTCTGGGCACCATACACAAATCAAATCGATTGCAAAGATAAAACCAACAATATAATAAACATTATAATAAATACAACTAAATTAAATCACATAATTATAAAATTTTTAAATAAATAAATCAGAAAGATAGCTAAAAATAACTAAACAAGTAGCCAGGGACAGAGTTGAATCACAGAAGTCAGGCCAGGGTGAGATTATAAAACAAAGTCCAGGAAAGCCTGATTGTACAGGAAGGCCCTAAGGCAGGTTTTGAATACCTCTACTAAAGGGGCCTCTCTTACAGCTGGAGGTAGTGAATTCCACAGGATGGGGCTGGTGACACTAAAAGCTCTGTCGCTGGCTGTTTTTAACTTTGTCCTGGGAATCATGAGAAGGCCCCTAGAGGAGAAGCGAGGGAGCAGACTGAGACAGCCAGTGTAAGAAGGTCCTTCAGGTAACCAGGGCACAGGCCTTGTAGAGCCTTAAAGGTGAGCAAGCCCACTTTAAACAGGACCCTCCACCTAACCAGCAGCCAGTGCAGTTCACACAGCACCAGGATGATGTGGCAGTACCTAGACTGCCCCATCAACAACCTGGAGGCTGCATTCTGCACCAGCTGCAGCCAGTGGATTGTACCTCCAGAGATCCCAAGATAGAGCGCATTACAGTAGTCAAGGCTAGATGTCACAAATGCGTGCACCGAGGTGGGGAAGTCTAGGGGCAGAACTAGGGGCTTTATTCTGGTGATCTTCCTCAGATGGTAAAAACTGGTATGGTCAACGGATGATACCTGGGATTCAAGAGTCAGTCTGCTATCAAGAATAATGCCCAGATCACACAGCCTCAAGGAGGCCTTCAATGGTACAGATCCAAGAAAAAGTCCCATCTCTGCACCAGAGGCCATTCTATCATGCTCCCTGTTTGACTCCACCAAACATACCTCCATCTTATCGGGGTTCAGTCGGAACCAACTGGAGGCCACCCAGTCATTGATCTCAGCAAGGCAGGTGTTTAGCACATCCACTGAGTTGGATGTCCAGGGGCAAAGGAAAGATACAGATGGGTATCATCAGCATAGCAATGAAAACCCAGGCTTTACTTCCTAATGAGCTCTCCCAGGGGCAGCATGTACATGGCGAACAACATCAGCAACAAGACTGAACCCTAGGGTACTCCACAAGACAGGAGGCTAGGGGAGGAGGAGAAATTCCCCATCATTATCCTTTGCCTCCTGTTGGTGAGAAAAGACTCATACCAGTAGAAGACGGTGACAGCAAGTCCACAGAATTCCCTCAGGCGGTCGAGTAACACACAATGGTCCACCTTGTCAAATGCTTAGGAGAGATCAAGGACAATGAGAATTGTCCCATCTCCTGGATTTCTCACCCTAAGGATGTCATTATGTACCCTAACTAAAGTAGTTTCTCTGCTATGCCTTGCACGAAACCCAGACTGGAGAGGCTCGTATAGATCATGGGCCATGAGAGGTTCCTCAAGCTGAAGTGCCACAACCTTCTCTACAACCTTACCCAGGAATGGAAGGTTGGAGATGGGGCAGTAATTTGGCTTGACAACAGGGTCTAAATATGATTTCTTTAGAAGAGGTCTCACCAATGCCTCCTTCAAGGCATCAGAGAAGACCCCCCTGACAAAGATGGGCCAGTGAATTCTTCTGCACCCCCCATCTCTTCCATTACCAAGGAGATGGTCCTCTAGCAATATTAAACCTAAATCTCCCCCATCCACCATGGACATCGAATCTGAAAATTCTTATACTGCCTTGGTCACAAATTGGGGAGGGACTCAGAAATGGATCAGGGGGATTCAGACCCACAGCCACAAGACTGAGACATGCCATTTAAAAATCAGGAGCTTGTGGGTTACAAAGGAAAAAAGAAAAAGAGAAGGAAAAAAAAACATTCTAAACTGTAACTCTGTCTATGGTTTCCTTTTGTGTAGGGTCTTTAAAATGTGCATAGTTTATTAAATGTTTCAAAGTGGCAGGCTGTTTTTAACTATGCACATGAATCCAAAATTGATATGTTTTGTGCAATTAACATGGATGTTCTTTATTGATCAAGTTAGTTTTTTTCAGGGTGAATGGCTGTGGGGATGATCTTTCTGGTCCTTCGGCCCAGATAGTGCTGATAGCGCAGGCATAATTTTTAACTCTTATTCTTTTACTTCAACAAAACTGTCCTATCTTATCCCAGGCAGGGTTCTAATTGTGAATGGGCTATGGAAGGAGGTAGACTGTAGACTTATAAATGTCTATGGCCCACAGACAAAGGCAGACAGAGTAGCTTTGCTCACCTCCCTTCAACCTTACCTTGTAACCTCCTATAAATTTTCTTAAGTGGAGACTTAAAAGTAAGACATTCTACGTCCCAAGGAAATAAAAAGAAATATACTGTGATTCCAACACATTGTAAAAATGTATAGAAACAGCTGATTTACTGGACTGCTACAAACATCAAACCCATGAGCCCATGTATACATATGAAAGAGGAACATTTACATCAACCATTGGACACATATTTATATCTAAAAACTTACCAGTTCTTACTATTAAAACTATACCACTTGAATTCTTAGACCATTTACTACTTGAAATATTCTTCCAAAATCTCTCTAGGAAATCTCAGAAGAGTAACAATGGAAACTGAATTCCTTCATTTTGTCCAACTCCTTTGTTAGATCTGGGATTTTGAGACTGCTTTGGGCTCAGTCTTCTGTAAGTATACTGTGCGATGACCTCGGAGAGTGGGGGAATGACTCCAAAGCAAACTTAAGGGCATGGTTGAAAAAGTTTGGTAAACATAAGGAAAATGAAAAATTCTTAAAATATCTACAACTCAGACAGCAATTACTATATTTATATTCATGTTCTTACACCTCTAGACATGATTATTCATCTCAAATTGACAAATTAAAATTAGACATGAAATCCTTTCAGTATGATACAGCCAACACTATTAGGGCTATGCTGTAATATGGGACCCAAAAACCCCTTGTAGGGGACCTGTTTGAAGCCTGAAAAAAGAGGAAGGAGGCTTTGTCAATACAAAACCTATTGTACTCTGAAGGGTTCATTACTGATTTGACCGAAGGAATGCTTAAGATGAGAAGAGATTTTCTTTAATCTCACACCTTACTCTCACCTCCCAGATATCTGCGATAAAATGTTATCTCCAGGAAATCAATGTCCCTAAATTTCCAGGTGATACCCAATAAATGTCTAGACCCATTTCAGCCATAGAAATTGAAAAGATAATAAATTTACTGAAATCTGGGTCATCACCAGGGCCAGATGGCTTACCATACGAATTTTATAAATCTTTTTCTAGAGAACTATGTGCATGTCTGGAAACAGTATTCAGGATTTACTTTTTTTTTGTACAATAAACTAGTCTCTCTTCCTTCACTGAGGGTTCATTAATCTTTTTGTTCAAATCTGGTGACAGAAAGCTGATTCAAAATTGGAAACCAATCACCATTTAAACTCAGATTTCAAAATACTATCCCAAATCTTAAATAACAGATTAAAACATTACGCCAGTTTAGTCATCTCCCCTCAACAGTTTTGCAGTCTTCCAAATAGAAAAATACAGCATGCTCTGATGATAATCAGAGATTTAACTGACAACCTCTCCCTGCATGGCAAACAGGGCTGTGTGGCATCAGTTGATCAGTGCAAAGTGTTAGATAGAGTCTACCATCCCTTTCTATTTTTAACATTAGAAGCTTGTGGAATACCATAGGAATTTATCCACTGGATAAAACTGCTGTATTCGTCAGCTACAGTTCATCCAGTGATTAATAATCAAGTAACAAGGGGTTTACAAATTGCAACAGGGATCAGGCAAGGATGCTCCTTGAGCCCTCTTTTGTACATATTCTCATTGGACCCTTTCATCAGAAAATTAAGTGATACACCTAAATGGCAAGGGATCTCTGGAGATAGCATGAACGATAGCTTATAGCTTCAGACCTATGTAGATGACATCTGTTTATTTTTCTCAGATTATAACTAATTAGGACTCTTTTTGCAGAAAATTGAGGTCTATGCTACACTCTGTAACTCAAAATAAATAAATAAAAATGTAAAGAACTTTTCATGGGGAGCTGTTACCCCACTTCCATACAGATAGAGGGCATTAATATCTCTTCCAAGACCCTGAAAATTTTAGGGATATCATTTGGTCCTCAAAATTTATCCCTCTCAAATTGAGATTCGACCTTACAAATAGTGGAGCAGAAAGTCCAGAGATGGAAAAACTGGAAAATGTCTAAATGGCACTCTATTCTGCTCGGGGAGGCCTCCTTGGTGTTCCCAGGGTTAGGTTGTGGTATTCTGGGGAGAGGACATTCTTGGTGGCTGCACCTACCCTATGGAACTCCTTTCCAATTTATGTGAGGGAGGCTACCTCGGTAGAAGCTTTCAAGAAGGGCCTAAAACATATCTGTTTCAGCAAGCATTTATTGACTAATTATGTGGTCTTAAAGGGATAGATAGCCTGAATGTATGCTCCCAGTTGAAATGTCATATACATATTTTATGTAGGATGTTAATAATTGTACTGTTATTGTTTTGTACAATGCCCAGAGTCTCTGTAGATGGGCACTTTTATAAATAAAATATCTATCTATCTAGTTATCTATCTAAAAAGAATTCACATTATAATACAATTCATCATTCCCTGCATTTTGTATACAGCTATGATCACCATCACATCTTGAAACCAGATTATATAGTGTGTTTTTTTTTTTTCAGATGCTCTGGGGCAGTAGGCTGAAGCCCATCAAGAGATGTTTTATGTATCTCTCAAAGGATAATGGGGGCCTAGGGATGGCAGACCCCATGGTATTTTTTCACACCCTTTTTATCTCTCAAACCATTAGATGTGGCCTTGTGCCATCAGACTCACTCCAGCACAAATGGGTGTGTAGCAATTTATCTAGATTTTTTAAGGCATGGATAAATATCCCCCTGAAAGTAAATAGCCACCTTCATATTCCTGAGTATTTCAAATCCTCAGCTCAGAAAATCTACAAATGAGGCTGATCAAAACAACAAATCTGTCAGGAGACTGGGTCAAAGCTGCACAAAGAAGTATTAGCTAAAATATATCCTGAAAAAACATTTTTCAAAAACTGTCCCTGTGCTCAGAATAACAAAGTGTCAGACCAGTTAAAACAAGCATTTGTCAATGCCAAATGTTTACTTGCTGGCATTAGCATTGGAAGTGCAGGAGTTAGACAGATGCAGAATAGGAATAGCAGTGAAGTATTGAACTGATGCCAACCCACCCACCCCACCCTGCAGAGATGGACAGGCATTGGGGTGTGCATTTGGGTCATCATCCATAACGCTCATGCCATTTCACCTCACCCCATCCTGCAGACACTGAGAAGTGCCGAGGTGTGCCATGGGGTGTTCAGGCTTTACACTCACCCCACTCCTTAAGGAAATTTGCTGAACTGGGTGCAGTATAGGAGAATGGGGTAACTTTGGGGCCAAAAAGCCCAAGGCACACCTTGATGCCTGTCACTGGCAGCAGGGTGGGGGTGGAGTGGAATGGCATGAGCATTACTGTCAACAATCCCAAGTCACACCCCGACACCTGTCAGTCCCTACAGGGTAGGACGTTATGGTCAGAAACCCTAACACCCTGGGCGTTTCTTGGTATTTTCACTCCATCTTTTCAACATGGGCTTTTTGTGACCCCACCGCATGAACAGTGACACTATCAGTTTGTTAGCCGAATGGCAATTTTGCTCAGCGACTGCGCCATGTAGTGCCACAGGTGCGAAAACACATTTCAGGCAGGATGTGAAAAATGACAGCTGTACTCTTCATGAGGAGGGTTAAAAAAATAGTAATGTTGAAAATCTGGAGTGAAAATATAAAAAAATTGGCCAAGTCATAAGCATGCATAGAAACTGTGCAACGCACACTCATAATGCAATTATTTTATGGATTTTTTACACCAGATTTTTGACATAGGCATTTTGGGACCTCTGCTCATGAATAGTGGCACTGTGATTTTCTTAATCTGTCCCAAACGTTGATTTCGTACAGCGACTACACCCATTGTGTGCCACAGGTGCAAAAACATGTTTTGGACAGGATGTGAAAAATGACAGCTGTATTGTTCATAAAGTGGTGTGCAAAAATGACAATGGTGAAAATGTGGAGTAAAAATATAAAAAATTGCCGACGTTATGAGCGTGCATAGAAACTGCACAACGCACACTGGTAACGCAGTCATTTTTTGGAATTTGTTCACCAAATTTGCAACATGGACTATTTTGGACCTCTCCTTATGAACACTGTCACTGTGATTTTTTTAATCTGTCCTGAACATTAATTTCACAGAGCGACCATGCCATTGTGAGTCAGATGTGCAAAACCACATTTCGAGCAGCATGTGAAAAATGACAGCTGTACTGTTCATAAGGAGGTGTGAAAAAATGGCAGTGTTGAAAATCTGGAGTGAAAATATTAAAAATTCTTGAAGTTAGGAGCGTGCATGGGAACTGCTCAATGCACGCTCGTAACACAGTTATTATTTGGAATTTTTTCACCAAATTTGCAACATAGGCTTTTTGGGAGCCCATCCCATGAACAGTGACATTGTAATTTCATTAATTGGTCCTGGAAGGTGATTCTGCACAGTGACTGTGAAATCATATTTTTGGACTGAATAAAGACATGACAGTGACTGAATTCATGAGGTGGGGTCCCAAGAACCCCAATTTGAAAATTTGGGGCCAAAAGTCAGAAAAATGGCTGCAATATCCACCTAAGTTGACCCCCACTTATTGCATTATACAGCTTACTGGCATTTCTTCAATTCGAGCTCAGCTTTGAAGAGACCAGACGTGTTCCCGTTCCACCGAAGATTGTCATGTTGGGCTCCAGAGGTAAGTATGGGGTGAGGGGGGTGTGGGGAGGTGAGGTGCGCAGAGGGTGGGTGTGGGTTGCAGGAGGGGAACCGACAGTGAGGGACCATTTTTTTTGTTTCAGGTTATAAATAAAACAGAAAAACACTGCGGACCATTTTCTTTTTTTACAGGTGTATGGATGATGTTGGGCACACTGGGGTGGGCTCCCAGTGTGTCCCATGATTTGGAGGGGTCATGCTAGCCACACTGGGATAAGCTCCCAGTGTAGCACACAATGGGGGTGGGGCAGGGGCAGGGAAATGCCGACATGATGGGGGGGTTAGACATGCCAACAGGGGGATTGGGCACCCCATCGGCAAGTGTGTCTGGGGAGGGTGATAACGAGGGGGATTGGGCACCCCCTCAGCAGATTGGGGAGAGAACACTGAAGCTGATGGGGATTGGGTCCCCCATCAGCATGCATGTCTGTGTTTGGGAGGATGATGCTGAGGGGGATTGGGCACCCCTCTCGGCAGAGAAAAACAGCAATGGGGCACATATGTTGATGGGGATTGGGCTCCCCCATTGGCAAACAAGCTGGTGAGGAGGCATGCTGACAGGGATTGGGCACCCCTGAAGTTGGCTTGTTGGGGACTGTGAGAGATGGATGGTGGCAGTCACCGCCAAGTTTATTGAAATGCTACACCAGGCAAGGAATGCCCTGCAATGAGGGGCGCTCCCTCTTTGCAGCGGTGAAATCATTTCAAGTTGGTGGCATGCTTCTGAGCTGCTGTTATAGACAGCATGCTCATTCATTGATGCCACAGAGACAAGCCCCAAAAAGCAGTGGGGGCATTAGCCACAACACAGCTGCACCTCCACAGCCTGCTACTCCAGCAAGTTGTCACAACATGTTTCTCCCCCCAAATGTGAGAGGTGTTGTGGTTATCAATGTATGGAAGATTAAACATTCGAGGAAATTGTAAGCACAAAGCTCAAGAAGAAAGAAACTGCCCATATAATACCTGCATAGCTGTAGAAGAGTCAATGGAACATTTTTTGTTCAGCTGTTTTTTGCAAAATCTTTATGGGAGTTCCTAGCAGTTAAATGGAGGATACGTTGGCTGAGGAAATTGAACTATGACTCCTTTGTATTAGGACAGTACTCCCTGTTATGTAGTAATTATCGTAAGGGTACCTTGGCAGTGTTTTTGTGTTACTTAAAGTTTTACCTATGGCAGAAGAGATGCCAGTGGGTATCATATCAAAGAAAAATTACTTATGACACTTTCAGTATCCTAGTACAAACTAAGTACTCGGTATATATGAAAGACAAAGCTCTTCATACATCACACAAGGTGTATATGTGGTGGAAATGTTTTACTTCTTTTATAAAGTTTAAATAATGTTGAAAGAAACATAATTTCTTTACAAAACTGTTTATTTTATTTTTTTTTCAACTCTCTTTCTGCACTGTCACTGGAGAACTCTCTCCGGCATTCTACTGCCACTCCACAGGCTCTACCTCCCACCGTGACCTCCTCTTTCTCCTCCCCCAACCCGATGAGTCCCTCAGCTCTGAGCCCTCCTATCCTCCCAGGGTGCTCTATCTAAATCTAGTGAGACGAGCTGAGCGATCGGCCATGGAGGGGAGGAGAGTCCGGTGTTGGGAGTGTGGTCTGCATGGGACGGAGGTGACATCGCCTATGTCCGGGATGGGGATTTTCTCTTTTTTTTTTTGCTTGTCCCCCCAAGCGCAGCTGTGCAATGGCGTCAGCATGGGGCTGCCCCATAGACATCCACCGCGCTTGTCCCCGATGCTGTTCCCGCACTAGTAGTACCTCTGGTCTCCACCGGGGGTCTCTACTGTGCCAGGAAGACCCTAGATCTCTCCCCAGGGAAAGGAGAGCTGTCCTATGGATGCTCAATCCTTCTCCCTCCCTTCCTGACCCCCAGCACCCGGGCTTGTTCCCAAACCCAGGTCACTGGTGTGGCGCAAGGTGTGGCGTCCAGCACCTCAACCCACAACACCACTGGGCCGGCTTATAAAACTGTTTAGTAAATAGTGTAAAAAATATTTGGTGATGGGTGGGTCATATGTCTATAAATATACTGTTATGATGATGTTTCAGTTTCTCCTGCATTAATATCTCAATTGTGACTTTTCAGTTCCTTGTTTTGTCCTTTTGTTTTCCATTTATGTATATATTATGCTTGTATAATACTGTTGTTTTTGATGTTACTTACAATAAAAATTCCCCTCTGACAAAGAACACTGGACAATCAAGGTAAACACCAGGCCAATGGAGTCAACACATCCCATCAAGAAAAGTGTCGGCACTGGGTCCAGTTCACAGAAAGTGTGCCTCAGCTTGGAAGCAGCCTCAATGACCTCAGCCACCTCCACCAGTCTAAACTCGCCCCAACTAGGAGGAGTGCTCTCTGGACATCCATGATGCCACTGTTGGCCACAAAGTGGCTCAGTGGTGAAATTCCTTGCTGGATAGCAGACACCCTATCCAAGAAGAACCGAGCAAACTCTTCGCATAAGGCATCTGAAAAGGCTTTTTTCCGCTGCAGACCAGCAAGATGAAGAAGCTTGTCTACAGTCTGAAAAAGCACAGTTGGTTGGTTCCTCCTGGCGGCAATCTCCCTGGACAGGAACTCTGTCTTCTTACAGTGGTAAGCCCAACCATGGTACCCAGTCCTGCTGGAGCCTTCAATGGACATTCTACTCCTGATTCCCAACAGTCCAGCCATTCTGGTGGATTTAGAAGGTGTTCCCAAAGCCCAGCCCTAGAAAGGTCCCCAATTCTAGTGGTTAAGATGCTTTCAGGAGTTACTGGGCAACCTCAGGACTTTTGGATGGAGCATTCAGCCTTCTCCATCAGTCACAGGCTGGAGGCACCAGGAAAGCCTACAAATCAGCCTGGGGCAGCTGGTCTAGCTGTTATCTTTCTAGACACCAAGATCCTGTTTCTGCCCCATGACAGAGATTGCTGAATTTATGTTCAGTGTCTTCAGCACAGATAAGTCATAAAATTATCTGAACATACTTAGATCAGCAATCACAGCTGGCCATGATTCAGCCTGGAGCAGATTTGTGGGCCAGGACCCCCTGGTGTGCTGCTTTCTGAAAGCCATTAAGTGGGCAAGGCCTCCACGTTTGAGGCACAGGTTTACTTGGGATGTTAGTAGAGTGTTCAAGCTATTTCAGGCATGGGCTTACAATGTGCACCTCATCATGAAATAGTTGTTGTGCAAATTGGCCACCTTTCTGTGTCTGGTGTCACTTCAAAGGGTCTCAGATGTGAGAGCCTTGGATGTTTCCAGAATGTTTCACACATTGGAAGGGGTTCATTTTGAAATAGTCAGATGTATGAAGAATTCTACTCCAGGAGTCTCTTATGCCAGCTTTGAGCCAGAGCTGAAGCTTTGTGTGCTCAGGTGTATCCAGATGTATTTGGAATAGATTGCAGGCTTGCACTCACTGGGACAGGACCAAATCCTAATGGCGCTGGCTATGTTACATAAACCAGTGTCTGCCACCACCATAACCCAGTGGGTGCACTAGGCAATGACAGAAGCAGACACTGACCTTGCCCAGTTTTGACCTCATTCCAGAAGAGGTGCAATGGCTGTGCATTCACTTGGAGAGCATCTTGACATCGGCAGACTGATCCAAGGATGCAGTTTTCAAGTCCTTCTGTCTTAGACCTGTGACACCAAATGTGGATTATGTGGTTATTAAAGGGACTTTGAACTAGCTTATAATTGGAGCCCTCTGTGGTGCCCCAAAAATGGTAATTTTCCTGGAGCAATCTTGAGAGAAAATTATGATTTTTACAAACAACACAGAAACACAGATAATGGCTCCATTTCATTCTCACAGAACCTGGGTAAAGGACAAGCTGAATTTAATTTCAGTACCCAAAGATGGGATTAGTTCTGATTACAGTGGAAATTTTGACTCCAGTTGCAGTTCTTCCTGCTTCCTGTTGAAGAGGAGATGTGGTTCGAGCACCCAAAAAAAGAGGACGTGTTTGGTGCACTTTCACCATTTATGCTGATTGGGGTGAAGTTATTGTTTGTGCCATAGTGCTGGCCACTAGTTGGATGTGTAATGGATTTTCTTTGCTGCTGTGTGTGACAAAAAGTAAAGAGGGCAGTCCATAATCTACACCTCCGTGTTGTCTGGAAAAAATCACACTTTTCCATCAAGCTTGCTCTAGGAAAATTAACCATTCATAGGGATTACCTACCCACTCTACTTTGCAGGGTACCCACTGAAAGGTTCTACTCTTTATGCACTGTCTCCATATTTGTGAATAACTTACCTAAGGTCTGTTGCGGTACCAGTGTCCAACTGTATAAGGACAGCATCACCACTGTGTGCAAACCCTCAAAAAATAAATCTCTAAAACTCTCATTTTAAAAATAAAACTGGCCTTGAAGTGACCCGAGGAATCCTGAGAGTGTGTGAATTCCAGTAAAATGTTTATGTAGCCACTACAGGATGAAATCCAGCTCTGAAGACTTCCTGGTCAGTGTAATTAATGGCTGCTCCTCTCCCTCACCTTGGTGTCATATCAAATGCTGCTGTTTGGCATTCAGTACACTCAGAGGCCTCTTAGGCATGTTACCCTTCCCCCACCCCAGTGTACTAAGTGACTGGGGCTGACCCCAAACTTACAATACCTGCACTGCATCAAGGTGTCTCAACAAGGGTGGAACAAATGTCAGTGGCTAATTGTTACCAATCTATGGGTTCACAGAGGGCAGATCCTGTCAAACAAACTTGACAGGGTTCTTTGTCTGGGTCATTAAAGTGATGGATCGGGGGGGGGCTCGGTGGACGTGGTCTACCTTGATTTCAGAAAGGCTTTTGACTCAGTGCCGCACAAAAGACTTTTATACAAAATGGCATGCTTAGGGCTGGGGGAGGTAGTAACAAGGTGGGTTGGAAATTGGTTGGAGGGACGAACACAGAGGGTATTGGTCAATGGGGCACCTTTGGAGGAATCAGAGGTTAGCAGTGGTGTTCCCCAAGGGTCAGTGCTGGGGCCTCTTCTGTTTAATATCTTTATAGGGGATATAGCAGTGGATCTGGAAGGGATGATGAGTCTCTTTGCAGATGATGCGAAGGTCTGTAATAGAGTGGACAAGCCTGACAGGGTGGAGATGATGCACAGGGACATAGAACAGTTGGAGGAATGGTCTGCGACATGGCAATTGTCATTCAATGTGGTGAAATGTAAGATGATGCATTTGGACAAAAAGAATGGAAGAGCGGAGTACTCACTGGGAGGTAGACCTCTCCAGGTCACTGAGGAAGAGAAGGACTTAGGCATCATCATTTCTCAAGACCTGAAGATGGGAAAGCAGTGTGGAGAGGCAGTGGCAACAGCAAGCAGAATGCTGAGTTGCATAAGGAAGGGGTTCTGCAGTAGGAAGAGAGAGGTCATAGTACCTAAGGAATGCACTAGCAAATGGGCAGGAAGGAGAGGTGGAAGAACAATGGGGAATAATAAAAATTGCCATCACAGAGGTAACGAGCCTTTGTGTGAAGCAAATAAACAAAACAAGACGATGTAAGAAACCACTATGGTTCTCAAAGGAAGTGGCAGTGAAGGTTCAAGAGAAAAAGAAAGCATTCAGGAAGTACAAGGAATTGCAGAAGGAGCAGGACAGAGAACTGTATCAGTTAAAGCAAAAGGAGGCTGGGAAGGCAGTCAGAACAGCAAAGGCCCAAACCGAGGAAAAGATAGTCACTCAGTTAAGAAGGGGGATAAAACCTTTTATAGGTACATCAGGGAGCAAAGGAAGACCAAGGGAAGGATAGTGAGGCTTAATAAAGTGGAGGGAGGGTGGGCAGAGGAGACTGTAAAGGCAGAGATACTAAACAAATATTTTGCTCAGTATTTACAAATGAAGAGGGGAGGTACATAAAACAAACAGTAGTAACACTCTGGATACAGAAGTTGATACCAGCCCATTTACAGAAGAAAGGGTTCTGAAAGAACTCTTAAACTGAAGGTGGACAAAGCAATGGAGCCTGATGGGATTCATCCCAGAATTGAAAGAACTAAGGGTAGAACTAGTGACACCACTGACTACCCTTTTTAACAAATCATGGGAGGATGGGGTGATACCCGAGGACTGGAGGAGGGAAGATGTGATTCCTCTTCAAAAAAGTGGGAGCAAGGCAGAAGCAGGAAACTACAGACCTGTTAGTTTAACCTCAGTGATAGGGAAAATGATGGAATCACTTCTAAAGGAAAGAATTGTCAAGTATCTAGAGGCCAGAGGGGCACAGGACCCTAGGCAGCATGGATTCACAGCAGGAAGGTCATGCCAGATGAATCTGATAGATTTCTTTGACTGGGTGACCAAAGTAGTAGATCAGGGAGGGGCTGTGGACATGGCCTACCTAGACTTTAGCAAGGCATTTGACACAGTCCCACACAAAAGATTAATATACAAGTTAGCCAGCCTGGGAGTGGGTCCCAAGATGACAGCCTGGTAAAGAATTGGCTGGAGAATAGGACACGAGAGTAATAGTAAATGGAGTCCACTCAGAAGAAAGGAGGGTTACTAGTGGGGTACCGCAGGGTTCAGTATTAGGACCAGTCCTCTTCAATGTCTTTATAAGCGACATTGCAGAAAGACTGGAAGGAAAAGTATGTCTCTTTGCAGATGACACAAAGATCTGTAACAGAGTTGATGCACAGGGTGGGGTGGAAAGGATGAGAAGGGACTTGGCAAGGTTAGAGGAATGATCAAATGTATGGCAGCTTAGATTAAATGCTAAGAAGTGCAAGGTAATGCACCTGGGAAACAAAAACCCAGGGGAAGAGTACACAATGGGGGGTGAGATACTAACAACAATAAAAATGGAAAGGGGCCTGGGGGTAGTCATATCAGATGACCTAAAGGTGGGCAAGCAATGTGAGAGGGCAGCAAGGAGGGCTGGGGGGATACTGGGATGCATAGGGAGAGGCATCACCAGTAGAAAACAGGAAGTTATTATCCCTCTGTACAGACAGCTGGTGAGACCCCATCTGAGTATTGTGTGCAGTTCTGAGACCCAATCTCCGCAAAGACATAGACAGGATGGAAGCTGTCCAGAGGAGGGCAACTAAAATGGTGCAGGGTCTGCACCGGAAGACATATGAAGAGAGACTTAAGGAGCTTAATATGTATAGCCTCAAGGAAAAGAGGGAGAGGGGGGACATGATAGAAACTTTCTAGTACCTCAAGGGAATCAACAAAGTCCAAGAGGGTAGCATCTTTCAAAAAAAGAGGTGTGCAAGAACAAGAGGGCACAATTTGAAGATGGGGGCAGCTCAGAGGTAATTTAAGGAAGTATTTTTTCACAGAGAGGGTTGTGGATGCATGGAACGGCCTTCCGGAGGAGGTTGTGGAGTCAAAATCAGTGGTGGAATTCAAGCATGCATGGGATAGTCATAAGGCAATTCTGGGGGGTGGGGGTAGGAAGAAGTAGGCTGCTGGTTAACTAGGATCTGCAGCTTATACAGTAGGTAGGGAAATGGGTAGACTGGGTGGGCCAAGCGGTCCTTATCTGCCTTCAAATTCTATGTTTCTATGTTTCTACACACAACTGGTCAGGCCACACATGGATTATGGGGTCCAGTTCTGGAGACCCCACCTCAGAAAGGATGTAGAGAGGGTGGAAAGAGTTCAGAGGAGAGTGACAAGAATGGTGAGGGACTTGGAGCACTTTCCATATGAAGGGAGACTAAGTGTCCTGGGCATGTACCCTCTGGAGCAGAGGAGGGACAGCGGAGGTATGATCGATACTTTTAAATACTTCAAGGGTATAAATAAGGTGCCAGTGGAGAATCTTTTCCAATTGAAGGAGAGACCTAGAATGAGTGGTCATGAATATCAGAGGGGGGGTTAGGGGAAACATCAGGAAGTTTTTCTTCACTGAGAGGGTGGTGGACAACTGGAATGGACTGCCAAAGGAAGTGGTAGGGGAGAAGACTGTGGTGGGGTTTAAAAGGGTCTGGGAGAAACACAAGGGGCTGTTGGGGTGGGGGAATGGCTACAGCAAAAACCCAGTAAAAATCTGGGATCTTTGGGCAGACTGGGTGGGCCTGGTGAGCCTTTTCTGTTGTCACATTCCTATGTGCCTATATAGTCCCTTATGAAAATGAAATATATTTTAAAATATATTAATATATTTACATATAGTGAATTATATTCCAATCTACTTGCTTTATAATATATTGTAACATATTGAAAAATCAATATATTTCTATATATTTAAAAATTTGTAAATATATTGCCATGTACTACAACTATACACGTTATTGAGGCTTTAGTATACAATGGGTGGGATATTCAAAAGGGTTGCGCCTGCGCAAGTCCGAAAATGCGCCATTCTGCGATATTCAGCAGGAGGCAGTTGCGCCACTGAAAACATGCTGAGCAACAGCGCAATGCTAATGAAGGCATGCGCAACCGAAGGGGATGGAACCATGCATAAAGTGCGCAATGCGATATTCAAAGACTTGTGCAATGCGCAACTGTGGACCAGGCGGAAGTTGAGCCATAGCAGAAATGAGCCAAAATAAAAAGAAGCAAGGAAGAGGCGCAAGAACACAACAGGGAAGCCACATGAGGCAGGGAGAGAGACAAGGCCAGAGGGAGAAAGAGTGCAGGCCAGGGAGAGCAGAGGACAGAATAGGGGCAAGGGAAGGTGTGTGGGGCCACAGTGTGCAGAGGCCAGTAGGTGTACCCGGTGCAGTGGAGGCAGCAGTCAGGACAGCGGGGGGAACAAAGCAACAACAGCTGGGGGGAACACAAGCCAGGGACATGGACAGTGCCAGCTTCCACATGGGCTTCTGTAATGAGGGTGAAAGGCATGCTGCAGGGGACGTGGCGTGAAGGGTCGCCGGCGGCACGCCCAACAGGCAGTACCGGGCCAGCACCAGCTTTGAGCTCTCACTCAGATGTCGAGATTGTGGGCCGGTACTGCCTGAACAGGGCAATACTGAGGCGGTTCTGTGAGCTGTGCAGTGATGTGGATGCAGGCACCTCACGACGAGTCACGCCTGTCAGTGTAGACAAAGGTAACAGCCTGCATGTGCTTGCTCGCCACGGGTACCTTCCAGAGACCAACAGGGGACACCACAGGCATAACACAGTTGGCCACGTCATGCATCCTCACCCAATTCCTCAGCGCACTGCTGCCACATGCTGTGGAGTACATCCATTTCCCCAGCACTGCGGCAGAGTGCACAGTAAACATACAGGAGTTCCACAGGGTAGCACGTATGCCTGGCATGCTAGGGGTGATAGACTGCACCCATGTGGCCATTCGCATGCCACCTGGCCCCGATGGGGCCGCCTATATGAGTCGGAAGGGCTATGCCAGTGTCAACTGCCAGGTGGTGTGTGATGCCAGTGGGTGCATCATCAATGTCTGTGCCACGCACCCTGGGGGAGCACATGATTCATTTATATGGTACCAGTCGGCACTGTGCCATCGATTCGAGAGTGGGGACATCCCCACAGGACATCTAGTGGGTGAGTATGCATGTAGGACTGACAAATCGGGGCAAGGGTGGGTAAGCCACAGGTGCCATGGGTGTGGCACACAGGGTTAGGGGCAATATGAGCCTGAACAAGATACTAACCTCCACTATCTCCACACAGGTGACAGTGGATACCCACTCCATCCCTGGCTGCTCACACCCTACCGGCAGCCCACGACCACATCACAACACTTCAATGAGGCACATGCCGCCACACGCAACATCATTGAGCGGGTGTTTGGGATGCTGAAGGTGTGCTTCCGTTGCCTAGACACCCTCGGCGGTGCCCTACAGTATAGCCCTCAAAAAGCCTGTGGGATATTCCTGGCCTGTTGTATCCTGCACAACATGGCCAAAGACTGTGGGATAGCCGTATAGCAAGAGGGTACAGCAATGGGACGGTGACGCCGGTGATGATGGGATGGGCAGCCTCTGACGAGACGTGACCCCCGGACTGATCCGGCTGGCCCAGCTGCACCGGGACACCATCACAGAGGAGCACTTCACCCAACACAGGTAAGTCATAGGGCCATGTGCAACCACCAGTGGCTAGGGCACAACCCACACACACAGAGAGAACACACCAGGGGTGCATGACAGCAAGGAAGTGGCAGGGCACAGAAGCACACACATACAACCAGGGAGGGTGAACAGTAACACGCCACATGGATGGACACACACACACACACACACACACAATGAGGCGACAAGTGCACAGGGGTCAGGTGCTCAACAGCCTGAACACAGACACTAAAACACACATGTCCACAGGCCACTATGTCCACTGACTGTCCATGTACGGTGTCGATGCTGGGCACCTTCACACTTTGGTGTACAGCACAATGCAGGCATCATCATGCACACGCACCTGTGGACAGCAGTCGGGAGGGGTGCAGGTGGTCCGCAGGTTCGAGGCAGGGCTGGGCACCCACCGTGCACTGCCCATGAAACACACATTGCACACAGGGCAGCACCAGACAGGGCCGCACTGGGAGACAGCTCAGTCTTGCGGCACAGTGCCATGGCCACCGGATGCGTGGGCAGCCCGCCGAGCCCTAGCAGCACTGGCAGGCTGAGTACGGGCCTCATGGGGTGGCACCGATGGACCACCAGGGGTTCCACTGCATGAATGTGACCTTGCCTGCACAGGGGTCTGCAGCACACCGAACATACCTGCACCAGGGGTGCTCGGGATGCCCACAGCTGAACCTGGCATCGACAGGGTGGGTGTCGCACGATGCTGGGAATGGGGAGTGGATACCGTACTGCGTGGTGTGAGCGGCACAGGGGCACCTGACCGTGTGCCCAATGTGGCCACGACAGCGACCAATGCCTGTGTCTGCCTGTCAATGGTGGCGGTCACATCCATCCGCAAATGGTCAATCCCTGACAGGACCCTCTCATTGTCCCTGCTGTGCCACTCTAGAGCCATACACAGTGCCTCCACGGATGTTGCAACCCACATCTGCTGCTGTACTGATGCCTGCAGCAGGTGGGTGTGCTCATCAAAGGGGTCGTCTACCACATCGGCAACCTGTCCCTCAGGGTATGGAAGGGCCTGATGTTCAGCACCCCTTGAGGGTGGGTGCTACTCACCAGGACCAGGTATGGGCAAGTCCACAGGCGGTGCACATACGCCACCGCTGAACCCTGTACCCCCAGTCCCAGTGGGTGACTGCTGCTGCTGCCCCTCCACCTGCTCTACCCAAGGGATCAGTTGTTCCACTGCTGTGGCCACAACAGTGCCAGTGACCTGTACAGCCACCGGTGCTTCCCCACTGGTGCTGACAGGCACAGCCTGGGACTGTGCTGACGTGTTGGCACACACGTTAGAACCAGCTAGGTTCATGGGCGTGAGCTGTCCTGCTGTGTGTCCATTCTGTGACACACACATGTCAATGCCCATAGTGGTCGTTGCATCATCAATGGTGCAGGTTTGTGTCACAGCCACAGCATGCTGGCATGCTTGCATGCCAGACCGCTGAGACATAGGAAGGGCACCCCCCACACCTGTCTCACCGACATCAGTGATGGCAGCCAGGCGTGCACACTGGTGCAATGCACGCTGGCTACCTGCAGAGGTGGATGGTCCCTCCTCCAACTCCGGATGGCTGTCAGCAGTGGACAGGCCCTCCATCACTGACCCCTGCAGATGCACAGGATCTGTAACAGAAAGTGAGAACACGTTAGTGCATGTGATCTACCTTCCCCCCCGACCATGACATACCATGCAGTGATGGGCTACCACCTGTCTGGAAGCCACCTCCAGGAACGCCCTCAATGGCACTGCGCTGCATGCTTGCAGCAAGCCGGTCCTCTGCCGGAGTCAGCTGCACCACTCCTGGCTCCGCCTGTTGCAGCACGCTGCCCTGATGGCTGCCACCTTCTCCTTCACCCTCCTCCTGTCGGTCCCCATCTTCCTTTTACACTCCTGCACAGAGCGCTGGTGGCTGCCGTGCAGGTTGACGGCATGTGCCACCCTCTCCCATGCAGCAGCATGGGCCAGAGGGGTGCCCCACCATCCACTGAGAAGTGGCTCTTCATCCAGGTAGGCCTCGAAGAGTGCCTCTGTCTCAGCTTTTGTAAAATTAGGCCTCCTCTTCCACCCACCATCATCCTCCTCACCCAGTCCTCGCTCGATCATATCACAGCCTGCATGGGTGAGAGCGGACACCTGTGACTGTGCAGTACACAGCAATTCCCTAAGACCATAGTCCAGAACATCACACAGCATGCAACTCACCTATCAACTGCAGTAACCGAATATGGCCACTGCAGAACAGCGTCGTATTTTTATAGCGCAATCCATGCAAATTAGGTGTGGCACAACTTTAATGAGATGCAAATCGTGTTGCTGCGCCTTTGAATGGCTGATCGGATGATTTGCATATGACGGCTGAATATCGCACTGTTGCGCATTGCGCAATTGTGTTGTACATGCTGAGCCAAAGGCGCAGTTCCGTGACTGTGAAGTACACCGCACTGCGCATGCCCAGGTAGCTTACGCAGGCATCCGCCATGCTGATGACGTGCTGTGCGTGGTAGGCAATTCAGGGCATGGCCACCATTGTGCCAGTGGCGCTACAGCAAGGGTCACTACATGGCACTGTGGCACAACTGCGCAATAGTCCGCTGTGGAAATGGCACACAGGTGACCAATCGTGCTGGACGCAT
The DNA here is from genome assembly GCA_016271365.2 of Neoceratodus forsteri. Classification (NCBI taxonomy): domain Eukaryota; kingdom Metazoa; phylum Chordata; order Ceratodontiformes; family Ceratodontidae; genus Neoceratodus; species Neoceratodus forsteri. The sequence continues at coordinate 452,071,561 of JADMNL010000024.1, forward strand.
AGACGTCTGATGGCGCTGTGCGTGTCCCGGCGCCAGTGACCCATGACCCTGTGCCTGACCTTTGCCCCCCTTGGCGCTGTACGTATGGCATGTCTGCAGCTCTATTGCACTGTAAGATGACAGCGCGATAGGGAATGGTGGCACTGTACCGACAGCGTGATAGGGAATGGCGGCATTGTATTGCGCAGCAATTCCACGTAGGGTTGCCGCGCTGTGGAGCACCATATTGCCTACTATAGATCTAGAGATGGCACGCAGAAGAGCTGCCCAGTGGGGTGCCATCAAGCTGGCCAACCTGGTGGCCGTTGTGGAGCCTCACTATGGCCCACTGTATGGGGAGGATCCCCTAGACAGGGCCAGGACCCAGGTGTGGCAACAGGTGGCCACTGACCTGGAGGTGGCCACTGGCCAATGGAGGACCCTAGAACAGTGCAGGCACCACTATGGGGACCTGAGGAGGAGGGAGCTGGTGCTAATGGCACATCTGCGGTCACGTGCCAGGAGGGGTATGGTGCCTCGACCAGGTGGGTGATCCGTCTACGCACCTGTATGGTCCATATGGGTAACACTGTCTATTGTGTCCAGCACATGGGGGAGGGTTGGTCTAGGGTTGGCTGTGGTGGTGTTTACAGGGTATGTGATGTATGGGTCTGGCTGGGTTGGTGGGAACACTCATTGGGGCAGGGGGAATACACTTTGGGATTGTACTGATGTGTTTCTCACCTTTTGTTTCCCACAGGCGTGGCAGAGGAGGGCCATGGTTGAACAGCAGAGGGTGGTGCCAGCAGTGTCTGAGCGTGGTGATGGAGTACCACAACACCAGCAGCAGCCAGATGAGGGTGAGTGCCATGACAACATGATTGCTATTGCATGCTGTGTGACAGGGTGGGGGGCAGGGCATGGCCACCATCCATGGACACCACTGCCATGCACGCGACATGTGACAGTCAGCACTGTCCAGTGGCACTGCATGTCTGGGAGTGTGTCAATGGTGGTCCATGCGTGCACTGGGCACATGGCTGTGGCACTGCCTGCCCACCGCTTAGCAACGTTACTGTATGGCCTTGGTTGTGCTGTGCTGGACATGGGCAGTGTGTGTGTGTGCAGTGGTACACATGGCTGTTGCTGCCTGGTTGGGCATGTCTTGTGCACACGGTCACTGTGGGTGGCTGCAGTCCATCACAGGAGCGGGGCACTTGGCAGTATGCCATGCATGATGGGTGGGCTTCAGGGATATGGACAGTCACACCCATTGAATCTGATCCCTTGTCTTAGGTGTCCAGATACTACGACGGATAGCGAGGTCCATGCAGCAGCTGTTGCAGGTAGCAATGGACTCACTCGATATCCTGCAGGACCTACAGCAGCATGGGGTGCGAAGGAGAAGGAGGCCCCGGGACCAGCACCAGGCAGTAGGGGAGCAGGCTGGAAGACAGTAGCTGCCCATCACCTCCCCTTATATCTCCTCACACCCCTCCTCTCTCCCAGTTGTTCACCCTGCCCTTACCCACCTCTACCTTGTACCCATACCCTCACCCCTGTTTTGTACATATGTATATAGTTCTTGTTGTTGTTATTCTTATTGTTGTTCTTTTTGTAATACAGTTGTTTTGATATGAATACTGTGGTGGTCTGATTTGCAGCTGGCTATAGGTGCTCAGTTGCAGTGGTGTGCATGGCATCTGGGGTGGTATAGTCATGGGTATGTGTGTGTGTGTGTGTGTGCACATGGGGAGGTGTCTCTGGTGTGGGAGTGGCTTTCAGTCGGTATCTGTGGTGTGTGTTGTTCCCTGTGCATTGCATTGCTGTGTGCAGTGTTCCATGGTGCCTGCTCTGTGTCCATTGTGCCCTGTCAAGCTGTCCTTGGCCTGTAGCTGACACCCTTGCATGTCTGTGGCCTGCCAGGTCTGCTGCCTTGTCAGTGGGTGCTGTCCCTGCAGGTCATCCACTATGACCGTCATGATGCTGGGTTGCCACCTGTCACTGGTGGGGTGCATGTTTGCCTTGAGTGACACTGTGGCCTCCACAGTTGCTGTCCCACCTCCATGCTGTGGCTTGTGTGTGTTGCAGGGGCAGTGCAGCACTGTCTGTGACTTGTGCTCCAGGCGTATGCTGGTGGCGTACAGGGCCACAGTACATGCACAGGGCGGGTGTCACCCCTGTGCCATGGTGGACTGCAGGCTGTGTGTGCACAGTTTACATGTGCCCTCACTGGAGGCTGGGTTGCCACACTACTGCGTCCCTGTGTTAGTGTCCCCAAGGGTATGGGTGTGTGTTTGCCCCTGCACTGTGTTGCATCCGGTGTGCTGCATGCTTCCATGCACCACTGTGGGTGTCTGTGCTGGCTGCTGTGGCTCGTGGTGGGTCACGCTCTGACACCTGTCTACTGTGCAGGGTGCTGTATCAATGGCAGTGGTGTCAGGGGCATGCCCTTTCCCATGTGGGGTACCACTTGTGGCGACACATGTTCAGTCTCTCAGCTGTGCCTCAGGGGGGTTGTGCGTGTTGGCACTGTGTTTGCCATTGTTGCATTGCCGTGTGTTGCCACCCACCGCTGGGTGCTCATGGTGGTTCTGGCTTGTATGGTTCTGTGGTACACGAGGTTGCAGTGTGATGGGGAGTGGGATGCATGGGGATTCCTGCAGTGATGGTCACTGCTCATGGGGGGTGTCTTGGGGTCACATTGCAGGGTGTGCTATGCACGGGGGGCTGCTGTACACTGGGGTGGTCCACCCCCCTTGTGTGGCAGTCTCAGCTTGCCAGTGGGTGTGCTGGGGCAACATGGCCCGGCTGTGCTTTGTTTGCTTGTCCCCATGGGTCTGTGGATATTCCATCCCTCCCCCAGTTGTGCTGTGCTTGGGGTGTGGGGGTGCATTGTCATTTCTGCAGTGTGTTCCTGTGCCCATCTGTGGCATGGGTGGTGGGCCCCTGCCTACCTCCCTGGTTGTGCAGTTCCATTGCTCTGCTGCTGGGGGGGCTCCCTGTTTGCGCTATGGTGCCTCTGGACTGCTCAGCTGGGCTGCCCTTGTTGCGTTAGTGCGCATCGTATCTGCTCAGCTTCCCCTTCCTGGTTGCGCTATGGCACAGGTTGTGCGATATTCAGACGTTGGCTGGTTGCTCAATTTGGCTTGCTCCATGTTTGAATATCGCATCTATTGCGCATGTGCGCAATTGACTTGTGCTTGCTTCTGCTATTGCGCACATTTTGGGCTCAGTTTGAATATCCAGCCCAATGTGTATTGCAAGATATATTGATTAAATTCCAAATATATTGAAATAAGGATGGTAAATATATGTTATTATTATATTGCCAATATAATATTTTTTTTTATATTTCCAAATGTTGTTTCCTCTATTTACAAATATATGTAATATACATGTGTAATAGATATTAATATATTAACCAGACAGAACCAAAGGGAATTCTTTCTGATTTAACGTACCTTTATCTGCAGAACTGGAGTTCATCTTGTTAGTAACCATGGAGATATTCACATTAGAGTTACTGTTTTAAAGTGCAACTTTAATTCAAGCATACATTTTTACTTACACATAGGACTTACCTTTCAAGTTCATGTTCATTAAGGACTTCGATCGGTATTTATACCACCACATTTTGTTTGACTTTTAGGTCAGGGTGAGAGCCTACATGCACTTGCTTTATAACTTGTACCTTTCTTTTCAGTCTGTAAGCTAATGTTGTAAATTCAGAATTATTGTAAAACTAGAAATTATCATGATTCTGGCTGATAAACTATGTTTTTGAAATATGGAAATTAGTTATGCAAATATACACTGGAACCAAAATAGTATGTAACATATATCAAAATATATGTAACATGTGTAAAAATATATGTAACATGTATAAAAATATATGTAACATATATGTAACCCCTGTGCCTTTGTGAGGATTACTAGAATGATGCCTTGTTGGCCTTGTGTCCATGCGTGCTCGATGCCAGACCTGCAAGGGCATGGAGCCTGGGCATCCAGAGGGGAATCTGAAGCACCAACTGGCACAAGGGAAGTTGTCAGGGGAGTTGGCAGTTGGAGTTGGTTCGAGGAGGAGCAGGGTGAGGTCTGCTCGTAGGCTGAGCTGGGGTTGGCCACCAGTCAGGGCCGAGGAGGCCCCAGGGCTTTGGTAGAGAGATTGCCCCCCAGCCCCCAAAGTGAGGAAGGACCCCACAGATCCATTGGTGGGGAGGGTAGACAGCTGTCCATGGCGGCAGAACAGAGAAAGGCCCAGAGGGATGGAGCCCACACAGCTCCGTGTGGGGAAAGTGCCAGGAGGGTGGCTACCATGGAAGGCCCAGGCCATTGATGTGGCACAGAGGTGGAACTCGAGGGTCTGAAGTAGCAAACCAGACCCCCAGCCAGAGTCTGTATCCACCCTGTTCTTGCTTGAAAACTGCTGTGGAGGTAGGATCAAACAGCTGTGCCAGAGGGATGGTGGCCGCTGCCCTGCACGAACCATGCCCGTGGATCAGCAGGTGTGGACAGCCTGAGGAGGTTGGACTGTGCCCTTGCATATGTCACCTAGCCCTGAGGGAAAATGTACCTAGCAGAGTTACAAGGACCCCGTTCACATCAGCGGGGATGAAAAGAAAAAGAAAAGAGACTGCCTGAGTATGTTCTGTGAGTGCTGAAGGAAGGAAGAAACCCCCTTATGTCTCACAACTGGGAACTTTTGTATGGAAGATCCAAGTTCAAAACCTGGGTCCCCCTTCTAAATGTTGGTGACACAGCCACCTGCCATTGTCTGAGAAGTTAAAGATGAACTGTAAATAATTGCTGGAGTTTTCCTGGGAGAAAATACGTGGCTTGAGCCTTTCGGTTAAAAAATTAAATGCTATTTGTTGCAATGCAAGTTCTGACTAGGCTGAATCATTTTGATGCCATGAACTTTGTACTATGCTATTTTCTCAAGTGTATTTCAGAAGTAAAGTAATCAAACTGATCCCTCAGTCGTACAGGGTGAGAAGGGCGCCATCCAGAATTGCCTTGACAGAGCTCACGTCCTCAACAAGGAATCCCATCTCCAAAAGAAACAAGATACTATGGCCCAGATATTCAAAAGGGTTGCGCCATGCGCAACAGGGTTGCGCATGCGCAAGTCCAAAAATGCTCCATTCTGCGATATTCAGCAGGAGGCAGTTACGCCACTGACAACAGGTTGCGCAACAGAGCAATGCAAATTAATGCATGCTCAACAGGAGAGGGAGGAACCATGCATAAACTGTGCAACCCGATATTCAGTCGGGTTGTGCAGAGTTATCACGCAACTCAACCCGCGCCTTGCACAACCTTGAGCCAAAAAAAGGATCAAGTTGAGGCCACCCACAGGTGAGTTGTTGCATTGCAGGTGCAACACAGCAGTTGCCACCCTGGCTGGCCCCCAACTCGTCCCTGTGCTCCACCAGCCCGATCGCGGGCAGAATGTAAAACAACCCCCACCCACACATCTCCCAAAGTCCGACTATGCTTTCATACAGTAACATGACCCCCACCCACACATCTCCCAAAGCCTGATTGTGGGCATACAGTAACATGACCCCGCCCACACATCTCCCAAAGCCCGATTGCAGGCATACAGTAACATGACCCCCGCCCACACATCTCCCAAAGCGTATCAACCCCCAGTGCCCGATCGTGGGCAGAATGTAAAACCCCCTCCCCCAACCTGAATATCTCCCTGGTGGTCCAGTGGACCGTAATGCCCGATCGCGGGCAGAATGTCAAGTACAACCCTCCCCAAACATCTCCCTGGTGTCTAGCGCCCCCACCCACCCACGAAGCCCTCCACCCCGCCCTGGCAGCCGCGGGCGGCAGCATCCCACCCGCCTGCCGCCCGGCCGCCCGCCGACTGACTGTCCAGGCTGCACGCCCATTGGTGCAGAGCTACAGCCAATGGCGTAGTTATAGCAGAGAGGATAGTCCAGACGGTGAATGAACATCATTCACAAATCTGACCGTCACGTACGGTTTGGGGGTTGTAATCTTGACATTCTGCCCGCCGATCGGGCATTACGGTCCACTGGACCACCAGGGAGATATTCGGGTTGGGGGCTTTTACATTCAGCCCGCGATCGGGCACTGGGGTTGATACATCGCTCTGCCCGCAATCGGCTTCGGAGATGTGTGGGGGTCATAGTTACTGTATGCCCGCGATCGGGCTTCGGGAGATGTGTGGGGGAATGTATATACGATACTGCCCGCGATCGGGCTGCAGGAGTGCGCCGGTCCTCGACGCCGTTGCCTGGCAGGGCCAGGCGCAAGTCCTCGGGGATTGACGCACCTACATGCTAATGGCATGCAAATGGGGCCATAAATAGATGAAAATGGCCCCCCTGCGCCTTGCATAAATTATGGCCCCATATGCATGTCACCTTTTGAATATCGGGAATGGTACTTGCGCCACTGCAAGTTTAATGCTCAACTCTGGCAACTTGCAGTGGCACAAGTTCCACTGCGCCATGCGCAGTGGCTGTGGCTGGGGGGTTATATTCAAAGGAGTTGCTCAATAGCTCAACTCCTTTGAATATCGCCCCGGCCACACTCCTGCGCAACTATTTTGAGCAGCGCAGGGGCTTGCGCCTCAGAATGGCACAGTTTGAATATCTGGGCCTATGTGTTTACCCTACTAGCAAATGTTTTACTGCCCTATCTGGTCTGCTGGTGCCCTTCCCCTTTCTCAGAGACAATGCCATCAAACCCCTAGACAGGGAAGAGGAGGGGGGTAGCCTCTGTAATTTGTCACTTGTGGATGGGGAGTAGCTGCCTGCCTGCCATAACAAACTGAAATATAAACAAAATTCCCCCCAAGGCAGGAGCAAGTGACATCATACTGAACTGTGAACTGTCTCCTAAGTTTAAAGTATACATACAAACAGAGGTGAGAAAGACGCAAGTGCCTCAGCTGGGACTTGAACCCAGGCTACCAGAAATTGCTGGAGCCTGGTTCAAGTCCCAGCGAGGCACTTACTTCTTTCTCACCTCTGTTTGTATGTGTTCCATAAATATACACACCACACTCCTGTGTGATTGTTGTAAGTTTAAAGTATGCAGTATGCAGAGCATGCAGGGATTACATATATAAAAATATATGTAACATATACAAAGAACACAGTATATATTTCAAAATATACTAATAATAAGTTTCAGATAATGTATCACTAAATAGATTGACATGCATTCACGCAATGCTTGAGGCAGAAATTTATTATGATTATATATTTCTGAAATATATTGTTTAATCTATTTCATCAATTCAATGTATTGATACACTTAACATAATTTCCAGTATACTGAAATGTATTTCATTTGTGTAATAAAATATATTCTTTCAATACATTTAGGCCCAGATATTCAAAAGGGTTGCGCCATGCGCAACAGGGTTGCGAGTGCGCAACTCCAAAAATTCGCCATTCTGCGATATTGAGAAGGGGCCAGTTGCGCCACCGAAAACACGCTGAGCCACAGCGCAATGGAAATGAAGGCATGCGCAACCGAAGGGGGCGGGTCCATGCATAAAGTGCGCAATGCGATGCTTGAACACTTCGCGCACGCGCAAGAGTGGCTCAGCCGGAGGATGCGCTGTACCGGATGTGAGCCAAAATAAAAAGGCTCAAGGGAGCGGCACAAGAACTCTAGCAGGCCGAAACCAGGAGAGAGACAGAGAGACAGAGAGAGAGAGAGACAGAGAGACAGAGACAGGAGCAGGAAGGCAGAGAGGACAGTGGGTCCTGGAGGACAGAGAGGCCAGTGGGGGTGCCTGCAGTGGAAGCAGCAGTGGGGCAGTGGGGGTAACACAGGAACAGCAGCTGGGGGGCAGGAGCCAGGAGATGGACAGTGTCAGCTTCCACATGGAAGCTGTAATGAGGGGTGAGACAGCATGCTGCAGGGGGCGTGGCCATGGAGGGGCCCGTCGGTGATGCGACCCCGACAGGCGGTATCAGGCCCGCATCAGCTACGAGCTGTACAGCGATGTCGAGATTGTGGCCCGTACCACCTGAACAGGGCAATACTGAGACAGCTCAGTGAGCTGTGCAGTGATGTGATGCGGCACACCTCACGACGGAGTCATGCTCTGTCCATGGAGATCAAGATGACAGCCTGCATGTGCCTGCTCGCCACGGGCACCTTCCAGAGGCTGACAGGGGACACCACAGGCATTACGCGTCGGCCACATCATGCATCCTCACCCAATTCCTCAGCGCACTGCTGCCTCATGCTGCGAGTACATCCATTTCCCAGCACCGGCTGCAGGCGTACAGCAAACATGCAGGAGTTCCACAGGGTAGCACAAATGCCTGGCGTGCTAGGTGCCATAGACTGCACCCATGTGGCCCATTCGCATGCCACCTGGCCCGATGGGCAAGCATATCGAACCAAAGGGCTTCTCGAGGTCAACTGCCAGGTGGTGTGTGATGCCACTGGGCGCATCATGAATGTCTGTACCACACACCTGGCGGAGCACATGATGCCTTCATATGGCACCAATCTGCACTGTGCCATCGATTCGAGAGTGGGAACATCCCCACGGGTCATCTAGTGGGTGAATACACATGTATGGAATGCAAACTCTGTGCAAGGGCGGGAATGACACAGGTGCCATGGTAGTGGCACACAAGGATATGGGCAATATGGACCTGACCTAACACTGATCTCCACTATCTCCACACAGGTGACTGTGGATACCCACTCCATCCCTGGCTGCTCACACCATACCGGCGCCCCACAACCCCAGCGCAGCACAGTTTCAATGAGGCACATGCCGCAACACGGAACATCATAGAGCGGGTGTTCGGGATACTCAAGGCATGCTTCTGATGCCTGGACACCTCCGGCGGAGCCCTACAGTACAGCCCCCAAAAGGCCTGTGGGATATTCCTGGCCTGTTGCATCCTGCACAACATGGCCAAAGACCATGGGATAGCCGTACAGGTCCAAGAGGGGGACAGCGATGGGGACGCCAGTGGCACCGGTGATATGGGTGATGAGCCGCCCCCCCTAGGACGGAGGGACCCCCGACTGACATGGCAGGCCCAGCTGCACCGGGACACCATTGCAGAAGAGCACTATGCCCAACACAGGTAAGTCAAGGGGACATGTGCAGGCAACACTGTCTATGCGCAAACCACAGGCACACAGGGGAACACACCGTGCATGAAGGTCAGGGGAGTTGAAGGGTCTAGGCATACCAACACATCATCAGAGAGGGGTGAGCACTCAAATGAACACACACACACACACCAGGCAGCATACAGGGGCAGCAGCACAGCACTGCGGAAATTACACGCTTATCACACAGCACCACCAACCACCCTCACCACCTGGACTGTCCACGTACGGTGTCAGGACCTGGGCAACCTTGCACCTTGGTGTACAGTGCAATGCAGGCATCATCATCCACACGCACCTGTGGACAGCAGTTGGGAGAGTGTGCAGGTGGTCCGTGTGTCAGTTTGGTGAGCAGAGCACCCAGCAGTGCACTGCCCACCATGACACACATTGCACACAGGGCAGCACCAGACAGGGCCTGCATTGGGAGAAAGCTCAGTCACGGAGCACTGTCCCACGGCCACCACGGATGCGTGGGCAGCCCCGCCATGGCCTAGCAGCACTGGCAGGCTGCGCAGGGGCCACATCGGGTGGCACTACTGCACCACCAGGGGTCCCAGTGCGTGACCGCGACCTTGCCCACACAGGGGTCTGCATCCCGCGAAAGAAACTTGCACCAGGGGTGCTCGGGATGCCCACAGCAGAACCCGGCGTCGACAGGCCTGGTGTCGCACGACACTGGGAAAGGGGAGTGGAGTGCGCACTGTGTGGGGTGCGTGGTACAGGGTCACCAGACAGTGTGGTCAATGCGGTCGCCACAGAGACCACTGCCTGGGTCAGCCTGTCGATGGCAGCGGTCACATCCGGCTCCGCATATGGACCATCTCCCGGTCGTCCCAGCACACTCTCTGCTATGCCGCTCCACGGACACAGTCAGTGCCTCCACAGACCTTGCAACCTGCCCCTGCAGCTGTACCGACTCCTGCAGCAGGCGGGTGTGCGCGTCCAAAGGGTACTGTGCCCCAATGGCATCGTGACCCCCAGGGTGTGGATGGTCCTGGTGCACAGCACCCCTTGAGGGTGGCCGCTGTTCGCCAGGACCAGGTATGGGCTGATCTAAGGGCGGTGGACAAGTGCCACTGCCTGACGCTGTCCCCCAGGCCTGGTGTGCAACTGCTGCCGCCGCCTCCAACTGCTGGAGCCCCCAGGTCCACCTGTTCCACCCCTGTGCTGTCAACAGTGCCAGACACCTGCTCAGCCACCGATGCTGCCCCACCGGTGCTGACAGGCCCAGCCTGTGACTGTGCCAGCATGCTGGTACACAGGTGTGGGCTGATGGCCCAGGGCACGTGCTGGCCTGCCATATGTCCCTCGTGGGACACACCTCTCACTGGCCATTGCAGGCCTGCCATCATCAATAGTGCCGGTGCGCGCTACTGCCATAGGCACAGCATGCTGGCACACCTGCATGCCAAACTGCTGTGACACAGGCTGTGCACCCCTGCACCAGATCACCGCCGGCGGAGTTGTCGGCCCAGCCGGCCTGCTGCTGCAGTGCGTGCAGGCTGCTGGCGGAGGTGGAAGGTCCTCCTCCTGGTCCAGCAGGTCTGCCTCACTGTCAGCACCACCACCACCATCTCCTGCAGACGAACAGGATCTGAAACAGAAAGAGAGTACATGTGAGTGCATGTGAACAACAGCCCCCCCCACAACATCACCATGACATACCATGCAGTGATGGGCTTCCACCTGTCTGGAATCCTCCGCCAGGAACACCCGCAATGGCACTCGGCTGCATGGCCGCAACCAGTGTCTCCTCGGTCGGGGTCAGCTGCAGCACCACTGGTGGTCTCCCACTAGTGGCAGCACTTGCCCCCCTGAAGGCTGCCACCTTCTCCTTCAGCCTCCTGCGGTCAGTCCCCATCTTCTTGCGGCATTCCTGCACGGAGCGCTGGTGGCTTCCGTGCAGGTTGACGCCAGAGCTACCCCTCCCATGCAGCTGCACGCTGAGGGGTGCCCTCCGCCCACTCAAAAGCAGCTCATCCTCCAGGTAGGCCTGGAGAGGGCCTCGGTCTCTGCTGTGGTGAAGTTCGGCCTCCCTATGCCCACCGCCCACAGCCTCGGCCTGGTTCTCGCCACTCATGCTGATCTGTATGGGTGGAAGTGGACACCTGTCACTGTGCAGTCCACAGCATTTCCCCATGAGCATAGCTGCAGGCGGGGCAAGCCCCCTTTCCTCACCGCATGGCAGATACTGATGGAAAGGGTGCCTCTGCCCCTTTCTAAGTGCCCTCATCATGCTCAGCCCCCTCAACCTGTGACATCCTCCAGCACCCCTGCCCATGAGCATTGTCCTGAGCATCACACAGCATGTAACTCACCTCTCAGCTGCAACAACCAAATCTGGCTGCCACAACCCAGTGTCGCACTTTTTATAGCACAACACATGCAAATGAGGTGTGGCGCAACTTTAATGACATGCTAATCGTGCCACTGCGCCTTTGCATGGCTGATCGACTGATTTGCATATGTCGGCTGAATATCGCGTATTTGCGCTTAGCGCAATAGGGAAGGTCCGACTGAGCTGATGGCGCATGTTTCTGGCTGTGTGCTACACTGCATTGCGCATGCCCAGACAGGTTACGCATGTCATTCCTCTCCAGGTGTTGTTCAACCTGCAATGTCACCGCCTTCTCGATCACCTCCCCTTAAAAGGGAAGGTTTGAGACAGGTTCATACTTGACAAGATCACAAGGGTCCAGAGAAGCCTTCTTAAGAAGATATTTCACCACTGCCTTTTTTAGGGTGGAAGAAAAGATACCCTCAAGAAGGGAACACTTGACAATCTCTGCCACAATTGGACCAAACAAGTCTTAGCACTCTAAAAGAAGTCTGATTGGCTCAGGGTCCAATGTATAGTAGGTGGGTCACAGTCCAGAAACTATACATGAGGTATCATCTAAGAAAACCAGCCCAAACTCAGGCCACAAAGGAGGAGTGCCTGTAACCCACACAAACTAGACACTATCAGCCATTGACAGGCTGCTCAGAGAGATCCCAGCTTGGATGGAGGACACCTTATCTAAAAAGAACCAGTTGAACTCTTCACATTTTTCACAAGAAAAGGTTTTACAAGACTGTAGACAGACTAGATGTAATAATCTGTCAACAGTATTGAAAAGCTAAGCTGGCTGGTTCCTTCCAACAGCAATCACCTCTGATAGGAATGCTATCTTTTTCAGGATGACTGCCTGCTGATACTCACAGTAGTGAGTTTGCAGCACCAATTTGTCCACTTCCAAATGGGACCTCCACCAGTGATGCCTCAACCTCCAACCCTCAGTTTTTAACCTTCTCAGTTCAGTATCAAACCAAGGCGAACTGAGGCATGAAGTTAGGGGGAATGCACAGACTGGTGCTAGAGAGTTGAAAGCAGAGGAAAGGGTGACATAGTAACCCTCCACTGCTGCCTCAGCACCAATCGCACAAGCCGTCTGCGTGCTTGAGATGTCAAGGACTGCCAGGATGCTCAGAGGCTCCAAATGTTTAATAGAGTGGGACCTGACCATCTCCATGGGGTGGGGGGGCAGCGGGGGGGTTTAATATGGAGCACTGCAGAGAAACTGAACGACGTGATGATTCAATCAAAAGACCCGATCAACCTTGACATTACTGATGTCAAGACCGATTAAGAAGACTAGATTCAAGGCATGACCATGCTGATGAATCCCAGTGGCAACTGCCTGCACAAAGCCCAGGGATGACATCACCTGGAGGAACTACCTATCAAAAGGAGATGTGTCATCATCAATTCAAACATTGAAGTCACCAAAGATCACCAACTGCAATGATGTAACTAAATGTTGTACTGTATTTGTCCTCTTTGTGACGAGGTACCTTTGGAAACGAGCCTCTGGATCAAAGGTTGTAAACCGATGTACAAATAAATAAATAAAATAAAGATCATCAGCCTGAGTGTCTCCAGTACTAGGCCAGCCATAAGACTCTTCAGTTCTTGCAGAAATACATGCCCACAACCAGGAAGACAGTATATAAAAGCACGATCCTTCAGCTTGTGCACTGACCACCTTTCACAGCCACACATTCAAAAAAACTAGTCTGTCCCTATGGGTATGTTGAGAGTTGCAAGGTGGATCTAAACCAGATGGCTACCCCCCTTTGCTCCCCACTTAGGGTAATGCACCACAGAAAAACCTGGCAGAATAAACGACTCGAGTACAGCACCTGAGTCATCCCCTAACCAGGTCTCTGTGATACATACCAGGTCTGCAGAGGAATCTAACATAAAGGCCTCAATTACAGCCATTTTATTACTGAGAAACTAGACATTACAAAAAACTACCCTAACGGGAGAAGCTGAGTTAGCTGGTCTATTGGCCATCTATTGAGACAAAAAGCTCAGAAGCCCGAGGAATGGGGATACAGTGGAGAGGACACCTTTCCAAATACAGTAGAATCCACTTAATTGGGATGCGGATAATGGGGACATCTGCTTTATTGGGGCACCCCCCGGCCCCTGATTAAGTGGCTGTATTATTCTATGGAAGCACACAATGCTTAAAGGGAGCATCCCTGCCATCTATTAGGGATGATCTGAGCAGATCTTTTGTACTCTAGTCCTAAATGCAGTCACAGTAATCCCTTATTAACACCTACCGAACCCTTTTGTCACACCTAATTAAGTGAAATTTATGTGTGAATCGCAGTCCTTCACAGCTGTGCTGATGTCTGCTGAGGTATGGCCATTTTTTTTTGTCAATTACACAGCCCAGTCCTTTAAAGTAAGTTGGATCCCCAATCGCCACTTCTTACCATGCCGTTTGAACTGATGCTGGCAATCACAAGTAACTCTCTCGTCAGAAAGATCAATCCTCAGCGGCAGATCGCTTTAATTGTATCAGGCTCACTAGGCATTCATTTTGTTCAATCATCCACCTGCCCAAACTGAGTTTAAAAAATAAGTCGGATTCCCAATCACTGCTTCTTACCATGCCATTTGAGTGGATACTAGTTGCTGATCAGTTCCATGCCGAAACTCGCAACTCAAGCTCTTTCTCTCTAACAGATGCTGTTCGCAACCCGCTCTCTCTCTCTCTCACTTGAAAAAGAGAAGCTGTTCCATGCTGCAGCTTGCAACACGCTCTCTTTTTCAAAAGAGAAGTTGTTAAGTGCCATAACTCACAACCCACTCACTCTCTCTCTCTCTTGAAAAAGCGAAGCTGTTCAATGCCACAACTCGCAACCTGCTCTCTCTCTTGGAAAAGAGAAACTGTTCCATGCTGCATCTCGCCCAGTCCCTTAAAACTTTGCAAGGGAATCTGCATTTAAAAAGTAAGGGAGCTGGTACATCGCAACTCTCTCATAGCGTAAATCCTCAGCAGGCAGATCGCGGCTTTACTATACTTACATCAGGCTCACCAGGCATTCACTTTGTTCAATCATCCACCTGCTCAAACAAAGTTAAAATTATTCTAGGGTCCCTTTCTATGCTACAACTTGCAACTCACTCCTGCTTTGGCTGTTATATGCCACAACTTGAAAAATCTGTACAAAATAGGCACTTCCTTTTAATGGGATGGCTGCTTAATTGGGACAAAACAGCCGCCACTGGGGTGACCCAATTAAGAGGCTTCTACTGTACCTTCTACTCCCTTGGCACCTACTGGAAATCACACTCCTGATCCTAAGCTCAAAGTCCACCTGTGGAGCAGATCTACAGTGTGAGCAGTGCCCTCAGAGGATCCCCAACATCCTGCAGCAGAAAATGATATTATTAAAGGAAAACTACTCCCTCATATCTTGTAAATGTTATTTGTTTCCATGTCAACAATCAGCTTTTTTGTGTAACTGTTAGAGATGTATTCAGTTGCTTTAGTTTGTTTTCACACTTCATACCAGGCCCTGTAACTATCCAGGGGGTCTCCATTTGCTGTTGTTGAAATGTCATTGTGCCTGAGAGCTGTCTTAGCACATGAGCACATGATGTGTAATCACCCTTTAAACTCCACAGTATGCCTGTCTACTTAATTAGACTCCAAAGAAACAAGTTGCAGAGAGGTGTGAAATACCACATTTACCTTCAGTTAGCTTTGCAAACTGTCTGAGTTGTAATGAAGGATTTTCCCTTTAAACTGCATTCAACTAATGTGTTTTCAGAGAGGTTTTTTGCAGGGTATTTGTTCTTTCAGCACAGAGATACACGGTACTGTATAAATGAGTGATTTGACATCTTGTTCTCATATGCTAATACAGCTCTCATGGACAATGATATTTCAACCACCATGAAATGGAGACACCCCCCAGGGTAGTTACAGGGGGCTACCATGAACAGTGAAAGCAAACTAAAACAAACACATATAGCACTAACAGCTACAGGAAAAGTGCTTGTTGTTAACATGGAAACAGATAAAATTTACATGATATGAGGGTGCAGTTTTCCTTTAACCATTTCCTGAGGTTGCTGAAGAGCGCCTCGTGGTGGGTTACACCTCTGGTAAAAAACACCTGGTTAGCTTTTAGAGTCCTTCTTGTTGAGTTGGTCCCATCCCCAAAGATTCTACTCTTGATTTTCTAATGTTCTCCATATTCATGAATGACCTACCTCACAGCAGTATGCTGGAATCTGCCATACAGCAAGGAATGACAGAATGTGTCAAGTCACAGCATCACACTACTAGCAAAACATATCTAAACAACAAATTGTTTGGCTATTGTTTTCACTAATGGGTTGCTGCAGCATTCGTGACAGACATTACAGCATCCCAAAATAGCAAATCAAAACAAGCCTCATGTTGGGAGTGGGATCGAAGGTCTGTGGTGGCACCAGTGCCCACCTATATGCAGACAGCATGACTGTGCAAAACTTATGACTAGGCGAAGCTGTCTTGCGCATTTTCACAAAATTATTTCTGAAAAAATATCTATTGCCAAGCAAAACCCTGCTATTTTCATGCAAACATTTTATTTTTACAAGATTATTTATCAAAAACCGGAATTTCACTTGATTTACCCATTTGCATGAAAAAGACCAAATCCAATTATTTTCCCAGAAACATTTACAAAATTAGCCCAGGTCTGCCTCATACAAAATCATCAAAAATTCATACTGAAATTCTCATTAAAAATGACTAATGAACAGGCTAATCTTGAATATTGGCAGCCACCTCAGGAGTAAAGGCAGCTCTGACAATTGGCACTCTGGGCCTCCCAAAGGTAAATCATTTCCAGTGAGCAGGACTATGGACAGATAGTTGGCAGGATTCTGGAAAACATAAAAAGTGAACCAAACCAGGGATGACCTGCATGTCTGAAGCCTGTGTATCACTTGAGACATGAAAAACAATGGGGGAAGGGGGAGCGGGGGGGGTTACATTGAATTGGATAACCTTGGAAAATATTTACCAAAGCCATATGTTTGCTAACTAAGTTTTAATCCTAAACTCTGTAACCTTTCTGTACATGTTAGAATCTTGCCAAACTCACAGCAAAAAAAATTAATTGAAAGTTATGTCTCTTAAAGGTTAGAGCACAGGCATGGTAAGCAGGAGACCCAGGTTCAGATCTCACAGGGTATCTAAAGTTTCTCATTTACCTTTTGTATTGAATTATAATGTTGTACTTTAATGAGTTTAATCTGGATAACTGGCCTGTTTGTAATAACTCTGTAGCACAGTATCTTTAAAATTAGTTATTAATACATAGGGAATGCGCAATAGGTTACAGTGGAATAATACATGAGACAGTAAGTCTGATTCTCAAAGCTGTGGTGGAGCGGTCCAAGCTGCACCAATGGAACTTGTGCTGTTTGCCAATGCATCAGGGTCCCCTGCACCCGATTCACTATTAGGTAGGGTCCCATCGCCTAAGTCCAACAGCTTTCGGCACCTGCTGCTGTGCACTAAAAGGATGGCACTCCTGAGGGGTTTGCCACATGTTGCAGGGTGGTCATGTGGCACTTCTGGAAGTGTGGCAGTATGTAGTAGGGGACTGCAAACATTCTGGACACCAGTGTGATTGTATCCTACAGCTCATACATATTAATAGCATGCTTCATGACAACACACTTACAGTAGGTACAGATGATTTGGACACTGCAGAAGTGTAACATACTTATCCTATAATAGTGTGTTACACTTCTGCAATGTCTGAATCATCTGTCCCTACTGTCAGTGTGTCACTGTGCAGCATGGTTTGGGAATGAGTATCATCAGACCCCACAGAAAATGAGATGATGCTTCTGAGCCGGGATATACTACGCAGTGGAAACATACATGACTCAACACATCACCAGCCCAGGAAAGACTCTGCAGGTGGTGCATGGATCCATAGACCAGCCCCTGGCTGGTCTAGCGGATGTTGTTTCTGGCAGCACCTTACACTTTTGCGAATGCCAGAAAAGGGGATGTTGTGGCATTGCCATGGGGCAAGGCTCCCTGCACCATGCCGCACCCCTTTTTGTGTCGCAAGGACAGTGCAAGACCCCCTTGACACGCACAGCCTGTGGTCAGCATGGGATGCATTTAAGAATTGCTCTGGGTGCAATTCCTGATGCAAGCTGCCCCTTGTGTCATTCTGTTTGATGCAAGCTCCTTGCATCATGCAGGATGCTTTGAGAATCGGGGCCAGCATCTTCAAAGCTGGAGCAAAGTCCTCAGCTGGAGAGCAATATTCTGACTAGTGCAGAGTGATATAATGGAACAGATGTAGAGTCACGTTTTCCCATGCAGTTTGTTCCAAAATACTCCCCCCATGGGAATGCAGAGAGTGAAGGAGCAAAGTGCATCCAAAGCCCCCTGCTGTGGGACTGTTGGTGGAAAGGCATAGGCATTCTACACAGTCACAGGAGTAAACAGTCTATTTGCACAGGGCAAAGGTGCTTGCTCCTAAAGCAATGCAGAGTGAGGCTTCCACTATGGGCCATTCAGTGTGCACTTGGGAAAGCCTCACTGCGTGAGTGCAGTCTGTGCATTGGTGCAAAGGCTTCCGTTATGCTGCCCATTGTATCTCCACTAGTGAGTGATAAGACCCATAATTCATGAGGTGAAGCTACAAGTTAGTTTTGAAAATCTTATCACTCCTGTGTGGAGATAAATGTGTTATTCTATTGTAACCCATTATGTATTTCACGTATAACACACTATCTGTAATGCTTTTAATTGTTTTAGCTTAAAACTGTCTTTCTTTCTATTGTAAGCTCTGTATCTTATTCTTTGGAATCTATTTCCAAATGCTACATGGAAATGGCCTCTTAGTGAAATATCATGTGTTTTAAACAACCTAACATTTGTTCTTTTTTTTTCCCGCCCCCCATTCTTCACTGGCCCCCACTCTTTCAGGCTCCACAAGTTATCCCCGGCCTTGCTGCCCTTACCCAGCCCTCCTATGGTCCTCAGATCACAGCCGATCCTCAGGATATACCAGCGTATCCCTTCGCCGGGCAGGTCCCCCTCCTCCAAGGGGGAAGGGCATCGGGGGAGGGGGGATGTCCCCAGCATACACTACTTAAGGCCCAGGGATGCTGCTGAGGAACAGGAGGCCCTGGGAAGGTATTGGATGCACTCAGGGAATGGACAGCCGTCATCCAGCGGCCAGCAAGCAATTTTCTGTTTTTCTGTTGGGGGCAGCATAGTGACGTCATGGCATAAGCCGACATCCACTCCTCCCCCAGTTAACTTTTTGGGCCATGCTTCCTGTGATACTCCCAGCCTCCGCTAGGAGCCAGCAGGTGCCGGACCAGTCCCCTACCCTCCCCTGGAGAAGGAGAGCTGCCTATAGGATGCTCGATCCTTCCCTCCCTGGCTGGCCCTCCAGAACATTTGTTCTAAATGGAAATTAATTTATTTATTTGAAAATTGGTGACATGTAAAGGCACACTGAGCTGAGGCTCATTCCACGTGTGACCTGGGAGAGGGGGGTTGGAGACAAGTACTGTTACAAGGCAACAAGTAACATAATGGTACACTATAAAGTACAGGCAATGAACAAAAATACAAGTGACAAAATGCAGTAGCAGTGGTACAATAAAGTTCAGGAAAAACAAACACAAAACATTACAGTTTCTGTAAAAAAATATATATATATATATATATATATATATAAACAAAAAACTCTGTTTAATGTATCAGTTAGGGTTGTTCCACAGCAGCAAGAGAGAAATTCAGTGTTAGGGTTGAAAGCCCTCTGGCTTCAGCCCGCCACCTAACCGCCAACAGGGTGTGCATGGGGTCATCGCCCTGTCACCCCATCATATGTGTAAACAAGCTGAGGTGTAGAGAATGGGGTGAGAGTTAGACTGATGACCCAATACACACCCCATTGGCGGTTGGGGTGGCGGGCTGGGGCAAGGCTCAACCCTAACACCAAATTTCCTCGCTTTTGTCGCTGTGGAACAACCCTAACTAATGCATTAAATGAAGTTTTTGCCTCTAATTTCCCTTCTTTTTGAGACTGAGCAGTGGAAACAGTGAATGGAATGTGGTGGTGAGAGCGTGGGTCCCAAACCATGTGACTTTTTGTGGCATAAGGGAAATGCAACCACTAACGGTTGCGCACATGGTGACAGTAATGTAAATGGTAAAGCAAACATTAATAGAAACGGAAGTGCAAAGTGACACCAAAGCAAACAGTGACGCAAACGGAGACACAAGCGCGTAAGGAAACGCAAACCGTGACGTGCACGGTCATGGTACCACAACTGGAATTACAAATGGTAACATTAACAGCAGAAATAATGCCAAAGGAAAAAGAAATGGAAATATGAATGCAAGCGCGTGCGTAAATGAGAACGCAAAGAGTAACGCACACGGTGGCTTACACGGGAACGGTAATGCAAACGGGTATGGAAACGCAAGTGGAAACACTAACTGTAACAGTAACAGAAGTGCACACCCTGTTTTTGCCCAACAGTTGCATAGAGAAAGACAGTGGCCCAGATATTCAAAAGAGTTGAGCCATGCGCAATAGGGTTGCGCCTGCGCAAGTCTGAAATTGCGCCATTCTGCGATATTCAGCAGGAGGCAGTTGCACCCCCGAAATCATGCTGAGCAACAGCGCAATGATAATCAAGGCATGCGCAACTGAAGGGGGAGGAACCATGCATAAATAGCGCAGTGCGATATTCAACGACTTGCGCCATGCGCAATAGGGGAGCAAGCGTAAGTTGCACCATAGCAGAAATTAGCCAAAATAAAAAGGAGCAAGGGAGAGGTGCAAGAACGCTACAGGGAAGCCACATGTGTCAGAAGTAGAGGCAGACAGACAGGGCAGGAGGCACAAACAGGGCAGGCCAGGGAAAGGGCAGTCTGAACAGCCAGGCACAGGGAAGGTGTGGGGAGCCACAGCAGAGGCAAGCACAGGCAGGTGTACCCGGTGCAGGGGAGGTAGCAGCCAGGACAGCGGGGAGAATACAGCAACAGCTGCCGGGGGGGTGAACACAAGCCAGGGACATGGCTAGTGCCACCTTCCACATGGAGGCCGTAATGAAGGAGTGAGAAGGCAGGCGGCAGGGGGTGCGTGGCCGTGGAAGGGCCTGTTGGCGGTAAGCCCCCAACAGGCAGTACCGAGCCCACACCAGCTTTGAGCTGTACACTGATACTGAGATTGTGGGCCAGTACAGCCTGAATAGGGCAATTCTGAGGTGGCTCTGTGAGCTGTGCAGTGATGTGATGCAGGCACCCACACAACGGAGTCATGCCCTGTCAGTGGAGACTAAGGAAACAGCCTGCATGTGCTTGCTCACCACGGGTACCTTCCAGAGACCAACTGGGAACACCACAGGCATAACCCAGTTGGCCACGTCACTCCACTTCACCCAATTCCTCAGCACACTGCTGCCATGTGCTGCGGAGTACATCCATTTCCCCAGCACAGCGGTGGAGCGCACAGCAAACATACAAAAGTTCCACAGGGTAGCACATATGCCTGGCATGCTAGGGGCAATAGACTGCACTCATGTGGCCATACGCACACCACCTGGCCCCGAGGGGGCCGCATACATAAATTGCAAGGGCTATGCCAGCATCAACTGCCAGGTGGTGTGTGATGCCAGGAGGCGCATCATCAATGTCTGTGCCATGCACCCTGGGGGAGCACACAATTCTTTCATCTGGCACCAGTTGGCACTGTGCCACAGATTTGAGAGTGGGGACATCCCCACTGGCCACCTAGTGGGTGAGTATACAAACCACATGGATAATCATAGGGCCTGGGGGGCATGGCCAGAGGTGGCATGGGTAGTGGCCTACATGTCCTAGAGCAGGGCAATGCTGATCACAAAACTAACTTCCACCCTCTACACACAGGTGACAGTGGATACCCACTCCGTCCCTGGCTGCTCGCACCCTACCGGTGGCCCACGACCCCATCGCAGCAATGCTATAATGAGGCACACACCACCACACGTAATGTCATCGAGCGGGTGTTTGGGATGCTGAAGGCACGTTTCTGTTGCCTGAACACCTCTGGCGGTGCCCTACAGTACAGCCCCTCAAAGGCCTGTGGGATATTCCTGGCCTGTTGTATCCTGCACAACATGACCAATGAATGTGGGATAGCTGTACAGGTCGAAGAGGAGGACAGCGATGGGGATGATGGGGACACCGGTGATGATGGTGATGGGCAGCCCCCCCTTGGCCGACGGGACCCCCGACTGCTCCGGCTGGCACAACTACACCGGGACACCATCATGGAGGAGCACTTCAGCCAACCCAGGTAAGTCATGGGGCCATGCGCAACCACCAGTGGCCAAGGCACAACCCACACACAAGCATGGACACACACCAGGGATGCATGCCATCAAGAGAAGTGGCAAGGCACAGAAGTACACACACAATCAGGGATGGGTGAGGATTAACATGCCATGCCAAAGGACACACACACACACACTCACACACAATGCAACAAACGTGCACAGAGGTCAGAAGGCACACCGACCCAGAATGCACACCCTAGCAACACACATGTCCACAGGCCACCACGCTCACTGCCTGTCCATGTGCGTGTGTCAGGTGCTGAGCACCATTGCACATTGGTGTACAGTGCAATGCAGGCATCATCATGCACACGCAACTGTGGACAGCAGCCGGGAGGGTGTGCAGGTGGACTGTGTGTCCACGTGCAGGGCCGGGTACCCATCCATGCACTGCCCACTGAAGCACACAATGCACACAGGGCAGCACCAGACAGTAGCCACGCTGGGAGACAGGTCAGTCAAGCAACACAGTGCCCCGGCTGCCATGGATGTGTGGGCGGCCCCGCCAAGACCCGCCAGCACTGACAGGCTGACCACTGGCTTCATGGGGTGGCACCGATGGTCCCCCAGGAGTTCCACTGTGTGAACACGACCGTGCTCACGCAGGGGTCTGCAGCACACCGAACATGTCTGCACCAGGAGTGCTCGGGATGCCCACAGCTGAACCCGGCATTGACAGGGTGGGAGTCGCATGACGCCAGGAATGGAGGGTAGATAGTGCACTGCGTGGTGTCCACGATGCATGGGCACCTGACTGTGTGCCCATTGTGGCCATGACAGCAATGAATGCCTGTGCATGCCTGTCAATGGCAGAGGTCACATCCTCCTGCAAACAGTCCATCCCTGCCAGGATCAGTGCGGTGCTCCTGCTGCGATGCTCCTCTGCCCACTCCTGAGCCACATGCAGTGCATCCACGGACGTCGCAAGCCGCATCTGCTGCTGGACCGATGCTTGCAGTAGGTGGGTGTGCTCATCCAAGAGGTCATCAGCCTCCGCCGCATCCTGTCCCTCAGGGTGTTCATGGCCCCGATGATCAGCACCCCTTGAGGGTGGGTGCTGCACACCAGGACCAGGTCTGGGCATGTCCACAGGTGGTGCACAGATGCCGTCACTGAACCCTGTACCCCCAAGCCCATTGGGCGACTGCTGATGCTGCCTCTCTGGCTGCCGCTCCCCAGGGCTCAGTGGCACTGCTGCAGTGGCTGCAACAGTCCCACTGTCCTGAACAGACACCAGTGCTGCCCCACTGGTGCTGACAGGCACAGCCTGGGACTGTGCTGACATGCAGGCCTCCACGGCGGCACCACCCACGGCCATGGGCGCGAATTGCCCTGCTGTGTGGCCATCCTGTGGCACACACATGTCACTGCCCATGACGGTCATGTCATCATCACTGGTGATGGACTCTGCACTGGCCACAGCGTGCTGGCATCCGTGGATGCCAGCATGCTGGGACACAGGCAGGGCTTCCTCCACTCCTGTTACAACGACATCAGTGTGGACAGCCAGGCGGCCCCGCTGTTGCAATGATCCACATATACCTGTGGAGGTGGATGGTCCCTCCTCCAACTCCAGCCTACTGTCCACAGTGGACAGGCCCACCACTGCTGACCCATGCAGATGCTCAGGATCTGTAAGGGAAAGCAAAGTTGCATTACTGCGTGTGACCTACCCTGCCCCCCCATAGACAGACCATGACTTACTATGCAGTGATGGGCCACCACCCATCTGGAAGCCACCACCCAGAACACCCTCAATGGCACTGTGCTGCATGCTTCCAGCAAGCCTCTCCTCCTCTGGGGTCAGCTGTACCACCTCCAACTGTCCCCCACCTGTTGCAGCACATGCTGCCCTGATGGCAGCCACCTTCTCCTTTACCCTCCTTCTGTCCGTGCCCATCTTTTTCTTACACTCATGCACGGAGCGCTGGTGGCTGCCATGCAGGTTCACAGCACGTGCCACCTCCTCCCATGCAGCAGCATGGGCTTGAAGGGTTCCCCACCGTCCACTGAGAAGTGGCTCCTGATCCAGGTAGGCCTCGAACAGGGCTTCGGTTTCAGCCTTTGTAAAGTTTGACCTCCTCCTCCTCCTCCTCCCAACACTGTTTTCCTCCTCTCTAACAACCTGCTCGGTCATTATGTAGCCTGTAAGAATGACAGTTGTTACCTGTGACTGTGCAGTCCCATGCATGTCCCTGAACCCACAGTCCACACTCCCAAACAGCATGCAACTCACCAATAAACTGCGGTAACTGACTATGGCCACTGCAGCACATTGTCACACTTTTATAGCGCAATCCATGCAAATGAGGCAAGGAGCAACTTTAAGTAGATGCAAATTGCAGTGCTGCACCCATTGAATGGCTGATGAGATGATTTGCATATGATGGCTGAATATCGCGCTGTTGCGCTTTGCGCAATTGTGTTGAATGTGCTGAGCCAAAGGCGAAGTTCTGTGACATGCGTAGTACACCTCACTGCGCATGCCTGGGTTGCTGACACAGGCGTCTGCCACGCTGATGACGTGCTGTGTGCGGTAGGCAATGCAGGGCACATCCACCATTGTGCCAGTGGTGCTATAGCGATGGTCACTACATGGTGCTGTGACACTGGGCCATCATAGGTGCAATGGCCCAACTGCTCAGTAGTCTGCTATGGTGCTGGCACACAGGCAGCCAATCATGCTGCATGCATTGTCTTTCAGTGGCGCTGTGCGTGGCCATGCACCAGAGACCCTTGACCCTGTGCCCGACCTTTGCCCCTAGGCGCCATGCGTCAGGCATGGGTGCACCTCTATCGCGCTGTTCAGTAACAGCACGATAGGGAATGGCAGCGCTGTATCGCGCAGCATCTGCATGTGGGGAGCCGCGCTGCAGAGCGCCATATTGCCTACTATAGCTGCAAGGATGGCACGCAGACGGGCAGTGCAGTGGACAGCCATTGAGCTTGCCAATCTGGTGGCAATTGTTGAGCCACACCATGGGCCTCTCTTTGGGGAGGCTCCCCTGGACAGGGCCAGTACCCAGGTGTGGCAGGAGGTGGCCACTGCCCTGGAAGAGGCCACCGGATGGGGGAGGAGCATGGAGTAGTGCAGGCACCACTATGGTGACCTGTGAAGGAGGGAGACAGAGCTACTGGCATGACTGCAGGCACATGCCAGGAGGGGCACGGTGCCATGTCCAGGTAGGGGTTCCGTCAACACACTTTTATTGTCTATATGGGTCACAGTGTTGTATGTGTCCAGCACATAGGGGAGGGACCGCCTGGGGTTGGCTGTGGTGGTGTTCACAGGGTGTGGGGTGGGTGGGTCTGGCTGGGTGAGGGCACACACCTTGGGGCAGGGGGACTTTGCTTTTGGGATTGTACTGATGTTCTTCTCTCCTTGTTTTCCCCACAGGCCAGGACAAATGCTTCAGGTTGCAGGAAGAGTGGCGGAGGGAGGAGGACAGTGCAGCCAGGCGGGGCGAGGGCCATCATTGTCCACCTGACTGGCCCAATGAGGGTGAGTGCCATACATCCATGATTACTATTGTATGCTGTGTGACAGGGTGGGCAGTGGGGCATGGCCACCATTCATCGACACCACTGCCATGCATGCAACTTGTTACAGTCAACACTGTCCAGTGGCAATGCATGTCTGGGAGTGCATCAATGGTGGTCCATGCGTGCACCAGGTGCATGGCTGTGCCACTCCCTTTTCACCACATAGCCATGTCACTAAACGGCCATGGTGGTGCTGTGCGTGACTTGACCAGTGGGTGTGTCCAGAGTTCTGCATGGCTGTATGCACCTGGGTGGGCAGGCCCTGTGGACGTGATCATTGCGGGTGGTCACACACCATCACAGTGGTATGTCCCATGGCCGTATGCCATGCACAGTGGGCGGGCTGTATGGGGTTGTGCATTCACATCTATTGACTGTGCTCCCTTGTCCTAGGTACCCACCATCTAAGGGACATATGGGACACCATGCAGGAGATTCTACAGCTGGCCCAGGAATCCCTGGACATACTCCGGAGACTGGACATGACCGGGGTACTGAGGAGGCACAGAGGCCAGAGGTCACAAAGTGCTGAACGGCGGTCCCGCTAGAGATCCCTTGGTCCCTGACTTCCCCTACCCCCCTGGACCCACCCTCACACTCCTCCTATCTCATCCCATTTGTCCACCCCTGCCCCCTACCAACCCCCACCTTGTTTGTGGCCCCCAAGCTTGTATATAGTTTTTGTAATCTTGTACATAGTTGATTATTATATTTTTTCAATATATTTGATTTTGATATGAATACTGTGGTGGTCTTTCATTTGCAGCGGGCTATAGGTGCTCAAGTGCAGTGGTGTGCATGGCATCAGGGGTGGTGCAGTCATGGGTATGTGTGTGTGTCCATGTGGAGGTGACTATGGTGTGGGGGTATCTATCAGTCAGTGTCTGTGGTGTGTGTGTTGTTCCCTGTGCACTGGATGACTGTGTGCAGTGGTCCATGGTGTGTGCTCTGTGTCCATGGCACACCCATCAGCCCATCCATGGCCTGTGCAGCTGACACACATGCATGTCTGTGACCTGCATGGTCCGCTGGCATGTCAGTGGTGGCAGTCCCTGCAGGGCGGCCACTGTACCCATCACTTTTCTGGGTTGCCCCTGTCACTGGTGTGGTGCATACCTGGCTCGGGTGGCACTGTGGGCACCACAGTCATTGTCCCACCTCCATGCTGTGCCTTGTGTGTGTGTTGCAGGGGATGTGCCCCACTGTCTGTGACTTGTGCTCCAGGTGACTACTGGTGATGTACGGGTCCACAGTGCCTGTGCAGGGTGGCTGGCACTCCAGTGCCATGGAGGACTGCGGGTTGTGTGTACACAACTTACATGGGCCCACAATGGGGGCTTGGTTGCCCCACCACTGCATCCCTGTGTTGGTGTGCCCTTGGGTATGGGTGGATGTCTGTCCATACACTGTGTGGCATCTGGTGTGGTGCATGCTTCCACACACCACTGTGGGTGTCTGTGCTGGCTGTTGTGGCCAGTGGTGGGTCGGGGTGTGTCACTGGAATACTGTGCAGGGTGCTGTACCACTGGTGGTGGTGTCAAGGGTACACCCTGTCTCGTGTGGGGTACCTCTTGTGCCGATGCATGGTTGGTCTCTCAGCAGTACCTCAGGGGGACTGTGTGTGGTGGCAATGTGTCTGCCATTGTTGCATTGCCATGTGCTGCAACTCACTGATGGGTGCTTGTGGTGGGGCTGGCTTGCATGGTTCTGTGGTGCACAGGGTTGCATTGATGCAGTGGGAGTGGTGGCATGCATGGGATTTCCTGCAGTGGTGGTCACTGCTCATGGGGGGGTGTCTGGGGGTCATGGTGCAGGGTGTGCTCTGCACTTTGGGGGATGGTGTGGCACGGGGTGGTCTGCCCTCCTTGTGTGCCAGTCACAGCTTGCCGGTAGGTGTGATGGGACACCATGGCCAGGCTGTGGGTTGGTTGCTGGTCTCCATGGGCCAGTGGTTATTCCAGCCATCCACCAGTTGTGCTGTGCTTGGGGTGTGGGGGGATGATGTCTGTTCTGCTGTGTGTTCCTGTGCCCATCTGTGGCATGGTTGGTGGGCCCCTACCTCCCTGATTGTGCTGTTACATTGCTCTGCAGCTGGGGGGGCTCCCTGGTTGCGCTATGGTGCCTCTGGACTGCTCAGTTGAACATCACTTGTTGCACTATGGCGCATCAGATCTGCTCAGCTTCCCCCCCCAGTTGCGCTATGGCTCAGGTGGTGTGATATTCAGTCGTCGGCTGTAGGTGCAATTTGGCCTGCTCCGTCTTTTTAATATCATGTCTCTTGCACATGGGCGCAATAGACTTGCACTTGCTCCTGCTATTGTGCACTTTTTGGGCGCAGTTTGAATATCTGGGCCAGTGTGTAGAAAGAATGTATGCATAATAATGGGCCTTGGAGCAGAAAATTAGCTCTTGGAATACTAAATTGCTTATATCTCAGGAACCATATGAAGTAGAAAAAAATTAAAATGTCACATGATTCATGAGTTTCCTGGCTAGGTTTTCACTGAATGTGTATTGTCATGACGAAAATTCCGTATCTTGCACTGTTTCCGAGATACGAGCCCCGAAAGGCATGGGGGACGCCACCATGTTAGTCTTGGGGAAAAAATGTCAACTTCTGAGTATCATAACTTTGCATCTGTGCAATATTTTTTCACCAAACCACCAAAAGGCACATCTGTGAGATGTTTGCTGCCTTCCCTCCAAATTTTAGCCCAAAAGACCAAGCCATTCTTTTGCAGCAGGGTGGCAAAGAATTCCTCTCATTGTGGCCATAGTCTAGAAATGTAGTGTCGTAATTTGCGAAAGCTTTCGCAAAAATTTGTGAATGTGTCACAAGTGCAACACTACTTTGCAACACTACTTTTCCCAAAAATTTGGAAAACATATATCTGGGTTGTTTAACCCAAAAAAAAGACATGGCTAGTATCCTGAGGGTCCGACTAGGTGAACACAAAAAGAATTGTGTTCCTAGAGGGTCCCAATTTTAAATGTCAAGCATTTTTGTGATCCCCAACTGAAAAAAATGGCGGATTTGTGACACTACTAGGGTAATTTGCGACACTAAAAAGTGCATTTGCGAAAGTGTCGAACTTTTTGTTAACTTTTCCCATTGACTTATAATGGGAACGTGTTTTTTAAATAACTTTTGAATCGTTCAAAATTTTTTCACGGAATCTTCAAATGGCACATCGGGGACCCTGGCCGCACGTTCCCTGAAGTTTTCGTACTGGTCATGCAAACCGTGCGACCTGTAAGTGCGAGCAAAGAATTCACAAAAAAAGTAATTGTGTGCATGAATGTTGTTTAATAACTCTGCAGCTGTACATACGACCAGTACAAAAGGTAGCAGGTCCCAAGAACTATGGTTACATCCTGTGTGTGCCAAATTTTAACGCAAATCCGTTTTATGGTGGCAAAGTTATTAAGGTGCAAAAAGTTTCACCATTTAACCTTAAAGGGCTACTCAACCCTAACTATGGTAGCACTACTGTGCTACCATAATATATATATATTATATATATATATATATATATATATATATATATATATATATTGCAAAAAATCAATTTAATGCATCAGTTAGGGTTGTTCCACAGCGACAAAAGTGAGGAAATTCAGTGTTAGGGTTGAAAGCCCCCTTGGACCCGTCCAGCCCACCCCCCAACCGGCACTGGGGTGCACGTTGGGGTGGTTGGTACTAACTCTCATCCCATCACATGTGTAAAGAAGCTGAGGAATAGGAGAATGGGGTGAGAGTTAGGACCAATGACTCCAACGCGCACCCCGATGACGGTTGTGGGGGTGAGATGGAGAGGTCCAAGGGGGCTTTCAACCCTAACACTGAATTTCTTCACTTTTGTCACTGTGGAACAACCCTAACTGACGCATTAAATGGAGTTTTTGCCTCTAATTTCCCTTCTTTTTGAGAATGATGACGAGAAATAGTGAATGTAATGCGGCGGCGGGAGCTCCCGCCACGTGATGTCTTGTAACATAGTAACAGGAACAGCAATGCAAACAGAAGTGCCAACAGTGGTGCACATGGTAACACAAATGCAAATGGTAAAGGAAACGTTAATAGAAACGCAAGCGCAAAGTGACGCCAAAGAGAACAGTGACGCAAACGGACATTGAAGTGCATACGGAAGTACAACTGGTAAGTCAATGGGAAAAGCTAACAAAAATTTTGAAACTGTCACAAATGCAGTTTTTACTTTGGCAAATGGCCCTTTTACTTTCGAAAATCTGCCATTTTGTTTTCAGTTGGTGATCAGAAAAATGCTTGCCATTTAAATGTGGTACCTTCTAGCAACACAATTCTTTTTGTGTTTATCTTGTTGGACACTGAGGATGCTAGGCATGTCTTTATTTTGAGGTTAAACACCCTAGAAATATGTTTTTCAAGTTTTGGAAAATGTAGTGGCGCACTCACAAAAGTACTTTTCAGACTATGGCCACAATGACAGCACTTTTTGCCACCCTGCTGCAAAGGAACGGTTTGGTCAACTGGGCTGAAATTTGGAGGGAAGACAGCCAACATGCTACAGATATGCCTTTTGGTAGTTTGTTGAAAAAACATATTGGAGGGCTGCAAAGTTACAGCACTCCAAAGTTGATGCTTTTTCCCATAGGATAACATTACGGCATCCACCACATTACAGGAATTCTTTGCCACACTGCTGCAAAATACTGCTTTATTTTTGAGGGGGCTGAAATTTGGAGGGAAGAAAACCAACATCCCACAGATGTGCCTATTGGTGGTTTGCTGAAAAAATATTACAGGGCGGCACAGTGACAGCACTCCAAAGTTGATGCTTTTTCCCATTGGATAACATTACGGCATCCGTCGCTCCTTTCGGGGCTCGTATCTCGGAAACGGTGCAAGAAAGGACTTTTCATCACAAAAACACTGAGCCCCCCAACTGGGGGCTAAGTGCAAAACTAGCCATGAAAGTCATAATTCATTTGAGATTTACATTTTTTTCTACATCGTACGGTTCCTGAGATATAAGCAATTTAGTATTCCAAGTCCTCATTTTCTCCTCCAAGGCTCATTGTTATGTATACATTCTTTGTTTTCACTGTGTTTCTCAATGCAGTTTTGGGGGAAAAGAAGGGTGTGCCCTTTCGTTACTGTGCCACTTAGTGTTTCCAGTTGTGTTTCCATTACCGTTCGAGGCACCGTTTCCATCTACGCCACCGTGTGCATTATGGTTTGCATTTTCCCTCTTGCGCTTGCATTTGTGTTTCTGTGTCGTTTGGCATTATTGTTGCAGTTACCATTAACAGTTACATTTGCAATTGCGGTACCATGCCCATACATTATGCTTTGTGTTTCCATACAGGGTTGCATTTGTTTTCTTTGGCATTATTGTTCCTGTTACTGTTACCATATGCGTTTACAATTGCAGTACCATGACTGTGCGTGTAACGGTCTGCGTTTCTGTACTCACTTGCATTTGCATTTGCTTTTCTCTTTCCTTTGGTGTTATTATTGCTGTTACTGTTACCATTTGCATTTACAATTGCGGTTCCGTGACCATGCACATTATGGTTTGCATTTCCGTATGCACTTTTGTTCCCATTTCTGTTTCCTTTGGCGTTATTCGTCATGTTACCTTTACCATTTGCAATTACAATTGCGGTATCGTGCCCGTGCGCGTTACAGTTTGTGTTTACGTGCGTGCTTGCGTTCACGTTTCTGTTCCTGTTCCCTTTGCCGTTCTTTTTGATGTAACACTTAACATTTGCATTTCAAACATCGGTGCCATCACTGTGCGTGTTATCAGTTGTGTTTTCATACACGCTTGCATCTCCATTTGCGTCACTGTTCACTTCCCCATCACTTTGTGCTAGCGTTTCTATTAACGTTTGCTTTATCAATTATGTTTTGCATTACCATCTCTGTAACTGTTGGTGCTTGCATTTACATTGCTGTTCATGTTATTATGTTACAAGACATCATGTGGTTCAGGCCCCACGCTCCCGACACCGCATTACATTCACTATTTATCGTCCTCATTCTCAAAAAGAAGGGAAATTGGAGGCAAAAACTCCATTTAATGCATCGGTTAGGGTTGTTCCACAGCGACAAAAATGAGGAAATTTGGTGTTAGGGTTGAAAGGCCCACTTGGACCCCCCAACCCACTCCCCAACCGGCATCGGGGTGTGCGTTGGGATCATCAGTCCTAACTCTAACCCCATTCTCTTATACCTCTGCTGCTTTGTGCATATGATGGGGTAAGAGTTAGGGCCGACTACCCCAATGCGCACCCTGATGCCAGTTGGGAGTGGGCTGGGGGGTCCAAGGGGGGCTTTCAACCCCAACACCAAATTTCCTTGCTTTTTGTCACTGTGGAACAACCCTAACTGATGCATTAAACAGAGTTTTGCCTCATATATATATATATATATATATATATATATATATATATATAAATATAATGGGAGTTGTCAGATAAATGATTTATCTACACAAGTGCTGTTTGACCTCGGGTAACCTCATGAGTGGCGTAAGCCATGAATGAGGTGTCCGAGGCCAAACAGCACACGTGTAGATAAATCATTTATCTGACAGCTCACCATTGTATATTTCACTTATGCAATATGGATGCTTTCTATCAGTGCAGGAAGATTTG
The DNA here is from genome assembly GCA_016271365.2 of Neoceratodus forsteri. Lineage (NCBI taxonomy): Eukaryota > Metazoa > Chordata > Ceratodontiformes > Ceratodontidae > Neoceratodus > Neoceratodus forsteri. The sequence goes on from JADMNL010000024.1 coordinate 452,103,575, forward strand.
TTTTTGACTGTTTATCTTTTTTTTTTTAATGGTGATTTCTGGGAATTTTGGTTAACTTTCCTAGAGTATGTCCACCTAGCATAGTGATTGCTATTACATGAAACACCACTCATTTTGTAGAAAACTTTTTGCTGAACAAATGTCATGCTCACAGTACCATGCTAGCTTTTTAATTTTAAAGTTATTCACATTTGTTTGTCAAAAAAGGGAAAAGAAAATTTAATTTTTATGCTGTTTTTGCTAATTATAAAAAAAACTAAAAGGTATTTATAAATGAAACACCACTAACTTTGTAGATATTTTTGTGCTGAACATTTTTTGTGCTCATAGTAGCATGCTATCATTTTTTGTTTTAACGTTATTCACATTTGTTTGTCAAAAAAAGAACAAAAAATGTAGCTGTCATCTGTTTTTTTGCCAATTATAAAAAATCTATAAGATATCTATAAATGAAACACCACTCATTTTGTAGATAATTTTGTGCTGAACAATTTTCATGCTCACAGTTCCATGCTATCTTAGAAGTTGATGGCAGATAAGGACCGCAAGGCCCATCCACTCTGCCCATTTCTTTTTCTACCTTCTGAATGTGCAATTGGCCTTTGCTCTGTCAATGGCCTATCTATTCATACTCATCTGTATTGCTCCCTTATGCCTATCCCATGCCTGTTTGAAGCCCTGAACTGTATTCATATCCACCACTTCCTGAAGTAGGCTGTTCCATGCATCCACCACCCTTTCTGTGAAAAAGAACTTCCTCACATTACCCCTTAATCGGCCTCCCTCTAATCTCATGCTGTGTCCTCTTGTCCTGATATTTTTCTTATATTGAAACATGTGAGACTCTTTCACCTTGTTAATGCCCTTTAAGGTGTTTGAATGTTTCAATCATATCACCTCTCTCCCTCCTTTGCTCTAGGGTATACATATTGAGCTTCATTAATCTGTCCTCATATGTTTTCAAATGCAGTCCCTGCACCATTTTGGTTGCACTTCTCTGGACTGCCTCAATTTGGTTAATGTCCTTGTGAAAGTGTGGCCTCTAGTACTGCACGCAGTACTCCAGATGGGGCCTAACCAGTGTCTTCTAAAGAAGGATTATTACCTTCCTCTTCCAACTTGTGATACCCCTACTAATACACCCTAACATTCCCCTAGCCTTACATACTGCTTTAGTGGTCTGCTTGGATGATTTTAGGTAATCGTTGATGATGATGCCCAAGTCTCTTTCTTCCCTTGTGACTGCCAGCAACTCCCCTCCAAGCCTATTTGTGGCTTCAGGGTTTCTCTTCCCTATGTGCATGATCTTGCACTTCTTTACGTTAAACCACAGTTGCCACTCTTTTGACCATTTTGCTAGTTTATTCAGATCTCTTCTTATTCTTCCCACCCCATCTGGATCATCTACTCTGTTGCAGAGCTTGGTGTCATCTGCAAACAGACAAACCTTACCCTCCAGTCCATCTGCAATGTCACTGATGAAGGTATTGAAGAGGACTGGCCCAGGACTGATCCCTGAGGTACCCCACTTGTGACTTGCATCTCTTCTGACTGTATACCGTTTACCACCACTCTGTTTTCTGCCCGTTGACCAGTTTGCCACCCAGTTGACCAACTTCTGATCCACCCTGAGCCTACCCAGCTTATTAATCAATCTTCTCTGTGGAACAGTATTGAAAGCTTTGCTGAAGTCAAGGTAGGCAACATCAACTGCTCTCCCTTGGTCCATCATTCTGATTACCCAGTCAAAGAAATCTATGGGATTAGTTTGACAAGACCTTCCTTTTGTAAACCCATCCTGTCTTTGATCCTGTGCTCCTATGGATTCCAGGTATTCCACTAACCTGTCCTTAAGGAGTGCCTCCATAATCTTGCCCACTACTGAGGTAAGACTGACTGGTCTGAAGTTCCCTGCCTCCTCCCTGCTACCACTCTTGTGGAGTGGGATCACAAGAGCCCTTCTCCAGTCTTCTGGGGCCTCTCCTGTGCACAGAGACTCACTAAACAGTTCTAATATTGATTCTGCTAATTCCACCCTTAGTTCCTTTAGTACCCTAGGATGTATGCCATCAAGTCCCATTGCCTTGTCCACCCTGAGTTTATCGAGCTCTTGTAGGACCCTTTCTTTTGTGAAGGGACTAGTGCACCCTCCGTGTCTATGGTGCTGAGCTGTGGGTCCTGCCCTACCTTCTCCTTCAGTAAATACTGTGCAGAAGTATCTATTTAGGATAGATGCTTTTACATAGTCCTCCTCCTCACATGCCTTTTACTGTTTTAAAATTATTCCTCTTTGAATATGATCAGTTCTGCTTCTGAGGCCAGATGTTCTAAATGCATTCCGAAGAGATTTGTGACATAGTAACTGTGTGTATAAATGAGTAACTGTGTGTATAAATAAATGTATACACACAGTGACTCAGATAAATGGATTTATCATGCTCTGTTTATCTCCACACCTATTGCATAAATATATGTGTGTATATACATTATTTGCAAAAAACTTTGTTAATGCACCAGTTAGGGTTAAAGTTAACACCACAAAAGTAGGGAAATGTGGCAAAAGGAAAAAATGTTAGGGTTTTGGATCTCCTGAGTCTTGGGGAATTAGTGACTGAATCTTCCTTGAGGTTGTTAACCCTAACACTCACCTGATTCACCCATGCCAGTGCGCAGACAAAAAGCACTTGGTAAATGAGAGCACATGCAAAAAACGACACCAAAGATGAACGGCACACACTGGGTCACCCCCCAGCCAGACCGCACATAGTGTCTGCAATATTTTCTGCAAGAGGCTATGCTGCCCACTTCAAGTTAATATAAACATCTCCTGGTCACAAGCTGGGGCACAAGCAAATAGTTAAGTCCCCAGTGCTGACAGTACCTGACAGTCTGAAATCTGGTACGCTGATAATAATAATAATATTTTTATTTATTAAGTGCTCTTGACCAAGTATCAGAGCACTGTACATCCATAAAACAACAATAAAATTCTATTTGACTCTGGTGGCAGGGGGAACAGCAGGGTGTAACCACCTCAAATGAGGAGGCATGCAACAGGGTGCAGCAAATGCCCTGAATTTCATGGCAAGTGGCAGCATGGTGCAGCAGCCTGAACTGCAGAGGCATGAGGCTCTAGAGCACAGCAGGCCATAGCAACCCCAACTGTGTAGCAAAAAGCAAAGTGCAGTAGCCCTGTCTCTGGTGACAGGGGATAGAGGACAGCATGGTGCAGAAGCCTCAACTGTGGAGCAGAACACAGGGGGCATCAGGTTACAGCAGCCCTGACTGTGAGATGGGGTACAGGTGGTGCAACAGCCCTGCCCATTTGGGGAAATGGAAGTGAATAGCAGGGTGTAGCAAAAGCCCCACCTTTGTTGGCTAGGGCAGCATGGTACAGCAGTCCCAGCTGTGGAAGCAGGGAACCTGGTACTCTAGGGTTTAGCACAGTACAGCAGCCCTGACTGTGGAGACAGGAACAAGGGGCAACAGGTGCAGCTTCCCTAACTGTGAGGGTGGGGGGAGAGAGGGCAGCAGGATGCAGCAATCCCAACTGTTTGGCAGGGAGTGGCAGGGTACAGCAGCCCTGATTCTTTAGGCAGGGGATGGAGGCAGCAAGGTGTACAGTCCTTGACTGTGTGGGAGAAGACAGTGGGCAGCAGGATGCAGCAACCTCAAATGTAGAGCAGAAGGCAGGGGGCTTGTGGGGCAGGAACTGGTGGCAGTAAACTGCAGCTGCCTCAACTGTGGGGCAGAGACATGGTGTAGCAGGATGCCACATAGTGTTTCTAGTTATGCCTAACATGATGTATTTTCACACAGAAACCACCAAAGAACTGACATTTGTGAATTCTGACAGGTGCCTGTCACACTCTGCTACAGTATTTCAAGCACATATACTGTTTGTCAATCTGACATGAAAAAAATGTTCTTACATGAACGTATTTATGAAGGCTACATCAAAGACAAACGTTTTCTGTGAATGAACAAAATTTAGATTTGTTAGCCCTGTGTTATATAGTTAGAAAAAAAAATCTGAGTTTTGATTAGAAAGAACTGAGAGCTGTGATATAGACACGCTGATTTCTCACAGAGAAAGATTTCCACTACTTCAATTCAGCATTGAAATTAAAATGTTCAGCTTTTTATGAGAAGATAATGATATATTTTAAGCTGATCTGTCTAAACACAAGCCATAGACTGGGTTTGTAAGAAACCTGGGAGAGCTCAGCAAACCATTAACTCTACCAACTACTGCTCTAATTGGGAATCTTAAACAGCAAGCTACTCCAAAATGATGTCATCACACTCCAAGTTTGACTGAGAGGACAGAAACAACTCCACTGTTTTCAGCCACTGTAGAGCAAGTTAACAAATACTGATTTAAAGAAAACCACAAAACTAAACAGCATGACATTTTCTGGAAACACTAATCATGACACATGGACTTGAATTTCAGCTTTTTAAGCTTTTATTAAAAAAATATGTAAAAACCATTGCACACAATCTTTAAAACCTGGGCATGTTACCATATTTGTACACCAAATTTTCAGCATAGCCTCCTTATTATCCCACCTTGTGAACCCAGTATGTGAACATTTTGAAATCCCCACTGAAATTTCATTCCACGCCACAGGTGCAAAAGCACATTATGGGCGGCATTTGAAAAAAGACAGCTGTCACGTTCATGAAGTGGTGTGAAAAAATGGCTACATTGAAAATTTTTGATCAAAATATCTAAAATTACCAAAGCTATAAGCAAGTATAGAAAAATTTCAAAATACAGTTATAACATTGTCATTTTTACATATTTTCACACCAAACTTTCAACATAGCCTTCTAATGATTCTCTCCACCACCAGAAAGAACTATAAAACAGGCACTAGTAACTTACTGGACTGGGTCCTTACCAGTCATCCCTCTCATATCACCAGCACCTCTGTCCTTCCTGACTCACTAAGTGACCATTCGCCCATTATATGTGAATGGTCAAATAAATTCCATAAGCCCCCACCCAAAGTCATCACTAGCAGAGTGCTCCCACGTGGACAGCTAAGACACCTTAAATCCTACCTCAGTCGATTTGATTGGTCTCCCATTTTCCTCTCAACAGATGTTAACACAGCTCTTGACCTCTTTATCTACTCCTTCAATGCAGCCTGTGACACCTATGCCCCGCTTGAAAAATGAAAAGTCAAAGCACTCTGCAACCCATGGCTAACCGGAGAGCTACTTGCCCAGCTACAGACTCGGGTCCACCTTTGGTCCCTGGCTAGAGACTTTGGCACCCAGCATGACATACAGAACTACAAATGTGCCTGCAATAACTGCACTAAATCCAGACGACTACAGAAAAATGCCTACTACAAAGAAGCTCTCTCAAACTCCTGGGGAAAGGAGTCAAATTTCTGGAAGAATCCTCCCCAACCATGCTAAAGGTTGATGAGGCCATCACCCTGGATCCTCTGGTCATTGTGAACACCTTTAATGATGCATTTACTGATCTCAGCAGCATCCTTCCCCCCGAGTTTTTTCCTTGACACTACCCATGCTATCCCCGATGATCCTCCTACCACTCTCCTGCCCTTTCACTTCAAAGAAATTAACCTGCACAGTGCCCAAACACACATCACCAAAGCAATTTCAAAGTCAAGATCAAGTGGAGACTCACTGGATCTAAAATTCCTAACCCTCACTATGGATGAGGTTCTAGTCCCATTAACACATATTCTCAATCTCTCCCTTAGCACTGGTCAGTTCCCTGACAAATGGAAGGTGGCTACAGTTACTCCAGTCTACAAAAGCAGGGATAAGACCTGCCATGCGAACTATCAACCGATTTCAATACTACTACCTCTCTACAAGGCACTCGAATGCATAGTATTTAACCAACTCACGGACTACCTGGACATACACAATCTCTTATGCCCACAACAACATGGCTTCAGAAAAGGTCATAGCACCTCTTCTGCATTACTGGAGTTCACTGGAGCACTGCACGGCACATTGGATATGGGTCACTTAACCGGGGTAGTATTTGTAGATCTGACCAAGGCCTTTGACACAGTCCACCATTGTCTGCTGATCCAACAACTCCAGCAACTCCAGCATTTAGGACTCTGACACTGTCTCATGGTTCAACAGCTGTCTGCAAAACAGATCAACGAGTCAAAATTGTTGGGACACTCTCGGACCTCAGACCGGTCTGATCTGGAGTCCCTCAAGGATCCATCCTGGGTCTGTTACTCTTCAGCCTTTTTCTTAACATGCTCCTGAAATCTTGCACTTAACAGATTATCCTCTATGCTGATGACGCTGTTATCTTCTCCTCCCACAAGGACCCTGTGCTCCTGCAGACCAATCTTCAGCAAGGCTTTGCCACAGTGGAAAACTGGTTTATTCATCGTAAGCTTGTCCTCAATCATAAAAAAACCAAAGTAATGCTCTTTAACAGCTCTCAAAACAGGCATAGATCTCACCCCCCCAGCTATCTCTACCAGAAATGGCAACAACCTTAAGCAAGCGCAGTCATTCAAATACCTAGGGTTATCCCTGGACTCAAATCTCTCCTATGAAGCACACATAGACAACGTTGCCAAATCAGCAAATATGCGCCTAGGCCTACTTTACCGACATAGACAACACCTTACTGCAGAAGCACTGAAGATTGCCATCCAAAGATCGGTGGTCTCCATCATTGATTATGGTCTTATAATCTATGGCTCTGCCTCTGCCACTGCCCTGAGATGAATTTCAACATCACTTAACAAGGCTTGCAGGCTTATCTCTGGTGCTCATCATCTCACTCATACATGTGACCTGTATGCCTGATCTGGCTGGCTTCAACTTACAAATCGCATAAAATACCAAACCTGCATTATGGCAAAGAAAGTAACCATGGGCCTCGCTCTGTCAGGAGTCCAAGCACTGCTTAGTTCTAGACTAAAGCCACATAACACCAGGTGCTCTGAATACCAGCTCCTTCAGGTTCCCCACCATCGCACCTCTCAGGGCCAAACATCCTTTGCCTTCAGAGCACCTAGCTGGGTAAATGCGCTTAATCCTGACATCTCCTCCACTAGCACCCTTGGCTCATTCAAACATAAACTCCACCTCCACCTTACTAACTCTAGCTCCTGTGAATGCTACCTATAATCTCCTCAGCCCTCTCGTTTTTGTTCCCTCCAACTATCACCTACCACATCTCCACACCTGCTTTTCCTCTGTTACTTTTTTTATTTCTTCTTTCTTTTCACCACTCCTGGCTCTCCCCCCTTCACCCCCACCTCTTCTGAGCCCTCAGTGATCTTTCCCTTTTTGTTGACTAGTTTCAGCCTGTTCCCAGTTGATGACCATGCCCTTTGGCTGCAATCCCTGTCCTCTCCAACTTTGCTCCTTACATTTATCTTCATCTTCCACCCTCCCTCCTACTTATCCCTCTGTTACTCTGTGTTCCCATGTATACATTCTATTTATTCTAGCTATTGTATTGATCTACCACTGTAACCTAATATGCCGACCTATTTATTGTTTTGTTCCTATTGCTGTAACTTGTATTGTATTTGTTCTAGGACGCGGAACCTTTGTAAAAGAGCCTGGCCCAAAGGAACTTGTAATCCTAATTGTAATAAAATAAAAAAAAAATAAAAAAATGACTCCAACCTCATGAACAATGGTGGTGAAAATTTTCAAATTCTGCCTAAAAGCCGATTTTGCACAGTGACTGTGAAATCACCTTTCACACCAGATATGCATAATTCCACCACTGCTGGTCATAAGGTGGGGTCCCAAAATGACCATGTTAAAAATTTGGTATAAAAATATGTAAAAATGATGAAGTTATAAATCAAAGTTCAAACCCCTTTGAAATAGATTAAACCAGACTTATTTTTCTCATAACATAGTCGCCACTTCCAGCAGCAAGACATATCTTCGATCAGAGAGTGGATCTATGTCATGGGACATGTTCAGGTGAGTGAAGGTGTGTGTGTGGGGTTGGCAGGTGCTGAGTACCAGGTTGGGATGGGGTGTATGTGTGTGTATGTGTTGGGGATGAGATCAGTGAAGGACCATTTCCTTTTTTACAGTTAAAAAAATCAACAATGGGCTGGCTCTGTGCTGAGGGCTGAGGCGCTGGATGCCTTACCTCACACTGTGCTGGTGACCCGTGTTCGGGAATGAGCATGGGTCACCAGGAGTTGATGAGGAGGAGAAGGATAGCATGTCCGCTGGACTGCTCTCCTTCTCTAGGGGGTTTTCACTTTCTGGTGCCCGATAGCCCCCAGGCAGAGGCTGGGGGTCAGGGCATGGGGTGACAGCATTGGGTGGAGTCTGGGCAGATGCCTGGGGGAGCAGCGTGTGGACGCATGTACCTCTGCCTCCACCGGCATCATTACATGCCCAAAGCTCCAGTAAGGGAGGATGGAGCAAACAAGGAAAAAGGTGGCACCTCTCAAGAGGCTTGATGGCCATCCATGAGTGTTTGTCAGAAAGCTGGCACCCAAATTGAATCAGAGAAGGTGGGGAGTTAGGGAGCTCCCTGCCACCCCACTGTGGAGGGTAAGCCACAGGGGTTTCAGGGTGCCAGCGGTCCGGATCGAGATGGACAGCAGACAGATCCCCGGCAAGAGGATGCGAGGTCTAATCGGGGCAGAGAGGTGGTCTAAGGAGGATAAATAATCTCAAAAAAAAAAAAAATCTACAATGGATGGTATTCTTTATTTCAGGCACGTTCACATACTGAAGCTGGGGACTGGGGACCCCAGTGCTGCCACATACATAACAGGAACAGGAGGTGGGCACCCCAGCGCTGCCATGTACATAACAGGAACAGGAGGCGGGCAATCTGAAGGGGAGAAGGGTCAAGATAAGCAGTACTGGGGGATGGCACCCTGATCCACATACATTACAACTACAGAAATAGTGTTTTAAAGAATGTATTTACTGTTGAGACATTTAGAATGTAAGGATTCATGGTACGAATGTGTCGGGATGTTGATGTGAGTTGCAGCAATACTTCTATAGCTTCACAGTGCTAGTTGGTTTAATTATGAAGACTAAGAAAACCCCAACCTGCAATGGCACTATGGGGGAATAAATCCCACAATCAGGGAGTGCAAGCTAACATCTTTGTGTGTATAATAACTGAAGTCCTTAAGTCAAACTGTTTTAAACAGCACATCAATCTTTTAATTTAACATTATAAAAGTTACTTATAAAGTTATATTTTCTCACATTGTTGTTTTTTTCATCCATGTTTGTGTCAGCCTTGGTTTTTCTCCTCTCGGTTCATGTCCAGAAACTGTCTACCCACTTTTGCCTTCCCTTATTTTAATTAATCATTTTTCCATTCTTTCTTTTCCTTCATTCTGATATGAGACTATTACCACCCACTCCTAGTTGGGACAAGCACCTTCAGATAAAGTGCAGGGCATAAATAAGTGCATTAGCACTCAGTTGCAAATTGATTTATCTTGAGTTTGATCTTGACAGACAATTCAGTTAATGCCTCCAACACTCACTTGCTTGTTAAAATGAGAGCACAAATGCAGTCCGACAGCTGTCCCTGACACAGCACTGCATTTAACTTGTGGGAGACAGTGAAAGGTTTTCATTGACTATTGCATGAGAGCTGGTGTCTGGCATGATAGCTGGGGCCCCATATTCAAAAGTTTCATAGGCAGAAATGGGTTGTTTGCCCATGAAAACAAGGGTTTGAAACAGAGCAAAATATTCAAAAGGGGCAGTTGTGTGGGTAAACAGAGTTAGCTCCCATACAAAAAAATAATGTATGTGGTTGGGCAAAGGGAGGGGCAGGGACAGGAATAACAGCTCAACCCCACATTCAGTGCATTTGTGCTGTGCAAAATGGGTTAGTGCAGCCATTCTGAGCAATGTAAATATGGTTGAACAAACCATGTCTTACTCTGGGCAACCCTACTGGCTGCTGCTGGAGTTCATGCAGCAAACAGCCAAGTTGTCCAGTGGGAGAACACATCTGTCCCCACGGTGGTCCATGGTCCCCCACTTCCGATCATCATCCTGGTACTAAGTTTGTTAAGTTCTGGTGTCTAGTGGTCCCCTCTCTCTTTGATTGCTGGCCTGACATAAAGGAACTACACCCTTGGTGCCCAGTGACTTCCCCTTCCACCGATCGCCAGCCCGGCATAAATTAACTAAATCCCTGGTGCCCAGTGTTCCCCCAACTCTGATCACCGGCCAGGCATAAATGAACTAAATCTCTGGTGCCCAGTGGCTCCTCCACCCATCAATCACTGGCTTGACATTGAATATAGCTATTCCCTTTTGCCTAGTGGACTCCCCACACTCCAGTCACCAGCTTGTATACTAATATAATATTCCCTGCTGCCTAGCAGCCCACATCTGTACCTGATATCTGTCCCTGTAAAAAAATGGCTCCTTGGTGTCGAGTGCCCCCCCAAGTTCCCATCCCAGGCCCGGGGATGACTACAGACTCTAAGGCATGCAGTGGGGTCTCCACTGGTTCTGGATCCTTGGCTGCATTCCAAATGTATAGACAGTACATAGTCACACAATACAAAGGTGTAGGGCACATCACACAGTACAATATTCTTTGGTGTTCAGTGGAACCAGCCCACCCCCTCATGCTGGTCCCTGGTCCACACATCAATCCCTGGCATCTAGTGGCCCCTCTCACCATGGCACCGATCACCCACCCTGCCAACCGCCCCTAACCTGAAGCACCAGTGATGCTGTAGCCTATATGGTGACCAGCACAACCTTTCTCACACCTCCTCAGCTGGCTGCCATATGCAAATCCAGAGAGCACACATCTTGTGTAATGTACAGGATGCACTTCCTCTGTACTGTACATTACATTACATTACATAGGACATGCACTCTTTGGATTTGCATATGGTGGCCAGCTGCGGAGGTGTGAGGAGGGCAGTGCAAGCTGCCGTATGTTCTTCTGTGGCACCAGAACTTCAGGTAAGGGGGGTATGCCAGGGTGGGTGGCCAGTACCATGGGGGGTGCTAGATGATGCCAGAGACTGATGTGTGGACCAGGGACTGGTGATCGAGGCATGGGGGGGTTCACTGGACTCAAAGAGAATATTGTCTTGTGCGATGTATGCCACACCTTTGTATTGTGTGACTATACAATGCCTACACATTAGGAACATGGCCAGTGATACAGGACCAGGGAGTGATCACTGGATGCCAAGGAATCTGTCATCATTTATGAGCCCAGGAATCAGGAACTGGGGGGGAGGGTGCACTGGCCACCAGGGAACCATTTTTATTTATTTATTTTTAATGGGGCTGTGGATTAGGTACTGGGGAACTGCTAGGCACCAGGGTATATTATATTAGTATACGGGCTGGAATTCGGAGGGTGGGGGGGACCACTAGGCACCAGGGAATAGCAATATTCTATGTCAGGCTGGTGATCAGAGGGTGGGGTACCATTAGGTACCAGGGCTTCTATTTTTACATGATGGCATTGCAGTCAGTGTGGGAGCACTAGATGCCAGGGATGCCCTACTTGTGACAGGTCCAAGCACCCAAGGTGGGGGCAAATCCATGCAAACCTGCTGTTGCTACTCATACAAATGAGCCTATAATAGGAATGCAAATGGCCCCCTAGCACCTTGCATGCCAGATGGCCTCATTTGCATGGATCCCTCTGAATATCACACCCAGCGGTCCAGCACTTTGAATCAGGTGGCACTATTCCCTGAACAGCAGGGATCCACGTTGGGGCAGCACTACTTGACTTAACGCTGTGCCGACATGCCCCTATATTCTGTCAAACAGTGCTGATGTGCTGTCTGATTGAATATAGCATCCTCAGACTCCTGAGTATGGGCAAAGCACAGTACAAAACTTTGCACTGCTCCTTGCCCATTTTTGAATATGAGGTCCCTGCCGTCCCCCCCCCCAAAAAAAACCTGCATGAGCTCTGTAGGTTGCATTGTAAAAAATAAAGTGCTTCTGTCATATTTGTTAGCTTTTCACAAGAGGCATTTGTTAGTTTGTTTCAGTTCTGCTGCTCATCTTCATGTAGATAACAACAGAGTAAGGCAGTCAGGCTGTGTAGCTGCAGTGAGTATAGACACAGTAGTTGCAAACAAAACAAAGGCAGTATACTTTTTTAGGTTGTGAAAAACAAAAACTGCAACTTTGTCACTAGTTTGCGACACATTATCTAGTGGTATATGTTAAGCTGATAATATGCTGAACAGTTTCGCGAAGGACAAAGTCAGTCTGATTAGGAGTGCTAACAGTGAAACTGTATGAACAAGCAGATTCCTAAAACTATTTGTTGGGGGTTATTATTTCATGCTAACTACTGGCAAAGAAACAGCCTTGAAGGTTGCTGACATTTCATATTTGTTGGTTAATGAAAGTGAGGAATGCTCTTTCTTCTGGTTTACCGAAGAACTGCCCTGTGCTTTGCTTGTTGCTATTTGCCTACTGGATTATCACTGATGTTGTGACTGGCAATTTTTTTTCAATAGACCTCGATATTATAGAGGGTCCCTGTTAGTCGAATAGTCCCTTTGATTTATTAAAATCTCAATTCTAAGTGTAACCCCCTTGTTCCCAGGGGTTACTAGAATCCCATTAGAATCAGTGGCAGGCAAGGAGAGGCACCTAGTGAAATGCCAGTTAAATGGATTTCACACTGTCATTCTCTGGTTTCAGCCTCAGCTGAGCTGGAGGATGATGTAATCATGGAACTATCACAGCAGCATAAGCTACACTTGAGCTAGCTGCAGGGATTTAGCTTTGGAATGTTCGGTTAGAGTGAGGGAGTCTGTAGAGTGGAGTTCCAGGAGGAGGCTGCAGCCTGCAGCAGCTCCTCAGTTTTAGCTCTGACAGAGAGCTACTACTGTGTTTTGCGTAGTTTGTTCTCACCCTAGAAGAAGAACATAGAAGACAGAGATTGAAGTGGTGGAAACCGTTCCGAGTGGGGTTTCCTTTGCCCCATCCCAGGAGGGATGGGTGCGATCTTCAGGATTCAGGGGCAATCCCCAGTGTGGAAAAGCCCTGGGGCACCTGCATTCCTTGTGGTGAATTTTTCTCTGTCAAAGGGATCCTGTCACCTAGATTGTTTTCTGTTTAAAAGTGTCTGCTAAAGTTGGGGTCTAGTGAAGAGACAGTGTCAATTACAGAACTTTTAACTTTATGACACCTCAGAGGTGTGTGATGTAGTATGTTAAGTGTGAAAGACATGTCAAGATAGCATCTACAAGTTTTCTGTGAGGGTGTTATTAACCAGATGAATGGCCGAGTATAAATTTGGAAGTAAAAGGTGGGAGACCCCCCCCCCATCTCGAGCAACCCGTTTACCTCTCTGGGTTCAGTTTGGGCACTTGTGTTTTCTTTCAGTGCATTTGGCCAGTGCCTGAAGAGAATAGTTTACCCAGACATGGGTTGGATTCTCTGTGACCCTGTATGGTCAAGGGTACCACCAGTAATTCCTCATGAAATATGGGAAAGTCTCCTAGTACTGGCAGTGTGTGCCTAGTCAAGAGGAAATGTACCAGTTCTGGCCATGTGTGCCAATCTCCATTTCAGAACCAGAGAGTTCGCTGTGTAATTCAGAACCAGAGAGTTTTCTGTGTAATTCAGAACCAGAGAGTTTGCTGTGTAATTCAGAACCAGAGAGCCTGCTGTGTAATTCAGAACCAGAGAGTTTGGTGTGTGTGTGTGTGTGTGTGTGTGTGTGTGTGTGTGTGTGTGTGTGTGTGCGTGTGTGTTCTTTAAGCCTATGCCAAATGAAAATTCAGGAATTTCTGTACCTCAGCAATCTGAATTACCAGTAGGAGTAGCCCTGTGGGGATCCATCTTCATTTTGTGATTATTCTCTGTGTATGTGAATAAAAGCCACACTCTAGAATCCCAACCTGGTTTGGACAGTACTGTTATTGCTTCCACTGTGTCTGGATATAATTGGGTGCCCCTGTCCAGAAGTGCAAACCTAGCATAATTGTGAGGAAATGTTTTTTCCCAGGGACCTAGGCTGATGGCCATGGTAAATGGTCCCACCAGATGTGTGCCAGGTAGTTGCCACACTTGGTTTGCCTGTCTGTTTATGGCAGGCTCAGAAGTAGATGTACTAGTAAACTGAAGTAGTGACAACCCCCATCCCTCTCTTTGGTGCCATGTGGTGAAAGGAGCAGCCCTGCTAGTTAGACGGAGGGCGGCGGTGGGGGTGGGTTACATAAGTGTTAATAAAATGTAGGGAAAAGTCACCCCCCATTGAAATCAAAGGGGTGCGTACATGTAGCTTCTGTTTTATGACATCACAAAACAGGGCTGCATGTGTCTGCATGGAGACATGTCGGTGGCTTGTGGAACTGGCTCCTTTTCTTACCACAATGTCCATTTTGGAATTTACAAGCAATACAACTTCTTATATGGGCAGAAAATGATGGAATTCTTTATGACAATCAACTTTGGGGCAGGTGAACTATTGTATATGTTGGGGGGAGTGGCAATCAGGAAGGTAAGAAGCTGCTCAGCCCCCCACAAGTAATATTTCAGAGACCCAATAGCCCACTTCAGAGCTAAGCTTTCTTTCTCTATGGTAGCATATCTTCTGTTCCTCTCATGTAGCTTCCTGCTGATATACATGATCGGATGTCCTTCCCCATCTATTTTCTGAGTGAAGACTGCACCAATACCATTCTCTAATGCATCAGTTTGAACCTCAAACACTTGGTTGAAGTCAGGGCTTTTCAATACAGGAGCTGTACATAGAATGGCCTTGATATTCCTAAAAGCCTCATCACAAATAGGGGTCCACTGAACCTTATTCAGGTACCTCTTTTGAGTGAGATCAGTCAAAGGACTGGTAATGGCTGAGAAATTAGGAATAAATCTCCAATAATAACCAGTCAGGCCTAGGAAAGAGCTCACATGCTTTTTCGTGGTAGGTATTGGGCTGTTTGCTGCTGCTGTAACCTTCTCTACCTTGTGCTTCACTAGTCCATTGCCTAAAATGAACCCTAGGTATCTTGTCTTAGTCTTTGCTAGGGCACACTTAGCAGGTTTAATGGTCACTCCTGACTCCTTTATTGCTTGCCGTACCTAGGACAAGTGTCTAACATGGGATTCCCAGTCAGGGCTGAATATGACCACACCGTCCAAATAAACCATACAGTAGTCAGTGTGTGGTCTGAGTACATGGTCCATAAAATGCTGAAAAGTGGCTGGGGCCCCATGTAGTCTGAATGGCATTGTGACAAACTGGTATAAACCAATTGGGGTGCTAAATGCAGTTTTATCTTATGAATCAGGTTACAAGGGGATTTGCCAGTGTCCCTTAGTAAGGTCAAGGGTAGAGATATACTGTGCATTGCCTAGCCTATAAATGATGTCATCTATTCGGAGCATTGGATAGCCATCGAATAGTGATGCATTGTTAAGCTTTCTAAAATCTAGGCATAGACATATCCCACCCTTTTTCTTGTCCACTGTGACCATGGGTGAAGACTATGCACTCTTTGAGGGCACAATTATGCCTAACTGTTCAATTTTTTTGACTTCCTAAATCACCTCACCCCTCACCTTCATGGGCAGTCTGTAGGGTTTTTGGTGTATGGGCTTGTCTTTCATGGCAGTTATTGTGTGCACAATTCCTTTGGCCCTCCCCAGGTTGACTGTAAATGTGGGCTCAAATTCTTGTAATGCCCTATGTAAATCTTTCTGTTGCTGGGGCTCCAGTTTAGGGTTTATCTGGATCTCCCCCAACTGCCCTGACTGCTCTAGCCTTTTATAGGCAACCTCCAGCTCTGACTCCCTAACCTCAGGATAGATATAAAGGGAAGGGTTAGGCTTCTCATGCCATTTCCTAAGGAGGTTCACATGGTAAATTTTCTTGGGGGGGGTCCTTGTTCCTGGCACACTAAGCTCATAATTCACTGTTCCTGTTTGCCTTAAAATGGTGAAGGGACCCTGCCATCTCATGAGTAGTTTTTTCTCTGCGGATGGAAGAAGTAACAACACTTTGTCCCCTGACTAAAATGTTTAAGTCTTCAAACCCTGGTAATATCTTTCTTTCCACAAGTCTTGCTTCTGTTCTGAGTTCTGATGTGCCAAACTGATATACCTCACCAGGCGTTTGCGTAACTGAGTCATGTACTCTATGACATTAAGATGTCCCACCTCCTTCCCTTCTTACCAGTGTTCTTTAACCACATCCAGTGACCCCATCAGGTTCCTCCCATACAATAATGAGAAAGGAGAGAAACCAGTGGATGCCTGAGGGATCTCTGTAAGTGAAAAGTAAATAGTGGTGGTATCTATCCCAATCTCTACCCTCTCTTTTACATATTTCATCAACATTCTCTTTAATGTCTAATTAAACCTCTGCATGAGGCCGTCAGTCTATGGGTGGTATGCGGAAGTACACACTGATACCACGCTCAGCAGATGGTACAATTCTTTTAGCAGGTGTGCATTAAAATTACTCCCCTGATCAGTAAGTATTTCCTAGGGGATTTCCATGTGGCTAAATACCTTTGCTAGTTCCTCTGCTATCCGTGGGGTGGTAACAGTTCTCATGGGGATAGCTTCTGAGTAGTGGGTAGTGTAATCACATATGACCAGTATAAATCTGCTACCCCGTGAGCTCTTTTCCGGGGGCCACTACATCCCTGGCTATCCTGTCAAAGGGGTTAGTCACCATGGGGATGGGTTGTAGTGGTGCTCTATCCCTTTTTTCTGCCTGAGCTACCTTCTGACACTCAGCACATGCTTTACAATACTTAGCTATGTTCTTGTGGATAGAGGGCCAATAAAACCTGGGTAATATCCTAGTTAGGGTACTATCTCTGCCTGCATGGCCTGCTAAAGGGATGTAATGCACCAGATACATGATTTGGGAGCAGAACTTTTCTGGAACCATTAGTTGGTCTACTACATCTCCAGTTCTGGGGTTAGTGTATTCTCTGTACAGTATTCCCTGTTTTACAACAAACTGAGGGGCACCTTTTTCCACTCCCTTCCCCACCTGCGGAAAAAAAGGTTAAGTGAAGGGTCTGCTTTTTGCTCATGTTGCATATCACATTTAAAAGTGTTTCCCAGGTCTGGCTGTACACCAGCAGGAGTATCAATCCAGTCCTTTATTAGCTTCCTCTTCTCTGCCTTAGTTTTATGGTCCTTGCCAAGATTCTCAAAAACATCATCATTAAATGGGAACACAGATGGTAAATGTCCCTGCTTCACTTGAGCTCTGGTGGTTATGGCAATGACAGCAGAGTCCTAGGTAGCATGACAGTGTATAAATGAAGCAAAGACTGGGTGGTCATGCCCGATAACAACTTGCATGGGTAGGCAAGGTACTTACCCCAGTTCTACCTCATGTGTCTTTTCTTGAACAGTCATTTGTATGGTGGCTGTAGGGTAGTAATGGGTATCATCATGCACACAGATGACTGCTGCATCCAGACCCTTTTTAATTCCCAGTCACCAGATCTGCTTGCACAAGAATCTGGCAGCTCTCTGAATCAATCAGTCCTACCATCTGCTGTGATCCAATCTGCACAGTAGCTGTAAAGTGACCCCAGTTCACCAAGGATACCTGAGCTGTCTCTTTCTTTATATTAGGATAGTTTCTTACACAATGTCCCTTCTTTTGGCACCCATGACATACAATCTCTGCTACAGGAATTTGCCCCCGCTCTCCAGTCTTATTTCTCTGGGGCTGGATTTGACAGTTTATAAGTAAAAAGGTTCCTTACCGGATTGCTGGTGGCTGCAACTGCTGATGTCCCTTGGAATCCTCTGGGTCTGGATGGTTGGACTGCCAGTAAGTCTTCCACCAACATTATGGTTTCATCAGCAGAATCAGGCTTATGCTTCCAAAATCAAAGTTGTACATCCTGGGGTAAAACTTTAATAAACAGTTCATTAATTACTGCCTGTAGACGTTGGTCCTTGCAATTGTTATCTGGCTGCAACCATTTGTAGTAGAGCTCCTTGAGACAAGCATAAGTCTCTCGGGGGTATCCAGTGACTGCATTTTATGAAACCTAAACCTCTGGTGATAGGTTTTAGTGTTTATGTCATTACACCTGAGGATCTTCTGCTTCACACAGTCATAATCCTCTGCCTCTTGGGAGTCCATGTGGCTATAAACCAACTGGGCACTCTCTGTCAGGTGTGGTGACAGTCGAAGAACCCATTGTTCCCTTGGCCATTTGCATGTTCAAGCGATCCTCTCAAACATTTTGAGGTAGGCTTCAATGTCAGCACTGTCCAAAGGTTTCGACAGTTTAATGTCTTTTGGGCTACTGGCTCTTCCTGTTTGCCCTGCATTGATGACATCAGACCATTTGGCATCTTGCTTTCTCTGTTCAATGTCTCTATCTCTTTCCATCTGCACCTGTTTTACACAGAACCATTTCAACAACTCCCCTATGTCCTCAGGTGGAGCGTCTTCAAGAGGAGGTAGTTCCCTCAATTCTTCCTCATCCCCTTGCATCTCTTCCATTGTCTTCAGGCTTGCCTTCCTCTGAGCTCCCAGGTCTAGTCCAGGCAGCAGCTTCTCTCCCAGTCTGTCAGCCATAGTTCTGGTCAGAACTCCATGGAATTTCGTTTCTGGGTTTTCCTCTGGCAACTCCTGGTGCATCAGTCCACCTGGGATATTTGGGTGATATCTGCCAGGAAACATCCCTCTAGACCAGTCCAGATGTTTCCAGCAAGTTATCCCACTTCTAACACCAAGTCTGTCGAGGGGCTGTGGGATAACACATGGACAAGACACAGAACTTCATATTCAACACACAATCGCTGTGTGATGTTTATTTAAAACACAGGGGATAACCTTAAACAATGGCATATACCTTCTTCAATACATCAGTTTGCAGCAACAGACTATGCATGTCCTTTCTCTGTACTTGGTCAGCACCTACTAATCTACTGATCTGTCTTTCCTGTGAAAATGAACTATCCCTTTTGTTGGTCTTGTGTGTTTGGGTGATGGGGAGACCAATTAAAAAAAAAAGCTAAAGACAAAGAACCTCATTGCAGAAGCACGTAAGCAAGGCTAACCCTCAAAGGGCACTGGCAATAAAGCTAAGCTTCAAAGAAACAAAACATCACACATACCCCCATAATGCAAAACATCATGGGATGCATATGCAAATCACCATGGCATTTTAGGCTGGTTCAGCTTAAAGCAGAAATGCAGGGTGCCAAAGGGCCTCTAAAACAATCTGTAATTTACATGCATTTTAAATAACACAACAGTTTTTTTCTGATATCTCTACCCCGGTAACTTAATTTTTATAATACAGTCCTCTAGTAACTTTTTACCTTTATCAAAAACACCCAGCGCCATGGTATTTTCAACATTTACAGGTTTCATACACATAAGACATATACATCAAGGTATTTTATGACATAGTGCTGTTGCATACTAAATCCAACAACGAGGAACACAGCCTGTTGTTTTACATCCACTCGGAGGTCACCACAGTAACCTCCCTGTATGAGGACTGGAGAGGAAAAGGAACATTAAAGAGGACACTGTAGCATAGACAAGAAAGGGGAGGGGGTGCCCATTGGTGTCCAACCTTATGGACTAGAAATTGTAAAGGATAGATCTGGCTAAGAAACAGAAGAACTGTTGCAACAGATTTAAGAAAAGGTCGGTCCTCAAAAGTGGCAGGATCTGTCTGTCACAGGTGCACAACAGCCACACTAATGCCATGCAACTGAGCCCATAATGGGCATGCTAATGGCCACTAGTGCCTTGCATGCCCGATAGGCTCATTTATATGGCTAATTTTGTGAATAGCACATTAGCACCTGGGTGCTATTGGCTGCTGGGCCATTGTCCTGGCTAGCTGTGGGGGGCAGTGCTACTGTGTATTCCACTGCTTTTCCTGGGTAATCGCTGCCTCACTGGTCCCTATTCACAGTTGGAGAGCACACCACGCTATCCAACTGTGAATAGCATGTTTGCTCTTCAGTGCAACCGGGAGGTGCAATGCAAACTTTTGCATGACCTTTGAGCTGCTTTTGTGAATCCTGGGCCTGGTGTTCTGCACAACAGCAGATATCTAGCCCCCCCACCCAAATCTGAATTAGCTAATGAAATTGCCACCTCAATGAATGGTAGCTATAGAGTGTTCATCAGAGATGGGATTGAGGAAGTGAATTACCCCCGTAGTGCAGTGGTTTATTCATTAAGGGTTATTTATTTATTTATTAATGTTTTAATTGCCGATTCTGTTCCACTCACCTTCTTCCTCACACATACTCTCCTAACTTTATTGCCAACACGAGAGCCAGTGCCAAACCACGAGCTAGGATGACTTTGTAAAGCTGTCACTAACACTTCCTTCTAGGTAAAACCTTGGGCATTTTATTAAAAGATTACTATGACTGTC
This sequence comes from Neoceratodus forsteri, assembly GCA_016271365.2. Lineage (NCBI taxonomy): Eukaryota > Metazoa > Chordata > Ceratodontiformes > Ceratodontidae > Neoceratodus > Neoceratodus forsteri. The sequence goes on from JADMNL010000024.1 coordinate 452,123,962, forward strand.
TTGTCATTTTGCATTTGGCAGTGGAGTTCAGAGAATATGTGTGGGGAAGCCGGGAGGGCAGAATCGACAATTAAAACAACATCAAGCTTAAAGAACAAAACACTGTGCACTACTGTACAGAGCTTATTCACTTCGTCAAAACCAGCTCTGATGAACACTGTATATCTATCATTCCCTGACCTGGTGACTTCATTAGCATACTCAGCATTTTTTTTGGGGGGGGGCAAGACACCAGCTTTCATGCAAGGCACTAGCTCTCATGATATAGTCGAGGTAAACTTGTTTGCATTTCTTTAATATGACTTCTCCCACAAGTTAAATGCAGGGCTGTCAGGGGCTACTGTCAGACTCCACTTGCACTCTCATTTTGATGAGCCAGGGAGTCATAGGAAGGAGTTGAGTTAACCACCAATCGTAATTAAAATGCAGGTAAAACAATTCACAACTGAGTGCTAATGCATTTCTTTATGCCCTGCAATTTATCCAATGGTGCCTGTCCTGACTGAGAGGATAGTCATGCAGTGTTGAGTACTGTAATAGAAGAAAGAAGGTTCTGTGTCTGCGGTTTACACGCAGTCAGCAGTGTCCACTTAAACTGCACTGCTCTGACTGAGACAATTCAATAAATAAATTGAGAGACACATTTATAGGTCATGGCATGTTTGTATAGCAAACTCTAGCATGTATTGAGCAGTTAAGTAATTAACTAGATTCCTTTATTTTTTTCCAACAAGGACTGCTTGTAATAGCTAAAGAACGAATGCAATGACTGGTGTGAGAGCACTCTGCCTGTCAGCCGCTTACTGCAGGCACTCAAGCCGGCAGTAGGACTCCAGCTGCAGCATTACAAATCAAGCAAGTCCCATTGTTCTCATATAGAGAATGTGTGTGAATTGCTCCTCTCACTAAGGTGGGCAGCCAGGATTGTGGGGTGCCCAGAAAAGCTATTTTTCGCAAAAGCTTTTTTTCAACAAACAGCAGAATCTACCTAAACTGGTCCTGTTTAGTTAGGTTCAGGTGTTTTATTTTTAAAAATATATAATTCGTATGTCTTTTCAATATTTGTGAGTTATGAAAAATGGCGGCTATCATGATTGTTTTTTTCTTCACACGACAGGTAAATCATGAAAATCAGCACTCAGGACAGGTTTTGTTTGTTGTTTACCATTTGTATTTCTCAGTTATCCAAAAAAAACCTTATAACTCTGGAACTATGTATTTTTTTTCACAAAACCTTTGAAAAACACACCCTTGGCATATGCCCCTTCAACCCTAAAATGTCATGAAACAATTCTATACCACCTAAGCTGTAGGTATAGCCAGAGTTCTTCTGAGAACCAAACCAGAACTGAATCAGAACTATTCCATTTTTGCCCAATTTGAACCTAACTAGAACCCTAAAAATAAAAAAAAGACAAACCCAAACCCAGACCATGTGAGATGAGGAGAACCCACATAGAGGCAATAGTCTATCTATGCTATTCTAAACTTCTCCAGCTGTGTGAAGTATTGCCCTCAGATTGTGAAATGATTTCTTCATTGAAGTCAGTAATAACTGTCAATATCAAAGCAGAATCCAATGATGATAAGCCACCAGAAAAAAGGGCAAAAACTGATGTCAAGGACATGCTATCCAGTCTAGGTGGTCCTTCTTCAACAGCACTGTCATCCAGTGAACTAAGGACATATTTAGAACATGACAGCTATACGGACACTGCCTTGAATTCTGGAATAACTAATTACCTCCAATGGCTCCATATGAAGTCTGAACTATCCATTGTTTACCTGACACAAAATGGCAGCCCAGGAGACAATGAGATAAGACAGGAAGACACCTGTTCCCAAAACTAACAAAGCTTGCACAGAAGTATCTGAAGTATGGGAGGCAGTATAGCACAGTGGTTTAAGGTTCTGAGCTGCAAATCTGGAGACCTGGGTTTGAATCCCACAGTCCCCACTTGCATACTTTGTGACCCTGAGCAAGTCATTTAACTTCCCTGTGCTCCCAGGTGGCACCTGTAAACAAGCTTTCAGCTTAATTTGTCTCTCCTGGTTAAACAATTGGGGGAAAAATTATCTATGCTTGCTAGCTAGCAGCAGTAGCAGTGAAAGAGTGTTCTCATGCTGCAAGCAAGTTCTAGATGACTGAAGATCTCACATATCAGTTAACACACTTGCTTGTTCTGTATTTTCCTGAACATCTATACTTTACAATTGAACTTGTACTTGCTTTTTTTTTAGTTTCTTTTACTCAAAGTAATATTGATTTGAATAAAGTTAATGTGAAATCAGTTGTCTAGTCCCCATGTATATATATATATATATATATATTAGAGGCAAAAACTCGTTTAATGCTTTAGTTAGAGTTGTTCACACCAACAAAAGTGAGGAAATTTGGTGTTGGTTGAAAGCCCCCTTGGCCCACCCTGCCCACACCTCAACTAACATCGGGTGTGCATTAGGTTGTCGGCTCTCACAACATCACATGTAAAGAAGCAGAGGTGTAGGAGAATGGGGTGAGAGTTAGGACCGACAACCCTAATGCGCACCCCGATGCTAGTTGGGGGTGTGGGCAGGGGGGTCCAAGGTGGGCTTTCAACCCTAACACTGAACTTCCTCGCTTTTGTCGGTGTGGAACAACCCTAACTAATGCATTAAATGGAGTTTTTTGCCTCTAATTTCCCTTCTTTTTGAGAATGATAAGGAGAAATAGTGAATGTAATGCGGCAGCGGGAGCCACATGATGTCTTGTCACATAGTAACATTCAGCTCACAAACGCAAATAGTAATGTGGATGGTGACGCAACGCAAAACAGAAAGAGAAACAGTAGTGTAGACAGAAATGTTAAAAACAACACAAAAGCAAGCGCAAATGAAAACACACAGGGTAACACACATGGTGGTGTAGACGTGAACGGTAAGTGAAACAGGAACGGAACTGCAAGCGAAAACGGTAACAGTAATGTAAGCACACAGGCTGGTTTTCCCCAAAAGCTGCATAAAGAAAGACAGTGAGTACAAAGAATGTATGCATAATAATAGTTCTCGGAGCAGAAAATGAGGAGTTGAAATACTAAATTGCTTATATCTCAGGAACCGTACGACATAGAAAAAAAATTTAAACACCATATGATTTATGATTTTCCTGGCTAGTTTTGCACTGTTGGGGGCTAAGCATTTTTCTGACAAAAAGTCCGTATCTCACACTGTTTCCGAGATACGGGCCCTGTTATCCTATGGGAAAAAAAGAGAAGTTTGGAGTACCATAACTTTGGCTCCCTGTAATATTTTTTCACCAAACCACAAAAAGGCACATCTGTGGGATGTTGGCTGTGTTCCCTCCAAATTTCAGCCCAAAAGACCAAACTGTTATTTTGCAGCAGGGCGCCAAAGGATTCCTGTAATGCGTCAGCCGCTGCAATGTTATCCTATGGGAAAGAGTGTCAAATTTGGAGTGCCGTAACTTTGCTGTTATGTAATATTTTTTCAGCAAAACACTGAAAGGCACATCTGTGTGTTGTTGGCTGTTTCTCCTCCAAATTTCAGGCCAAAACACCAAACCGTTCTTTTGCAGCAGGGTGCCAAAGAATTGCTGTCATTTTCCCACAGCCTAGAAAAGTACTGTCGAAGTTTGCGAAAGCTTTCGCAAATTCATTCGACAGTGTCGCAAGTGCGACAGTACTTTACAAAAGTACTTTTTCCAGAAATTTGAAAAACATATTTCTGGGGTGTTTTACCCCAAAATAAAGACATGGCTAGCATCCTCAGTGTCCAACTAGGTGAATACAAAAATAATTAGGTTGCTAGAGGGTCCCAATTTTAAATGCCAAGCATTTTTCTGATCGCTAACTGAAAACAAAATGGTGGATTTGCGACAGTAAAAGGGCCATTTGCTAAAGTAAAAACTGCATTTGCGACACTGTCGAACTTTTTGTTAATTTTTCCCATTGACTTATAATGGGAAATTGTTTTTTGAATAACTTTTGAACCGTTTAATATTTTTTCACGAAATCATCAAAAGGCACATCAGGGACCATGGCTGCATGTTCTCTAAAGATTTTGGACCAGTTGTGCAAACCGTGCGACCTGTAGAGACGACAGTAAAATTCCAGAAAAGCGTAAACATGCACGCAGAGCACGCTTAATAACTCCGCAGCCATATAAGCAACTGGTACAAAACTTGGCAGATCCCAAGGCATATAGGTTTTAATCATGTATTCCAAATTTCAGGCAAATCCGTTGAACAGTTGCAAAGTTATTAAGGTGCAACATTTTGGGTTTAACATGTAAATGGCTCCTCAACTCTATCTATAGTGGCACTACCGTGCCACTATAATATATATAATTTGGCAATATAAAGTGAATTTAGTAACACTTAACTTGATCCAGACCCAGAACTAGAAAACAAACCAAAAGCCTAGAACCGAACTGAACTAGAACTCAAACATGTAATTTGAAAGCAGAACTGAACCGAACCAGAACCCCACACTGTAGAACCAGAATCAAAGTAGAACCCCAAAATCTGGAGAACCCTGGCTCTAGCTGTAGGTGAGAGCAAATAATACACCATGTTAAGTATAGGGAAACCAAACATGTTTTTTCACCCAAATTTTTTGGCACTCTGTAGCTCAGAAAACCAAACAAGACGCTGTCATAAAACTTTTCATGTCTTGAGACTCTAACAGCCTGATAAAGAATGCCAAAATTTGGGGCTATTTTGTCAAATGATGCCAAAGTTATTAAGGTGCAAAAATTGGGTTTAACATTACACCCTACTCAACCCTAACTATAGGGGTGCTACTGAGCCCCTATAATATAACAGATAATCCACTACTGAGTGTACAGTCATGCTCTGATATGTGCATGCCTTAGTGTGTGTTGTGAGGCAGGAGGCCGGATGTGGAGGGTGTTCAAACACCTTAGGTGTGCGACGATCACAGCATAACCATACGCCCTGTAGTGGATTATCTGTCTTATAAAATGGCCAGAATTGTTTTTTGGGGAGGATAGAAAAAGTACAGGCATACAGTCATTGTGGGATAATGCATGGTCACATCCATTGCATGGGGCACAATTGGTAACTTAAGGCCATAATCAAATCAAACCTTATTATCTCAAGCAGCCACAACAGACCAATAGGTTTCCTTCTGCTGGCTGTTTTCTTATGGTCATGCAGTGTGTTTCGTCCAGTCAGGAAATAGCATTTTTACTTTTTCTCACCCATTTTTATAAAATATAGCTAGATACTAACATACTAAAAAGCCAGCAGATTAAGCCTCTTGGTCTATCGAGTCTGCTCGGGAGTCAGTACCCTGAATGAATACCTTCACCATGCTTCTGGCCCCTCCCATGATCCCCCTTTCCCCCACCAGAGTTCCCCCGAGACAAGGCATTCCTCTGCTTCTCCCCCCACCTGTACCTGTCCCAGCCTCTTTTGAACCCCTCCACCATAGATACCTCCACCAGCTCCTCAGCCAGTGCATTCCATGGTTCCACCACCCTCTTAGTGAAATACTGCCTCCTCCTCCTCCTCTCCCCCCACGAGTCTCCCACCCTCTAGTCTCAAACTGTGCCCCCTGCTGGTACCTCTCACCTTCCTCTGAAAGACCCCATTTAGGCTTACCTCATTTACCCATTTTAGATACTTGAAGACCTCAATCATATCCCCCCCGTCCCTCTTCTCCTCCAGTGAGAACAGGCTGAGCTCCTCAAGTCGCTCCTCATATGTCCTATCCCCCGGACCAAAGATAACTCTGGTTGCCCTCCTCTGAACCCACTCCAGGAGTGCAATGTCTTTCTTAAGGTGCGGACACCAAAACTGCATGCAATATTCGAGGTGTGGTCTAACCAGGCAATTGTACATTGTAATTGTAAGTGTAAGTGTACTGGTGCAATGATGAAGTTTTTTGCAAAGGATAGCTAGATAGATAGATAGATAGATAGATAGATAGATAGATAGATAGATAGACAGACAGATATAGATGGAGGGATAGAATTGTCCCCTTAGAAAAAGCCATCATGTATTTCTCCATATACGATAGTAGCTAATTTTATTTTATTTATTTAAAATTCTGTTAACCAGGTAAGTACACTGGCAACACAAGGACACCTTTTCCCAGTATTAATCCCCTATCCCCTCTGAAGTTAGGACTAGCTACTCTCTCTATCTGCTATCTCCCAGCTCCTCCTTCTAGAGCTATGGCATACTGCGCCCACAGTATCATATTACTCCTCTGTCTTCTACCAGCTGTCATTCACATTAATGTATCTTATGGACCTAGTCCATACCTCATCCCTTCAGCCCCTACTAGCCCTACCCTTTATCGGGGCCAGCAGCGGCTCTAGCCACAAATGGTTACCAGGGCACAGCTGGGGCACAACAGATGGTAGCCAGGGCACTTATATATTGTTAATATGGGGGAATCTCTGCACCATATGGGGCACCAACTGGGGCACTGCATTTTTTTACCAGGGCACGTGCCCTGGTGGGCCCTGGTGTAGAGCCGCCACTGATCAGGGCACATTATCCTCAACAGCGCCCTGCCCTCTTGCTACACTACTCCGCTTTATTTCAACCCCTACACCTCTTACTCCCTTCTCCTATATCTCTTAGAGCGCTCCTTATTCTTCATTCAAAATACCATACCTCCGTTGGCACACTCTAGCAGAAATAGGTTGCCCTCAGTAACTACAATTAAAATGTGACAAAAGGAATAAAACACTCAGATCTCTTCTGAGGGCTCTTAAGTAACTGTCATTCTTACTCCTCCTATGCTCAGGAAACGTAGAGTTGAACCCTGGCCCACCCACCTTTTTCACCTCACCTGCTGAATTCCCATCAGCTCCAGGCCTTAAGTTAATGTTAGTTAATATCCTAAGCTTGCCCAAGAAAATTGACCAACTTCAAGTATGGGCTCTACATATTGAGCCTGATCTCATTATTATCACCAAAACTTGGCTAAGAAAATCTAATATGGACCAACAAGTCACCCTCATGGGCTATAAGTTGTATAGGGCTGATGGGGGGCCAGGGGAGGAGTAGCTATTTACACTAAAACCAAGTTCTCAGTTAGTGACATCCTTTGCAGCTCAAAACATAAGGAATATAAAATTGTTTCCCTAAAGTTACACCTCCCCTCCACGGAACGCAATACAATTATAGGTTGCTACAGACCCCCTAGTGGTGGAACTGATCTCCTTGATATCATAAAACTGCTAACAGCCACTGCTAACTCCGAAGTTATAATCCTTGGGGATTTCAACATGGACTGGTTAACACATAAATCACACAGGTTAAAGTCTCTCTGTGATGAATTTGGTCTTACCCAACTAGTGTCTGAACCCACCAGGGTCAATAAGACAAACTTAGCTAACAGCTCACTTCTTGATCTTATTCTATCAACCCATCCCCATAAAATACTCCATTCGACCGTATTTCATAATGACATGAGCGACCATAACACTGTAGTCTGTACAAGACTACTAACTAAGAATCACCATCAGCCCAAGATAATTATCAAACGGTCATTCCCTAAGTTCGAGTCAAACTTCCTGAAAGACCTTAGCCAAGTTAGATGGCAAAACCTTTATCTTTCTAAAATGCCTGACAAAGTGGTCATGGTCCTGAACAACAACCTTATCATCTTAGCAAACAAGCACGCTCCATTCATCAAGGTTAGGGCAAGAAATACATCTCACCCCTGGTTCTCTGCTGATCTAAAGACCGCCTCTCTAACCGTGATACGCTCTGGGCTAAGGCTAGACACACTAAAAGCCCGGCAGACTGGCAAGTGTTTAGAGCAGCCAGGAATGCCTGCATTAGATGTATTTGATCTGCCAAAGCCAACTATTACATCTTCTCTTTGGAGCAGGCCAAAGGAAACCTAAAAATCTGGAAGACCCTTAAGTCAATTGAAGGGCGGCCGGTGGCTCCTCCCCTGCCAACTAAGATAATCATAAAAGGTACGGCCATGGAAAACAGAACCCATATCCTTGAAGAATTTAACTCTCACTTTGTTACTGCCGGCCTAGTGCTTGATTCATCCCTGTATGCTGCGCGTGTCAATAGCCTGGACAGTACAAATTCCATTGATCCCGAAATGAGCCATCCCTTTCAGCTGCTCCCCCTTAACTTCAAAGAAGTGGAAGATTCTCTTATGAACTTGGATACCAAGAAAAGTGCAGGGGATGACGGAATTGAACCACTTTTCCTAATACTTGGGTTCAGCCACCTTACGGCCCCAACCTTACACATCTTCAACCTCTCTATCTCTTCCTCTACAGTACCTTCATGCTGGAAATCAGCTCACATTCTACCTCGATTTAAGTCTGGGGATCCTTAGACTCATTTCTATCTTGCCCATCCTATCCAAGGTTTTTGAAAAGCTGGTTTACGCTCAACTAAAGCACCATTTAGAAACCTATTCACTCCTTAATCCAGCCCAGTCTGGCTTCCGTTCCAATCATAGTACTGTCACTGCCTTGGCTAAAGTAACCGATGATTGGATCACTGCTATGGACTCAAAGAAGTTCACGGGAGCTGTCTTCTTAGACCTTAGCAAAGCTTTCGATAGCATAGACCACAGCCTAATTGAAACCAGCCTTGCTAAAATAGGTGCCACCCTGCCAACCATTCAGTGGTTTAGGAGCTACCTCTCAGGAAGGTTGCAAAAAAATCAAAGCAGGTGGCCTGTTCTTCTCCCCCCTCCTATCAATTAGAAGAGGAGTCCCACAAGGCTCCATTTTAGGCCCCATTCTCTTCTCTCTATACATTAATAACCTCGACAGTCATATATCTAACTTCAAATTGCACTTCTTTGCTGATGACACAGTCCTCTACACATTCAACGCCTCACTGAGTAAGGTTAGGGACATCCTCCAAGCTGATGTTGCTCAACTCGAATCCAATCTCATTAACACCAAACTCCTCTTAAATGCCAAGAAAACTAAAGCTATGATCTTCCCCCCTAGTTCTCTGCCCCCGCTCTCACCACCCTGCAGAAAAACTTTATAGTTACCTCCTTAGGTGAGCCCTTGGAAGTCACCGATAAATTTAAATACCTTGGTTTCTGGCTAGACAGCAGGCTCGCCTTCTCTGAACACCTTGACGACCTATGTAAAAGACTAAAAATCAGATTAGGCTTCCTTTACCACAACAGGTCCCTATTCCCAACCGAGATCAGGACTAGGCTTGTCCAAGCCACATTCCTACCATTATTAGACTACGGGGACATTATCTACAACTCTGCTACCACCTCAAAACTTAATAAACTGGACATTCTCTACCATCAAGCACTGCGCTTCATTACAAACTCTCCATATAGGACACATCACTGCGACCTCTACTCAGCTGTAGGTTGGATGTCCCTTACAACTAGACACATTCTCCATGTCAGTATCTGGACTCTAAAACTTCTCCTTAACAAGCTACCGAACTATCTAACCTCAATCATCCACACCTGCTGTAGTACCTATGCACTCAGAAAATCAGATTTTATCTTCCAGGACATCCCCAAAACCAGCACCACCTTCGGTAAAGATGCTATCTCCACTGTCTTCCCAGTCATCTGGAACAGGATCCAATCCTCTCTGAAACTGGCTAAGCTAGTCTCTGTTAGACTCTTTAAAAAGTTAATTTCTGAAAAAATAAAAGACGTCTGTAACTGTCGGTAAAACTGTTTTCCCCTATGACTGTATATGTCTTTGACAGCCCAAGGTCTATATGGATTGAAGCTGCACTCTTTTGCTCGAGTATGATGACCCAATCGATATGATTTGTTATAATGCACTGAACAACGCTTGTAAACTTGTCTCTTATGTATCTTGCCAGCACTTGAATTTCTGTTGTACGCATTTAGTGTATGTTTTCTGTTAGCTTTGTTGTACATGTATACCAGGACCTCCTTGAGAATGAGCTTGCTCAATGGAGTTTTTTTCCTGCAATAAACTTGAACTTGAATTAATGTGCTCTTAACACCTTAATAACACATTACTAGTGTTGTTAACATAGTAATACATAAGCATTCTGTCTATCCATCTATTTATTTTATTTATTACATTTTGTTAATTGGGTAAGCCCTCTGGGCCCCGAAGGTCCCTTTTTCAGGGGCGACCCAAAGTTAGTTACATATAGTTTGCACGTATAGGCATGTAATACAGAGTAGAACATATCATACAGGATTACAATGACAGTATACATTTTTCGTGGAAGAGGGCAGTAAAGTACATCACATTACAGAATACAATAGTGGCGGCAGATAGATGTGGGGCACTAGATGCATTAAGTACATACTAGAACTTCAGTGTGGGATAGGGTACAAGGTTATACAGACAGTAAATGGTACCCTTGAAGGGGAGCAGTTTTATACAATATAATTGACACATTCAGTGGTGGCTACATTATAAGGATGAGGAACGTTAGCCATTGGTAGAGGAGCAGGGACTAAGATTAAGGAGGTGAGTGCACAGTCCCTTCTGAAATGTGGCTTGGAAGGGTGCTTCCTGAAAGTGGCCAGGGAGATTATTCCACGATGTGGGGGCTAGGTGGGCAATGGATTTACTCCAGGCTACAGAGCAGGCTACTGGGATTTCCAGTAGTTTTTTGCCTGAGGAACAGAGTGGTTGACTGGTCCGCTTTGGGGCAAGTAGTCCGATTAGCCCTGCAGGAGGTTGGGCATCGAGGAGCTTGAAGGTCCAGCTTAGTAGGGGCTACTGGAGCCTGTGGTTCAGGGTGGGGCAGTTGAGTACGGTGAGGGCTTCACAGTGGTGGTTCCTTGGGTTGGATTTCATGGCAAAGCATGCTATTTTGTGGTACAAAGTCTGTAATCTACAGTGGTCAAGTTTTATGATGCTGAGTAGGATAAGGGCAGCATAGGTTAAGGTTGGGAGAAGGATGCTTTGTGCATTTGCCAATCTCATCTCTGGTATCATGTTATGGCTTAGACAATAGAGGAGGCCCAGTTTTTGGTGGATGTTTTTTGTTACCAGATCCACGTGTGGCTGATCTAGTGTGAGGCCTAGATATTTGACAGCTTGTACCACCTCCATTTTGGAGCCTGATATAGTAGCAAGTGGGAGAAGATGGGCCCAGGAGGGACCCCAGGATTTTGGCCTGAGCAGTAGCACTTTGGTCTTATTGGGGTTAAGTACTAAGCGATTCTCAACTAGCCAAGTCTCAGCCTTGGTGAAGTCTGCTTGGAGCAGGAGTCCTAGGTCAGATGGGTGCACCCCAGTTCTATATAGTACTGCATCATCAGCATACTGTACTATGAAGCTGCCCCCACAATGGCCATGGAGGCCGTTGATGAATAGGGAGAACAATAGCAGGCCTAAGTTTGAGCCTTGTGGAACCCCCTCAGTTAGAGGTAGGGGTTCGGAGGTGGCCCCTCTCCACTTGACCTGTTGAGAGCAGCCAGTCAGGTAATTACAGAACCAGTTCAGGGAGTTCTGGTCAAGTCCAAATTGGCTAATCTTTGTTAGCAGGAGTGAGTGATCTACCAGGTCAAAGGCACTGGTAAGGTCGATGAAAACAGGCCCTGTGGGGGTACCCTTGTCCAAGGCAGCTAGGACATTGGAGGTAATCTAATAAGGGCAGTGTCAGTCCCATGTTTTTGTCAAAAGCCATGTTGTGAGGGGGCCAGGAGCCTATTGACTTCCAGGTAGTCTGTTAGTTGGCAGTACACTAGCCGCTCATGGATCTTTGCCAGGTGGCATAGGATGGAGATATGTCTGTAATGGCCTATTGTTTCCCTAGCTTCACCTTTGTGGGTTGGGACTACATGGGCCCATTTCCACATTTTTTGGACTGTTCCTTCCTGCAGGATTTGGTTTATGAGCAAAGCGACAGGTAGGGCTATGGCTGGGGTGGCGGCCCAAAGCAGCCTAGGGTCCAGTTCATCTGGTCCTGGAGATCCATCAGATTTTAAGGATTGTAGGAGGGGTAGCGCTTCTTTGGCATGCACAGTCCTTAGGTGGAAATGGGGGATCAGAGGGTCATGAGATTTAGTGGCCGGGGGCACTGTGAGCAATGTGGGGGGCTGGATCTGTATGCCCCCAGGTCAGTGAAGAAGCAGTTAAAGGCTGTGGCAGCCTCCCCTCCATCAGCAAGTGTTTCACCGTTACAGATTATGTTACCCTGCTAAGTTATGTTTGTACCTTTTAGCAGGGACTTGATACTAGACCAGAAGGACTCAGGGTCAGACACTGTTCGCTACTGGAGGGATTTAATGTAAGCCCTTTTAGCTGATTTTTGAGACTTTTTTGCACTGGTTCCGGAAAGATCTATAGGCAGCAAAGTCTGAAGGGTTAGCAGAGCTCCTGGCCTTTTTCCAGGCCTTGTCTCTGCCTTTCATTAGAGGTTTTAGCTCACCTAAGATTTGTGGCAATGGTCTTTAGTTCATCTCTTCCTTACTGGGGCATGTAGGTTGGCCACTGCAGAGAAAGTGCACTGGAAGAATGGAGCAGCATCATCTATCTAGATCTCTAGATACCACCAGATGCCAGCCAGCAAACCAGCCCACACACAGAGCTCCCTCTAGGAGCGGGACCTACACGGGTGCCGTAAGAGGTAATGAACTACCTCCAGCAGCAGCACCCTTGCAAGGGGGGTTAGCCTGTCGACACGCTGCGTGCGTCAACTGCCCCACCCACCCTGGCTCAACACTACCTATATAGGCGCTATCTTGTGACATCACTTCCTGTCCACACATTTCCATTTGCAGGTTATACCTGCTAGCCACTAGAGGGACCCTCTGACTACTCACCTCTGTCTCTCCACCTGAATTACCTCCTCCTCCTACTTCCTGGAACCCCTCTACCTACATACACTACTTCTCTCCCTTACTCTCATTTCTGCTTTTGCCCACACCTCACTCTCACACCCAGCCTCCTAGCTAACCCTACTTACTCACTCCCCTTCCCTACCATCAGACCCACACCCAGCCTGCCACTAACCCTCAGTGACCACAAGGAGTCGCTATTTCCACCCTGAATTTTGGCCCAAACCCAGCCTGCTCTGAATCCCCCAGAACCTGGATCCCCATTCTCACCCAGGTTCTCGTTCAACTGCCCTACCAGGGTCTCAAACCTTGTACCCTGTCCACTAGAGTCTGTGACACTACCACTACTCCAAAGTGGTATCCACACTTTCTGAGAGGCAGCCAAGATACCTGAACCTTTCTGCTCTGCTGCTACCTTAGGCACTATGTTTGTACACCCCCTCCTCAAATGTCTCCCCCTCATTTACATGCTAGTACCCACATCCCATCAGCCAGACATCTCCCCTGGCTCACTTGTACCAGCACCCCCAACTCTCCCTGAGTTAGTCCAATCCCACCCTACACTGACCATGTATCCTGGCCCACAGCACCCACCCCCTGGATGCCCCCCCACTGCCTACCCTGGCTCCCCATGGTTGCAACTCGTCCTCGCCCTCCCGACCCTTCGAACCCTGCCCATTCCTTGTTCCCCTATGGCCTCCTCTCCATCCCAGCATACCCCCCGGAAGTTGACATACTGCCACCCCATGGTCAGAGCCTTGGTCTACCTACTACTTCTGTCTGGTAATATACATCCAAACCCAGGCCCTACCCCCTCCAGCCCATCTGCTGGGTCCACTGGTCTCTGCATAGTCTCCATGAACATATGTAGTCTACTGAAAAAATTTGATGCCCTCAAGTGCTGGGCCATGTTACATCAACCAGACATCATAGCCTTGGTTGAAACCTGGCTGTCCAAATCCACCCCTGACTCAGTTGTCTCCCTCCCAGGCTATACCCTATACTGGGACGACCGAGTAGGCAAATGCGGGGGTGGCTGTGCAATCTATACCAGGGACACAATCATCGGACAAGCACTCCCTGCCCCCGTTCTTGTGAATGGGGCCCAGGCCCTTAACCTCAAACTCACTCCTGACCCCTCCAGGGGCCCCGTCTATCTCACCACTGCCTACGTTCCCTCAAAGAACCAGAACCTGGCACTGATATCTATAACAGAATATCTTGCCACCCTCCACCACAAAATGGAACAAATCCTAGTGAGGGACATTAACATGAACTGGCTCAGTGCCTCCTCTTCCACTATCCGAGATTCTTTTGCTGCCCTAGACCTGACACAACTCATCTCCAAGCCCACTAGAGTAAACCCAAAGAGAGGAACCAGTACCCTTCTGGATGTAATTATCACCAACTGTCCCCCAAAAATCCATAACTTCCAGGTCCTCCCAGACTCTCTAAGTGACCACTCCCCTATCCTATTCCTTTGGGCGGCCCCCATTCCCAAACCCACAGCCCAGACCACACTCTGCAGGTGCCTCTGCCCTGGTGGGCTGAAAAAACTCAGTTTCTTGCCCAGATTAATTGGTCCCCCATTCATCATGCACCCGACATTGACACTACCCTTGCCTTTTTCTCCCAAACCTTTAACAAGGCCTGTGACCTCTTTGCACCCCTCACCAGAATTCCATCCAAAAAACATAATGCACCCTGGGTTACCCCTACCCTACTACAAATGCTCAGAAATAGGGATAACCTCTGGCACCTTGCCATTGAAATGGGCCAGATGGCTGACAGACAGGCCTACAATGCTGCTCAGAACAGGTGCACATGGGCCGTCCGTAAAGCCAAGGCCGACCATTACCAGGCCACCCTCACCTCCTCCTGGGGGTGTGCCCGGAGTTTCTGGGACAATGTTAAACAGTTAAATGGGAAATCATGCTCCCCTTCCCCATCCCAGTTCACTATTGATAGCTGTACCTTCACTGACCCTGCTTGCATTGCTAACTGCCTTAACACCTCCTTTACTGACCTTAGCTCTGTCCTCCCCAGTAATTTCTTTGACCCCCCCACCCTATCTCCCCCGTCCTCCAATGCCCCAGCTTCCACCTATGCAAGGTATCTGCCCAGGAAGCCAGACCTCTCCTAATTAAAGCGTTAAATAGCAATAGTCCCGGCAGCAACTCCCTTGACCCTAGTATTCTCTGGCTGGTGCTGGATGAAGTCCTTGCCCCACTCACCAGCCAACTTAAATGATCCCTCTGCCTAGGGCATTTCCTCACTGCATGGAAAACAACCATACTCACAACCATTCATAAAGGGGGTGACAGGTCCTCTGCCAGGAACTACCGACCAATTTTCATCCTCCCCCACAAAGCTCTAGAAAAAGTGGTGGCCATTCAAATCACTGAATATCTGACTAAGCATAACATCTTATGCCCAGAGCAGCATGGCTTCCATGCTGGTCACAGTACCGGCACTGCACTAGTTGAGTTCTCCAATTTCCTACACTCCTCCCTGGATGCCAGCTCCCTAGCTGGTGCAGTGTTCATTGACCTCTCAAAGGCCTTGACACTGTCTCCCACCCCCTTCTGCTGAATGCCCTCTGCCACACTGATTTCTCTGCTGGCCCCATCACATTGGTGCACAAGTTATCTATCCGCTCACTCTCAATGTGTAAAAATCAACGGGACACTCTCTGAAACTCGTCCCATCTGCTCAGGAGTACCCCACAGCTCCATCCAGGGCCCCCTACGCTTTTCATTCTATCTAAACACCCTGCCCAGTGCATGCTCTGGCAAAATTCTTATGTATGCAGATGATGCTGTCATTTTTGCCACCCACTGCAATCCCATCTCCAGGACACCCTACAACAATCCTACAATGATGCCGAAGCCTGATTTAAGGAACACAGACTCATCATTAATCTCAAAAAAAAAAAAACAATGCTCTTTGAGCACCCCCAAAACAAAGCCTGCAACTACCCACTCCCTATCCTCCCTAGTACCAAACAACCACTTGAACAAGTCTGCTCCTACAAATACCTTGGGGTTACCTTCAATTCAGCCCTCACCTACCACACCCACATTGATGCCCTTGCATCCACCACTAATACACAGCTTGGCATCCTTTACCGCAATAAAAACTGCCTCCCCCTGATGCTCTCCAACTTGCTGTTACATCTTCAGTACTGTCTCTTCTAGACTATGGCCTGGCAGTCTATGGTGCTGCTGACGCTACCGCTCTCAACAAAATTCACCTCACCCTAAATAAGGCCTGCAGGCTGTTTACTGGTGCCCCCAGGCTCACACATACATGTCAACTCTATGACAAGGCAAAGCTCCTTAACCTAGATGAATGGCTACGCTATCAAACCTGCCTCCTCACAAAAAAAACCCTACTCAGGCTCTCCCCTCCTGGGGTGACAGCCTCCATCCACCATACCCAACCCACTATCGCAACCTGAACCTCCAACAAGACCACTCTACTGGTCCCCAGATCCAGGACCACCCATTGTCAGAGG
Organism: Neoceratodus forsteri; assembly: GCA_016271365.2. Taxonomy (NCBI): domain Eukaryota; kingdom Metazoa; phylum Chordata; order Ceratodontiformes; family Ceratodontidae; genus Neoceratodus; species Neoceratodus forsteri. The sequence continues at coordinate 452,140,255 of JADMNL010000024.1, forward strand.
TCCTTCTGCTACAGAGCCCCATCCTGGTTTAACTCTCTCCCTGCTTCCATCTCCAGTGCCCCCACAATCTCCAACTTCAAAACCACCCTTCGGAGCCAACTGTTTAACACTTGTAGCTGCTCCTGTATCTAAATGTGGCCTCGATCAGTCCACACTTGACAACGCCCACTGGGCAGCACTCCACCTCATCCCCCCACTTCTCCCCCTGTTGCATCCTGCCTCTGTTAAAACCATCATGTGTACAGCTGTATCACTGTAATTGCTACTAAATTGTATAACTGTATGAAATCATTCTGTGTAACTCTAAGTCAGTGACTTGTATTCTGTAACCTAAATTTGTTCTGCCTGTCCACAATGTGACAAGGTAACTTTGGAAATGAGCCTCTGGCTAAAAGGTTGTAAACCAATTTACAAATAAATAAATAAATAAATCTATCTATCTATTCTTTGCAAAAAACATCATCAATGCACCAGTTAGGGTAACTTAATGACACAAAAGTAGGAGAATGTAGAGTGCTCCCCACCCCCATCCCCACCCCCAAGCAGCAAAAGAAACAAACATTAGGGTTTTGGTCTCCAGAGTCTTGGTGAATCTGTGGTGGTGTCTTCTTTGGGGTTGTCAACCTTAATGTCTACCTCATTCTCTGAGCTAACAACATCACACATGATGACATGTGTGAAGAAAGCTACAAAAATTGTGTTGGCAACATGTAGCAAGACATACTTCTCTACCTTTGAAGAGTACATCACAATGAGGCACTGGCTTGGAGCTGTACCTTTTGCCTTGGACAGGGGGCTATGAGCTGGAGGGAGGGAGAGTGGGTATTAAGGTTGATAACCCCAAGAAAGACCCCACCACTGATTTGCCAAGATTTCAGAGACCCAAAATCCTAATGTTTGTTACTTTTGCTGCTTGGGGGTGGGTGTAAGGAGTTAGGGCTGGAAACCGTAATGCCACATTTTCCTACTTTTGTGGCATTAAGTTACCCTATCTGGTGCATTAACTAAGATTTTTTGCAAAGAATTTTCTTTATTTTTGAGATAGTGGAATCATGTCCTCATTCACGCAGGTCCATTTGGGACATGTGTGAACAGATGCAGATTCCTTTTGCCAAGGGAAGACTCCATTGGCCGGCAGAAGTGCAGTGATGGATGTGAAGAATTCATTGTGCTGTCTGATGGGCTACAGAAGTACAGGGCCCTGCGTACCCTGCACTTCCATGTGGCTAAAGATACAGATGCACAGGGCAATGAGTGCATCTGTCAGTCAATGCACAGGGCCCTCTGCCACCCATGGGTGGAGAATTGCAGGGCTCTATGCCAAGAGAAGAGTTGTCTTCACTATACGTTACTCTGGGCCCAAGAGGACAACTCTACACCTTTCATTCCCTGGCTGGGAGGGGGTTACAGTAACAGCGCAATCCCCCCACCTTCACCCCATCCAGCTCATCTCCCAACTAAGCTCACCAGCACAGGATCACAAAGCATGCCCACTGGCGTGAAGACTGGCACTACATACAAAGTTTGTTAACAATTATAATGTTTTTTTTTTTATTTTGACCCCAAATTTTCAAGATACTTGTTTTATGATTTGTCTTATAACACGTACCATTTCTAGTACATTTGCTGAAATGTCATTTCACACCAGAAGTGTGAAAACATAGATACATAGATACATAGACAGTGTCGGCAGATAAGGGCCTATGGCCCACCCAGTCTGCCCATTTGAGCTTGTAAGTTCAGTTTGTTTTCCTAGAAGTCTATTGTACCTTACCCCTGACCTCCAGAATTCCTTTATGTCTATCCCATGCATTCTTAAACTCGTGATTGTTTCAGCCCCACCACTTCCTCTGGCAGTGTGTTCCACTTGTCCACCACCTATTCTGTGAAGAAATTCTTTCATGTTTCCTCTGAATCGTCCTCCCTCCAACTTCATCCCATGCCCTCTAGTCCTGGAACATCTTTTTCGCTTAAAAATAGTGTTTTCCTGCACCCTGTTCCTCCCTGTAAGATACTTGTATGTCTCTATCATATCCCCTCTCTCCATCCTCTCCTCCAGGGAGTACATGTTCAGTTCCTTCAACCTGTCTTCATGGGACTTGTGATGCAATCCATGCACCATCTTTGTTGCCCTCCTCTGAACCTTCTCTACCCTGTCTATGTCCTTACGTAGGTATGGTCTCCAGAACTGTACACTGTACTCCAGGTGGGGCCTCACTAGTGTCTTGTATAGTGGAATTATGACCTCCCTTTTCCTGCTGGTGATGCCCCGCCTATGCATCCCAGCATCCTATTTGCTTTACCTGCTGCCTTGTCACACTGTTTCCCTACCTTGAGGTCATCAGAGATGACAACCCCAAGATCCCTTTCCTGCTTGGTGCATGCTATATCCTCACCCCCCAACTGATATATTGTGCCAGGGTTTTTGTGCCCCATATGCATTATCTTGCACTTCTTTGCATTGAATTTCAACTGCCAAACCCTGACCATTCTTTAAGTTTCTGCAGGTCCCTTCTCATTCTGTCTACACCCTCTGGTGTGTCTACTCTGTTACAGAGCTTTGTGTCATCAGCGAACAGTGAAATTCTGCCTTCTAGGTCCTGCACCATGTCACTGATGAAGATGTTGAATAGGACCATGTCTTGTCCAGGATTTAAAACAAGCATTTGTCAATGCTGAATGTTGACTGCATTGGTCTGTTGAGCTCACTCACTGGCCCTCTGTCACTCGCTCATTCTGTTTCTCCCGGTGCTGCAGGCTGCTGTTTTGTACTGGGCTCCTGCCTGTGTTGGCACCTTTTTCTGCCCACAAAGAAATCTGCAGCAGTCCCGACACAGGTCTGTTGAGCTTACTCATGCCCCCCCCCTCACTCGCTCGTTCCATTTCTGACGGTGCTGCAGGCTGGCCTTTTGTATGGGGCTCCTGCATGTGTTGCCACCTTTTTCTGCCCACAAAGAAATCAGCAACAGTCACGACAGAGCTCTGTTGAGCTCGCTCACTCCCCCCTCTCACTCGCTCGTTCTGTTTCTCCCGGCGCTGCAGGCTGCACTTTTGTACTGGGCCCCTGCGTGCATTTCTGCCTTTTTCTGCCCACAAAGAAATCTGCAGCAGTCCCAGAAGAGCTCCATTGAGCTCACTCACGCCCCCTTCCTCACACACTCATTCTGTGTCTCCTGGTGCTGCAGGCTGCCCTTTTGTACTGGGCTCCTGTCTGTGTTGGTGGCTTTTTCTGCCCACAAAGAAATCTGTAGCAGTCCTGACACAGCTCTGTTGAGCTTGCTCACTCCCCCTCTCTCACTCGCTCATTCCGTTGCTGCTCCCAAGGGATAGGAGAGCATGTCAGACATTGTGTGCGACTGAGCTGCTTGACAAGTTTAATTGTAGTTATTTATTTAGTTAGTTTTTGTTGACCGGGTAAGTACACTAGACAAATCCTGCCTATTTTCAGGCATGACCCGGGGGAGAGGGATACAGATGAATGCCAACTGAACTTGAATCAGATTAAGTTGTTGGTGGTATTTTTTAAGTGAATGAGGGAAATTTGGCCAGGACACCGGGGAAATTCCCCTACTCGGTAGTAGAGGGACAGGCCATCAGAGTGCAGGATGGCCACTCGGAGCAAAGCGCTGAAGCAGGCAGACATCTGTTTGGTGGGGGAGCTAGCCTCCTGTCCTGCCGATGCAGCTACAGAGGCTAATCATGAAGTATGCAATATGCTGCAATCAGACGAAGAATACCAAGATATCTTTATTTCCACTGAAGATCTGCATCTTCCAAAGGAGGATCATGAAACAGAGATTAAATCAGAGAAAGAAAGCAGCGAACCAATGCCGGAGAAACCGGAGGTAAATGAGGTCATTTTCGAATTAGCAAAACTGGAAGAAAATGCAGTGTTCTGTGATTTTCAAAATGCAGTAGAGCTCCCTGTCAAACCCAGTGGTAGGCCTGTCAGTGCTCCTGATGACGCAGGAACTTCAAAGGTCGTGTGGAAACAGGGTGAGTCAATTTTAAAGCATTACAGCACTACGATTATCACAGAGGTAAATACAAGTTTGAGCAAGGCTGGCAGTTCAATCGTTGATGGAAACTAGTGAAAAAAGCCAGTAAATAAGCAAGAAAGGGGGAATGAATTAGTAAATGCTGTTAAAACCCTAGTTTCTCATGATAACTGTACAGTGGTTCATTTTAAACCTGACTCAGCTTTCTCCTCAGACATTAAAATGCCGATGAGGAAAACTGCAGGGTTTATTTTTAAAGCACCTACAAGTGTGCGGGGGGATAAACCTTCTCCAATTAGTTATCAATCAGATTCATCCTCACAAAAAGGTGCTACAGACTTTATACTTCCAGGTGCAGAAATGTCAAAACAGCATCATATTTCCTTTTCAACTAAAAACTGGAGTAAAATTGAAGCTTTGGGTTCTGATATAGTGCTGAATTCATCCCCTGCTTTTCCTACAGAGACATGGTCTACACAGAAGGCATTAACTGGGGCTGGTTGGAAGCAAGCCCCGACTGGTACATGGGTCTCTGATCATACTTGGGATTCAGACTTTGATCTCACTCAGTCTTCACCTGCTTGGAAACCAGGTTTATCAAGGGGAGAACAGTAAGGACAGTGACAAACAGGAATCAATACCTGCTATACCTAAAAATGAACAAATAGTTCTTAATAAAAACCTTAATCCTGGGTCTACTTTACAGAATAAAGAAGCTTACTTGGATTCAGTCCACACTTCTAGCCCTCAGCAAAAGCCTTTGATGTCGGAATTGTTTTCTAAAGTCAAAAGGGAAGCAGCTCCCAGAAGAAACGCAGTCCGCATCCGCTATAAAGGAGGCCTTGAAAACAGACCAGACAGATATTACGTGGGCAAATGTTTATTGAAAGACTCTTTGCATTTTTCTCCGAAAGACATTGTTGCCTTTATATACATATCTGGGGAAGATAATTCCGATGTGAGTTTTAGATCTGCTTACGCCTTGGATTTATTTTGGGAAAGGTATGGTCAGATTAAGTTTTCCCCTACATGGACTCCCTTCTTAGTGATTCCCCTAACTAAACCCCTGATAAAATTTGTAACCATTATGTTTAGGAATGAGGGAGTCCATGTAGGGGATATAATTTACTGGTTGTCACAAAAATGCAAGGTTCTGAGTGCCCCTGAACCTATTCTGGATTCAGAGCAATTCTGGATGGGGGGGGGTGGAAATATAAAATAAAATTAAGGCAGACTAATACAGGTATCGAACATGTTCCAAATTCCTTCATGAGCAGAGATCGGGGAGTCTGTTTCTGTGGGGGCCAACCGAGAGCTTATTACAAATGTGGTTCTAGGACTCACCTTTCAAGTGTATGTGATCAGCCTGGGTGTGATAACTGTGGGGAGATCGGGCATGTCACAATGCAGTGTGCAAATCACACTAAATGTGACCTGTGTGAAGAATATGGCCATGTTTTTAGTGAATGCCCATGGGCAGCAAAAAATAAGGCCACTTGTACAAATCTGGACCTGCTGATTCAGCAAGCTCAGGAAGCAGCACAACCCCCCCATCTCACATTCCACTGACTCAATGGAGTTGCCCCCACAAACTGTTAAGATTGACACACCTGACAAACATAATTTGGATTCAATGGACACCTCCCATGCATTACTTATAGTTAAGGAGGAACAAATCCAGGTAGATCCTCCTAATCCTATTGCATTGCTCCCTGTCTGCTATGTAGATCCAGTAGACATCAGAAAAGAAGAAGAAATTACAGCCCCCCCATGCCTCGTAGAAGATCTTCTAGGATACAGCCAAACCCCCCCCCCCGCAATTGAAACTAATAACTCCTATGCAGCTCTGTTCACTACATGGGGGGATTCAGAAATGGACTTAGGAGATTCTGATTCACAGAACTCTATTCAAACATCCACTATACTACCTACAGAGGATTACAAAGAAAAGAAAAAGAAAAGATGGAAAAAATAGAGCAACATTCTGCACGGCTAAGTGTCTATGACTAATAGGAAATGGGGTTCATGAAATACTCATAGTTTATTAAACCCATTTAAAAGACAGGCACTATTTCAGTGCATTCAAGAGAAAAATACTGCAGTGAGTTTTCTGCAAGAAACATGGATGTATTCCATAGAACAAATATCCATTCTTAGAAGGGATTGGCCCTGGGGACCATCCTATTGGTCTTTTGGCACTGATAAAGTGGATGGTATAGGTATTCTATTTAATACTTTTGATTTTTTTTACTGTTTAAACTAATAGATCTTATACCAGGATGACTATTAATATTAGATGGAAAATGGAATTACATACACTGTAGATTTATTAATATTTAAAGCCCACAATCAAAAGCAGTTTGCATGAAAGCTGTTTAACCTTATTTAGTGACTTCAGCCATGATTTTTTGGGGAGGTTATTTCAATTGCAGTTTAATCACTAAAACTCAAAATAATAAAAAAAAATATATTGTGACTCAAATGACTTAGCTTCCATAATTAAAACTGCTGGATTAGTTAATTGTGTCAAATATCTGGCATACGGGCCTACTTTTACTTACATAAGAGGAAAAATACAGGCCACCATTGATCATATGTTAGTTTCTCCGTTAGTCCAGATAATATCTTTAAAGATTAAACCAGTTGAGTTTTCAGATCCTCTTATGTTGATTTGTACACTAGAAGTAGCAGGATCAAGGGTTCATAAGCAGAAGAGATGGAAGTTGAATGCTTCAGTATTAAATGACTCACTAGTACAGTTAATCATTCCAAAAATTCTTCAGGCCCATCTATCAGTAGTTTTTTTATATGAAAATTTAGGGGACTGGTAGATAGACACTAAACAGGATTTATGTACTTGGTTTAAAAATATGGAAAGTCTTTAAGGAATAAAAAAATCTTCAAATACCTGTCACTTAGGTATCAACTGCAGAGACTGATAACTTACTCTTACACTTCTAAATTAGATTATTCTAATCAGATCAATTGCATTAAAGCAGAAATGAAAAAAATTAAATATGATAGAGCCCAAATTATTCAAGTCATGATCTCCTCCAGTACCAAGAAATCTCCCATAGGTGACCCATTCGAAACATCTAAAGAAATAAAAGATTCTATGGTCATTGAATTTCTGATAGATGACAAACAGAATAGAGCTGACTCAGTTGAACAAAAAGAGATTTTAATTACTAATCATTATAAATCTTCAGAACCTGATGCTCCCATTTTACAGCAGGATATTGGCTCCTTTTTAAACAAATTAAATCTACCCTCTTTTCCATGAGAAGCATCACTTCTACAAACTCTTCTACTACGTTCTGAAATTGAAGGTGTGATACAAAACTTAAAAAAATAATGTTGCACCGGGTTTAGATGGGCTATCTAACCAATTTTATAAAAGTTTTAAGAAAGAACTAGCGGAATGTCTTCTAAAAGTTTTTCAATAATTCATAGATTCAAACTTAATGACAGCTTCTTTTACAGATGGGCCCGGATATTCAAAAGGGTTGTGCCATGCGCAACAGGGTTGCGCATGCGCAAGTCCAAAACTGCGCCATTCTGCGATATTCAGAAGGAGGTAGTTGCGCCACCGAAAACATGCTGAGCAACAGCACAATGAAAATGAAGGCATGTGCAACTGAAGGGGGTGGAGCCATGCATAAAGAGCGCAATGCGATATTCAAAGACTTGCGCAATGCGTAATAGCGGCACAGCTGGAAATTGCGCACCAGCGGAAATGAGCCAAAATAAAAAGGCTCAAGGAAGCGGTGCAAGAATGTTACAAGGCTGCCAAGTGGGGAAAAGAGAGAGAGAGACAGACAGACAGACAGACAGACAGACAACAGACAGGCTAGGGCAGGCAAGGAAAGCATGGGCCATAGGCTGTAGAGGCCAGCGGGGGGGTGCCCGGTGCAGTGGAAGTAACAGTGAGGACAGTGGGGGTAACACAGCAACACCAGCCGGGGGGCAGAAGCCAGGGAGATGGACAGTGCCAGCTTCCACATGGAAGCTGTAATGAGGGGGGTGAGAATGCATGCTGCAGGGGGACGTGGCCGTGGAAGGGCCCGTTGGCGGTGTGCCCCCAACAGGCAGTACCGTGCCCGCATCAGCTTTGAGCTGTACACAGATGTAGAGATCGTGGGCCGGTACCGCCTGAACAGGGCAATACTGAGACGGCTCTGTGAGCTGTGCAGTGATGTGATGCAGGCACCCTCACGACGGAGTCACGCTCTGTCGGTGGAGACCAAGGTGACAGCCTGCATGTGCCTGCTCACCACGGGCACCTTCCAGAGGCTGACAGGGGACACCACAGGCATCACACAGTCGGCCACGTCACGCATCCTCACCCAATTCCTCAGCGCACTGCTGCCACATGTTGCGGTGTACATCCATTTCCCCAGCACCGTGGCAGAGCGTACAGCAAACATGCAGGAGTTCCACAGGGTAGCAGGTATGCCTGGCGTGCTAGGGGCCATAGACTGCACCCATGTGGCCATTCACATGCCACCTGGCCCCGATGGGCTCACATATCGGAACAGAAAGGGATTCTCTAGTGTCAACTGCCAGGTGATGTGTGATGCCACTGGGCGCATAATCAATGTCTGTGCCACACACCCTGGTGGAGCACATGATGCCTTCATATGGTATCAATCTGCACTGTGCCATCGATTCGAGAGTGGGGACATCCCCACAGGCCATCTAGTGGATGAGTACACATGTATGGAATGCAAACTCGGGGCAAGGGTGGGAATGCCACAGGTGCCATGGTAGTGGCACACAGGGATATGGCCAATATGGACCTGAACATGAGACTGATCTCCACTATCTCCACACAGGTGACAGCAGATACCCACTCCGTCCCTGGCTGCTTACACCATACCGGCGCCCCATGACCCCATCGCAGCAACGCTATAATGAGGCACATGTTTCCACATGCAACATCATAGAGCGGGTGTTTGGGATGCTCAAGGCATGCTTCTGATGCCTAGACACCTCCGGGCGGTGCCCTACAGTACAGCCCCCAAAAGGCCTGTGGGATATTCCTGGCCTGTTGCATCCTGCACAACATGGCCAAAGACCATGGGATAGCTGTACAGGTTGAAGAGGGGGACAGCGATGGGGACGCCAGTGGCGCCGGTGTTGATGGTGATGAGCAGCCCCCCCTAGGGCGGCGGGACCCCCGACTGATCCGGCAGGCCCAGCTGCACCGGGACACCATCACAGAGGAGCAATATGCACAACACATGTAAGTCAAGGGGACATGTGCAACCAACACTGTCCATGCGCAAACCACAGGCACACAGGGGGAACACACCAGGGGTGCATGACGGTCAGGGGAGTGGAAGGGTTCAGGCATACAAACACACCATCAGGGAGGGGTGAGCACTCATATGGACACACACACACCAGGCACAGAGTGTACATGGGCAGATGCACAGCACAGCAGAACCGACCACCCCCACCACCTGTACTGTCCAAGTATGTGTGTCAGATGCTGGGCACCCTTGCACCTTGGTGTACAGTACAATGCAGGCATCATCATGCACACGCACCTGTGGACAGCAGTTGGGAGGGTGTGCAGGTGGTCTGTGTGTCGGCGTTGTGAGCAGAGCACCCAGCAGTGCACTGCCCACCATGACACACATTGCACACATGGCAGCACCAGACAGGGCCCACACTGGGAGACAGCTCAGTCATGTAGCACTGTCCCACGGCCACCGCGGGATGCGTGGGCAGCCCCGCCGTGACCCAACAGCACTGGCAGGCTGAGCAGGGGCCACATGGGATGGCACTGTTGCACCACCAGGGGTTCCACTGCGCGAACGCGACCTTGCCCGCACAGGGGTCTGCAGCATGCTGAACAAACCTGCACCAGGGGTGCTCGGGATGGCCACAGCAGAACCCGGCATCGACAGGCCTGGTGTCACACGATGCCGGGAACGGGGAGTGGAGAGTGAACTGTGTGGGGTGTGCGGTACAGGGGCACCTGACCATGTGCCCAATGCATCCACGACAGAGACCACTGCCTGGGTCAGCCTGTCAATGGCGGCGGTCACATCCGTCAGCATACGAACCAGCTCAGCACGGTCCAGAGCACACTCCCTGCTGTGCCACTCCACAGGCACAGACAGTGCCTCCACGGACATTGCAACCCGCCTCTGCAGATGTACTGATTCCTGCAGCAGGCGGGTGTGCTCCTCCAATGGGTACTGTGCCCCAACGGCATCCTGTCCCCCAGGGTGTGGAAGGTCCTGATGCACAACACTCCTTGAGGGTGGGCGCTGTTCACCAGGACCAGGAATGGGTGGATCAAAGGGTGGCGGACATGTGCCACCGCTTGACACTGTACCCCCAGACCTGGTGGGTGACTGCTGCTGCTGTCCCTCCAACCGCTGTGCCCCAGGGTCCACTCATTCCACCACTGTGCTGGCAACAGTGCCAGACACCTGCACAGCCACCGGTGCTGCCCCACCGGTGCTGACAGGCACAGCCTGGGACTGTGCCAGCATGCTGGTACATAAGTTGGAACCAGAAAGGCCCAGGGGCACGTGCTGGCCTGCTGTGTGTCTGTTATGGGACACACACCTATCACTGCCCATTGCAGTCCTTGCATCATCAATGGTGCAGGTACGTGCTACAGCCATAGTCACAGCGTGCTGGCATGCTTGCATGCCAGACTGCTGAGACACAGGCTGTGCACCCTCCACACCCGAATCACTGACACCAGAGTTGGCGGCCCAGCGTGCATGCTGCTGCAGTGCCTGCTGGTTGGTGATAGAGGTGGATGGACCCTCCTCCATGTCCAGCAGGTCATCATCCCTGCCTGGACCCACCACCACCATCTCCTGAAGACGAACAGGATCTGTAACAGAAAGAGAGTACATGTGAGTGCATGTGAACAACCTTCCCCCCAACCCCCCCCAACACCACCCCCATGTCATACCGTGCAGTGATGGGCTTCCACCTGTCTGGAATCCACCTTCTGGTATGCCCTCAATAGCGCTCCACTGCATTGATGCGACCAGTGTCTCCTCAGTCAGGGTCAGCTCCAACACCACCAGCGGGCCCCCGCCAGTGCCAGCACATGCCGCCCTGAAGGTTGCCACCTTCTCCTTCAACCTCCTGCGGTCTGTCCCCATCTTCTTCTTGCATTCCTGCACAGAGTGCTGGTGGCTTCCATGCAGGTTAATGGCCCGAGCTACCCCCTCCCATGCAGCCACATGGGACTGAGGGGTGCCCCTCCGTCCACTCAGTACTGGCTCCTCATCCAGGTAGGTCTGGATGAGGGCCTCTGTCTCTGCTGCTGTAAAGTTGGGCCTCCTCCTACACCCACCGTCCTCACCCTGGCTCTGCTCAGTCATGGCGATCTGTATGGGGGGAAGTGAACACCTGTCACTGTGCAGTCTACAGCATCTTCCCATGACCATTGTCCAGAACATCACACAGCATGCAACTCACCTCTCACCGGCAGTAACTGAATCTGGCCAGCGCAGCCCAATGTCGCACATTTATAGCGCAATGCATGCAAATTAGGAGTGGAGCAACTATAATGACATGCAAATCGCGCCACTGCACCTTTGAGTGGCTGATCAGATGATTTGCATGTGTCAGCTGAATATCGCGAATCTGCGCTTTGCGCAATACGGTTGAGTCAGCTGAGCCAATGGCGCAGATCTGTGACTGTGTGGTACACTGCATTGCGCATGCCCAGATAGCTTACGCAGGCATCTGCCGACTGTTGATGTGCTGTGCGCGATCAGCAATTCAGGCCATGGCCACCATTGTGCCAGTGACGCTACAGCAATGGGCACTATATGGCGCTGTGGCACTACTGCGCAATAGTCCACTGTGGCACTGGTACACAGCTGGTCGGTCATGCAGGATGCCTATACGTCGGATGGCATTGTGCGTGGCCTTGCGTCATGGCCCATGACCTTGTGTCCGACCTTTGCCCCCTGGCGCTGTTCGCCTGCCATGTGTACGGCCCTATTGCGCTGTCTGGTGACAGCGCTATGTGAAGTGACGGCGCTGTTCGAACAGCGCGATTGGAGCGTGTGGTGGTCTATTGCGCAACATCTCCACGTGGGGTTACGGTGCAGCAGGGCGCCATATTGCCTGCTGTAAAGTTCGTACCATGGCTAGGAGAAGAGCTGTTCCCTGGAGCCAATTGGAACTGGCCAACTTGGTGGCCCTAGTAGAGACCCACTATGGGGCACTTTATGGTGCGGCGCCCCTCACCATTGCCCGCACACAGGTGTGGCATCAAGTGGCCACTGACCTGGTGGGGGTCACTGGATGGTGCCGGTCTGATGAGCAGTGCCAGCACCGGTACAGTGACCTCCACCGGAGGGATCCGGACCTTTTTGAGAGGCTGCAGTCACGTGCCAGGTGGGGCATGGTGCTCAGCGCCAGGGTGCATACCATCTATGCACCTGTATTCTCTGTAGGGGTGTGAGTGTGTTTTGGTGCCTGTGCATAGGTGATGGCTCTGCCATGGTTGGCTGTGTCAGTGTGTGCAGCTGTGAGATGAATGGATCTGGCTGTGTGAGCAGGCACTCTCACTGGGGCAGGGGGCCGTCTGCTTTGGAGTCACACTGATGTTTGTCTCAACATATGTCTCCCACAGGCCGGGATGTGAGGATGCAGGCCTGGGTTGAGGAGGCCCGTGCCAGGGCCCCGGTGCCAGCGGGTGTTGCACCCCAGCAGCAGCAGCAGCGGCAGACACAGCTGCTTGAGCAGTGTGAGTATCATGACTTCATGGATGCTATTGCATGCTGGGGGGGAGGACAACTAGCCCTGCACAATACAACCATGCAGGAAAGGGGAGGTCATAATTCCACTATACAAGACACTAGTGAGACCCCACCTGGAGTACAGTGTACAGTTCTGGAGACCATACCTACGTCAGGACATAGACTGGGCAGAGATGGTTCAGAGGAGGGCAACAAAGATGGTGCATGGCTTGCATCACAAGTCCTATGAAGACAGGTTGAAGGGACTGAACATGTACTCCCTGGAGGAGAGGAGGGAGAGAGGGGATATGATAGAGACATACAAGTATCTTACAGGGAGGAACAGGGTGCAGGAACACACTTGTTTTAAGTGACAAGGATGTTCCAGGACTAGAGGGCATGGGATGAAGTTGGAGGGAGGACGATTCAGAGGAAACATGGAAATGAATTTCTTCACAGAACGGGTGGTGGACAAGTGGAACACCCTGCCAGAGGAAGTGGTGGGGGCTGAAACAATCATGGGATTTCAGAATGCACGGGATAGACATAGAGGAATTCTGGTGGTCAGGCGTAAGGGGCAACAGACTTATAGGAAACCATAGTGAACTTACAAGCTCACATGGACAGACTGGGTGGGCTATAGGCCCTTATCTGCTGACACTGTCTATGTATCTATGTATGTATGCATGACACAGGTGACATGCATCACTGTCCAGTATCACGGCATGTCTGTGTATGCGTCACTGGTGGTCCATGCATACACTGGGCACATAGCTGTGTAACTGGCATCGCACCACGTTGACACGTCACTTGACAGCCTTGTTTGTGCTGTGATGGACATGGGCAGTGTGTGTGTGCAGTGGTGATAGCTGGTGCCGCCTGTTTGTGATGGCCATGTGCATGTTCACTGTGGGTGGGTGCATGCCATCACAGGTGCGGGACATTGGGCTATATGGCTTGCAGGTTGGGTGGTGTTCAGGGTTGTGGTCAGTCACAGCCATTGACTGTGTTCCCATTTTCCTAGGCCTCAAGGTTTTCAGGAGGATTCGCCGGGAGATTCGGGGCCTCACACAGGTGTCGCTGGATAACCAGGCCATCCTCCAGTCCATCAGGCGCCATGGCCTTTGGAGGAGGCGGCACAGGACGATCCAGAACCAGGAGGAGGATGAGCAGCCAGCTGGGCCGTAGCCGATGATACCCTTCCCACTTCTCCCATCCCTACCACCCTGCCTTCCCTCTCCAAGTTATTCATCCCTACCCCTTGAACACCCCTACCTTGTACCCGTCCCCCCCCTTGTAAATAGTTGTTATTGTTTTGGTTCTTCACTATGTGGATATTTAAATATACATTTCTATTTTGATATGAATACTGTGTTGGTCTCTGATTTGCAGCTGGCTATGGGTGCTTGGTTGCAGGGGTGTACATGCCAGCTGGGGTTGTATGGTCCTGGGTGTGTGTGTGTGTGTGTGTGTGTGTGTGCGTGGGGAGGTGTCTCCAGCATGGCAGTGACTTTCTGTTGGTCTTGCCTTCTGCTGCCACCCACTGCTGGGTGCACAGGGTGTGTCTGGCTTGTATGCCTCTGTGCTGCATGGGGTTGATGTGTGCTGGGGGGGATGCATGGTTTCCTGCAGTGCCAGTCACTGCACATGGGTGGTGTCTTGGGGTCATGGTGCAGGGTGTGCTGTGCGTATGGGAGCTGATGTGCACTGTGGTTGTCAACCCCCTGTGTGTGGCACTCTCAGCCTGCCAGTGGTTGTGCTGGGGTGTCATGGCTCTGCTGTGCTTTGTTGGCTTGTTCCCATGGGCCAGTAGATCATCCGTCACACCTCAGTGATGCTGTGCTTGGGGTGTGCAGGTGTGGTGTTGGTTCTGCAGTGTGTTCCTGTGCCCATGTGTGGCATGGCTGGCGGTGGGCCCCAGCCTGCCTCCCTGGATGTGCAGTTCCATTGCTCTGGGGGGGCTCTGCTTGCACTATGGCACCTCTGGACTGCTCAGCTGGGCTGCCCTGGTTGTGCTATGGCGCAGTTAGTGCGATATTCAGACGTTGGCTGCTTGCGCAATTTGTTCTGCTCCATGTTTGAATATCGCACCTGTTGCGCATATGCACAATTGGTTTGTGCTTGCTCCTGCTGTTGCGCACATTTTGGGCGCAGTTTGAATATCCGGGCCATGGTCTCTTGATATATATTTTTAAATCTGGAGATCGACATAACATAAAAAATTGGTGGCCTATCACATTACTAAATTCAGATTACAAGATATTTTCTATACTTTTAAACGATCGCTTGAAATCTTATGCCAACATGGTTATTTCACCCTCTCAGTTTTGTGGTCTCCCTGACAGATGAATACAAACAGTGATAATGACATTAAGAGATGTTATAGAATAACTATCACTGAAAGGTATCGAAGGGTGTATTGTTGCATCAGATCTTAAAAAAGTATTTGATAGAGTTCATCTCCCTTTCTTAATTACAGTATTGAAGAAGTTTGGATTACCTTTATAAATGCTTAACATTATAAAACTACTTTATAGATCTTATTTGGTATTCCCCTTTATAAAAGGTGAGTCTTCAAGAAGCTTTCAGCTGCATACAGGGGTAAAGCAAGGATGCCCCCTGAGTCCACTATTATATGTTTTCTCCTTAGACCCGCTTTTACATTACCTCACTACCTCTCCCAAGTGGTATGGCATCATGGGGATAATCGTATGTTTATTTTTTTCAGATCACACACAAATACATAATTTTTTGATGGGATTTCAGCTTTTTGCAAATATTTCAAATGCAAAATTAAACATTCACAAAACCAAAGGCCTCTTTATAGGTGCAGATATAACTGCAGTGACACTTCAAAATGGGATTCTTATATCAAGAGAGCCTATTAAAATATTAGGTCTCTTATTTGGCTCACAAAATCTTCCTGTTGAGAATTGGGAAACAGCAATTCTGAACATTGAAAGAAAGGTAACTAGATGGAGGCAATGTAAATTGTCTAAACTTGAATGGATTTCTATTATAAAACAATATTTAGTACCCTATCTACAATTTGTAGTTATGATTTTTCCTCTACCATCTCATTTAGAGACCAAAATTTATTGTAATTTTTTCCAGATGTTATGGGGGAATAGGCTGAATCTGGTTAAAAGGTGTTCTACCTATTTAGAGGGAAAAAAGAGGGGGCTTGGCATGCTAGATCTGATAATCTTTTTTCATGCTTTATTTTTTATCCAAACAATAAAAAAAGGCTTACTGACTTTTGTAGAAAGGGGAGGGTCCTGGGTAAGGCTGGTGTTGGGAAGGTATTTTTCAGTATGGCGTAATATGGCCCCAAAAACAAATCCTCAGGTACACATCCCTATGTTTTTTAAACCAGCTGTGCAAAATTTATTTAAGTGGCAAATAACTAAGGATATAATACTAAGAAATAACATGCATACCCTCTATAATTGGATTAAAGAGAGTATACACCCAAATGATCCTTGTTTTAAAAACTGCCCAACAGCTCAAAACAGGTTCATTTTAGCCCAACTGAATGATTTAAGACTGCCATGGTTTATGTGGGAAACACAATGGCTAACCATGTATGGGCGACTAAATGTTAGGGGTAATGCTAAGTATAAAGCAATAGAGGAAAGGAATTGTCCTTATCCAGACTGCGTAAATGAGGAAGAAACTATGGAACATTTTTTCCTACACTGTTCCTATGCTAAAAATCTATAGATTTATTTGGCAAAGGAATGAAATTTGAAATGGCTTGCTACCTTAACTTATAACATATTAGTGATTGGCATTTACCCTCCAGGTTTTCATATATATCATATCAGTACTTTGGGAATATTATTTAGTTATCTAAGATTTTACATTTGGCAGGCAAGATGTCAATGGGTGCTTTATCAAAGAAAAAATGTCTTTTGAATGTTATAGTCCATTGATTACTATAGAATTAATGAAAATATACTTAAAGGATGAACAAGCACATGATTCTGCAAATGTGAAAAAATGGTGGAAGGGTTTTCATCACTTTATTAAGTATAAATAAGAATGCGAACAGGGATTATCTGAACTACATAAATCTTACTATAATTGTGATATATGAATCCTCTGTAATATAGAGTTTTTTTATGGAGATTATGAGATGTATGATTTACTTTGAGTTGTACCTGATGTTGATTATTTCAATAAAAACTCCCCTACTCTTTTCAATAAGTGCCATGGGATCTTTAATATCTGCCTGAACTACCACCAATCCAGGCAAATGGGACCTCAGTTTAACATCTCATCTGAAAGACGGCACCTCAGAAGTGTAGCACCCTCTCATGCTGCACTACAGTGTCAGTACTGGGCTATTAACTCAAGTGACACATGTGGGAACTGAACCCACATCTCTCTGATTTCCTGGCCTCAGAGGTGAGTGTGCTACCTACTAAGCCACTGACACTGCAGTAATTTAAGCTTAATTTTACAGTTATTTATTTATTCTCCTTGAGAAGAGCCTGCTTTGCCTACCTCAGGCTTCAGACAGTTTGGGATTGTGAGAGAAAGCCTGCGCATCTTTAGGAGAAAAACGTGTTTATTTGCTGGGTATACTGTAGACTATACATGGAACACTGTAAACAGTTAAATTTTAAAGACCAGACTTGATACTGTACTTAGGTTTCTTTGTCTCATTTTTTTATAAACAATTAAGTTGCTTGACAGAATAGGAATCAGATGACAGGAAGGGAGGGAGGAAGAGAAGCAGGCAGGAGAAAGATCAAACCTGGGAAGTGGGAACCCTAAGCTTTTAACTTTAAACATTAAAACTGCTTTCAGACTTTTAGCTTGTTATTTTTTCCTTTTTTTTTTTTTTTAATATCTCTGACACTGGAAAAAGAGCATAGAGAAATGGAATGGAGAGACTGGGTGGGTGCATGGGGGGATGAGCGGCGAGTTAACCCGTATTCTGTGACAAAAAAAAAAAAACACTGGCTAAAACAAGCAGCCACCTATAATGGACAAAACCATCACAAACAGAGTAGAAGGCTTAAAGTGGAGTATATCTTACAGTTTAAAAGTTTTCCTAGTGTACCTTGGTATTCTGTTACAGTTTAGTAGGTTGAGGGATTGATTAAAGAGCAGCTGACGCCTTCAGGAGAACTTTAACAAAATATAATATTTATACACAGTTCTGCTTGTATTTCACATTCATTTTGTATTCCTTCTTCCCATTATTTGTTATTGAGGTCACCTGCATGAAAACCGGATCTTTGCCTCTGAAGAGTTCATCTATTTCTTTTACTTTCTGAGTCTGATAAACAAGTGGCTAATAGGCACTAGTGTGTCTCCAAATAAACAAACCCATAGCTTGGTTTGTAGTTTAAAAGCAAATGTTTATTCCATAAGAAACAAGGACGACTCACCCCACCAGCGTCTGCTAACCATTTCACCCACCTGACCGTGAGCTTTCTCAAGGCGTGGCTGATGTGATGGAGACTAAATTTTAAATAAACATCTTAAAGTGACAGTCATAAGACAGTAGACAGGGGCCAAGCAGTAGATATCCTCTATCTTGATTTCAGCAAGGCCTTTGACTCTGTGCCCCAAAAGCAATGGCCTTTGTTTTGAATTCAACTAACCTTTATTTTGACATTTTTCATTTGATTTCTATAAATATTTTAATTCATTTTATGACAAAATAAAATGATAAATGCCTCTGTGCATTTTTTTCTGCACTGTGATTTGAATCTGCCTTGTATTTGTTATCCTGAATAACCACACCCGGTGACATATGGTGGCAGTGGTGGGATTCTAGTTGAGTGTCTGAGAGATACCTGGGAGAGCTCAGTCAGTGGTACCAGACCTGGTACCCTGGATAACAGGCAGCAGTCCATGGCACCAGAGATGACAAGGATGGACAGAGATGGAGGGATTCTGGCTGAGTGCCTGAGGGATACTTGGGACAGCTCAGTTGGTGGTACCAGACCTGGTATCCTGGATAACTGGCAGCAGTGCATGGCACCAGAGATGACAAGGATGGATGGAGATGGTGGCCTGGGTGTGCACCATGAGAGGACCAGGAGGCGACCTGATGAGGCTTCTATATTGGATGAGCGGGTGCTGGCTAGATGCAGATTGATGCTGGAGGAAGGTGGATTGCCCATGCCAGGAGCTGCTAGAGAGGATCCATGGGGAGAATGCCAAGGAGGAATCCAGGAGGGAGGATCAGTGTGTTCTGGAGGAGGAGGAACCCCTAAAGCAGTGGTCATGTCCAGCTTCGGAGATGGAGTTTCCTATATTACCTTTGTTTCCTGGGTGTTATTGGATCAAGGATGGTGGAGAACAGACAGCATTAGATAGGTCCCCAGGTAAGACTGTCACAGACCTTGTACCTCCTGGGGTGAAGACTGTAATCAAGGCAGAAGAAGCCAAGCTGGTGGCAGTGATTAAAGGGACTTATGATGTAAAAAGTAATGTCAAAGCTATTATTGATATACCATGTACTAGCTGGAGGGAATTGCAGGTAGGGGATTCTGAGATAGCCCAGCTTAGTACATATGTAATTAACAATGTTGGTAAAATGATTAATGAAGGGAAAGGGGTGAAACTATGGTGGTACGAGCTAAAAGAAGGCATATTGTTTCATATGAGACCCAACCCCTGTACCAGGCATATAGATGCCAGGATAGTGGTGCCCAGTATCTATAGAAGGGAGGTACTGGAGTCTGTTTGTACCAAGTCTAGAACATTGAGTCATGGGGAAAGTTTGGGACAAATTACCCCCTATTGTTATTGGCCAAGGATGTACCGGCAGGTAGCAGCCTATTTGAAGGATAGGGCCATGAGCCATCAGGGGGAGGTTACTAGACATGGAAGAGAAGTGCCCCAGATGGTGGAAGGCCATAAGAAGTGGCACCAGTGGAAATATGAGAGATTCTCAAATAGGGTAATAGGCTCCAGGTGGTAACTGCTAGGGTACACCCAAAGGACATAGAGAGGCTTCGGCTGTTTTTCGTCCAGCTTAGACAAACCCTGAAAGGAAAAATAAAATATATGAAAAGATTGCATGAGGGGCATAAACCCGTTGTTAATGTTCCTCTTTTTTTTTTTTAGGTACTGAGAGTACTGTTTCTGAATGTAAGGAAATTGTATGTGAGTACTGAGTTGCTGTAGAGTACTGTGTTAGCCCCAGGGTAAAGTACTGAGTACAGGTAGTTATATTTCTATATAACTATAAATTTATATTGCCTTCTTTGTCTCAATTCTCTGTATAATCACCTACTTGTTCTAAATAATAATAATAATAGCTTTATTTATTAAGTGCCTTTCAAATATCAAGGCGCTTTACAGTATTTAAAGCATAGTTCTTAAAACAGCAGTGTCAAAAACATAACAAGTCATGAAAAAGCCTTACTCCACAAAAACATTTTTAGTGCCTGCTTAAATGTACTAACATGAACTTATGTAAAGAGCTCTGAGCTCAAATGGTTAATCAGAGATCAGAAATATATAAGTAATTAAGTAAGTAAATAAATAAATATGATGGACCTCATAGAGAGCCAATAGTTTAGCTGATTTAAGGGACCCTGGGGCAGAGCTTCAAGTGAAGGTGGGCTGAAGCTCCACACCCTTCCAGGGTTCTGGTTGGGAGGTACCCCCCCCAAAAAAGTTTTTCTGTTTTTCTATGTAACCTTACAGTTAAGATTACAGCGAGTATTGCTTGTTGAGTTATTCAAAATGTACCTTAAGTGTTTTTATTGAATGAAGTAAAAGAGGACATCCCTGCCACTGAATATGGACCACTTCTCTACTCTCCAAATTCCTGGTGCAGCCGTTCATTCTTTTTTGTTACTATTCCTATTTTTCTTCTAGTCTGATATGATGGCCACCTTCAGGCAAATTCTTCTCCATATTCAGATTTTTTTCTCTCTTTTTGCTGATCTGTCTATTTCTGGTTCTGATATAGGGTGATTACAGAATATAATCTCCGACAGCGTATCAGAAGGTGCACTCTGTTTTGAAATAAGTGCCTGATATGTCATGTAAGATGACTGGGTGCTTGTACAGAGACTATAACGATCATGCCATAGCCAGCGTTACTAGTGGAGACTAATTACAGTATGCCTAAATAAATATTATGCTACATTGTTCACTAGCCCCAGGATAAAGAAATGTATGAATTGCTGTGTTAGCAAACTAGTATACTGTATATTATACAGTATTTCAGAGAATGAATTTAAGGGACTCTGAGGTGGAGCTTTACGGAGATGGTGGGCCAGAGCTCCATACCCTTGTAGGGTATGAATTAAGAACTGGACAACCATAAAATGGTTGCCCTCTTGTGAGGGGGAAAGTGTGACAGGGTGACCCCTGTCATGGGTGGGTGCCCCAGCAAGGAGATATAGGTCTTCTGTTACCCCACCCCCCATTTAGTGCTAACTGTAAGAGTAAAGTGTATTAGTACATTTAAAGAAGTAAAATGCATGAAAAAATGCATTTAATGCATAAAATGGAGAATAGAGTGCTGCAGTGCAGCCACATACATAAGAGAAGTCATGGTTTAAAATAATTATCCCAACAGTAAATGCAGCCTGCTATATAAAGTGCAAATTGCTAGAAAGGAATTAAACATGAATAAAGAGCCTCAGATTCCTGAAGTACTATTTAAAGGTGCTAAATGCATAAAAGTGCAAGGTGCTTGTGCAAAATAAAAATAAAGAGATTGTTTAGCACATGCTTTATAAGGGGCTTGTACTGCCTTTACAAGTACCAAAGAGCTGCTAGATTTATAGTGCAGAATGCTTTAACCAAGCTGTTTGCTGGAGGTTGAATAATGCACTCATGGGCTTCAGGAACATAAATGTGTTTGTGTATGCACACCTGTTGGACTGTAAAGTGCATGCAGTGCTAAATGTATGCTTGAAACAGAAAATGCCATAAGAAATTATAAGGTGCCTAAACATTCAGGTTAATGAAATGGATGGAAAACTAAAGTGCAAAGATAGCTAAATTTATATAATTTACAATGGGCTAACACAAAAAAAAAAAAAAAAAAAACAAGAGCGCCTTTGGTGCCTTAGCTCTAAAATGGAGCCAGTCTGTAATTTAGCCACAGGCTGTGTTTGTTCCAGAGAAGGCCTGTTTGTTAACCCCACCCTCCATTTAAAAAAACAAAACATGTGCATTAAAAGCCCTGAAATTAGTAAATGATAAAAAGGGATTACTACAGTTCTAAGGTTTCCTGAGGGAGTTCTAATGTTTTGCAGTTATCATAGAAACCCAGGAAGAAAACTAAACAGTTCAGTATCTTACCTGACTGCAGGACTGCATCTGAGGATTTCTATAGGGAAGCAACACCCTCTGCAGTCCCCTCTTTATACAGCCTTACCTGTCACTCAGAGGTAACTAAGGAGGAACCCTATGTTAGTTGCAGTTTTACTAGCCTAGTGTTACACTTAATGCTTGGTTATTTGATTATATCACTGTGTAGTGTCATATTATAATGTATGGTAGGTCACCTTGTGATTATAGATTAACCTAGCTAGTTTTCTTTTGTATTTTTAGTTAGGGGTTTAGTCAGGTGACCCCACCTAGAATGTATTTAAACCTTCCACTAGGGCTTGATGTTAGATAGGAGTTAGGGAGTCAGTAGGAGACTGACCTCCCAGTGGTGTGGGCTCACACTGGTCATTCTGACTGAAGCCTAGAATCTGCTAAGACCATAAGCAGTGGCCTTTGTTTTGAATAAAACTAACCTTTATTTTGATGTTTTTCATTTGGTTTCTGTAAATATTTCATTAATTTTATGACAAAATAAAATGATCAATGCCTCTGGGCATTTTTTATGCACTGTGATTTGAATCTGCCTTGTATTTGTTATCCTGAATACCCACACCCGGTGACAAGGAGAGTCTCTTTGAACAGAGTGGCAACCATAACATGAGTGGACACAGTCTTAAGTAGGAGGGTGGGAGGTTTAGGAGGGAGGTCAGGAAGCACTTATTCACAGAGATGGTGGTGGAAACTTGGAATGCATTGCCAAAAGATGTCATCTCATTGAAGACAGTGGGCAGCTTTAAGAGAGGATGGGATAGACATAGGGGTAAGGTAAAGATCAGGGGTAGGGAGGATGGGAGGAGTGGGAAGGGAGGGCAGAGGCATTAGCTCAAGCTCTGGACCCTGCAATACAAGCAGACTTGATAGACCAAAGTGCCTTCTTCTGCTGGCTTCTTTGTATGTTCATATATTTATCAATATAATATTATAATATAAAAAAGGGCTTACATTTTTTTTTTAATACTAATACTATTCTCACCACATAGCCAAAAACCAACTAAAGAGTGCTAAAAGAAAAACCAAAACCCAACAGAGGGAAAAATGTGCATGTGTTGGGGGGGTATCGGTGTGGGTAGAGGTAAGGAAGAGAGAAGGGGAAACTGTAGGGAAGAAATTGTCTGCACCCTTACAGCATTAAGAGAGTGACACTAAGAGCTTAAAATATTATAATACTGCATTTACAATCTATAAAGCTTCAACAAGAATGTATCAGAAAACAGACCAGTTTAAAAAATATGTTTCCCATCAACAGCAATCTAACTACATGATAATACGTTTATACTCTATTATGTGCAAAAAGCAATAGGTAAAAGTAATTTTATATATAAAAGATAACAAAATTAGATTAGAAAGAGTTGCTAAACAAGTCATAATAATTATCATAGCAAATACATACATATCGGTTTTTCAAAAACAGAGAAAGCTGGAAATGATCATTCAAACATATCACATGATACCACAGAAACAAAGAAACCAGCCAGTAATGGAGGAAAGTCGGAGGCAGGAATGCATTTAGCACAATTAGTTAAACTTGATTATAAATGTGGAAGCCAGAAAAATGTAAGATATTTTAGTAATGGAAGAACAGAATTTTCTATCTAGGTAGCAGAAACTTATCAAACAAATGTTGCACCTGCAAACATCAAAGTCGCCCGACAATGTCAAAGCAGCTCAGCTGGTTGTCAGTCTAGAGGACTCATTAAAGGCATTGCCTGAGAGATATCAAAAAAATAAAACTGGCAAGTTGAGTAGAAACATAAACTCTGCTGTACAAGAAGAACCCTGTCAACTCTCGGGCTACCTTCCTGTATGCAAACAACAGGTGGGGAAGGTATTTCTCCCAGTTCCTCCCATGCTGCTCAGCAAACATTTGGAGCATTGATTTTAGGGTACCATTAAACCTTTCCACAAGCCCATTGGTTTGTGGATGATAAGGTGTCATGCGTCTCTGCACCACCCCACACTTCTCCCACAAACATTTCATCAGGTCCAACATGAAGGTACCCCTTCGATCAGTTATAACCTCCTGTGGAAACCAGACACAGAAGAAAATCCCTAGCAAGGCATCTGCCACTTTGTCAGTCCTAAGCTAGGAAAGGGCAACCACTTTTGGGTACTGGGTGGCATAATCCACCACTGTCAGGATAAACCTCTTCCCGGAGGAACTTGGGGTAATCAAAGGTCCCACAATATCCATTCCAACCCTCTGGAATGGCTCTTCCACAATGGACAAGGGAATTAGGGCAGCTTTGGTTTTACTACCTGCCTTCCCTATTTTTTGGCACCGGTGACAAGACCTGCAATATTCCTTCACCTGCTGAGTGAAGTTGGGCCAGCAGAAATTCTGGGCCAATAGCTGCATGGTGCATGCATTTCCCAGATGTTCAGACATGGGGATATCATGAACGATCTTGAGCAACAGCTCACTGTACCCCTGGGGAATGACAAGCTGCCTGCCCAGCATCTTTCCCTCTGTCCTTACATCCTGCATATACAACAGTCCATTTTCCCAATATACTCTGGGTGGGATATTCAAATGGGTTGCGCATGGCACAACAGAGTTGCACCATGCGGAACCCACTGATGTGCCCCGGCGCAATATTCAATGGGGGAATATGCGCAGCACAAATCCCGATGCTCCTGGGCGCATTGATAATATATGCGGTACAGGTAAGGGGTGAGTGTCCATGCATATTCTGCACATCCCGATATTCAGCCCGGTATGTGCTGAGAATATGCAGGTGCAACCCCTACATGTGCCGTACACAGTTAAGCCACAAAATAAAGGAGCAACAGCTGGCCACCCACAGGTGAGCTGCTGTAATGCAGGGTGCAACACGGCAGCTGCAAGCTGTGGGTGGCCGCCCGAGCTCTGGTGGCACTGTCCGGTGGCATAGCACCCCCCATGCCTGATCATGGGCTGTTTTAAATAATAGAATCCCTGGTGGTCCAGTGGACCTATCTCCTTGCCCAATCGCGGGCTGTAACAATAAAGAAACTCCCTGGTGGTCCAGTGGACCTATCTCCCTGCCCAATCATGGGCATGCAGTACTCTAATTAGCCCTGGTGGTCCAGCGGTACCCGTACCCCCCGCAACCGGCCCACTCATTCCCACCACCCCGCTCCTTCCAGTCAGTGGCAGGTGATAGGTCCACTTGACCACCAGGGAGTTCATTACATATTACGTCCCGCAATCGGGCATTCGAGCGCGTTGCCGGTGAGGGGCAGGGGGCGTCAGTCCCAGATGGCTGCTGCCTGGCAGGGCACCAGGTGCATTTTGCTGGGGATCAGCGCACCTGCATGCAAATGGGGCCATAATCACATGCAAATGGCCCCATTTGCACCTTGCATGCATTATGGCCCCATTTTCATGTCCACCACTGGATATCGCGGTTGCCCCCTGCTCCTCCCTGGCCACTTGCGCTGGTGCAGTACCACTGCACCATGCACAATGTGAGTGGCCATGGAGCGATACTCAACAGTGCTGAGCCATGGTGCAGCACTGTTGAATATCACCCCTTCAATGCCCTGCCGTATCCCAGTTGCACTGCACCCAGACTTGCGCCACAGCCTGGTGCAGTCTGAATATCCCACCCTCTGTGTCTCCCGTCACCTCCATGTGTCCCATCAGATTCTGCACAAGCCCTCAGCTTCTCCAAACTGAGATCAGTCCTCTGAGCAGCTACAAATTCTTCACATTTTCCCAAGGCATGGGACATGTCCCCTTCAGTTTCTAAATTGTGTTTCATAGCTCTAGCATCAGGGCATTCAGGGTCACTGCCATCCCTAACCGTTTGACCATTTGTTACCCCTCCCTCCTCAGAATAACCTTCTGTAGATGTTTTGTGAACTGCTACTTGGGGAAGTCCTACCTCCCTTTCACTACTCTCCATTTTAGGAGACACAGGCTGAGGAACCAGCCTCCCATTGTTTTCCGCAGAGGCTTCTATGGGATCCAGGAAACTACAATCAGCCTTTGCCATCTGACTGTGAGCAACTGCATACACCACCCCCTTTTGGAGATTGTGCCCTAAAATCACATCCAGGGCAAGGTTGTCTGCTATGGCCACCTTTTGCACCCTCTCTCCTATCTCACCCCAGTCCAGGAGAATACTAGAAAGTGGCAGAGTTTTCTCCTCCCCAGTGAATCCTCTTACTGTTATGAACTGATTAGGTATAAGCTGTTCAGGCTCAACCAAATCCCCTTTTTCTAAAGTAAGAGATGCCCCCATGTCCCTTAACCCATGGGTCTGCACCCTATTTACAGTAACTGGGTGTATGTGCTCCCTCATGTTTACAGACATGCTATCAGGGATACACAGTGCACTCAACTCTGTTCGAGCACCACTTTGTCCATTCTGTGCATTTGACCGAGATGGCCACTACCTGCTTCACAGTCCCTGGACCCTTTACATCTGCAGCCCAAAACTGACTGTAAAAGAACATAGACTGGTGAGTGAATGCCAGACGACCCCAAGAAAGCCCAGTCTTAAGCCAGAAGCACATCCAGCCACCTCAACTGTCCTATCATAGAGGTATCTGTGAAGCTACAAAACCATGAGTAACCACCTATGGAGACCATTTGGCCTCCCATTTGTGTGTAGATTACAAGTAGGGACCCATTTGTGTGTGGATTACAAGTAGGGGCCCTTTTGAACAGTTTACAGTTTTATTGTTCAGCAACAGTTTGGGTTTTAAAGTGTGTTTTACCTGCAACTGTTAAAGTGCACCACTGAGCTCCTACCCTGCTAGCAGCAACTGCATCTCCAGTTAGGTACTCACTGCAACTAAAAAGAGATCTCTCCCCCTTGGTCTTTTGTGGGGGTTAAGTTGGGTGCATCCATTTGGGGGTTGAAGGAAAGCCAGGGGGGTGGGCAGATTGTGCTAAGCAAATTGTTGCTGTTGCTGCATATAAGGATTTTATTGCTGCCCCACTGATCTTAGTTTTCCTTCTGGCCCCTTGTTCTTTCCGTACCTTCCTCTTTTAAATAAATTATTTTATGAACTGCTTTTCTTGGTTTGGGGATTGTCTTGCTGTTATAGTGTCACTTATTTTGGGGTGGATCTGTGTGGGCAGGTGATGCACGCTTTCCTGGGGAGGTACAGTAATAGCCTTGTGTTTCAGCATCTAGGTACCCCATATGGCTGTCCCAGATGGAGGCACAGTATCAGTATTAGGCTTGAGTGCCCAGTGAAGCACAGCTTTAGTCAACCCAAGCCGGTGGCCCCTCGGAGGGTTTGGAGAGGTGAACCCCAAGGGCCCTGTGTAGACCAGTACATGTTATTGGCTGCAAGTAATTTATTTTGAATGGAAAGGTGTATGTTTCAATGGGCATGGGATGCTGTGTCATATGCGTGCATCATGTTTTAATTGTCACATGGCTGGCAAGCCCTAACCCAACACTGCCATGCATCCTCCCTGACCTAACAAGCAGCTCCAGCATTCACACTCAGCCTGGGTCCACCAGCCCAGAGCCCTACACAACGACAAGGCCACAGAATGCTGTTTTCTGCTGCAGAGCCCCAAACTGCTAATTTCCCCAACAGCTCAGTACCATATCACAGCACTTTTTAGTCTGGACAATAGTTATTTGATTTGCAATCTGTGTCCTCCAGACCATGGTATGATGTAATGAGTCTATTACTGACATGTTATCTAACTGTTGGATGCACTGTCGAACTGCTGCTTTGGCCCTTGCCTGCTAGTACCATGTTGAACGCTGCACTTTTCCACCATGTGCCAGGCCCTGCCATTTTGTTAGTTGCTCTTGGCATAGCAAGCTCAGAGAGTCTGACATGTGCAATATTAAAGTACTGCAGGCAAATAAAGTCTGTCAGTGTTCACCAACCACCAAAGAACAGGTAAGAAAAAAGTGCATGACTTTGACCATCACTGCTGGTAGTCAGTGGTGCAGTATTTGTTTATTTATTATTTTGGAGTACACATTTGAACTGCAAGCTAATTTGCAAAGGTTCCATGTCAACAGAAATTGTAGTCATCAAAGCATAGCAGAGGAAACTGGAAACACCACAAACTATCAAACAGAAGAAGCAGGGAAATATGTACAGTGTTTACAACGATTACAAGTCATTGCCACATGACAGTGCTTTGTCAGCACCACACAAGGATCAGAACAGAGCTATACACAGTATTTATGCTATTAGTAAGCCATTTCAGTCTGGTCTTGTTTCACACGAGTTGTATAAATTGCTATTTATATACTAACTTTAGTACTGCCTGGACAGTAAGACGTGGCGGTGCCTGTGCTGTAGGTGTTTCAGTGAATTGGAGGTCATGCAAAATGTTTCTCCAGTTTTTTGCAGCTGCGTCTTGTCACACTGGCCATGGGTGGTTACTGGTTAAGGGCATGCAGTGACTGGCATGGCACAGTGCTGTGGTGGGATTTGGCACAGCGCTGTGGTGGGATTTGAGCCTGTAACAGCTTAGACTTGTTAAGTCAGGTGTGAGAGTTCTAGGGGAAGACAAAAAAGTTCCTTTTATGTTTGCTTGCATGCATATTCAGCAAGTAAACATATTGGTACTGCTCTGGGCAGAAGAGTGGCTGGAGGGGCACGTACTGCAGGCAGCCAATGCAGCTAAGCCTGCAGGAGGTGTAGCTTGCCCACACCCAATCCTGACAAGGCTGCTGCAGAGGCTGCTGTTGCTCACTGATGGGCATGAACTTCTCAAATAACAAAGGATTTAGCTACACCAATCACAGTGTAGCAACATTCTTTCATATGGCCACAGCTAGCCAGCCAGCAGTGTCCCTCCTCCCATCTTCCCTCCCACCCAGCCAAGCTCTTCAAATGTGACTAGTGGTAGCTACTAAACTATGCCACTGCCGTCATTCCCTCTGTGGCCTGATCCAGTTTTTAAATTACTGTCAGCTGCAGATGCTTATTCAACCCTCCCTAGTATTCCCCCTTCTGCCCAACCTACTTTTTATGTTGATTGCGTGCATGTGCAAGAAACATGTTGTGACAGGTTTCTCCACAAGCAGGTTGTGGAGGCATGGCACTGTTGTGGTCAATGCCCCCACAGCCTGTAAAGGCTTGTCCCGCTTCCCCCAATGCCATGGCATGCTGCTGCTGACACTAGTTCAGCCAACGTGCCACCAACTTGTAAAAAATTAGCCGCTGCAATCAGGGGCCACCTCGTCAGTGCAGAGTCACCCCAGATTTTCAACACTGGCATTTTTTCAGACCTCCTTGTGAACAGTACAGCTGTCATTTTTCACACCCTGGCCGAAATGTGTTTTCTCACTTCCGGCGCAGAATAGCGTGGTTGATGTGGGAAATCAGTGTTCCACACAGATTAAGAAACTGACAGTGGCACTGTTCATGAGCAGAGTCCCTAAAATGCCTATGTTGAAAATTTGGTGGTGATACTCCATAAAATGACTGTGTTATGAGCGTGTGTTGCACAGTTTGCATGCACGCTCATAAGATCACGAATTTATAATATTTGCACTCTAGATTTTCAGCATTGCCATTCTTCTACACCACCTTATGAACAGTGCAGCTGTCATTTTTCACATCCTGGCCGAAATATGTTTTCACAGTTCCAGCGCAGAATAGCGTGGTCGCTGTGGGAAATCCATGTTTGGGACACATTATGAAAATGACAGCAACACTGTTCATTAGCAGAGGTCCTAAAATGCCTATGTTGAAAATTTGGTGATGGAAGTCCATAAAATGAGTGTGTTATGAATGTACATTGCGCAGTTTCCATGCATGGTCGTACCTTTGCAACTTTGCAATATTTTCACTCCAGATTTTCAGCATTGCCATTTTGCCACATCTCCTTATGAACAGTGCAGCTGTCATTTTTCACATCCTGGCTGAAATGTGTTTTTCGCTCTTCCGGTGCACAATAGCGCAGTTGCTGTGGGAAATCGGTGTTCAGGACTTATTAAGAAAATCACACTGGCACTGTTCATGAGCAGAGGTCCTAAAATGCCTATGTTAAAAATTTTGTGATGAAACTTCATAAAATGACTGTGTTATGTGTGTGTGTTGTGCAGGTGCCATGCACCCTTGTAAGTTTGCAAATTAGTAATATTTTCAAGCCAGATTTTCAGCACTGGCATTTGTTCACACCTCCTTATGAACAGTACAGCTGTCATTTTTCACATCCTGGTTGAAATGTGTTTCTGCGCTTCCGGTGCAGAATACCGCAGTTGCTGTCTGAAATCAGTGTTTGGGACAGATTAGGATCGAGCAACTATTTGGGGGGGGAATGATCGAGCTCAACTGAGTTCTGTCGGGACTGCTGCGGATGTCTTTGTGGGCAGAAAAAGGCGACAATGCAGGCAGGAGCCCAGTACAAAAGGGCAGCCTGCAGTGCCGGGAGACACAGAATGAGCGAGTGAGGGAGGGGGAGTGAGTGAGCTCAACGGAGCTCTGTTGGGACTGCTGCAGATTTGTTTGTGGGCAGAAAAAGGCAGCAATGCATGCAGGACCTGAGTACAAAAGGGCAGCCTGCAGCGGTGGGACAAACAGAATGAGCAAGTAAAAGAGGGGGAGTGAGCGAGCTCAGCAGAGTTCTATCATCACTGCTGCAGATTTCTTTGTGGGTAGATAACCGTGGCTACACTGGCAGGAGCCCAGTACAGACAGGCAGTCTGCAGTGCCGGCAGAAACAGAATGAGCAAGTGAGACAGGGGGAGTGAGTGAGGCCAACGGAGCTGTGTCGGGACTGCTGCAGATTTCTTTGTGGGCAGACAAAAATGCCGACAGAGGCAGGAGCCCAGTAAAAAAGGGCAGCCTGCAGCACCAGGAGAAACAGAATGAGTGAGTAAGACAGGGGGAGTGAGTGAGCGACCTCAACGGAGCTCTGTCGGGACAACTGTGGATTTCTTTGTGGGCAAGAAAGGTGGCAATGCAGGCAGGAGCCCAGTACAAAAGGCAGCCTGCAGTGCTGGGAGAAACAGAACAAGCAAGTGAAAGAGGGGAAGTGAGCGAGCTCAGCGGAGGCGTTTCGGGACTGCTGTGGATTTCTTTGTGGCCAGGAAAAGGCGGCAATGCAGGCAGGAGCCCAGTACAAAAGGCCAGCCTGCACCGCTGGCAGAAATGGAATGAGTGAGTGAGGGAGGGTGAGTGAGTGAGCTCAATGGAGCTCAGTTGAGACTCCTGCGGATTTCTTTGTGGGCAGAAAAAGGCAGCAATGCACTCAGGGGCCAGTACAAAAGGGCAACCTGCAGCGGTGGAAGAAACAGAATGAACAAGTGAGAAAGGGGGAGTGAGTGAGCGAGCTCAACGGAGCTCTCTCGGGACTGCTGCAGATTTCTTTGTGGGCAGAAAAGGGTGGCAACACAGGCAGGAGCCCAGTACAAAAGGGCAACTTGCACCGTGGGCAGAAACAGAATGAGCAAGTGAGACAGGAGTGAGTGAGGCCACCGGAGCTCTGTTGAAACTGCTGCAGATTTCTTTGTGGGCAGGAAAAGGTGTCAACACAGCCAGGAGGCCAGTACAAAAGGGCAGCCTGCAGTGCCAGGAGAAACAGATTGAGTGAGTGACAGAGGGTGAGTGAGCGAGCTCAACTGAGGTCTATCGTCACTGCTGAGGATTTCTTTGTGGGCAGAAAAAGGCGGCAATGCAGGCAGGAGCCCAGTTCAAAAGGCCAGTCTGCAGCCCCCACAGAAACGGAACGAGCGAGTGACAGACGGTGAGTGAGTGACCTCAATGGAGCTGTGTCTGGACTGCTGTACGTCTCTTTGTGGGCAGACAAAGGCACCAACGCAGGCAGGAACCCAGTACAAAAGGCAGCCTGCAGCAGTGGGAGACACAGAATGAGTGAGTGAGGGAAGGGGAAGGAGGCAGTGAGCTCAGCAGAGCTCTGTTGGGACTGCTGTGGATTTCTTTGTGGGCAGAGAAAGGCAGCAATGCACACAGGGGCCCAGTACAAAACGGCAGCCTGCAGTGGTGGGAGAAACAGAATGAACAAGTGAGAGAGAGAGAGTGAG
Organism: Neoceratodus forsteri; assembly: GCA_016271365.2. Lineage (NCBI taxonomy): Eukaryota > Metazoa > Chordata > Ceratodontiformes > Ceratodontidae > Neoceratodus > Neoceratodus forsteri. The sequence continues at coordinate 452,172,268 of JADMNL010000024.1, forward strand.
TGAGCGAGCTCAACGGAGCTCTATCATGACTGCTGCAGATTTCCTTGTGCCCAGAAGAAGGCAGCAATGCAGGGAGGATCCCAGTAAAAAAGGGCAGCCTGCAGCACCGACAGAAATGGCACAAACAAGTGAGAAAGGGGGACGGAGCGAGCTCAATGGAGCTCTGTCAGGACTGCTGCACATTTCTTTGTGGGCAGAAAAAAACGTCAGCAGAGGCAGGAGCCCAGTACTAAAGGGAAGCCTGCAATGCCAGCAGAAACAGAATGAGTGACAGAGAGGGCGAGTGACCCACCTCAACACAGCTCTGTCAGGATGGCTGCAGATTTCTTTGTGGGCAGAAAAAATGTGCCAATGCAGCAAGGAGCCCCATACAAAGGTGCAGCCTGCAGCACCGGGAGAAACAGAAGGAGCGAGTGATACAGGGCCACTGAGTGAGCTCAACAGACCAACGCAATCAACATTTGGCATTGACAAATGCTTGTTAATTATTACCAGAAGTGCGTGCTAGTCCTGCTGCCCATATCCCCCCATCCTGCCTCACCTACTTTTTAAAGATCACTGGCAGTGGAACCCCATGGAAAGGGGTGCCTCTATGTTGGTCTATCCTGGAAAGGATACATTGAAAAAGCTGGACCACGCTAAAAATGAAAAATTGTCTCTCAACTGGGGTATCCTGGATAAATACTGTACATTGTAAAAATGTGTAAAAGCTGAGCCCCCACTGAAAAGGGAATATTGCATCTCCACCGTGCTATCCTGGCTACAGAGCAACAAGGGGTAAAAGCAGAGCCACACTGAAAATAACGTATTTCATCTCCCCTGGCCTATCCTGGGTAAATACAGTTTAAAAACTATGTCAAACCAGCACCCCACTGAAAATGAGATATTACATCTCAGCTGTTATATCCTGGGTAAATACACTCTAAAAAAAAAACAGATAAAACCAGAACCCCACTAATAATGGTATATTGCATCTGAGCTGTGCTGTCCCTGGTAAACACAGTGTAAACATAAGGAAGCTCTGCCCATAGCCTCAACATACTCTTGGCCTCCCTTGTAACAGCATGCAAGCAGATATGTTAGGCATTGGTAAATGCTCGTTTCTTATGCCCTAGTGCTCCCTCCCATCCAAGTCATCCCCCTTCAAGTTTATACTGTTCAGGAGAGCCACTGCCACTGCCCTGCCAACCACCACAGCCACATCCACTGCCCAGTCTGCACCCAGCCCCAACTGTCAGCCATTGATCCACTCCAATTGTGTGTGTGTGTGTGTCTTTTTCTTCTTCTCACCTTATGTTGTTCCATGGATGCGTGGGGGGAGGGGGCACACATGCTGTCACAATTAGGAATCCAGTATTTTTTATTGACTGACTGGATTAATTGATTTATTTTATTAAAGACCTGGTTAGCCCAGGAACAGATATCTGCCCTTTTATATGGACAACCTGGGAGGCAATATAGTGTTGGGTAGGCCACAAGCAGCATTGCAAGCTCAGAGCCTGAGGGAGGTTTTGGCTCATTGGAATGTTCTTGCAGAGGTGGAAAAAGCCATACTTTGATTCTGGAAATCGTGATTGCTGAGCTGGCTCACTACTAGCCATTCTAGTGAAGCATTGCTGTGCGTGTGTGTGCGTCAGCATTCTGGCTGTGGAACCCCTTCACAGCAGCAAAAAAATTAAAAAGTGTCCCACTGCCATAGCACTCTGCTACTTTTTAGCACTATGTGGAAGTGCTTCTCACAGCCTGCTAACACCCAGCAGAATATACAATTTCACTTTAATTCTTTAAAATAGTGTAAGTTAAAAGTATTAACGTGACTTTTATCATTAATTAAACAATACAACCAGTGTTGTGTTAGTGCCTCAGCATTCTGTTGCATTTTAGCAGGCTGTCATCAAGCTGCTTCAGAGTTTTCTAAAAGCCACCAGAATGCATCATCTGGCCTCCATTTTTCCAAGTTTTCCCAGGGCATGCTCTCATGCCCCTCCCCCAGACAGGGTGGGAACTTATGCCTCTCTAACAATTTTCTTTGCATGATGCCTGTAGCTCACATCAGATGTGATCTAGTAAAAGATTTTATTCTTTAGAAAAATGGTGATTAAAGAGGTTGGTGATCTGCAACATCCCTTCCAAGCTGTTACAACACAGCAGGGTAATAATGTTTACAAGGGATTTTTTTTATTAACAATATTATTCAGTCTTGTGAGTTTAGATTCTGGCTGATGAGTGTAGCTGTGGTGACTGCCTGTGAATGGCACATGTAGAGAAACATGGAGTAGCATCCAAGATGACTCTGTCTGGGAGGAAAGATACTGGTATGTGACATGGAGCTGGAGAACAGAGCTTTGGATTAGTGTGGTATGTAAGCAATAATGTCCAACAGGGTGGTCAGTATTGGGGAATATCGGACTGCCCAGGGGCGTAATGAGTTCCGATGCTACAGGCGGAGGGTCTTATAGCCCCTGGAAGATCCAGTATTCCCAATACCGCCCACCCTGGAGGGTATTATTGCACTTAGAAAATGGTACTGTAAAAAATAAAATGTTCAGTGAAAATTTGTTAATAAAAAAATTGTTTAATATAATTTTTGTGATAAAATAGTTCCTCCACCTTGATTTTTTGAGATGTAGACATTTTGTCCTATTGGAGTCTCTGTATTTAAGAAAAAAAATGGTAGAATTCAGTTATTCCCCTCCCCCCATTATCCAGAGAGAGAGAGCGAGAGAGAGAGAGAGAGGACTGGTTCAACAGTGGAGCGTAATTTATGACAGAACTGAGGTTCTTTATGAGAGTGATTTTTTTTCTCAGTTTCTGTTAATCGTTCCTACCTGGGAGAAGAAAGCATGGTCATTGTGCAGAGATGTTCGGGACAATTCTGTTACTTTACTCTTGTTAATGATGATTTCCCTCTGTACAGAGGAGGTACTGCAAGAAGGTTAGTATCGATGCAGGGTATAAAAGCAGCGGAGGCAGCAGTCTGTTAATTGTAGCTACAGAGGCATGTACACTCTTTGGCTTCCTGCAGCTACTACTATGGCCGGCTTTCACAGAGCAGGAACCCAAGTAACTGTGACAGTCAGTGACACTGTTGTGCTGTAAAATACATTTAGTTTTACTAACTTGTTTTGAGTATTTGCCATTGGGGGTTGTGAGGGAGGTGACATGTCTGGGGAGTTCTGGTTCAGGGGAGTGGGGCTGGCTCCTTTGTCCATTTTCTTAGTGAGTAGAAAAGAAATGTCGGCATGCAAGTTTGGAAATTCAGGGTGCCCATGGATTCTAGAGGTAATGGGGGACCCCAGATTGGCACTTGTTTTATAGCGGGATCAATTGAGAAATACCCACCTGCTAAGATCGTGGTCCTAGCCAATTGGAAAGCTAGGATTCCCATACCCATTTTCTAAAGTAAAATAGAACTATTTAGAAGCACCATCAAAAATCTGGATTATTTTAAAACTGTTAAACTGCAAAGATGTATAAATATATATATTTAGAAAATGGGTAGGGAGAAATCTTGATTCTGATTGGCTAAGTCCACCAACCGGCCTATCCAAAATCTGGCAACAGAGACTGGGAAATAAAAATAATAATTATTATAATATATAATATATTATAATAATAAAAATTATTGCAGTAATAGCGCTCCTGCTTTAACGTGTTTTTATGGCTCATACACGGCAGGAACAGCACGCTGAGGGTACACTATCCCTTAAAGATTTAGTTTTGAAGGACACAACACAGGAAACTAGTTTTTCCAGCTTATTAAATAATGCAACACCAGCTTTTGGCCCTTTGAATAGTCAGCAAGCATTTTTTGCTTTTGAGAAAACTGCTTTCAAATTAAAACATTTACAATGGGAAGAGATTTCATTGAAAGCTTATCTAGAAGTTAAACATGTTCCTAGGGGTCTTCGTGTTTTAAAAAATCCTACCTGTGGTTTAAATCAGGAAGGTTTCATTGAGAAATGGTGTATAATCAGTGAGAAAGCAAGTAATGAGTATATGGAGTTGATAATTGTGGAGAATGCATTAATTCAAAAGTAGATTGAAGCTGAACTGAGTAAAAGAGAGGATGAAGTAAATCTATTTAGAGATGTGCCTCAATTTTTCCAACAATATGAAGACTTTACAGAGAGTTTATTGAAATACGATGAGAAGGTTAAAAAATATAAAGAAAACAAAGTTTGATCGTGATGAGAGAGATTATCAGAATGGACACATCTTTAATTGGAATGCACCTGTTAATACTGAAGCTGTGATTCAAGTGGGAGAAACTCAAGTGGACAGTCTAAAAGATAATCTTTCACAAAGATTGGAAGTGATAGATCAGACTGAGGATCGTTTTTTAGTGGAAGAAGAAGAAGGATGTGTCGGGTTACAGGACTCCCCATTTGTACCTTGGAGAAGCCAACGCATGAAGAAACAAATCATTGAAAATGCACAAGACGAGATGGTAGAAAGAGATCCAAGAAGAGGCAGCTTCAACAGCAGGTTTTGGAGAGGAAGACGGAAATGGGGGGAGATTCTATTAAATGTAATTAATATCTCTCATTATGAATTAAATGATTGGGAATTAAAGGTACTGAATAGAGGCTTTTCTTTTACACCAAATAAGTTTAACTTGTTTGTACACAGTTCTAGATGTTAGCAAGCTTGTACGTAATTTGAGCTTAAAGGCTTTTTTTAATAAGGGTACAAATTTAGAACTAATGAAAGAAAATGCAGAGCAGGAAGTTGAAGTTGAGCAAGATGGAAATGTGGGGAATAGTTTTAAACCTTGCTCTGTTTTTTGTCCCCCTTTGTCTGCAGCTTAACAAATGTTTGAGAAGTGTTGCCAGGATGACTTATTAGCGTTAAATGAAGATGTAAATTTACACTCTTTTCATAACATAAGTAAGCAGGAACGAGAAGCATTGCATAGCCTTGGAAATAATAAGAAGATTACTTTTAAGGCTGCCGACAAAGGTGGAGCAATAGTAATTATGGATAGTGAGAAATATGACAATGAAGTGATGAAACAATTGTCCAATGAAATGTATTATGAGAAGTTAAAGTTTGATAAAACCCTTTCCTTTAAGAGACAGATTGATGCATATCTGAGTGAAATAAAAAAAGTGAATGAAATTAGTACTCAGGTTTATGAGTATTTAAAAGTAGATCTTCAACAACAAGCCTCACAGGCACATGTCTTTTGGTCATGTCCAGGTATCACCGTATATTGGAGGGAGGTTAGGAAACATCTAGAACAGATATTTTCAATTCAGATGCAGTTAGGACCTGAACACTTGGTTTTAGGATTAATCCCAAGGGAGGTTAGAGATAAGGATGCCAGATACCTATGGAAGATCCTGGTTGTGGCAGCTTTAAAAATTATCACAAAGAATTGGTTGCAGCCGAGAACCCTAGAGGTAGGGGAATGGAAGGATATGGTTGAATCCATACGTTTGACGGAAAGGTTAATGATCAATCTTAAGCAAAAGACACAGATATATCAATAGAAATGGACCAGATGGTTACTCCATGAAAGTGGTTAAGAGAGAGATGCCTGAACTGTACTAAAAGAGATATTTACCTTTTACGGAGTTAGAGAATGTCCCCCGATTAACTCCTATTATTAGCAAGTAGTGCACACCCTAGACACGTGGTACGAGCTATTCCAAAGGGACAGTTTATATGAACAAAAAGGAACTGTAGTAGTCAAACGGAATATGACATGAGAGTAAATGAGTTGACAGAAAGGCTGCTACACAGAGGATATGATGCTGGCACTTTTGGAGAAGCAAAAAACAAAGTAGATTTGATTCCTAGAGAATCACTCTTGAAAAAACAAACAAGGAAAAAGAAGGGTGATATACAGATGTCTTTTGTAACTACATTTAGTTCACAGCTCATGGTTTTTCGTACAGATAAAAATATGAAAGATACAGTGGTGCACTCTGTACAGCCTTTACCTGATAAACCTAAGAATTGGCTTACTGAAAGGAGGGGAGGATGCAACAAATGTGGCAATTGTAAATACTGACCCTTAGTGAAAAACACTAGTAGACAGATATTCAAACAATTGCGCCCAGCGCAAAACCATAGCGGTGGAATAGCGCTGGAATAGCGTGAGGCTGCAATATTCAGAAGCCCTAATAGCGCCAATGCTGTGTGATAGTGCCAATGCTAAAAGTAAATGTATGCTGGGGCGGGAGTGAGGGGAGTGGCCATGAATGCCGGCTGCATGGCATATTCAAATGTATAGCCTGGCACTACAGGCATTAGCGCGACCTGTAGCGCAGCACTAAATACCGCTGATAAAAAGCTGATGGTAATGTGGTGGTGCCCCCCAGCGTGATCCCCAAGCACCATAGCCAGGGTATGTAGAGAAATTCCTGGTGCTCTAGTGGCCCCCACCCCACCAAGCATGATCCCTGACCCAGTAGCCATGGTATTCATCTATTTCCTGGTGTTCTAGTGGCCCACCCCCAAGTATGATCCTGACCCAGTGCCGTGGTATTTCATCAATTTCCCTGGTGTTCTAGTGCCCCCACCCCTGCCACCCATCCCCGACCCAGTAGCCGTGGTATTTTGTCAATTTCCTGGTATTTTAGTGGCCCCCACCCCAAGCCTGATCCCTGACCCAGTAGCCGCAGTATTTAGTCAATTTCCTGGTGTTCTAGTGGCCCCCCACCCCAACACGATCCCGATGCCGGTAGTCCGAAAGAGCAATACCTGGTGGTCTGAGTGGTCCTCTGCTTCCCGCCCCCAGAGTGCACCACCCATCCTCCCGGACTCCGCCTAGATTCGCGCCGGTGACCAGCTCAGTCCTCCTCCTCACCACGGCCGGAGGGCTGAGCCGTCACCGCGCCAGATTCAGATTTGAGTCCGGAGGATGGGTGGTGCAATTTCTGGGGGAGCGTAGGGACCACTAGACCACCAGGTATTGCCTCTTTTCGGGACTACTGGGCATCGGAATCATGCTTGGGGGATGGGGGCCACTAGAACACCAGGGAAATTGATGAAATACTGCGCTACTAGGTCGGGATCGGCTTGGGGGTGGGGATACTAGAACACCAGGAAATTAACAAAATACCGCAGCTACTGGGTCGGGGATCGTGCTTGGGGGTGGGGACCACTAGAACACCAGGGACAAATAGGTGTTTTACATGGACCGGGCGGATTCGTGTTTGGGGGTGGGGACCACTGGACTACCAGGGAGTGGAGTCAACACAAGTGGGAACAGGGACCATGATGGCTGAGACGGGCTGCCTGGCCCAGCCTGTCTGCCCAGGTCCCTATATATTGGATGGCTGAGCTGCACAGCCCAGTGATCCTACAGCTGACATCCCCCCACTCTCAGCAGGTTTGCCTTATGCCTGCCCCATGCATACTTGTGTCCCCCCACTGTGTTCCACCCACACCTGCTGTGGGCCAGCTCTCTTGGTGTGGGGTGGGGGCATCATCCGGGGCACGTGTGGCCACATGTAGTGTGTGTGTGTGTGTGTGTGTATACAGCTATCTATATATATACATATATATATATATATATGCATGTGTCTTTGTATCTATCTATATTTATAGATCGCTGCAGATCTACACACACACACACACACACACACACACACACACACACACACACAACACACATATATATATATATATATATATATACACACACACACACACATATATATATATATCATTATGTGCTGCTTGCAGTGCTGCATGGGTATGTTGTATGCACCACTAGTACCTGCCAGCAAACAGTTCCTGTTGCTTAATGCCTGTGATTTCATTCTGACCAACAGGGGACGCTGTGGGCATGCCTTGGCCTGCAGCGACCAGCCTGTACTGCCATTCCAACCAACAGGTGGAGCTGTGTGCACCATGCAGTAGCACCGGGCAAACTGCATAGTAATGTATGCTAAGCAGCATATAATGAGATGCAAATGTGCCTGTTTGCCCATGGATTACCTAAGTAGGCTCATTTGCATGGGAGCTTTGAATTTAGCTACCGTTTGCCCCGGGCTAACCAGTTTGCACCAGGCTAAGGTGTTAGCACTGTGCAATCAGGTTAGCCCCAGGCAAACCTCACTTCAGCATAGCACAGTTCTGCAGTGTGTGGCTTACATTGTTGTTTGCAGTCATACCTCTCAACTGTCCCTGATTTTCAGGGACGTCCCTGATTTTACCTCAAAATCTTACTCTGTCCCTACTAAACATTGTGTTTCTGTGGCCAAACAGTGGGGGTTGTAAGCATAAAATACTGTCAAACATCAATGTTACTGACATGTTCTTCCTTAGTAAATGCATTTTACACTACACCACTTATTCTACCAGCTTCCTGAGTGGATATCATCAATTTTTAGGATGTGTCCCTAATTTTAAACCTTTGTCCCTGATGTTTTTAAGCCTTGTCCCTGATTGATGAGGCAGGGGGTTGAGAGGTGTATTAGCAGCAGCTGTGAAATGTCTCTGTGAAATCAAACACAATGTTCTCCACTTTCAACAATGGCTTGTAACATGGTGTAATGAACTGCAGTTGCAGTTTGCACTTTCCTGTTGCTATATTCAGTGCTGTCTTATTCCCGGGCTATTTTTGCCCTGCACTCCCAGACCAGTTTGCCCGGCTTCCTTAGACTGCTATATTCAGCAGGATTAACACTGGGCTATTTCCTTTTGAATATAGCTTGCTTTGTGCTCCGGGCAAAGTTTGCCCGCTGGGCAGTGCTAATTTAGCCCCGGGTTTTTTTTTTTGAATATCTGGCCCTAGATGGTTTAAAAATCATATAACTGGTAAAGATGTGGAAGTGAGAGGAAATATGACTTGTAATACTTCTGGGGTAGTTTATATGGCACAGTGTACATGTGGCCATTTCTATATTGTAAAAACTAAAAGATCATTTAAGGTTAGAATTGGTGAACATGCTAGGGCAGTTTTGAATAGGGATATTACAAATGCCCTTGCCCTACATATTATTAAAGTAGGAAATCAAAGTACACGTTTTTCAGTTTACTGCCATAGAAAAACCTTTTGTTACCAGAAGAGGGGGTGATTACGATAACTTAAGAGGGAGCAATATTGGATATTTTCTATGAATGCCATGTGCCCCCCTGGTTTAAATGATAGGATCAAGATTAAGCCTTTTTTGGAAAAAAGTAGATGTATATGTATTTTTTTATATTTGTGGTGTTGCATTTTTGTTTCTGGAAATATGTTGATGTGTATTAATAATATTTTTTTATTTTTCTTGCAATTATACACACACACACACAATTGACCTTTGCTCTACCTACCTACCTGTTTGTTAGATTTACATTATGTATGGAAACTACTTTAAAACATATTAATAAGAAGTGTACAGTGTGATATTACTGGTGCCATATCATGGATTATTAGGTACAGTATTTAATTTATTACTGCGCTTGTATTCATAAAATATTTAAGTAGTTTGTGTACAATGCTGTTGTAACAATGTGTTACTGTTGCTTTAAGAAGTATACTTAAAAGGTAGCTGGTATCCACATACATCAACCTTTGAGAAAGCTGATTGCGAAACGCGTTAGGTGATGTGGATGTGATGTGGATGTGACGTGGGAGTGTCCCTCAGCTGCTGCAGCAGCAGAAGAAACTGCTGGTTTGGTTCGTGATACAGGCTCGCTTTGGTTTTTATGCGGTCATTTATGGACTATATATGGACTTCACATGGACTTTTATGCATTCGTGGATGGTATTTATGGACATTGCTTACAGAAGTTTTAAGTGTTTTTCTACAATTAAAAGGATTCAAAAGGAAATATTGAACCTGTATATTTTTTCAAGTGGACCTAGGAGCTAACACTTCGTCTTAAGTGTTACCTTTAAGTAAGCGCTGGTATTTTTTTCTTTGATGTCGAAATAATGAGTCCCATTCTCTGGCTGCTTGATTATGCTCTAAGATCAGTGTGTCAATAGACTTTTCAGTTTAAAATACCTACCAAGTTTTTCTCTCAATGAGAGACACCGCACCTCCATGCTCATTTTTAAATTCACTGTAAACCTTTTTCTCTCACTTAACAAACAGCAGCAGTTACACAGTGCCCCATTCCTCGTTTATTACTTTTCAAGAAGAAAAATCAGCTGTCTTACAAAAATGACTTAAATTTTCTCTGTGCTCGCTTTTGGTTGGATCATGATTGCAATTTGGCTCCCCCCGGCCCCCGGCTCTCTCTGTGACACCAGCAAGAGATAAAGTTGTTTAAAAAAGGAATAAAAAAAATCATTCCTTTGCGTCATCACTTTCCTGGTCTTGCTTGCAGGCTTTCAAGAACTCCTCTTCCTGACTGTGGTACCCAATCCTGCAGCTATATTCACTTTGCCAACTGGTCTTCCACTTTCTCTATTTTTTCATGTCGTTCACAACCACAACACCTCCCGATCCCAGTTTAAAAAAAGAAACTGACTGAAAAGTAAAGAGTACTGCCAGTGGGGGGTGGTGGTGGAAGAAAACAAAAGTATGTGTGTGTGTGTGTGTGGGGGGGGCAGACACCACAGAGAAAGGAAAAGTGCTAGCATAATGACAGCAACAGCTCTTGATCTCTTGCATCTCTAAAACACACCAGCACCCTCTACTGGCAGTTCTAGACGTGGAGGGACTACTTTACAGATTCATTTGTTTTTTATAGTTTTATTTTTAATGTTTACAGGACCGTTGAAGATTTCTGAAGATTTCATTTAAATTGTAACCCAAACCCCATTTTCTTAGTGCAATAGTACCCTCCAGGGTGGGTGGTGTTAGGCTATACCAGACCTCTTAGGTGGCGTTGGGCCTCATTAAGCCCCTGAGTGGTCCAGTATAGCCCAATACCAGCCACCCTCTCAGGTATTATTGCTTGCATTTCATTTACAAAGGTTAAACATAGGATTGTGTGTGGCATTTGTAGCAGTTAGTGAGTCTACCAAGGGGTGTACTGGCTGCAATTCTTGATCATCAGCTGTTAACTGTAAACTCCAGTACTGGAAATGGAAAAAAAGAAATCTCCAGTGGAATCTACCACCCATGTTGTGGGACTGAACATATTTGACAGAGGTCTGGGGGCAGAATTCCTCATTTCATGATGCATTTTTGCACTTTATTTAGCCAACTGTATGCCTGTGGAGGGGTTATGGGATAACAGATGGACCAGACACAGAACTTCAGGTTCAACACACAATCTCTGTATGATGTTTATTTAAAACACAGGGGATAACCTTAAGCAATGGCATATCCCTTCATCAACACATCAGTTTGCAGCAACAGACTATGCATGTCCTTCCTCTGCACTTGGTCAGCACCTACTGATCTACCTCTTTAGTGAAAATTATTTAATTCCCTATGTTGGCCTTGTGCATTTGGGTGATGGGGAGCTCAAAAAAGAAAACCCCCGAAACAATACAAAGAACTTCAATGCATAAGCACTGAAGCAAGGATTACCCCAAACACAACATTACGCATACCCCCATAATGCAAAGCATAATGGGATGTATATGCAAATCATCATGAAATCTTAGGCTGGTTCAGCTTAAAGCAGGAATGCATGGTGCCAAAGGGCCTCTCAAACGATCTGTAATTTACATGCATTTTAAATAACACACCATGGCCCGGATATTCAAAAGGGTTGCGCCATGCGCAACAGGGTTGCACATGCGCAAGTCCAAAATTGAGCCATTCTGCGATATTCAGAAGGAGGCAGTTGCGCCACCAAAAACATGCTGAGCAACAGCGCAATGAAAATGAAGGCATGCGCAACTGAAGGGGGTGGATCCATGCATAAAGAGCGCAATGTGATATTCAAAGACTTGCGCGATGCGCAATAGCAGCACAGCCGGAAATTGCACACTAGCAGAAATGAGCCAAAATAAAAAGGCTCAAGGAAGCGGCGCAAGAACGCTACAAGGCTGCCAAGTGGGGGAGAGAGAGAGAGAGAGAGAGAGACAGACAGACAACAGACAGGCTAGGGCAGGCAAGGAAAGCGTGGGCCATAGGCTGTAGAGGCCAGCAGGGGGGTGCCCGGTGCAGTGGAAGTAGCAGTGAGGACAGCGGGGGTAACACAGCAACACCAGCCGGAGGCAGAGCCATGGAGATGGACAGTGCCAGCTTCCACATGGAAGCTGTAATGAGGGGTGAGAATGCATGCTGCAGGGGACATGGCCGGAAGGGCCCGCTGGCTGCAGCGCTCCCCAACAGGCAGTACCGCGCTCCACATCAGCTTTGAGCTACACAGATGTAGAGATCATGGGCTGGTACCACCTGAACAGGGCAATACTGAGACGGCTCTGTGAGCTGTGCAGTGATGTGATGCAGGCACCCTCATGACGGAGTCACGCTCTGTCGGTGGAGACCAAGGTGACAGCCTGCATGTGCCTGCTAGCCACGGGCAACTTCCAGAGGCTGACAGGGGACACCACAGGCATCACACAGTCGGCCACGTCACGCATCCTCACCCAATTCCTCAGCGCACTGCTGCCACATGCTGCAGAGTACATCCATTTCCCCAGCACCGCGACAGAGCGTACAGCAAACATGCAGGAGTTCCACAGGGTAGCACATATGCCTGGCATGCTAGGGGCTATAGACTGCACCCATATGGCCATTTGCACGCCACTTGGCCCCGATGGGCTTGCATATCGGAACAGAAAGGGATTCTCTAGTGTCAACTGCCAGGTGGTGTGTGATGCCACTGGGCGCATAATCAATGTCTGTGCCACACACCCTGGTGGAGCACATGATGCCTTCATATGGTATCAGTCTGCACTGTGCCATCGATTCAAGAGTGGGGACATCCCCACAGGCCATCTAGTGGGTGAGTACACATGTATGGAATGCAAACTCGGGCAAGTGTGGAATGCCACAGGTGCCATGGTAGTGGCACACAGGATATGGCCAATATGGACCTGAACATGAGACTGATCTCCACTATCTCACACAGGTGACAGCGATACCCACCCATCCCTCGCTGCTCACACCGCACGCACCGGCGACCCCATCGCAGCAACGCTATAATGAGGCACATGTTTCCACATGCAACATCATAGAGCGGGTGTTTGGGATGCTCAAGGCACGCTTCCAATGCCTAGACACCTTCGGCGGTGCCCTACAGTACAGCCTCCAAAAGGCCTGTGGGATATTCCTGGCCTGTTGCATCCTGCACAACATGGCCAAAGACTATGGGATAGCTGTACAGGTTGAAGAGGGGGACAGCGATGGGGACGCCAGTGGCGCCGGTGTTGATGGTGATGAGCAGCCCCCCCTAGGATGGCGGGACCCCCAACTGATCTGGCAGGCCCAGCTGCACCGGGATACCATCACAGAGGAGCACTATGCACAACACAGGTAAGTCAAGGGGACATGTGCAACCAACACTGTCCATGCACAAACCACAGGCACACAGGGGAACACACCAGGGGTGCATGACGGTCAGGGGAGTGGAAGGGTCCAGGCATACAAACACACCATCAGGGAGGGTGAGCACTCATATGGACACACACACCAGGCACAGAGCGTACATGGGCAGATGCACAGCACAGCAGAACCGACATTGCTAACACACAGCACCACCAACCACCCCACCACCTGTACTGTCCAAGTACGTGTGTCAGATGCTGGGCACCCTTGAACCTTGGTGTACAGTACAATGCAGGCATCATCATGCACATGCACCTGTGGACAGAAGTTGGGAGGGTGTGCAGGTGGTCCGTGTGTCAGCGTGAGCAGAGCACCCAGCAGTGCACTGCCCACCATGACACACATTGCACACATGGCAGCACCAGACAGGGCCCGCACTGGGAGACAGCTCAGTCATGTAGCACTGTCCCACGGCCACCGCAGATGTGTGGGCGGCCCCACCGTGACCCAACAGCACTGGCGGGCTGAGCAGGGGCCACATGGGGTGGCATAGTTGCACCACCAGGAGTCCCACTGCGTGAACGCGACCTTGCCTGCACAGGGGTCTGCAGGATGCTGAACAAACCTGCACCAGGGGTGCTCGAGATGGCCACAGCAGAACCCGGTGTTGACAGGCCTGGTGTTGCACGACACCGGGAATGGGGAGTGGAGAGTGAACTTTGTGGGGTGTGCGGTACAGGGACACCTGACTGTGTGCCCAATGCATCCACGACAGAGACCACTGCCTGAGTCAGCCTGTCAATGGCGGCGGGCACATCCGTCCGCATACGAACCAGCTTGGCACGGTCCAGAGCATAATCCCTGCTGTGCCGCTCCACAGACACAGACAGTTGCCTCCACAGACTGCGCACCCACACTCTGCAGATGTACTGATTCCTGCAGCAGGCGGGTGTGCTCCTCAATGGGTACTGTGCTAACGGCATCCTGTCCCCAGGATGTGGAAGGTCCTGATGCACAACACCCCTTGAGGGTGGGCGCTGTTCACCAGGACCAGGAATGGGTGGATCAAAGGGCTGCGGACATGTGCCACCACTTGACACTGTACCCCCAGACCTGGTGGGTGACTGCTGCTGCTGCCCCTCCAACCGCTGTGCCCCAGGGTCCATTCATTCCACCGCTGTGCTGGCAACAGTGCCAGACACCTGCACAGCCACCGGTACTGCCCCACCGATGCTGACAGGCACAGCCTGGGACTGTGCCAGCATGCTGGTACACAAGTTGGAACCAGAAAGGCCCAGGGGCATGTGCTGGCCTGCTGTGTGTCCGTCATGGGACACACACCTATCACTGCCCATTGCAGTCCTTGCATCATCAATAGTGCAGGTACGTGCTACAGCCATAGCCACAGCGTGCTGGCATGCTTGCATGCCAGACTGCTGAACAGAGCTGTGCACCCCTTACCCGAATCACCGACACCAGAGTTGGCGCCCAGCGTGCATGCTGCTGCAGTGCCTGCTGGCTGGTGATAGAGGTGGATGGACCCTCTCCATGTCCAGCAGGTCATCATCCCTGCCTGGACCCACCACCACCATCTCCTGAAGACGAACAGGATCTGTAACAGAAAGAGAGTACATGTGAGTGCATGTGAACAACCTTCCCCCCAACCCCCCCAACACCACCACCATGTCATACTGTGCAGTGATGGGCTTCCACCTGTCTGGAATCCACCTCCTGGTACGCCCTCAATAGTGCTCCACTGCATTTATGTGACCAGTGTCTCCTCAGTTGGGGTCAGCTCCAACACCACTGGTGGGCCCCCGCCAGTGCCAGTACGTGCCGCCCTGAAGGTTGCCACCTTCTCCTTCAACCTCCTGCGGTCTGTCCTCATCTTCTTCTTGCATTCCTGCACGGAGCGCTGGTGGCTTCCGTGCAGGTTAACGGCCTGAGCTACCCCCTCCCATGCAGCCACATGGGACTGAGGGGTGCCCCTCCATCCACTCAGTACTGGCTCCTCATCCAGGTAGGCCTGGAAGAGGGCCTCTGTCTCTGCTGTAAAGTTGGGCCTCCTCCTACGCCCACCGTCCTCACCCTCACCTTGGCTCTGCTCGGTCATGGCGATCTGTATGGGGAAGTGGACACCTGTCACTGTGCAGTCTACAGCATTTTCCCATGACCATTGTCCAGAACATCACACAGCATGCAACTCACCTGTCACCTGCAGTAACCGATCTGGCCAAGCGCAGCCCAATGTCGCACATTTATAGCGCAATGCATGCAAATTAGAGTGGAGCAACTATAATGACATGCAATTGTGCCACTGCGCCTTTGAATGGCTGATCAGATGATTTGCATGTGTCGGCTGAATATACGTGAATCTGCGCTGCTGTCTGATTCAGTCAGTAGCTGAGCCAATGGCAGATCTGTGGACCGTGTTTTACACTGCATTGCGCATGCCCAGATAGCTTACGCAGGCATCTGCCGCACTGCTGACATGCTGTGCGCGATCGGCAATTCAGGCCATGGCCACCATTGTGCCAGTGGCGCTACAGCAATGGGCACTATATGGCGCTGTGGCACTACTGCGCAATAGTCCACTGTGGCACTGGTATGCAGCTGGTCGGTCATGCAGGATGCCTATACATCGGATGGCGCTGTGCATGGCCTTGCATCATGGCCCATGACCTTGTGTCCGACCTTTGCCCCCTGGCGCTGTTCACCTGCCATGTATACGGCCCTATTGCGCTGTCTGGTGACAGCGCTATGTGAAGTGATGGCGCTGTTCGAACAGCATGATTGGAGCGTGTGGTGGTCTATTGCGCAACATCTTCACGTGGGGTTACCGCGCAGCAGGGGCGCCATATTGCCTGCTGTAAAGTTGGTACCATGGCTAGGAGAAGAGCTGTTCCCTGGAGCCAATTGGAACTGGCCAACTTGGTGGCCCTAGTAGAGCCCCACTATGGGGCACTTTATGGTGAGGCACCCCTCACCATTGCCCGCACACAGGTGTGGAATCAAGTGGCCACTGACCTGGTGGGGGTCACTGGACGGTGCCGGTCTGATGAGCAGTGCTGGCACCGGTACAGTGACCTCTGCCGGAGGGATCCGGACCTTTTTGAGAGGCTGCGGTCACGTGCCAGGTGGGGCATGGTGCCTAGGCCAGGTGGGTGTACCATCTATGCACCTGTATTCTCTGTAGGGGTGTGAGTGTGTTTTGGTGCCTGTGCATAGGTGATGGCTCTGCCATGGTTGGCTGTGTCAGTGTGTACAGCTGTGAGATGAATGGGTCTGGCTGTGTGGGCAGGCACTCTCACTGGGGCAGGGGGCAGTCTGCTTTGGAGTCACACTGATGTTTGTCTCAACATATGTCTCCCACAGGCCGGGATGTGAGGATGCAGGCCCGGGTTGAGGAGGGCCATGCCAGGGCCCTGGTGCCAGCAGGCGTTGCACCGCAGCAGCAGCAGCAGCAGCAGCGGCAGACACAGCTGCTTGAGCAGTGTGAGTATCATGACTTCATGGATGCTATTGCATGTTGGGGGGGGGAGACCACTAGCCCTGCACAATACAACCATGCAGGAAAGGGGAGGTCATAATTCCACTATACAAGACACTAGTGAGGCCCCACCAGGAGTACAGTGTACAGTGTACAGTTCTGGAGACCATACCTACATAAGGACATAGACTGGGCAGAGAAGGTTCAGAGGAGGGCAACAAAGATGGTGCATGGCTTGCATCACAAGTCCTATGAAGACAGGTTGAAGGAACTGAACATGTACTCCCTGGAGGAGAGGAGGGAGAGAGGGGATATGATAGAGACATACAAGTATCTTACAGGGAGGAACAGGGTGCAGGAAAACACTTTTTTTACGTGAAAAAGATGTTCCAGGACTAGAGGACATGGGATGAAGTTGGAGGGAGGACAATTCAGAGGAAACATGGAAAAGAATTTCTTCACAGAACGGGTGGTGGACAAGTGGAACACCCTGCCAGAGGAAGTGGTGGGGGGCTGAAACAATCACGGGATTTCAGTATGCACGGGATAGACATAAAGGAATTCTGGAGGTCAGGGGTTAGGGGCAACAGACTTATAGGTAAACAAAGTGAACTTACAAGCTCAAATGGACAGACTGGGTGGGCCATAGGCCTTATCTGCCGACACTGTCTATGTATCTATGTATGTATACGCGACACAGGTGACATGCATCACTGTCAGTATCTGCTGCGTCTGTGTATGCGTCACTAATTGGTCAACCATGCACTGGGCACATAGCTGTGTAACTGGCATCGCACCACATTGCCACGTCCTTGACAGCCTTGTTTGTGCTGTGATGGACATGGGCAGTGTGTGTGTGCAGTGGTGCGCATAGCTGGTGCCACCTGTTTGTGATGGCCATGTGCATGTTCACTGTGGGTGGGTGCATGCCATCACAGGTGCGGGACATTGGGCTATATGGCTTGCAGGTTGGGTGGTGTTCAGGGTTGTGGTCAGTCACAGCCATTGACTGTGTTCCCATTTTTCTAGGCCTCGAGGTTCTCAGGAGGATTAGACAGGAGATTCGGGGCCTCACACAAGTCTCGATGGATAACCAGGCCATCCTCCAGTCCATCAGGTGCCATGGCCTTTGGAGGAGGTGGCACAGGATGGTCCAGAACCAGGAAGAGGATGAGCAGCCGGCTGGGCCGTAGCTGATGATACCCTTCCCACTTCTCCCATCCCTACCACCCTGCCTTCCCTCTCAAGTTATTCATCCCTACCCCTTGAACACCCCTACCTTGTACCCGTCCCCCCCTTGTAAATAGTTGTTATTGTTTTGGTTCTTTACTATTTGGATATTTAAATATACATTTCTATTTTGATATGAATACTGTGTTGGTCTCTGATTTGCAGCTGGCTATGGGTGCTTGGTTGCAGGGGTGTACATGCCATCTGGGGTGGTATGGTCCCTGGTATATGTGTGTGTGTGTGTGTGCGCGCGCGCGCGCATGTGTGTGCATGGGGAGGTATCTCCAGCATGGCAGTGACTTTCTGTTGGTCTTGCCATCTGCTGCCACACACTGCTGGGTGCACAGGGTGTGTCTGGCTTGTATGCCTCTGTGCTGCACGGGGTTGACGTGTGCTGGGAGGGATGCATGGTTTCCTGCAGTGCCAGTCACTGCACATGGGTGGTGTCTTGGGGTCACGGTGCAGGGTGTGCTGTGCGTACGGGGAGCTGATGTGCACTGTGGTTGTCAACCCCCTGTGTGTGGCACTCTCAGCCTGCCAGTGGTTGTGCTGGGGTGTCATGGCTCTGCTGTGCTTTGTTGGCTTGTCCCCATGGGCCACTAGATCATCCGTCACACCCCCAGTGATGCTGTGCTTGGGGTGTGCAGGTGTGGTGTTGGTTCTGCAGTGTGTTCCTGTGCCCATGTGTGGCATGGCTGGCGGTGGGCCCCAGCCTGCCTCCCTGGATGTGCAGTTCCATTGCTCTGGGGGGGGCTCTGCTTGTACTATGGCACCTCTGGACTGCTCAGCTGGGCTGCCCTGGTTGCGCTATAGCACAATGTTTCTGCTCAGCTTCTCCTTCCTGGTTGCACTATGGCGCAGTTAGTGCAGTTGACTGCTAGCAGAATTGTTGCTCCATGTTTGAATATCTCACCTGTTGCGCATATGCGCAATTGGTTTGTGCTTGCTCCTGCTGTTGTGCACATTTTGGGCGCAGTTTGAATATCCGGGCCCGGGTGTTTTTTGATATCTCTACCCTCATAACCTAATTTTTATAATACAGTCCCCTAGTAACTTTTTGCCTTTATCAAAAACACCTAGTGCAATGGTATTTTCAACAATTGCAGGTGTCATACACATAAGAAGGCATATACATCAAGGTATTTTATGACATAGTGCTATTGCATACTAAATCCAATGAGGAACACAGCCTGTTGTTTAACATCAGCTCAGAGGTCACCACAATAACCTCCCTGTACAAGAACCTGAGAGGGAAAAAGAAAATTAAAGAGGACACTATAGCATAGTCAATAAAGGGGAAGGGGCTCCCATAGGTGGCCAACCTTATGGATTAGAAACTGTAAAGGATAGATTAGGCTAAGAAAGAGAAGAACTGTTGCAACAGATTTAAGAAAAGGTCGGTCCTCAAGAGTGGCACCATCTCCCCATCACAATGCCTTTAGGGGGTTGCATTTTATGCAAGAGCAGTCTTACCTCATTTCACTCTTGGAACATCAGAATTTTAATTTCACTCCTGAAACTGAGTTCTCCCCACTCCCGCCCTCTCCCCCCATTTCCACCACTTATAAACTCTTGTGTTAACTGTTAATTTTAATTTTTTTTTTCTGATTTTTACATTCGCTTGCGCGCATGCTCAAGGAGCGTCTTGCAACAGTATGAGTTTTGGAGGTGTGTGACCCTCCTCCCCAATGCACTGCTCAGTGTAGCAGGTGCGACCCTAGGGGATCATTACATGCTGAGCTATGTATGACAGCAGTTCGGCTGTGTTGGTCTTCACTTCTAACAAAAGGTCTGCTGCAATCAGCACTGGTAGTGTGTATGCAATTAGCATACGTCAGTCGAACTGCTGTCATGCACAGCTCAGCAATCCCTCCCGCTTCCTCCCTCTGCTAATGTCCTCCCCCTCAGTCCTTTTGTCCCCAGCCCCCACCTTGTGTGCAGAGGGGAGGTGTCCAATCTCCCTTGGCTCATGAACCCTCCCAGCACACTGTATGGCCATTGGGGGTGCCCAATCCCCACCGGCTCCACTCCCCCTCAAACAAACAGGTAGGTAGCATGCTGGGAGTCCACCCCAGCATACCAAAAGAGTCCTTTTTTAAAAAATCCTGCGAAAGAAAAAACTGTCCCTCAGTGAGTCCCTGCCCCCCCGCCAACCTACTTCTCGTCTGTGCACCCACCTCACCACCCCCATCCCCATACTTACCTCTGGAGCCTGGTGCGATGATCTTCAGTGGACCAGGAACACGTCTACACTCTTCAAAGCAGACCGTGAACTGAGGAAATGCCAGTAAGCTGTATAATGGCATAAATAGGGTTTTCAACCTAGGTGGATATCTCAGCCATTTTTGACTTTTGACACCAAATTTTCAACATGGGGTTCTTGACACCTTATCATGAATTCAGTCACTGTCATGGCATTATTCGGTCCAGAAAGGTGATTTCCGCGGTCACCGTGGAATCACCTTCAGGGGCCAGTAATGAATGACAGTGTCATTATTCATGAGGTGGGCTCTCAAAAGCCTATGTTTGCCAAATTTGGTGAAAAATCAAACAATGACTGTTTTATGGCGATGTGTTAGCAGATTTGCGTTGACTGTAAGTTCGTAATTTGTAATATTTTCACTCAGATTTTCAACATAGGCATATTTCACATCTCCTTATGAACAGTGAAGCTGTCAATTTTCACATCCTGGCCAAAATGTGTTTTCGTGCTTCCTGTGCAAAATAGCATGGTCACTGCTGGAAATCAATGTTTGCTACAGAGTAAGACAATCACAGTGACACTGTTCATGAGCAGATGTCCTAAAATGCCTATGTTGAAAATTTGGTGGCAAAAATTCGAAAAAATTACTGTTTTACGAGCGTGCGTTGCACAGTTTCCACGTGCACTCGTAACCACAAATTTGTCATATTTTCACTCCAGATTGTCAACATTTGCATTTTCCCACACCTCCTTATGAACAGTACAGCTGTCATTTTTCACATCCTGGCCAAAATCTGTCTTCACACCTCCGTCGCAGAATAGCACAGTCGCTGTGGGAAATAAGGGTTTGGTACACAATAAGAAAATTATAGTGGCACTGTTCATGACCAGAGGTGACAAAATGCAAATGTTGAAAATTTGGTGAAATAATTCCACTGAATGACTGTGTTGCAAGTGCAGGTTGCACAGTTCCCACACAGGCTCATTCCCTTGAGCACAACCAGGGCATTAGGGTTCCTAAGACAGACACTTAAGAAGTATGAGGGTGAAATGTTACTCAGATGCAAGAGGAGTTGCAGAAAGGTACTCTGTTGAGATATGGATGCTGAAGGGACAAGGATACAACTGGGGGGCCCTGCATAAATGCCAAACGCCAATGCAAGTACCAGCACGCGAATGTTCGGCATTGACAAATGCTTGTTTTATTTGTTTTGTAACAGTCAGTGGCTTACTGGTGTACCTCTTCACTCTTATTGTGGCCTGGTCTTTGAGGTCAATGATTTTGCTGCTTTGCTTCTGTCTAGCAGAGGTGAGTTAGACTAGCAACTGAGCACTTGCCAAACAGTGCTGCTGGCCACTTATCTATAACATATCCCATATAACCTAAGACAATGGGTCACACTCCCCCATCCCATGCCAGATTGCCTTTGCAAATAGATTTTATACATTCTGTGCTTTTCAAGTACTGCTGCTGCCATTTGAAAAGGGCAAATGGTTACTACTGTGCAAAATAATTTTCCAAACTCAGTATTTAGGAGTGTAAATGGTCTGGTCAGAGGTGTAGAGATATAGAGAACAAAGTGTACTCTGCCCTTCAGTTACTGGTCAAGGCCAACATTCGCAACTACACAGTGGGCTGGATATTCAAAAGGGTTGCACAATGCGCAATAGGGTTGCGCCAGCGCAAGTCAGAAAATGCGCCATTCTGCAATATTCAGCAGGAGGCAGTTGCACCACTGAAAACATGCTGAGCAACAGCACAATGGTAATGAAGGCATGCGCAACCGAAGGGGGTGGAACCATGCATAAAGTGTGCAGTGCGATGTTCAAAGACTTGCGCAATGCACAACAGTGGAGCAGGCGGAAGTTGCGCCATAGCGGAAATGAGCCAAAATAAAAAGGAGCAAGGAAGAGGCACAAGAATGCTACAGGGAAGCCACATGAGGCAGGGAGAGAGACAGAGCAAGAGGGACAAAGAGGA
Source organism: Neoceratodus forsteri (assembly GCA_016271365.2). NCBI lineage: Eukaryota > Metazoa > Chordata > Ceratodontiformes > Ceratodontidae > Neoceratodus > Neoceratodus forsteri. The sequence continues at coordinate 452,194,515 of JADMNL010000024.1, forward strand.
CAGACCAGGGAAACAAGAGGACAGAATAGGGGCAAGAGAAGGTGTGTGGGGCCACAGTGAGCAGAGGCCAGTAGGTGTACCCGGTGCAGTGGAGGTAGCAGTCAGGACAGCGGGGGGGAACACAGCAACAACAGCTGGGGGGCACAAGCCAGGGACATGGACAGTGCCACCTTCCACATGGAAGCCGTAATGAGGGGGGTGAGAAGGCATGCTGCAGGGGGACGTGGACGTGGAAGGGCCCGTCGGCGGTACTCCCCCAACAGGCAGTACGGAGCCTGCACCAGCTTTGAGCTGTACTCAGATGTCAAGATTGTGGGCTGGTACCACCTGAACAGGGCAATACTGAGGCGGCTCTGTGAGCTGTGCAGTGATGTGATGCAGGCACTCACATGATGGAGTCATGCTCTGTCAGTGGAGACAAAGGTAACAGCCTGCATGTGCTTGCTCACCATGGGTACCTTCCAGAGACCAAAAGGGGACACCACAGGCATAACACAGTCGGCCACGTCACGCATCCTCACCCAATTCCTCGGCACACTGCTGCCACATGCTGTGGAGTACATCCATTTCCCCAGCACTGCGGCTGAGCACACAGCAAACATACAGGAGTTCCACAGGGTAGCACATAAGCCTGGCATGCTAGGGGCGATAGACTGCACCCATGTGGCCATTCACATGCCACCTGGCCCCGATGGGGCCACCAATATGAACCAGAAGGGATATGCCAATGTCAACTGCCAGGTGGTGTGTGATGCCAGTGGGCGCATCATCAATGTCTGTGCCACGCACCCTGGGGGAGCACATGATTCATTCACATGGTACCAGTCGGCACTGTGCCATCGATTTGAGAGTGGGGACATCCCCACAGGACATCTAGTGGGTGAGTATGCATGTAGAACTGACAAATCATGGGCAAGGGGGGTAAGTCACAGGTGCCATGGGTGTGGCACACAGGGTTTGGGGCAGTCTGAGCCTGAACAAAACACTAACCTCCACTATCTCCACACAGGTGACAGTGGATACCCACTCCATCCCTGGCTGCTCACACCCTACCGACGGCCCACGACCCCATTGCAGCAATGATTCAATGAGGCACATGCCACCACACACAACATCATTGAGCGGGTGTTTGGGATGCTTAAGGCGCATTTCCATTGCCTGGACACCTCTGGTGGTGCCCTACAGTATAGCCCCTCAAAGGCCTGTGAGATATTCCTGGCCTGTTGTATCCTGCACAACATGGCCAAAGACTGTGGGATAGCCGTACAGGTCAAAGAAGGGGACAGCGATGGGGACGACGGTGATGCCAGTGACGATGGGGATGGGCAGCCCCCCCTTGGATGATGGGACCCCCGACTGATCCGGCTGGCCCAGCTGCACCGGGACACCATCACAGAGGAGCACTTCACCCAACACAGGTAAGTCATGGGGCCATGTGCAACCAACAGTGGCTAGGGCACAACCCACATACACAGGAAACACACCAGGGGGTGCATGGCGGCAAGGGAAGTGGCAGGGCACAGAAGCACACACATACAACCAGGGAGGGGTGAACAGTAACATGCCACATGGACGGACACACACACACACACACACACACACACACACACACACACATAGGCACAAAGTGCACAGGGGTCAGGTGCACAACAGAGCCAGAACACAGACACTAAAAACACACATGTCCACAGGCCACCACGTCCACTGACTATCCATGTGTGTGTGTCAGATGCTGGGCACTATCGCACTTTGGTGTACAGCGCAATGCAGGCATCATCATGCACACGCACCTGTGGACAGCAGTCGGGAGGGTGTGCAGGTGGTCTGTGTGTCTGCATGTAGGGCTGGGCACCCACTGGTGCACTGCCCACCAAAACACACACATTGCACACAGGGCAGCACCAGACAGGGCCCACACTGGGAGACAGCTCAGCCTTGTGGCACAGTGCCACAGCCACCTCGGATGCGTGGGTGGCCCCACTGAGACCGAGCAGCACTGGCAGGCTGAGCACGGGCCTCATGGGGTGGCACTGATGGTCCACCAGGGGTTCCATTGCGCGAAAGTGACTGTGCCCTCACAGGGGTCTGCAGCACTCTGAACATACCTGCACCAGGAGTGCTCGGGATGCCCACAGCTGAACCCGGCGTCGACAGGGTGGGTATCGCACGACATCGGGAACGGGGAGTGGATAGCATACTGTTCAGTGTGAGTGGCACAGGGGCACCTGACTGTGTGCCCAATGTGGCCATGACAGCGACCAACGCCTGTGTCTGCCTGTCAATGGTGGCGGTCACATCCATCCACAAATGGTCAATCCGTGATAGGATCCTCTCTCGGTGTCCCTCCTGTGTCACTCCTCGACCTGCTCCAGAGCCACACACAGTGCCTCCACGGACGTTGCATCCCACATCTGCTGCTGTACTGATGCCTGCAGCAGGCGGGTGTGCTCGTCAAAGAGGTCATCTGCCACATCGGCAACCTGTCCCTCAGGGTATGGAAGGGCCTGATGTTCAGCACCCCTTGAGGGTGAGCGCTGCTCACCGGGACCAGGTATGGGCAAGTCCACAGACAGTGCACATATGCCACCGCTGAACCCTGTACTCCCAGTCCTGGTGGGTGACTGCTGCTGCTGCTGCTGCCCCTCCACCTGCTGTGCCCAAGGGATCAGTTGTTCCGCCACTGTGGCTGCAACAGTGCCAGTGACCTGTACAGCCACCGGTGCTGCCCCACCGGTGCTGACAGGCACAGCCTGGGACTGTGCTGACGTGTTGGCACACACGTCAGAACCAGCCAGGTCCATGGGCGTGAGCTGTCCTGCTGTGTGTCCATTCTGTGACACACATGTCAATGCCCTAATGGTCGTTGCATCATCAATGGTGCAGCTCTGCCACAGCCACAGCCACAGCATGCTGGCATGCTTGGATGCCAGACTGCTGAGACACAGGAAGGGTACCCCCCACACCTGTCTCAACGACATCAGTGTTGGCAGCCAGGTGTGCACACTGTTGCAATGCACGCCGGCTACCAGCAGAGGTGGATGGTCCCTCCTCCAACTCTAGATGGCTGTCCGCAATGGACAGGCCCTCCACCGCTGACCCCTGCAGATGCACAGGATCTGTAACAGAAAGTAAAGACATGTTAGTGCATGGGATCTACCTTCCCCCCCCCACAGACCATGATGTACCATGCAGTGATGGGCTACCACCTGTCTGGAAGCCACCTCCAGGAACGCCCTCAATGGCACTGCACTGCATGCTTACAGCGAGCCTGTCCTCTGCCGGAGTCAGCTGCACCACCTCCGGCTGGCCCCCGCCTGTTGCAGCACGTGCCGCCCTGATGGCAGCCACCTTCTCCTTCACCCTCCTCCTGTCGGTACCCATCTTCTTTTTACACTTCTGCACAGAGCGCTGTTGGCTGCCGTGCAGGTTGATGGCCTTACCACCCCCTCCCATGCAGCAGCACGGGCCTGAGGGGTGCCCTACCGTCCACTGAGCAGTGGCTCCTCATCTAGGTAGGCCTCGAAGAGTGCCTCCATCTCAGCCTTAGTAAAATTAGGCCTCCTCTTCCGCCCACCATCATCCTCCTCACCCAGTCCTCGCTCGGTCATTTCTCAGCCTGTATGGGTGAGAGTGGTCACCTGTGACTGTGCAGTACACAGCAATTCCCTGAGACCATAGTCATGAACAGCACACAGCATGCAACTCACCTATCAACTGCAGTACCCAAATATGGCCACTGCAGAACAGTGTTGCATTTTTATAGCGCAATCCATGCAAATTAGGTGTGGAGCAACTTTAATGAGATGCAAATCACACTGCTGCGCCATTGAATGGCTGATCGGATGATTTGCATATGACGGCTGAATATCGCGCTGTTGCGCTTTGCGCAATATGTTTGAACATGCTGAGCCAATGGCGCAGTTCTGTGACTGCGTAGTACACCGCACTGCACATGCCCAGGTAGCTTATGCAGGTGTCTGCCACACTGATGATGTGCTGTGCATGGTAGGCAATTCAGGGCACGGCCACCATTGTGCCAGTGGTGCTACAGCGATGGTCACTACATGGCGCTGTGGCACAACTGCACAATAGTTCGCTGTGGCAATGGCACACAGGTGACCAATTGCACTAGACACATAGACATCCGATGGTGCTGTGCGTGGCCTTGCGCCAGAGACCCATGACCCTGTGCCCGACCTTTGCCCCTTGGCACTGTACGTATGGCATGTCTGCAGTTCTATCACGCTGTTCGGTGACAGCACGATAGGGAATGGCGGCACTGTACCGACAGCTCGATAGGGAATGGTGGCGATGTATTGCGCAGCAATTCCACATGGGGTTGCCGTGCTGCGGAGCACCATATTGCCTACTATAGCACTGGAGATGGCACACAGGAGAGCCCCCCAATGGAGTGCCCTTGAGCTGGCCAACCTTGTGGCCATTGTGGAGCCACACTATGGCCCACTGTATGGTGAGGTTCCACTAGACAGGGTCAGCACTCAGGTCTGGCAACAGGTGGCCACTGTCCTGGAGGCAGCCACTGGCTGCAGGAGGATGGCCGAGCAATGCAGGCACCGCTATGGGGGCCTGAGAAGGAGGGAGCTGGAGCTACTGGCACGTCTTCAGTCACGTGCCAGGAGGGGCATGGTGCCTCGTCCAGGTGGGTGATCTGTCTACGCACCTGTATGGTCCATATGGGTAACACTGTCTTTTGTGTCCAGCACATAGGGGAGGGATGGTCTCGGGTTGGCTGTGGCGGTGTTTACAGGGTATGTGATGGATGGGTCTGGCTGGGTGGGTGGGCACACACATTGGGGCAGGGGATATATGCTTTGGGTTTGTACTGATGTGTTGCTTTCCTTTTGTCTCCCACAGGTGTGGCAGAGCGGAGGAGGGCCACAGAGCAGCAGCGGAGGGAGGTGGATGCAGAACCAGAGCGTGGTAGGGAACAACCCCAATGCCAGCAACAGCCTGATGAGGGTGAGTGCCATGACACCATGATTGCTATTGCATGCTGTGTGACAGGGTGGGGAGCAGGGCATGGCCACCATCCATGGACACCACTGCCATGCACACGACATGTGACAGTCAGCACTGTCCAGTGGCACTGCATGTCTGGGAGTGCATCAATGGTCATCCATGCATGCACTGGGCACATGGCTGTGGCACTGCTTGCCCACCACATCGCCACGTTACTGTACAGCCTTGGTTGTGCTGTGCTGGACATGGGCAGTGTGTGTGTGCAGTGGTACACATGGCTGTTGCTGCCTGGTTGGGCATGTCTTGTGCACACGGTCACTGTGGGTGGGTGCACACCATCACAGGAGCGGGGCACATGGCTGTATGCCATGCATGATGGGTGAGCTGCAGGGGGATGGACAGTCACACCCACTGACTCTGATCCCTTGTCCTAGGTGTGCGGATACTCCTACGCATAGAGCGTTCCATCCAGCAGCTGGTTCGTGTGGTGGCCGAATCCCTGGCAATACTGCAAGACCTCCAGCAGCATGGGGTGAGGAGGAGAAGGCGACCCTGGGAACGGCCCCAGGCAGAGGAGGAGCAGGCTGTACGCTAATGAACGCATATTACCTCCCCCCTTTGACTGACCCTCACACCCTGCCTTCCCTCTCCCAGTTGTTCACCCCTGCCCCTTACCCACCCCCACCTTGTTCCTGTACCTCCACCCCATGTATGTATATATGTATATAGATGTTGTTGTTGTTCTTGTTGTTGTTGTTGTATATTTTATAATACAGATTTTGATATGAATACTGTGGTGGTCTCTGATTTGAAGCTGGCTATAGGTGCTCAGTTGCAGTGGTGTGCATGGCATCTGGGGTGGTTCAGTCATGGGTATGTGTGTGTGTCCGCGTGGGGAAGTGTCTCTGGTGTGGGAGTGGCTATCAGTCGGTATTTGTGGTGTATGTTGTTCTCTGTGCATTGCATTGCTGTGTGCAGTGGTCCACGGTGCCTGCTCTGTGTCCATTGTGCCCCTGTCAAACTGTCCTTGGCCTGTACAGCTGACACCCTTGCATGTCTGTGGCCTGCTGCCTTGTCAGTGGTGGGTGTCCCTGCAGATCATCCACTGTGACCATCACAATGCTGGGTTGCCTCCTGTCACTGGTGAGGTGCATGTTTGCCTAGGGTGACACTGTGGCCTCCACAGTCACTGTCCCACCTCCATGCTGTGGCTTGTGTGTGTTGCAGGGGCTGTGCACCACTGTCTGTGACTTGTGATCCAGGCATATGCTGGTGGTGTACAGGGCCACAGTTCATGCACAGGGTGGGTGTCAACCCTGCGCCATGGTGGACTGCAGGCTGTGTGTGCACAGTTTACATGTGCCCACACTGGGAGCTTGGTTGCCACACTACTGCGTCCCTGTGTTGGTGTCCCTGAGGGTATGGGTGTGTGTTTGCCCCTGCACTGTGTTGCATCTGGTGTGCTGCATGCTTCAATGCACCACTGTGGGTGTCTGTGCTGGCTGCTGTGGCTCGTGGTGGGTTGCGCTGTGACACTTGTCTACTGTGCAGGGTGCTGTATCAACGGCAGTGGTGTCAGGGGCATGCCCTTTCCTGTGTGGGGTACCTCTTGTGGCCACACATGTTCGGTCTCTCAGCTGTGCCTCCAGGGGTTTTGGCGTGTTGGCACTGTGTCTGCCATTGTTGCATTGCCATGTGCTGCCACCCACTGCTGGGTGCTCATGGTGGCTCTGGCTTGTATGATTCTGTGGTACACGAGGTTGCAGTGTGACAGTGTGGGGGTATACATGGGGATTCCTGCAGTGATGCTCACTGCTCATGGGGGGTGTCTTGGGGTCATGGTGCAGGGTGTGCTGTGCACGGGGGGGCAGCTGTACACTGGGGTGGTCCACCCCCCTTGTGTGGCAGTCTCAGCTTGCCAGTGGGTGTGCTGGGGCAACATGGCCCAGCTGTGCTTTGTTTGCTTGTCCCCATGGGCTGGTGGATATTCTGTCCCTCCCCCAGTTGTGCTGTGCTTGGGGTGTGGGGGTGCATTGTCAGTTCTGCAGTGTGTTCCTGTGCCCATCTGTGGCATGGGTGGTGGGTCCCTGCCTGCCTCCCTGGTTGTGCAGTTCCATTGCTCTGCTGCTGGGGGGCTCCCTGCTTGCGCTATGGCACCTCTGGGCTGTTCAGCTGGGCTGCCCTTGTTGCGCTATAACGCATTGTATCTGCTCAGCTTCCCCTTCCTAGTTGCGCTATGGTGCAGGTTGTGTGATATTCAGACATTGGCTGTTTGCACAATTTGGCTTGCTCCATTTTTGAATATCGCGTCTATTGTGCATGTGCGCAATGGACTTGTGCTTGCTCCTGCTATTGCGCACATTTTGGGCGCAGTTTGAATATCCAGCCCAGTAAATACAACCAAGCAAACATTCAGCACTGAGCAATGCTTGTTTTAGCTAGGGGTCAGTCAGTGCATTTTAACCTACACCCCTGCCCAAATTTCAGTCAGCGGAGCAGTATTAAATTAAGAATCATGAGCAGGGACACCGGAAAATTTCACAAGCATTTTATTACAAAATCCGCAATTTTCACCATTCTCCAGTCTGCAATATTTCTGCAATTTCTTGCATCAGTGAAGTTTTCCAAATCTGTGCAAAAAGGATTACAATTTTCAAAGAAAAACTCAAATATACTGACAGATATAGTGATAACATAACATGCAGACTTAGGATTGGTCAAAACAATACAGTATAAAGTGGGGGAGGGTTTGCTAAGGAGTTCTGTCTGATGCTGCTCTCAGGTTCTCTGCCTGGATGGTTGGTTTCAAAATCCTCTAACTAAGCACGTGTGCACTAAGCAGGTAAAATCTGTGTTCATTTATTTAGTTTAATGTTTCACCAGGATGGCATACTGAGCATACTGTGATTGCTCATTTCCAGATACATCCTGGGGCAGGAGGAATGGAGATAGCAGTTTACAGTAGTAACAGCATTCATAATTACAGAATTTCAGATAGCAGTTTACAACATTTCAGTATTTACATGTAACCCCTAGGTGGTGCTACCCCAAGGGCTACTACCCCTGCCTGCTGGGCAACCAGTAGGTTAAGGGGCCTGAGTTCTGAAACGGGTGCCTCCACCCAGAGGTCAGGGTTATTAGTGGTCATACTAACTTGGGCACAGCCCTCTGGGACACTGTAACCCCCCCTCAGTTCCTGCTATTGGCCCAAACAGAATACAACAATGACCTTCACAATCCCCCTCATATGCTTTACTTGTATCCACACTTTTGGCACTTATCACCAGGATTGGTTTTCCCAACTCGACCCTGGGGACCCCCTGTAAAACAAGGTTAAACAGAGCAAATGTCATGCAACATAATACTTCAGGCATAAACAAGATCCACAGACTGTTTAAAAGGCAGAAAAAGTAGATCTGATTTATTCAGGGGGATTTTAACAAGGATAGGGGCAATCAGGTTAATTAGCTTACTCTTTCTAATAATCCTACAGTTATGCAAGCAATCAGACTCCCTAGCACTGTCACACTTCTGGGTACCCAGGTGAATGGGGTGGGCTAGCCAGGACCGTTGCCCAGCGTAGGCCAGCGTTGCAGCTGGTAGGGGCCCTGTGATGAAAAAAATACTTCCACAACACAGATTTGTAATCCAGAGCCAGATGGCTCAGTTCGTGAAGAAAGGAAACAACAAGTAATTAGATGACACTCTTAGATTTGAAGACAGTTGCAGGGAGCTACCCTGATGGCTACTCACGATATCCCAAACTGGACACAGGAGGGATGAGGATTGAGACAGCAGATGAATTATCTGGGTGGCCAGAAGAAGCAGAGGGCTGCCCCTGGGACGGTCTCTTGTTGATGGCGCTTCTCTGTGCAGTAGGGTAATCTGGCAAGGCCCTCGTGGCAAAGCCCAACCACATGGACTGGCAATGGATTTAGTTTGTTGGATACTGGGGTCAGCTTCCAGCAATCACCTTACAGTTTGTACAACAGGTGAACTAAATCGTGACCCCCATTCAGTACACAGCACATTTATATACCAGAAAATATTGCTGTACCAGGCAAAATGCTCCTCTATTACGATGGCAAAGTCCCTGCTCAGACCGAGAACTTGAAAGTAGTTTGAGTTCCTGACAGGCCGATTGCGTTCAGCAAAATTTTTGGTCTTCTACAGGTTAAGCCTGGTCCCAATTCAGCAGCTTACTCAAAAGTACACAGTGTAGACTTAGTCCGAAACAATTTTATCTCTCTGTCTTCTCCTAGGGTAACAGCAGACTTGCAGGCCTCAACTCAGGCCTCTCCACAACTCTCCTGCTCAAACTATGCTTCTCTCTCAACTGCCAACACAGATCTGGCTTGCCAGCAGACAGCTCAGGGGACTTCCCTTAGGCCACAAGGTCTGATTCATCAGGTGAGCTGTCAGTCACAGCAAGAGCTTCCCTTTCTGTTGCAAAAAGGCGCCAACAGTCCAAAACTACAAATCCCACAGTTTTGAGTCCATACAGCCCCTAGGAGAAGGCTCCATTTTAGAGTCCCCAGTTATTGATTGGTCCAATTCAGCAGTTCAGGACCAAAATGGTGGAGCTAAACAGAACATTACTCACTGCAAAGAAGGCAGGTTAGAATAAACTACATTATCACTACTCTCTAAATGATTTCAAGCAAGTAGTTACATCTTTCAGCAGGGCTCCCTCTGCCCAATTAGTGATGGCAGAAATGGAGCACTTAGCAGGCAGACCGGGTGGGACCGGAGCATGAAAACACTCAGCCCCCCTCCCAGATTAATTACAACTGCAGAATGGCAGCTTTTAAAAGGACAGTACACGGAGGCCACACCGGCACTCACTGGTGACACATTTAAATGGCAAAGTGTCGAACACCAACTGGGCAGCGAGCATTTAGGCAAGGTCGTGGAAGACTTTTTTGGGAACCCCCATTTGTAGGGGGGTTACACACAGCATATCAGTATTTACAGCCTTAGAATTACAGCTTACAATAATTTAATAGATATAACTTTAGAGTACAGTGTCTCTAAATAAAGTACATATAGGTTGACCTGACAGAGCAACCGAAAAGGGACAGCAAACATAGCAGTTAACAATGGAAGTGTGCAATTGATATGGATATTGTCACAAATGCACTCCTGGGGTCAGGCCCTCTGCTGCCACAGTGCCCAACCTTGAAGTGCAATATGTGAACAGGGGACAAACAGGGACATCCTTATGTTTGTTTTAGGTCCTAGCAACTACCAGTTTCGAGTCCTGGGGTCAAATATGAACCCTTTTAGCTAGTATGCCCAAGTGACAGGTCCAAATATCACATCCTCTTCAGGGAAAGCAGTGCAGTACTTAATCCCAGCTGGCATGCAGCCAACCTGGTTCACAATCCTCCTTCTGACTCAATTGAGACCTAGGTATTTCCTTACTTGGCTGGATCTTTACACAGGTCCTTGTTCGTGTGGCTGCATATGGTAACACACTAAGCACTTCAACAGATATGTCAAAATTATCAATATTGTTCCAGCATTCACACTTAAAATGAGAAAATGGCTCAGGCAGGATTAAGGAAATCAACAAGTTTACTAATATTAAAAAAAATAGTAAATAAATAAAAAACACAGAACATACAGCCCCAGATATTCAGAAATGCACCAAAGCCTGGCACAAGTCCGGCGCAGCACAAATCAAATATGCCACGGCACCACAGGAGCCATATTTAGAGGTTGTGCAGACTGAACTTGCCAGCGCAACCCGGCTGAATATGGCAAAGTTGCTCCATGGTGCAAAAAGAGATGCTCCAGCATAACTGTGGAAGCATAGCAGTAGAGCAACAGAGGGGCACATGGCACAGAGAACAGACCCAGGGACAGTGCCAGGGAAGTACAGTGACAAGCCACAGGAGGCCACCATCAGCAGGGCACCCACAGGCACTCAGACATCTGACCCCAGAACACAACAGTGGCAGAGACAGCAGGCAACAGGATGTGCCAACAGCCAATGGAGGGCCACCAAAAGAGCCCCCCCACAGGCCACTGGCCCTGCCCCCCCAGAGCATAGCAGGCCACACCTAGGACCATGCAGCCAAGCATACACATGCCACACAGGCACACAGAAAGCCCACATAGTAGGCACAGAACATGCCGGGTGGCAGATAACATGGCAGACCACATGGGACAGGCTGCACAATGCCAAGCAGGGGCCCCAACAGAGCGTGCGGACAGCACCTGACCAATGACCATGGCTGTGTGTCACCACCACACATGCAACCTCCACACACCCCAACAGCCAGCCCAAGGGCACACCAAGGCACAGCCACTGACCCAGGGGATGGACACCACCACAGTGGGACACATACCACAGCACACAGCAGTGAACCACGGAAGCACAACATGCACCCCTGCACATGCACACCCTACAGACAGACACTGGGCCACTGCAGCATGGCTCCTCATGCCACCTGCAAAGCAGACACAGGCAGGTAAGTCAGAAAATATATATTTGAATTGAACTATACACAAGAACCAGGGTCTGGGAAAGGGTAGGCAAGGCAAGTGAAGGGGACAGGGAACAGGGACTGTACAGTGGGGGGGACTGAAGGGGGAGGTACAGCAGGGGAAACAGTGGTAAATGAGATAAACTAATGGCAGCCCTGTCCAGCCACCCTGGAGTGCTAACACTGCCTCCATTCCACCACCAGCATCTGCTTGACCTGGACAACTGCCTCCAGTGTCATGCAGGCCACCAGAAGGGTCTGGCGCAGCAGTCTCAACAACATCGATTTAAGTGATCTTCGCCTCCGGACACCTATAACAAGGGTCAGGAAAGGTGATCAGTGCAGTGTCCCAAGGAACCATGCCCACCCACTGTGCACAATGGGCAGTGGGAACACACACCCCCTGGAGGGCCCGTAATGGCCACCCACAGAGGGGTGGGCCAATGCCAGCCAGCAACTCTGTACATCATGACATTGCACAGAGGTGGTCCCTGAAGCACAATGGCCATATGACTGCACAATGACAGTCACATGGCACGGTGCACTGGCAGCACCACAGCAACAACAGTGGCAGCTGGGTGCATGCCCACCCCACCCACAGCTGGCACATGTGCCCAATGGATGCACACAGTGGCATGCACCATGCACAGTGTGATGCACACACACACAGCTGCCACAGCACATGGCACAGGCAGCCATGCCTGCACCCACTCCCCCACCATCCCCCCCATGCACAGTGCAAAGGACCATGGCAGTGCCTACCTGCCCACTGTGGCCCTGCTGATGCCGGTCCTGCTCCAGCATGTTCCACTGAGGCCTGCTGCAGCCTGGGCCCTCTGATGGTCCTCAGGTCCTGGGAATGGAAAAAATACAGGTGCACATCAGGAAACTGACAACAGCAGCTGCCCCCCACCCCCATCCCTGTGCACAGGGTGTGCCCCTGCCTGACTTGTCCCACATGGCTGCATCACAATACAAGTGAAAGCTGGCAATGCCACCCCGTGATGTACATGATGACAGAGTACCCCTCCGCAGGGCATGGCAGGCAGCCAAGCCAACACCACAGTACAGCACCAGGGCAGACATGTAACATGGGATGATTTACCAGGCTGTGGCATGGCTCCTTGCCTCGTGCATGCCTGTAGCCTCCTTAGGCACTCTGGGTCCCACTGCATGAGATCCCCCTCAGTGATGGCAACACTGTTCTCCAGTCCTGGGCACCTCTGTTCTGTGCTCCAGGCTTATGATGCTGTCCTGCCACATGGTGCCCATGGCCCACTGCAGGAGCACCTGCCCAAAGAGCTGAGGGGCATGGGGCTCCACACAGGCCACTAGGTTGGCCAGCTCAACAGGCAACCAGTTCTGGGCCCCTCCTCTGTCTTGCTTGCACCATGTTCAGCTGAATGCATTTGGTGGCAACAATGGTGGCAGGAGGTGCACGTGTTCACACCATGCGCCCACCATGCAATGCGTAGGAGAATGCATAGTGCATGCACATTGCACAGTGCCAGAGATGCACAGAATGGGCTTGGCTACACGGGGTCACAGGGTCAGAGGTCTGACCCAGGGGTCAGGTGTCAACCGGCATTGCACACGTGCGTGATAGGGCATGGCACCCCTTGCATGGCCATGTGCATAGCTGGCCCATGCACATCATGTGCAATGCCACTGCATCACGCTGTCCACCTCCAGTGCACGATTGACACCATGATGCTGTGATGAGCATGTGCACTGTGGGCCTGCTCACTGTGCATGCATGCGCATTACCCTGTCGTGACTTGCTCTGGCACAATCCCATTGTGCAGTATCGCTATATTCAGACACCACATGCAAATGAGCCCATCAGCCAATGCGTGGCACAGTGAGTGCATTAGCATGTCATTACTGTTGTGCCCAACCACATTTGCATGCATTGTACCTTAGAAGCACCATGGAACAGCACAGGACATGGACCAGTATTGCAACCTTGATAGTTGAGTTGTGCATGCCGGTGCAATGCATCTGAACCATGCCACATACTAATGCCTGGCTGTGTCAGTGCATGTGGGTGTGTGGGTTACTGTGTGTTTGGTGCTGAGTGTAGTTGTGTGCCACTGACACCCCTACCCCTGCCTTATGCCTCTGTGTGTGCATGCCCACTGCCATGCATGCCCCCGCATATGTGCTGTACCTGTTTGTGTGGCCCATGCATGAGTACCGTACTACCTACCTGTGTGCACCATAGTGCTCATGTGCGATGGTGTCCCAGTGGCGTCACACCTGCTGGAGCAGCTGGGGGTCCCTCCACCCAGGGGGTGGCTGCCCACCACCCTCCGGCCCATTGCCTCCATCATCCCCAATACTGTTGCCCTCATCAGCCTTGACAGCTATCCCACAGTCAATGGCCATGTTGTGCAGTATGCAGCAGGCCAGGAATAGGCCACATGCTTTCGAAGGGCTGTACTGTGTGTCACCGCCTGACCTATCTAGGCAATGGAACCATGCTTTCAGCATGCCAAAGACACGCTTGATGATGTTACATGTGCTGGCGTGTGCCTCATTGTACCGTTCCTCTGCAGGGAACAACGGGCGCTGGTAGGGGGTGAGTAGCCAGGTCCTCAGTGGATACACACTGTCACCTGTGTGGAGATTGACATGGTTAGCCCTCTGCTATTCTATGCTGTGCCCCTTGCCTGTCCCTGGTGCCCACGCCACCATGCACACCCTGCCCACTCCCATCCCCAGGTCTGCTCCGCCCATCGCTCCTTGCCCGTGCCATACTTACCCACTAGGTGGTCGTGGAGATGTACCCACATTCAAACCTGTGGCACAGCGCAGAGCTGCACCAGAAGAATGCGTCATGTGCACTCCCAGGGTGTGTGGCGCAGACATTAGTGATGCACCCCGTGGCATCGCACACCACCTGGCAGTTGACACACAGGCTTCCCTTCCAATTATGTGTGCCACACCCTCAAGGCCAGGTGGCATGCGGATGGCCACATGGGTGCAGTAAATAGCCCCAATCACACCAGGCATATGTGCCACCCTGTCGAAGTCCTATATGGTTGCTGTACGCTCCGCCTGTGTGTTAGGGAAACAGATGAATTCTGAAGCATGTGGCAGCAGGGCATTGAGGAACAGTGTGAGGAGGCGGGACATGGCTGACTGGGTGATGTATTTGGTGTCCCCTGTTGGTCTCTGGAAGGTGTCTGTGGTGAGCAGGCACATGACAGTGGTCACCTTCATCTCCATGGACATGGCGTGGCTCTGTCTGGTGGGTGTCTGCACCTCCTCACAGCACAGCTCGCAGAGCTGCCTCAGAATGGCCCTATTCAGGCAGTACTAGCCCACGATCTCAGTGTCACTGTAGTTCTCAAAGGTGGTGCGGGCACGGTACCACCTGTTGAGCATACCACCGACAGGCCCTTCCTCGGCCACATTGCTGTTCCTCCTGCCCCCTCACACTCCTCATTACAGCCTCCATCATGAAGAGCGCACTGTCCATGACCCTTGCTGTCTACTGCCCCCTGGGTGATTGGCTGCTGGCTGTGTGCCACCCTGTTGCACTGCTTCTCTGTGTGTGTGTGTGTGTGTGTATGTCTCTCTCGCTCTCTCTCTCTCTGCTCCTCTCTCCCACTCCGACGACACCTCTGTCCCTCTCCCTCTGTGTGTGGGCTTTGGTCTGTCTGTCTGTCTGTGTGTTTCTCTCTCTCTCTCTCTCTGTCTGTCTCTCTCACTCACTCACTCTCACTCACACTCCTGGCACAAGTGCTGTCTGTGTGTTTGCACCCTGTATTTATAGGAATAAGTCTGCTTGGAGCAACTTTGATTTGCTCCACATTTGCGCCATGGATTCACAGTTGAATATGCCACAGCACTGGACATTCATGGGCATGCCCCCTGCTCTTGCACATGCATTCATTATAGTTGCACATTGGTGCAATGGATTTTGTGCTGCGTACTGGCTCCTGCTGAATATGGCTCCTTCGCACAGTACCGCACTTGTGCCAAACAACTCAGTTGTGCCATGCACAACTGCTCTGAGTATCTGGGCCACAGTATATACATTAGTGCTTACAGTCAGAAATGGAAATTACAAAACAAAATGCCTTGCAACTGAATTACTAGTTCTAACTCAGTTTTCAGTTGTGTGTTACCTGTCTTGACAGAAGTGCCTCTAAGTCCCGAACACAAATGTGTCAGTTATTTCAAAGGTTGGAACAAGAGTGTCCCACAGTCCCCTCAGACAACTTGGTAATATTCAAAGTGAAAGTCCTAACCTCCTTGTGATGTCACAGCACAAGGTCACTTTTAGTCCTGTAATTAATTTGTAACATGACCAAGTATACCCAAAAGGGTGTCATCTAATTGCTTGTTTGAAATCTGCAAAGATAGCCACATCAAATTGTACAGACAGTCTCTCTTCATCAAAGCATAAGTTATGACTGCATTCCCCTTTGATGTTTCAGAAAGGCATCCTGAAAACATTTCTTTTAGCTGTGTGCATTTTCACAGGTATCTGTCAGAACTGGCTTCCCTCCTGATGTTGTAAAATGCAATATCTTATGACCGGTTTCCTAGGTTCAAAGCAGTGGCTTGTTAACCTGTTTTTTTATAGTAGCTACATAGGCTCTGACAGGTGGGTGTCAAAAAAGGGAGCTCTTAATTAGCTTACCCTCTCTTTTAAAATTCAAGGTCCCATGAAGCTCTGCTGCTTGGTCTGTTTCCTAAGCAAGACTGTCATGTTTTCACAAGCAGAATTGTAAAACATATATTTATATCAAAATTATATACACATAACTAGTAGAAGGTTATTCCATTACATAGATCACCAAGCAGAAGTGAAGCTAAGCTGTGGTGGAGTGACCAGTAATTAAATTTATTACATGGGTCTCCTGAGGGAGTCATTTGATTGGATGATGGCTATCACCTGAATGTGCGATAATCCACATTATCACCACAGTCAAGGTGATGAGGTGCAGCCTAGAAATAATCAAGAATCAAGGGGCTGACCAGTACATGTTTCAGATGGCGGAGCTGAAAAGTTGACAGTAGCCATTTGTAAATGAAGCTAAGCGGGTGACTCACAGAATGTGAGCAGCAGACCTGAACCCAATGTACTGTGGGCCCCTCACCCCACTGAAGCCCCAATCACTGTCAATGACAGCATATGCACTTGTTTTCTTTTCAAATCAGATCCCTGACTCTGACAGAGCCACACTGAATGTGTTTCTTAGCTACCTGCGTTCTTGCACAGAGGACATGGACAAATCGATATTCAGAGTGCAGTCTCAGCAGTTTTGTGACATGCAGTCTGAAAAGTGATTTCTCCCTGTCCTCTGTGTTGGCTGATGACTGGGATTACTTGTAAGTGCTGTCAGAGGGGGAGCAGATGAGCTCCCCCCCCCCACGAGCGAGGCACACCAAGAGTGCCAGAAGGGGACAGCCACATATGTAAGAGAAGTGGCCCTGTGACGCAATCTCAGCACTGTGTCTCCCTACCCACTCACCCAGCAGAATGCGGGGCAGTGGGCGCACAGTGAAAAGTGGACAGAGCAGTCATTTAGTGTCAAGACAGCGTGGAGTGCCAGGAGACTGGGAGAGACAGAGAGAGAGAGGACACGGAACTGTGTGACAGAATACATACAGCGCAGGGTGCGTTAAGCTTACACATTCCACTGTGCAGTAAGCAACATTCTGACTCAGCCATTGTGTCTCTTTCTCTGTCTCTCTCCACAGTGTGTGAGGTGTGTTGGTAAAGTAGCGGGCTAAGACCTGGAAGGTGCATTTGCCTCAAAGTGCCATCTGTAGGTGTGCACCCTGCATTGTTTGCAGGACGGTTTATGTGTGGTGTCCTTCTCTGCCAAACTCTCTGTCCTTGAGTGGATATTTTAGACACCCTCCTTTGGAACCAAGATGCTGCACAGCAACAGAGACACATGCAGCATGTGGTTTGGGGGGTTGTTAATCGTCGTGTTACGCATGATAGCAGAGGTTATTATTATCAGAAATGTGACAGATCATGTGAATACTGTATCTGTCACATTTCTGTGCACATAATTACAGGGCTATGTTATTTTTTGGTTAGGGACTATTTGTCAAGGTGGCAGGATATAGTACTTTTTTGCTGTTTAAACAGTAAAGAAACACCAGTTTTGATTTTTTTTTCTGTTTAAACATAATCCATGTAATAAGTGCATTAACGCACTCCAGGGTGTGCTGATAATGTGGATTAATGCAGATCTCGAGGACTGTGAGGGCACTCAGGCTGCGCCCTCATGCCTTACAATGCCCCTGAGGTGTGCGTTAATCCACATTATTAGCACACTCTGTCATGCATCAATGCTTATGTAAAGAATGGTGACAGTGCGGGACAATGGGCAGGGAGGTTCAGGGTGGCAGAGCATGGCAGATAACTGGGTAGGGAACAGAGTGAGAAGAAAGGAGGGTAGTAGGAGTAAAAGGGTAAGAGGGGATTGCTGGCCTGAGGGGATGAGCACTATGTATCAGAGGTGGCTGGTTGGAGCATGCAATCAAGAGGAGCTGAGGTCAGAGTCGTTGAGTGATGAATGCAGAGTACCAGGAGACACGGGGGATTTGTAGGTTAGCTTGAGTGATGGAAAGGCCTAGGAATTATGGGAAATGAGAGTTAATGGCATAAGAAAGTATGGGTGGGGAAGTTATGTAGGAGGGAGGAAAGGGCTGAGGGGGAGGGGCATTTTGGATGGAGGGGGAGGGCATTCCACAGCTTGCGTTGAAACAGTTTATCTAAGTTGTCACAGGTATTTACTCCTACAAGTCCAGAAAATGTAGCAGCTGCTATAGAAACACCCAATTAGGGTTTTTAGCAATAAAACTAACTTTTTCTTTACCTGCTGTACTGTGCGGTTTACTTTTAAAGACTCACCCTGTCCATAATGGCTGGAGAGCTGCCCACAGCCTTCTTGCACACCCCGGGCAGCTTCCACTGCATGGGTTATGCTAATATGAGGGATCCCAACAAATGGCAGAGAGTTGGTAGCCTTCATTAGCATACACTGCTCAGTGGAAGCCCAGGTGCTCGAGATGGTCACGGGCGGTTCTCCAGACATAATGAATGGCGCGAGTCTTTAAAACAAAACAGTGCAATGCAGCAGGAATATAAAAAATAATTTGAATGCTAAAACCCCTAATTGGGCACTTCTGCAGCATCTGCTGCACTTTCTGAGCTTGTAGGAATTTCCCTTTGAACAATGGGTAGTAGTAAAGGTGTAAATTTTGCTATTTACTTAAAAGGGGCACTAAAAACAAAACTTTTTTCCTTGTGCACACTTCATTTTGAAAAGATCTTGATGCAAACAGTTGAGGATTTAGAATGGCCCTGCTGATTCTAAACCTGAATATGTCTCTGAGGGAGTTAGACAGTGCTTGACAGTTTGCCACTTACATGTTCAAGTGCAAAGAATGTAATGAAAAACTTGACTAAAAACAATCTGTTAAAAACAGGTGATTTTTTTTCTTTTATTCTTTGGTAACTGGGTAAGGCCTACTAGGCACATGTGCCTGTTTTCAGGGACAACCCAAGAGCACTGGGGTGACTTACACGGAGATGCACAGAATGCAAGTGGAGATATAATTAGAGTGAAAATAAATTTGAATACTGTATTTATCTTCAAACAGACAAAAATAATTGTGGTCAGAGTAAAACAAAAGTGCATTATAAACTACTGTATGATACAGTGAAAAGATGTACTGCATTTTTATTTACTCTTTGTACACCCCTTCCCCCTGCTGCAGTTGGCCCTCTTTCATGCCGGCCCTCCAAGTCCTGTCACCCCGGCCTCTCCCAGGACTTTCCTCTCTCCCAGAGTCTCCCTCCTTTGGTCCTTCAATGGCAAGGGTGGCAGGGAATCCCTCTACCCACCAGGACTGTTTTTCAGTGTCTGGGGGCTCCTAAGTCATCAGGTGTGGGGTCTGCAGAGGCTGGCAGTCATCCAGTACGACCGGGACCATTTTTACGGTTTCTCCCTTGGAGACATGGTGTGCATGGACATCAAGGCATGCGAATTGACGTCTGCCATGTCCCCCACCTCTTAGAGCTTGGGCTGTCTTTCCCCTGGCTTCCACCAGGGGCCAGTCCAGCAGCAAGCTTGTTCCTACACTCCCCCCTGGATAAGGACAGCAGTCCTTGGGACTTTCAATCCTCCTCCACCTGGCTGACCCTCCAACTCCCAAGGTCGCTCCTATCCCCAGGTCATCAGTCAGCGGGCGGCGGGGTGGCAGGCAGGTGGAGTGCTGCCACCTGCTGCTGGCCGGGGGAGGGGGGCGGTGGGATTCAGTGGGCAGGTGGGGTGGGGTGGTCCACTGGTCCACCAGGGATATTGGGGATATAATTATTTTACTTAGCCCATGATCAGGCGGGCAGGTCCACTGGACCACCAGGGATATTGGGGATATAATTCTTTTACTTAGCCCACGATCAGGCGGGCAGGTCCACTGAACCATCAGGGATATTGGGGATATAATTTCTTTACTGAGCCCACGTTTGGGCAGACAGCGGTCCACTGGACCACCAGGGATATTGGACAGATATCTCATTTCTTTTTTTACAAATGCCCATGATTGGGCATAGGTGGGCGCTGCCAGGTGCAGCCGGAGCTCGGGGTGGCCACCCACAGGTGGCAGCTGCCACATTGCACCCTGCAATGCAGCAGCTCACCTGTGGGTGGTCATCAGTTGTTCCTTTTTTGTTTGGATCAACTTTGTGCTGGTGCAGGTAAGGGTTGTGCATGCATGGCTCTGCACATCCCGGGCTGAATATCGGGCTGTGCAGGGTATGCATGGGCACGTCCCCCCTACCTGCACCTGCATACATTACTGATACACTCTGGTGCATCAGGATTTGTGCCACGCACTTTTCCCTTTTGAATATTGTGCTGGGGCTCATCAGTGGGTTGTGCATGGCGCAACAGTGTTGGGCCATGCTCAACCCTTTTGAATATCTGGGCCATTGTCTCTTACTACTATACCTATTTCTTAAACTTTAAGAAATAGTACAATAGGCTTCTCTGGGAGCTGAGCGGACAGCAGAATAATACTGTACACAATTGGATCTGGCTGTCACCGGCGGACCATCCGTTCCAGTCCCAGAAAGCCTGCCAGTCCAGTAGTCACTTCAGTCTAGTGTGGTGTCACCTGACTCCAGTAATTAAATTATCTGTTTATCATCATCCTAGAGGGTAGCAGTGCCAGCGGTAGTAATGGTACTGCACTTCCCGGGTTGGGTGGGTCCCTCCTGGTTTTGTCTGGGGAGGGAGTGAGTCAGTAACTGACTCACTCCCACCCAAACAGAACTGGGAGTGACCCACCTGACCCGGGAAGTACAGTACCATTACTACCGCTGGCGCTGCTACCCTCTAGGCTGATGATAAACAGATAACTTACATAGAAACGTAGAGCTGATGGCAGATAAGGACTGCAAGGGCCCATGTAGTCTGAACATTTTTTCTACCTTATGAATGTACAATAGGCCTTTACTCAGTCAATGCCCTATCTATTCATACTCATCTGTATTGCCTCATGCCTACCCTATCCCATGCCTGTTTGAAGCCCTGCACTGTATTCATATCCACCACTTCCTGAGGTAGGCTGTACCATTCCATGCATCCACCACCTTTTCTGTGAAAAAGTTCCTCACATTACCCCTTAATAAGCCTCCTCTAATCTCATGCTGTGTCCTCTTGTCCTCCTATTTTTATGTTGCTTGCACGCATGTGCAAGAAACATAGTGCCATCATCAGAGATTTCGGAGGTGTGTCACCTCCTCCTCCAATTCAGTCAGTGAGCTGGCAGGTGTGGCCCCTGTAAGCCAATGCATTTTGGAGCTGTCTATGACACGCTCCAAAATGCAGTGGCATACAGTTGAAAGGGGGAGCTACGCTTCAGTGAGCAGCGATAAGAAGCGCAGCTCCCCCCCACACGCAGGTGTGCGCGGCCCCGCACGTACTGTGTAGCTGACGGGTGCCCAATCCCCAGTCGGCTGAGCTGCGCTCTCTCCCCCAGTTGTAGGTGCTACACTGGGAGCCCACCCAGAGCGTGGCAATCAGTCCTTTGGCTGGACGGGGTGCCCACCCCCGCTGGCTGAACGCCTCTCAACATCCTTGTGCCACGCTGGGAGCCCACCCAGCGTGGCAAACGGGTCCCACGACGCCTTTTTTTTACCTGAAAACGAATGGTCTCCGCAGGCGCATCTCCCGACGCTCCTCCCACAACCCGCACCCACCCACCGCGCACTCCAGCTCCCACGCCTCATCCCATACTTACCTCCGACTCTGGTGCGATGATCTCGTGGACCAGGAACACGCCTGCACTCTTCAAAGCCGACACGGTGAGGAAATGCTGGTAGCTGTATAATGGAGCTAGACAAGGGGTTCAACTTTATTTAAATATCTCAGGCATTTTGGGAATTTTGCACCAAATTTTCAACATGGGGTTTTTGGGACCCCTTCTCATGAATGATGTCACTGTCATGGTGTTATTTGGGCCCGGAGGGTGATTTCATGCAGTGACTGTGCAGTGACTGTGAAATCACTCTTTGGGCCTGAATACTGCCATGACAGTGACATCATTCATGAGAAGGGGTCCCAAAAACCCCATGTTGAAAATTTGGTGCCAAAATTCCAAAAAATGACTGTTTTACGAGCGTGCATTGTGCAGTTCCTACACAGGCTTGTAAGTTCATGAAATTTCAATATTTTCACTCCAGATTTTCAACATTGCCATTTTACCACACCTTCTTATGAGTAGTACAGCTGTCATTTTTCACATCTCACCCAAAATGTGTTTCCGCCCATGTAGCGCAGAATGGCGCAGTTGGTGTGCAAAATCAATGTACAGGACAAATTAAGAAAATCACAGTGACACTGTTCATGAGCAGAGGTCTTAAAATGGCTATGTTGAAAATTTGGAGAAAAAATTCCTAAAAATGACTGTTTTACGAGCGCGCGTTGCGCAGTTCCTACGCACGCCCGTAAGTTCGCAAATTTTCAATATTCACACTCCAATGACTTCCAAATACCTAAACAGCACATAGAAGCAAGCAACATTTGGCATTGACAAATGCTTGTTTTATATTGAAACATGTTAGACCCTTGCACCATTTAGTTGTCCTCCTGTGGACTACCTTCATCCTGTCTATGTCCTTGCAGAGATGGGTCTCCAGAACTCTACACAGTACTCCAGATGGGGTCTCACACCAGCAGTCTGTACAGAGGGATAACAACCCCCTGTTTTCTACTAGTGATGCCTTTCCCTATGCATCTGAGAATCCACCAGCCCACCTAACTGCCTTCTCAAGTTGCTTGCCTACTTTTAGGTCATCTGATACGACTACCCCTACCCCCAGGTTCCTCTCCATTTTAGTTAGTATCATACACCCCCAATGTGTGGTCTTCCCTTGGGTTTTGGTTTCCCAGGTGCATTACTTTGCACTTCTTTGCATTGAGTCTAAGCTGCCATACTTTAGACCAGTCATCCAAGTTTGCCAAGTCAGTCCCTTCTCATCCTTTCCACCCCCATTATGTATCAGCCCTGTTGCAAATCTTGGTGTTGTCTGCAAAGAGGCATACTTTTCCTTCCAGTCCCTGTGCAGTTCTACTTATAAAGACATTAAAGAGGACCAGTTCAACCCATACGGTACATGACTAGTAACCCCCCACTTTCTTCGGCATGGACTCCATTGTTTACTATTACCCTGTGTCCTGTTGCCCTTGCCCAGCCTATTTTTTACCCAGGCTACCATCCTGGGACCCACTCCCAGGCTGGCTTTCTTGTTTATTAATCTTTTGTGTGGGACTGTGTCAAATGCCTTGCTAAAGTCTAGGTAGGTGGCCACATCCACAGCCCCTCTTTGTTCTACGGTCTTGCACCCATGTCCCAGCATCCCACTCACACTCTATATTTCCAAATTCCTTGTTACACTGCATGCCCACCTTTAGGTAATCTGAAATGTCTCTATGTAATGTGTATAAGGAGGGGCTATGCTTTTCAGTGAAAATAACAATAAATAATTTAGTAACTGTAGTTGATTATCTACTGTAGTAGACTAGTAGTTAATGTAATGCATGGACTTTCATTCTGTAGCCAGTACCACCCAGTCAGAGTCTCCCACATCTCATATTCCATGGGAGCAAAATATTCCCTGAAATCAGGGTAGGGAACATGTAGCAAAGGTATGTTTTTTCTTCAAGAAAAGACCCAAAACTCACCACAGAGCATGTAAACCCCTCAGAGCTTCTGGGGCCTTGTGGCCCCCAGACCCCCGGCTCTTTTCTTTCGGGGGTGCAAAATTAGTCTCTTGCCCAGGGCACCAAAATGCCTTTCTACAGCTTTGGCAAGCGGTAGTGCTATCGATATGCCTGCAGGCATATATTTGTATTAATTTTGTGTTAAACATTTTACAACTAGGCACTGACAAAATATGTTGCTTCTGAAGTTATGTAACACAGACGAGCTGTGAATCAAAATAAGATCTATTAAGGTAAGCAGTGCATGATGCTGATATTTGTAGCTTTTAGAAGATGTGTTACATATTGATCAATGTCAACAACACAAACATTTCTTCAAGCTGTAAGCATGTACAAGAAACTGTTTATATTTATTTATATTTAACAATTGAAGTTGGCCAATATGTGCTTCAGGAAACAATAAATGATGCAGTGTGGAGCACTTGGGATATAAAATGCAACTCCCACAATTTTCCCACAATTTCTACAAAATAAATCTGCATTTTTTGGGAATTGTTTTCTGCAGTTTTCCAATGACCCTGGTAATGAGGCTGGTGGACCTTATCTGAGGATAACAGGCAACCCACTTTTAAACTTCTTTGTAGGTAATGTGCAAAGAGAATCCAGCCAACAAAGTATATATTTGAGAAAAAAAACTTTATATTCCTTTCTGCACATCTTCGTTCTGACCCTGTTTTGATGTGACCAATATAGAATAATGCTGAGGCATGTGTGTTATAAGTTTTTTCCTTGGTTATACACATGAAGTGAGTGCTGACCCATAAACCTCAAGAGTGACGCTCGAGAGGTGTACGAGTTCATTGCACACCAAGGGTGTATAACAAAAAAATTAAAAACTCATAAACACACACATACACACATGGCCTAAGTGTTACTTTTTTATAACAACTGGCCCAAGACTGGGTTAAATGATCTGCATCTCTTTAAGGTCAAGTAATTATTTTTATGGTAACTTTTAACTGTGTTTAAAATACATATGTAACTCAATTATTGTTCATTCAACAGGTTAGAGATAAAGTAAAATAAATGTGTTGTTCCGTACTTTGGTTTCCAATTTAAAACAGTCCTTCAGTTGAGACTCATGGTGGAAAGAAATCTCTGGATGTGCTGGAAACAGTTGTGCAGACAGAAAGCTGTAATGCTGAAGTTTTGCTGCCAAATTCTTTTGCGTTAGAAAAAGAAAACTCAAAACTAATACAACTGATATCTACTTTTAAATATTTCATTTATTTTGTTGACAGAAGAGCCAAGTGAAAATCATGGTTGAGAGTTTCCCATGGATTTATGTGATAAGGGCAAGTCCCTTAACATGCCACACAATAGAGCGATAAAAAAATCACCCCCAACAAAAGGGCGACCACCTTAGAGAGA
This sequence comes from Neoceratodus forsteri, assembly GCA_016271365.2. Taxonomy (NCBI): domain Eukaryota; kingdom Metazoa; phylum Chordata; order Ceratodontiformes; family Ceratodontidae; genus Neoceratodus; species Neoceratodus forsteri. The sequence continues at coordinate 452,219,620 of JADMNL010000024.1, forward strand.
CCGCCACAAACAGTGACTGTCCTCTAAAAATATACATTGCTGTTTTTTGTTTTGCTAGGAGCTATGCCCCACATGCCCTCTAAAATAAAGATTCTCAACTTCAGGGGGAGTGGACTTGGAAAAAATAAAAACTCCCCTTGGAAGCAAAACAATTACCTGCACCAGGATCCAAACCCGGCACCACAGGCAGTGTCTCAAGCCACTACACTACACAGCCAGCTCAGCGGAGCTTGGCCAAATAATTATTTTTATCCTCTTTCTCATGAGTGTAGTACATATCCCTCAGTGCTATACTCTCTATAGTTATTCAAAACGTTTCCCCCACTCTCTCCTACATGGGAGTGGTATTACTGAGTTGCTCATATTGAGTCACCCAATAATACTCACCCATATAGGGTGCTACCTTTCCCACTGAGCACCTCATATCTGACAGTGCCAGTCGCAGCTCATGCTGTCAGATGCCTGCTGCTTGATGTCATACTCAGTTATTATAGCATTTAACAGCAACTGAATACCGGTTGATAAAGGGGCTACTAAGTTATTATTTATGATTATAAAATGGGGAAGGAAATGTCTGTATTCTGACTGGTTCTCTCCTGTGCATTGAATCTATTCAATTCACAGGTAAAAACAAGGGCCCAGATATTCAAAAGGGTTGCGCCATACGCAACAGGGTTGCGCATGCGCAACTCCAAAAATGCGCCATTCTGCAATATTCAGAAGGGGCCAGTTGCGCCACCAAAAACATGCTGAGCAACAGCGCAATGGAAATGAAGGCATGCGCAACCGAAGGGGGCGGGTCCATGCATAAAGTGTGCAATGCGACATTCGAACACTGCGCACGCGCAAGAGTGGCTTAGCCAGAAGTTGTGTAGTACCGGACTTGAGCCAAAATAAAAGTCCAAGGAAGCGCGCAAGAACTCTAGCAGGCCGCAAAGTGGGGGAGAGAGACAGAGAGAGAGAGAGAGCAGGAGCTGGAAGGGCAGAGAGGACAGTGGGTCCAGGAGGACAGAGAGGCCAGTGGGGGTGCCTGGTGCAGTGGAAGCAGCAGTGGGGCAGCAGGGGTAACACAGGAACAGCAGCCGGGGGCAGAAGCCAGGGAGATGGACAGTGTCAGCTTCCACATGGAAGCTGTAATGAGGGGGGTGAGACACCATGCTGCAGGGGGACGTGGCCGCGGAGGGGCCCATCGGCGGTATGCCCCCGACAGGCGGTATCGTGCCCGCATCAGCTTCGAGCTGTACACAGACGTCGAGATTGTGGCCCGGTACCACCTGAACAGGGCAATACTGAGACAGCTCTGTGAGCTGTGCAGTGATGTGATGCAGGCACCCTCACGACGGAGTCATGCTCTGTCCATGGAGACCAAGGTGACAGCCTGCATGTGCCTGCTCACCACGGGCACCTTCCAGAGGCTGACAGGGGACACCACAGGCATTACACAGTCGGCCATGTCACGCATCCTCACCCAATTCCTCAGCGCACTGCTGCCTCATGCTGCGGAGTACATCCATTTCCCCAGCACCGCGGCAGAGCGTACAACAAACATGCAGGAGTTCCACAGGGTAGCACATATGCCTGGTGTGCTAGGGGCCATAGACTGCACCCATGTGGCCATTCGCACGCCACCTGGCCCCGACGGCCAGGCTTATCGGAACCGAAAGGGCTTTTCCAGTGTCAACTGCCAGGTGGTGTGTGATGCCACTGGACGCATTATCAATGTCTGTGCCACACACCCTGGTGGAGCACATGATGCCTTCATATGGCACCAGTCTGCACTGTGCCATCTATTCGAGAGTGGGAACATCCCCACGGGTCATCTAGTGGGTGAGTACACATGTATGGAATGCAAACTCTGTGCAAGGATGGGAATGACACAGGTGCCATGGTAGTGGCACACAAGGATATGGGCAATATGGACCTGACATGACACTGATCTCCACTATCTCCACACAGGTGACTGCGGATACCCACTCTATCCCTGGCTGCTCACACCATACCGGCGCCCCACGACCCCAGCGCAGCTAGGTTTCAATGAGGCACATGCCGCAACACGTAACATCATAGAGTGGGTGTTTGGGATGCTCAAGGCACGCTTCCGATGCCTGGACACCTCCGGCGGAGCCCTACAGTACAGCCCCCAAAAGGCCTGTGGGATATTCCTGGCCTGCTGCATCCTGCACAACATGGCCAAAGACCATGGGATAGCCATACAGGTCCAAGAGGGGGACAGCGATGGGGACGCCAGTGGCGCCGGTGATGTGGATGATGAGGAGCCCCCCCTAAGACGGAGGGACCCCCGACTGACCCGGCAGGCCCAGCTGCACTGGGACACCATTGCAGAAGAGCACTACGCCCAACACAGGTAAGTCAGGGGACATGTGCAGACAACACTGTCCATGCGCAAACCCACAGGCACACGGGGAACACACCATGCATGAAGGTCAGGGAGTTGAAGGTTCCAGGCATACCAACACACCATCAGAGAGGGGAGCACTCATATGGACACACACACACACCAGGCAGCATACATGGGCAGCAGCAGCACATGGAAATGACATTGCCAACACACAGCACCACCAACCACCCCACCACCTGTACTGTCCATGTACGTGTGTCAGGACCTGGGCACCCTTGCACCTTGGTGTACAGTGCAATGCAGGCATCATCATGCACACGCACCTGTGGACAGCAGTTGGGAGAGTGTGCAGGTGGTCCGTGTGTCAGCTTGGTGAGCAGAGCACCCAGCAGTGCACTGCCCACCATGACACACATATGCACAGGGCAGCACCAGACAGGGCCTGCACTGGGAGACAGTTCAGTCAGGTAGCACTGTCCCACGGCCACCACGGATGCATGGGCGGCCCCGCTGTGGCCCAGCAGCACTGGCAGGCTGAGCAGGGGCCACATCGGGTGGCGCTGGTGCACCACCAGGGGTCCCACTGCGCGAACGCGACCTTGCCCGCACAGGGGTCTGCATCCTGCCAAACAAACTTGCACCAGGGGTGCTCAGGATGCCCACAGCAGAACCTGGCGTCGACAGGCCTGGTGTCGCATGACACGGGAGCGGGAGTGGAGCGCACTGTGTGGGGTGTGGTACGGGGCACCTGACAAGTGTGTGTGCGTCCTGACAGAGACCACTGCCTGGGTCAGCCTGTCAATGGCAGCGGTCACATCCGTCCGCATAAGGACCAGCTCGGCTCGGTCCCGAGCACACTCCCTGCTATGCTGCTCCACGGACACAGACAGTGCCTCCACGGACCTTACAACCCACCCCTGCAGCTGTACCGAGTCCTGCAGCAGGTGGGTGTGCGCATCCAATGGGTACTGTGCCCCAAAGGCATCGTGACCCCCAGGGTGTGGACGGTCCTGGTGCACAGCACCTCTTGAGGGTGGGCGCTGTTCACCAGGACCAGGTATGGGCAGATCAAAGGGCGGTGGACATGTGCCACTGCTTGACACTGTACCCCCAGACCTGGTGTGCAACTGCTGCTGCCGCCCCTCCAACTGCTGAGCCCCCAGGTCCACCTGTTCCACCTCCGTGCTGACAACAGTGCCAGACACCTGCACAGCCACCGGTGCTGCCCCACCGGTGCTGACAGGCACAGCCTGGGACTGTGCCAGCATGCTGGTACACAGGTGTGAAACAGGAAGGCCCAGGGGCACATGCTGGCCTGCCATGTGTCCATCATGGGACACACACCTATCACTGCCCATTGCAGGCCTGCTATCATCAATGGTGCAGGTGCGTGCCACTGCCATAGGCACAGCATGCTGGCATACCTGCATGCCAGACTGCTGTGACACAGGCTGTGCACCCCCTGCATCCGTATCACTGACACTGGAGTTGTCATCCCAGCGTGCATGCTGCTGCAGTGCCTGCAGGCTGGTGGCGGAGGTGGATGGTCCCTCCTCCATGTCCAGCAGGTCTGCCTCACTGTCTGGACCCACCACCACCACCACCGTCTCCTGCAGACGAACAGGATCTGTAACAGAAAGAGAGTACATGTGAGTGCATGTGAACAACAGCCCCCCCCCAACAACATCACCATGTCATACCGTGCAGTGATGGGCTTCCACCTGTCTGGAATCCTCCGCCTGGTACGCCCGCAATGGCACTCAGCTGCATGGCCGTGACGAGTGTCTCCTCTGTAGGGGTCAGCTGCAACACCACTGGTGGGTCCCCACCAGTGCCAGCACGTGCCACCCTGAAGGCTGCCACCTTCTCCTTCAGCCTCCTGCGGTCAGTCCCCATCTTCTTCCTGCATTCCTGCATGGAGCTGGTGGCTTCCGTGCAGGTTGACCGGCAGCTACCCCTCCCATGCAGCTGCACGCTCCTGAGGGTGCCCTCCGTCCACTCAATAGTGGCTCATCCTCCAGGTAGGCCTGGAAGAGGGCCTCTGTCTCTGCCATGGTGAAGTTGGCCTCCTCCTACGCCCTCGTCCCACACCCTCAGCTTGGCTCTGGTCAGTCATGGTGATCTGTATGGGTGGAAGTGGACACCTGTCACTGTGCAGTCGACAGCATTTCCCCATGAGCATAGCTGCGGCCGGGGGTGCAGAAGCCCCCGTTTCCTCTCGCATGGCAGATACTGATAGAAAAGATCTTTGTCCTTTCTAAGTGCCCTTTTCATGCTCAGCCCCTCAGCCTTTATCATCCTCCGCCCATGAGCATTGTCCTGAGCATCACACAGCATGTAACTCACCTCTCACCTGCAGTAACCAAATCTGGCCAGCACAACCCACAGTCGCATTTTTATAGCGCAACACATGCAAATGAGGTGTGGCTCAACTTTAATGACATGCTAATCGCCCCACTGCGCCTTTGAATTGCTGATCGGATGATTTGCATATGTCGGCTGAATATAGCGTATTTGGCTTGCTTTCTGGAAAGGTCGACTGAGCCAATGGCGCGGGTTTGTGGCTGCATGCCACACCGCATTGCGCATGCCCAGACAGCTTACGCATGCATCTATCATGCTGCAGACCTGATGAGGCGATAGGCGATTCAGGCCATGGCCACCATTGTGCCAGTGGTGCTACAGCACTGGGCACTATATGGCGTATGGCACTACTCTGGCGATAGTCCACTGTGGCACTGGTGCTCAGCTTGGCAGCCGCAGGGATGCCTATATGTCCCATGGCACTGGCGTAGCCTCGCGCCATTGCCGCGGACTTTGTGTATACCCTCTGACCCTGGTGCTGTTGGCATGCCATATGTGTATCGCCCTATTGCTTTGTCCAGTGACAGCGCCATGGAAGTGACGGGCGCTGTTCAAACAGCTTGATTGGAGCCTGTGGGTCTATTGCACAACAACCCACGAAGTCACGGCGCAGCGGGTGCCATATTGCCTGCTGTAAGTTGGTGCCATGGCTGAGGAGGCGGTGTCCTGGAGCCAGCTTGAAGTGGCCAACCTGGTGGCCCTGGTGGAGCCCCACTGTGAGGCACTGTATGGTGAGGCCCCCCTCACCATGCCTAGGACCCACGTGTGGCAGCAAGTGGCCACTGACCTGGTGGAGGTCACTGGCCGGGGCCGGTCTGCTGAGCAGTGCCGGCACCGGTACAGTGACCTCTGCTGGAGGGAGCAGGAACTCTTGACACGGCTGCGTTCACGTGCTAGGTGGGGTGTGGTGCCTAGGCCAGGTGAGTGTACCATCTATGCACCTATATTCTCTGTAGGGGTGTGTGTGTGCTTGGGTGGCTGTGCATAGGTGTGTCAGTGTGTGCAGCTGTGCGATGGATGGTTATGGCTGTGTGGGCAGGCACTCTCACTGGGGCAGGGGGCACTCTGCTTTTGAGTCACACTGATGTTTGTCTCAACATATGTCTCCCACAGGCCGGATTGTGAGGACACAGGGCCAGGGTGACATGGGCCATGCCAGGGCCCCGGTGCCGGGGGGTGTTGTGCCCCAACAGCAGCAGCAGCAGCAGCAGCGTCAGACCCAGCTGCTGGAGGAGTGTGAGTATCATTACTTCATGGATGCTATTGCATGCTGGGGGGGCAAGACCACCAGCCATGCGGGACACAACCAATGGGGAGGTCATAATTCCACTATACAAAACACTAGTGAGTCCCCACACTGGAGTACAGTGTACAGTTCCGGAGACCATACCTACGTATGGACATGGACTGGGTGGAGAGGGTTCAGAGGAGGGCGACATGGATGGTGCATGGATTGCATCACAAGTCCTATGCAGACAGGTTGATGGAACTGAACATGTGCTCCCTGGAGGGGAGGAGCGTGTGGGGATATGATGGGGACATACAAGTATCTAACAGGGGGGAACAGAGTGCAGGAAAACAATATTTGTAAGCGTAAAGGATGTTCCAGGACTAGAGGACATGGGATGAAGTTGGAGGGGGGACGATTCAGAGGAAACTTGAGAAAGTATTTCTTTACAGAATGGGTGGTGGACAAGTGGAACACCTTGCCAGAGGAAGTGGTGGGGGCTGACTTGGTCACGGGATTTATGAATGCATGGGTTGGCCATAAAGGAATTCTGGAGGTCAGGGGTAAGGGGGAACGGACTTATAGGACAACAGAGTGAACTTACAAGGTCAAATGGACAGACTGGGTGTCCCATAGGCCCTTACCTGCCGACACTGTCTATGTATCCATGTATGTCGGCATGACACAGGTGACCTGCATCACAGTGCAGTATCACGGCACGTCTGTGTATGCATCACTGGTGGTCCAGGCATGCACTGGGCACATAGCTGTGTAACTGGCATCGCACCACGTTGCCACATCACTTGCCAGCCTAGTTTGTACTGTGATTGACGTGGGCAGTGTGTGTGGGCGGTGGTGCGCATAGCTGGTGCCGCCTGTTTGTGATGGCCATGTGCATGTTCACTGTGGGTGGGTGCATGCCATCACAGGTGCGGGACATTGGGCTATATGGCTTGCAGGTTGGGTGGTGTTCAGGGTTGTGGTCAGTCACAGCCATTGACTGTGTTCCCATTTTCCTAGGCCTCGAGGTTCTCCGGGATCGCAAGACATTCGGGGCCTGACACAGGTGGCCATTGAGAACCAGGCCATCCTTCAGTCAATCAGGCACCATGGCCTCTGGAGGAGGCGTCACCGGACAGTGCAGCACCAGGCAGAGGATGACCAGCCAGCTGGGCCTTAGTGGCACATCCCCTTTCACTTCTCCCATCCCTACCACCCTGCCTTCCCTCTCCCAGTTGTTCATCCCTACCCCTTGAACACCCCTACCTTGTACCCATTCCCCCCTTGTAAATAGTTGTTGTTTATGTTTTGGTTATTTAGTATTTGAAACTGTAAATATACCTTTATATTTTGATATGAATACTGTGTTGGTCTCTTATTTGCAGCTGGCTATGGGTGCTCAGTTGCAGTGGTGTGCATGCCATCTGGGGTGGTATGGTCCTGGGTGTGTGTGTGTGTGTGTGTGTGTATGGGGAGGTATCTCCAGCATGGAATTGACTTTCTGTTGGTCTTGCCACCTGCTGCCACCCACTGCTGGGTGCACAGGGTGGGTCTGGCCTGTATGCTTCTCTGCAGCACGGGGTTGACGTGTGCCAGGGGGGATGCATGGTGTTTCCTGCAGTGCCAGTCACTGCACATGGGTGGTGTCTTGGGGTCACAGTGCAGGGTGTGCTGTGCATACGGGGGGCTGATGTGCACTGTGGTTGTCAACCCCCTGTGTGTGGCACTCTGCCTGCCAGTGGTTGTGCTGGGGTGTCAGGGCTCTGCTATGCTTTGTTGGCTTGTCCCCATGGGCACGTGGATCATCCGTCCCACCCCCAGTGATGCTGTGCTTGGGGTGTGCTGGTGTGGTGTGGGTTCTGCAGTGTGTTCCTGTGCCCATGTGTGGCATGGCTGGCGGTGGGCCCTAGCCTGCCTCCCTGGATGTGCAGTTCCATTGCTCTGGGGGCTGTGCTTGCGCTATGGCAGCTCTGGAATGCTCAGCTGAGCTTCCATGGTTGCGCCATAGCGCAACATTTTGGCTCAGCTTCTCCTTCCTGGTTGCGCGATGGCGCAGTATGTGCGATATTCAGACGTTGGTTGCTTGCGCTATTTGCTCTGCTCCATGTTTGAATATCGCACCTGTTGCGCATTTGCGCAACTGGTTTGCGCTTGCTCCTACTGTTGCGTCAGTTTTGAGCGCAGTTTGAATATCCAGGCCAAGGTCTCAAAAGCATTACCACATTTACCCCCCCCCCAAAAAAAGATCACTGTGCCATTCCAATAATGAGATTTTAAACACCGCAGTTTTTTTCTTGTATCTCAGCAAGGAAACCATGAACCACAAAAGCCACAGTAAACACTTCTTAAAAGAAATAGGAGCCATACCATATGTGACACATAAGTGTGAATAAAAAAAATGCTAATTGGTCTGAAGTTACAATCTGCTGCCAGTTCCATAACATGCCTGCGTCTGCTGTCTCCAGTAGCAGTTGCACTCCCACCACCACAATTTTCAAAGAAAAATCCATCTATGTATTTTTTTTCCTATTTTCATGGTTGGCAACTCACTTGCGATACACAGTGTGAAGGTGAATAGCAAGTACTTCTGCTCACTCAACAAGGGCACTCCTATGGTAATGGAAGGGGGGGAGGGGCTGCTTGGTTGTGTATGTGCCCTCGGAGATGTGCCTCCATTAAAAAAAAAATGAAGAAAAAACAAACAAGCCCGCTTTTTCACTGCAGCTCCCTCAACTGGCCAGTGGCCTCATATCTCATGATGCCCCTGGGCATGTGATCAGATTTGTTCAATGCATACCCATTTGTGTCTTATCGGCTACATAATCCATACATTCTTGTGACTAAACCATGGATTATTCATGCAAATGTGTGGATTATAATTATTCAGTATTATTAAAACCAACTCGGTTGACTGTAGCATATTAAATGAGGCAATTATTTTTACCGGACCCTGGGCTAAGGTTTTGTATCGATCCATCTCCTGGCCTGAACAGTTCTGACCTCCCATTCTTCTGTGTGCTCCACTGCCACTGGCTAGAATGGGTCCCCAGAATCCAGTTCCTGACTCAGTGTACCTAAAGTCAATAACTGTGCCAGTTGTGTCTTTTACACTGCAGAGTATAAAAGTAGTAAAACTCCACATCAGGTCCAGTTGTAAAACTATGAAACCCAGGGGTGTAGCCAGGGATTTCAGATTTGCACACCAAGCGGACTCACTGCTACCCCTCCCCCCCTTGTTAGGGTGAGCTACTCCCTGGGGTGTAACCAAACAATATACAAATGTACACCAGGACTGTGTTTGTTGCCTCATTTGGCACAATATATACAAATTGTGTTTCTCATGACAATGGTTGTTGTCATGCACGGGTAAATACAAATACCATGCATTGCTCCCTAAGACACTCACATACCAGCCCAGAGTCTGCAAAATTGTATTGTCTTTGGGATGCAAAGACAATATTAGTGAGCAGTCCTTCTAGTTTCAACTCCTAGGAATAAAATTACAGAAAGGTTAAGCATTTTCTTTGTTAGTTTCTATGGAAAAAGAAAGCAGTTCAGAGCCTATTTGCTACCACCCTTAAATAAAATTGCACACCATGGAGTACATGAAGTATGCCTGCCTATACCCATGATGGAACCCATTCTTGAACATGCAACTGTCTGAGTTTTCTTGTCAACTGAACCTCTTTGCAAGATGCCCACAGAGTCTCTGTGGATTGTCAAGCAAAATTTGCTCTGCAAGTTACATAGACTTCTGCTTATTTTGCTCAGTACCAACAAATGCATGATAACTTCAGACACTCTAAATATGGGAGTAAACTATAAGTTTAACAGCCAGAGGATAAAAGACTGGAAAATAAAACTTGCCAGCAATGCTATGCCTTACCTGGATATCTGAAGTCCCCGAGTTCTACACCTCCACCAGCCACCTGGCTGCAGATTCTTCCCAGACCCTAGAAGAGCTTTACTGGCAAACCAACTCACAAGCACCCTTGACACCATTGCTGTGAATAAAATTGCATCTAATACATATGTGTTAAACTAGAAATGCTGTAATTTTTGTAGCTGTGATAGCCCTTCCAAAACAGGAACACTCTTTGCTTATGTCCTGTGAGAAACAGAATACCAATCCTTCCCAACTCCACCCAAAAAAAAGGGTCATAATTAGGACTGACAGGCAGCTGTGAGCAATCAATGCAGAGGCTGTGACAGAGAAGCACAGAGCACTTTGCCCTTTAGTCTGGAGCTCAAATTTCAAGGTGGGGGTGGGAATGCATAGCTTCTGTGCTAAGGAGGAATACATGCTATATAGAACAGTCAGGGAAAACACTGACAGTGTACCTCTCAGTTGTTCTCCTTTACATTATAAGCAAGAGCATAGGCAAGCACGTACCCACTGTGCACATCTGTGCAGTTTCATTAGTACTGTACGTGTCACTACTAAGCCGTGTGATATTTTCTAATCTTTAACATTATGACAGTTGTACTAACACTAAAGTCTATTTTTAATATTTTTGTTTCTGTTGAATTTGTCAAAGAATTGCATAAACTTCATATTTCCAAGTACCTTAATACAGGGCCAGATTAAAGTTACGAGGGGCCCCTAGGCCCAAGAAAAATCTGAGCCCCCCCTTCACCAGGCCACACCTCTTAGCCTTGAGCCATGAGTTACACATCAACAGTAAATTTAGATGTTTTGATCATTACACATGTATTTTAGTACTGTATTTTTGTGGTGAAATCTGTCAGCTTTAAACTTTGACAAGTATTTTCTTTTACTTGTTGACCCCTGGCATAGAAACACAGAAAATGATGGCAGAAAAGAGTCATAGTCCATCCAGTCTGCCTGAGTTCCCTATTTAACCCTGACCCACTGTCCCTCCAGGGTAACATTTGGATAACAGGGTGGCACTTTTATGTTTCTGAGATCAACTGAGGTGGTGGATTTTACATTCAAGAGGACTGGCACAGAGTAACCTTATAATTCTGGGACTCTCAGCAAGGTTAGTCATGGGGGGCCTACCCTTCTACTGTGACAGGAAACACTCCTGTGTCATTATTTTGCCTTTTGGAAGCATCTGCCCAGCTCACTGATTCACCTTATGTGCTGTTTTAACATGACCCAGTAAGACATCTAAATAATTTTTAAAACTGGCTGTCATAGAGTGATACCTTTCACAGTGTCTGACCATTGACTTTTTGAGTTGAGGGCCCAGCAATTGCTAGGATTGAGGATACCTATGCTCAGCTAAACTAACAGCTTAATTGGGTATCAATAGATGCTGGAACAGCAGTGAATCTTCACAGAGATTAGGCTGAAGTACCCCCAGACAGGAATGATTACATGTTCTGTTGGCTGAGCCTGATTTTTGTTGCCAGGATGATCCACCATGGGTTTGGGGCCCTAGACCTGGTCTTTGTTAGCCTATGCCTTAATCAGGCCCTGCCTTAATACAAAAATGACAGTGGTTCCATGGTACTAGAAATATAGCCATATATCATGGTGCTTTTAGAAAATGGGCTTTTTATTTGGAGGCATCTGATTGGCTAGTGCCCCTTCAAGAGGGGTATATTAACTTTCAATAGATGCCCACCAAATAAAAAGCACCAGTCCAAAACTGCCTGATGCCCACTCCGATATCATTGTGCCTAGCCTGCTTCACCATTGGCTGAAGCACTGGGCACTCGGTTTGAAACAACCACCATTTTTTTCTCTCGCTAAGCGAAAGATACAGGGTTGGTACCAAGGTCCTCTAACTACAGATTCCTCCCCCCGACTCAAAAACGTCGGTCGAGAAGAAAGAACAAGAAGCATTTTCCCAACCACGCTTAATTTAAAATGTACTGTCTCCTCACCCTGGTCTCGCACCCATTCTCCAAATGCTGCCCCCCTCCCCCACTCTGCTGCTTAGTGAGCAGCTTGCGCTCTACAATGAAATGCTTGGTTCTGTAAACACATCCATGGCAGTCAGATCACGATCTGATTATTACAGAAAGAGAGAGAGAAAAAACAGGACGTCTCTTCCACTACACAAAGCACTTTCAAGAAAAAAATAAACGGTACCTCTCCTGCGCTCCGTTGCCCTTCCTGATCCCGTTAGGAACATTAACAAAATAAATAAATGGTACCTCTCCTGCGCTCCATTGCCCTTCCTGATCCCATTAGGAACATTAACAAAATAGAGGAGAACCTGTGTGTATTTCTCTCTCTCAGTGAGGAAAATAAACAACAAAAAAAATGGAATGCATGTGAGCTGGGGGTTCAGCTGCCAAAGATGGGACATGTTGTATATAGCAGTCAAATGCTGCCCTGCCCTCTACTGGCAAGTATTGTCAAGTATGCCAGTAGAGGGACTACTTTACTAACCAAGCAACTGTATGATATGCTTTAGTTTTAAAAAAAATAATAATTCTTGAATATTACAAAAAAAAATTTTTTACAGATAACCCATTTTCTAAGCACAATAATACCCTCCAAGGAGGGTGGTATGGACAATACCAGACCTTCCAGGGGCTATAAGGCCCTCTGCCTGTGGTGTCGGGCCTCATCACACCCCTGGGTGGTCCAGTATTGCCCAATACCGCCCACCCTGTCGGGTATTATTGCTTGCATATTCATCTGCACTGAAAGTAATTATCATTAGACCATCTAGAGGACAGTTCACCTCCTCCAGGGAGAGAAAAGGGAAGTGGCAATAGGATGCTGGCTGGTGGCAGTCAGAAGGCAGTTAGCCTGGGAACATTGCTACGGTAGCGATTGGAGGGATGTGGCAGATGTCAGCACGTCATGCCCCTGAGCATGCTTGATGCTTCATGTCATCACTGCACATCTGCTCCCTCCTGGGGAAACACAAAAAAATGCAAAATGGCACCACAGCTGGGAAGATGAAACCCCTTCTTGCCCACCATGTCTGACACTGGGCTTTGTTCACCTAACCCTTGAGATCCTTGCCTTCACTTCTGCATCTGACTTATTGGATTACACGGTTAGTCAGTCACCAGAGGAGGTGGTACCGCATCCTGGTTCGCAGATAAGCCAGGGGGACCAAGTCTGCAAGTGAGGCATGGGTGGACCCAAGGACCAATGTTCCAGGGAGGATAGAACCAGGGTACTAGAGTGAGGTGGAAGGAGGTCCTGGCTGGCAGATCAAGGTGGAAAAAGAATAAAAAAAGAGAAGTACATATCAAGATGTTAATCTAAGGGTCGTTGAAGGTTACATTTAGGTGAGGCCCACACTTCTCACATCCAAATCATTTTATCATAAAGCAACACCCTTCAGTTTTACCATTCTCATAATTTCCTAAGGAACAAGTTCATGATGACATTCCATGCCCATTGCCACCAGCTGTTGTTGAAAGTGCGTAATTGTTGTTGTAACATGCTGGTAATTTTCTCTATTCCGAAATTTTCAGTGATGATATCTTTTCAAACCTCAGTGTCAGTTGTTACTTTAGTCGGCCATTATTTTGTAATTGCCTTTTTGGCAGCCATAGTACAGATACGTGTTAATAAAGGGAAAGTAGTCTCAACTTTTCTTCTGTATACCTGTACAGACTCTCCCTCAGGGACTGATTACTTCCAGAAAGGGAGCCCTAGGAGATTGATTTTTTGGCCCACTCATCCACCCCACGCCTGGCACTATTTAAATACACTTAAACCCCGGCCCGGCTTACTATCTCACTCCTATAGGCTACTGCCAGCTAACTCCTCAAACTTAAAGTGACAGCAACACTGTTTCCTGCCAAGCACATTACCTATCTAATGTAACTCTTCCTTCTAGTTCTATTATCTCTCCACACTTTTTCTCTGCCTCTCTGCTTCTCTAATTTGAAGTGACAGCTACCCCTACCACCTGCCAAGTGCATTCCCATCTCGTAGTGCTCCCCGACTTGATCTGCCCACCCCTTTCTCACTGCCTGTCTGCTGCCCAAACTCAAAGTGCCCAGCTCATCCATTTCTTGACAAACACATTCTCCCAGCAAGGTTTCCTCCTCCCTCTAACCCTGTTCTCTCTCTCCTTTGTTTCCTGACAGTGTATTCTCCTAGCTGGGATTCCTCCTCCCTCTAGCCCTGTTCTCTCTCTCCTCTGTTTCCTGACAAGCGTATTCTCCCAGCTGGGATTCTGCCTCCCTTTAGCTCTGTTCTCTCTCCTCCATTTTCTCCCTAACTAGTGTCAAACAGTTGCCTAATTTCTAAAATACCATTAATAGACCTGCATAGTACTAACATAACATACTAACCTAACATACTATTTGCCAACAGAATAGGCCTTATGGTCTGTCAGGTCTGCTCGTGCCTCAGGATCCCATTTGGGTACCGAGGCCTTCCCTCACCATCACCTTTCTGTGTGGTCAGTTAATCACATTTAAGACATTCATAATGGCATTAATAAGCCTCGTCCCTCTCTTTGACCACCCCACCTCACAGAATAGCCTCCACACATATTCGAGCACAACTCATTGTGAATCCCTATTCTATTGACACAGTCCAAAAACCAAGTCTGCCCCTGCTCATCCATCTGACAGGAGTGTGCTAACATCACATGGCCTAGCATCTGTAATCCCACCAGGCACCTACTTCCTCCACCGCCGATACTCTGCTTCATACCCTATGGAACAGAGAGCAAGAAAAAACAATACAAAATCTATAACCATATACAAGCAATAAGGTATCTGAAGTAGCAGGCTATAAGATTGTCTTGGCTACTCTTGCTGCTCTTGGGGGGGTATCCACCCAAACCCTGGCCCAGTGCAGCATACTCCAGCTGAACATGAAAACCATATGGGTTTAACAATTGCCTCCAGGAACATATGCAGCTTCCTGGCAAAGTTCAACTCACTGCAAGTGTGGGTAACCCAGCAATAAACCTGACATTTTCTCAGTAGTCAAGACATGGCTCACACCAAGGGTAGCTGGCACAGTCATCCAGATTCAAGGGTACACATCCTTCAGACTCAGCAGGGTAGGCAAACATGGAGGTGGATGTGTAATTTACGTAAAAGACCACATCCAGGGGGTAATGCTTCCTCCAATCAAAACCAGCAGCAACACCCAAATACTGTCACTAAAAATGTTTCTGGGCACACAAGGGAAAAGCCTAATAGTGCTGTATATATCCCTCCCAATGATCAATCTTGTGGATTTAAGGTGGTCCTTGACTGCCTCACCAATCTCCACCACAATACCGAGCTTCTCATAGTGAGAGATTTCAACATTAACTGGAATGCCCCAGATGCGGCACAGTACAGAGATACCCTATCCTCCATTAACATGACCTAGCTAGTTGACTACCCCACTCACCAAAATTATTGAACAGGGACTAGTACATTAACTGACTGGCTAATTGCCAACCGGCCAGAGAGAATTTCCTACACTGAGGTCCTCTCAGTTTCCATCAGTGACCACTCTCCTATACTCTGTACCTGGTCCAACAAATCCCCCAAGATCCCTGCCAAGATAGTCACAACAAGAATATTAAAAAGAGGGAAACTTGGCACACTAAAAGCTCACCTAGAATGCCAAGATTGGGATGGTATTCACATTGCTACGGATGTAGACATAGCTCTTGAGAGCTTTATGAAAAAATTCAATGAGTCCTGCAGTATATTTGCCCCTTATTCAAAACGCAAAGTCAAAGGTGCATCTAAATCATGGATCTCACCACAACTTCTTGGGCAGATGAGGGTCAGAGACAATCTCCGGAACATAGCAAAAAGCACATGATCACAGGTAGACTTACAGGCCTATAAAACAGCCCATAACAAGTGTACCTGGGCCATAAGAATGGCCAAATGTCAGCATTTCAAAAGTGAACTGGCTAACACCTGGAGTGATAGTCGGAAATTCTGGGAAAACATTAAGACCCTTAATGGCAAATGAAATAAACCTCCCCCCACTGTGCTAAATGTTGATGGTGCACCAACACAAGACCCCAGTATTGCCAACACATTCAATAAGGCCTTCACCGACCTCAGCAATGTGCTACCCCGTGACTTCTTCAAACCCCCTAGCACCAATAACTTGGAGAAGGATTACTGCCCCATTGACAAGCCCCCCCTTCTACCTCAACACTGTCACACTAGCTACAGTAAGGCCAAAAAAATACCTCTCCCAAGTTCTCGGTAAGGCAAGAGCAAGTAGCGACTCACTTGACCTTAAACTTGTCGCACTAACCTTAGACGTGTTACTCCCACCTCTAACAAGCATCCTAAACTTATCACTTATATCTGGTAAATTCCCTTAACTATGGAAGGCCTCTGTGGTAATGCCAGTATTCAAAAGTGGAGACAGAACTAGCCACACTAATTATAGACCTATCTCAATCCTCCCCCCACTGTCCAAAGCATTAGAACGCATTGTGTATGACCAAGTCATCGAGTACCTTGACAAATACCAGCTGCAATGCCCTGAACAACACGGGTCTAGAAAGCAGCACAGTACCACCACTACCGTAGTAGAATTTACAGGGTACATATACAATGCATTAGAATTTGTAGTACTTTTTGATGTATTACAACTACCAGTAATCTGTGACTAGTGAACATAATACATGCCCCCCCATCTTTCTTTCGGAAGCCCACTGCCCACATTTTCCCCTACAACCCCCCTAGTTTTTCTACACCTCCCTTCCTCCCTCCCATTGACCCTTCTCTCCCCAATGGTTCCCTCCCGTCCCCTTCCCCTTGATTTCCGCCTAGCCAGATACCATGCAGCAAAGGTCCACCCATCTGTAAATCCACCCATACCCCCTCTCCTCCCCTCAACCTATGTTTTTCTCTGTTGGTCACTCCCATCACCCTCTGATCGCACCCCCTCACCTCCTATTCTTCCCTTTCTAGGTCCTGTCCTTTTCAAAAGGCATTGGTTATAGGCCCACCATCCAATAATGACAAGAACTGTCTCAACATGTTCACAATTTTTACTCCTCTAGTCTGTAACTAGCTATGAATGATCTTATTTTATATCATCTGATTGCCTCCTTGTTTATTATTACTGCTAATATGTATTATTTTACTTTGTTCACTTTACTTCACATATCTGGAATGTGCAGTTCAGTATGGGCTGCACGCCCATTGGCTCATGCTGTGGACCAGTGGGCGTACAGCCCTACCAAAGGTGTCAGTCGGTGGCGGTGGGGCGGCAGGTGGGTGGGGTGCTGCCGCCCACCAGCTGACTGGGAGGCGGAGTGGTGGGGCTCAGTGGGCGGGTGGGGAGGAGGTACCACTAGACCACAGGGATATTGGACATGTTGTTATGTTTACAAATGCCCACGATCGGGCAGATAGCGGTCCACTGGACCACCAGGGATATTGGACAATTTTTTTTAGTACAAATGCCTGCAATTGGGCAGAAAGCAGTCCACTGGACCACCAGGGATATTGGACAATTTTTTTTCTACAAATGCCCATGATCGGGCAGCTAGTGGTCCACTGGACCACCAAGGATATTGGACATTTTTTTTAATTACAAATGCCCGTTATTGGGCAGGCAGCGGTCCACTGGACCACCAGGAATATTGAGGAATTCATTTTTTTTATTACAAATGCCACGATCGGGCATAGGGGGTGCCGCTCCAGGTGCAGCCGCTGCTTTCGGGTGGCCACCCGCAGGTGGCAGCTGTCGTGTTGCACCTGCAATGCGACAGCTCACCTGTGGGTGGCCATCAGTTGTTCCTTTTTTTTTGGACCAACTTTGTGTTGGCACAGGTAGGGGTTGCGCACACATGGCTCTGCACATCCCGAGCTGAATATTGGGCTGTGCATGGTATGCATGGGCACACACCCCCTCCTGCACCTGCATACATTACTGATGCACTCCAGCACATTGGGATTTGTGCCATGCACTTTTCCCTTTTGAATATCACGCTGGGGCACATCAGTGGGTTGTGCTGTTGCACCATGCGCAACCCTTTTGAATATCTGGGCCACAATGTATAAATAGTATACGAATCTAGATATAAACCTAATAACCTTCCATTAGCTAATGTGCATGTAAGACATCGTGGGTGGGATATTCAAAAGGGTTGCGCCATACGCAATAGGGTTGCGCATGCGCAAGTCCAAAAGTGCGCCATTCTGCGATATTTAGCAGGAGGCAGTTGCGCCACCGAAAACATGATGAGCAACAGCGCAATGCAAATGAAGACATGCGCAACCGACGGGGGTGGATCCATGCATAAAGAGCACAATGCGATATCTGAAGACTTGCGCAGTGCGCAAGAGCAGAACTGCCAGAAGTTGCGCTCCAGCGGAAATGAGCCAAAATAAAAAGGCTTAAGGAAGAGGCACAAGAACGCTACAAGGATGTCAAGTGGGGAAGAGAGAGAGAGAGAGAGACAGACAGACAGACAGACAGTGACAGGCCAGGGCAGGCAAGGGAAGCAGTGTGGGCCATAGGCTGCAGAGACCAGTGGGGGGTACCCGGTGCAGTGGAAGCAGCAGTCAGGACAGCGGGGGTAACACAGCAACATCAGCCGGGGGTCACAAGCCAGGGAGATGGACAGTGCCAGCTTCACATGGAAGCTGTAATGAGGGAGTGAGAATGCAAGCTGCGGGAGGCATTGGCCATGGAAGGGGCCCGTCGGTGATGCGCCCCAACAGGCGATGCCGTGCCCATCAGCTATGAGCTGTACACAGATGTAGAGATCATGGGCCAGTACCACCTGAACAGGGCAATACTGAGGCGGCTCTGTGAGCTGTGCAGTGATGTGATGCAGGAACCCTCATGACGCAGTCACGCTCTGTCAGTGGAGACCAAGGTGACAGCCTGCATGTGCCTGCTCACCACGGGCACCTTCCAGAGGCTGACAGGGGATACCACAGGCATCACACAGTTGGCCACATCACGCATCCTCACCCAATTCCTCAGCGCACTGCTGCCACATGCTGCAGAGCACATCCATTTCCCCAGCACTGCGGCACAGCGTACAGCAAACATGCAGGAGTTTCACAGGGTAGCATGTATGCCTGGCATGCTAGGGGCCATAGACTGCACCCATGTGGCCATTCGCATGCCACCTGGCCCCGATGGGGCAGCATATAGGAACAGAAAGGGCTACCCCAGTGTCAACTGCCAGGTGGTGTGTGATGCCACTGGGTGTATAATCAATGTCTGTGCCACACACCCTGGTGGAGTACATGATGCCTTCATATGGCATCAGTCCACACTGTGCCATCAATTCGAGAGTGGGGACATCCCCACAGGACATCCAGTGGGTGAGTACGCATGTATGGAATGCAAACTCGGGGCAAGGGTGGGAATGCCACAGGTGCCATGGTAGTGGCACACAGGGATATGGGCAAAATGGACCTGAACATGATACTGATCTCCACTATCCCCACACCAGTGACAGCGGATACCCACTCCGTCCCTGGCTGCTCACACTGTACCGGCGCCCCATGACCCCATCGCAGCAACGCTATAATGAGGCATATGCCACCACACGCAACATCATAGAGCAGGTGTTTGGGATGCTCAAGGCATGCTTCCGATGCCTAGACACCTCCGGCGGTGCCCTACAGTACAGCCCCTCAAAGGTCTGTGGGATATTCCTGGCCTGTTGCATCCTGCACAACATGGCCAAAGACTGTGGGATAGCCCTACAGGTTGAAAAGGGGGACAGCGATGGGGACGCCAGCGGCGCCGGTGTTGATGGTGATGAGCAGCCCCTCCTAGGATGGCGGAACCCCCAACTGATCCGGCAGGCCCAGCTGCACTGGGACACCATCACAGAGGAGCATTACGCATGACACAGGTAAGTCAAGGGGCCATGTGCAACCAACACTGTCCAGGCACAAACCGCAGGCACACAGGGTAACACACCAGGGGTGCATGACGGCCAGGGGAGTGGAAGGGTCCAGGCATAGAAACACACCATCAGGGAGGGGTGAACACTCATATGGACACACACACACCAGGCACAAAGCGTACATGGGCAGCTGCACAGCACAGCAGAACCGACATGGCAAACACACAGATCCACCAACCATCCCCACCACCTGTACTGTCCAAGTACGTGTGTCAGATGCTGGGCACCCTTGCACCGTGGTGTACAGTACAATGCAGGCATCATCATACACACGCACCTGTGGACAGCTGTCGAGAGGGTGTGCAGGTGGTCCGTGTGTCGGTGTGTTGAGCAGAGCACCCACCAGTGCACTGCCCACCATGACACACATTGCACACAGGGCAGCACCAGACAGGGCCTGCACTGGGAGACAGGTCAGTCATGTAGCACTGTCCCATGGCCACTGTGGATGTGTGGGTGGCCCTGCCGTGGCTCAACAGCACTGGCAGGCTGAGCAGGGGCCACATGGGGTGGCACTGATGGACCACCAGGGGTCCCACTGCGTGAACGCGACCTTGCCCGCACAGGGGTCTGCAGCATGCCGAACATACCTGCACCAGGGGTGCTCAGGATGCCCACAGCAGAACCCGGCATCGACAGGCCTGGTGTTGCACGATGCCGGGAATGGGGAGTGGAAAGCATACTGTGTGGGGTGCGCTGTACAGGAGCACCTGCTTGTGTGCCCAATGCAGCCATGACAGCGACCAATGCCTGGGTCTGCCTGTCAATGGTGGCGGTCACATCCATCCGCAGTTGGACCATCTCTTCATGGTCCAGAGCACACTCCCTGCTGTGCCGCTCCACAGCCACACACAGTGCCTCCACGGACATTGCAACCCACCTTTGCTGCTGTACTGATTCCCCCAGCAGGCAGGTGTGTTCTTCCAATGGGTACTCTGCCACAATGGCATCCTGTCCCCCAGGGTATGGAAGGTCCTGCTGCTCAACACCCCTTGAGGGTGGGTGCTGTTCACCAAGACCAGGAATGGGCATCTCAAAGGGCAGCGGGCATGTGCCACCACTGGACACTGTACCCCCAGACCTGGTGGGTGACTGCTGCTGCTGCCTCTCCAACCGCTTTGCCCCAGGGACCATTCGTTCCACTGCTGTGGCCGCAACAGTGCCAGACACCTGTACAGCCACCGGTGCCACCCCACTGGTGCTGACAGGCACAGCCTGGGACTGTGCCAACATGCTGGCACACAAGTTGGAACCAGCAAGGCCCAGAGGCACGTGCTGGCCTGCTGTGTGTCCGTCATGGGACACACACATGTCACTGCCCAATGCAGTCCTTGCATCATCAATGGTGCAGGTACATGCTACAGCCACAGTCACAGCATGCTGGCATGCTTGCATGCCACACTGCTGAGGCACAGGCTGTGCACCCCCACACCCAACTCACTGACACCAGAGTTGGCAGCCCAGCGTGCATGCTGGTGCAGTGCATGCTGGCTGGTGACAGAGGTGGATGGACCCTCCTCCATGTCCAGCAGGTCATCCTCACTGCCTGGACCCACCACCACCATCCCCTGAAGATGAACAGGATCTGTAACAGAAAGAGAGGACATGTGAGTGCATGTGAACAACCTTCTCCCCCCCAACACCACCACCATGCCATACCATGCAGTGATGGGCTTCCACCTGTCTGGAATCCACCTCCTGGTATGCCCTCAATAGCACTGCGCTGCATTGAAGCAGCCAGTCGGTCCTCAGCCGGGGTCAGCTCCACCACCGCTGGCTGGCCCCCGCCAGTGCCAGCACATGCTGCCCTGAGGGCTGCCACCTTCTCCTTCACCCTCCTGTGGTCTGTCCCAATCTTCTTTTTGCATTCTTGCACAGAGCGCTGGTGGCTTCCGTGCAGGTTCACTGCCCGGGCTACCCCCTCCCATGCAGCCGCACGGGCCTGAGGGGTGCCCGCCATCCACTCAGTAGTGACTCCTCCTCAGGTAGGCCTGGAAGAGGCCTCAGTCTCTGCCGTGGTGAGTTGGGCCTCCTCCTCCTTCACCCACCATCCTCACCCTCACCTTGTCTCTGCTCGGTCATGGCGATCTGTGATGGGTGTAAGTGGACACCTGTCACTGTGCAGTCTACAGCATTATCCCATGGCCATTGTCCAGAACATCCCACAGCATGCAACCACCTCTCACCTGCAGTAACGAATCTGGCCAGCGCGGCTGATATCGCACATTTATAGCGCAATGCATGCAAATTAGGAGTGGAGGAACTGTAATGAGATGCAAATCGCGCCACTGCGCCTTTGAATGGCTGATCAGATGATTTGCATGTGTCGGCTGAATATCGCGACATTGCGCTTTTCGCAATACAGTTGAGCCGGCTGAGCCAATGGCGCAGATCTGTGACTGTGTGGTACTCTGCATTGCGCATGCCCAGGTAGCTTACGCAGGCATCTGCTGTGCTGATGATGTGCTGTGCGTGATCGGCAATTCAGGCCATGGCCACCATTGTGCCAGTGGCGCTACAGCACTGGGCAGTATATGGCGCTGTGGCACTACTGCACAATAGTCCACTGTGGCACTGGCACGCAGGTGGTCAGTCGCGCAGGATGCGTAGATGTCAGATGGCGCTGTGTGTGGCCTTGCGTCATAGACCCCTGACCTGGTGTCCGACCTTTGCCCCCTGGCGCTGTTCGGCTGCCATGTGTGTGGCCCCTATTGCGCTGTCTGGTGACAGGCGCTATGTGGCGCGAGCGCTGTACGTAACAGCGCGATTGGAACCTTGGTGATCTATTGTGCAACATTTCCGTGGGGTTGCCACGCCAGGGGGCCATATTGCCTGCTGTAACACTCCAACCATGGCACGGGAGGGCGCCCACTGGAGCCATTGAGGTGGCCAACCTGGTGGCCCTGGTAGAGCCCCACTATGGGGCACTGTATGGGGAGGAGCCCCTCACCATGGCTCGAACCCAGGTCTGGCTGCAGGTGGCCAATGACCTGGTGGGGGTCACAGGGCGGCGCCGGTCTGCCGAGCATTGCCAGCACAGGTACAGTGACCTCCACAGGAGGGAGCCAGATCTGCTGGACAGACTACGGTCACGTGCCAGGAGGGGCATTGTTCCTAGGCCAGGTGGGTGTACCAGCTATGCACCTGTATTCTCCGTAGGGGTGTGAGTGTGTATTGGTGGCTGTGCATGGGTGATGGCTCTGCCATGGTTGGCTGTGTCAGTGTGTGCAGGTGTGAGATGCATGGGTCTGGCTGTGTGAGCAGGCACATTCACTGGGGCAGGGGGCAGTCTGCTTTGGTGTCACACTGATGTTTTTCTCAAGATTTGTCTCCCACAGGCCAGGCAGAGAGGATGCAGGCATGGGATGAGGAGGGCTGTGGCAGGGACCCAGTGGCGGACGGTGGTGCTGCGAGGGGTGGGCCACGGCAGCAGCAGCAGCAGCAGCAGCAGTAGTAGCCACAGCTGCTTGCGGAGTGTGAGTATCATTACATCATGGATGCTATTGCATGCTGGAGGGGGTGGGCATGACCACCAGCCATGGATAACACAACCATGCATGACACAGGCGACATTCATCACTGTCCAGTGTCACTGCACGTCTGTGTGTGCATCACTGGTGGTCCATGCATGCACTGGGCACATGGCTGTGGAACTGGCATCCCACCACATTGCCATGTCACTTAGCCTTGCTTGTGCTGTGATGGACATGGGCAGTGTGTGTGTGCAGTGGTGCACATTGCTGGTGCCGCCTGGTTGGGGTCATGTGCATGGTCACTGTGGGTGGGTGCATACCATCACAGGTGCGGGACATTGGGCTATATGCCATGCAGGTTGGGTGATGTTCAGGGTTGTGGTCAGTCACAGCCATTGACTGTGTTCCTTTCCTAGGCCTCATCGTGCTCCATGAGGTTAGGAGGCACTGCACCAACTGCCGGGTGTCCCTGGAGAACCAGAACATCATCCACGATATCCAGCGCCATGGGCTCGGAGAGGCACAGCCAGCGAGATGGCACCAGGCAGCGGAGGACCAGCCTGCTAGGCCTTGAGCCGGCTTCCCTTCCACTTCACCCATCCCTCCCACCCTGCCTTCCCTCTCCAAGTTGTTCATCCCTACCCTTGCCCACCCTACCTTGTACCCCTACCACCCCCTCTTGTAAATAGTTTTTGTTGTTCTTGTTGTACTTTCCATTTTTAATATATATATGTTTTGTATATGAATTCTCTGATTTGCAGCTAGCTATGGTTGCTCAGTTGCAGTGGTGTGTATGCCATCTGGGGTGGTATGGTCCTGGGTATATATGTGTGTGTGTGTGTGCGCGTGTGTGTTCATGGGAGGTGTCTCCAGTGTGGCAGTGACTTTCTGTTGGTCTTGCCATCTGCTGCCCCCCACTGCTGGGTGCACAGGGTGGGTCTGGCTTGTATGGTTCTCTGCTACACGAGGTTGACGTGTGACGGGGGGATGCATGGTGTTTCCTGCAGTGCCAGTCACTGCACATGGGTGGTGTCTTGGGGTCACAGTGCAGGGTGTGCTGTGCAGAAGGGGCGCTGATGTGCAATGTGGTTGTCAACCCCCTGTGTGTGGCAGTCTCAGCCTGCCAGTGGTTGTGCTGGAGCGTCATGGCCCTGCTGTGCTTTGTTGGCTTGTCCCCATGGGCCAGTGGATCATCTGTCCCACCCCCAGTGATGCTGTGCTTGGGGTGTGCAGGTGTCCTGTTAGTTCTGCAGTGTGTTCCTGTGCCCATGTGTGGCATGGCTGGTGGTGGGCCCCAGCCTGCCTCCCTGGTTGTGCAGTTCCATTGCTCTGCTGGGGGTGGGGGGGGCTCTGCTTGCGCTATGGCACCTCTGGACTGCTCAGCTGGGCTTGCCTTGTTTAGCTGCTGGGCGCAACCCCCTTTTCTCTCTTCCCCTTCTGGTTTGCACTATGGTGCAGTTTGTTGATATTCAGTCATTGGCTGCTTGTGCAATTTGTTTTGCTCCATGTTTGAATATCGCGTCTGTTGCGCATATACGTAATTGAATTGTGCTTGCTCCTGCTGTTGCACACATTTTGGGAGCAGTTTGAATATCTGGGCCCTATAGTATTTATACATTGTGGCCCAGATATTCAAAGCTTTGCACAGAGCGCAAACTGTTTGTGCGGGTTTAGCGCCGGATTAGAGTGGGTCTGCTGTATTCAAAAGGCCAAATAGTATGCGCAAACCACATTACTGCTGAGCAAACCATAATATATGCAAGGGGCAAACTGAACGTGAATACAGGCGCCATGAGATATTCAGTGACTAGCTCCACGCTAAGGTGTTTAGCGAGACCCTTTGTGCAGTACAAATTACCAGCCAGAAAAAGCTGGTCTTAACTCTGGGCAAACAGCTTTGTATGACATTGTGGCCTTGCGTGGCGTTAGCACAGCCTTGCACGACCCTAACATATGACTATGACACCGAGAAAAAGCCACACATGGAGGAAACATGTTGCTCACTGATGGCACCACAATGATGCCAACTGCTGCCTCCAGTCCCAGCCATGCCAGGCAGTATGTGATGACCCAGCCCCCATGGGCCACCATGGTAGTGTGTCCATACAACACACACCTGCAGACCATATGTCTGTGGTGACCAACAGATGCCAGCACACACATGCAGCACTGTGGACATGGTGGGTGTTGAGGGGAGGGTGTATAGGTGGCTAGGCTGCACCACAGACTTGGTGCAGCCACATGGCTGGGACACAGCATGCGGTGCACATGGGTCAGTATTGGGAATACCCCAATAACAGTGTGCCTGTCTGATCATACATGCTCCCCCAGTCACATACCGCACAGCTGTACATACGCCCCCCACAGCTGACCATGTCTATGTCACTATGAGCATCCCATGCCAGGGGTGCAGCATCTGTGGGTCATGCAACAGTGTGACAGTAATGTCCACTGGCAGTACACACCTGCAAGTTGGGCTTGTCACTGTGTACAGTGCAGTGGTCATCACTACCCTACACACCATAGGCATTGCTGTGTTCCTCACACTACTAGCCCCCACCACTGTAGTGTCCGCTGTGTACTGTAGCATACCCTACAGTGTGACAGTTGCATGCAGCACCACCACCACCTGTGCCTATGCTGTGCTGTCCCCTAGAGTACACAATGCTATGCTGTACTGCATACATGTAGCCTGCAGCTACCATCATGCACTGTCAGACTGATCTACAAGGTGGAGCTGTGGCCAGACCTGGTCAACCCCTGTACTTCCAGACTGACCTATAGGTAGAACTGTGAGACTCTGCAGTAACACTGGGCAAACTGCATGCAAATCAGGGCATAATGAGATGCTAATCTGGATGTTTGCCCAGAGACTACCTAAGTAGGCTCATTTGCATGTCACTTTGAATATGGCAAAGTTTAGCACTGAGCAAATGTGTGTTTGCACCAGGCAAATGAAAAGCAGCTCCACACTAAAACCACACAAGTAATGTTAATAGCAGTGCTAACAATTCTGGGAATATTATACTTTTTTTTTTTTTAGTTGTTTAACCAGGAGTAGCACACTAAGCTGAAAATTTTTTTTACAGGTGAGACCTGGGAGCACAGGGAAGTTAAGTGACTTGCTGAGGATCACACAGTATGGAAGTGGAAGCTGTAGGATTCAAACCCAAGTCTGGTCTGCTGGATATCACCAGATTTGCAGCTCAGAGCCTTAAACCACTGTGCTATACTGCCTCCCTAGTTTTGGACATTGTTCTTTCACATCTGCTGCTGCCTGCAGCTGTACTGGGTCCACGCATTTGCTGGCACACACATTGGCCACATAGTTTACCTCTACCTACCTCCACGTTGATGTGCACAGTGTTGTTGTTGTGGTTTGCACTTCCTGGTTGCTATATTTAGTGCTGTCATATTCCAGGGCTATATTTGCCCTGCACTCCCAGACCAGTTTGCCCAGCCTCATTCCCATGCTATACTCAGACACTGTTTGCCCTGGGCTATTCCTTTTGAATATAGCTTGCTTTGTGCTCTGGGCTATGTTTGTCCACCGGGCAGAGCTAATTTAGCCTTGGGGAAAAGTTTTGAATATCTGGCCCTATGTCGGGTCATCAGAGTTAAAGGGACTGTGGGAATTACAAAATCAGAAAAGATAAATACTAAATTAAACCATCGAAATGGAGAAACAACCATTTGAAATAGTGTGCATTTAATATTATTAAAATAAAATTGATGCATTTTTTCTGTTTCTACATATGTATGTTTTTTAGGGTTGTAATTAATTGTGATTATTAAGGGTATATAATTGGACAACACTGTCATGTAAGATTTTAGCCATTATAGTTTTATATGTTTGTTCATGTGTTTCAATTAAGATGTCCTTGATGAGGTCATTGTTACCTGTATAAAAGGTGACTTGTTTGTTTGTGATTACGCTTTTTGAAAAAGGAAAGATTGCCGAAATGTGTCAAAGAGCATATTTTTGTATCTACACCTGCTGAATAAACTAGCCACTTTTTAAGCTGTGAACAGCATTCTGCTTCATAATTATGATGGTGAGTGCATGATTTTTCAGTGTTGGCTACATAAAGCTTGTTACTTCACATTCAATGGCACAATTAATGGTGAGTGCTAATAATGTGCTCTCAGTGACCACAGTTACCAACAGGGTTCTGGCTTCTGGTATACACCCTGTGCACCTGCAAAAAAAGGGCTTCAACAACAATACTGTACCTTTCTGTTACTTGCGTTAACCCATCACTCAGTAATAATATGCTCAGGGGCAAATATAACATTCAAAGAAATAACTGATTTGTTAGGGGATTTGAACACAGGGGAAGGGGAAGTTAATCAAGTTTTACTTTAAAGTACTGTATTAGGATTGTATAAACACAATAAATACATTTAACCCCCCCAGACAGTCCAGTCACAGCTGCTGGGTACCCAGAGTCTTATTAATTGTTGGCGTGAAGTGCTGCTGCGGGTTGGATGGCATTGCAGCTGGTTGGGGCCCTTAAATAAAGAAATGGTTATGGCACTTTTTCACTTGGATGTAGCAATATAAAAAAGTACTTTAAAACCCAAGAAAATTGTAATCATCAGGCTTGATGGCCTGCAAAAACAGTCTAAACCAAAATGAGAACTTGAAA